>OW569420.2:5954495-7399144 GCA_937662695.2 Halyzia sedecimguttata
TATAGATTCATATCAGGGGCCTTTTTCTCTGTTTTGTTTATTTTTTGATGATGACTTTGTGGATCATCTAGTTTTTCAGACAAATTTGTATGCGGAGCAGATACAAATGCGTACAGGAAAAGTATACACAAGAACAACAAGAAGAGAAATTAATGTGTTCTTAGGAATCAATCTGCTTATGGGCATCAAACGTTTGCCAAGTTATAAAGATTATTGGTGTAGTGCACCGGACCTTCATGATAGCTATATAAGTTCACTCATGACGTTGAAAAGATTCGGATGGTTACTAAACCACTTCCACATCAACGACAATTCAGTTATGCCCATTCGCAATACTCCCCAGTTTGATCAGCTTTATAAAGTGCGGCCTTTATTGACACATCTTGAGGAAGTTTTCATGCAGAATATGATGCCCAGTGAAATTCTTGCTCTGGATGAATCCATGATAAAATTCAAGGGTAGAAGCGTTTTGAAGCAATACTTGCCTAAAAAACCCATAAAGCGGGGTTACAAAGTATGGATGCTATGTGACAAGTCAGGTTACTGCTTGAAATTCGAGATATATACAGGGAAAACTGACGAAAATGCCAAGAAAGAGGCAAGTCTTGGTTCTAGAGTGGTGACAAAGCTTATGCAAGGTCTTGAAAAGAAAAATCACAAACTTTATTTTGACAATTTTTTCAATAGTGTTCAGCTGATGCAAGATTTGAAAAAAAAAGGTATACATGCTGTTGGAACTGTAAATGTAAATCGAAAATTTTTACCATGTTTCAAATCAGATAAAGAACTGAAGCGAGGAGATTTTGATTGGCATACTAGTGACACCAAGTTGTCAGCTTTCAAATGGAAAGACAAAAGATGTGTACACATTTTGTCCAATTATCATGATCCAGAATGTTGCACAGAAGTGAATCGAAGGGAAAGAAATGGAACTATCGTAAAAATTCCCTGTCCGAAAGCACTTACTGATTATAATGCCAACATGAATGGAGTTGACAAGTTTGATCAACTCCTAGCCAGTTACAAAATAGATCGCCAAAGTAATAAATGGTGGCACCGTATCTTTTTTTACTTTCTCGATGCATGTGTAATAAATTCCTACTGTATTCATAAAAAAATGGAAACAATCGAGCCAAAGATGACCGCCAAAAACTTCAGAAGGGAAATTGTAAATGGCTTGGTTGCCTCAACTTTAGTGTCTAAACGAAAAGCATCCAGTAATCAAGTTCAGATCCAGAAAAAGAAATCCAAACCCTTCATACCTGAAAGTGTGAGACTGCATGCAGCTGAGCATCAGCCAGAAAGGGGCTCTAGAAGAAGATGTGCCTTGTGCAGTACCAAAGCTAAGCCAGTGCGCACAGATTGGCTCTGTACAACTTGCCAAGTACCGCTTTGCCTGGGCAAGCAAAAAAGCTGTTTTCAGCTTTTTCATCAATCATTTTAGCTTCTTTTTGTGTTTTTTGTATTCGAGAAAATAAATATTTTTGATAGATTAATTTCATTTTTCCTTGTACCTACTGTTGCGGTGGTACTCAAAATAGACCACCCTTTTACACAAAAAACACGAGTTAGACGACATGAAAAATAAAATTTTCGGCTTCACAGAGTGCCGATATAACATTTAAGTGATAAAATGACAAAAAATTATTTAGTTGCCAAACCGGCTCCAGTTGGGTCGGAGTCGTTCGTGAATTTTTGCTCCAGTAAGAGTTAAAACCATTTTCATCGAAACATTCGAAAATTACAGACATTTGGGCAAATTGATAAGCACTCAGCCAAAAACGGTAAAATGTTTCCAAGGAATATTTCCCAATTAGCACTAAAATTTCATAAATTGATTAGTAATTAATGACCTATGAGAACAAACAATACAGGACATTGAATATCACAGTTAGAACGGAATCACCTAAATAGAGAAACATTTGTCAGGCGAAAAAACCTGTAGCGGTTAAGAGTGTTAGTAGTGTTTTCTAGTGTTCATAATGAGACCACAGTAAATTCAAACTACGCTTCTGCGTAAGAAACACAAGATATTTATCAGAAGCAATCAATCGAACAATGTAGCCTAACAAACAACAGCGAAACAACATCAACGAAGAAAGAACTATATGGTAACGTTTCGGAGTCTATATGAGACTCCTTCGTCAGACGCTTAATGAAAATGGTTGGAATTATTTTGTTGATAGTTATTTTGTGAAATTCAAGAATTGTCACTTGAATTTCAAAAAATAACTATCAACAAATTAATTCTAACGATTTTCATTAAGCGTCTGACGAAGGAGTCTGATATAGACTCCGAAACGTTACGATATAGTTGTTTCTTCGTTGATGTTGTTTCGTTGATGTCTGTTAGGCAACATTGTTCAATTGATTGCTTCTGACAAATATCCTGTGTTTCTTAAGGCTGGTATTATTAATAATAATAATTAATAAGTTAACGGATTATTTAGTCTGATTATAAAGCATAATACTAAAAATAAATGTCTATATATATTATATATATGTGATTAAGTAAAAGTTACCAGCCAGCATAAACCAGCCTTTACGCAGAAGCAAATCACAAATAATTTATTTTTATTTTATAAATATTCTTCAGAGTTTGGGAGAGAAAACCCAGAAAAAAACCTTTCAATAAAACCAGTAATATATCAAAAGAATTTTATTTGTTTTTTCGAAAGTTATGGGCAAGTCAAATTGAATAGTTTGACACCATTCTTCAATCGTGATCACGGAATGCAGTGATTCTATTTGAGGAATCGGATTTCGAATCGGTGGCACGAACGTAAGCAACCAATGTATCTTTGTGTTAATCATGAGGGGCGCCTGGGCGCATGAGAATTATTCTCCTGGTCCCGAAAGTTGCCCACTATGTCTTGACAATAACATGTGCGGAAGCAGATGGAGTGGAACCAGCTGTTCCGAACATCTGCGCAGGTGATGTCTATAAAGACCATCATCTTCAAGAACATGCGACCTGCTAAGAACTTTTTTCATATGGCAATGTTATGTGCGACAATAACAGGATGTACACAAGAATATCCAGGGTTGATTAGGTGATACCAAACAAAAAATGGCAACATTCTGAATATTCAAAACCACCTCGGAAATGTGGAGAACATAGACATAACAATAATTGTGTTTTTTCATGTATTACGGAAAGGATAATTCCTTAAAATGAATAGGTTGTATTAGATTTCCTATTGATATGCACATATATTCGATTAATAAAATAACACATCAGCTTATTCACAAAACTCATTTTCTGGGGAACACATGGCTAGTTAATAATAGTGTAGAAATTAATAAACCTAGCCATTAATTAATGAATCATTAAAGGATACTGTGGGAGGTTTATTAATTAATAAACGGGTTATTTTGTAGTCTGGGGTTTCTCTCCCAAACTCTAAAAATAACTATTAAATACAAAAACTTATTATTTTGTGAATTGCTTCTGCTTAAGAAACACAAGATATTTGTCAGAACAATAAATCGAACAATGTTACCTAAAAAACAATAATGAAACAACATCAACGATGAAACAACTATTTTGTAACGTTTCGGAGTCTAAATCGGACTCCTTCGTCCGACACTTAACGAAAATCTTCAGAATAATTTTTTGTTGATATAACTATTCTGAAATTCGACAATTGTCAGTTTGACAGTATTTGGAAATCATAGTAACAGAGTTTCACTCAGCATTTAAATTCCCAAGTTTAATAAATTCAGCCAAATATGGTCAATTCCAATTGAGCAGTTTGAAAAATTGCATTCATTCTCTGTTCAACAAAATACAAGTTGACTCCTTAAGTTTCCTTTTAACGTAATCAGATTCTGTCATCAGAATTTCTGTATTACTCCAATCCATCATATGATCTCCTCGGATTGTTAATACATGTTCTGCAATTTTTTATTTTTGTATGTCTCTATTTCTCAAGTTGTTCTTATATTCCGACTTTCTTACTTCTAGTGGTCTCGATGTTTCTCTTGTGTACGATTTACAAATACTAGGAATATTATATACACAGTTTTTATTTTTGTTTTTCATTAATGGGTTTTGTCTTTGTTAATAAAGACCCAAGATCATGTTATGTCTTGAAAACCGTTCTTATATTGAACTTAGAACCGATTCTCCTGATTTTCTCAGAAAGATCACGAACATAAGAGATCACATTCAAAAGATTGCGTTGTTCTTCTTGTTGATTATTCTGTTGTACTTGATTGATTGTTATTTTATGAGAAGCTCTTCTATATGGCTTTATGATTGATGTATCTATGAATTGACTCGGATATACATTATCTTCATTATTTAGGATTACAAAAGAAAAAATCAGATTAGCTCTATCGTAAAGTGTTTTAATAACACCACTTTTCACACTAAGTTGATGGTTCGAATAGAAATCATATATGTGTCTGCTTCCTGAAGACACTCGTTTCGAGATGGTTCGGATACTTAATTATCGGAACATCTAGAAAATTATTTTTCTATATTTCCAAAGTGAATTTTATTGTTGGTTCCTTTGAATTTATGAAGTCGAAAAAATACTCTTCTCTACCATGTTGCCAAATTACAAGTATACCGTCAACATATTGCCACCAAGCTTTTGGTTTCAACAAATATGTATCCACACATTTTTCTTCAAAATTTTCCATGAATATATTACTCATGACAGGTGACAAAGGAGAACCCATTGCCATTCGAAAATTTTGTCGATAAAAAACATCTCCTAGTTGGAAATAGGTCAAAAGAGTTTTTTGACGTCTCATTATTCAGTCGATAATGCAGAATTTTCGTTGAAATGTCAGAAATTTTCCTGCTGAAGCTGGTTGTGATATTGTAGTGAATTTCATTGAAAATAAGTTTAGTTATTTGTAATTATTTACCAAAAAAAATCGTTCATTCAGACAAAGACATATTGCAAATCTGTGTAGGGTATCCCAATCGACAGTTCGATGCTTGAGCCAAAAACTGCAAGTAAACCAACTTGTTGAAGCTGCTCGGAAGGGTCGTTGCGATAGAAAATCTGTAATAACTCCTAGGAGACAGCGGATTTTGAGGGATCTGGCTCTGAAATACAGAAGGCAAGCCACTATCAAAGTAAAAACAAATTTCAAGAGGCAGGCTGCTATGTTTCTGTGGTTACTATACAGAGAATTTTGTATAGCATGGAGTTCAAAAGTCGAAGACCAATTGAAAAGCCAAAATTGACACCAGCCATGATCAAAAAGCGGTTGAATTGGGCCAATTTGAATAAAACAATTTCCTTTGAAGACTGGCAGAAAGTAAGTGATTGACATTTTTTTTTTCTGATACTTTACAATAGGTACTGAACATTCACTGTTTTAGTTATGAAGCAACTTTCCAAATAATGGATGATTGAACTCCGTTTGTTGGGAGGCCACCACAAGAAAAAAACCAAACGGAGTGTGTAGTGAAAAGAGTTAAGCTCCCACATCTGCGATGATATGGTCGGTAATCAGTGGAAAGGGTTTGGGAAGGCTTCATATCATGGAGGTGACCATGCGGCAGGACTAATACAAAAGGCTACTGCAGACCAAATAAATACCACAGATCAACGAATGGTTTTCAATGGGCTTAAAATTATCATGCAAGATTCACAAGCCTCACCATACTGCAAAAATCATCAAAACCTTTTTTGAGGTGGAAAAAATACCTCCTTTAACATGGACCAGAAACTCTCCTGACATAAGCCCAGTCGAGAATGTCTGGAAGTGCCTAAATTGGAATTTGGCAAATGATAGAGGAAATGATATATGTATCATTGGAACCTCAAAAATAAAATTGCGATAAGTTGCATAAATAGCATGCCTAGAAGAGTGGATGCACTATTGGAAACGAGAGGTGGTTTGACAAAATCTTAATGATTAAATAATATTTTCATATATTTGCGTATGTATTCATTGTTTTTCAATAATAATTATTATGTAGGAAAGTAAAGACTCTATTTTAACGCCACTTACACATGGTTAAGGACCATTGAAACCCAAAACCCAATATTTCATAAGTGAATCTGATAAAGTGAGCAGGGACTGTACAAAGTGTGGCCATTAATCAATGAATCAGCCAAAAAGTCCTTTTGACGTACACGTTTCGACCTAGATTGGATAAAAATTCACCTCCATAAAGTTAGCAGAGCCACTTGCGAAAATTTCAATGAAACCTATTGCATTAATTGTCGAATAATCGTCGAGAATTTGTCGTGAAAGAAAAAAAATTTGTCGCGCGCTTAGTTTTTATTTGGGGTGGCTCTGCTAACTTAATATTAAGTTAGCAGAGCCACTTGCAACAATTTCAATGAAACCTATTGCATTAATTGTCGAACAATTGTCGAGAATTTGTCGTGAAAGAAAAAAGTCTGTCGCGCGCGTAGTTTTATTTTATATGGGGTGGCTCTGCTAACTTAATATTAAGTTAGCAGAGCCACCCCATATAAAAAAAAACTAAGCGTGCGACAAAGTTTTTTCTGTCACGACGAATATGTTTGGGTCGTTCGACAATTATTCAGCTCATTTCTGATTGAAAAAAAATACGATTAACCAACGTACGGGATTTGTGTGTGGCCCCTTTAACCTAATATTAATTTAGCCCATAAAAAAAAACGAAGCGCTCGACAAACTTTTTTCTTTCACGACAAATTCTCGATAATTATTCGACAATTAATGCAATAGGTTTCATTGAAATTCTTGCAAGTGGCTCTGCTAACTTGATATTAAGTTAGCAGAGCCACCCCATATAAAAAAAACTAAGCGTGCGACAAACTTTTTTCTGTCACGACGAATATGTTTTGGTCGTTCGACAATCATTTAGCTCATTTCTGGTTGAAAAAAAATACAATTACCCAAGTTACGTGATTTGTTGTGGCCCCTTTAACCAAATATTAATTTAGCCCATATAAAAAAAATGAAGCGCTCGACAAACTTTTTTCTTTCACGACAAATTCTCGACAATTATTCGACAATTAATGCAATAGGTTTCATTGAAATTCTTGCAAGTGGCTCTGCTAACTTAATATTAAGTTAGCAGAGCCACCCCATATAAAAAACTAAGCGCAAAACAAATTTTTTTCTTTCACGACAAATTCACGACAAATTCTCGACAAATATTCCACAATTAATGCAATAGGTTTCATTGAAATTTTCGCAAGTGGCTCTGCTAACTTTATGGAGGTTATAAATTCTCTAGTCGAGAGGCTAGAAGCTACGTTTCAGCATCGCCATACAAGTGAAAATCTATTCAAAATTTTGAGGAACTTCACCGAATCAACAATTCAATTGAAGCATCAACAGTACGGCTTCTCTCAGACGGTGCGCAATTTATCTCGAGAAACATTTTGCTTCGAACGGAAGTCTTAATATTGTTTATTTCCGTGCAGTATTTACAAGGTTTCAACATTCACAGGTATTCATAAAGACATATCAGAAGATAAGAAACCTCAAGATATGTAATGAAGGAAGTTTCAGAAGTCGTGGGAACAGACGGACTGAATTTCCCAGGATGAACACATTAATTAGTCAGGAATTTCTTATTGGACTATATGGAATTAGTTGTCTGCTTTTTTCAATAAAAACAAGTCGATATTCCTTGCTCCGAAAAAGGTAACTTACATTCCTTCAGTTTCATTCGAACGAGTCGCTATACAGGGTGTCCCAAGTTCGAGTGCCTATTAGACATTTCTGGAGAACTGGACATATTTGAAATCTGAAAATTGGGATTATGATATTGCTTGAAATTCTCTACAGAACTAAAATATTTTCGAAGCCCAAGCACTTCCGGTTATACAGGGAGTGAAAAAAAATTAGATGAAAACAAATTTTTTTCAAGTATTGCATTCCTGGTATGATCAAGTATTCAATGCTGAATACATTTCTGTTAAAATCATTGTATTCATTCGGATAGTTTTCAAAATATCGAAAAAAAAACCGGAAAAAAAGTCAAATATGTTTAGCCAGTATTATGTTCATTATTCTTATTTTAAGGATCATGTGCATGAACCGTTTTTACAGTATCGAAGAGGAAGAATGTGGAAAGGTCATGCAAATTGTGATCAAAAATTGGCCATAACTTCTGTTTTTCAAATTAGAACCCCATTTTTTTATGATTGGGTTGGATTCTGCGGTGAAAAATAATGATAGTTTTCTAACATTTGCGGCTTGCAACTTTTGAGATTGTTAATATGGAGAATCGGCCAAACGGTTTTGAGTTATATGCATCAGAAATTTGGTTGTTTCCTCAATAACTCAAAAATTCGAAACCGATCCAATTCAAACATGGTTATTGGATAGGGAATTTACAGGGTAGGTTGCGCATCCAAATAGGAGAGTTAAGTACGTTGTTGTGCATAATCGGCCTAACGGTTTAGTTATACCCATCTGGAATATTATTTTCACGATAACTCAAAAAATACAGACCCGATCGAATTGAAACTTGGTATCTAATTGTAGAATATCGACATGAAGACGTGTGTGGAAATATTGTGAGAATCGTACCACTAGAAAATTTTAAAAATATTACGAAAAAATATCATGTATGTCACGATAACTTGAGAACGGAAACAGATAGCGACTTGCAATTTTCAGGGTAGGTTGCGCATCCAAATGGGACTTTGAAGTTCGTTAATTGGCATAATTGGCCAAATGGTTTTGGAGTTATACTCATCTGAAATTTTGCTGTTATTCCCCCTAACTTAAAATATACAAATCTGACCAAATTAAAACTCGGTGATTACCTACTTGTAGATTGCTGACCCACTAATTTTCGCGGAATTTCGTGATTATTGTATCTTGAAGTTACTTGAAGCGTAAGTTTTTTCGTATATCAATTAAAATAGAATACATATGAAAGAATAAAAAATAATGCGATCATAGATTCTCCTTTTACTGACGTATGTCATTAAAATGTTATTAAATGAATTCATATATTCTAAAAGCCGAGGAAACGGTATATATGGATGCTACATTCGATGCGTACATGCGCGCAAAAGCTTCTCCACGCCAGTGCTTGTTAATATCTAATTTTTTTTCGTAGTACCATATTTTTTAGCTGTCATCGGTCATAAAAATATCAGCTGCCAAAATATCGATTCCTTCAAAATGGAACCTCTTAATTCGGAAATGCTGAAATATTTCATATTCAGGAAGTCGAAGTGCTACATTTTTCGATCATAAAACACGAAGCAAATTCCAATTGGTCGGTTTATTCTAGCGACACAAAAACCTAATGCCTTAACAACGATCTTATCAAAGATGGAACATAGCCAACTAATTGATATAAGCATGCTGTCACGCATTTCCACCCCTTCTTCCACGACATATAACTCCGCATTTTATTGTTACTTTCCGGCCACCTGTGTACAAAAGCGACAGCCGAGCTCGTTGTTATTCATATTTACAAATTGTAGTTTCCTTTTTCGTGGAGACGGTCTAACGGGCGCACAATAAGTTACTTAACAACCCCATTTAAGGTGTTAGTCCGATAAAATTTCACATGATTGATTGCCAAGTAGGTAAGAATGGAGGGTCATGAGGCCCTTTAAAATTGTAGATTTTAATCTTCGTGTAAATAGGCATTAAGTGGTTTGTGTTTCAGATTTTACATATTTTGCCCATGAATTAAATGCACGATTTGTAGGTCGTGCTTTGTATTAGGGTGATAATTTGACGCTTTTTGAACACATTATTAAAAATTAAAATACATCATGTAAATGATACTAATTATTATACTCGTTAGTCATAGCATTATTGGTTATCTGAAACGAAACTCAGACTTTTTGCGCGCGTGTTCCGCAAGGAACAGCGTGCTATCATTTCGTCACAATGTCTGTATTTTTCGAATTTTTTTTCGAAAATGGTCTCAAACGATTGGGTTCGACTCCCTGATGAAGAATTCGAGGTCAAATTCAATTCTGTCCGTCCGGTCCGGCCGGCCGGCCGGTCCGGCCGTTAGCACGATAACTCTCGAACGGAACGACTTAGAGCGTTGAAATTTGCAGGGTAGTTTCGTAGCGTAAATATCTCGGACAAGTTCGTTAACGGGCGAAATCGACCGAGCGGTTTCGGAGTTAAGGCCGTTTTTAATAAAAACGTTTTTTATGAATATTTCCGGAACCGATCACTCGATCTTTTTGAAATTTGGCACCAGATTGTAGAATCATGACCTTTATATGCCTGCGAAGTTTTGTGTTGAACGGACGGCCCTAAAGTGGCAAAAAAAAATTTTGAAAATTTGAAAATTTTGTTTTCACGATAACTCGAAAAATACTGATCTGATTAAATTGAAACTCAGTAGTTAGATGCAAAAGACCAAAGCAAACACTTTTGCAAAATTTCGTGAAGATCACGTGACATGAAAAAAATAAAAAAATTACTACTATTTTGCGGAATACTTTGTTTTTAATGCCGAAACATATGTTTTTGAGGTTCATGCTGCCCTTTCCGGGCATTTTCCGTATTGCGCATGCGCAGATGAGAAGTCCTTTAACTGCTGTAGTTTTCGTCAGAGAGGATTGGGGTTTTGGGGTGGCGGATGCTATTCCTCCATAGAATTCAGATCCCCGATGAGGGTCTGCGCATGCGTAGATTAAAGATGCGATATCTTCCGAACCACTAGTGTTGGAGAATCGGAGTTTTTTGTAAGGTGTGTTATTTTGAGAGGACTTTTAGCCGCCAGTAGATTGCGCATGCGCAGAAGAGAAGTGACTGTTTTTGGGTTGGATGGGTTATGTTGGGAGTGCTGAGTCGATATTATGAGGTTTTAAAAGAATATTCATAGCAATTCAGTGCAAGAACAAGTCAGTTTGGGGGATGTAGCGTTGTTTCCGAGTTGAAGTGTCCATACCGTGGCCCTGGGGCTAATTTTGAAATTGATGTTACCCCTTACAGGCATTTTTCGTTATGCGCATGAGCAGACCATCAGTGATTTAACTGGTGGTGTTTTCATCAGAGAGGATTAGGGTTTTGGGGTGGCGGATGCTATTCCTCTATAGAATCCCTCGTTGAGGGTCTGCGCATGCGTGGATTAAAGATGTGATATCTCCTGAACCACTAGTGTTGGAGAATCGGAGTTTTTTGTAAGGTGTGTTATTTTGAGAGGACTTTTAGCCGCGAGTAGATTGCGCATGCGCAGAAGAGAAGTGACTGTTTTTGGGTTGGATGGGTTATGTTGGGAGGGCTGAGTCGATATTATGAGGTTTTAAAAGAACATTCATAGCAATTCAGTGCAAGGACAAGTCAGTTTGGGGGATGTAGCGTTGTTTCCGAGTTAAAGTGTCCGTACCGTGGCCCTGGGGCTAATTTTGAAATTGATGTTACCGCTTACAGGCATTTTTCGTTATGCGCATGAGCAGATCATCAGTGATTTAACTGGTGGTGTTTTCGTCTGAGAGGATTAGGGTTTTGGGGTGGCGGATGCTATTCCTCCATAGAATCCCCTGTTGAGGGTCTGCGCATGCGTGGATTAAAGATGTGATATCTCCTGAACCACTAGTGTTGGAGAATCGGAGTTTTTTGTAAGGTGTGTTATTTTGAGAGGAGTTTTAGCCGCGAGTAGATTGCGCATGCGCAGAAGAGAAGTGACTGTTTTTGGGTTGGATGGGTTATGTTGGGAGTACTGAGTCGAAAAATGAGGTTTTAAAAGAATATTCATAGCAATTCAGTGCAAGGACAAGTCAGTTTGGGGGATGTAGCGTTGTTTCCGAGTTAAAGTGTCCGTACCGTGGCCCTGGGGCTAATTTCGAAATTGATGTAACCCCTTACGGGCATTTTTCGTTATGCGCATGAGCAGACCATCAGTGATGTAACTGCTGGTGCTTTTGTCAGAGAGGATTGGGGTTTTGGGATGGCGGATGCTATTCCGCTATAGAATCCCCTGGTGAGGGTCTGCGCATGCGTGGATTCAAGAAGCGATATCTCCTGAACCACTAGTGTTGGAGAATCGGATTTTTTTGTGAGGTGTGTAATTTTGGGAGGACTTGCAGCCACGAGTATACTGCGCTTGCGCAGACGAGAAGTGAATGGTTTTGGGTTGTTTGGGTTATGTTGGGAGTAATGAGCCGATATTGTGAGATTTTCAAAGAATATTCATGTCAATTCAGTGCACGGACACAAGTCAGTTTGGGGGAAATAGCGTTGTTTCCGATTTGAAATGTCTGTATGGTGGCCCTGAGGCGAATTTATGAATAACTATATTCGGTAGATCTATATTAAAATACGTTCGGATTTGGAGAAGTTGCAATTGCGTCCCTAACGGAGGACCCATAACCGCATTCTTTTCCGATCTACGGTAAAGCTAACAGCCAAACTGTATTGATAGCTATATTTGTTAAAGGAACTTGAAAAAAAAAAAAAAAGCACTGACGTGAAGTCAGTACTCTTTGGCGCGCGTGTTCACGGTGGCTAATTGGAATTGAATGATGAGTACTTCAAGCTCAGTGGATAGAGCGAGCCAAAGATCTACCCAAAGGATAGTGGACACCATTCACTGTCGGTTCAAAAATTAACAGTGCTGTATCTAAGCTGCCATTAGGATAGAGTAACAAAGTTGGAAAAGAACACAAGTGACTCTCCTTAGTCGCACAAGCTCCTAGAAGATTTGGGAGGGTCAGTATAATCCTAATCATGTTTATAGCACGCGCGCAAAAGCAGACTTAACAATGAAAGAAAAAGTGTAAAAAGTCAATCTGCTTTGGCGCTCGTGCTATAAACATGATTAGGATTATACTGACCCTCCCAAATCTTCTAGGAGCTTGTGCGACTAAGGAGAGTCACTTGTGTTCTTTTCCAACTTTGTTACTCTATCCTAATGGCAGCTTAGATACAGCACTGTTAATTTTTGAACCGACAGTGAATGGTGTCCACTATCCTTTGGGTAGATCTTTGGCTCGCTCTATCCACTGAGCTTGAAGTACTCATCATTCAATTCCAATTAGCCACCGTGAACGCGCGCGCCAAAGAGTACTGACTTCACGTCAGTGCTTTTTTTTTGTATATACATTTCAAAATAGGCCAGTCACCGTAGACAAATGAAAGACGTTAGATGACAAAAACTGTCCCGATGCACCGAATTTGCTAAAAAAAAAAGCGGTACTAACTTCCGAAGGGTTATCTCACAGAAAACAAAGTGTACACATTACTTACATCGGGATTTACTATGTAGTCTAGTCAACAATGATTTCCCATAAATTCCCAATGATTTCCTCTAAATTCCAAATTTTTGTAGTGTTCGTTATTATCAGGAAATTTAAAAAAAAATGTTCGGAAAAGTTTTTAAAATCTCATAAAATTAAAATTGAGTGAGTTAGACAGAAGACAGTGAGGGAGGACTTCAATATATTGAGTAATCATTAAAGGATACTGTGGGAGGTATACTCATTATTAAAAGGTTTTTTTCTGGGTTTCCTCTCCCAAACTCTGAAAAATATCTATAAAATAAAAATTAATTATTTTGTGATTTGCTTCTGCGTAAGAAACACAAGATATTCATCAGAAGCAATCAATTGAACAATGTTGCCTAACAAACAACAACGAAACAAAATCAACGAAGAAACAACTATATCGTAACGTTTCGGAGTCTATATCAGACTCCTTCGTCAGACGCTTAATGAAAATCTTTAGAATTATTTTGTTGATAGTTATTGTTCAGCCAGCAGCTGATAACAGAACCGGTAGGCGGCGCTGAAAGCGGATTATAGAATCTCAAAAACGAGTTTACCGATCTTGATGTAATTGTCACTGTTAATCAATACAGATCATAAAGTCGCTAACAAGCATTACACTAGTCGTTGAAAAGTAATTCAGAAACCTGTTTCCACCTCAAAATAATTAGTTGATACCAGCCAGAAATGGTGTATCATATATGTAATAATTATATAACTACATATATGTTACATTGTTATCAAAGAAATGACATTCATGCAGCAATAATGGCCGTCACTGGATTGTAACCAAACAGAACGCGGAAGTTCCATAGACAAGATTTATAATAATAATGAAGTTTATTCAGAAAACAATAAAATTTCGAATAAACAGAAATCCATAAATGTATATGTACAGTTATCCAGAAACGTCTAATAGGCACTCGAACTTGGGACACCCTGTATGGGCATTAGTATTAATAGGCTGAATAATGAAATGAAAAATGTTAGTAATGAAAAACATTTTAAGCATCCGTTTCTAATAAACCTTGAACCCTATAGTATTGAAGAATATATGAACTGTAATAGTTGTGATTAGTTAATAGGAATATGTTTGGTTAGTTGTGTCAGGTTTGGCTGACAATGTGACAACATTTCATTTTATGTTTATTTTTGCATAAATGTATTTATTTTGAAATGAAGATAATAAAGAAAAACTTCGTGGAAATGGTTCATCTGAAGGAATCTATAGAAGGTTATTATTAAATTTTTCGCCGAAAGACCAACTTCTTAATACTCCACATCACTTTGAGATCCATATATCCACATAAGAGAAACAATAATTTGCATCGCACACCGCACAGACCTAAACTGAATTTGTTTGTTGTAATTTAAATATAGGGAACCACTTCTTTGAGGAGCCCGAATAACATGCTTTCCGTCTAGATTCTTATCCATTCCATTTCATTGGGTTCTTTCAAAAGGATATACCAAACTTCTACCACTTATCCGAATTGCTAAATTTAATTCTAATTTGGTGGTTGTGAATGCTTTAGCTTTGGTTGATGAGACATTTAACTGCTTATTTCATATCGGAATAACCCAAAAACCGACACGGTGCAAATCAGTCATTCATAAGTACCTTCTCGAAACTAACTGTTGTATAATACGTACTCTGGTCATGAGTAACAGCGAATAGGAATTTAATGCAGTGAAGTGACGTCACTTGAAGAGCGTACTCACTATGATTCATATAGATAGTAGACGTTCGTTAAGAATACTTCCTTTGGGAGTATTTGTCATTATGTTCAGGTGTTTTAGTGTGTTCGACTGAACGTTTAGAAATGTCAAAATTCATGACATATTGTGACCGAGTCTTATAACAAAATATGTTCACGTGTGAGGTATGCAAAAATAAATTAATTTACTCGAGCATCAAAATTATTAATGTTGTTAATTCAGAAACGATTATTTTTCATCATATTGGTTCAAATTGACATTGATTATTATCGATAATACAGACATAGGCGCCTGCAAGGGGGCAGGGGTGGCTTCTGACTGCCCCCGTCCCTTGATTTCAAACCCAATTAAACATTTTTAAATGGAAAGGTTTAGTGGGTAATTCCGCCGAAGGAGTAGAGAAAAATCATTATGCTGGTACCTGCTAATTTCTTCAGGACTGGGCAACCAAGAAAACAAAAAGGATTGCTTGCTTTATTTGCTGCATTTTTTATCTGTCTCATATTTAAGTAGTTGCCAATAAGCATAAACAAGTACCAACAAAATGCATGTTCTCTTTATTCTTTTTCTATTTATAAATATATTTATTTCAGTCTTTTCCTCCACTAGGAATGACTTATGCGGGCGCCAATGAACCTATGAATTCAAAATTGAAGCAATCCTCGAACGAAATTAATACATGAATTTTCTTTGTGAAAAAACGAATCAACATACAATTGGGTCATTTGCACCTCATCCCTGTTTTGTAGACGCATCTTTGGGAAATACACTGCGCAAAAAAATTAACGCACATTATGGAAATCTCAAATTTATTCTACAACTGAAGGTGTTCTCAATGATAATTATTTTTATCAGAATTATGCATGCGTATGTTATCCACTTTCAACGTTTTTCTTCAATACAGATGTACTTTCCCAGCACGAATAAAAAAAGGTGAGATTATCAGATTTTGTATGTATTGGCTCCATTCTGAAATCAGTTGTTCTCGATCAATTCTAGTGATCAATAGTTTTTCTTTCGTTTGATTTTGTACACTCGATCGCTATGCAACGCGAAACACGCAATTTGACCCAAGAGGAATGTGCCCAAGCGGTAGTTTTGCGAGAAGAAGGGTGGACATACACCTGAATTGAAGAAAGGTTTGGAGTTTCCCATACAAGTGTGTCCAGAATGTTGCAGTGATTCAGGGAGATAGGTATGAATGTCCGAAGACCAGGACAGGGTAGACCACGGGTAACAACTGCCATTCAAGAACGTTACTTGAAAGTTTCTTCGTTGAGACAACTCTTTGGCAACCACTCGCCTCCTTCGAAATCAGCTTGAGCAAACTCATGGGGTGCAAATTAGCTCTCAGACAATAAGAAATCGCCTCAGAGAATATGATTTAAGGCCTCGTGTCGCGGCAAGAGGCCCAGCTCATCGAAGGGCGCGTTTGGATTTTGCGAGAGAGCATATCCATTGGGAAGAGGCTGATTGGGAAAGAGTTCTCTTCACAGATGAGTCTAGATTCTGCCTCTACCATTGTGATCGACGTTCCCTTGTATACAGACGTCCACATGAAAGATATGCACAGTGCAATTTCCTGAATACTACTGGTTTCGGGGGAGGATCGATTATGGTATGTGGTGGAATATCTTTGACTGCTCGCACAGACCTAGTGGTCGTTGATAATGGAGCTATAAATGCTGATAGGTATATAAGGAACATTCTTGAAGAGCATGTAGTGCCATTTGCCCCATACATTGGTGAAAATTTCATTTTTATGGACGATAATGCCTGACCCCATCGTGCGCGCATCGTTCAGGAGTACCTTGAAGAGGTTGAAGTCTCTCGAATGGAATGGCCAGCAAGAAGTCCAGATCTCAATCCGATTGAGCAGGTTTGGGACAACCTCAATAGAAGGCTGAGAAGTTCATAAAATCATCCAGCTACTCTTAATGACTTAGGAATCCAACTCAGAGAAATCTGGGAAGGATAAGATCAGAATATTTTAAGATCACTCATTTTGAGTATGAACCGTCGTTGCCGAGCTGTAATTAACGCAAGGGGTGGAAATTCCAAGTATTAAATCACTTATCAGCATTCCAGTATTTTGAAAATTGTTCATTTCTCTTCTTTCACATAAGATTCGGTGAAATCCTGAATTTTTCTTCCATTTAATGTGTCTTGTTTCGTTCAAAACCTTCCCGAGAGAACATAAAAAATAAGTTATAAAGTCAATGTAGAGTTAACTTTCATTAAAATTGAGACTTTCAGAATGTGCGTTAATTTTTTTGCGCAGTGTATATAATCCAGTCTACATGGATCATAATAGCGTGTATTTCCTTTGATAGCGACCTCGAAGAAACGCAAAAATCTATAAATATCAATTGTTTCGAATTCCTTGGGTGCTGGGCATGTACAATTTTCACGTGAATTTTCAGCGGCATATCCATCAGAAAACGTGCTTAAAAAAGCCATTCAACTGCAAAGCATTATGGTTCATAAATCGAACATGTCTATAATTCCACAGCGTAACTTGAATAAATAAAGTTTATGCGATTGAGGCTCAAATTTCGCGAATGAAGGTTCCAGTTGCAATATGCACTGAAGAATGCCGCAAGGCTTTTATATTACAAGCTGACCTCTTTTCAAATTGGACATGCTGAACATATCGCTACAGATTTAAATATCGTAACGGACGCCATTGAAGGTATAGTCTTATTTATGATGAATATTTACCGATAAAATAGTTTAAAACAATGTAATTACGAGATGAAGTATTGTGATTTTGGACACTTTGGGATAAAAAAAAAAAAAAAAACTAGAAGAGAGCACGGATTTTCAACTTCAGATTCGTTATCTACAACCCAAAATTAGCAAGTGAGTAAATTTTCAGGACGATTAGACAGTTATGGGATGCTACAAGTCTATGTGAATTCAGAATACCTTCAATTCAATGCTACAAAGAGTAATAATTCACATTAAATTATTTTTTGATCTGAACTGTGTAAAAATGTTGATAAAACAAATTGATAAATTCCGAATCTGAATCCCCATTAATTATATTTCTGTAGCGGGAAATGTTTACTTATTGATCTGAGGTTGAGACCATCTGCTCGGGTAAAGGTAAGATCGAAAGGAAGAATCCATTTCAAATCACTGCAGAAAATCTGAACATTTTTAATGAATAATTTAAGATGAATAATAAGGTCCTTATTGATTTCAACTGAAGCATCTACAGATGCAGACTTTTGGAAATTGAATACATATAATAAAAATAAATAGATTATTTGAGCTTCTTGATCTCCTATCCAGATGTATCAATTTTTGTTGAAAAATTATTAGAAAGGTCATCAAAATGTTTTATAAAATCGGAAGAAATGAAAGTTCTATTTCACTCATATTTCTAGTCCATCTTGTTGTCTATAGTCTGAACTGAAATGTACTCATCTCCAATAAGTAGAAATAATCCAAAGGAAATTTCACTATTTACAAACTGCAGTTTGATCACAGAACATATAAATATTCGACCATATTTATCACTGCATTGCATTAATTCACATTTGACACCGTTGTACACAAAAAATACCACGAAATGCCCGCGAAAAACAATAATGGTTAACTCCAGAATCAGAAGTAATCCTCCATTTTTACAATAACAAAGTAACAAACGTTCGACTGACGTACGTCTCTGAGCTGTGTTGCCATTTTATCATCTTCCAGGCTAGTAGATATAGTGGGTTGTGGTTTGGCAGAAAATGGTCTCAAATGATTAGTCACGACTCACTGATGAAAGAATCCGTCAGAACGATTACGCTCGAATGCAATGAGTTAGAGAGTTGAAATTTTCAGAGTAGGTTTGGAGTCCACATTAGGGCTTCACGCGAGAGCGAGATTTTTCTCGTCTCGTCTCGTAAAAGCGAGACGAGACGAGAAGATTTCAAAAATATTATAGGCGATACCGAGGCCACATACAGCGCAACACGATTGTCTCGTTTTTGGTCTCGTTAAATTTTTTGTATGAAGCTTTATATACGATCCGTCTTTTTTCAACACCCACAGAAAACAATTGAATATGAAGAGTTTCCACTATAATTACCAATATATTTTGTCTATATTATGCATCGGTCGTTCTAGAAATACACGATTTTTTAGAAGATTATTAATTCGTTCTGACCTTGCGATAATCGAGATTATTTTTCAAGAAGAAATAAACACACAACCATAAAAACGGAGGCCATTATGAATTCTTTACTTAACGGACAACTTTTATTGCCCCTAAATCCCAATGCTTTGAAAATTTCGTATCTATCTGAACATCTGGAGAAATGTATTCTCTTATGCTCCTTGTAGTGAAGATGTGAACAATTATTGTATACATCTGTGGAACTACGTATAATAAAACTGCTAAAGAATAAGGCGAATGTTTCGAAAAGTGTTATGAGGAATACGCCAAGAAGACACTCAATGATACCTCCATAAAGTTAGCAGAGCCACTTGCGAAAATTTCAATGAAACCTATTGCATTAATTGTCGAATATTTGTCGAGAATTTGTCGTGAAAGAAAAAAATTTGTCGCGCGCTTAGTTTTTTTTATATGGGGTGGCTCTGCTAACTTAATATTAAGTTAGCAGAGCCACTTGCAACAATTTCAATGAAACCTATTGCATTAATTGTCGAGTATTTGTCGTGAATTTGTCGTGAAAGAAAAAAGTCTGTCGCGCGCTTAGTTTTTTTTATATGGGGTGGCTCTGCTAACTTAATATTAAGTTAGCAGAGCCACTTGCAACAATTTCAATGAAACCTATCGCATTAATTGTCGAGTATTTGTCGTGAATTTGTCGTGAAAGAAAAAAGTTTGTCGCGCGCTTCGTTTTTTTTGTATGAGCTAAATTAATATTTGGCTAAAGGGGCCACACACAAATCACGTACGTTGGTTAATCGTATTTTTTTTTCAATCAGAAATGAGCTGAATAATTGTCGAACGACCCAAACATATTCGTCGTGACAGAAAAAAGTTTGTCGCGCGCTTAGTTTTTTTTATATGGGGTGGCTCTGCTAACTTAATATTAAGTTAGCAGAGCCACTTGCAACAATTTCAATGAAACCTATCGCATTAATTGTCGAGTATTTGTCGTGAATTTGTCGTGAAAGAAAAAAATTTGTCGCGCGCTTCGTTTTTTTTGTATGGGCTAAATTAATATTTGGCTAAAGGGGCCACACACAAATCACGTACGTTGGTTAATCGTATTTTTTTTCAATCAGAAATGAGCTGAATAATTGTCGAACGACCCAAACATATTCGACGTGGCAGAAAAAATTTTGTCGCGCGCTTAGTTTTTTTAAATGGGGTGGCTCTGCTAACTTAATATTAAGTTAGCAGAGCCACTTGTAACAATTTCAATGAAACCTTTTGCATTAATTGTCGAATATTTGTCGTGAATTTGTCGTGAACGAAAAAAGTTTGTCGCGCGCTTCGTTTTTTTGGTATGGGCTAAATTAATATTTCGCTAAAGGGGCCACACACAAATCACGTAAGATGGTTAATCGTATTTTTTTTCAATCAGAAATGAGCTGAATAATTGTCGAACGACCCAAACATATTCGTCGTGACAGAAAAAATTTTGTCGCGCGCTTATTTTTTTTTAAATGGGGTGGCTCTGCTAACTTAATATTAAGTTAGCAGAGCCACTTGTAACAATTTCAATGAAACCTATTGCATTAATTGTCGAATATTTGTCGAGAATTTGTCGTGAAAGAAAAAAGTTTGTCGCGCGCTTCGTTTTTTTTTGTATGGGCTAATTTAATATGTGGCTAAAGGGGCCACACACAAATCACGTACGTTGGTTAATCGTATTTTTTTTCAATCAGAAATGAGCTGAATAATTGTCGAACGACCCAAACATATTCGTCGTGACAGAAAAAATTTTGTCGCGCGCTTAGTTTTTTTTAAATGGGGTGGCTCTGCTAACTTAATATTAAGTTAGCAGAGCCACTTGTAACAATTTCAATGAAACCTATTGCATTAATTGTCGAATATTTGTCGTGAATTTGTCGTGAAAGAAAAAAGTTTGTCGGGCGCTTCGTTTTTTTTGTATGGGCTAATTTAATATTTGGCTAAAGGGGCCACACACAAATCACGTACGTTGGTTAATCGTATTTTTTTTCAATCAGAAATGAGCTGAATAATTGTCGAACGACCCAAACATATTCGTCGTGACAGAAAAAATTTTGTCGTGCGCTTAGTTTTTTTTTAATGGGGTGGCTCTGCTAACTTAATATTAAGTTAGCAGAGCCACTTGTAACAATTTCATTGAAACCTATTGCATTAATTGTCGAATATTTGTCGTGAATTTGTCGTGAAAGAAAAAAGTTTGTCGGGCGCTTCGTTTTTTTTGTATGGGCTAATTTAATATTTGGCTAAAGGGGCCACACACAAATCACGTACGTTGGTTAATCTTATTTTTTTTCAATCAGAAATGAGCTGAATAATTGTCGAACGACCCAAACATATTCGTCGTGACAGAAAAAATTTTGTCGTGCGCTTAGTTTTTTTTTAATGGGGTGGCTCTGCTAACTTAATATTAAGTTAGCAGAGCCACTTGTCACAATTTCAATGAAACCTATTGCATTAATTGTCGAATATTTGTCGTGAATTTGTTCGTGAAAGAAAAAAGTTTGTCGAGCACTTCGTTTTTTTTGTATGGGCTAAATTAATATTTGGCTAAAGGGGCCACACACAAATCACGTAAGTTGGTTAATCGTATTTTTTTTCAATCAGAAATGAGCTGAATAATTGTCGAACGACCCAAACATATTCGTCGTGACGTGACAGAAAAAATTTTGTCGTGCGCTTAGTTTTTTTTTGATGGGGTGGCTCTGCTAACTTAATATTAAGTTAGCAGAGCCACTTGTAACAATTTCAATGAAACCTATTGCATTAATTGTCGAATATTTGTCGTGAATTTGTCGTGAAAGAAAAAAGTTTGTCGCGCGCTTCGTTTTTTTTTGTATGGGCTAATTTAATATTTGGCTAAAGGGGCCACACACAAATCACGTACGTTGGTTAATCGTATTTTTTTTCAATCAGAAATGAGCTGAATAATTGTCGAACGACCCAAACATATTCGTCGTGACAGAAAAAAATTTGTCGTGCGCTTATTTTTTTTAAATGGGGTGGCTCTGCTAACTTAATATTATTTTAGCAGAGCCACTTGTAACAATTTCAATGAAACCTATTGCATTAATTGTCGAATATTTGTCGTGAATTTGTCGTGAAAGAAAAAAGTAAGTCGCGCGCTTCGTTTTATTTGTATGGGCTAAATTAATATTTGGCTAAAGGGGCCACACACAAATCACGTGAGTTGGTTAATCGTATTTTTTTTCAATCAGAAATAAGCTGAATAATTGTCGAACGACCCAAACATATTCGTCGTGACAGAAGAAAGTTTGTCGCGCGCATAGTTTTTTTTTATATGGGTGACTCTGCTATTTTATAATTAAGTTAGCAGAGCCAACCCTTATAAAAAAAAAAACTGAGCGTGCGATAATCTTTTTTCTGTCACGACGATTATGTTTGGGTCGTTCGACATATTATTTAGCTCATTTCTGGTTGAAAAAAAAATACAATTAACCACTGCACGTGATTTGTGTGTGGCCCCGTTAACCTAATATGAAGTTAGGCCATACAAAATCAACGAAGCACGCAACAAACTTTTTTCTTTCACGACAAATTCTCGACAATTATTCGACAATTAATGCAATAGGTTTCATTGAAATTGTTGCAAGTGGCTCTGCTAACGTAATATTAACTTAGCAGAGCCACCCCATATAAAAAAAAATAAGCGCGTGACAGACTTTTTTCTTTCACGACAAATACTCTACAATTAATGCAATAGGATTCATTGAAATTGTTGCAAGTGCCTCTGCTAACTTAATCTTAAGTTAGCAGAGCCACCCCATATAAAAAAAATTAAGCGCGCGACAAATTTTTTTCTTTCACGACGAATATGCTTGGGTCGTTCGACAATTATTCAGCTCATTTCTGATTGAAAAAAAATTCGATTAACCAACGTACGTGATTTGTGTGTGGCCCCTTTAGCCAAATATTAGATTAGCCCATACAAAAAAAAACGAAGCACGCGACAAACTTTTGTCTTTCACGACAAATTCACGACAGTTATTCGACAATTAATGCAATAGGTTTCATTGAAATTGTTCCAAGTGGCTCTGCTAACTATTAAGTTAGCAAAGCCACCCCATTTAAAAAAAACTAAGCGCGCGACAAACTTTTTTCTGTCACGACGAATATGTTTGGGTCGTTCGACAATTATTCAGCTCATTTCTGATTGAAAAAAAAATACGATTAACCAACGTACGTGATTTGTGTGTGGCCCCTTTAGCCACATATTAAATTAGCCCATACAAAAAAAACGAAGCGCGCGAAAACTTTTTTCTTTCACGACAAATTCACGACAAATATTCGACAATTAATGCAATAGGTTTCATTGAAATTGTCACAAGTGGTTCTGCTAACTTAATATTAAGTTAGCAGAGCCACCCCATTTAAAAAAAACTAAACGCGCGACAAAATTTTTTCTGTCACGACGAATATGTTTGGATCGTTCGACAATTATTCAGCTCATTTCTGATTGAAAAAAAAATACGATTAACCAACTTACGTGATTTGTGTGTGGCCCCTTTAGCCAAATATTAATTTAGCCCATACAAAAAAAACGAAGCGCGTGACAAACTTTTTTCGTTCACGACAAATATTCGACAATTAATGCAAAAGGTTTCATTGAAATTGTTACAAGTGGCTCTGCTAACTTAATATTAAGTTAGCAGAGCCACCCCATTTAAAAAAAACTAAGCGCGCGACAAAATTTTTTCTGCCACGACGAATATGTTTGGGTCTTTCGACAATTATTCAGCTCATTTCTGATTGAAAAAAAATACGATTAACCAACTTACGTGATTTGTGTGTGGCCCCTTTAGCCAAATATTAAATTAGCCCATACAAAAAAAACGAAGCGCGCAACAAACTTTTTTCTTTCACGACAAATTCACGACAAATATTCGACAATTAATGCAATAGGTTTCATTGAAATTGTTACAAGTGGCTCTGCTAACTTAATATTAAGTTAGCAGAGCCACCCCATTAAAAAAAAACTAAGCGCACGACAAAATTTTTTCTGTCACGACGAATATGTTTGGGTCGTTCGACAATTATTCAGCTCATTTCTGATTGAAAAAAAATACGATTAACCAACGTACGGGATTTGTGTGTGGCCCCTTTAGCCAAATATTAAATTAGCCCATACAAAAAAAAACGAAGCGCGCGACAAACTTTTTTCTTTCACGACAAATTCACGACAAATATTCGACAATTAATGCAATAGGTTTCATTGAAATTGTTACAAGTGGCTCTGCTAACTTAATATAAAGTTAGCAGAGCCACCCCATTTAAAAAAAACTGAGCGCGCGACAAATTTTTTTCTGTCACGACGAATATGTTTGGGTCATTCGACAATTATTCAGCTCATTTCTGATTGAAAAAAAATACGATTAACCAACTTACGTGATTTGTGTGTGGCCCCTTTAGCCAAATATTAATTTAGCCCATCCAAAAAAAAACGAAGCGCTCGACAAACTTTTTTCTTTCACGACAAATTCACGACAAATATTCGACAATTAATGCAATAGGTTTCATTGAAATTGTTACAAGTGGCTCTGCTAACTTAATATTAAGTTAGCAGAGCCAACCCATTTAAAAAAAATTAAGCGCGCGACACAATTTTTTCTGTCACGACGAATATGTTTGGGTCGTTCAACAATTATTCAGCTCATTTCTGATTGAAAAAAAATACGATTAACCTACTTAAGTGATTTGTGTGTGGCCCCTTTAGCCAAATATTAATTTAGCCCATACAAAAAAAACGAAGCGCGCGACAAACTTTTTTCTTTCACGACAAATATTCGACAATTAATGCAATAGGTTTCATTGAAATTGTTACAAGTGGCTCTGCTAACTTAATATTAAGTTAGCAGAGCCACCCCATTAAAAAAAAACTAAGCGCACGACAAAATTTTTTCTGTCACGACGAATATGTTTGGGTCGTTCGACAATTATTCAGCTCATTTCTGATTGAAAAAAAATACGATTAACCAACGTACGTGATTTGTGTGTGGCCCCTTTAGCCAAATATTAAATTAGCCCATACAAAAAAAACGAAGCGCCCGACAAACTTTTTTCTTTCACGACAAATTAACGACAAATATTCGACAATTATTGCAATAGGTTTCATTGAAATTGTTACAAGTGGCTCTGCTAACTTAATATTAAGTTAGCAGAGCCACCCCATTAAAAAAAAACTAAGCGCACGACAAAATTTTTTCTGTCACGACGAATATGTTTGGGTCGTTCGACAATTATTCAGCTCATTTCTCATTGAAAAAAAATACGATTAACCAACGTACGTGATTTGTGTGTGGCCCCTTTAGCCACATATTAAATTAGCCCATACAAAAAAAACGAAGCGCGCGACAAACTTTTTTCTTTCACGACAAATTCACGACAAATATACGACAATTAATGCAATAGGTTTCATTGAAATTGTTACAAGTGGCTCTGCTAACTTAATATTAAGTTAGCAGAGCCACCCCATTTAAAAAAAACTAAGCGCGCGACAAAATTTTTTCTGTCACGACGAATATGTTTGGGTCGTTCGACAATTATTCAGCTCATTTCTGATTGAAAAAAAATACGATTAACCAACTTACGTGATTTGTGTGTGGCCCCTTTAGCCAAATATTAATTTAGCCCATACCAAAAAAACGAAGCGCGCGACAAACTTTTTTCGTTCACGACAAATTCACGACAAATATTCGACAATTAATGCAAAAGGTTTCATTGAAATTGTTACAAGTGGCTCTGCTAACTTAATATTAAGTTAGCAGAGCCACCCCATTTAAAAAAAACTAAGCGCGCGACAAAAATTTTTCTGCCACGACGAATATGTTTGGGTCGTTCGACAATTATTCAGCTCATTTCTGATTGAAAAAAAATACGATTAACCAACTTACGTGATTTGTGTGTGGCCCCTTCAGCCAAATATTAATTTAGCCCATACAAAAAAAACGAAGCGCGCGACAAACTTTTTTCTTTCACGACAAATTCACGACAAATACTCGACAATTAATGCGATAGGTTTCATTGAAATTGTTGCAAGTGGCTCTGCTAACTTAATATTAAGTTAGCAGAGCCACCCCATATTAAAAAAACTAAGCGCGCGACAAACTTTTTTTCTGTCACGACGAATATGTTTGGGTCGTTCGACAATTATTCAGCTCATTTCTGATTGAAAAAAAATACGATTAACCAACGTACGTGATTTGTGTGTGGCCCCTTTAGCCAAATATTAATTTAGCCCATACAAAAAAAACGAAGCGCGCGACAAACTTTTTTCTTTCACGACAAATTCACGACAAATACTCGACAATTAATGCGATAGGTTTCATTGAAATTGTTGCAAGTGGCTCTGCTAACTTAATAATAAGTTAGCAGAGCCACCCCATATAAAAAAAACTAAGCGAGCGACAGACTTTTTTCTTTCACGACAAATTCACGACAATTAATGAAATAGGTTTCATTGAAATTGTTGCAAGTGGCTCTGCTAACTTAATATTAAGTTAGCAGAGCCACCCCATATAAAAAAAACTAAGTGCGCGACAAATTTTTTTCTTTCACGACAAATTCTCGACAAATATTCGACAATTAATGCAATAGGTTTCATTGAAATTTTCGCAAGTGGCTCTGCTAACTTTATGGAGGTCTCAATGATCTACCCACTGGGAAGGTATTCTTTGATATTCTATTTAAAACATCAACAAAACTTTCGAAATATTGGAAAGCAGAGTTTGAAGAATATTTGCTGTTAGAAAGAGCAAATAGGAATCAAAATATTTTACAGTGGTGGAGTGATTAAAAAGTTCTTCCTACACTTTCCAAGATGGCCGATGATTTATTAATGGCTACATCCGTACCTGTTGAAAGATTATTTTCCACAGCAGGTATGATCATGGCAAAAACACGTACATCATTGAAAAATTATGTGATGCAAGCGTGATTATGTTTGAATTCTTGGTCAACGATTTAAAAGTTGAAATTATCAGTGTTTAAAATTAAAAATAATATGTACATGTACAAATATGTTTGTATAAGAGCGTAATAAATATAGCTTTACAAAATTATTCATTATCGTATACCATTTCGTTTATATATTATAATATTTATTATCGTAATTCAGAATTAAGCGAGACGAGACGAGACAACTGATAACCAGACGAGAACGAGACTTAATTTTTCGGGAATTGGCGAGAGCGAGACGAGATTTTTTATACTCTCGCCTACTCGCCTCTCGTGTGAAGCCCTAGTCCACATGCGCCGACCAAGTTTGTTAATGGGCAAAACCCACAATTGTTTTCCCCATATATCTCAAAAAATACTGATCTGAATTGAAGCGCGGTAGTCAGTTGCAAAATAACGACACGAAGGCTTATGCAAAATTTTGTGAGGATGGCATGACTGGAAAATTAAAAAAAAATCTGTATAACAGAACTATCCGTCTGATATCGTTGAAATTGCGAGAGCCTTCCAAACTTTATTTTACATCGATATAATGGTTTCACGCTCGACCAACGAAGTTGTCAATAGTATTTACTGCTTCTCTGGCCTAAAGGTAGAGATTCGTTTTCTTGCTAGTAGGTACCGGGTTCGATTCCCGTAGCCAAAATGAGTGATCTTTTTAATTTTTTCTTCCAATTCTATCAGAAGAATAACTTTAAGAAAAGGGTATTAAGTCGATATTTTCAAAAAATTACGCGAGTATTTTCGTATAGTAGATATTGAAACAATTACTGCTTTGTTATGATTAATTTATCATTATTCTTCCACCGTTTCCTCTGAATATTTATACAGGGTTCCGGAGAGTGACTGTGCATGGATTAATCATAAATATGATTATGCTACGGAGTGTCCGATTCTGTACTTTCTTTTAATCTACATTTTTGCTCTCACCTCCGATAGAGAATACCCTTTCAATGATTGATTGTATTAGATTATCCTTTATCGGACATATCAAGCGTACCTTTTGTCGTCAATTAACAACCTTTCGGTGTGATTACCACTTACATTCATCTTCATGTCATCAATCTGGCAAACTGAATTCGCGACATGAGGATTATTTTCAGACAAATGTCACATAAGAGCAACTACACCAAAAGATTGTCAGTTTGCCAAATTGACAACACTAAGTTCGCCCGAATTGCGACGATAAAATGGATGCTTCTGTTTCGTTTTTTCCCTAGGATTTTTGATGCCTAACCAAACTAGTGAAAAAGAAAAACTTAATTTTAATTCAATTTATATACGGTTCACACAAATGTATTTAATATTGTGACGCTTTTCGTCCACACTGCGACTCTATCATACTAAATTCTTAACAAGTAATGATCTCCATATACCTTACAATCGATGACCCGTGACGACCTATTTAAAACTAGTTACATAATCTTACACTGCTAGTACTTTGTGAACATTTACAATAATTCATTCCTCCCCCTTTTATGAATTTATTATCTATTTTGATAGATTGAGTAACGGAGGAAAATTTGAATCGAATTGTTCATTAACTGAATTACCCCCATGTTTTTCCCTATTTATTTCCACCATTTCCCAATAATTAAGTTGCCCTTTATACAAATTGTGTAGAATTTTTAAATCCTCCTAATAAATGATAGAATGCAATATCAACTGTATGAAAAATTATATACGATTTACACTAATATATATAATTTTTAATTCATTCGACTAATTAGAATTAATTTTGTTCTTTTGGTAGCCGTGATGGTCTTAATAATTCTTGTTTCAAAATTTCTACCTGTTTCAACTAAATATAATTTATCACAACTACCGCAATTTAACTGATAAATACCGAATTACCTTCTTTATTGCTCTTTGATTTATTGTTAATCAGTTCTGCCAGGCTATTGTTTGTTCTGGAATGAGTAATTTACCTGTTTGTTTTGAAGAAACCTTTTGATTTGGTGACACGGTTAGCTATTGAATATTTTATTTTTATCCATATTTTCTGGAAATACTAAACTTATTGTTTTTCTGTAATCATTGAAGGATACCGTGGGAGGTATATTCATTATTAAATGGTTTCTTTCTGTGTTTTCTCTTCCAAACTCTGAAAAATATCTATAAAACCAAAATCAATTATTTTGTGATTTGCTTCTGCGTAAAAACACAAGAGATTTGTCAGAAACAAGCAATCGAACAATGTTGCCTAACAAACAATAACGAAACAACATCAACCATGAAACAACTATATCGTAAAGTTTCGGAGTTTATATCAGACTCCTTCGTCAGACACTTAACGAAAATCTTCAGAATTATTTTTTGTTGATAGCTATTCTGAAATTCGACAATTGTCACCAAAAAATAATTCTGAAGATCTTCGTTAAGTGTCTGACGATGGAGTGATATAGACTCCGAAACGTTACTATATGGTTGTTTCATCGTTGATGTTGTATATGTTCTGGGGAACATACGCGTTATAGTTTTGCCCAAATGTCTGTAACTTTCGAATTTTTTGAAAAAAATGGTCTCAAACGATTAAGTTCGACTCCCCAATGAAGAATTCGAGGTCAAATTTGATTCTGTCCGGCCGGCCGTCCGGCCGTTGCCACGATAACTTGAGAACGAAGAGAGCTAGCGGCTTGAAATTTTCAGGGTAGGTGGCGCATCCCAATACGACGGACAAGTTCGTTAATGGGCATAATCGGCCCAGCGGTTTCCGAGTAATAATTTTGTTTAAAACCAATATAAATCCGATCGAATTGAAACTTGGTGAGTGGTTGTAGAATATGAACCTAAGCACGTTCGTGAAATTTTGTGCGAATCATATGGCTAGAAAATTTTAAAAAAATTATTGAAAAATATTTTTGTTGTCACGATAACTTGAGAACGGAATGAGATCGCGGCTTGAAATTTTCAGGATAGGATGAGCACCAGAACGCGACATTTCAGTTTGTTTATGAGCATAATCGGCCAAACGGTTTTAGAGTTATAGCCATCTGAAATTTTCTGAAATTTCGTGGTTTTTGTTCCTCATTAACTCGAAAAGTACTGAACCGATTGAATTCAAACATGGTTATTAGTTGTAGAATGCCAACGCGGAAATGTTTGCAAAATTTGGTGAGGATAGCATTTGTAGAAAATTTTTAATAAATCATTGAAAATAAAAAAAAAAAATTCTATATATCAGTAACTAATCGTTAGAAATTGATGAAATTTTGCAAGAGCCTTCATAACCTAACTCTACCGCTAAGTTTCAAGTTTTAATACGATCGGTTGAATTTTGTTGGAGATTCGAGCATTCTTGTGTGTGTGTTCAGTAGATGGGTGACCGTTGCATCGATAACTTTCGAACGGAAGGAGATAGGGACTTGCAATTTTCAGGGTAGGTTGCGTATCCAAAAGGGAGAGTTGAGTTCGTTTTTGGGCATAATCGGTCAAACGGTTTCCGAGTTATACCCACCTGGAATATTATTTCCTTGATAACTCAAAAAATAAATATTCGATCGAATTGAAGCTTGGTAACTAGTAGTAGAAAATCATCATAAAGACGTGTTTAAAATTTTGTAAGAACTGTACCCCTAGAAAATTTGAAAAAAATGACGAAAAAAAAAATTATGAGAACCGCACCCCTAGAGAATTTCATAACAATCACGAAAAAAAAATTGGTTCAAGCACTGACGTGAAGTCAGAAGCTTTTGCGCGTATGTTCAATTTTCCATTCTTCTGTATTGGTCACCCTTAATCGAATTTACCATGGTAAATTATGTTGTCCATTCCCCTGTATTAGACGCTTAATTCGAATTTACCATGGTAAATTGGAATTAAGAGTGTCCAATACAGGAGAATGGACAACATAATTTACCATGGTAAATTCGATTAAGGGTGACCAATACAGAAGAATGGACAATAGAAGATACGCGCAAAAGCTTCTGACTTCACGTCAGTGCTTGAACCAATTTTTTTTACCAGTTTTCATTGTGAAATAGGCAGAGGTATAATATGTAATTTAATACAATGTCTTTTTGGGCGCATGTTCTAGGGGAACATCGTCCTATCATTTCGTCCAAATGTCTGTAATTTTCGAATTTCGAGCTGAAAATTGGCTAATAGACTAATTCGGACTCCCTGATCACGAATCCGGTGTCAGATTTTAGGGTGCCGTATGGCCGGCCGGCCGGCCGTAGGCACGATAACAGGAGCACCGAAGGTCCTATCGACTTCAAACTTTCAGGGTAGGTTTCTGATCAAAATGCGACGGTTAAGTTCGTTAACGGGCAAAATCGGCCGGACGGTTTAGGAGTTATAGACATTTAAAATTTTGAGGTTATTTCCCTGATATTTCAGGAACTAAAGAAGATGTTGAATCGAAACTTGGTAGTCAGTTCGAGGATATAAACGCGCAACTTTTGGCAAAATTCTGTTATGATCGAAATGTTGGTAATTTTTAAAAAAATATTTCTTTTAATTTTTTCGAAAAAAAAATTTTTTTTTCGTGAACTATTCATCAGATTGCAACAAAAACTTGTACTAACGTCAATTGTAGTATTTTGCAACATTGTGCAAAATTTTGGCTCTATACGATTTCAATTTCTGGAGATATAAGACAAAATGTGTCAAATTTCCTGGGTCTCTCTCAGTATTTTCATCGATTATTCTATGAACTCTTTGAATTCCACCGAAAACAAATTCAAAGACATAAACATAAAGAATCAAGTCATAGTTTAGACGTCGAAAGAAGGACGATGTTGATCGACTTGAAAAGGAACCTATTTCAAGAAATGCAATAATGAAATGCTTAATTTATGGATATAATATTATCTAAGTATTGTTGGGATCGGGCAGTTGGAAAATTTTTTAATAAAAAAATTTGTACCGACGTTAAATCAAGCATTCTACACGAGTGTGCAAAATTTCAGTTCGATACGATCTCAATTCCAGAAGATATTGCTTAAAATTCACATTCCAGCGTGTTTTGACGTTCTATGGTCACAGAAAATCGTCACAAAAATCTATTTACCTCATTTGACGGCTGTTTGTCAAATCAATTAATTCCAATAATTTATGTCAGATTTCCTACATACCAAGTTCAAACACATTTTATTATATGGAAAACACTTATTATGATCACGTTCTACAGGAATTGATACTAAATAGAAGCTAGATGAAGATTATTGTAATGGAAAATTTGTGTTCCAGAATAATATTAAGGTATTCAACATGATACTGCTTTTTTTCTTTACTGGTCAGTACGGACCACAAGGAACATGCGCCCAATAGCTCCTGTCCACAGGGCTTGAACCCATTTTTTTATTACGCTTCTGTTTTTCTCCTCTCCTTATAGTATAGTATTAATGATAAAAATAATAATAGGTACATATATGGATTTATTTTTTCCACAATATTTCAAATGCAACTGATATTCATTGTGATGAATTTGCAAGGAAAAGGGAGGTCAGGAGAGCGTGTGTGATATAAAATACGTTTTCTATAAAAACCAAAGGTATCCCATCTCCATAAAGTTTACTGCAATACAGGTTTCCACCCTAGACGATGCATCACCCATTTGAAAATACCGCCACACACTTTCAACCAATAAAATCGGCGCATAGATGGAACCAATCAAATCGTGGAACGGAGCCTGGGATTTAGTCGCTCGTGTGGGCTGACATTTTGAGGTTAGGTTGCCTGATGAAAATTATACTAAAGAAATAAGAGATATGCCCAATCCAAAAAACAAGAAAGAACTACTACGGTTTCTAGGTATGGTGAAGTATGTGGGTAAATTTATTCCTAACTTGTCCAAAATCACAGCTTGTCTTAGAAATTTGACCAGGCTTGATGTTGAATGGAACTGGACTGATCAGCATGAAAGAACGATACATCAGTTAAAGCATTTACTAACACAAGCCCCTGTTTTGTCATTCTTCAATCCATCAAAGACGGTAGAAATAGAAACAGACAGTTCAAAGGATGGACTGGGTGCATGTCTCTTGCAGGAAGGACACCCAGTTGCCTTTGCTTCACGGAGTTTGACAAAAACTGAAGAGTAGTACGCCCAAATAGAAAAGGAAGCCCTCGCAATTTTGTTTGCAGTGCAAAAATTTAATTTTTTTATCTATGGCCTCGATGTTACAGTACATAGTGACCATAAACCACTGGAAAGTATTTTTAAAAAAGATATTCAAGCCATATCACCCAGATTACAACGTATTAGATTAAAACTGTTGAATTATAACCTAAAAATTTCATATAGACCAGGAAAGTATATGTACATATCTGATACTCTATCAAGAGCATTTCTAACAGGTGATTTAGGATTAAAATCAAATCAAGATATTGAATATCATATACATTCCATATATAATTATTTACCAATAGCAGATAACAAAAAACAACAAATTAAGATTGAAACTGAAAATAACGAGATATTGAAAACTGTAATAAAATATATGAATAGTTCATGGCCTACACAGAAAAAACATATTCCTGATAATGTAAAAATTTATTATAAACTTAGAGATGATATTTCATTTTGTGATGGTCTATTGTTCTTGAATAGTAAATTAATTGTACCAACAAGTTTTAAGAATGAAATCTTGAAACGTTTACATGAAAGTCACTTTGGAATAGAAAAAACCAAGTCGTTGGCAAGAACAACGTTTTATTGGCCAGGTTTAACATCTGATGTAGAAAAATTTGTTAAAAGATGTAAAATATGTGAAAAATATGCTCGTAAGAATAAAAAAGACATGTTAATGTCATATCCAATTCCAACTCGACCATGGGAACGCCTAGGAATAGACATCTTTACAGTTGCTAATGTATCTTATCTTGTAATTTTTTATGCGTATTCCAATTGGTTAGAGTTATTAAAACTAGCTGATTAAAGTGCAAGATCGGTCATGAAACAAATAAAACCAGTATTTGCTAGGTTTGGCTCACCAGATCTAATAGTGACTGATAATGTACCCTTCAATAGTGAATGTTTCAGGAAATTTTCTGAGGACTGGAATTTTAAATTGATATTTAGAAGTCCAAATTATCCACAATCGAATGGATTGGCAGAGAAAGCCGTATCGATTTCTAAAAATATGTTGAAAAAAGCTCTCGAAGGAGGAAAAGATATAGAGTCTTCATTACTCGACTACAGAAATATGCCTCTCAAGCATATGAGCTATTCTCCTTCGCAGTTGCTAAATAGTCGAAGATGCAAAACAAAACTGCCAGCCTCAGTGGATTTGTTGAAGCCAGAAATATGTAGGGATGTTGTAGAAAAAATCAAATTAAAAAGAGACCTCAATAAAAAATATTTTGACAGAAATGCTTCAAGTCAAAAACCTTTAGTGAAGCATGATAATGTTACTTTATATAATCACAGAACTAGGACATGGGATGCTGGTAAAGTAGTCGATTTATGTTCAGCACCTAGGTCTTATTCTGTAATGGATAAATATGGAAATGTTGTTAGAAGAAATAGGCACAACTCTGGCAGCAATGGCAAAGTATCTTTTATTGAACCCAGGTCTCCCTATTGTAAACCTACTTGTGAAAGTCAAGTAACGACTCGAGCAGGTAGGGTTGTTAGGAAACCTGAGAAACTGAATTTATAAGGAAAGATGTAATAGTGGTGACACCCCTGGATCAGAACATAGAGGAGGGAGGTCACTCTATGGACACAACGGACATTAGACGTACGTGGGATACGACTGGATTTATCACGTATATCTTGTATATCTGAATAGAGCTTGTATTCATCTTTTAATTAATAAACTAGTGTTGTGTTATAGACTTGAGTATTACTAAAATACATATAATTATCATAAGAATAATACAAACAGTAACTAATATTCATTCCCATTTTTTTGAGACATCCAAATAATCAGGAACATCATAATTTTCAATCGGTGGTGTCTGTACTGAGCCTTAGCTCTGGAAACGTATTAATCGATATTCAGTCTGAAAAATATCCATTATTTTCATAATAATAAGCTGAATATACCTGAAGAGCTTCTTGATATAATTCCTCTGATGCTGCCCCGTGTTCATCAAGAGCTTTTTGCAGGGAAAATTTAATACGATTTATCATATTGATATCTGTAAAATGCTGATCCTGTCGATATTTAGACCATAATTTTTCCAAAAGCGCTTTTATTTCTGTTGCTGACTTAGGTAGCTGGGCATTATTCCTTGTAGGTATGCTTCAAATAAACAAATTTTGATAAATATAAAATTCTAATGAATAAATGAAAACATACTCCATACTCCCTTTCATCAGAGACATTTAATGGTATTTCACATTCATCCATAGGTAATTGACTGGTGTTTCTCTCTAATTGTCTAGAACATTTTTTTATCCGTGAATATTCATCATAAATAAGATCTTATTGTAGTCCTCATCATTTTTCGACAGTAACTTATTTGAAAAATGATGAAATAGGTAGTCAAAAATTCATCAATTTAAATATTGCTCCTATCTTCTGTCATTCCTAATGTTTTGATATGGAACGTCACTTTGCGAACCCGAGTTGCAATGTTGCCGACCTCACTTCGTTCATCGTTACGCATTCGAACGGCTATGATTTTGGTTTTCGGAAATTTCGATCCATCTCTCTTTTTTTAGCTAACGCAATGTTATGATTTTCCACTGAGGGATATCGATATACCCAACCTAACCTAACCTAACAATTTTATTTCTTTAACTTTTCTATAACTTTCAGATATTTCGAATTTGCTTAAGGAATTGCATCAAGATTTTATATATAATTAACCGAACCTTATCTAACTTAACCATTTTATAAAATAATTCCAGATTCACAAACATTTATGCAAAATGGTAGCGCCCGAAAAAACTTATTTATTTTATCGACTATATATTACTACGTTTACATGCATCCTCTCGAACCGTTTTAAGCCAATGCGTATTCCGTAATGCGCATTGAAAACGCATGTAAACGTTTTTTCAATTCGAATTGACTACTCAAATGCGAATTAGTAAATGCGATTTGAAAAGGTGGATTGAGTTTTCCCAAACCGATTTAATGTGCATGTATACACCAAATACGCATTGAGAGTAGTTTTAAGAGAAACAAATTTCAGAATTACCAACACCTAATTTATTAGTTTGACAAATCTGATAATCTAACGAACCTGCTTTGGGGTTACGTTAATCGTAATTCCTAAGCTGGAAGATCGAAATAAATCTCTTGAGATAAAAATGATATAATTTATTGTTCGAGGTAACTTTTTCTATTATTTTTAATCATTTTCTGCCAATTTTCTGGATTCATTTTCACGATTTGCTCTTTCAATCACTTGTAACCACCCAGAAAAGGTTAATTCCTTGCGAAATTATGGTGTTCTTCATCATTTTTTAAGATATTTAGAATGATTTTCTTTTCTTAATTTCCATTTTTAATTTTTTTCAATCTTCCCATGTTGGCTACGCGAGCTTAGAATAAAGCCGAATTACAGAAAACTAGTTTCAGATAAGGCATGTAAACTCTCAAACCATATTTCATCTAATTCGCATCAAAACATGCGCATTGGTTCAAAACGGATCGAGAAGGTGCATGTAAACGTAGTAAATACTTCTGAAAAAAGATACAATAGTCAACGTGACAACGTCGCGAGCTGCGCTCGCTTCTCTGTTATTAATGTCAATTTGATAATTCAACATGGCGGAGTTGATGCAACATAAACAAATCATTTTCGATCGAAAATGAGGAAATAGGGGAAATAATGAGGTATATGATTATGCATTAATGATGAGAACAACAATAAGGCCTCATTTATGATAAATATTCACCGATAAAACAGTTTTAATCGGTGTAATTATTAGAAGAAGTGCAGTGATTTTCGACACTTTGGGTTTTTTTTTTTAACTAGAGGAGAGCACGGATTTTTGATTTCAGATTCGGTATCTACGACCCAAAATTAGCAAGTGAGTAAATTTTCATGACGATTAGACAGTTATGGGATGTTCTAGACAATTACCTTTTCTTTTTGCGCGTATGTTCTGGGGAACATACGCGTTATAGTTTTGCCCAAATGTGAAATTTAATTCTGTGGTGTTGGTTCAAGCACTGACGTGAAGTCGAAAGCTTTTGCGCGTATGTTCTATTGTCCATTCTCCTGTATTGGACACTCTTCTTAATCGAAAAAAAAATTGGTTCAAGCACTGACGTGAATCAGGAGCTTTTGCTCTTCTTAATCGAATTTACCATGATGAATTCTATTGTCCGTTCTCCTGATTGGACCCTTTTAATCGTGGATGAATCGGAAAAAGATGACAAAGTGAAAGATGATAGAGACAAGATTAGTTTTCTGTACAAGAAAATGAATTTAAGTCTGCCTGAAGAGGCAAAAATGTATAGACTGGGAAGAGAAATGCCAAACAAAAGAAGACCTATAAAAGTTGTTCTGTCCAACAGAGAAGAAGCTATAAAAGTGCTTAAAAATAAAAGAAAATTAGAAGAAAATGTACAGGATGTCTACATTAAATCTGATCAGACAGTAAACCAACGGAAATACTTGAGGCAGGTATTGGCTGAATTGGAAAAGCAAAAAGGAGAAGGAAAATCAAACTTAATAATCAAGTATGTAAATGGAACCCCTAAAATAGTCGAAAAGGTAGTAAAAAACTAAGTACAGCAGAGGTGGTTGAAATCACATTTTGGTACACAAATATGAGTTCTATGTTAAACAAAGCCGATGAGTGGAAGACAAGAGTACTAACAACATGCCCTACAATAATCATGTTGACAGAAACCTGGCTTTCTGATAGCACAAATGACAGCATAATTGGTTTAGATGGTTATAGTATTTTTCGAGAAGACAGGCCACACCAGAGAGGAGGGGGATCATGTATACTTGTTAAGAACAAAGTAAATGGATATGACGTGAGCTGTGCACTTTCCCCGAACTATCCCATCGAAGCACCAGTTGATGCAGTATGGCTAGATCTAAAAATAGAAAATACCAAAATACTCATTGCGTGCGTGTATAGGCCGGGAAACACAACAACAGAACAAACTAATACACAAATGATTAACCAGATAGGTAAGGCCTTTACATGCAAAAATCCAACTTTTGTGCTAGGTGATTTTAACTACCCCAACATAAGCTGGGACACCCTAGGGGTAATTCAGGCAGATAAAAAAACACAGGATTTTATGGAAATGTATTTTCAAAGGAATATCTACCAACTAATAAACTTCCCAACTCGATATAGGAATGGTCAGAGCTCCCTTTTGGATCTGTTTTTGTGCAACGATAACAAAAGCATATTTGACCTTAAATCAGAGCCGCCTGTCGGGCGAAGTGACCACGTAGTTATTACAGCAAGAGCCCAGATAAAATTGCCATCGAAGCAGACCCATAAGGTACAAAAAAGAAATTTCCGTACTGCAAAATATGAACAAATAAATGAATATATCAGGCAGCAGACAGTGAATGTAGAGCAATCAAAATTTGACAGTTTCCGTAAAATCATAAATGATACAATAGAAAGGTACATTCCACTGAGATCAATAAAAGTGAATCAGCAGAAGCCATGGATTACTCCAGCACTTTTCAAAGAAATTAATAACAAACGGAAACTATGGGATCAATACAGGCAGAATACAACAGCAGAAAACTATCAGCTTTACAGAAATCAAAACAATACTCTAAAAATAAAACTATACGAAGCTAGAAAGACATATGAGCACAATTTAGCTGTCTCAAACTCACCTAAGCAAATATACAAATACATAAGTAGAAACATAAACTCTAAAGTGTCCACAATAACACTAAAAGATCCAACCACTCAAGAAATTATGGATAATAAAACCATGTCGGAAAAGTTTGCAGAACAATTTAATAAGGCATTTTCACAATCGCAGAACTCCATCCTTCCACCATTGCCAGTAAGTACCAGAAACCAAAATTCAATCACTAACATAGTTTTCACTGAAGAAAAGGTAAAAGAGACCCTTATGAAAATGAAGAAGGAATCAAGTCCTGGCGCAGATGGAATTCCTGCAATCTTGCTCCAGAACTGCAGCGATTCGATTAGTCTGATCCTAGCAGAGGTGATGCAGGAGTGTATGGAATCGGGAAGAATCCCTGAACAATGGAAGTTGAATATCGATTAATACGTTTCCACCACCGATTGAAAATTATGATGTTCCTGAAGATGTCACAGAAAATGCGAACACATTCGTTAAGGTTAATATTGTTGTTTACAGGATAATTTGCTTAAATTAAAATCCGATTTAATCCTGGTTTATTTGAAACTTTTTATTGGTTTTACATACTGGTAGTCTCTACAAGACATTGGTGAATAAGGAGACACCAATATTTTCCTAAAAACTTTAATATTTGGTGATAAACTTAGTGAGGTTAGAATGTCACAACAGGAATGTTATAAGTGCACTAAACCCTGTGTTATAAGGGAAGAAAAAGGAAAATTATTTGGATTTCCATGCGACTTCTGTAAAGAAATAATCTGCAGTGATTGTACTGGTGCATTGGCGGGAGAGATTCGAATTATTCCGAGTTCATCGAGAACAACACTTTTCCTTTGCCCGAGCTGCAAGGATACCATTAAAAAGCTCCCCGATGTACAAAAGAAAATGAACAAGACCTTACAACGAACTGAAGAAACGGCTAACAGCCTGGAAAAACTGAAAGAAGAAGTTGACAGCCTTAAAGGATCTATGGATAGGAGAAGAAGAGAAAATGAAACATTAAAAGGCGAGCTATCAAACATGAAAAAGGAAATAAAACAGGTGGATGAGAAAATTGCTGGGGGACAAAGTTATGCTGAAGCTCTGAGGAAGCTGGAGAAAAAAGTGGAAACCATAAAACCTCCAGTCGACAAAGGGTCTGAATCGGATGTTGAGGAAACCTTGTTCGAAATGAAAGAGAGAGAAAGACGTGCTGGTAACATCCTCGTTTTTGGCGTGGATGAATCGGAAAAAGATGACAAAGTGAAAGATGATAGAGACAGTTGGAAAAAGTTTCGCAGCAGTTGGAAAAATTTCGATGGAGTTGAATCGATTTTATTCCTCTTCTCATATGAAAGCAAGAGCAACATTACTTCATCATCCTCTTCTTCATCCTCTATCAATCGCAACAAGAGTTCCCGTTTTCGTTTATTCAAGTTTTCAGACCTAGTTCAGTTTGGAAACGCACAACTGTTCACATTAAATTCTGCTTGACTACTGCACGGAGCATTCGGGTCGGAATCGCTGCCCAGGCCGCGGCCGCTGATATCCGAAAGCTCGTGGCAGCGCTGCACAGCAGTGGTAATGGGTCGCGGCTGTCGGTCGCGGCTGCCTGGTCGCGACTTCCGAGATCCGAATGCTACCTTAATTCTTTTCATTCTTGCACATCTTTGGCGGCGACGTTTTATTTATTCAACAATAATTTTATCTACCTTTACAACAATAATTAATTAGGTAATTATTGATTTTAAAAATATTTATGATCTTCACTGTTCGAGTGTGAAACATAAGCCTGAAAAACTACTATTTAAGTTGCTTATACTTATATCCATTACTTCTGTATCATGAATTTATATTGATAGAAACAGAGATAGAAGGAAATATATAGTGTGTCCAACTGAGGTCTGCTAGATAGGTTGTTATTATAAGGTAAGTAACTATTTCTGCTTTTAATCAAATAATAAATTGAGCTCACATTTGACCTGCTTTGCTGACCTTAGTGTCCTGGATTATTAATAATAAAATTATTATATTAATTTATAGGTGTCATACTTAGAGAATGAGATATCTTCTATACAATAATTAATATAATATAATTATCTACCCACATCATACCTTCTCTGGCAGAAAATTCCAAGGTTTCATATTCTATCTTGAGACCATGGTGTTCACTTAAATGCCTTGTCAGTTCGTTATTATGCTGAAACGAATTGTTACATTCATTTTCAAGACATTTAAAATTCCATTTCGAAACGTCATAGGTTACGCGCGGAGTTTAATTTTTGGCGATGGACATTTTTGCTATGTTTGTTTAAATTGAATTGTGTGGAAAATATTTCCTCACACACAAAACACATCACTCCCATGTCTATTTCTAAATAACACTGTGGAAATTACCCAAAACAAAATATTAACAGTTCTGGATAAGCCGAATATCATATAACTAATCACTTTTCAAATTCAAACACAAAAAAGTTAAAAAACAACAATCGTCAGGCAACCTAACCTCAAAATGTCAGCCCACACGAGCGACTAAATCCCAGGCTCCGTTCCACGATTTGATTGGTTCCATCTATGCGCCGATTTTATTGGTTGAAAGTGTGTGGCGGTATTTTCAAATGGGTGATGCATCGTCTAGGGTGGAAACCTGTATTGCAGTAAACTTTATGGAGATGGGATACCTTTGGTTTTTATAGAAAACGTATTTTATATCACACACGCTCTCCTGACCTCCCTTTTCCTTGCAAATTCATCACAATGAATATCAGTTGCATTTGAAATATTGTGGAAAAAATAAATCCATATATGTACCTATTATTATTTTTATCATTAATTCCATATATACTAATTGAAATTGAGTCATGGCAACCGATTACTTAGGGAAAGATGTGTAAAAACGGGCGGTGTCTGGATGGCTAAACCCTCTTATATAACCGCTATATTACGACGGGAGGGGAAAGGGGAAAGATTTCTACAACAAAAAAAATCTTCTCGAGCTATCGAGAAGGGGTCCTTATGCGTTAAAAAAATTCGAGAAATGGACTAAATTTTTGCGATTTTTCCTAAGTAAATCGGGAATTTTGGTAATTGTTTTAAAAATCTAGAGGACGGATCGAGGTTCGAAGGGGGTGGATATCGAATCTTAGGGAGGGGGAAAGGGTAGATCCGAAGACCCTAAGTCGATATCTATCGCGGATTTCCCGTAACGAACGACAATGTATTTTTTATCCTTCGCCCGGCGAAAAAGCGAGACCGACTTTATTTCGCATAAGGCTTCGAAAATACGACTGCTCTGGCTCCGAATTCTTCGTCGAGACGAAGAAGAAGTATCGATGCGTCAGGAACCAGCTCAACTTTTACCTACGATAAGTCAAAATATACTAAATCGATATAAGTTCAGGAAGTTTCGCTTCCGGGAATTTTCCTTGCTAGAAGACATTCCGAGAAACGTCAAATTTGACATGAGAGACGGACTAACGGCCCTTCTAGGTCGTTTTCGGGCCTGAAAATTTCCGAAAAGTGAAGATAAGGGTGAAAAACCCTATAATAAACCGCCATGTGGCGATTTTATTTCGAAAAGTGAAAATTAAGAATATCTATCCCCAGTAAGTACCGACCAATTATTCGAATACCGGAGATCGGTTAAAATTTACGTTGGAGCCGGTGGCGCATGCGTCTGACGATCGAACTCTCGGTGTTAGACCGAGAAAAGGCGGGGTCAAATCCCGGAGAGGGAATCACACTTTTTCGTGTTTTTTAGACCCTGTAGGTAGCGCTACAATCGATGTATAGGAACTCGAAATCGCCCGGACCGTTTTTGTTAAAACGTTGTGACTTTGTATCGGCGTGTCTCCGATAGCATCTTGTAGGGGGCACCTCCATTGATCTATAGAAGCTCGAAAACGGCTCCACCGATTTCGATGAAACTTTGTGTGCGTACTTAAGTGGGACTCAGAGTGACAATAGGAACCCGGTAGATGGCGCTGTGTTCGGCTTTTAGAAACGCAAGAACGACCGGACCGATTTCGATTAAACTTTCTGTGTGTCTGAGGAGGTCTCAGATCCACGATATACCCTCCATAGGTGGCGCTATGATCGGGTCACAGGAACTCGAAATTGGCTATACTGATTTTCATGAAACTTTGTGATCGTGTTTCGGAAGGCCTAACGTTTACGATACGATATGGTAGGTGGCGCTATATTCGGCTTCTAGGAACTCAAAAACGCCTCGACATATTTCGATAGGACTTTCAAACAACAGGACACGTTAGATGGCGTTGAACTACGGGTTCGATTGATCTACCGATTATATTGATCTACCGGAAAAATGTAGATCTACCGGAAAAATTAAGATCTACTGGAAAAATGTAGATCTACCGAAAAAATGTAGATCTACTGGAAAAATGTAGATCTACCGAAAATGTAGATCTACCGGAAAAATGTAGATCTACCGAAAAAATGTGGATCTACCGGAAAAATGTAGATCTACTGGCTAGGTAGATCTGCGGGCCCACTAGTACTATACTATAAGGAGAGGAGAAAAACAGAAGCGTAATAAAAAAAGACATTGTATTAAATTACATATTATACCTCTGCTTTCACAATGAAAACTGGTAAAAAAAATTGGTTCAAGCACTGACGTGAAGTCAGAAGCTTTTGCGCGTATCTTCTATTGTCCATTCTTCTGTATTGGTCACCCTTAATCGAATTTACCATGGTAAATTATGTTGTCCATTCTCCTGTATTGGACACTCTTAATTCCAATTTACCATGGTAAATTCGAATTAAGCGTCTAATACAGGGGAATGGACAACATAATTTACCATGGTAAATTCGATTAAGGGTGACCAATACAGAAGAATGGAAAATTGAACATACGCGCAAAAGCTTCTGACTTCACGTCAGTGCTTGAACCAATTTTTTTTTCGTGATTGTTATGAAATTCTCTAGGGGTGCGGTTCTCAAAATTTTTTTTTTCGTCATTTTTTTCAAATTTTCTAGGGGTACAGTTCTTACAAAATTTTAAACACGTCTTTATGATGATTTTCTACTACTAGTTACCAAGCTTCAATTCGATCGAATATTTATTTTTTGAGTTATCAAGGAAATAATATTCCAGGTGGGTATAACTCGGAAACCGTTTGACCGATTATGCCCAAAAACGAACTCAACTCTCCCTTTTGGATACGCAACCTACCCTGAAAATTGCAAGTCCCTATCTCCTTCCGTTCGAAAGTTATCGATGCAACGGTCACCCATCTACTGAACACACACAAGAATGCTCGAATCTCCAACAAAATTCAACCGATCGTATTAAAACTTGAAACTTAGCGGTAGAGTTAGGTTATGAAGGCTCTTGCAAAATTTCATCAATTTCTAACGATTAGTTACTGATATATAGAATTTTTTTTTTTATTTTCAATGATTTATTAAAAATTTTCTACAAATGCTATCCTCACCAAATTTTGCAAACATTTCCGCGTTGGCATTCTACAACTAATAACCATGTTTGAATTCAATCGGTTCAGTACTTTTCGAGTTAATGAGGAACAAAAACCACGAAATTTCAGAAAATTTCAGATGGCTATAACTCTAAAACCGTTTGGCCGATTATGCTCATAAACAAACTGAAATGTCGCGTTCTGGTGCTCATCCTAACCTGAAAATTTCAAGCCGCGATCTCATTCCGTTCTCAAGTTATCGTGACAACAAAAATATTTTTCAATAATTTTTTTAAAATTTTCTAGCCATATGATTCGCACAAAATTTCACGAACGTGCTTAGGTTCATATTCTACAACCACTCACCAAGTTTCAATTCGATCGGATTTATATTGGTTTTAAACAAAATTATTACTCGGAAACCGCTGGGCCGATTATGCCCATTAACGAACTTGTCCGTCGTATTGGGATGCGCCACCTACCCTGAAAATTTCAAGCCGCTAGCTCTCTTCGTTCTCAAGTTATCGTGGCAACGGGGCCGGACAGAATCAAATTTGACCTCGAATTCTTCATTGGGGAGTCGAACTTAATCGTTTGAGACCATTTTTTTCAAAAAATTCGAAAGTTACAGACATTTGGGCAAAACTATAACGCGTATGTTCCCCAGAACATACGCGCAAAAATAATCAGTATCCAAAGCAGTGTCATAATATTGCTTGACATGATTTCTGCACGAGAATAAAATAGACCGAATAAACTTCTCTAAGCAACATTGGAATGCAAAATATAGGCTGGTCAAATTAAAATGAAACAGCTATTTCCAGAAACTGTGTCAACATTTCAGAAAAACGCTCAAACCCGTCGAATTTTTATTTAAATTAAATCTAAACTGTATTAATAAGTATTGGGCAGAATTATAGAGTTTAAAGACTTACTCGACCCCGAATGCCACTTGGTTGGAGATTTAAAGTAGAAGAGTCAAAAGTACCGAAAATCAAAATTGACGTGTTGAAGCGTGTTTTCATATGTCGACGCAGTTCCTGAAAATGACAGAAAGGAGTATACTGGGTGAGTCTTTGACCACTGCATTAATTTTAACCAAAGATTCCTCTCATCAAATGAAACACTTTTTTCATTTACCATTTTTCCAGATTCGGCTCAGGTAAAAAGTTACAAGCGTTTGAAGATTTCACAATGTGCTAATACACTACCGCATATAAATTATCTATGACATTGTTGGCGGACGAGAATAAGGCATGATAACGTGGTTTACAGCTTGATTCGGGATTCCAACGCTCAGGGACGGATCCATAAAAGTAGTGAAATTTCTGGAGTTTTCCATTTTAAAACATTCAATGAAGAATATCTCGAAAACGGTGCGTTTAAGTAGAAATGATGAAGAAGAATAATATAATGTTCTAAAACGATGGAATATTCTTGAAATGACTCAAGAAAAACTTTATATGCTTTCTTTATGCTAATTTCGTTTAGTTTTATGAATCCACGAGTCCATAACTAGAAAACCAGTAGAAGTAGAAAATAACTAATATTTGGAAAATATGTATCATAGTTATAGGAAACTGTACGCCAACATTCATTTTATTCGAAAAAAGGATGTCAAAGCTACAAAATAAAAACTGATTTTTTTTCAAAATTTCAACAGCCAGTATCTTTTTACCTGAGCTGAATTTGGAAAGATGTTAAATGAAAAAAGTGTTTCATTTGATGAGAGGAATCTTTGGTTAAAATTAATGCAGTGGTCAAAGACTCACCCTGTATATATCGCATTTGATATAAATTCATTGATTCATAATATTCAACTCTTTTATGAGCCTTGGAAGTTTTTTTTTTCCAAACCGACTTTTTATCGAGAATTCATGGTCCTTGTTATGAATAAATCCTGCTGCGTGTATAAAATATAATTAAAAAGCTTTGTATTTGGAAACAAATAAATCACCAACCTTTTCTTCTTGTTTCAGGGCAGTCAAAGCATTCCGGCAACTACTTTACGTTTCTCCAGGATTCCAGCGAGCAAATGAGGTCAATCTACGTCTTGGGTTGATGTTCAAAGTCACCCAGGAGTATGAATCGGCCCTTAAACATCTTCAGTTGGCATTGGTAGATAATAGCCCGTCAACAACACCTAAAAACGCAAGTGAGTGAATATTTATTTGTAGATGTAGTAACTGCAGAACATTTGTTTTTTGCTTATTGAGTACAATATATTTTATTTTAATGTATAATATCTGTTCCTTATGGCAGTATCGTTGCAAATTGAAGAAATGTTATCAAGTAGCTAGATTTGAAGTCCTCGTTACGATGACCTGGGTTTTGCCTCGAAAAACTGTGCATCGCTAAAAAATAAAAACCTTCAGTAATGTGATCAGCCCTGAATACCAAGAAGAAAAAAAAATGTTCTGGTCCTGCGACTGATATTTAATTTAGGCCATCTAGAATAGTTCCCCAATATCGAATAATGATAATTGGAACATCTTTGGCCATGTTTGCTACACATTGAAGAAATTATACCTAGGATATACTAAGGGTATGTCAAAATGGCAATTATTTCATCTACAACTATTCGAAAATTTGTAATCAAATGAAGAACCCTCCAAAACATTTTTATATTCATGTCCCAGTATACATGTTCCAATGGATTATCTCAGCCATTTCAAAAGATAAAAATTTGACAATTTTATGATTTTCAATTCATTCAAGGAACCTTCAACTGAGAAAAACAAAAATTGAAAGTCACTTTCAGTTTGACCGGAAGTGACTCTGACTTTTTAATCTCCAATAACACCCTATATATTTTTGGCAATTTTTCAATTATACTCAAAATCACCTTTCCAACGATGTATCACACTTTGTATTTTACATTTGATTTTTCGGAGAAAACGTCAATTGAAATTTCAAATGGAAATAATTGCAGTAGGCTACGATATTTTGTGTAACCTTGATTTTGACTTATAATCCATGTGTGCCGATCCATCTATCTTCAAATGGACAGATAAGATGGCCTCCAAGATCTCCAGATTTAAAACCACTAGATTTCTTCCTTTGGGGATATTTGAAAGATGTGTACCAGACTCCTATTGATTTGGAAGATCTAAAGAATAAAATAAAGAATGCATATAAAGCCCTTAATGCTGAGGTGTTGAGAAGTGTTACTTCGCGTGAACTAGCCCACCAAGCTGAAAGATGACTAGAAGCAGATGATCAACATTTCGAACATATGCTTTAGTTATTATAGGTATTTTTTCCCCTTTTTTGTATTTTTTTGTTACCTTTACTATCAGTTCAAGGTTCCTTGAACGAATTGAAAATTTTATGAGATGATCCATTTTAACATGTATACTGGGACACCCGGTATATACCTGAAGGGAGGTCAGCAAGTGCTGCACCTTCGAATAGATATCATAGGATGAACTTTGCTGTCTCCCATCAAGTCATACTGAATAATCATTCAAAGAACATCTGTAATATGTGGTGGAAAATATGCCCAGAGCAAATACAGGAGAGTGGAAGCCACATTTAAAACCTATACAGCATCCACGCTCGCGCACTCTCCCCCAATGCACGTGAGCCTGATCATACAACCTACATGTCTATAAAGAAATATTCATGTGAACATAAATTGAAAAGCACTAGAACAATTAATGAGAAACGGAAATATGTTAATCTATCTGGTGATAAATAATGTCCAAAGAGAAGACAGCAATGAGCATTCTAGTAGACTGCCATTGCTGTTCTACCCAAGACTTTACCAAACAAAGCTGAAAAGTACACTTCAATGATTTAAAAATGTGCCTATAGAAAAAGCAGAAGGTAGTGGATATTCTACAAGTATTTACCGATCATTCTATGTAAATGTTGAAAATCATGTCCCAAGAACGGACAGCAGTAATTGTACATTCATATCTAAATGTCGAAAATCGTGCCCTGTCTCAAGACATTGGAACACAATACGACGGAGCTAAATTTCTAGAAAGAAATTATTAATTATCGACGGTGCTGAGAGAACTGTATAATGTCGTCCATATCGTAAATACAAATAGACATAAGCTTAAACAGTATCTCTTTCTGATGATTATTATGCCCAGAGAACGGGCAGAAGAATGAACTTCGCAGTTCAAGTTCATGCAGAGTTCACACTCCTGCCCTGTCTCAAGACATTGGAACACAATACGACGGAGCTAAATTTCTAGAAAAAAATTATTAATTATCGACGGTGCTGAGAAAACTGTATAATGGCGACCTTATCGTAAATACAAATAGACATAATCTTAAACAGTATCTCTTTCTGCTGATTATTATGCCCAGAGAACGGACAGAAGAATGAACTCCACAGTTCAAGTTCATGCAGAGTTCACACTTCTGTCTTGTCTCAAGACATTGGAACACAATACGACGGAGCTAAATTTCTAGAAAAAAATTATTAATTATCGACGGTGCTGAGAAAACTGTATAATGGCGACCTTATCGTAAATACAAATAGACATAATCTTAAACAGTATCTCTTTCTGCTTATTATTATGCCCAGAGAACGGACAGAAGAATGAACTCCACAGTTCAAGTTCATGCAGAGTTCACACTTCTGTCTTGTCTCAAGACATTGGAACACAATACGACGGAGCTAAATTTCTAGAAAAAAATTATTAATTATCGACGGTGCTGAGAAAACTGTATAATGGCGACCTTATCGTAAATACAAATAGACATAATCTTAAACAGTATCTCTTTCTGCTTATTATTATGCCCAGAGAACGGACAGAAGAATGTACTCCACAGTTCAAGTTCATGCAGAGTTCACACTTCTGTCTTGTCTCAAGACATTGGAACACAATACGACGGAGCTAAATTTCTAGAAAAAAATTATTAATTATCGACGGTGCTGAGAAAACTGTATAATGGCGACCTTAAGTAAATACAAATAGACATAATCTTAAACAGTATCTCTTTCTGCTTATTATTATGCCCAGAGAACGGACAGAAGAATGAACTCCACAGTTCAAGTTCATGCAGAGTTCACACTTCTGTCTTGTCTCAAGACATTGGAACACAATACGACGGAGCTAAATTTCTAGAAAAAAATTATTAATTATTGACGGTGCTGAGAAAACTGTATAATGGCGACCTTATCGTAAATACAAATAGACATAATCTTAAACAGTATCTCTTTCTGCTTATTATTATGCCCAGAGAACGGACAGAAGAATGTACTCCACAGTTCAAGTTCATGCAGAGTTCACACTTCTGTCTTGTCTCAAGACATTGGAACACAATACGACGGAGCTAAATTTCTAGAAAAAAATTATTAATTATCGACGGTGCTGAGAAAACTGTATAATGGCGACCTTATCGTAAATACAAATAGACATAATCTTTAACAGTATCTCTTTCTGCTGATTATTATGCCCAGAGAACAGACAGAAGAATGAACTCCACAGTTCAAGTTCATGCAGAGTTCACACTTCTGCCTTGTCTCAAGACATTGGAACACAATACGACGGAGCTAAATTTCTAGAAAAAAATTATTAATTATCGACGGTGCTGAGAAAACTTTAACATTCATATTATCTAAATGTCAAAAATCATGCCCCGACAACGGACAACAATGGTCGATCAAGAAGAGTTTAAAAAAAAATTGGTTCAAGCACTGACGTGAAGTCAGAAGCTTTTGCGCGTATGTTCTTTTGTCCATTCTTCTGTATTGGACACCCTTAATCGAATTTACTATGGTAAATTATGTTGTCCATTCTCCTGCATTGGACACTCTTAATTCGAATTTACCATGGTAAATTCGAATTAAGTGTCCAATACAGGAGAATGGACAACATAATTTATCATGGTAAATTCGATTAAGGGTGTCCAATACAGAAGAATGAACAATAGAACATACGCGCAAAAGCTTCTGACTTCACGTCAGTGCTTGAACCAATTTTTTTTTTGAGTTATCAAGGAAATAATATTCCAGGTGGAAATAACTCGGAAACCGTTAGCCCGATTATGCCCAAAATTAAACTCAACTCTCCCTTTCGGATACGCAACCTACCCTGAAAATTGCAAGTCCCTATCTCCTTTCGTTCGAAAGTTATCGAGGCAACGGTCAACGCTCACACAAGAATGCTCGAATCTCCAACAATATTTAACCGATCGTATTAAAACTTGAAACTTGGCAGTAGAGTTAGGTTATGAAGGCTCTTGCAAAATTTCAGCAATTTCAAACTATTAGTTACTGATATATAGAACTTTTTTTTTTAATTTTCAATGATTTATTAAAAATTTTCTACAAATGCTATCCTCACCAAATTTTGCAAACATTTCCGCGTTGGCATTCTACAACTAATAACCATGTTTGAATTAAATCGGTTCAGTATTTTTCGAGTTAATGAGGTACCAAAAACCACCAAATTTCAGAAAATTTCAGATGGCTATTACTCTAAAACCGTTTGGCCGATTATGCTCATAATCAAACTGAAATGTCGCGTTCTAGTGCACATCCTAACCTGACAACTTGAAGCCGCTATCTCTTTCCGTTCTCAAGTTATCGTGACAACAAAAATATTTTTCAATAATTTTTTAATAATTTTCTAGCCATACGATTCGCACAAAATTTCACAAACGTGCTTAGGTTCATATTCTACAACTACTCACCAAGTTTCAATCCGATCGGATTCATATTGGTTGAAAACAAAATTATTACTCGGAAACCACTGGGCCGATTATGCCCATTAACGAACTTGTCCGTCGTATTGGGATGCGCCACCCACCCTGAAAATTTCAAGTCGCTAGCTCTTTTCGTTCTCAAATTATCGTGGCAACGGCCGGCCGGACGGACAGAATCAAATTTGACATCGAATTCTTCATTGGGGAGTCGAACTTAATCGTTTGAGACCATTTTCGTCAAAAAATTCGAAAGTTACAGACATTTGGGCAAAATGATAACGCGATGTTCCCCAGAACATACGCGCAATTATCTTAGGGAAATATTGTTGCCTCATGTGAAGGAATCAGGATGTATTCCCCTAACCTACAGAGAAAGAAAAACATGAAAATGAATAGACAATGAGAAGGTCAATAATAATATTAAGATATCTAGAAATATAGGTAACTATTTGGAGAGGAAGGACGCATAAAATATTATGAGCGTATCATTTTTACTTGCCCATCTAAGGCTAATTGTCCGTTTAGAAGAATGTCCCTGTGTATAGGAAGGGATGTTTCTGGGTACTCGGCAATTAATAATCATAACCTTATTGCGGTTCTTCTTCAGGAAGCTAAAACATCTGTGAATTATGTGTCCTTACCATATATTCCTGGTCTGACGCAACAGCTGATATATGTTTTCCGGGGCATTAAGGATATCTGGGTGGTGAGGTATTGTCCGTGGTGGTGGGTGATATATTCACCAAACTCATGGATGGAGTACAGTTGTTATCCAAGTTTGCTTCGCATATACATTGCAGATTACAGCGCGGTGTATATTGTTCATACGACCCACCAAATGTCTTAAAAGACGTATTGCTATCCGTTTTCCAATTTCGATATCCTTACATGAAATCTCCGTCGTCCTAGAATGATATTCCTGTGTAACTAATTGTGTGAACTTGGGCGAAAATACAGAACAAAATGAAAATAGGATTTATTTCCATGAATTCGTATCCGAGGTTCGAATACAATTTAAAACAACTGTTTCTGATAACTTTTTTCGATATCGCTAAAGCGGAGTAAAATATAGAGAATTGGCCCTCTCGGCGAAAACGTAGTAGGCGGGGTTTAAAGATCAAATGAGGAGTAACTTTTCAAAACGCATTATGTAAAATTTGGGCGAAATTGAGTTTGAAGCGGATTCAGAAACGATTTCTATTGCTCTATAGCCCTATGTAAACAAAATCTTCCAAATGGCATGATGTCCCTGTGTAATTCAAATCCAAAGTATGTAAGCCGCATCGCAATAAACTATGTTCACGTTTGTATTTTTAAAACATATAAAATATGACCAAAATTTTTTTTCAACGTATTGCTCATGTTAATTAGGCTACAGGTCAACACTTACTGTGCAGACTGATCTCTCTAAATTCATAATAAATCGCAACAAACAGCATTATGTTCAATTTCAACCACAACAAAACGCATTATATATAATGGCATGAATCAAAACGCATTAAGTCCAAACGTTTTTTACATTTTCTGTGTATATCTAATCAATATTTATTTAAATGAGATTAGTTATTACCTTTAGGTGTGAATTTATATCAATCAAACTCGACGTACTCAAATTATAAGCCAGGGTGGAAGAAAGAATCGTTTTTCGTTCCAATAAAATGGTTTTTGGACTAAATGCGTATTGTAAAGTTGCTCCTCAAATGTCAGTTAGATCACGTTAAAAGTGTGGCTCAGCAGTCTGTAGGACTACAGAATTTCGAACCCCGAATCCTTCAAATAGCAAAAATGCAGGGGTGTATTCATCTTTAATGCGACACACTAACCAGGCCAATTATGAAAATGCCGGAACAGGTCAATTTTTATTCGGAGGGGGACATACAAACATTTGAGAACAGACTGTATTATTGTTTGGATGGTAACGGAAATCATTTCGAACATCTCATTTGATTCGTACACTAAGTATGAAAAATTTGCAAAATGTAGTATTCATGTAGAGGAACAAGTTGTCTTTCGATTGAGGTATAACTCACCCTCTATTCCCTATTAAAAATTTAGGAGTGACAACCCCTACAGATTTTGGCTTACAATTGTGATCAAAATATGGCCCCAACCGAATAAAAATTGAACTGTTCATGACATAATTGGCCTGGCAAGTTTTCAAATTGACACCCTGTATATAAGTTGAGTGGAAGCCATCAGTTGTCAGCTGATCAGTTGACAGGCAAGGAGACCTTATCCTTAAATTCCTAAGATAAAATAATGTATACAGGGTGATTTTTTTAAGTGTTTCATTAGAAGTTTTCGAGGAAGGAATTGTAATGCAGATTCAAGATTTTGGATTTTCGTTTTAAAGTACATGAACTTTAATTGTAAAATATTTTCAAGAGGAATCTACTTCCGGTTTCACCGGAAACGAATGTAACTTCGCTATTTCAAATGCAACACCCTGTATATTTTTACGTATTCGAATTCTTCGTTTAATTCTACACTGATTTGATGTATGATATGTGCAACCACTCAAGCGGTTCTTGAATTATGGCCTGATTATCAAATTTTTTGAAAAAAAGGTTGTTTCAAATTAGTGTCCATATCTTCAAAATCCCTCATTACAAGAATTTCTTTTTGCGAAAGTGGAACAAAAGAAAGTACGCTGATACTGTTTCTCGTATAACTTATGAGGAAATATTTACAGGGTGTCTGAAAAAGTGCCCCAAAATGAGCCTCAATAAAACTACGAAATCTCACTTTTTTCAAATGGCAACCCTATAATTTTGTAATTCCAATCGATTGCTCGTCAAAAACCAGTTATGGTGTCCCGAACATTTCATGCCTCTAAAATCAGTAGTTTTGCCGTTATTGAATAAAATTCGAATTTCAGGATTCAATCAAGGTTTCTTAGTCTAACCATAGATTTATTAGGATAGAAGTTTTCAAGAAGGCTATGTCTGTTGATTTATAATGCATTTTAGAGAACTGTCATTTATACTTTTTTGATTAATCGGGCACTATGCAAAATATGAATTACAGTAACAGTAATGTATTGAATATGTTCTTCATTTATGGTGAATGTAACAAAATATTAGAAAGGGCAGTCAGAACTTTTAACGAAAGAAATCTACATTTACCACCTTTAACAAAATCGAAGTTCAGGAAGTATCAAAACAATTTTCTCTGTAGTGGAAGCATTAACCCAAAACGGAATCGTGTGAATACAGTAACAGATAATGAAGAAAATCAAATAAATATTCTAGGACATATTCACGCAAATCCAAGAGGTTTCATCAGACAGGTTGCACAGGAATTAGAAGTCTCATATTCGTCATGTCAAAAAGTGCTCAAAAATGCCAATATGCATAATTATAAATTCCATAAAGGTCAGGCCCTGGTAAATGGAGATCATCAGAGAAGAACTGTATTTTGCGAGAACCTTACTGGAATGCTGAACGCTGATCCCCAAATTTAAAAAAAAATTATCTGGACAGATGATGCCAAATTTTCACAGGATGGAGTGTTCAATTCAAGAAATAAACATTTTTGGGCGGATACAAATTTTTGTGATAGTTTTAAACTAAGAGATCATTCATTATCTATTACTGTATTCACTCGAGTCCGTTTAGGGTTAAGGCTTTCAGTACCGAGAAAATTGTTTTGATACCTCCTGAACTTTGATTTCGTTAAAGTCAGTAAATGTGAATTTCGTTCGTTGAATTTCTAATTACCTTTTCTAGGAATTTGTTACATTTGCCGCAAATAAAGAACATACCCTTGATATATCATTCCACTGAAATTATTATTGCATGTTTTGCTTAGTGCTTGATCTGTAAGAAAAAGTAAGAATGACATAGCCTACTTCAAAAATGCAAGCTTACAAACTGTGCGAAACCTGTCTTTGATCGTGAAATTCGAATTTTATTGAATAACGGCAAAAATACTGATTTTAGAGGCATGAAATGTTCGGGACACCATAACTGGTTTTTGACGAGCAATCGATTGGAATTACAAAATTATAGGGTTGCCATTTGAAAAAAGTGAGATTTCATAGTTTTATTGAGGATCACTTTGGGGCCCTTTTTCAGACACCCTGTATAATATTTCCTCATAAGTTATACAAGAAACAGTATCAACGTACTTTCTTTTGTTCCACTTTCGCAAAAAGAAATTCTTGTAATGAGGGATTTTTTAAATATGGACACTAATCTGTGACAACCTTTTTTTCGAAAAATTTGATAATCAGGCTATAATTCAAAAACCGCTTGAATGGTTGCACATATCATACATCAAATCAGTGTAGAATTAAACGAAGAATTCGAATACGTAAAAATATACAGGGTGTTGCATTTGAAATAGCGAAGTTACATTCGTTTCCGGTGAAACCGGAAGTAGATTCCTCTTGAAAATATTTTACAATTAAAGTTCATGTATTCTAAAACGAAAATCCAAAATCTTGAATCTGCATTACAATTCCTTCCTCGAAAACTTCTAATGAAACACTTAAAAAAATCACCCTGTATATACAAAGAGAAAGGCATATCACAAATAACAATTGAATATTTGAAGAAATACTTAAGCAGTTGATAGAAACATATTGTTTTGATATGAAAATTATTCCACAGAAATGTTAGATCCGTTCTAATATGGATAAGTAAAAGTATGCAGGGTTGGGATGAAGTATGGAACCAAGTAAATATTTTTAATACGAAAAGTACTATATGTATGAAACAATGCAGGTATGTATTTAACGCATAACACATTCAATGCCATATTTGTTGTTACATCTGTACTTCCGGTTTCACCGGAAATACCATCAAGTTTTTCATTTCAAATGAGACCTATTTCTTTTTTGCAATTTTGAAAGACTCTTGTTATTTCGAATTCGTACATATACTAAGTCTAGTGGAAATAATCTGTAAAAATTGGTTCACGCCCCGTGGACAGGAGCTTTGGCGCTCTTGTTCAAACTTCGACAAATTATATCTCCGAAAGTATTGGTTTCTCAGAGTTGGAAATGATATCAACGAAATCTTATGAGGGAACTGCATCATAAAATAAAATAAATTAAATAAGAATCCATTGATATCATTCCCAACTCGGAGACTTTCGGAACAAAGTCAAAGTTTGAACAAGAGCGCCAAAGCTCCTGTCCACAGGGCTTTCCCACTTTTTTTAATTTTAATCTGTGCGTCAATTCTCAAGAATTTTCGTAATTAAATTCAAAACTATGACTTCTATGACTCATCTCATGTTGGATTTATATACATCAGGAAATTATAATTAGAGTATTCTAAGAAATCATATACAGGGTGTCCCACTAGTGCCGTAGCGGACGATATTTGCGTATCGATCAAAGTTTCGCAAAAATTTTTGATGCAAAGTTGAATTACTCCAAGAATAACACAACCTAAAAATATTTCCGAATATACCGGGTGTCCCACAAAAGAGGAATAGAGGGTGACTATGATTTTTCAAATGGGAGACACTATATTCAGAAGTGTTATTCAATTCTCTGGAAAATCCTGCATGCTCTTTTTATACTTTTCACATATCTTTGTTCAACAGTTTTCGAAATATTTGTCATTTGACAAAAAAATGATACTTGTAGAGGTTATGTTATCTAATTATATTTCACGAACCCTTTCACATAACAATAGCAGCTTTATATGGATTGAAGACAAGACTTCAAAGTATCATAGCCGGCTTTAAAAAAGCATCTCCAGCATATGAAGTGTCCACAAAAAGACTGTCAACATGACGAATTTCAAATCGATTTATCTTCATTTTTTCAAATGCAATGCATATAATTTTTTTTCATCATTGTAATCACTATTCACTTTTTGTGATTACAATGATGAAAAAAAATTATTGTTCCCATTCCGTTGAAGTGCAGGAATAATTTGTTCATTCAATGAATCAGAATTCTTGTAACCATTCAAGTATATTTTTGAAAATTCTCTGCCAAACATTCAATTTTTGTGGATGCTGCTCCATTAATCAAATGAGGATTCTCATTTGAAATGATTTCATTTGAATTATTATCCTCATTAGTCTACATAGAGTGAATATTATGTAATAATTGTTAACTGATATATTTTTCGTTTTCACAAATTATTTCCTCCAAACTTAGTAGCATTTGAAATAACAAGGTCTTTTCAAAATCTGCAAACATATATGTACACGGTGTCCCATTTAAATTTAAAAAAAACTTAATGGTATATCCGGTTATACCGGAAGTAATAACAGAAAATATGGCATCAGATGCGTTATGCATTACTGTACTAGCCTGCAAAGTTTCATAAATATTATCCTTTTCGTTTTAAAAACATTTACATGGTTCCATATTTTATCATTTTTATCCCAACCTTATATACCGAAATGATTGGAAATAAATATGTGGTTGAATACCGAATGAAATTGTCTAGTTCTTTGGCATAAGTTCTATCGGAATTGGTTGGAAATTGCCGATAATAGATACTGCATGTGAAGTAACATCATTAGATCATCAGCGTTAATTATTGTGAATTATGAGATAAACTAGGTCAAGGTATAAATACGTGAACAGTAGACGTCACTGGTTAGTATAGGTCAGTTCTAACAGTCTGACGTACATTTCATAGTTTATATGATGCAAAAATGCGTTTAGAACAGAACCTACAACAACGTTCGATGGTTTCAAGGCTGCAACGCCTACCTGCAAGCTGTAATTGCTACACTATATATATATATATATATATATTAGTCTGTGCCAAGGATTAGATCAAATTTCACTCCGTTTCATCCGATGACAACAAAATTTCAGATGTGTATAACTTCAAATCCATTTGGCCGATTATGCCTACGAACTCAAATGTCGCATTCGGATGCGCAACCTACCCTAAAAATTGCAAGTCGCTATCTCTTTCCGTTCTCAAGTTATCGTGAGACAAATAATATTTTTTCCTAATTTTCTTGTGGTACGGTAATCACAAAATTAAACACAATATTCTACAAATTGTTACCAAGCTTCAATTCAATCGGGTCTGTATTTTTTGAGTTATCGAGAAAATAAAATTCCAGATGGGAATAACTCCAAAACCGTTGGGCCGAACGAACTTAACTGTCCCATTCGGATGCGCAACCTTGCCTGAAAATTGAAAAGTCCTCTTTTCGTTCGTTATCGAAGGAACGGTCACGCATCCAGCCACTGAACTCACCCAAGGCTGCTAGGATCTTCAACGATATAGATCCGATCGTGTTCAAACTTGGAACTTGACAGTAGAGTAAGGTTAGGTTCTTACAAAATTTCAGCTATGTCGGAAGAATAGTTTCCGATATATAGAATTTTTTTTAAATGATTTTTTTTTTAATTTTCTAGTGATACGATTCTCACGAAATTTTGTAAGAATTTTCGCGTTGGCATTCTATAACTAATAACTATGTGTGAATTGGATCGGTTTCGTATTTTTCGAGTTATTGATGAAATAACAACCAAATTTCAGATGGGTATAACTCCAAAACAGTTTGGTCGATTGTGCCTATTAACAACTCAAAATGCACAACCTACCCTAAAAATTGCACGTCGCTATCTCTTTCCGTTCTTAGGTTATCGTGACATAAATAATAATTTTTAAAAATGTCAAGTGATACGATTCTCACATAATTTCAATTCGATCGGATCTGTATTGGTTGATGACAAAATTATTACTCGGAAACCGTTGGGCCGATTAAGCCCATTAACGAACTTGTCCGTCGTATTGGGACGCGCCACCTACCCTGAAAATTTGAAGTTGCTATCTCTTTCCGTTCTCAAGTTATCGTGGCAACGGCTGACCGGACAGAATCAAATTTGACCTCGAATTCTTCATCAGGGAGTCTAACCCAATCGTTTGAGACAATTTTCAAAAACAACAAAGAAGTTTTGGAAATGGTGTAAAACCAGAACATATACAGGCTGACCCGGGTGTAATGCGACAAACGGAAAGCATAAATTGAGGTGAACTCATATCTAGGTATTTTAATCGTCAGAGGTTCTTGGTTTTGAATATAAACGGTGATTTAAGGATATAGAGTGAAATTTAAAAGTTCAATAAATCTAGAACCAATCAACTGGCAGATGTCAAAACTTGCTGTTATACCACCTTTTCGATTGCCTTCGTTTACCATTAGTGAAATTTAAAAAATCAGGACCGTAGTAGGATAATTTTTGACATTCTCTGTCTCCTTTGGTTTATTTCTCCATCTTTACGAGCGTAGAAAAAATTGCTCGGCACTATGATATAGTGATTGTGGAATCAAATTTCCTATTCAGTGAAAGGATTACAAATGAATAGTTTTAGATATCTTACTTCTCACATTCTAAATATCACTTCAATTATTGAATTTTTATATTACCTTCATTATTTTTTTAATCAATTCACATGAATCTCTGTATCTTTTTGTATTGAATTGAGATTCACTTGTCTTAATCTGTTTCGATCATTGAAATTTCGGAAACATTTCGAACTTTCATGCACAAACATGAATGAAATGGACAGGAAATTTGAACGCAAAAAAAATAATGTGAGAAATCAATCATCATTTGTTTGAATAGTTATAGGATATAAGAATTGGTTTCATTGCCATACAGGGTGAAATATCAATCAATCTAGCTAGTTAAAAAAATTGCGTCAAAATATATTCATTCACCAATAAAATTTATTCATATGATATGATAATAGTGCCTAGCAATTTTTTTAAATTTTTTTGTTGAATTTCCAATCTACGGTCATAGAAGTGAGATAATTTTTCCCTGTTCAAAGATAGCAAATGTCCAAAATTATCCTAATCAAACTTACGACAAAGGTGATATTACTGCAAAATTTGAAATCTTTCAGTTGATTGATTCAAGATTCATTGAACTTTGGAATTTTACTCAATATTCGAAGATCACCCTGTTTATCCAAAACAATGGACGATTAAAATATTTCAATGAGGGTTGAGCCCACCGATTGTTGCATTCCTTTCGGAAGACCCTGTATGCCAACAACATAACCAAGAAACATATTACAAAATCTGAAATTCCCAAAAAAATCTATCGCAATAAGCATGCCCTATTGCTAGTAGCGGATGACGCCATCCAAAAAAAAGATGGTCGTTTTGATGCAACGGCTATAAAGATACACTTATGAAAAATAAGTTTCATGATTTACTCACTGCGACTTTCATAAATTCAATTTATTAATCGATCACTATCACTACTTAAACTGAATAATTTGGATATAATGAACCAAAATTAATTTTATATCAAAAAGGGCAACCATCGCATTCTCGCATTGAGCATGCCCCAAAACTACTGAAAAACTGATTCTCGACGCAGTCGCATCGTTAAGGTTGGCGCTCTTATATAGTACTAGTCGGCGTATTAATTATATTACGTCATATCCGTTATAAATTCAAATATTTTATTTGAATGACGAATCATTTCTCACAATGATCTCTAGTTTATTGTATTCACAAAAATATTAACAAATTCTTCAAACGTTCTTGTCAAAGGATGTAGGTACATATTATTTTGAATTTCGCTCTTCGCCTTAATCTAAAAAAGAGTATTGTGCTACTTTTCGTCTAGGTGTACCATAGAATTAGATGCATGATACTTGAGCTTTTTTCAATATAGATTCAGCAACTTTGTGAATAGCCCTAAACCCATCATGAAATCTATATATCGGACAATTATTAACTGCGAAAGTTTAACTTTCCACAATGTTTTTCTCCTCACTATCCTGATTTCTACAATTATAAACCAAATGAACTATTGTTTCCTCGGCATCCCCGTAATCACAACTATGGTTGATATGGTTCTCAAATGGTCAGCACTCTGTGATCTGTGATCCACGAAGGAAAAAACAAAAAAGAGTTGAAGGTCAAACAACAAACAATTTTATAAAGAGGTTACGTTCATTTTGGTGTATTTATGAGATCGATTATTAAATAAAATTTGTGTTTTAGGACTCGTTTTTTGAAACAATTTTGAGAATCGGTTCATTGTGAATACTGTGGAGTAGCTGAATAATCTTCAGAGTTCTTGTGAATAGAAGATTGAATATACTTTCCTACACTCGCACATTACTGGAAAGTATTAGTTTTTCAGATCAAATTAAGCTAATATGGTTAAGAATTGTGTAGTTGTAGAATGTGGACATAGGTCAAATAGAGATTAAATTCAGATTTCCTTCCGGGAAGGCTCATTAAGATAGAGAAAATTGTCCCAAGGAAGTTTTTAAAACCACGGATCAGCCATACCAGGAACATTACAAACATATTTAGATTTGAAGCGCTGAAAAGGATCTATGGAATTTAATCGGGGACTGGCAGATATCCAATGATTAGATCTTCTATAATTCATGTTGTGCCATAAATGATAAAACAATTTGAGATATCACATTATATTTATAATAATAATCCATGCTTTTATTGACAGATATTAGGATACAAAAATAAATTCCAAAAGATATAATAAGTACGTAACCAAATGGTAGCTACCCCAATTTATGTAACAGAAGAGTGTTGTATATTGTGAGGAAATAACATGCTTTTTTCCACTTCACTTATAAAAAAGAAGAACCAAGATAATTTGCATAATAAACATCCTTCATCTAATATATATCAGGTTAACAGAACTAGCAATTGGATTTACATCACAGACCATTTGTAAAAAGCATTCCCTAATCTTACACTTGAAGGAAGAACATGTTCACGTCAAATGTTTATTATGACATTTCCATTACTAACACATGAATATATTCAACGGTTTTTTTTGGGTTTTCTCTCCCAAACTCTGAAAAATATCTATAAAATAAAAATTAATTATTTTGTGATTTGCTTCTGCGTAAGAAACACAGGATATTTGTCAGAAGCAATCAATTGAACAATGTTGCCTAACAAACAACAACGAAACAACATCAACGAAGAAACAACTATAGCGTAACGTTTCGGAGTCTATATCAGACCCCTTCTTCAGACGTTCAACGAAAATCGAGAGAATTATTTTGTTGATAGTTATTTGGTGAAATTCAAGAATTGTCACCAAATAACTATCAACAAAATAATTCTCTCGATTTTCGTTGAACGTCTGAAGAAGGGGTCTGATATAGACTCCGAAACGTTACGCTATAGTTGTTTCTTCGTTGATGTTGTTTCGTTGTTGTTTGTTAGGCAACATTGTTCAATTGATTGCTTCTGACAAATATCCTGTGTTTCTTACGCAGAAGCAAATCACAAAATAATTAATTTTTATTTTATAGATATTTTTCAGAGTTTGGGAGAGAAAACCCAAAAAAAACCGTTGAATAATGAGTATACCTCCCACAGTATCCTTTAATGATTACTTAACACATGAATGTCATAATTATATTTAATTTTTTTGGTAAAGAGATTCAATCCATTCGCATGCCACCAGATAATACCAAGGTATCAGGATGAATACTACCAACCAATGCCTGCCTGAAACATTTATTTCTTTAGCATAAGATAATTCAGGGTAGACTTGAGTTGAAATGCTTATAAGGTAATATTTTCATCTACCATTTCACTTAGAAATATGATGAACTTTGCACTACTTCTACAACAAAATATATCCAAAAGCTTTCTTCAAAACTACACCTGAAAAGGAAATTATTAGCAATATCTTGCGTGTTTAAAAAAAAAGAAAATTTCACCTAAACATATTTATTTATTTATTTATTTAATCGTACTTTATTTCAAATCAGATTACATATTGAACAAACATGAAAATGAAGTGAAACAGTGTCATATATACATATATATATTTTATCCCGTATAACTTGCTATATTATAGGGCTCTAAATTTAATAGGAACTTGTATATTTCCTTCTTGAAAGTTCTGGTGTCCTGAATTGCTTTTATATTGCCAGGCAATGAATTGAAAAGTTTCAGGCATCTGTATTCTACTTGTTTTTGGCTTGTTGTTAATCTGAATTTGGGAAATATGTAGTCCAAACTTCTAGTTTCGTGGAATGATTTTTCGTTTCGATATTTTAGGAAAAGATGGTCGTTTTTCTTCATAAACAACAAGCACTCATGTATATAAGGCATATATTGTCAGTATTCCATTTTTCTTGAAGTAAGTTCTACATGATTCATTATATTTCATATTGTTCACTATTCTAAGTGCTTTCTTTTGCAATATGAACAAATCTTCTATATTTGATGTTCCATAGAAAATCATTCCAAATCTCAGCCTTGACTCTATCGTCGCGTGATATAGAGCTTTCAGGGCTTCATAGCCAATGTATCGTGCCATTGTCCTATGTTCAGAAAGAATCACCGAAAGCAACACTCAATGTTCTATATTTTTGATTATTGTTCAAATGGATAGAAGAGTTTTATTCAGGTTCAGGCACAAACGCCAATCAAATGGGAATTTCAGAATTTCTAAATTTGCAGATGGTTTTTTTTTATACAATGGAAATCAGAATGACGAAATGCAAGGCCAATGTCGTCAGCATATATAAATTTCTCAGAGGAAGAAGCAGGAATATCACACAGATATTGAAAAGAAGAGGTGCTAAGACTGAATGTTTTGGGAGACCATTACTGAAATTCTTGAAATTACTACTATTATTATCAACAAAAACAGGAAATCTTCTGTCAGCGTAATTTGTAGTAAACAAACCATGTTTCCACACTTCATAATGGGTATCAAGTTTGATAATCAAACCATCTTTCCTCAGTAAAATCATAGAACATATTTAGAAGGAATGTAGTTTTTAAATTATTAATATAAGTAGGGAATTGTGCAAATTATGCCGAAACAGGAGAAAATAAGCCAAATAAATATTGATGGACATATCCTTCTTCGATATGGATTTTCCTTCGTAAAAAAATTAAAATGGATGAATATTAGGTATGATTTCAAGCACACGGCTTACTTGGCCATTCTGCATGGATAATAATACAAACAGTCTTATGTTTATTTTTTCTCCTATTTCAGTAAAATTCCACATAGCACATCTATTTGAAGTTCAAGGTAAAGTGAAGACTGCGAAGGATAGATATGAACTTCTACTCAGAGACAAATCATTAACACAGTCCCTACGTGCTGATATATTTCGACAACTGGGTTGGTTATATCACTGCCATGATTCTTTGGGCGACAAGAATCAACGTCTTCCACTAGCCATCCACTGTCTGCAGAGAGCCCTAGATGCTGACGCCTCAGTCACTGGCCAAACCCTCTATCTTTTAGGACGCTGTTATGCAACTATTGGAAAAGTCCATGATGCCTTCATCTCCTATAGAAATTCAGTGGAGAAATCAGAAGGCAATGCTGATACATGGTGCTCAATAGGGTGATTACTTTTCAACAATATTGCTTTCATTTATTTCTCTGAAATGTCAACATCTCAAAGCGCTTTGAAGAAAATTGACCCGTATTGCTGGATATTAATAATAACAATAAGTTTCATATTGCAAGAATGAATCAACAGTTTATGGTTCGTTGATAACCAGCAATTAAATTTCTGATCCGATATTAGGAGGCAAAGCATTGTAGTATCTTATACAGGTGTATTTTGTTCCTATGTCTGTACGCGTGAGACGATGCTTTGGATACTTCAAAAATTTTGTCCTCGTGTTGTATACAGTGGCAGTTTTCTGTTCAAATAAATGCTGGTGTTTAAGAATGAAAAGGAATCATTAAATGGTTTCTTTCTGGGTTTTCTCTCCCAAATTCTGAAAAATATCTATAATATAAAAAATTAATTATTTTGTGATTTGCTTCTGCTTAAAGAACACAAGGATATTTGTCAGAAGCAATCAATCGAACAACGAAAACAACATCAATGAAGAAACAACTATATCGTAACATTTCGGAGTCCAAACGTGACGATATAGTTGTTTCTTCGTTGATGTTGTTATTTGTTAGGCAACATTGTTCGATTGATTGTTTCTGACAAATATCTTGTGTTCCTTACGCAAAAGCAAATCACAAAATAATAAATATTTCATTTTATAGATATTTTTCAGAATTTGGGAGAGAAAAGCCAGAAAGAAACCATTTAATGATGAATATACCTCCCACAGTATCCTTTAATGATTACTTAATGAAGAAGAACTTAATAATAAATAGTATATTAATTCCAGAGTACTATACCAACAGCAAAGTCAGCCTATGGACGCTCTGCAGGCTTACATTTGTGCAGTTCAGTTGGACAAATGTCATTCAGCAGCCTGGGCAAATTTGGGCATATTGTATGAAACCTGTGGGCAAGCGAGAGACGCATATGCTTGCTACCTGAATTCTAACAGAGGTATAGCCAACAAGGGTCACTCTGAGGAGGCCTTTATTTCATCGAAAACGCCGAAAAATTGTTCTGCATCTGTGGGTATGAACCCACATCTTACCCAAAGGATTGATTTTCTGCAGTCGCAACTATCGAATGCTCCAATGCCTAGCATTACTAGTCAGTAAGTTGAAGACAGTTTACAACACTCACTCATTCTTTTCCTTCTGGGATTAATTATTAACATTTTCCCTACTAATATTCAACAACAGCGTATAAATTAAATTTGTTCCCGCCTAGTCATTCACATATTTTTGGTTTATTGTTTTAATAAATTTTTTTTAATTTTCTAGTGATAAGATCCTCTAATTGTTTGAAAATAAAATTAGTACTCCGAAAACGTTTGGCCAATTAACGAACTTAACCGTCTCATTTGGATGCGCAACTTACCCTGAAAGTTTCAAGTCGCTATCACTTTCCGTTCAAAAGTTATCGTGGCTACGGCCGGCAAGCCGGACAGAAACAAATTTGACCTCGAAATCTTCATCAGTGGTTTAACACCGTTTTCAGTTCCCGAGTTTCATCGGGAATGGATCCTACAAGTTTCTCTTCGCGATTGATCCGGCACAAGGGTGGAATATCGGGTGGGTAGTGTTCTGCAATGTTATATGATCAGTAATTCGCGACTTATTAAGAATGTTATCATAATAATGGGTAGATATAAGACATGAAAGGAGAGATTTGGTATATTTTGAATAGCAACACAATAGCAAAAGATTAAAACAAAGCACCTGAGGCTATCGAACTAAAGGGATGTTATATTGAAGAGTGCTAGTCATAGTCAAGTAATCATATTTCCAAATTGTAAAATATGGAAGATCATTGTGTTGCACGAAAAAAATTTAATCTTATTTGATTCCCTTTATCAATAATAACATATGACCGTCTCAGAGGAGATGTGATAGAGATACTCTCTATGACGCCGGAGCTTGCAAGTGAGAGTTCTGCTCGGTCATGGGTGGTTTATGTGTGCCTAATATAAGGATTTTTCAGAGGATAATGGGTGTGCAACAAGCCTATTCAAGAACATACCTTATCAAGTTTCAAAAAAGAATTATGTGTGATTACAAAATAATTGTTATCTAGTGTAGGGGGATATGATGAGTACCTAAAAGTATTCCTGAGCAAGCGAATTCACTGGTCTAACTATTTCTACACTAGATTTAATGCTCAACTGGGGAGATCTAGGTTTAGCCTCATGAGAGCCTTTTCTTCTTGTAGAAGACAGTTACTGTCGATTGAAGAAGCGTGGAATCTTCCAATATCAGCAGAGATGACTTCAAGACAGCAGCAACAAACAGCTAATCAGCAAACGAGAGCTGGATCTCAATCGCTGGTTAAATCTTACTCGCAAGGTCCACCTCCGCCTTACCCCTCACCAGGAAGTGGTGCAATGAAGAGGTTCAAACCAGATACTGATCAGAAATCACACTCTTCTCCTCCATTTTTAACCGCTCAGCAACTGCAGACCCTCCATTACCTACAGTCTCACTCTGGCACATTGACACCACAACAGCAGGTTATTTTTTATTTCTCCTTATGTTTATTTCGCAATTTTCCCTTATAGGGGAACAGATGAATCATTAAAAGTTTGACATTTGTTACAGCAAGTCCTGAGTCAACTTCAGCACCAATATAGACTAATGCATCAACACCAAGTGCGCAACCAAAGGCTAGCTCTTCCTAGTACACCAGTTACAGGGGCTGTATCGACAACCACTAACTCTCTAAACCCGCCTTTCCCAAGATTGTCCCCTCAAAACAATAATACGTCTCCAGTTACCACTGCCAATTCATTCTTAACATCTACCACTGCCATTGACAAGTTGGTACATCCTATTCCAGCAGTGGTTCCAAGTTGTGTGAGGGATTCCTTAACAATGAATGAACAACAGAATGATCTTGATGTCAGCGAAGAAGATTTGAAGGATTTATTATCGCAGAAAGATTTGGCTACAACGTTGGCCGAGAATCTTCTCAAGCATTTTGGATCAGATGATATTGATATCAAGGATTCTGGTGAGTTTGCCAATAAATAGTGAAATATAGCTTTCAGAGCTCATTTTGATAATAGAAAAATTAAGATATATACGGTTGTTTCTGAATTGTTGCGAAAGATTTCAACAGGCGGTTCTTTAGGAAAAATTATTGGGATTTTTTTATGTAAGTTTTTGTTCTGTGCTCCTTTCCCTTCAAGTCGGTGCCCTTTGAAATTGGGGGAAAATTTCGTTCATGGAAGAATGAAATTTGGCAGATCGCTAACGCTAATTTAGTCACTTTTTGACTATTCTTGTAATTCCAAAATGTTATCAAAAAGGGGTGGGAACATCGATCCCTATAATATTTTGCAGATCTTTTTTTTTTCATGCTTCAACAGTTTGCAAATTGAAAAATTTATTTGAAAAGAAAAATTCTTTTCGTATCAACTTAGAAACACCCAGTATAATAATAACTTTTTGTTTCAGAACGAAATATTTATTTAAAATGTTAAGCTAGATTAATTTCCTGCTTCCTCCATATTTGCAATTTGCAATGGTCATGAAAGATTACCACAAGAATACATTCACTTCTTATTTGTATGAATCATATGTTTTAAATCTGAAAAAGGAATTCCCGAAATAATGACTTATTCTTCAATTAGAAAAACTCTTTGTAGGTACATGTGAATGACCATCTGTTATAAATATTGATTTCAGATAAGTACCTGCAACAGATTTGTTGAATGCGGTCTATCTTTTATTGATTATAAATGCATCTCATTTGTGTAGTGAAATTCAGTGTTTCAGGAGTAGTTTCTTGCTAATGAATAAATATCTTCATATCTCATTACACTTTTCAAAAAAATATGAAAAGAAATCAATATTGTCCACCTGATTATTTTGATATTGAAAAGTAAATGAAATTCATGATAGTGAATTTCGTAATCAAAAACACGAATTTTCTTCTAGAAAACAATACTCTGTCATCTGGTCCCTTTTCACCTTCAAATAATGATGGTGTGAATGTTAAACAAGAGAATCCACAAGAAAACAGACCACCAGAAATGCCAAAACAAGAAAGTATATTAAGAATCAAGTCAGAACCACTTTGGGATATAGATTCCATTAACTCTACTGAGAAGAGACAAGATATAGAATATTCTATTGATATGGAAGCAAAGACGGTATTGAAACTATGCAAGTACGTAAATATATTTCTCAGGTTGAAACAAAAATTTAATGAAATCATTTCAGAGATGAAGGTTTGAAAGGAGACATCAGCAATTCTTTAATATCTGACAGAGCCCCGCCCCCTTCTCCTCCAGAGCCTCCTAATATTAAATTGAATCACCAACAGCTACTACCTCCAACGCCATCTGTTTATCTGGACAACAAAAAGCATGCTTTCAGTCCTCAGCTTCAAGAATTTTGTCTTAAGCATCCAATAGCGGTGGTTAGAGGGCTTGCTTCAGCTTTGAAGTTAGATCTAGGTTTATTTTCGACAAAGACTCTCGTTGAGGCAAATCCTGATCACAGTGTTGAGGTCAGAACGCAGATACAACAACCCTCCGATGATAACTACGATCCCCAAACAGGCAAAAAAGTATGGGCTTGCATATCACATAGGTCACATACTACGATAGCCAGGTATGCTCAGTACCAGGCTTCAAGTTTCAAAGACAGTCTGAAGGTAAGGAAAAAATTTCGCAACTATTTATTTAAACCCTGTATTTTTTTTTATGTCTCTATATCTTGATGATATTTTTGTAGGAGGAAAGAGACAAGTCTACTAGTGGACTCTCAGATTCAGACTCTAAAGATTCTTCTAGTTTTGTTAGAAGAAAAAAAGGTGCTGCCACAGTTCCTCCCTCATCAAATACAAAAAACTGCAACCAACCGAAAATGTTGAAGTGAGTATCCCACACTTTTGGTTTGATATATCCTGGCTCAAGACTTCCCAAACTGTTTGTCGCGATGCCCAATGCTCGTAGTGAAAATTCGTTTGGGAAGGCCTAGCTTATGAAACTTACAGATATATGCAGACAATATTCGGCTATTTGTTAAAATATCTCGAAGTCAACACGGAATATTTCTGAATACGCTGAACCAATCCCGTGGTTTGGACTGTCCATTTTCCCTCTAGCAACTTCATTATTTTGAGTTATCGAGGGTAAAATGAACTGTGCACACCACATTTTTTTTTCAATTTAGAAATAGTAAATAATCTAAGAAGGCTAAGATACTGCAACCAGTCGGCCTATTGTTTCACACCTAATCTATACTTCACCGACAAGCTCAAGCCTAGTGGGTGAGAACTTGCCCAGTTCCATCAGTCTCAGCTTGTGGACTCCTAGTTCACAATCTTGTCCGCGGCAGGGCAATCACATTCAATGTGCTCGATAGACTCGTCGTCCTCCAGGAATTGTACCCAACCAACCCTAACTTACTCACTTAGGTGTATTCTAAGGCCAGTGTCCCATACGCAGCTGTCGAAACTCTCATGTCTGACCTAGAGAGAATGAGCCATCGTCTGGCTCTTTCAGCTGACGGACCAATAATTGTTGAGCAAGCATGTCTGAGACCTGTTGGTCTAACCATCGGTTTTTCCCCCACCTTGCTGCCTTGAGAGAGATGCCACAGGCCAGTTAGTTCAGGTCCGTGGAAGCCCCCCGCATGGCCAATGAGTCCCATTCACTACTATGCCTGAGTGGCCTATAACCCAGATGAGCTGCAACCTCCAACGCCCTCTCGGTTCGGCAAATGTAGTCCGGCAGTCCTACACAAAGGGGATGTGAACTCAATTCACAGTGGGGGAATCCATATTTAGCTTACTTTTCACCAGCCTTGTGTTACTGTTTAGAGCCTCTGGACCAGGACTGTAAGGGGGCTAAATCTGGTGAAGAGTATATGTGAAGAAGAAATCGCAACTTAATTATCAAATGACATCGGCCATCCTTCTGGAAATATACTTTCTTCCTGCCTACGTTGAATATATATTGAACTTGATTTTATCGCCTTCAGGTTTGGAACAAATGTTGATCTATCAGATGATAGAAAGTGGAGACCCCAGCTCCAAGAACTTATGAAGTTACCAGCTTTTGCTAGGGTTGTTTCAGCAGCCAATATGTTATCCCATGTTGGTCATGTGATTTTAGGGATGAATACTGTACAGCTTTATATGAAGGTGAAAAATCATGCTATTTTTATGCGTCAAATTTCTTGATTGCTTTTTATTCACAGGTACCTGGCAGCCGAACACCTGGACATCAAGAAAACAATAATTTTTGCTCAATTAACATTAATATAGGTCCAGGAGATTGTGAATGGTTCGCAACACCTGATGCTTACTGGGGTGCCATATGCAATCTTTGCGAAAAGAACCAAATCAACTATCTCCATGGATCTTGGTGGCCGATTTTAGATGATTTATATAAAGCGAACATACCGGTTTATAGGTAGGTTTCTTCATTATTCTTCACAGTTTATCAAAGGAAGTCTCTCAAAATGTATTTTGGACGCAAATCAACAATAATTTGATTTTCAGATTTCTTCAGAGGCCCGGTGATCTAGTTTGGGTGAATGCAGGTTGTGTACATTGGGTGCAAGCTGTTGGTTGGTGCAACAATATAGCCTGGAATGTTGGACCTTTGACAGCTAGGCAGTATCAACTGGCCATTGAAAGATACGAATGGAATAAATTACAAAGTTTCAAATCGATAGTACCAATGCTTCATCTTTCGTGGAATCTAGCAAGGAACATAAAAGTTTCAGATCCTAAACTTTTTGCATTCATAAAGTAAGTTTAACATTTGGAATCTGGTCCTGGATGGGCTCCTGGTTGAGCAGGCGGGGGCTGGCCTAATGGTTGTAGCCTATGCAGATGATCTCGTGATACTAATCAGAGGTAAACATCCAAATGTCATCGCTGATCTTATGCAGGATGCTCTGTGTAGGATTGAGCGATGGTGCTTGAATAACGATCTTACGGTTAATCCTGAAAAAACAGAGATGGTTCTCTTTGACAGGAAGAGGGGGCCCTGTAACATAAGACTACCAAGTCTGTTTGGAGTAGGGCTCAATCTAACAGAGCAAGTTCGATATCTGGGTGTGATACTGGACCACAAACTACTGTGGAACAAACACATTGAGGAAAAGGCCGAGATGATCTTTTGGTCTACTCGGAGAGTAGTGGGAAATGGATGGGGCTTCAAACCACACATTATTCACTGGTTGTATACTGTGGTGGTGAGGCCTATCTAAACCTACGCATCATTGGTGTGGTGGACTTCTTTGGAGAAGTCATATATCCGCAACAAATCGACAAGATCTCAGAGAAAAGCTTGTTTAAGCATCACAGGTGCTCTGAGATCTACTCCAACAGCAGCTATGGAGTGCCTGCTGGGGCTACCTCCCCTGCATCTTGTAGTTGAGGAGGGGGCTATGAAGACAGCTTTAAGAATCTGGGAACAGGGACAGTGGCGTGACAGCGGAATGTTTAGGGGACACGCGAGGGCACTCAAGAAGGTGGAGGATGATGATGCATCTCTCCTCCGGAGGAGTGACCGTGCGGGCTCCTTATTCTGCTTTAACGAACCCTATAGGGTGATTGTTCCTGATAGAGACCAATGGGATACAAGGAGTGATCTCTTTAAACCAGAGGGGCCCACATGGTTCACAGATGGCTCTGTAACGACTACAGGGACAGCCATTGTGGGACCTCGAGTGAGCATGTCCATCCCTCTCGGGAAGAACTGCTCGATAATACAGGCAGAACTATATGCTGTTCTTGTCTGCGCGCTGGAAAACATCCGATTAGGATACTCTGGCAAGTACATATATCGGGTGTCCCAAGGTGAGTGGCCTATTAGATTATTATGGAAACTATTTATGGTAAAGATTTTAAATTTTGTGGATCGATATTTGGCCATGTAAGGTACATTTTTAGAATAATTTCACAATTCCAGTGTTGCCGGATGTACGACAATTTGGCAACAACTTTGTTATTTTAAATGGGACATTCGGTATTTCTATTTTTTTTATGATACTCCATAAAATACTGAATCTATTCATTCTACTTTTTCATACCCATCTTTAACGGTTTCTGAGTTATTAATTATTTTTCGAAGTTTTAGATCAAATAGGCGTGTTACGAAAATGACTCTAGTTCGCTCAATATTTGAGATTTGAATGAGAAAATTTAGCAAATCATTAGATATTGATCTGGTATATGTCGTTGCTTTTGAATTATAATTGTCAGTTATGCAGGATGGACAAAAAAAAAACATCATTTGCTAAGTTACAAAATCGTAAAAAAGTCGGTTTTTTCAAATTAGACACCTAGTATATTATTCAATTTTTGGAATTAGTACAACACTCTCTACAATTTTTCTATTCATGTCCCTATACCTATCTCAACTGGATTCCGAGTTATATGCGTTTATTAGATTTCAGATTGATTCAATAAGCGTTAATTTCTTCTGTATTGTTATTTTCTCTATGTCGTTCATTGATCGATATATCAATGAATAACTTCAATCCATAAATGTTAAAATAAACAATTATTGCCTAACAGGTGTTTTGTTTCGAGGTTTTTCTATAAATAATGGCTCAAGAAAGATATAATACACATGAAGTTTTAATGAATTTATTTGAAATTTTTGGCGAATGAAACAAGTTGAGAGCTAAATAAATAAAACGATTATTGCAACTGCCGACCATTGGCTTCCAAGCATCACCTTCCTGTATAACTGACAACTATAATTCAAAAGCAGTGACATAAACCAGATCAATATCTAATGATTTGCTAAATTTTCTGACTCAAATCTCAAATATTGAGCGAACTAGAGTCATTTTCGTAACACGCCAATTTGATCTAAAACTTCGAAAAATAATTAATAACTAAGAAACCGTTAAAGATAGGTATGAAAAAGTCAGAATGAATAGATTCAGTATTTTATGGAGTATCATAAAAAAAATAGAAATACCGGATGTCCCATTTAAAATAACAAAGTTGTTGCCAAATTGTCGTACATCCGGCAACACTGGAATTGTGAAATTATTTTAAAAATGTACCATACATGGCCAAATATCGATCCACAAAATTTAAAATCTTTACCATTAATAGTTTCCATAATAATCTAATAGGCCACTCACCTTGGGACACCCGATATATATGTTGTGACAGTCAAGGAACGTTAAAATCCCTATCTGATGTGAAAATAAACTCCTACTTAGTAGGAGAAGGCAGGAAGGCTCTGCGAAGGCTGGGCGCTGGTAACGTTGTAAAACTCATCTGGTGTCCGGCTCACTCGGAGATTTCAGGTAATGTTAAGGCAGATAAGCTGGCGAAGCAGGGGGCTCGGATACCATATATAGGTCCTGAGCCTTCGCTTCCAGTATGTCGTACCTCTGTGAAAACATTCTTCAAGAATCGTTTGGACAGGAATTTCTCCAGTGTATGGAACATGGGAGTAGGACTCAGGCAGTCAAGGCTTCTCATTAAGAAACCATCGTCAAAGTCTGAAGTAAAGAAACTTCTTTCACTCGAAAAAAGAGAATTGAGCCTGGTGACTGGATTACTAACTGGTCACCAGTTCAACAAACATCTGAATAGGATGGGATTGGCCGATAGCGCTCTGTGTCGCTGGTGCAAGAGCATGGAAGAAGCAGCTGAACATATTCTGTTCGACTGTAACAACCTTAAAGAATTGAGGGTCATACACCTAGGCAACCCAACACCTACGATTCCTACGGTGAGAGGGACTTCTCCTTTTAAGCTCGCGGCATTCCTGTTAGCGTTTTTCTTGGACTGAGTCTCACGAGTTTGGCAAGCGGGAGAACAATGGGCCTGAAGGCCTCAGTTCAGCCTGAGACGGCACCGCAGTAGAAGAAGAAGAAGTTGAACATTATGTATTACAACAAATTAAAGAAAAACTATGACTCGACAGAAAATTTATTTTTCAAAACTATATTTTTTTTTTTCAGAAACTGTCTCATGAGGACATTGAGGCAATGCTCAATGATTTTAGAATTCGTAAGACATAAAGGTGTTGAAGTGAAATTTCATGGTAGAGGCAAAAATGAAGCGTCACATTATTGTGGGCAATGCGAGGTACGATCATTTATGGTAATAATTTATCCTTTGAAAAATAAACTCATAAATTTCATTGTTCCAGATTGAAGTATTCAACATATTGTTCATTCGTGAGCAAGAAAAACGGCATGTTGTCCACTGTATGAGTTGTGCAAGAAAGCAGTCACCAAATTTGGAAGGTTTTGTATGCCTTGAAGAATATAAAATGCAGGAGTTGTGTGATGTTTACGATAACTTTGTATTACATCCAACAATAACAGCTACAACGGAACCCTACAGGCTGTTATAAAAATATTGAGTAACATTACATGGCAATCTGACCCTTTTGTGAAACATGTATTACATTGACGCTAAACATCAATCAAATAAATGACTTAGTTTGTAATTTACATTCGATTGTAACAATGATTTTTCATGCAATCATTTAATTTTGTACATTGATTATAAGATAGATATTGTTACACAGTATGTAACAATCCAAGATGATGTCTTTGTAGCAATATTTTTGACTGGTAGGTATTCATACCTTTTTATACTGAGACTATGTGATGATTTAGTATTTTTTTTGTAAGCGAAATTATAAGTAATATATATATATAATAATCAATCAATATTGTCGATGTATATCATGTATTCAAATCAAATGTAAACAATTTTTTCCCTTAATTCACAGAAGTGCAGGTGAATTAAAAAAAGTTTAAACATTATCGAAAATTCATATCTATTCGGAAATTACCTCATTCAGATTGTCAATAATGTTGGTTAAAATTGCAATAAATAATTGCAGACACTGCCACTTGTAACTGATGTACAACATTTTAATAATTCAATTCGCTTTTTAGGATCGTGTAGATTATGTAACGAGTGATAAATTGTAGATAGGTTGTAAATAACTTGTCAATAATTATTTTGTTTTAAGATTTTGATGTGTTAAACTCCAAAAAAAAAGGTGATCTCATAATCTGTAAGTAGCTCATTTTTGTAGATAATTATTCTGTTCTAAATTATTCATATGCAGGATGTTCTTGAAAATTCTGCATTCACAGGGAAATTTTTGATAAATTATTTTGTTTTAAAGAATAATATTTTGCTAAAGTAAAAAGCATAATTTGGTGCAGAGTTTTCAATAAAGACGTGTGTTCTATAATAGCAAAAAGTATGAGTTTTCCTTGAATTTAAATAGTAAACATAATAAAAATAGTTTGTTTATCTATAGTCTAGGAGTTTTCTACTAATGAGAATATGCAATGGAAAAATGTTTTATATATTTTGTCGTCGTTTCATTCACTTAATGCGATCGATTTACATTTTAATTTTTATTACTTTGAATTTTAACGAATTTTTCTGTCATCTATTTCATGCCTTTATATTCTGAATTTTATTTATATTCTAAAAGATTATTTTCCCATGGATCCTGTATGTATTATTCTGAAAAACTCGACACTTGTTATTTACTAAGCAACTAATTTATTGTTTTCTCAATCAATCTTTTTATTTCAATTCTGAAATCTTTTGTTACACATGTTGCGATTTAATTTTTTTCATCGTTGTTATTGATAAAAAGGAATTAATTATACATTTATAGTGCCTTCAGTTTAATTTTAAATACAATTTAGTTTCGATAATTTTGAATCATAACTGTTGGAGAAGAAAGTTTGAATGAATAGGGAACTTGAAAGTTAGCCACCTTGAAGGGGTTGCAATAATGACCGTATTTCCTACTGAGACTTAGGAATAAACACTAATCACTTATTTTGAGCTGAAATATGGAAGAAAGAATGTATCGAATTTAAATATTACGGTTTATTCCGCTTTGAAATTCGAAACTGGAAATTTCACAAAATATTGCATAATTTAAATGATTAATTGAGAAGCTCTATTTTTGATTAAAAATCGTAATTTGATAAAACAAATTGAACTAATGAATATAGTAATATAAAGGATACATATTTCTGATAAAACAATTAAATCTAAATTTTCGATGATAAAAAAAAATTACCAAAAATATAGAATAGAATTTCAAATTGAGCAATTGTAACGGTATAAACAAGCACATTTCCTGTGAACTTCTTCCCTAGATATAGAATGAACATCAGCTCAGAATTCAAGCATTATTTTAATTTCCTGCTTCTTGGATATGAAAATATCTAATCTTTCACCATAAATTCGTAAATTTATTACCTACACTGCCAAATTGTGATAAATAGTCCATTTTGAACAAATAAAATGCATAATAGATGTTTCAATCAACTTAAGTTTGAAGGTGCCTTCTGACATTTCCCTCTAAAATTCATAGGAATATATTTTGCATCCTGGCCAATAAATTTAATCATGTATCACCACCCTTTGTAAATAATGAAATATTAGGTGACTTCTAAATTCCTTATCTGTAGGAGTGAATGTTCTTTATATTCATGGAAAAGTCTGATTTCTGATTGTGTTACACAATTCTTATGTTTACACTAGTTTGTAAGTTGTATTTATATTTACATAATTAAAAAATCACATTTTATGATTGTGTGCAGTTTCATTATCTTAGGATACCTTGCGATTTTTCTTTTAAACAGACTATTTTTACTAATTATACGTTATTCATACCTTGTATTTTTTATGATTTGATTTTATTAATAATATGGTATTCTCCTGATTATTAAAATGATATTAAAGGTTTCAACAGTAGGTCACATACTTCCTTAATTTTTTATTAAGTTCATAGGGAAATTCTAAATGAAAAAAAAAACGTCAAATTCATCACTTCCTCAAAATATTACAAACTTACAACAAAGATATACTTCCTAGTATATATACATATCTGCATTGATAACAAACACAACAAAATATCCATTCATAGTCATACCAATTATGAGACTATGGTAATAAGTATGATTTACTAATTGTTGACAAGTTGGCTAAAGGAGGTGGGGAACTGTCCTGTGTCACAGGTAGGGGAGAAGTTTTTGGTTTACTCATCATCGAGCCAATTTCCATGAAGAAAAATCTTGTAAATTTGACCAGGCCTATGTGTAGAGCATACTGTACCAACAGAGCTCCGAAACCTTTGTAGAGTCCGAATAACCCTTCAGATGCTATACATTGTTCATAACAATCGGCCGCTCCTGTATAGTTTGTTAAAACAGCAAGAACTGAACTACCATTGTCTAAATTATCGATGATTGTTCTTGTTCCCTGTCAAAAAAAATATGTTATTCTTCAGGAAGCATTTTTTGAAACGTAAGATAATACTCTATCAAGGAAGGAAGGCCTGAATAAATGAGTGTATACGAAAATTGGTTGATTGGCGTTTACGTTAATTTATTGAAGAATGCTTCGAATGCAAAAGATTTTGGGTTATTCGCAAGAGTTGAAGTAATACCGAAAAGAACACTGGAATATGGGTTAAATCTTGAAAACTGCTGAATATTGTTTACCTGAAATTGCTATTTTTACGGATATCAATAGATCTCTAAAAGACATACTGTGAAATATTCTTTCGATTTTGAGCATCAACAAATATTCCCTCGTGATTGGCACGATGTTGTTAGGAAAATCGTTTATAATCATATTATGGATTGAATCCGAGTTTGCATTCGAACTATTTATTACTTCTAACCTTCAACAACAAAATGACGAAATGTGTTGCTACAGAAACATGTCTTATGGGACACACTTCAAAAATTTGTTTTTGTTTTTAATGATATCTAACAATAAACAGTTCACAGATAAGGCTCCTAAACCCCATTTAAGTGAATTGGTCTTGGAAAGATCTATCTATATCTGAAAAAATATACAGGGTGTGCCATTTAAAATAAATAATATTTTCGTTCTTATTGACTAGCCCTGTATCCTACATAAGCGATTTTGAATGAACCGAAGCATACCCAGTTTGAGTAGAAAATATTCAGCCGTTTCCAAGATATTACCGATATTCCAGACCTTTTTTACACCCTGTATAATTGGACCGAAAATTTTGGACAGGTATCATAAAATCTCAAGATATAAAATATAAGTTACCCAATTGAATATACTCTTACCTGCAAATGTAAACGATGTACAATTGTTTCACAGGGATAAAATACAACATCGCTTGCAATAAGGGAAATTATAGAAGCTGTCAAATTGATATCCTGTATTTCGCTGGAATTTTTTGGTAGAGCCCCTGTCGTTTCATGCTGATATTTGACCCTAGCTTGAAGTATTTTTGATGTGGCACCTTTAATCATGAGGGAAAAGAGGTATTTGGCCAAACCTAAAGTTACAGTAGGAAGAACAAGTGCCCAAATTGGAATCAACCTTCCTTTAGGTCCATCACTCCAACTCAACAATCTGATGAAACCTTCCTTGAATACATCAAGTATTCCAGGTTTTTCACTTGCAATTTCACTCTGTACCGTTTCAACAAATGAAGCAGAGTAAAATGGAGTTACAATGGCTAGACTGACACTGAAACAAAATCGAAAAAATACACAAATTTAAGATATCAAGAACCCAGAAGTGGAAATCTTATGTGTGCACTCACCATTTCAACATAAGGTGTTGAAAAAATTGCTTCAGTCCACTATGCAGAGTTATGGTACTAGAAAATATCAATTTTAATGAAAATTGAGCTCATGACTATCAAGAAGCAAAATAAATCATATAATCATCAACTTGAAAAAATTTTCATTTTTCTGAAGGATACAGGGAAAGCTTTGAGAACCACTCACAATCGGATCAAATGTTGCACATGAAAAAAGGAGTATCCTATTCCCAAGTAACACAATTTATTCTGAATAAATGGCCCCTAAACAATGAAACAATTTTTCAAAATCATATATCATTCTTGATAAATGGTTGATAGCTTCCAATTATTCTAGTAGTCAATCAATTTCATTGTTTGGGAATACAATAAATAATGTATTATTTCAAGCTTAAAGAACCATTAATACACAAAACTTTTGTCTTTCATAGACCGAGAAGAAAACTACCAGAACAACCACTATTGCAACACCTATTATGTTTACTTTAATATTTTAAGAATTATTGTTTCACTCTTTCACAGTTGATAGCCCTTTGAATCATAGTTCAATAAAGCTATTTTCTCTCGCTCTCTCTCTAATATATTAAGTATATATAATTAAGGAATGGATATGTGGTGCAGTCTCAAAGAGGTTGAATTTGCCCCTTTCCATAATATATCATACTAGACTGGCTGGTTCACAAACATTTCACTCGTCAACTTATATCATAAAAATGAAATTTTTTTTAAATCAATGATTGAGGCTCCTAGTGCCTGGACTAATTTGAGGTGCTTACTCTGGCCAGGGAGTAACTCTTGAGATTAAATCCTCAACACCTAAGGATATACCTCGAACAAGAAGGACAGATCCAAGTCCTTTCCACAATATAGTTAGTCCTTGACGTTGATGTAAATGATAAACGGATGGTATCAGAGTAAATGGCAAAAGGTGGTATTTGAACGAAGACGGATGTACCTATCATATGAGTCATAAGATTAAAGAATTAAAATTATCACTGTTATTTTATACCTGACACTGCCTTCGCAATACTTGAAACGGATGGCACAGTATATTTTCAGCAACCAGACTGACAAAAGATACTCCTGAAGCCACATATCTCTTGAAACTTACCTCTAAAAATTCAAGGCATATGAAACATGATTGTTATCTCGAAATTAAATATTGAATTGGAAAGCACAATATAAATATCAACGAATGCCAAGATTTTGATGAGAGGTTGCTGATACTAAGTCTTCCAAATTAATTTGCAAAATTGATGCCTAAACATTGTAGCACCTAGACCAGTTTTGGTGTATTTAAGGACGTGTTCCTTAATGTTATAGAAATCTTATAAGTTATAGAAAATCCGTACCTAATCAAATTTCTATAACATATTTGTATCGGATTTCTATAACTACCTATAACTTATGAGATTTCTATAACATTGAGGAACGCGCCTTAAAATTCATCAAAGTGAAATATTGGTACTTTGTTATGCAAGCGAAGATCATTGGTGAATGTTGTATAGCAAGTGCATTACAGTATTTGTCTATACCAAATTTAAATACACAAATAAGTTTTACAGTCCCTTTAAGGTACCTTCAGCATTTTGGCTTGAATAATACGGAGAATTTCTCTGAGAATATAAGGGCTCAGCAGTACGTAGTCTCGGGTTCAGATATTCTTCTCGGCTTCTCAGAAATTCATCTTCAACATTATACCCATAGTTGTATCTTCTGTTAGGCTGGTACAGGTCACCCTCTTCAAATGATCTTGGATTGTTGGATGAAAAATTTAAATTTTTTCCTGCCATTTTGATAGCTCAGTTAATTTATAATACAATAATTGTAATATCACTTCAATTTATCCTTCATAAAGTTCAGTCCGATTGTTTGAAAATTATATTCATCATTGTCATTATCCAAAATAAGTAATCACTAATCAGTAATAATTACAATATCTCCAATAAAATCTTATTCAAATTTCCATTGATTTTGATTTATACAATATATCTACTTGTCAACTTGACAATATACAGGTTATACTTGTTTTAGTACCTTTCTTATTTTTTAATCTGGTTGGTCGCAGTTTTTTTTTATGTAAGAAAATAACTAGAAATATTTTTTTAAATGAGGGGGAATTGAATTAAACAATTCTCATCTTCCAATTACTAATTACGATTAAGATCCTCTTGTTAGGAAACTAACCGGTCTATCGTCTATCAGAATAAATCGCACTTGATTCTGCGCTCTACAATAAGGTTTTTCTTAAGAATCTGGGAATGAGATTATAAAATGAATAATACTCATAGAAACACCAACAGAAGAAATTATTTGATTCATTGAAAGCACCATAAACCTGACCTACAACATTTTGCTGTCGGCAGCTTTATTTGTAGATATACAGTGTGTGGATAAAGTAAGGAACAAAATTCATAGGTGCGTTATTGAATTTTTTCAAGCAAAACGCTCACACAGGTTGATTATAGTTTTTAATTAACTACCTTTTGGCGTACAAATTTTCGTTATGACTTCATTAATTTTTACAGAGTGGCGTCATAATTTTTTTTTCAAATGACCACCACAATAAATTTGTCCTGCTCCTTTATTAGAACTTACCTAAGGCTCGATTTCATCAACACTCTGAACTCACATGATGGTATAAGAAGTTGTTTTCGAAGATAACATTATTTTTGAGAAAATAGCTCATTTACTGTAAGAAATAAAAACTTTCATGGAAGAAAATCTTTATTCAAGCCAAAAAACAAACGAAATTTTGCACAAATGTTCAAATTGTTCTCCATCAACCATTTGGACCTGATCTCCGCTATGAGTGTAAACACTATGTAACTTTGGCGGATGAAACAAAAACAATATATTCTTAAGTTTATTACTCGATAAAAACAACACTTGAGTGATTGCAGTGAGAGTATGAGGGAGGCATAACCAAGTTGCATGTGAATTATTCAACCAAGAATATCCCGACAGACTTGCTATGGCGAGATCCACAGTAAGTAAAAGCTAAATTGCTAAATTTACTGAAACGGGATCCCTCCATGATTTTCCTCGGCAACGTCGACCGACGAAGAAACCAGATTAAATGGGTTAGTTGAAGCTGAAGAAAATCCTATCATTTCTACGAGACAGCTAGCCCTAATTAAATCAAAACGTGGACCAGTGGACCACTAATTTGTTGCGAAGTTTTTCAAGTTTCAGTTTTGCGAAGAATTAATGTTACGCTGCGATGATGACCCCAATTTTTTAAATAATATCGTAGTTACTGAAGAAGCCACTTTTTGCATCAATGGGACATTACATCGTCACAATTGCAGGTATTGGTCAAGAGAAGATCCTCACTGGACTCAAGACTGTCACAGTCAACGCCGCGAGAAATTCAATGTTTACATTGCAATAATCGGACAGCGTTGAAGACCTTACTTTTTGACGAAAACCTTACAGCAGATCGTTATTTGAACTTTTTGCGGTTTCATTTAGTGGTTACTCTGGCAGCAATTTTCCCAAATGATGACGAAGCAGATATACCCCATGAGGATATTTGGTTGCAATAAAATGGGGCTCCTTCTCACATTGGAATAAACGCACGTCAATATCTTGACGCTACATTTCCTGGAAGCTGGATAGGACGCCGAGGACCTATTGAGTGGCCACCGCGTTCCCCAGACGTGTTCCCTTAGATTAGATAGGCCAAATAATTACGGCAAAGAATTCGCTATGGATTAGAGCATATATTACTCCTGAAGTCCCTAGCGGAGTATATAAAGTCTTTACACTCGTATTGGTCAGTGCCAAATGGTTAACGGAGCATAATTTGAACATTTCCGCTAAGTTTCGTTTTTTTTTGGTTGAATGAAGATTTTCTTCCATGTTCCATTTTTATTTCTTACAGTAAATGAGTGATTTTCCCAAATAAATTGTTATCTACGGTAACAATTTTTCACGCCGTCATTTAGGTAAGTTTCACCGTGTAATAAATTTGGAGTGGTCATAAAAAAAGATTATGACTTCAATCTGTAAAAATGAATGAAGTCATGAGTAAAATTTGTATGCCATAAGGTGCCACATTACAAACTAAAAATAACCTGACCCAGAGCGTACGTTTTGCTTGAAATCATTCAATAACGCAGTTTATGAATTTTATCCACTCTCTGTAGTTGCAGCTATTTTACTCCAGATAGAAAAATTAAGGCACTAATAAATTCTGATTGAAATTTTTTTCACGTAATTCAAGATCGGTATGTAGACCGGAACCTACGTATATGAAGGATATATACAGATAACGAAGGCTGAAGCTTGAAGGGGTCTATCGGGAAACATACCAACCTGTTAAATTTTGACAACCTGCTAAAATTTAACAGATATATGTTCAATATACACCCGAAGAAAGGTGGAAAACACATTATGCATAGAAAATATATTTAATTTCTAAACAGAAGGATACACACCACTATATTCTATTGACACTATAATAAATTCATAAAAAAATTGAGGACTTAAGTACAACTGAGTAATGATGAAGAATTATGAACGATACTTCGATAATTGACCACAAAACAGGTCAAATAAATATTTACATCTCAGTCGATATTAACATGAGCATTTCTTTTTTCCCTGATTTTGGTCCTGGTTGTCCTCTTGTATTGAAAATTGATCACCATCTTTATTGACATTAAGAACAGATTCTTTCTCTAAAATCTGAAACAAATAACGATTCTTTCAAAAATCAATTCGCCTTGGCGGAGTTGGGATTTTTTTATTGGGGGGACTCTGTGTTACGAGAAACGGGTTTGTTGTCACTCATTCATTTCAATTTCAGTATCTGGGGTGGGAGGGCGTCCATCCGACACAGCACACATCTTGTACATCGTGATTGAATTCAATCAGGTTCCTTCATTCGTATTTTGCTTTTATTGAAATGATTATTATAGCGTATTTTTACCTTTTCAATCAAAACTTTAGCTGCCTCATCTATGTTGATATTATCTTTAGCTGAAGTTGCAAACCACGCAGCAAACCCTTCTGTTTTACAATATTCTTCCATTTGATTATTGTTATTAACAATTCCTTCCTTTGGTTGATCACACTGTAAAATTATTCAAGATTTATACGAACTAATTGTTGCTTTGAGGACCCACCTTATTCGCTAGGAGAACACAAGGTATTTTGCTGCCATCCGCTAAGAGTACTTTAGAATCCAAATCCGTTTTCCAATTTCTCACGGATTCGAAAGTGTTCACTCTTGTGCAATCAAACACTATAAAAGCTCCCACTGCTTCCTTGAAGTAAACTCTTGTCATATTACCATATCTTTCCTGCCCTGAAATATATATCATCTCAGGTAATGTTTGTGATTCTTTTATAATATGTCATTTGTATGTGAAATATATATCAAAAATTATCCCTCTGATATCTCGTTGTTAGAATTATAAACTAATCTTCGATTTTGTTCCATTTACCACCAATCGAGCCTACAGACTGTGGGATATCTTAAAACTACTGATGGAGCTGCCCTGTGACTTCTGATCCTTCCTAAAAATTTACAAACTTTTGAGAGTTAAATAATTGCTCTGATATCTCGTTGTCTATATCATGAACTAATCTTCCATTTCGTTCTAATTACGACCAATCGAACAGAATATGGGAAATCGCTGATGCAGCTGCTCTGTGACTTTTCTATAATTGTACTTTTTCAGAGTGAAATTATGGCTCTAAGATCTGGTTTTCCATATCAAAAACTATTCTATCATTTCGTTTTAGCTACTCAAGCGAGACTATAGATTGCAGGATCATGGGCTTCTTTCCAGGATTTCTTTGGGGGTGCAAGGTGATTCAGGTTTTCTTTAGGGGGGCAAGGTGATGAAATTTATGCCAATTCCCAGTTTTCTCCTGATATTTTACGCTTTCCATAATTGAACCCCCTCTGCTAGATAATCTAAAAGTCCTAATGAAGCTGGCCAGTGACCTTATCATTCTATCTAAAATATTACAATTTTTTTCAGAATTAAATAATCGATCTCATATCTCGTTTCCTAAATCATAAATTAATCTTCTATTTGGTTCCAGTTACGACGAAACGAACACATTAGGGGATATCACGAAAATACTGGAGCTGCGCTGTACTTTCCCGATCGCAAATAATAGACCAAAATCAATGAACAAGAGTAAACATATTACCTGCAATATCCCAAAGCTGAAGTCTAATAACTGTGTTCTCATCCCAGTTCAATACTTTCAGGGCAAAATCCACTCCTATAGTAGCCCTGTAGTTTTGGGAGAAGAATCGATGGACATACCTTTTTATAATGGATGTTTTTCCAGTCGCTAAATCTCCTATAACCAGGACTTTATAGAGGTGATCTCGACGTCTAATTTGAGTTTGATTCGGACTTGACTGAAACAAAAACGAAATTCTAATATGGCAATAATACACCGAGAAAAGTGGTCTTAGTAAACTTTTCTCCTGATCTAATTTCATTAGAGTTCAGTAAAAGCAATGCTCTGCTAAATGAGCTTGTTCACTAATATCAAAAGAAAGTCGTTTCTTGGAAGGTGTCATTGAGGATCAGTATAAAGATTTTTTCATTTAATAAACTTTTACTGATATTCAATGAAATTTCACCAGGAAATATTAAAAATTTCTACTGGACTATTAGTTAGTAATGATTAATATATATTCACTTGCTGTTAATCAATACTTATCAATCATCAAGATACAAAATATTACTACTAGTAAATTTGAATATTTGAAAACATCTCGCCATTCCAACTACCAATGAGGGCGCTGCGAATGCAGCTGCAGCCCCTGGCAGGTGTTCGTTTCTTTCGTGTCGGAACACGACGTGCGACGTGCCATGGTGGAAGAATACATGTATTCTTATACCATGCAACGTGCCTGCAGAGACAAGTCTCTGATAGTCTGATGTCTCTGGTGCCTGATTTGTTTAGTTTGAAATTGGGGAACGTTGCAAGTGAACGTGAATTGATAAGTGAGAAGTGAAAGTGATCGTAATTTTTACCTAACTAAACTAAAAATTACATTTTATTACGAATCCTTGCTGGAGGATTGGGGAGTGGGGACTATCGACGTTCATTACGTATTTTCACAATGTGAATTTACTTCAGAAAAATAATTAATTTGAGAAGATATTTGCCGTGTTCCGATATTCCTGAACAGTACTGAGCAGTAAATTGAAACGTCAGATATTACTGAAATTCACTGGCGATGCTTACTATTAGTTAAGAGCGTTCCGAAATTACTTACTGCGGCCAGTAATGCCAGCAATTTCGGAACGCAAGGCATACGCAAGGATTATGTGAACTCAATAATTCCACAGCCCTGGCGATTGAAGAAGAACATTTTTCCTCTGTTGTTACTGGAAATATTTCAATTTTCTAAACTGGTTGGAAGATTCAGTTAGGCTATTTTCTTGTATGGAAATCAAGAATCAGGTGTTGAAATTTTATTGGAAAATAATGGATCGAGTAGTCCGTTACTTTGTGATAGTTCATTTGAAAAAAGAATAAAAGTACCTGAATAACCCGGCAGGAAAACTTCTAGAAGAACAGACGTAGCTATGGTTCATTCGTTCATTCGTGTCAGTTATTATAAAAAATATGATCATTTGCAATTAATCAATGTCTAACAATCATAAGTGGATATTTAATTATCAGTACTAATCAATTCATTAAAAACAAATAAAAATGTTAACTATAACTAATGAAAAATCCGGTAATACTGAGTGAAAAAAAACAGTTCTTAATGAGTATATTCACTTAAAACAGTAGAAAAACAATTCAACATAAGCATCAAGCCAGTTATTATAAATAATTTAATCATTAGTATTTAATTAATGTCTACAAATCATAAATACATATTTATTTAATCACACTGAGAAAAAACTTTAATTACAACAAATAAAAATTGCGACTTGCTATAGACACAAAGAACTTTTTTAGTTGCAACAAGTTCGCGTGTTATCTGGTAAAAAGTAGCCTATAACAAGCTAGCAAAGTTAATTGTAATAAGTATTTCATTTTTATTCAGAATAACTGACTTTATTGACTTGATCCAAGTAGCATGTGTTACTTGATAGAAAATCCAGCTAAACACCAGAACTAAAAATGCTATTCGGTGTAAGTAACGTTTGAACGTACACTTATCATAATTTTTCATATCGCAAGTATTTTTGTTACTGCAGTTAGTGAAAACCTCTGTCTGTTACAAGTAACTTTTTCACTTAGATCCAATAAACAGTTTGTGTTGGCAATTACATGTTTTGTTTGCGTCAAAGAGGCGCAGTTACTTAGCGCAAGTACACACTGTCAAAAATTTAGAGGTAGGTGAAACCTTTCAGTTTTTTAGTACAATGTTCATATATATATACATACGCGTATTGAATGGTTTATTTCTGGGTTTTCTCTCCAAAAATTTATTATTTTGTGAATTGCTTTTGAGTAATAAATACAAGATATTTGCCAGAAGCAATAAATCGAACAATGTTGCCGTCTAAATCAGACTCCTCTGTCAGACAATTGACGAGAACCTTCAGAATTATTTTTTGTTGATGTAGCCATTCTGAAATTCGAGACGAAGGAGTCTGATTTAGAATCCGAAATGTTACGAAATTTAATTGGAAAATTCTCGAATTTCAGAACAGCTCCATCAACAAAAAATAATTCTGAAGAATTTCGTTAAGTATGTTTGACGAAACAGTCTGATTTAGACTTCGAAACGTTGAAAAATTTAGTTGTCTATCGTTTGATAGGCAACATTGTTCAATTTATTGCTTCTGACAAATATCTTGTGTTTATTACACAGAAGAAATTCACGAAATAATACATTTTATTTAACAGATATTTTTTCAGAGTTTGGGAGAGAAAATCCAGAAAAAAAACATTTAATATGCATATATATGAACATTGTACTAAAACACTGAAAGGTTTGACTTACCTCTAAATTTTCCACGTAATGTTCGAACTCCCATTGCTTAAGGATGTATTCGTAATCCATTTTAAGGAAATACAATAAACATGCTCAAGTAAAAGTGGAGAAATTTAACACTATACGTAGGTATAGATATAACCGCGGACCTTCTTCGAAAGAATATCTCGATAAACTCTCATAATCAGTGAAACACAAATCGACGATACCGGCGGGATGCGAATTCAACCACTCCTTATGGATGATGATTCCTTTGACCTTAATGCTCTGAGTTCTGACCACTGATGACTGAATGATGATATTATGTAACATCCAACGGCTATCTTCAAAAAATCAACGAGATCGGGTGCTCTTCGGCTAAAATCGGTTACTTTACGAATATTTTTCACACTTATTATAATAAACACACGTACCTACCGCAAGTCGATGTTTGAATATGTCAAATAACTTTGTTATTCGCAGCTAATGAAAATGCGTTAGTGAAAAAGTAACTTGTGATAAGTTAATTCATTGCTTGACTTGTATACGCAGCTCATTTATCATTAACAAACAACATTTAAATAACAGGGCTATTCGGATTCAATAACTTTTTAAGTGGGGTTAAGAAAAAAAGTTACTTCTAACAATTGTCAATTTTCAGGTGAACGTGTCTGTTAACGATAAATATATGATTATCTGCTGCAAATAAATGTTTGCTTATCATTGATTAAAATTTATTTATCTCAAGTAAAACGCAGTCAAGTGAAAGTTGTTACTTGTAACTTTTTTCTCAGTGCAGTAGTAAATTCAATAAAAACAAATTAAAAAGTTAACCTATAACTAATGAAAATTATGCTTCCTAGTTGAAAGCTGTTCTTTAGTAACTCCTTTCAAGAAACAGATTTCATTTAGGCATAGTGAAAGAGTGTACTTGTCCCGCTTTTCAATGGAAATTTCACTGGGGACATGCGAATATTCACTAACCAACACTGAATATTTTTCTCAGTGTAATAAATATCGTTTTCAGTCCAAATACGATTTTGCCTTATTTCATCTTTAGTTGTTGAGGTGTGTTTCAACACCAACCAGCTGAATAAGAAAACGAACACTAAATTTAGTTGCAATACTTCATGTATATTTTTGAGAATGCTTCGATACAAGTTATTTGCGCGTGGTTTTTACACATCAAGTAACAAACATATCGATGATGCAAGGATATTGATATATGTGAGAACAAAACACACCCAACTGGTATCATATATGCATCTGGTTCATTCTGCCTGCAATTCGAAACTCTGGAATTTCCTTTGAAAGATAATACGAATTTTTCTCGCAGAATCAATAGAAAACAAATCAATATTATTTTCTTCTTAACGAGATTGAAAAATGATGATCTCCAATAGTTGTCCAAGGAAATTCAGAACATAACTATTGTCACTTCCTTAGCATATAAATTGAATGACAAGTCTACGTAAAGGAAAATATTAAAATATCATAGCTAGGCATAAACTTTCTCAAGAATTAATAGGTAAACACGTTGAAACGTGGAAAACACTATGTCTCTAATAAAATGACATAATTTTCTCATTAGGCTCCGATATAAATTTTCTAATGGAAATTGGGAAATTCACCTTATGTTCAGTACACGATTATATTACTATTGTTTATTTTAAGATTTGGATTGTTGGTTCCACTTGAGAGTTCATGCAATGCTTTCTTGTTGTGTGCGTCAGAAGCACATTTTGATGACGACATGGACGTTAAATAGTGTACCATAAGTAGCGATAATATTGCGAAATTTAAAGTGCTTGCGTAGTTACTATCATTATATTCTCCGAATTTCGTGGAAAACATATTGGAATTTATATCCAAAACGTGCTTCAATGATCTTATAGTTCTGAGCAAAATAAGTTTATTGTTTCTAAATTAGAAACCATAGGAAACGAACATTTGAAAGAAGGTTTTTAGTATATTGATTTTTTTTTATTTCCACTACAAAGTTTCACCTCTCTGTACGTACGAATCAGCACGGATGGTTTTTGTGGTAACCTAACTTAACTTGTACAAGCTCTTGGATGAGTTTTTGATGAGTCTTCACGGAAGACCAAGGAGTAACTTAATGATTGGTAAGACAGCTGAAACATGTGACAAGTGGAGGAGTATTCGAAAGAACTTGGAAGAAAGAAGGAGCTCCTTAAAAGGCCTTAAAAGAATAGAAGCAAGTCATGTAGGACTCATTCCACGTGTTGTGATAAACGTATTTGATAATATGGTCAGATCCATCTTTTTTATGTCCTATGACAAGTAGAAGAGACGAGGAGGCAAGATGTAGCCAACCAACCCTATCGAAATGAAATCTGAAAAGACCAACAAAAGTGAAGAGATCTTTGAAAGCTCAGTGTTTAATGGAATGAAGAACAAATATCTGAAGAAGTTACCGTCATGGTGGGTGCATCGGCTATGAGTTCACCGTATGCTGGCATTCTTTTGATGATCTCTAAAGATTTCGCTCGTTCAAAAGCAGGGGCACCCTCAGCGTCCTTGTCACTGGCGCTCAGCTCCGTATTGTCGCCTTCGGGCACAATCGTTTCACTCAAATTCGTTTCTGATGCTGATTTCGACAACATCAAATTCTCGTCCCCTTCCGGTGTTTGTCTGCCGGCGGAAAAATCGACTGAAGACGTCGATGGTAGTTCCGAAACTTTTCCCGCGCCAGAAACCGCACTCTGCCTCACTTTCAGTTTGATTTTTTTGAGGATATAGTTCGCTTTCGTTGATTTCGCCCTTGGGGTCAACTTTTCGTTTGGTTTGAGAGTGTCGTTGCTTTCGCTGTTCATTTTAAACAGACTTTGAAGACATGATACCTGAGCTCAGAATCGACGCTCTGATAATATTGATACGGTTTCATGTAAGTAAATCCTGGTGTAAGAGAGTGGGGGTGTTTGGTTCACCAGGTACGTCGAGATCTGATCAGGTATAATTACATCCTTTTCTCAGGGTGTTCAAACATGAACTGATTTCGTGTTTTCTTACTGCGAAATATTCTTGTCATGATCTTCCGTTCCCATTGATTCATTTTTAGGGTTGAGCATTATTTTCTATCTCAGTTTCGCTTCATAATTTCATCTTCAGATTTCATTATTGGCGCTCTTGTTCCTCGGAACATTGCTTATCAATTTGCCCAAATGTCTGTAATTTTCGAATTATTGGACGAAAATGGTCTTGAACGATTCGGTTCGACTCAGCGATCCATGGTCAAAATCCATTCTGTCCGGCCGTCCGTTAACACGATAACTCTCGAACGGAATGAGCTAGACAGTTGAAATTTTCAGAGTAGGTTTAGGAGATAAATATCTTGGTTAGCTTCGTTATTGGGCAACATCAGCCTGGTGGTTTCAGAGTAAAAAAAAAAAACATTTTTTTACATTACAAATTTTGAATCCAATTTTATTTAAGATGCAGTTTCATTATAAGAATCCATTGATGTCATTCTCATCTCTAGCAGACTAATACTTTCGGAGATATGATTTTTCAAAATTTCAATAATTCTTCTCAATTCTATATGATTTCATAGAATACTCTAATTATAATTTCCTGATGTATATAAATCCAACATGAGATGAGTCATAGACCTACGTTTTGTTACGAAAATTGACGCACAGAAGTCAGATTGAAAAAGTGGGAAAGCCCTGTGGACAGTAGCTTTGGCTCTCTTTTTCAAACTTTGAAAAATCATAACTCCGAAAGTATTGCTTTCTCAGAGTTGGGAATGATATCAATGGATTCTTGTTTAATTTAAGATGCAGTTCTATCATAAGATTCCATTGATATCATTCCCAACTCTGAGAAACCAATATTTTCGGATATATAATTTGTCAAAGTTTGAACAAGAGCGCCAAAGCCCCTTGCCACAGGGCTTTCCCACATTTTGCAAGTTTAGTTTTGAACTTTCAGTACGCCCTTTTCCTCTAAACCATTTTGCCAATTGACTTTATAAGGGCAGGTTGTGGTGTAATGGTTGCTTTCTGTAGTAGTATTTTTTTGTTTTTAAGAAGAAAAGTAACATTTCGGGGGGGGTTTGAACCCCCAAACCCCCCCTCCCCTGGCTACGCCCTTGGTCACTGATATGTATGTACAGGATAACTCAAAAAGTCACGACAAAACAAAGTTGCTTTTTCTTTAATGGAACACCTGTATATTATTCCATATTTCAATTCTTCCCGAAATTCTAAACAAAATTGATTTAGCACATGATATCCTAAATTTAACCGGCTTAGAGATATCATCGAATTTCACAGGGATAATCTTGACAAAACATGTCAAAAAAAATTGGTTCAAGCCCTGTAGACAGGAGCTTTGGCGCTCTTGTTCAAACTTTGACAAATCACATCTCCGAAAGTATTGGTCTCTGTGAATGATATAAATGGATTCTTACGATAGAACTGCATCATGAAAGAAATTTAATTTAAACAGACCGATTCTCCCCAATAACGAACTTATCAAAGATATTCATTCCTCAAATCTACTCTGAAAATTATATTATATCAATTGAAACAATATTGCAGGTTTGTTTCTATTGGAGATATTCTGAACACAATTTGATTATGTATCTTACCAAAGAATATATTTCCATCATCATATGGTGATATGGTGATTATCCACGGGCATTATATTATCACCTTAAAAGTATAATAGATATCATATCATCCTCATAATTCTACGATAGCTGAGGTTATTTTGCATTTAACCATACTTTATTTTCTAGAACAGGAGGTGTATTTCATATCAAGAATAACGAACCAGAAATAATTTTGACATTTATCTCTCATAGGAAAATAAGATGACATGTAAGAACACAGATCGTATAATCATTCATAGATAGAATAATTAAGCATTCTGTGAAAACATAGAAGTACGATTCATTATTGATATTTCGAAAAATCATATCTCCGAAAGTATTAGCTTGTTAGAGTTGAAAATGATATCAATGGATTTTTATGGTGAAACTGCATCTTGAAAATTGAATTCAAAATTGGTAATATAAAGAAAATTTTTTTTTTCGTCACTCCGAAACAATCTGGCCGATTTTGCCCAATAACGAACTTAACTGAGATATTTATCTCCCAAACCTACTCTAAAAATTTCAACTGCCTAGCTCATTCTTTTCGAGAGTTATTGTAGGAACAAAATTTAAAAAATTTTTAATATTTGTTTTGAAACTTTACAGCAACCTGATCAATACAAAACTTTGCATGCATATAAAGGTCATTATTCTACAATTTGATGCAAAATTTCAGACAGATCGAGTCATCGATTTCGGAAATATTCATAAAAAATGTTTTTACTAAAAACGGCCATAACTCCAATACTGCTTGGTGATTTCGCCCGTTAACGAACTCGTTCGAGATATTTACACTCCAAACCTACCCTGAAAATTTCAATCCTCTAACTCCTTTCGTTCGAGAGTTATCGTGTTAACAGACGGAAGGCCGGACGGCCGGAGGGCCAGCCGGACAGAATCGATTTCGACAACGGATTCTTGATCAGTGGTTCGAACCAAATCGTTTGAGACCATTTTCAGCCAAAAATTCGAAAATTACAGACATTTGGCAAATTGAGAATCTTTCTGTTTCGAGGAACAAGAGCGCCAAAAATAATTGATTGAAGATTTTCGCTTGGTATCTGATAAGGAGTCTGATTTTGTCTCCGAAACGTTACAGAATAATCGTTTTATCGTTGATGTTGTTTCGTTAGTGTTTATTAGGCAAAATTGTTCCATGTATTACTTCTGACAAGTATCTAGTGTTTCTAACGCAGAAGGAATTTCAAAATTATATATATTTTTATTTCATAGGTATTTTTCAGAGTTTGGGAGAAAAAAGCCAGAAAGGAACCATTTCATGATGAATTCTCTCTAAGTATCCCTTAATTATATAATCATATTGTATAATGTTCATCATTGTCCATTAATTTAGAAAATAATAAACAAAAAAAATATTTAACACGTATTTCTGTCGATAACTCGTTTCGTCATTACCACTCTTTAATAATTCCCTGAATTCTAGGCCAAAGTAAGGTACTTGAAGTACACTTGAGAGGCTTCTCACTTCCCTGTATTCAAATGGGAGCACGTTAAGTGTATAAGGCTTCTGGTTTTGGATTAACAAGGTATTTGATTATATACAAAATTTGCTCGACAATTTGACGGTTCGTAAAAATGACACATTACTCGAACTCGCCGATTAAAAGCAGACACACCAAAAATGTTTTGAGATCTATTGAAGAAATATTAAAATGACAAACGATTAGTTTATTTTCCATTCGTGAATTTAGTTGAAAAAAAATAAAATCATAAAAATTGTTAATTTACTCAATTCAAATATTTCATTTTGGGGTTTACATGGGATAAATTTATTTTTGTTCCATTTTCTATGTCGAAGCATCTTTAAAGGTGGGTTTATACAGCAAATAAAACAAACTAAAAAAAATAAACAGTTCAAAATGAAATAAGAAAGTTCAACATGCACATTTCAAGCGTTGCTACACGAAATAAGATAAAATAGGAACTAAAGATGGAGAACTTTTATTTATTTCTTATTTTATGTTATTTGGAAAATGATAATGCACATATTCAAAGAGTGAAATCCACAGAACTTGCTTGCGATTTCATTGGTCTTAATTCTTATTTTGTTTAACTCATTTGCATAAACCAATCTATTTTGCCCTTAATTCTTATTTTACTTTGATTTGTTTCTTATTTTATTTTTATTCGTCTTATTTTCTGTATTAACACGCATTTAGTCACCATGAATTCCTTTTAAAGCTTACCAGCTGGCTGTATTCGCTTGTTCTGTGTGCGATGGCATCGCAGGTCTCGTATAGAAAAGTACTTCCACTCTCTGGAGAAGGCTGTCGGGAAGAAGTAAACAAAGGGGAACCGTCAATGGAGAAATCACTATCCTGCTCAAACTCTCCATGGGCATCTTGTCTCAAAAAATAACGCTCTCGTCTCATGGTTCTTTGCGCACGCGTTCTTCGACTGATTTTACGCGAATCTGTCATTGTTTTCGAGTTGAATTACTTTTAGCTCGATGAATTGCAATTTATTCTATACATCCCGATCAATCTGAACATATTGAAACTCGGAACTGTGACCTGTTCTTATCTATAATCCAGCTGACCTTTCTTCTAAAATATGGTTGGGTTTGTTGTCTATACGAGACGAGCTGTTGAGATGTCAAATAGCTTTAGAAGGCTCCAGAATTGTTTTTATCTATTATTACGTCTGTGACATAGTAAATAATTTCATTTTAATAATCTTTCATAAATCGTCTGAGATAAGGTGATCTACATGCCACTACTATATGAGTTCTAGTTCTACAAAAGCTCATTTCGCAACGATCAAAAATGTCTAAACCCAAATCAGAGAAATAAATATAATATGATGAAAAAAATCGATATAATGTCAAATTACAGATAGTTTGTACATTATGAATTGAAATCAGTCTCTTAGTTGATAGGAATCAATATATATATCAATATGCAAAATTAAAAAAAAATATTTTCTGTAATAAGGAGTTACGTATTTCAAGAAAATAAATAAAGGAAGATATCCTAAGAAAAAGCAAAGGATTATAATCCAAAGGAAAACAAACGTTTTGTTGAAAATTCCCTCAGCTTATTATATGTATTATGGGTTTATTTTTTTTTATGTAAATAAGAATAAGATTTTTTTATCAGGATTGAAAATACTTCATTCATTTTTAATTTAGGTTAGTGAATGAGAGAAATCAACATGATTGAATTTTGCAGTTACAAATGAAAATTCAATTATATTTGTTTTTTTTTAATATTAACTGTAAGGTTCTCGACAATCAATCAATTTCTTAATCGTTGTTCTATCTAAAGCGATATTGTTCGTTATAGATCTATTTGTTTCCTATCAATTCCCAATGATATCAGTGTACACCTCAGATAAAATTGTGTTCGGTTTTCGTAATAGTTTTAGAGAGATAGATAAACTTTATTGGATGGTTCCAAATGGCTATAGACCCAAGTCTTCCTGCCTGTAATAGTTTTATTCATTAGGATTAGATATATATCGGTGTTCAATCTGGATCTTATATTCAGACACCAAAACGAACAGCTGAAGAAATAGTGTCTTATGCCGGTTATACCTTATAATTCCTTGTTTCAGATGTTAATTATTGTGTTATAATATGGATTGGTTCGTATCTTACCATTTCTGAATAATTCGCCGATTGAATTTTGTTCTTGATACTGGTCTCTGATTTATGATTTGAGCACCTCACTGACACAACTTTTACTAATAGAGCAGCTCCCATTCGGAAAAATCATGCTCACATTCTTGATTCCATTACAGATTATTGCATGTTTACATTGAAACAACCACTGAAGCACTGACTCTCCGAGATTCTAAAGCTGATAAAACAATCGAAATCAGTTGAACACTGATAAGAAGACTTGATACAATTATTTATAAATAGATAGAAGATAGCTCAAATGAATCATTTCATGTAAGAATACCTTGAATTGAGGGTTGCGTGTAATATTTAGACGTTACGGTTTGATAAAGTAAAAAATGTAAAACTTTTTCAATCAAATGTGTATAACTAAAGGACAAAGAGAAATTCAGAAGTTATAAATGTGGCATGGCCATCAGATGACCTTCATGCAACATCGATGCAAAAAACATCTCACACTATTTTTTCGGCCTGAACATACAGTAAGCGTCAAAAGTATGGAATAATAGATTAATTTTCTCCCCTTTCAGGAATATTTAAAATGGTTATAGGTCAAATTAACTGATTTTTTTTATATCACCCGTAATTCTTCTACCATTTCACGCTACCAAGCAATTTAAAAAAAAACACTGATTAAATTGCAAACCCCTATTTTTGTCTTGCCATGGATATATCATAAAATTCTGAATTCAGTAATGCACATGTAACGCCATTTGGGTTAATTATTCTCGAGATTTTAAATTTGAAAATTATGGGAAAATATTTTAACAAGTCTTCATCAATTAATCACTTCTTAAGTAATCAATAAAGGATACTGTGGAAGGTATACTCATCATTAAAAGGTTTCTTTCTGGGAAATAAACCTTTTAATAATCACTTCTTATTACAGAAATGATACTTTGATTATGAAACTCACAAAAATATTTTAAACCATATGTATGTCTTGTGTCCTCTCCTAGTACCTACTTGCCTACAGTGAATATTGTAAATCGTTGGAATTGGTAGTTGTATCTGAATTTAGTTCGAATTAGATTGTGCATTTTTATTCACCTACTGTCAAAAACTAACAAAAATATATCCTAATGCTGAACCTGTAACTCAGGGCACAGTTAGTAAAATAATCAGGAAGTATGAAGAGTTACGATACGTGAAGGACCCTTCAAAAAGTGGTCAACCGGCAATCGCAGAGGGGGTAGAATTGAATTTTTTATTAAAGTTGGAGGAAAATCCTCATCTGTCTAAGAGAACCATATACAGGGTGAGTCTTTGACCACTGCATTAATTTTAACCAAAGATTCCTCTCATCAAATGAAACACTTTTTTCATTTAACATTTTTCCAAATTCAGCTCAGGTAAAAAGATACAGGCTGTTGAAATTTTGAAAAAAAATCAGTTTTCATTTTGTACTCAATGAAAAATTATATACGATTTACACTTATTTATTCAATATTGTGACGCGTTTCGTCGACACAGCGACTTCATCAGACTACATCATACTAAATTCTTAACAAGTTATTATCTCCCTATACCTAGATGACATGGACACAGAATCATTTAAAACTAATTACAGGAGAAACTTATTTAAAACAAATTACATAATAGACTTATTTAAAACTAATTACATGAGATTTCACTGCTGGTTTCTTTGTACACATTAACAATAATTCATTCCTAATGCTTTTATTTATAAATTGATTCTCTATTTGAATAGATTGAGTAACGGTGAATATTCAAATAGAGAATCAATTTATAAATAAAAGCATTAGGAATGAATTATTGTTAATGTGTACAAAGAAACCAGCAGTGAAATCTCATGTAATTAGTTTTAAATAAGTCTATTATGTAATTTATTTTAAATAAGTTTCTCCTGTAATTAGTTTTAAATGATTCTGTGTCCATGTCATCTAGGTATAGGGAGATAATAACTTGTTAAGAATTTAGTATGATGTAGTCTGATGAAGTCGCTGTGTCGACGAAACGCGTCACAATATTGAATAAATAAGTGTAAATCGTATATAATTTTTCATTGAGTTAATATGGATTTGCATCAAGTAAAAGCCACAAGCATTAAATTTTTCATTTTGTAGCTTTGACATCCTTTTTTCGAATAAAATGAATGTTGGCGTAAAGTTTCCTATAACTATGATACATATTTTCCAAATATTAGTTATTTTCTACTTCTACTGGTTTTCTAGTTATGGACTCGTGGATTCATAAAACTAAACGAAATTAGCATAAAGAAAGCATATAAAGTTTTTCTTGAGTAATTTCAAGAATATTCCATCGTATTAGAACATTATATTATTCTTCATCATTTCTCCTTAAACCCACCGTTTTCGAGACATTCTTCAATGAATGTTTTAAAAGGGAAAACTCCAGAAATTTCACTACTTTTATGGATCCGTCCCTGAGCGTTGGAATCCCGAATCAAGCTGTAAACCACGTTACCATGCCTTATTCTAGTCCGCCAACAATGTCATAGATAATTTATATGCGGGAGTGTATTAGCACATTGTGAATTCTTTAAACGCTTTTAACTTTTTACCAGAGCCGAATCTGGAAAAATGGTGAATGAAAAAAGTGTTTCATTTGATGAGAGGAATCTTTGGTTAAAATTAATGCAGTGGTCAAAGACTCACCCTGTATAGCGGCAAATAATAATGTATCGCAAAAATCTGTTTTGAAAAAATTAAAATGCCATAAATGGCACCCAATCAAGATAAATTTAGTGTGCGAACTGAATGGAAATGATTTTGACCGCAGAACTCATTTTTGCGAACAAATGAAGAATGTTCAAATTTAGTGACGAGTAACATAATTAAATGGAACTGTCAAAAGACAAAACTGTTGCTATTGACCAGATCACAATCCATACTAGATGATGGAGGCACATATTTAGGTACACAATTTCATGAGAAAGTGAATATATGGACTGGAAATGTAAGGAACAGGGTTATAGGACCTGTCTTTTTTGAAGGATTATTAACAGGTCCAAAATATTTGGATTTATCACAAGATGACCTGATTCCGGTGTTGGCGGTTCTTTTTCCAAACGATGCAGATCCAGATCTCCCAAATGAAACGCTTTGGTTTCAACAGGATGGAGCTCCACCCCATTATTTTCAAGATGTACATGATTACCTGAATGAAGTGTTCCCGAACAGTTTGATCGGTCAGCGAGCTTTCATTGAATTACCGGCTTGGCTTCCAGATCTGACTCCGTTAGACTTTTTCTTATAGGGTTATATGGAAAGCAAGGTTTACACCCCTCGGCCTGAAACAGAGGATTCGGGACGAAATTAGAGCAATATAGCATGAAACTCCGAGTTTCAAGCTCGATTGGCGTACTGGCAAGAAGTGACTTCAATCTGAACACTTACTTTGAGCATTTCTATAAGTTATAACTCCTCCAAGTAGCGGTTTTGCAAGTAAAATGTGTTTATTTGGACAAGACATTTTTTTTATTTTCACATGTTTTTCAAATTCAAAAACCCAAAATGACGTTACATGTGCATAAGTGAATTCATGGTTAAAACAATATCGATCACTGCTTGTTAACGGAAAATGGTAGAACAATAAGAATTACGGGAAAATGTACCTTAAAAATTCAATTAATTTGACCTATCAAACGATTTTTCACTATTCCTGAAAGGGGAGACAATAATCCCACACTTTTGACGCTTACTGTATATCATACGTATAATGTTTACCTACCACTAGCACATAAATCTTTTCGAATTTTCCATGCAACTATAGTATAGAAGAATAACATAATTAACGTAGTAGATAGTTAGTTTCTTGACACCCCTATACCTATTGTACTTTTCTATTATTTTGTTGTCGTCAGTTATTATTTTTCAATGCCTCAAAATGATTAGTAATTTATGCTGAATGGATAAGTGCTTTTCTTCTTCATCCATTTATTTCTGATAATTTCGGAGAAAAACTCTGTATGGATTTTCGATTCCACATATTTCAGAACGAATAGAATTCTGAGAATTGCTCGATTTCTATGGTTCATTATTGGAAATGAAAAATTGGTTCAAGCCCTGTGGACAGGGACTTTCTGGCGCTCTTGTTCAAACAGACAAATTATATCTCCGAAAGTATTGGTTTCTGAGAGTTGAGAATTATATCAATGTATTCTTATGATAGAACTGCATCATAAAGGAAATTCAATTCAAATAATCGTTTATTTATCAAGATTAAATGAGCAATCTGAGAATGAGAACTGCACCATGGAAAAAATCAAATAGAACAGGATGACATGTACTAGTATGAATACAGATCATATAATAAAACATAGATAGAATAATTATAGCATTCTGTGAAAACATAGAAGTACGATTCATTATTGAAATTTCGGAAAATCATATCTCCGAAAGTATTAGCTTGTTGGAGTTGAAAATGATATCAATGGATTTTTATGGTGAAACTGAATGTTATATAAAAATTGAATTTGAAATTTGTCACTTAAAAAAAAAATTATTTTCGTTACTCCGAAACCATTTGGCCTATTTCGTCCAATAACGAACTTAACCGAGATATTCATCTCCCTAACCTACTCTGAAAATTTCAACTGGCTAGCTTATTCCGTCCGAGAGTTATTGTAGAAATATTTTTTTTTAATTTTCAAACATTTTTTTTTTACACTTTGCGGTAACTTGATCAATGCAAAACTTCACATGCGTATAAAAGTCATGATTATACAATTTTATGCTAAATTTCAGATAAATCGAGTGATCGGTTTCGGAAATATTCATAAAAAATGTTTTTACAAAAAACGGTCATAACTCCGAAACCGCTCGATGGATTTCACCCATTAACGAACTGGTCCGAGATATTTACGCTCCGAATCCACCTTGCAAATTTCAATCCTCTAGCTCTTTTCGTTCGGGAGTTATCGTGCCTACGGCCGGCCGGCCGAACAGAATCGATTTCGACCTCGGATTCTTGATCAGTGAGTCGAACCAAATCGTTTGAGACCATTTTCAGCCAAAAATTCGAAAATTACAGACATTTGGGCTAATTGATAAGCATTCTGTTCCGAGGAACTAGAGTGCCAAAAACGCATTCGCCATTATGTTACTTTGTACTTGTATCAAGAATATATTCTTTATACAACCAATGCAGCATATAATAGATGAGATAATAAGAAAACAATACACTCATTATGGAAATAAGACAGTTGTAAAGGAATTACTTTTCTTAACTGATTCAATGTAAATATTTTCAAGATTATCAGAAGTTTGTAAATTGTATTGTTCTTTTTACAATCGGTAATTGGTGTAAAAGTGTAGAGAGTGGCTGAAATCAGGGAACTCCATAGTGATCGACATGGGCAGCACAGCCAGGGGGGCACCACGACAACAGATAAAATAAATAAATAAAATTCGAAAAAATCGAGTTGATGTACGTAACGTATACACTGAATTTTGAGTATAAAGTTGTATGTATTTATAGAAAAAATAAATATTTGACTACGAAATATTTTATATGAGATGGATTCATCACTTCATCCTTTCTGGGTTTTCTCCTCCAAAATATCTATTCTTTAACGTTTCGGAGTCCTTCATCAGATACACCAAACGAAAATCTTCAGAATTATTTTATTTAGACAGTTATCCTGAAATTTGTCTCACGGACAGTCTTGTTTTCTCTGTTCAACAAAAAACAAGTCGACTACTCAAATTTCCTTTTTGTATGCTGATGACATGAAAAGGAAATTATATTTGATTTTTGTAGGTTTCTATTCCTTAACTTGTTTCTATGTTTCGACTTTCTTGATTCTATATAGCGGTCTCGATGTTTCTCCTGTATACGATTAACCACAAATACAAGGAATATTATATGCACAGTTGTCAGTTTTCGAATTTTTGTTCTTCATTAATTGGTTTTGACATAAGATCATTTTGAGTTTCGAAAATGGTTCTTATATTGAACTTAGAACCAATTATCCTGATTTTTTCGAAAAGGCCGCAATTCAATAAATTGGGTGGTTGTTCTTGTTGGTTATTTTGTTGTACTTGATTAATTGTTATTTGATTAGAAGCTCTTCTATGTAAATTCATGATAGATGTTTGTATGAATAGTCTCGGAAATCGATTATCTTCAAGACATGTGAAATCATTTTCAATATTTGGATTTTCAAGAGTAGAACAAATTAGATTAGCTTTATAGTAAAGTGTTTCAATGGCCCTTCTTTTCACAACAAGTTGATGATTTGAAAAGAAATTCAAATAAATAGCTATTTGTATGAGTCTTTTTTCTGAAGACACTTGTTTCAAAATGGTTCGGATACTTAATTATCGAAACATCTTGAAAAGAAACATGATTATTGTTCTCTATTTCCAAAATAATAAAATTTTTAATTTCATAAACATTTTTCACAGTTTAGAAGAGAAACCCCAGAAAGCCCCATTTTGTAATTTATATATTTTATTCCAGTTTTTTCAATAATAAAAATTTGCTCAAAATATAGAGCAGCTGGATAAGCTTCATAAATATTGAAATCACTATTCCATTATTACATACTTTTGACGCTTACTGTATATCATATAAACACTGGCACATAAATCGTTTCAAATTGTCCACGCAACTAGAGGAAGAACCTAATTAACCCCTATATATACTGTATTTTTCTATTATTTTGTTGTCGTCAGTTATGATTTATCAATGCCTAAAAATGATTAGAATTTTATGCTGAAAGGATAAATGCCTTTCTTTTCCATCCATTTATTTCTGATCATTTCGGAGAAAAGCTCTGTATGGATTTTTGATTCAACGTATTTCAGAACGAAAATAATTATGAGAATCGCTCGATTTCTATGGCTCATTATTGGAAATGAAAAACGATGAATTCGGTCAGAGTCGGTGACACCGAAAGAATGTTATTTCGGTGTTAACGTCAGAGTCCATATTTCAGACGCTGCGCATCCGCCAATATGTTACTTTGTATTATTTCTATTTGTAGCACTGTATTCAAAGAATATTATTCTTTATACAATCAATGTAGTATTTATTAGGTCATTAATCTTATTATGGAAATGGACAGTTGTAAGGGAATTACTTTTATTCAGTTTTCAATGTGAATTTCTTCAAGATTATCGGATGTTATTCTTACTCTGTATAAATTTAATTTTGTTTGTAAGATTTTATATTAAGATCATTTTCTATGATGAAACTTTCAACGGTTTTTTTGTACTTGGATTTAATGTTTATGTGTACTTAAACTTTGCCTGCTTTACTGATGTTTCATTGTGTGATTTTGTGTTGTCCTTGTGTTATTTTAATTTTATATACCTATTGGGTAGTTTGTTTATACGAGTCATTTTTCCATGTTTTATTTCCATACGTATGTGGACTTATCATGTTTTCAATTCTTCTTTTGGATCTCCTTTCATCCCAAGCAAGCAACATCTGATGCTTCTGTGGTTTCTACCGTGTTTCTTCAGCCTATGTAGGTGTTACTTTTGAGTTATTTTTTGTTGAGATAACAAAAAATAACTCAAAATAAGAATAAATATTATTATTATTGGAAGGCAAGAAAAATCGCTCTTTGGTCTCTTGGAAACTTGAAGTATTGTATAGAGGGTGCACGTGGAATTGAGTTAAGGGAAGGGGGGGCGCCAGATAAACCACACGACGGCCCTGGTTCTGAAAGAAGTAGGGCAATCTTTGGGTGGATAGGAGAATACATGGTGCTAGAATATAACGTAATGAACCACGATGTAGGAGTGAAGTTATTCCAAGAATGAATATAAACGGAACATTTCCCGAAAACCTACCCAAGTTTATCGATTCGCAGTAAGACATGTTTATATGATACATATATACAGGGTGTCCCAGAAGTCGAGGTCAAGCCGGAAGCGGGTGATATTACAAGTCATGATAATTATCAGAAAAATATTTAAAAAAAATTAGGTGATGTATTTTCAAAATTATAGTCATTTAAAGAAAATCGACAAAATCTATACTTTGTGATGGTTATTCAATTCCCATTTCTACAAACCATAATTTTTTGCCAATTTTATTTTTGTTATGTCATCCTGAATAATGCGTATGCATCTGTATATTATTGCCCAAAACTTCATGACTTTTGCCCCACTTTGGAGCAAAATGTTACTTTTTGCCCCACTAAATATTCAAAGCTCATATTTCGTTCAATTTCAACTGCTTGTACTGAAAAAAAAAATGTACTACGCTAGTTCGGCAAGTAACTGTAAAAGTTGGTGCATTTAATGAGGTTTCCAAAATGGTATAACAATTGCTAGTAATTGTGCATGTTTTTCGGCTAGAATTTTTTCTGCTGAGAAATCCATTTACGGAACAATTTTTCCTACTAACTCTAAATGATTCTAGTATTTCTAGTGCGCTAAAGGTGGTTACTTTGAGTTCTTTATTTGAAACAGATGAAGAGAGCTAAAAAAGCCCACGGTATCCACAAGTACTGCAAATAGAATATTGAAAAAACACAGGTTACACCCTTATCACATTGAGGGCCGGTTTCTCAATTGCGAGTTAGCTCAAGGTTGTAGGTAACCGAGTGTTACGCGTTCATGAATATCGCTAAATACATGCGTAACTCGTAACCTTGAGTTAACTCGCAATTGAGAAACCCGCCCTCAGAGGGTACAAACTCTACAACCCCGAGATTACCTCTCAAGAGTTCGATTTTATCAAGTGATGATTCGAAGACACCAGGAGGATCCACGATTCTTGGAGAATGTTCTACGGTCCGATTAGGTTTACTCAAGACCTATCGAAAATGTATCTGAGCTACGGCGAATATTAATGAAAGCCGTTCACCATGTGTTCCTTTTTTGTTATTCTTTTTCTTGTTTCAATTATTTGTTTCTCATCAATACTGTTAATCACAAAGTGACTTAAGTTTAAGCTTTTTACATTTAAAATATATATTTTTTTGAACCCCTGTAGGTATTAGCCATGGCTCTTATGAATTGAATAATAATCATGTGAATAACGGAGGATTAGCCTGTCTGATACCTACTCCGATATTTTTTACGACGATGTCGAACGTGTATTGCGGCTGAAGGGAGAGAGTTTGAACATTTATTTAATATATATTTTGTTGTAATGTTTATTAAACAAGTTTTCTGAATCAGAAAATTCAATTATGAACATAAAACAGAAAAAAAAAAGTTTCAGACTACCTGGAAGCAGTAGAGGAGCGACTTTTATCTGGCGTCATTACCTGCATCGCTCACACATGGTAGAATTATCAGCTTTTTCTTTAATTCAACCAGGAATCTTATAGTAACGGCCTGAATTAAAGACTTGGGTACACTAGAATCAACTTGCAGAATTACTAGCATTTGTTATACCATTTTGGAATCCTCATTAAATGCACCAACTTTCACAGTTACTTGCCGAACTAGCGTAGTACCTACATTTTTTTTTCAGTACAGGCAGTTGAAATTGGACGTAATATGAGCTTTGAATATTTAGTGGTGCAAAAAGTAACATTTTGCTTCAAACGGAGGCGAAAGGCATGAAGTTTTGAGCAATAATATACAGACGCATTATTCAGGATGACATAACAAAAATAAAATCGGGAAAAATTTAAGATTTGCAAAGATGGGAATTGAATAACCATCACAAAGTATAGATTTTGTCGATTTTCTTTAAATGCCTATAATTTTGAAATTACAGCACCTAATTTTTTTTAATTTTCCTGATAACTATCATGACTTTTAATATCACCCGCTTCTGGCTTGACGTCGATCTGGGACACCATGTATATACATATATACAGGGTGAGTCTTTGACCACTGCATTAATTTTAACCAAAGATTCCTCTCATCAAATGAAACACTTTTTTCATTTAACATTTTTCCAAATTCAGCTCACGTAAAAAGATACAGGCTGTTGAAATTTTGAAAAAAAATCAGTTTTTATTTTGTAGCTTTGACATCCTTTTTTCGAATAAAATGAATGTTGGCGTAAAGTTTCCTATAACTATGATACATATTTTCCAAATATTAGTTATTTTCAACTTCTACTGGTTTTCTAGTTATGGACTCGTGGATTCATAAAACTAAACGGAATTAGCATAAAGAAAGCATATAAAGTTTTTCTTGAGTCATTTCAAGAATATTCCATCGTTTCAGAACATTATATTATTCTAGATCATTTCTCCTTAAACGCACCGTTTTCGAGATATTCTTCATTGAATGTTTTAAAATGGAAAACTCCGGAAATTTCACTACTTTTATGGATCCGTCCCTGAGCGTTGGAATCCCGAATCAAGCTGTAAACCACGTACCATGCCTTATTCTCGTCCGCCAACAATGTCATAGATAATTTATATGCGGGAGTGTATTAGCACATTGTGAAATCTTTAAACGATTGTAACTTTTTACCTGAGCCGAATCTGGAAAAATGGTAAATGAAAAAAGTGTTTCATTTGATGAGAGGAATCTTTGGTTAAAATTACTGCAGTGGTCAAAGACTCACCCTGTATAGTTTGAACTTCATCAGCTGTAACGCCCACTAGGGCTTAGCAACGAAGCAACGCTAGTGGTGTCACTGTCAGCATTTTGGATTCCACGAACCACCCTTCCTACGTTCCTCGTACGCACTACGCAGAGGTGACGTCACTTATCTCCTGAAAACGCAAGGCTCTGTTAGAACCCTGACGTCATGGGCACGGAATAACCTCGTTAAATTCCGAAAATAGCCGAAACAGCATCATGGTGAAATTCGTTTTCGTTATCGGAAGGAGCCAGCGAGAAGACAGGCAAGAACGATTTAGTAAAGTGGCAGAAAACTCGGAGAAGAAACCATCTTGTACAGTATAATATAAATAACAATACTTGGGTTTGGACGTGATCATCTGAATACAAATTGCATTTCTATGAAAAGTTAGCTCCGCTAGATTGTGCCACAGACGTGCGATAAGTATTCTGTGCCTGTGTTCATAACATCCAGTTTTTGTGGCTATTTACAACCATCGCCAAATTCTATTTCAATGTGTATGGCTAAAGTGGTAAGTTTTCCTTTTTTCAACCATACTTCCTGCATTTACATAGTAACTATTGACCGTTCCCTTTTCACAAGGACATGGGAATGTCGATTTGATTATGAGCTAATTACCAGAGAAATATTTATTTTTAGCTCACTGCAACAAAAGAATTTTTAACCTCGATTTTCCGAAACGGAAAGTTAACTTCTCAAAAATAATTCAAAAGTTCATTCACTTCATTACTGTCAAATTCATGGAGTTATGTACTATCGACTCTAATTACAATTCAATTTCAAGTCTAATTAATAATTTTTGCCCTTGTCTAAACTTGTGTAATTTCATGGGGAATATAGGTTTATTCCCCAGAAATCTATTCGCCCAAAACCTTCATAATCCTCACTAAACACTTCGTAATGTTCATTTCAAAGTTCATACTACTTGAAACTCCTTCTTTTATTCGCACGTAAGTTTCATCATCAAGTTTTTCTCTATTGAGTTCCTGACATTTAAATTTTCGAATTTCTCAGTGCATTCGTTTCAGTTCCTTGAAATGTCGAATTGACATTTTCAGAATGAAAAATACAGTGAACTCTCATTCAACTAGCGTAATTCAAGCATTTTTGAATCATATAACGAAAATATGTAATTTTATTCCATCTGTATATCATGTAAGGAACTCCACCTAGATTGAAAAAATTCCATTATCAAACAAAAATTCCAATGAATCTGAAAATTTTGGAGATACATTATTCTGGAAAAGTTATCTCTGGTGATTCACAAACAAACATGTATTTCTTTGTCTGTAAATGTCCTGTGACATGCTGTCTTCTTACTTTCTCAAAGGATTCATTGTTCCTCAAGTAATCCTAGAAGATTTCATTGAGATCTACCTATCTATAGCTGTGTAGCTATGGAGTGAGTCTAATTTCATTCATTAACATTTATAATCTTATCCAGGTATTATCACTTCCTCTCTGGGAATTGGAACCCATTTACCTCCAATCGGATGGGTATTTACCGGAAATAAGAGTCATTACAATTCGACTGAAAGTATGACTATTGAATATTGTTGATTCATGCCTACATCCTCAGGCTGATTTATAAATGCAATCAGATGTTCATTTGATGACAGATTTTGCCTCTGACCTGAAATTTTTGGGGGTATTTAAATTTACCTGCAAATGAGTTTCAAGTAGACGTTTGAAAGGGCGATCTGAACCCACGTTGACGCTTTTTTGCAGTTCATTTGTATACCTGAAACTCCAATGTGTAAATTGCAGAAAGCTGTATTACCATCGTTGATTTATTGATCCCGAACAATACTCTGGAGTATTGAACTCTACGGATTGTTCGCATTAAGTGTGAGTTTTTTTAATACAAATCCCTGGAGCAACTGCTGGGAATTTTTGCAGAACTCATTGGGAATCACGTTCGCAGATGTCGCTGCTGTAGTCTTTGCTGGCGTAAAATTCGAAATGAACATCTAATTATATTGGATGTCTCGTTTAATTTTTTTTTCATGAATATATATCATTTCTAGAATATTTGTGACTTCCCAACAATATTTCAGATCAAATAAAATGGTTTCAATGAATGAATGTGGATAGAGGGAAGTCCTCGATAAAACTTCTTTGGAATTTTGTATACAACCTGATTTGCATCACAACTTTAGGGGCGATAGTTTTAGAATTTTTATATTATTTTCAGTCAGGATCCTTTGGATAATATATATATATAATAATTTGGAGAATAACTCAAGGAAATAGGTATCAAAAATCCTTTTTGCGCAATATCTAGAACTGGTACCGGGAACTCTTGCAAATATTGACATTCGAGATTCGTATGATTCATATAAGTAGTAATCATATTTAATTTAGAAGATTTTGGCGCATATCGAAGATGGTTTAAAAAGCTCTATATTCTTTAAGAATTCCGCATTGCTTTTTTTAGCTATTAATAAGCCCGTGTTTACATTTTGTCATTCAAAACAATACCGCATATTTTTAAGAATACAAATTGGCAAAAACCCATATTGTGAACCGTACGTCAGTGACGTTTGACATATCACTATTTTAACATCTCCAGTCTAGCACTTTTTGGCTTAACTCCCACAATATTTTCATGATGTTATCTGTTCCACTCACTGCGCACCATTTTTTTTTTCAAATCTTATTTCTTGTTAAATTTGGGAATTTATTCTTGTACAGGATATCATACTGATAAGTTAAAGGTGTTTTGTGAACATTTAAGGATATAATACATCTTAATGTCTGGTAGGTAGATGTTCGCAAATATCTCGCTCCCAGAATGATTCAGAAATTAGGTGGAAGTTCTCAGAAGATAGTTTTTATTTTTGGTTATATTATTCTCTATCAACAAACCTTCAGTAGCTTTCGCGAAAATGATTATATTTTCCTAACCTATCCTGAAATTCTTATTTTATTTTTGAAGCTCTTAAAATAAAATACAACAGGAATTGAAATTCATAACACCTAGAAGGTTCCAATAAACAAAAGTATTTCTCCCGAATTTATCAGCTCATTTTCGTAATTTTTATCATGTATTTTTATTCTACATTTTATTCAAATATTTTTCTGCAGGGCTCTAGGATTGTAAGTTCTGAAAATGTGAAAATATCATGCTAAGGTATTTGTTGTGAAGCCTACCTACGTAGGGTGAATAGAAAATTTCCATTGAGTTGTTTTTGAAAAATATTCATCACTGACTTCCATTCTTCAGATATTCATAATATTAATTAATATTCTTGGTTCAAGGTCTTTGAAGTGAGTTATTTCCATTTAGCCGAATCCAGCTTATTTCTAATTTAATTATTGTCCTTTTGGTATTTCCAAGACTTCATTCGCTTTTGGTGTGATATATTCTCAACTAATGAAATTAGTTCGAAAAAAAATTGACTGAGATCTCCTTCCTATAATCGTACAAAATTTATTAAAATTCACTCTCATAAATTATTCACTCTCATTATTATTATATTCAATTGCGTGTCAGTATTGAAATGCGAAAATATTGATGTTATGAACGGTTTGACCGTTTGACGTATTGATTCTCAGAAGTATTCATTTTAATTGCCAAAGCAAATACTTACCTCGGAAACATCGTCATTTAATTGCAATGTTGTCTGTCTTTCGAATATTTGTTGAATATATAACATTTCCATGATTCTTCTGGGATTTTTTATTATCTTAAAGTTTTATGGCGCACATAAAAGCAATTATACAGTATCAGGGAATATCATTGAGAATTATGGATTTATTTTGAGTGACTGAAATTGTCACGCATAATATTTTGGCATACGCAGAATCGAAAAATCCACTTCGTCGAAAATGTTCTAGATAATTGATGTGACACGTAATAATACCGGGAAGTCCTCTCGCCTCTTCCCCTTGGGATAACAGATGTATAATCAGTCGTTTCATCTTCATGTTATTTTATCAGATTCCAACACAAAAACATGTCACATCAATTATCTATAGAGTAATAAATATAAATTTATTATTGAATTTACGAAGGCTGTGATTCAAAGGATAGAATAAACTAGGTTATGTTAAGAAGACGTCAAGTCAGACAGATAAATATTGTGTTGGTAGACATGACATTTCGACAAAAAGGCTTGAAATCCCCACGATTCATGGGGAACAAATAGAACCAGTTCTATTTATTTTCAAGCTTGAAACAGTCTACAAAATAGGCGCATGCGTATTTCTTCAAAATTTCAGGCGCAGTCAGTCAGGCTGACAAATAGGCACGAAAAAGGATTAGTGTAATAGGGGTTTAACTTACATAGACATTGAACTAGCGATCTACCAAATATTAAGTTTCTGAATTATTTCATAGAGGAGATATTCAATAAAAACAAAAATTTTCCCCCAATTTCAAAGGGCAATAACTTGGAGGGGCAGGGGTTTAGAACAAAAAGTTATATGAAAGAGTGCTGAAGAACCACCTCTTGTAATCTTTTGTATCAATTTAGAAACACCATGTATACAGGGTCTTTGGTAATTCGACGTGACCCTTCAAAGGGTATATACTAGACGTCAATTGCAACGAGTCGAGTGAGCCATGGAAAATATGGCGATTTTTCAACTTTTTGGAAATTTTCTGCTTTGTTATCTAAAACAATTAATTTTGTAAAAATTACTTTACTCTGAATATTCAATGAATTGATGAACTGAAGAGATGGTTATCACTTCATGCGAAAAAGTATTTACTGAAAAATTAGATAGCCTGAGATATAAGGGGTCATAAATGGCTTCAACTGTTTTCTTCATAAAATCTTGATGAAACAATTGAGAATTACTCGAAAAAAGTATTATGAACTTGGTGTACAAATTAACGAAAAAACTTCCTTGTTTCATTAGCTTTTCAAAAAGTTACATATGTCAATAATTCCTTCACGAAATCGAAAAATATGACCGGAAAACCGCTCCAGGTATTTTATTCCAGGGACACAACCCATAACACAATGAAATATCAGCATTTTTTCTTTTTGAAACTAGTTATCCTCAAATTGAAATTCTTTAGAGTTAATTGAGGATTATTTCAATTTTAATTCGAGAAATACTGTGAATTTTGTTTTATTCTTACTAGTCCTACTCGTAACAAGCAACTAATAATCATATTAATCACAAGTAAAGGAAAATATAAGGGGGATAACCAAGTATCGAAAAGGTCTGTTACTTGTTCGGATTTCCGGCTATATTTTTTGATCTCGTGGGAAAATTTATTACATATATATGACCCCCCCTTTAACTTTGTTACGAATGGAGATAGAAAAAAATGTTCTGTACAAAAGTTGTATGAAATCAACTTAATTTTTTCAGGATGTTTTCATGAATTAAAATATATACAGGGTGAACAAGATATTGAGTGCGACTTAATTTTTTTTGATAAAACCTCGATATATTTTTTCATATTCGGCTAGTTTTCTCTCACCTGATTTCGAATATATAGACATGTTGGTTTATCTCTCTTATTTCGAGAACTACAGGGTCTTAAATTCTGGGAACCACCTGGCAAACTCAGTAGTCAGTTGTCAAGTGGGAGGCTGTGATTAATCAACTAACTGCATTGGTAACAATATTTTCACTTTATGTGAATAACAATAAAAACAAAGCATTACCAATGCAGTTAGTTGATTTATCACAGCCCACCACTTGACAACTGACCACTGAGTTTCCAGGTTGTTCCCAGAATTTAAAACTCTGTAGTTCTCAAAGTAAGAGAGATAAACCAACACATGCATATATAGTCGAAACCAGGAGAGAAAGACCTAGCCAAATATGAAAAAATATATATAGAGTATTTCATTTGAAAAAATTAAGTCGCACTCAATATCTTGTCCACCCTGTATATATTTCAATTCGTGAAAATCTCCTGAAAAAATTTTGTTGATTTCGTACAACTTTTGTACGGAACATTTTATTGTATCTCCATTTGTAACAAAGTTAAAGGGGGGGTCAAATTATACTGCGAAGCCCAGTACCTTTTTGGATAGTTCATCAACCAAGGAAGTTTTTTCACTCATTTGTACGCAAAAGTTAATTAAAATTTTTTTCGTGAAATACGCAATTGTTTCATGAAAATTTAATGAGAAAAACAATTGATGCCACTTCAGACTCTTTATTTTTCAGGTTATTCGAATTTCTGGTGAAAGTTTATTTCTGGTAATAATCCTCATCTCATCAGCTTTCAAAAAAACCTTACTTCTGTATTCAGTGTTGAGTAATTTCTACAAAATTAATTGTTTTCGATGGTAAGTCGAAAAACTTTCAAAAAGTCGAAATATCAATATATCTCAGTAACCATAGACTTTTGGACCATGGTTCACTGGACTCAAATCGTTGCAAATGATGTCTAGTATAACCCCGTTAAAGGATCACCACGAATTACCAAACACCCTGTATACATACATACAGTGAACGTCAAAAGTATGGAATAATGGATTTATTTACTCCCCTTTAAGGAATATCGAAAAATTGTTTGATAGGCCTAATTAATTTATTAAGGAATATTTTCCCGTAATTGTTATATTTCTACCATTCCCCGTTACCAAGCAGTGACGTCATCGATATATACAGGGTGTCCCAGAAGTCAACGGCAAGCCAGAAGCGGGTGATATTACAAGTCATGATTGTTATCAGAAAAATATTTTAAAAAAATTAGCTGATGTAATTTCAGAATTATAGGCATTTAAAGAAAATCGACAAAATCTATATACTTTGTGATGATTATTCAATTCCCATTTCTACAAATCTTAAATTTTTGCCAATTTTATTTTTGTTATGTCATCCTGAATAATGCGTCTGTATATTATTGCCCAAAACTTTATGATTTTTGCCCCCGTTTAGAGCAAAATGTTACTTTTTGCACCACTAAGTATTCAAAGCTCATATTTCGTCTAATCTCAACTGCCTGTGCTGAGCAAAAAATGTACTACGCTAGTTCGGCAAGTAACTGCAAAAGTTGGCGCATTTAATGAGGATTCCAAAATGGTATAACAAATGCTAGTAATTCTGTAAGTTTTTCGGCTAGAATTTTTTCTGCTGAGAAATCCATTTTCGAACCAATTTTTCCTGAAAACTTCAATTGATTCTAGCGTACCCAAGCCTTTAATTCAGGTCGTTACTGTAAGATTTCTGGTTGAATTAAAGAGAAAGCTAATAATTCTACGATGTGTGAGCGATGCAGGTGATGACGCCAGATAAAAGTCGCTCTTCTACTGTTTCCAGGTAGTCTGAATATTTTTTTTTTCTGTTTTATGTTCATAATTGAATTTTCTGATTCAGAAAACTTTTTTAATAAACATTACAACATAAATATTAAAGAAATGTTCAACTGTTTCCCTTCAGCCGCAATACACGTTCGACATAGCCGTAAAAAAGATCGGGGTATCAGACTGGCTAATCCTCCGTTATTCACATGATTATTATTCAATTCATAGGAGCCAAGGCCAATTACCTACAGGGGCTCGAAAGAATATACATTATAAATGTAAAAAGCTTACTCTTAAGTCACTTTGTGATTAACAGTATTGATGAGAAACAAATAATTGAAACAAGAAAAAAAAATAACCAAAAAGAAACACATGATGAACGGCTTTCATTATTCTTCGCCGTAGCTCGGATACATTTTCGATAGGTCTTGAGTAAACCTGATCAGACCGTAAAACATTCTCCAAGAATCTTGGATCCTCCCGGTGTCTTCAAATCATCATTTGATAAAATCCAACTCTTGGGAGGTAATCTCGGGGTTGTAGAGTTTGTACCCTTTGAGGGCGGGTTTCTCAATTGCAAGTTAACTCTTGGTTATTTAGCGATATTCATGAACACGTAAAACTCGGGTTACCTGGCAACCTTGAGTTAACTCGCAATTGAGAAACCGGCCCTCAATGTGTTAAGGGTGTAACCTTTTTTTTCTTTCAATATTCTGTGTGCATTACTTGTGGACTTGTGGATCTATTTCAAATAAAGAACTCAAAGTAACCACCTCTAGTGGACTAGAATCATTTAAAATTAGTAGGAAAAATTGTGTCGTAAATGGATTTCTCAGCAGAAAAAATTCTAGCCGAAAAACTTGCACAATTACTAGCAATTGTTATACCATTTTGGAATCCTCATTAAATGCGCCAACATTCACAGTTACTTGCCGAACTAGTGCGGTACATTTTTTTTCAGTACAGGCAGTTGAAATTGGACGAAATATGAGTTCTGAATATTTAGTGGGGCAAAAAGTAACTTTTTACTCCAAACGGAGGCAAAAGTCATGAAGTTTTGGGCAATAATATACAGACGTCTTATTCAGGATGACATAACAAAAATAAAATTGGCAAAAAATTAAGATTTGTAGAAATGGGATTTGAATAACCATCACAAAGTATAGATTTTGTCGATTTTCTTTAAATGCCTATAATATTCAAATTACATCACCTAACTATTTTCTAATATTTTTCTGATAATTATCATGAATTGTAATATCATCCGCTTCCTGCTTGACGTCGACTTCTGGGACACCCTGTATATATTTTAATTCCAATCCACTAGTTTTTTCTTGACATGGATAGATCATAAAATCTGAATTCAGTAATGCACATGTAACGCCATTTGGGTCAATAATTCTCGAGATATTAATTTTATAAATTCGAATATTAAGGCTTCATCAAATAAACACTTTTTATTACACAAACGATATTAGTATTGATACTGAAATGCACAGAAAATATTTTAATCTATCCGGATGTCTTTTGTGTCTGTTTGCGTAAATTTTGAAAACCGTTGGAACTGGTAGTCGTATCTGAATTTAATTCGAATCAGTTTGTTAATTTTTATTCACCCACTGTCGAAAACTAAACTAAAAATGGTTCGGCGTTTATCGTCATCGGACAGAATAGAAATTCTGATTATTAGGGGCTGTGGAGATAGAACACGTACCTATCAAAAAGTTTGTAATAATTTCAATGAAAAATATCCTAATGCTGAACCTGTAACTCAGGGTGCTATAATAAAATAATCAGGAAGTATGAGGAGTGCGGATACGTGAAGGATCATCGCAAAAGTGATCGACCGGCAATTCCAGAGGAGGTAGATAAAAAAAATAATAAATCAATTCGACCTATCAATTTCCTGAATCATTTTTCCTTAAATGGCAGAAATAAATCCATTATTCCATACTTTTGACGCTCGTGGTATATATTCGGCTAGTCTTCTATAGAACGCTAATTTTCTATTCCAAATGTTAAATTGCCAGGTCAAAGCTTCAGTAAGCCAGCACACCGGTTTCGTTCACCCATTGTCACAGTTGCTGTGGAAAATTAGCCATATTCTCTTTTTGGCGCTCTAGTTCCTCGGAACAGAGTGCTTATCAATTTGCCCAAATGTCTGTAATTTTCGAATTTTTGGCTGAAAATGGTCTCAAACGATTTGGTTCGACTCACTGATCAAGAATCCGAGGTAGAAATCGATTCTGTCCGGCCGGCAGGCCGTAGGCACGATAACGAAAGGAGTTAGAGGATTGAAATTTTCAAGGTGGGTTCGGAGCGTTAATATCTCGGACAAGTTCGTTAATGGGCGAAATCCATGAAGCGGTTTCGGAGTTATGGCCGATTTTAGTAAAAACATTTTTTATGAATATTTCCGAAACCGATCACTCGATCTATCTCAAATTTAGCTTCAAATTGTAGAATCATGACCTTTAAACGCATGTTTTGTATTGACCAGGTATAAAAAAAAAATTTGAAAATTAAAAAAAAAAATTTCTAGAATAACTCTCGAACGGAATGAGCTAGGCAGTTGAAATTTTCAGAGTAGGTTAGGGAGATGAATATCTCGGTTAAGCTCGTTATTGGGCAAAATAGGCCAGATGGTTTCGGAGTAACGAAAAAAAATATGTTTTCACAGAATGTTATAATTATTCTATCTAAGCTTTATTATATGATCTGTGTTCATACTCGTACATGTCATCCTGTTCTATAAGAGAGAGCCAAATTCATTTCAGCTATTTTAATTTGATTTCTTCCATGTTGCAGTTCTCATTCTCAGATTGCTCATTTAATCTTGTTAAATAAACTATTATTTGAATTGAATTTCCTTTATGATGCAGTTCTATCATATGAATCCATTGATATAATTCCCTACTCTGAGAAACCAATACTTTCGGAGATATAATTTGTCTGTTTGAACTAGAGCGCCAACAAGCTCCTGTCCACAGGGCTTGAACCCATTTTTGTATATAGTGATCGTTATATATTTTATTATGATCGCCATCCTTACCAATCTTTCTACAAATTTATGGTCGGTTTGTGTGGATTTCATATTTATTGTGATGTTTTATGGATTGATGCGAGGGTTATATATGAATATAATAGATCATTGTTTGCAGTTTTTGTAATAGGCTATTTGACAGTGTGAAAAATGATGTCATAATTATTGATATCCGCATAGATAATGGATTTTCAAAGCGATCTGTATTAATATGACGCCGAATGATTTTTTTTTATAGCTAGCGACATGTGATTGAAGTAGGACTAGATTAACTGATTCTATGACTACGTCACACCTCAGTAAATATGCATAACTATATAGTATAATATTGAGTGATTTTATATCAATCACATAATTGTTATTCTATCCTGCAGGGCAACTTTGTGAATTCAGGCATTCAGAAAACTTCGGAATCGTGATGATAAAATTTTGAAAAAAACGTTTTTCGTGATGTAAACAACATGTTTTTATAAGATTTGTCAATTTCCTGAATCCTGATGCCCTATGTAATATATCTATTTATAGAATAGTGATCGTGGAAATTCGAAAACATATCGAGGGTCTAGCGCACAAATGTGATGGGTGCACTTTTTTACAAAAATGAGTTAAGTAGCTTGTGCTATGTAATAGCCACATAACTACGTTATGCACGAATAATATAAGTGATATTCACTATTTTAAGACTCCTGTCGCCATCTGTTGAATGCAAAAAGTACTTTAAATTCTTAGATAACTGACACAAAGGTACTAAGTACACTTACATTACATGCGTTTCAGATTCGTCATTTATCTTTATAAACTAATACATTGTCAACATTTTGCATATTTGGTGTTAGTCATACACATTAATCAATTTAAATAATCATTAAAGGATACTGTGGGAGGTATATTAATTATTAACGGCTGGACCGATTTGGCTAATTTTGGTCTTAAATTATATGTGGAAGTCCAGGGAAGCTTTAAAAGGAGAATAAATATAAAAATGTATACAGGGTGTTTTTCTTTTAATGTCAAAACGCAACTTGCTCTTTTTCACGCCATAGTCGTACAATTTCATTCAATTGTGTTAAAAAATATACTTTCGAGGCATACATCATGGAAAATAAATCATTACTATACAGGGTGTTCTTTTCTCACGGCACAATTGTATTCGATTGAAGTGATTTGTGCCACAAACAAAGCATTAACTAACTAGGTACCTTGGATGGATTCTCATAATGTATTTGTCCGAAATTTTCAAACAGGGTGTTTTTCTTTTAACGTCAATTGCAACTTGCTGTTTTTCACGCCCATCGTACAATTTCATTCAATTGTGTTAAAAATTATACTTTCGAGGCATACATCATTGAACATAAACCATTACTATACAGGGTGTTCTTTTCCTCACGGCACAATTGTACGCGATTGAAGTGGTTTGTGCCACAAACAAAGCATTAACTAAATAAGTACCTTGGATGGATTATCATAATGTAACAATTTTGTTTTTGCTTTGATGTGTGGACATGGCGCATGGACAATTATACGTCGCGTGTTCGCGCGTCGGAAAACCGTCACCTTTGTTTATTTACGCACCACAAAACAAAACAAAAAATATAGTTTATCAGAAAGCTTTGAAATTGATTAAGAGACTGTATCATAACTGTGTGTGTCTGTCAATATCAAATTGGAACCTTATAAATAGCCAGTATTTCAGGAAAACTCTGTTTTGTAAGTAAGCAACATAATGTGCAATTAGTCGAAAATAATAATGAAACTTCATTCATACCGAGTTTTTTTTTTTATTAAGTTAGGCGGTTCGAAGTTCGCCGGGCCAGCTAGTTTAATAGATATTTTTCAGAGTTTGGGAGAGAACCCAGAAAGAAACCATTTAATAATTGAATAATTAACTTTCAAGCCTGGAGTTTATTTTTTCAATATTGTAAAATTTACTTTTCTGCACTTACCACATTTGTGCACTACACCATCGATATTTACGTTTACGTTGCGACATAATATGTGTGTTACATTTGTACTTTTTTTTTTCAGTATTTTGGTGAGCCAGTACTAGCCTTCATGGAGTTCCATTTAGACAGCGGGGAATACTGCCAGGCTCAACACAAATAAAAAACCAATTTAAAATATATAAAATTATTTTTACTATTGGGTTGACCTCCTTAGAGCCAAAAAACGTAATTTGCAAACTGAAAGTGAATTGAATCAGAGATCGCACCCTGAATTTCAGTTTTATTTTTCATCATCATCATCTTCAGTACCTATGTGTAGAGGCATATCAAAGTTGTCGTTTTAATTTTCAAATTTCGAATTGTTATCATAACCCATCGAAGGACTGGAACGAAAATATTTTGAGTTATTACTATTCCGAAAATATAATAAATATTGAATTCTCTTGACGATTTTTATACTGTAACTGAATCTACGTAAATTTGTCTTCTAAATATTTGTGGAATGAGTATCAGTGCAAACATGCGCCAAATTGACATCAGACCATCCTCGGCTGAGATCAACTACAAAGGATTTAGGTTTCTCATCACAGACAGGCCATCGGACCAAACTATTCATAGTTATATTCAGGTGAGCTCAGATATCTTCGAATCTTTCGAGACTAAAACAATCATTTCTGTTCAATTTATATTGGGTTTTTAAATGGCTACATGAGATCATTCCATAGGGATAACTTTTGAATCACGTTTGTCAAAGTGACAGTTCTTTGACATTTGTGTTCGGAAAGGTTTGCCATTTTGATCACGAAAAATAACACAACGAAATTGTGGAAATTTATTTTCAAAATGAGAGTTGAGTTCGCGTAACTTATATAGGTTTTCTTCCATTTCATGGGCGACACAATCGTCCTTCTGGGGAGGCTATTCGTGCTGTAATTGATGATTTTCGTACCAAAAATCCAAGAGTTGAACATCGACAACCTATACTTGCAACATAATGGTGCTACGTCATCGATTTATTGAAGAGACAATTTGGTGAAATCATGATTTCAAGAAATGGTTCTGTCAAGTGGCTTCCAAGACTTTATGTTAAATCCATGGTTTATGCTGACAAACCGACAACAAGGAGCGCTTCGTAACGATTAGACGTTGTGGTCACATGCTAGAAATCATCGAATTTACTCAAAGAAAAATAGTAAAAATCACATTTATCGATTTTCATTTAAATTCAAAGTTCTCATGCTCTTAAAAAAACACTCTGTTTGACTATGTTGTTTAAATCATATATACATATATGGTTAACAAGAATATTCCTCTAATGATATTTCAGGAGAATTAATTATAATTGGAAAATGTATATAGTCCGGGAACCGTTTTTTGCAAACAATTACTACCCAGCACATTTTTCGTGGGGGGCTTAATTTTCCTCTGCGAAAATTATCGGAACAAGTACCTAACAGGGTACATTTAACTAAATCGGAGTGTTTCCTCCTTCCTTAAAAATGTTATCGTTTACAAAAAAGATTTTGGGTTAACTTGCACTGAATAATCATTAAAGGATACTGTGGGAGGTATACTCATTATTGAAAGGTTTTTTTCTGGGTTTTCTCTCCCAAAGTCTGAAAAATATCTATAAAATAAAAATTAATTATTTTGTGATTTGCTTCTGCGTAAGAAACACAAGATATTTGTCAGAAGCAATCAATTGAACAATGTTGCCTAACAAACAACAACGAAACAACATCAACGAAGAAACAACTATATCGTAACGTTTCGGAGTCTATATCCGACTACTTCGTCAGACGCTTAATGAAAATCTTTAGAATTATTTTGTTGATAGTTATTTTGTGAAATTCAAGAATTGTCACATTCAAAATAATTCTAAAGATTTTCATTAAGCGTCTGACGAAGGAGTCTGATATAGACTCCGAAACGTTACGATATAGTTGTTTCTTCGTTGATGTTGTTTCGTTGTTGTTAGTTATGCAACATTGTTCAATTGATTGCTTCTGACAAATATCTTGTGTTTCTTACGCAGAAGCAAATCACAAAATAATTAATTTTTATTTTATAGATATTTTTCAGAGTTTGGGAGAGAAAACCCAGAAAAAAACCTTTCAATAACTTGCACTGAATTAAAAAAAATATTAAAAATCTTTTTGTTTTAATCTTTCGACTTTAAAATTTTGTTCATATTAATTTTAATAGATTTCTCATAGGACCTTCTTTTCCAACATAATATTCAAAAACATTTCAATGATTTTTATTCCATATATACTAATTGAAATTGATCCATATATACTAATTGAAATTGAGTCTTACTTAGAGAAAGATGTGTAAACACGGGCGGTATCTGTCTGGCTAAACCCTCCTATATAACCGCTATATTACAACAGGAGGGGAAAGGGGAAAGATTTCTACACAACATAGGCTATCGAGAAGATTTTTCGGAGGGGTCCTTATGCGTTAAAAAAATTCGAGAAATCGTTAATAACGATTTTAATTTTTCTTTTGAACAACAATCACGGCAAAAACATATTGTTTGGATTTTATGTACCTTCACTCTCATTTTTTGGTCTAAATTGACCGGACTATTTAATTTTTGTATCCTTTAATGATTACTTAAATTGATTAAAAACTGTAAAAATGATGTATGTTATTCGATGTTGCTATGGGTGTGTTGAAACAATTTTAGGAGTTGAAGAAACACCAGGTAACTGCGGTGGTCAGAGTGTGCGAACCAAGTTACAAGACTGAAGAACTAAAGAGTGAAGGAATCGAGGTCTACGATTTGCCTTACAACGATGGCATGTCTCCACCAAAAGAAGTTGTTGAAGGATGGTTCAAAGTATTAAAGAAGCAGTTTTATGACAACCCCAATTCCTGTGTTGCAGTTCATTGTATCGCTGGCTTGGGAAGGGCGCCTAGCATGGTAGCAATAGCGTTGATCGAACTTGGTCTTCGATACGAAGAGGCCGTCGAACTCATCAGAGAGTAAGTACATTATGTAATTGTTGATGGACAAAAAATTACCGATTTAACACTCTTACATCGGCAGTATTAGTTTCATTACCCTCAAAAGTTTTTAAGGTTAAAATTCATTGTTTTCTCTCGGTATTTTTGATTGCGTGAAAATTACCAGGAGATTAATCATATCCTGCATTTCTGCTGTTTTCATTTATATGATTTTTTAATTTGGGGGATCCGACAGTTGGGCAAAAGTAAGAAGCAATAATTAATGAATAGACCAGGGTCGATAATTTTTGAAACCGAAAAAAAATTTAGTAGAATGAAACCCGTTGTGAAAGGAAGATAATATAACAAAAATAATAGGAACAATAATTTACGGGCGATCTGAGGTCGGGAAGGGGAAGGGGGTGAGTTTTAAAGGGTAAAAAACGGTTTATCTCGATTTCCGGCAAAACTAAAAGTGGCAATGTTGTAGGTAATAAAAAGATCTACAACTTTTGTATTTACACTTTTTTCACATAACCTCAAAATTATGTGAAAAATTCAAATAACCACGTTTTTGGATTTTAATTTTTATCTTTTACAAAAAATAAATATTTTCACCAAATTTGGTAGAAACTTACCTTTTTATGTCCCAGATACACTGTAATTTTTGGATTTAAAATATTATATTTTTTCACCTTAATTTGACTTAATATCGAAAAAGCATCCTAATTTTCAATCAAAAATTCTCACGTCAAAATATCTGCTTTTCTAAAAAAGTAGGTGGGTTCTTTGAAATCTCTACTTTCTGATGGTCTAAAAAAAATATACATTACTATGGTAAATTCTCTCAGAAAATGCTACGAAGTAACAGGCAGTAAGGCACAAACCCTCATAGCCCCTTCCTCACCTATGAAATACCTTTTGATGGGCTAAAATTATCCGTAGGTCACTCAGGTATACAAGTTATCTTAAAATACCAATAAATAGGTGTCTACACATATAATTTAGAGAAGATTCTACAACATTCTCAAAATATTGTGGATGTCTTATTAAATATTAACTTTATTAACTTAGCATTTTCCGAGAAAATTTACCATAGTAATGTATATTTGTTTTACACCATCAGAAAGTAGAGACTCCAATGAACAAAAAGCCCACCTAGTTTTTTAAAAAAGCAGATATTTTGACGTGAGAATTTTTGATTGAAAATGTGTGTCTTTTTCGATATGAAGTCAAATTGAGGTGGAAAAAAAAATTTTAAATCCAAAAAATTACAGTGTATTTGGGACATAAGAAGGTAAATTTTTACCAAATTTGGTGAAAAAGAAAATTTTTTTGTAAAAGATAAAAATTAAATGATGATGATTTCAGACCTATGTTATTAATACTTGCTAGTTTCTGACAGGTAGTAGGTCTAGGGTAGAATAAAACCAACTCTTCAAACAAGGCCTACTAGTTTCGACTTCTATCTGAAGTCTTCTTCAGGGCATGAATTTTGAACGTGTTGGGGAAAAATGCTCTGATTTTTGCATGTCAGAAGAAACTTCTTGTGATTTTCATAATGTGCCTATTTTTTGGTTGTAGACTGCCAGTCTCGCAAACGTAGTATTGATTCTCTTCTCTTGTTTGAAGAGTTGGTTTTATTCTACCCTAGTCCTACTACCTGTCAGAAACTAGCAAGTATAAAAATTAAAAATCAAAAACGTGGTTATTTGAACTTTTCACATAAATTTATATGTTATGTGAATAAAGAGCGAATACAAAAGTTGTAGATCTTTTTATTACCTACAACTTTGCCATTTAACTTTTTTCCATAGGACTTGTAGTTTTGCCGGAAATCGAGATAAACCGTTTTTTACCCTTAAAAACTCACCTCTTTCCCCTTCCCGAACTCAGATCAACCGTAAATTATTTTTCCTATTAGTTTTGTTATATTCTCTTCCTTTTTCAATGGGTTTCATTCTACTATAATTTTATTTCACTGTTTACAATTTTTAAAGCCTGGTCTAGAAGTCGAGTTTCACTTTCCTCTTTGGGTGGACACTGAGCGATGCCGTGGCTATCCCGGAACACAGGAATATTTGTCGATGGTTGAAATTGACTCACCCTGTATAACAGTATAAACAAAACTATACAATTGTGCCCATGAATGACACATTTTTTTGAGCAGGGGATAAATCTAATCCCAAGGAGTTGATCAATTAATCAACAAAGATTAAATTACGCGGTTCGCGTTGCATTCACAAATTTTTACCTAATGCTCGATCTTGTATTGAATTTCATCTATGAAGGTTCCCGTCCGCAACAACGTTTCTTGAACGAATGGTGTTGAATAGAACATATCTTGCATGAACAAATTCAAAAATGCTGATCTGAATTTATTACTTGCAGCTCTTAAGTGCATGAAACTTTCTGATCTCTTCAGTGGAAGCATCAAAAATTATTTTTTTTCATTATTTTGATTGAATTGTATGTATACAGGGTGTCACAGCAGTGTTTTAACTCCCGCTACTACAAATCTATATTTCTATTTCAACACTAAAATCATTTTAAGTAAGCAAGAACATATTTTCTCTATTTCAGTATCGTAATGAGTCCATTCCAGCACTGAAAACAGTGCTGGAATGAACTCATTCCCGCATTGTTTCTAGTTATATTTTTCGTTTTGTGGTAGTCAGCACTGACATTCGATCCTATCAAATTTCAACACACGTCAATGGACAATACAATATAATCTGGATATAGTGAAATAATTGTTGAGGAAAAGCTTTATTTTCATTAAAAAATATGGTACTAGAGATTTATTATCTATTAGGAAACTGTTTTAAATCTGATCTCCATGCCCTACGTACGTTTCAATTTCAAATTCCGTGATCTGTCAACTTTCGTAACAGTCACACGAACTACCAAGATATGATACAAAAGTCACTAGGATGTATAATCCGAATTTTTCATTAAATTTCAACAGTATTTTACAAAACTTGCCTGAAATAGAGAAAATATCGTCTAATACTCGTTGCAGAAGGCAATTCCAACACTCATGCGTTCGAAAACTCGCTCGTTTTCGAATTTCGCATTCGTGTTTGAATAGGACCCCATTCTGCAACTTGTTTTAGAATATACTATTGAAAACTGGATTTCTTTACAAAAAAAACCAAGAAATTCCAAGAAACTTGCTAAATTACTATCAAGTATTATACCATTTTGAAATAATTATTAAATGCGCCAACTTTTGAAGCTACTGTTCAAGCTAGCGTAGTACATTTCTTTTCAGTAAGTTAAAATTGGGCGAAGTATTAATTATGAATACTTAGTTGGGCGAGAGTGACATTTTTTTCAAGTTAGCTTAAAATACTGAGCCCAATTTAGAGAAGCATAGAGAAACATAATAAAAATAAAATTGAAATTAACACACAGGGTAAAGATTTTCTCGATTTTTTTTCAAATGCCTATAATTTTGAAAAATAACTGTAATTTTGTTATATTTTTCTTATAACTATTATGACCTATCGCTCGCTTCCTGCTTGACGTCGACTTCTGGGACTTCATCAAAATTTTTAGTTTCGCAGTTGTTACTTTCAATTCTGAATAGGGACAAAAATAATTCAATGAGGTGTAGAAGTTTCCGAATACTGTCCGCTTAAAATAAAATCCCATTTTCCTTGTAAAATACGCAATTAATTTTCGTTTAACTACTGCTTTCAAACAATAATTTCTATATCATGGCAATCATATCAGCACATGTCCGCAGTAAGAGCCAAACGAAGGTTAGGCAAAAATGACAAAAATTGCACTCTTTCTCCGAACACTCTCTATATACTGATTTCCAGAATGGGATGGTAAGAACATACGAATGAATTGATTGAATTTCTATTACCATTTTGTGCTGTTAATGAGTGTTACCCATGACTTTCAATCCAAATGTCGGGCTCATTGAATATCAGTCAAGTGTGAAGTCTATGGAACGTAGGAAATGAAAATGGTGAACCCATTGAACGTTTCCTCGGCTTGGGCGTGACCTGACATCTAATGGAAGTTGCCAATAGAACAGTTACGACATTTAAATCGTGTGAAGGCCAAGTTGATGTACGCGAAATCATTACTTCAAATATTAATTTCGTTCAAATCTTCGAAATCTCGTAAACTTCACAAAATAGAAACCTATCTTCTTCTTCTTACGACTCATATAAAACTAGTTACATAATCTAACACTGCTAGTACTTTGTAAACATTGTATTAGCTTGTTAGAGTTGAATTTGAAATTTGTAATGTAAAAAAAAATTTTTTTCGTTTCTCCGAAACCTTCAGGCCGATTTTGCCCAATAACGAACTTAGCCGAGATATTTATCTCCCAAACCTACTCTGAAAATTTCAACTGTCTAGCTCATTCCGTTCGAACGGACAGAATCGATTTCGACCTCGGATTCTTGATCAGTGAGTCGAACCAAATAGTTTGAGACCATTTTCAGCCAAAAATCTGAAAATAACAGACATTTGGGTAAATTGATAAGCACTCTGTTACCAGTAACAAGAGCGCCAAAAATTAAATATTCAACAACTTCAGGCATTTTGGTAAACCGAGTCACCAAATTAAAAGGTTTCTCCAAGACCAACAGGTAAATATCGCATTTCCTGGCAAAACTTATTAAGAAGATAAATCCTTTGTTTATCATTTGAATTGCGGTAGTTGTGATAAGAATTATATATAGAAAAAATTGGTTCAAGCCCTGTGGACAGGAGCTATTGGGCGCATGTTCATCTTCCTTGTGGCCCGTACTGACCAGTAAAGAAAAAAAGCAGTATCATGTTGAATACCTTAATATTATTCTGGAACACAAATTTTCCATTACAATAATCTTCATCTAGCTTCTATTTAGTATCAATTCCTGTAGAACGTGATCATAATAAGTGTTTTCCATATAATAAAATGTGTTTGAACTTGGTATGTAGGAAATCTGACATCAATTATTGGAATTAATTGATTTGACAAACAGCCGTCAAATGAGGTAAATAGATTTTTGTGACGATTTTCTGTGACCATAGAACGTCAAAACACGCTGGAATGTGAATTTTAAGCAATATCTTCTGGAATTGAGATCGTATCGAACTGAAATTTTGCACACTCGTGTAGAATGCTTGATTTAACGTCGGTACAAATTTTTTTATTAAAAAATTTTCCAACTGCCCGATCCCAACAATACTTAGATAATATTATATCCATAAATTAAGCATTTCATTATTGCATTTCTTGAAATAGGTACCTTTTCAAGTCGATCAACATCGTCCTTCTTTCGACGTCTAAACTATGACTTGATTCTTTATGTTTATGTCTTTGAATTTGTTTTCGGTGGAATTCAAAGAGTTCATAGAATAATCGATGAAAATACTGAGAGAGACCCAGGAAATTTGACACATTTTGTCTTATATCTCCAGAAATTGAAATCGTATAGAGCCAAAATTTTGCACAATGTTGCAAAATACTACAATTGACGTTAGTACAAGTTTTTGTTGCAATCTGATGAATAGTTCACGAAAAAAAAATTTTTTTTTCGAAAAAATTAAAAGAAATATTTTTTTAAAAATTACCAACATTTCGATCATAACAGAATTTTGCCAAAAGTTGCGCGTTTATATCCTCGAACTGACTACCAAGTTTCGATTCAACAACTTCTTTAGTTCCTGAAATATCAGGGAAATAACCTCAAAATTTTAAATGTCTATAACTCCTAAACCGTCTGGCCGATTTTGCCCGTTAACGAACTTAACCGTCGCATTTTGATCAGAAACCTACCCTGAAAGTTTGAAGTCGATAGGACCTTCGGTGCTCCTGTTATCGTGCCTACGGCCGGAAGTACGGCCGGAAGTACGGCCGGCCGTACGGCACCCAAAAATCTGACACCGGATTCGTGATCAGGGAGTCCGAATTAGTCTATTAGCCAATTTTCAGCTCGAAATTCGAAAATTACAGACATTTGGACGAAATGATAGGACGATGTTCCCCTAGAACATGCGCCCAAAAAGGGAGAAATTTTGGAACAATAATTAAGGAATACTATGGCAGCTACCAACAGTACACAATTAATTATTAGCAGATGGACGTGACATTAACCCGGATTCCAAAATTCTACACAATTTGAATGAGAAAAACATACGGCTAATTCAGTTCATGAACAATTTGCTCAATTTTTTCTCCGTTGCTCAATCTATTTAAAGAGAGAATAAATTTATAAAAGCGGTAGGAATGAATTATTTTAATGTTTACAAAGTACTAGCACTGTAAGATTGTGTAACTAGTTCTAAATAAGTGGTAAGAAGAATAACAAGGAGAACAAGAACGGAAAAACCATATATCCAGGTCACCGATTTTGATCTATAGGGAGATCATTCATTGTTAAGAAATTGTTACGATGTTGTCTGAAGAAGTCACTATGTCCACGAAACGCGTCACAATATTAAATATATAAGTGTAAATTATTATATAATTTTTCAATTGAATTAAAATAGATTATAGAATTTTTAAAATGGTATTCGAATTGTAGTTCGGTATGTTATTCGAATATTCCAATAATCGTAACTACGTAAAATCATAGAAGACATGTCTTTCTATTTTCGTTAGACATGGTGTATTTGATAGTACTATCGAATGAAATCCACTGAATTAATCGATAGATTTATTAAGAAGAAGTTTTAGAATTCTTCGTGAAATGATGACATTAAGAACAGTTTTTTATGTTGTAATAATAGTATAAACATACTATATACATTTAAGTAGGATAACTTTATTTTGTTTTTCCTTTTTACTTTAAAATGTACACAGGTTCACAGAACACACGAATGGTCGAATATTCAAACATCCGAACATTTGAATAGTTATAAAGTCAAATATTCGAATTGAGAATAGCCGAATACAATTCCGAGTAAAGCTCGGAATTTTTTAAATATATAAATATATTACCTATAATTGAATATTCAATTTTTTTCACTAACACAAAATTCGAATTAAGAATAGTGGAATATTGAGTGTTAATATGGAGCGAAAATTATTGCATTGTCATCGATTTTTGAATGAGTGCAGATTATACCAGGTACAAAAATTTCTCCTCCTGATCATTTGGGACTGAATTTAGGAGAAGGAGGTCATATGTTGAAACTTAAGGGTTTTCCAATAAGAGGTGTTATTTTGAATAGCCCGCTATTTCGGTAGATGTCACTTTTGAAGCTGTCATTTTTTGACATTTGACAAGTAGAAACTACGCCATTGATAAAAATGGAACGATACACGCTTCAAGAACGCATTGAAATTATTAAAATTCACTATAAAAATGGTGAAAATTTGGCAGAGACGGTTCGTAAAATTCGAACATTTTTGGGTCATCGTGAAGCACCTTGTCGGACCGCAATAAAAAAATTGGTGGAAAAATTCGAGCTGTTGGGACAAGTTAGTTATGTGAAGAATAAAACCCGTGCACGCCGCTCGAGAACAGCCGAGAATATTGCTGCTGTAGGCGAAAGTGTTGAAGAAAACCCAGGTTTGTCCATTCCTCGTCGTTCTTCGGAATTAGGCATTCCACAAACGTCATTACACCGTATTTTGCATAAAGATTTGGGTCTTAAGGCTTATAAAGTTCAGTTAACACAAGAACTCAAGCCGGCCGATCATCAACAACGTCGTGTCTTTGCTGATTAGGTCGTTGAAATGCATGAAAATGATCCGGAATTCTATCGAAAAATCATCTTGAGTGATGAGGCCCATTTCCACCTCGGTGGCTTCGTCAACAAGCAAAATTGTCGCATCTGGGGCTCGGAAAACCCAAGAGTTATTGTTGAAAAGCCTCTCTATCCTCAACGTGTGACTGTTTGGTGCGGTTTATGGTCCGGCGGAGTCATTGGACCTTACTTTTTCTAAAATGAGGCTGGAGCAACAGTTACGGTGATTGGATTGCTCTATCGAGAGATGATTAATGATTTTTTATGGCCGGAATTGGATGGTATTGATCTGGACAACGTCTACTTTCAACAAGACGGCGCTACGTGCCACACAAGCAACGAAACCATTGATCTTTTGCGGGAAAAGTTTCCGGACCGTGTTAACTCTCGAAGAGGTGATCACAATTGGCCACCGAGATCTTGTGATTTAACACTTTGCGACTTCTGCCTTTGGGGCCACGTGAAAGAGAAGGTCTACGCCAATAGCCCAGCGTCGATTCAAGACCTCAAAGATGGAATTCGTGAGGCGATCGAGGACATAGGGCAGCCACTTTGCGATTTGGTTATGGAGAATTTCATTAAAAGGATATGGTCCTGTAAGCGTTGTCGTGGTGGTCATTTGCCTGATGTTATTTTCCACTATTAACGGCATAGCTTCTTCTTTATAATGAAATAAACATCCGATCATTATATTGAAAAATGGCATTTTTCTTTGAATATCAAAATAACACCTCTTATTGGAAAACCCTTTACATATAGGCCACTGCACAGTTTAAGAGCAGAGTGTTGGAGGCGATAAAAAAATATTAGTTGGCCGAATATAGAATCGTATTGCCATTCTACTGCTATTCTGATGAGAATGGCCATTTAGAAGTCTGGTTATCGAACTTTTATGTGTAATTTCACGTGTTGGTAATGCTACGCTACGTACCTACTTTCTCGCGATTCCAATAAACTTTTTATGTTTAAGTCTCACGGATCGAGCATAAATATTATGTGCAATCGGGGAAATTTTGTCATTTAAACAATTTATCGGTGCATTTCAATTTCCCGAGTGTTTTCTATCGAGATCTTCGCGATATTTGCCATAATGAATTATCGCTAGAGTGAAACGCCGACGCCAAGTAAATCGCGATAGATTACGCAAGAAATATATCAATACGGACTGATGAATGTTTTACATACCTGAACATTTCCGAATAAACTGAGTTAGTAAAGAGCGGCTAGTGTGTAACATTTGGTAGAATAAATTGTATTGATATAAAAAAACTCGGAAATGTGAATTTCGTTCCGTATATGCCCCACCGTCCATTACACGACTCATTGTTCCAGTCGACGCAATAGTAAACATAGAATAAGGTGAACTGTAGCTAATTGCTTATAAATAAAAAGAACACGGTGAAATATTGCAAGACTCTTGGGACAAAAGAATTAACGTCTCTGAACATCGCTCAAGGTTTCCGCATCAGAAAGGGTTAGAGTTCGTTAGGATTTTCCTAGGTGGCAATGGTAAGATTTTCTTCCCAATAGTTCGCAACAATAGTGCTTAAGATTCCTAGAGCTCCTTCGTTTGTCATTCAATGGATAAGATACGCAAATGAATGGTAACGACATTGAAACCAGTACGTATCTGCACTGAATGAAATTTCCTCCTTGGGGGAACACTGAGCGCTGAGGGATCCCGAGGTAATATTTGTTGATGGTTAAAATCGACGAATATTACAACGTGTGTCTTGAAACAATAGTAACGGGTCCGCCAAATAACTTTTTTTTTTGAAAATGCAATAAAAAAAAGCTACTGAATATTTTCTCAAATTTCTTTTTTTATTTGAAAGTACAATTCTTCCGGTTAATAATGGAAAATAATTTCATTCAAATGGCTGCCTCGGCTGGACATGCCTACACGATCGGTCCAATTTTTAAGCACATTATCGATTGTGTGCAGCTGTATTTCACCAATGGCTTCACGAATATTATCCTTTAAAGCGTCAATTGTCTCTGGCTTGTTGGCGTAACACTTATCTTTGACGGCACCCCACAAATAATAGTCCAACGGTGTCAAATCGCAGCTCCGAGGTGGCCAAACGACATCAGCTCTGCGGCTGATAATGCGATCTTCAAAAACAGGGCAACTCCTGAACCAATTGGACTTTGTATGGCGTCATACCAAGGTCTTTATGGAAAATTCGTCTCAATGATGTCTCGGAAATGTTCAATTCTTGAGAACGACGGTGAATTGATGTTGATGGCGCTTCACGCACACTTTCTGCCACAGCAGCAATATTCTCGAGTGTACGCACTGTTTTAGCTTTTCACGCTTTGGTTTATCGATGAGGATGCCAGTTTCTTTCATTTTTTTTCACAAGATAACGAACATACGGAGCTGACGGTGCTTCTGTTCTTCCAAAATCCGTACGCAATTTTCGCACACATTCTGCAACATTACCATGATTTTCAAAGTAATGTCGCAATATTTCTCAGCGTTGTTCAAGCGTATACACAACCATATTCGTTCAGCGGAAGGATAAAACTAATTATCTGTCAAATCAGACATGAGCTGTGTGTTACTATTCACGAAATAAGCACTAGTTGAAAAAAAAACGTTAGATGGCGGACCCTTTATATATTTTCATCGTCCTCCTGTGTCTCTGACACATTTGACAGGTCTTTGTTCTACATGTTCTTGACTTTCATGGAAATCTTGTCATATGGGTGGTTTGAAGATAATTTGTGTCCCACTTCATTGTTTTGAATGTTGGGCTATAATAATATTAATAATAAAGTATTGATTTCATCAACTTAATGTTTACAGAAAACGCCGAGGAGCCATCAACGCGAAGCAGCTGGCATTTCTAGAGAAATACCGTCCTAAGTCACGACTTAAATTGAAGAATGGACACAAAAACTCATGCTGCATACAATAAACTCCATATAAAAACTGTATGTGTTCATTAAGGTAGAATTTTGGCACAATTAACCAATGTTTAAGTTTGATTGAAATTGTAGAAAATGGCTTACCTTTTTTTCATCTGAAAAACACGTATAATCGATTAGTTGACATCTATATATTTGCATTATCATTGAATGACACCAAATATTTTATGTATGGATAAAATGTCTTGAGCAGTCCTGTAAAATATTTGTTATCCTGACAATTTTCCTGTTGTGATCATTTTACTTCTCTTAATCTAATTTATTTTTAGAGATTTAATTATACCTTGAATTTAGTTTTTAAAATATTTTTTATTTGGGTTTGAAATCTACTTCATGCTATCAGTTTCAACTCAAGTGTCACATTTTCTGTAAATTTCTGAAATATATATTTTATTATTATGGGAATTTCCCAGTGGTTATTTACAACCTTTTTCAATCCTTGGCAAAATATGATGGAATATATATATAATATTGAAATTTTCACAGCTTTATGAATAGAAGTTACATTGCCTTATTTTTTGATTCTATATATTTCCTTTTACTCTTCTTCTCTTGGTATTTATATTCCATATTATCACATATTTCTAAGAATATTTTGAATTTCAGATATTCAGCGTTGGGATAAAGTATGGAACCAAGTAAATATCTTTAATACGAAAAAGAATGATATTTATGAAACTTTGCAGGCAAGAACCATGACACGTAACTTATTTTTTGTTACCACTGTACCTTCAACTTTAAATGGGATAATTTAAACAAAATTACTTCAAATGTTCAAAATGCTAGCCGCTCAACTCCTGACAATATGCAAGCCGATTAATAAATTATTTTTCTTTCAATTCCTGCAAGCATGTTGGTCGTCCAAACTAAACACGTAATGTTAGATAACACCAATGAAAAAAAAACCTAATGGGTTAAGGTCAGAAGATTTATTTCTCGTTTTTATAAATTATTTCCACTTTATTTTACTTAGTATGTACAAATTCGAAATAACAAGTTCTTTTAGAATCTGCTAACATAAGCAGGGCGCGTCATTTAAAAAAGCGGGGGTACAGTAGTAACAAAAAATATGGCATCAGATGCTTTATGCGTCATTGTACTAGCTTTCACATTTTCATAAATATCTTCCTTTTCGTTTCAAAGATATATACACTTCCATAATTTACCCCAAGCCTGTATAATCCCTCTGAACATTTTTTGAGATTATCCGATCGTCGATCAACTGAACCACCGCTTAACCGAACTACTATCTATACCCTCTCGCGCTACAGTCCCCAGATGAAGATTTTTTTTAACTTTCATTGTACCTAGTAACATACATGTACCAGACTGCACTTTTTCGTTTATTATAAATAAATATGTATTTTTTTTCATTTATGTATGTATTTAATGTGCGAATCATTACAGTTCGATTATCTGAAAAAACGATAATCGAAGCTTTAAGACTTAAAACAACAAGAATATTCAAGTAAAATTTAATATCATCAAGTTACAAATAAAATATCACAAGCTCCAATATATACATTATACATATATCATAGGAAAAATATTGTCGTGTCCTAAACAGACGTCACATTTAAAATATTTCCTCTAGTTAAATCAATAAAAATTTCATAGATTACATTATCAGATGGTCAACTGTGATGAGTTTTCACCGGTTGTGGTTACTTCTGAATTAATACTATTATAATTTGGTACTTGCACATTCCTGGTAAGACCTAGATGATAAAAGTATCTATAAATATCGATATAGAGCGTTTCACCCATTTACCTTCTTCTGGTCGACCTCGTCTTATTAAGGTGATAACCCCAATGGCACCTAAAACCATCGAGGCGCCACAAACGTATGTCAAAATATCACGGTAATATTCTTTATTTGAGCCATCTTTATGTCTGAAAATTAAAGTTAGAAATTTAATTTACCGAAGTACTTATATGAAAATTAAATATTTACAAATCTTGTATTACTATCACAGCAATTCCATTGGCCATCTTGTCTGTAAAACTCATTATACCATAAACAAAGGCACCACTAGATGTTTTATCACCAATCAAATCAGCAGTTATACCAAGACTAGTGACCAAAATAACAGATCCACCAGCTCCTACAAAGATATAACATTTTTAAACAGTTCTTCTGGACTTTCTTTATTACCTATCAAAATAGCGACACCGTAAATTCCGTAATAGAAGTAGAAATGTCCTGCACCATACTGTATCCAGACACAAGCAATTATGCCCATAATTACTCCCATAAAGTATGCCAACTGAAAAATTGGTTTAAATATAATTGTGTAATTAAAACATTCCCTGATCAATTTGCGAATATTTTAATAATCAAGAGAGAGAAGGTACTCACTTTTCTGCCAAATATTCTGTTGAGCTTTTCAATACCAATTGACATGAAAAAACTACCAATGAAAATCGTTAATGGTATCAATGCCAGAGTACTAGCCGTCATATCTAAAGTTTCATGGAGATATAAAGGAATGAAAACCTGGCTAAGATTGACAAATAACCTTGTGGACATGTAGACGACTGCTACCTAGAACAAACTGAATATAAGAAACAATATCTTAGTATTCTCTTCTACATACTTTATACATTTTGATATTTTTGAATACATCTGATACATTGTGTCTAGGTTGACCACCTCTGATATCTCTACCACCAAATCCTTCTCCTTCCTTGACAAGAATGTGGAATAGACAGGAGCAGAAGAAACCGAACACAACACCTATCCAAACAATTTGCTGGAATTTTGGACCATCACCTGGTCCCAATTTAGAATCATCGCCGCTGTTCAGATGCAGGATAAACCACGTATTCACATAAACAAATATGCTGGATATAACGGTGAAGCCATACCTAAAAAGGTTATATTCGATTGAACTGATATTCATGAATTTTTGAGAAGACAAATTGCCTCAGTGAAGAGACCACAGGGGGGCCTATGCTTTGATTTATAGTAGGGTTCGGAATTATATTCGACTGTTCTAAATTAGAATTTTATGTTAGACAAAAAATTCGAAAAACAGTATTTTTGATCACGCCTCGAAGTAACAAGCTAATTAATTTGTGTTGGGCAAAAAATTCGACTATACGAATAAAATTTATTTGAAAATTTATAATGCAAAAATTCCTAGCCCTAATTTACACCAAAATGTTTGGCATAACCATAGTTAAAATGAAGAACAGTTCTAGCAAGTAAAAATACAATTTCTTCTTTACCTAATAGCTGTCAAACGTGTCCGATCATGTTCATTAGGGGTGAGCTCTGGTATTAGGGACAGGTGAGATATTTGAACTGCTGCCCATCCAAATTGGAAGATCACTATGAATATCGAATAGTATAGCATCTGCATCCATTTCTCCATTTTATTATAGAACATGATTGGGGAGAATATAGAAGGAAACGTACAAAGGACACAAAGGGTACCTGTAAATAAATTCTTATAGAAGTATACTGCTCTCAGACAATACAAGGTGTATTTCACTTTCCCCCTTGTCAAATTTCTTCCCTGTTTGGAACAAGATAAACACTTTATATACCCAACTTTGGAGAGGTACTTCGTTAATAATACAGCTTACCAAAGAAATGCCAGCTCTTGCGTTTGCCAAATCGGAAACATAAAACACCATTGCTGCGATCTGACTGAAATCCTACAAATGGAGTTGCTAGACCATCAGCTACCTGGAATCATTGTAACATTGGGTGTTTCAGTTATAATATTTATCCCCACTACCACCTAACATCAGATATTACCTGTCCTACTAGTAGCAAAAATCCAGCTTCCCAGTTACTGAATTGCAAAACCAAATGAAAAAAGACTAGCAAGTAAGTGAACCACATGGATGCACATACATCATTGAAAACATGGCCCATTCCATATGCCAGTTGTAAGCTGATGGGTAAGCTCTGGTAAACTTCTGTATAATCATTATTAATAAGACGTTGACTTGAATCCATATTTACCTAAGGATTTAACGGAACTAATCAATAAGGAAATAAAACTGAAGATATGAATCACTGTATGAGTAATTTGTTGTGCAGAACAAGAATGATTTCTTTATTTGAAAATTGGGTGTATATGTGGATATATACTACACGAGATTTAGTAATGATCAATGCGCTAATTTTCCAACTTTTGAATAACATTACATACATTTTTGAGCAAGGATCCTAGGGTATAACAATATTTTTCCACTTCATAGAACAAAGAATTTTCATTGATGAATAATAATATCAAAATTAACAAGATGAGCAGTTTTAATACTCACTTAAATCTGCAAAATTATTTTGCCGAATCAATTGATTGCTTAAGAACACTCACAACCACTCAATCACTGAAGCAGCGAGTTGAGGAAGTTATCAAATATATGGAAATGATCTCAGATCCTTAATCAGAGTTTAATAACACAGCTGCATTATCAGAAGTTGAATTCTTCATTTTACCATTGAATGACTAAGTGAATGCTTTTATTTTGAAATCCATGTTGCTTTTATGGGTTCTAGATATACAGTCAATCATTCCATAATAGTATAACAACACATACAATGGCAAACTTAAACAAAAATCACTGGAAGACAATGGTAGGGTTTATGAAGTTAATTGTGAGCACTTCAATAATATTCACATGAATGAATCTCATTACTACCTTGTCAGGTATTACAGAATAGCGTTTTGAAATTCTAGGCCCAGATGAAGCACTAAAAATGTAGGTAATTCTATATTTTACTTGAAATTTGAAACTTTTAACCTCAAAAGATATTTTTTTGAAGACTTGACTAGTTCATTTCTCTAAAATACTCGAGATGTTCTGTTTGTACCTGAGTGAATACCTAAGTATGTAAATATTCAAGAACATATTGCCCCATTATTTCTAGACAAGTTCAGTAGGTTTTCAAATTGTTTCCACATGAGAGATATGAATGAATTCAATATAAAAAACGAATATATACTCACAAATATCGCTTTTCTATCTTCATATCACTAGAAAATAATCTTGTTCGCAAACAGTGATGTATATGTAGGTATGTGATGTGATGTAAAGCAGGTATCTAAAACCCAAAAATATTTCATTCATGACTTATAATTGATATTCATTGTATTATTGTTTTGTTGATAAATCTGGAAGTTAAGAAAAATCTCATGATAGACCACATTTGGTTTTGGAACTGGTGACTAATAAATTCCCATTCAATTTTCCAGGAATAACAAAATTGTTGAATTATAACAATGTAATAGAAAATCACAACATTTTCGATTTCAAGTTTTTAGATGTTACACAGCTTTAGTAAAGTAAGTTAAGTATAAGTAAACAAACATATGGATAATTTAAATATATATATAGGTTTCCAGCAGAGTTGCCACCTACACCAAAGATTAAAGAGAAGACTCTTTACTACTCTTTAATCTTTGACCTACACCTCACTGAAATTTGACTCAAAATAGGTATACTGACTGACTACTACTTTATTTCTATTTTTCTTAAATAGTAGGTATATTCTTTGTTATAGCAAAATTAATCCAAAACTTGGATATGTGGAAGAATGAATATTGATTGACGAACCTATGTTTAACTAATTTACATTTGCAATATGTATATTTCTCCCAGATAAATGTTTAGAAACAGTTACTCTTAAACATAATCTTTATCTGTTCTTTTGTTGCTATAGGCGGGGAAATCCTGTATAATGTGTGATAAGGCTGGTTTATGCTGGCTGCACGCTGGCTGGTAACTTTAACTTATTCCAGAGACATTCTTGTCTCTGCTTATTCCCTAACTTAAAAATTGAAACATAGATTTCTAACGCTATGGTTGATACTGAGACTGAATAATCCGTTTACTTATTATTAGTAATAATAATTAATAAGTTAACGGATTATTTAGTCTGATTATAAAGCAAAACACTACCACATGAGCTTGCTTTTTCATTTTCTGAAATAATAAACCTTTCAACCCCCTGAAATTTTCATAGTTGAATTTTCGAAGTCCTTCAGTTTCTTGCCAGTGCCTTGGTGTCTATAATTCAAAAATACATTAAAAAAATTTGTACGTCTTTGTGTTTCCCCTAAACTATTATCCAATTAAAATAATAAGAACTGGATAGGAAAAAAAATATTTTGACAATGTGTTTTGAAGTTCTGTGGTTTGGATTGATTGATTCAAATGATTTTATTTTAATCAAAAATTCAATTTCATATACTTGATTATGATAGGTGGATTTCAATTTGGATTTACACGTCAAATATTATGATTAACATCTATTCAAATCACAGAGATATTATTCCGGTGTTATTAGAATTGTATCCTAAAAAAATTCAGTATTGATAATATGTTCTTGGAAGTTATATTACTTGCCACGTTAATTCATCTGAGCCCTGAAGTGCATTGCGGTCAATCTAAAGAAATACTGCACCAGAAAAAATTTCTCCCTTGTAAAGCTTGTAAGGTCCTCGTTGAGAGTTTCAAAGGAGGTATCGAGCTAACTGCCAAAGGTAAATTTGAAGGTGGTGACACCGCCTGGGAGGAACAGAAGTTAGGTTCCTATGCTAACAGTGAGATCCGTCTTACTGAAATACAAGAAAATATATGCACCGAGATTGTAGAAGGTAGAGACCAATGTTATTCTCTTCATGAGGAACATGACACTATATTCGAAGAATGGTGGTTCGAGAAACAGAAGGAAGAGCCAGACCTCTTCAAATATTTCTGTATCGATAGAATAGAGTATTGCTGCCCCGATAAACATTTTGGTGTAGAATGTACACCTTGCGAAGGTTATCCAGACAATATTTGTAGTAACAATGGAAAATGTAAGGGAGCCGGTACCAGAAAAGGAAACGGTAAATGTGACTGTGATGTTGGTTATACCGGCAATTTATGTGACCAATGTGCAGATGCTTATTTTGAGTCATATAGGGATGAGAAAAAACTGGTATGCTCCAAGTGCCACTCCTCTTGTGAAGGACCTTGTAAAAAAGCAGGAGCTATAGGTAACTTTCCAATAATATCCATATATGTATACAGACTGGTATACGATGAGTGCAGCAAAAAAAGTAGAACCTATATCCAACATCAAGCTTAATGATTCCACCTGTTGTTTTTTTATTTATTAATCACAATGATTGTTTTTGCGATATTTCTGGATAAAACACAGGTTTTGTAAAAAGAAGTCTTGTGATTGGTACTGGATTTTGGTTCTACCTATTGTCTAATTTCCTATGAAATCAATTTAGTAAATTTCTTATCTCTACAGTATAAAAATTCACAGGATTCAATCGATATTAATTCAATTGTTCCAAAAATTTTTCGATGAAAAAATATTATTTTTCTACTACATTTTTTTATAACAATTTTTTTTCACACGCTAAATCAAACTATTCTGTTTTCGATGTTTGATATGAATGAGTATTTCAATTTATCATTTTCTCAACAGGCTGTACGAAATGTCAAGATGGCTGGCTTATGGATAACGACAAGGGCTGTGTAGATGTGAATGAATGTGCATTATCAAAATCCCCTTGTAGAATTGAAGAGTTTTGCGAGAATAATGAGGGCTCTTATAATTGCATAAAATGTGATCAATCTTGTAAGTCTTGTACAGGAACTGGGCCAGACAAATGTGAAAAATGTGCAGAAGGTTACATTTTCAAAAACAATATGTGTATAGGTGAGTAATTAAGGGGTTAGGTGTAGTCAGCTTTTCAAAAAATCTTTTTTTCTTTTTTTGCATTCTCTTAAAGCATAATATCTCAGAAATATTCTCTGAAAAGTTGAAGTAAATCCGACAAATACCTTTCGAGTAATTCAATAGTTAGCAACGGGCTCTGGGCGAGAACAGGTAGCTAGCAGCTAACGTGCTAACGACAACACTCCAGAAGGTAGAATGATACGTAGACAACATCAAATAGATATTTTGGAGGCTGCCACAACGGCTGAGCTATTTAATGGCTCAGGAATAGATTACTCTGTAAGTAATTGAATAATACATAAATTGAGTGTAAAATTTCAAATGCGTTTTTCTCAAAACTACGTTCTTTGAACTGGTGACCACTGTAGCTCGAAAACCGCTTGGTAGATTCTAATGAAATTTATACAGCATATCGAAAACATGAAAGACTCGTGCTTGATCGAAGGATTTCCTTTTTTCTTTCAATTTCGAATTTTTATAAACAATTAACTGTTGGTTTTTTCCCGAAAATATGGAAAAAAATTTCCTGAGGCTGCCATTTAATTAATATAAAAGGAAAGAAAAATAGCTTCAATCAGGCACAAGATTATCTATTAGTAAAACTAATTTTTTTCGTCCGATTGATTTTTGATGAATCTCCAAGGATAAGTGATGGTCACCGCAAGGAGCTTCGGTCGGAACTGGATCAACACAAACAGCCATTACTTTCAAAATGATTAATATTTTTTTCTGAAATTTCTGTCAAATCAACTCGAAACCTTATTTGATGATACCGTACTTTTACTTTTATAAAATAAAATCATTTACTGGCAAAAAAATTATTTAAAATTGTCATGTTTTGACGCTTCTGACTACACCTAACCCCTTAATAAACTTTTCGTCTGAAGTCGTTAATTTCATTACATACTGTTTTCTTTCAGATGCCGAGCGAGAAAACCGTCAACAACACATGCATTTGATCAGATACTTGTTTTACTTGGGTTTGAGTATAGCAACTTATATAGTGTTCAACAAGAACGCCGTGTTAGCTGCCTTTTTTGGTATTGCTGTAGCTATATATGTATTCACTTCCGAGTACTTTCAAAATATTACCAACCCAGAAGATGTAACACAATATTCAACGCCTACAACCACTAGATGAAGAGATTTTTAGTTCGGTGGTAGTTCTATTTATTTATTGAACGAAGTTTATGGTGGCACCCAAAATGTGTTGATAATTACCTTAGGGAGATTATAAACGTTTCTCATATGGAAAATAAATTGTATACAATTTTTTAATAGACCCATTAATACCTACTGCATTGCAGACTACCTATATGACCCCATTGCTAAATTTCTGATGATTGGTAACAACTATGAAACCGGTACGTATCTGCCATGAATGACACTTTACCCTTTGGGAAACACTGAGCGATCAGGTGGCTAGCCCGGATCACCATGGAATATTTATCATGGTTAAAATCCACCAATATGTCGCCGTGTGATATTCTGAACAAAATAATTCAATATGTATCCATTTTTGCGTGTATGTTCTGAACATCGCGTTATCATTTTGCCCAAATGTCTGTAGCTTTCGAATTTTTTGACGAAAATGGTCTCGAACGATTTGGTTCGACTCCCCAATGAAGAATTCGAGGTCAAATTTGATTCTGTCCGGCCGGCCGTTGCCACGATAACTTGAGAACGGAAAGAGCTAGCGCCTTGAAATTTTCAGCGTAGGTGGCGCATCACAATACGACGGACAAGTTCGTTAATGGGCATAATCGGCCCAATGGTTTCCGAGTAATAATTTTGTTTTGAACCAATATAAATCCGATCGAATTGAAACTTGGTGAGTAGTTGAAGAATATGAACGTTTGTGAAATTTTGTGCGAATCGTATGGCTAGAAAATTATTAAAAAATATTTTTGTTGTCACGATAACTTGAGATCGGAAAGAGATAGCGGCTTGAAGTTTTCAGGTTAGGATGTGCATCTGAACACGACATTCGAGTTTGTTTATAAGCATAATCCTCCAAACGGTTTTAGAGTTATAGCCATCTGAAATTTGGTTGTTTTTTTCTCCTCATTAACTCGAAAAATACTAAACCGATTGAATTGAAACATGGTTATTAGTTGTAGAATGCCAACGCGAAAATTCTTGCAAAATTTCGTGAGGATAGTATTTGTAGAAAATTTTTAAGAAATCATTGAAAATAAAAAAAAAAATTCTATATATCAGTAACTATTTCGTCTGAAATTGCTGAAATTTTGCAAGAGCCTTCAGAACCTAACTCTACTGCCAAGTTTCAAGTTTTAACACGATCGGTTAAATATTCAAAATCAAATGAAGTTCGAAATATAATAGTTAAAAATTGGTTCAAGCACTGACGTGAAGTTAGGGGCTTTTGCGCGTATGTTCTATTGTCCATTCTCCTGTATTGGACACCCTTATTCGAATTTACCTTGGAAAATTATATTGTCCATTCTACTGTATTGGACACTTAATTCGAATTAAGAGTGTCCAATACAGGAGAATGGACAGCATAATTTACCATGGTAAATTCGATTGAGGGTGTCCAATACAGGAGAATGGACAATAGAACATTACGCGCAAAAGCCCCTGACTTCACGTCAGTGCTTGAACCAATTTTTAACTATTATATTTCGAACTTCATTTGATTTTGAATATTCACCAATGTTCAAAATAAGCCTGAATTAGTGTTTTATTCTATTTTGGTTCATTATTTTTTCAAATTATAAATATCTAGAGTCATACTGTGCAAGCAATTTCTAACCCGAAAATTTCGGTTTACATGTTGACTGAGGTTGCAGGTTTGAGACCTGATGGATTATGTGTTTCGAAGATATTCCAGTGTATATATTGCTGGGTAATCTACAAAGTAAGCAAGCCCATTCGAAGTCGGTGCCTCACGGAGTGAGAAAAACTTGTTTGAGGGTAAAAGGGCGATTAATAATGCATAATAGTACACTTCATTGATGTATTTCGAATTCCTTCATATTTCAAATATAAAAGCTCAGATTAGCACTGGGAAGTTAACAGATAAAATCTTTGAATAAAAACTATACAGTTCAAATTAAATTAAAATTGCATTATATAGACAACAGATAACTAAGAATATTATAAAAAAAGTGTGACTTCACACAATATATACAGGGTCTTTTCAAAGGTCAGTCTTTTTTTTAATAGGTGGTAGAACTCATCAAAACGAACCATTTCACCAAAAGTCGCTCATAAAAAATATGCAAACTGGCGAAGCCTATAAATCCTTTCCTTTTATAATTGTTGTATGTCTCTGTGGTTGCATTGTTTGAGGCTGTGGAACACGTGATTCATACAATCTCTCTTATTACTCATTGCTTGAGGTTCACTGAAAGTGAGCCGCACTCGAAAATTTCGTGGTCTTTGGGGCTACCAGCCCTATCTTGCATTTTTGGTGAAATTATTTATTTTGAAGCGTTCTACCTTATGTAAAAAAAGCTCACCCTTGATAGCACCCTGTATATTGGCAGATGACTTCATTCATAAAACAAAGAACACTACCCAATTCAATTCGGTTATTCTAATTTTAAAACAATCGGGTATATATTATGTAACAGAATTAAATTTTTCTCAAGAGTAATGAACATCACAATCAGTTAAATAGTAATGAGAGTCTGTTAAACTTAAAGTAATTCTTCTCCTTACATTATGAGACCATTACTTCTAATTTATGAAAAATACATTTTTCCTCTGGGCCAAAACTATTACATCCTAATTATAATGATAACATTCTAGTGTCATAAATACTAAACTTTCACATAATCAACTTAGATTACTTTAACAGGTATTTACAGCGAAACCACGAATAAACATCAGATATAATACTCTTTTATGTGTTTTTTTTTTGTTAACAAGACATCTTGACATTTAGAAAAAACCTCTGACTCAACTTGAAAAACCTAGATGTAAAAGTGGATAACATTGCATAATATGATGTGCTAAAATTGTTGGAGCAAAGAATCGATTTCCATCAAATATGCTAAGAAGCCATACTAGTTTCCACATAACAAAAAGAATTGATGAAATAAGTTCATCCTTTAATAACAACTAACACAGACATTCAATGCTTTACGTTTTTGCGACAGAGGTTGAAAATTCAGTTGCGTAAGGTGCCATCACTTCACCTTCTTTGCTCTTGAATTTGTATATACGATTTGACGAATTACAGTCTTCCTCTGTAAAAAAAGTATTTATATCTCAATAAAACCGTTCTTCGTTATTCAATATATAACAAGAGAATATTAAAGCATGTTTTTTTAACAGAACAGCTCTTTGGATAATTACTGCCGGACTTGCACAGGCAAAAAGATTCATTGATTTCTCACCATCCAGAAAGCATGTGGATCGGTAAAGGAAACTGCCGAACATATAGTTGGCAAATGCCAAGAGCTGGCCAGCCTAAGAATTTTACATATGGGTAGGTCAGTTCTAAATTCTCACGACCTGATCGCCAAGGCTCCTAAGGACGTCATTAGGTATATCAACACCAATGACAATGTCCATAGGACTGAATAAGTAGGGTAATAGAACAAAAGATCGTATCGATTGTTCTGAAGGGCTGACCAAGCCACATGACCCTGTTCCAATAATAATAATAGGAATAAGTGCGGAGCCTACGACAGAAGGAACGTGCCGAATTTTGATTATTGAGTAGATAATAATATAATAATTTATTTTATGGATAAATTTCAGAGTTTCGGAGAGAACACCCAGAAAGAAACCATTTAATAATAGATAATTCGTGTTTGCTAATGATGAACAATTGGTACAATGGATCTTGTTAATAATTTTCAGTAAGACTGAATCAATTATTTGACTTAGTACACCTCCAAAATCTTTATTAAATATCAGGCAAACCACATCATCACCCAAATATGTTATTAGATATGTGACTCAAACTTACCTTGTTTCCTGTGCTTTGTTCATTAGAAGATATAAAATCCTAAACAACATTATAATAAAATTTTTCATACAGACGAATTTAAACAGTTGTTTTCGAAATTAAGAATGACAGTAAGTATTGACATGTCATGCAATCAATTACTCTCAATATATCAGTATACCATAAGATGAGATTGTGGGTATTTTCACAATGTTAATTCACATTTATATACATTTTTTACAAAAATTCATGTGTTTCAATATTAATAATTAATATTTCATGTGCTAATAAATAAATTCATCAAATGAGCATTCCGAATGATAATATCCGTTTTGCAATGAATACTTTTCTGTTACTGGATGTTAGTTCATAAATTATTCATTTAAATTGTCCACCGAACAAATATTAGCATGAAAATCGCATATATACAAAATATTAAAGCCATTTTTCTTGAGATAGAAGCCAATCATGCAAAAACCAAGACTCTTCTGATACAGACCTTTTGGAGAGGTGTCTTGTAGTGCCCCCTATTTTGGACTGTGGGGTATTCAACACCCTACTAGCCCTCAAGTTAGTGGTTGTCACAACTCCATTAAGGACTTTGTTTTGAAGAAGACGGGACTCATACCTGGAATCAATTTTTAATTGGATATTCGTAAATATCATATTTTCAATTTACATACATATTTGTTATCACTGGTTTTGTCCTCAACCTTTGGGCCTTGATTTCATTCAATTTATCACCTTGAGTTTTTGCTTGGAGTGTATAGTTATCATTACGATCGGTTATTTCCATCGTATCAACTTTCTTCATGATCCTACTGACGTTAAAATTAGTTTTTTTTGGACCTTCGCTTGATGTATAGATTGGGATTTCCTGCTTTGATATGTTGGTTATTCCCATCATCTTCCTGTATATTTCCCCTGCTGCTAATAGGTCATGTTCTTTGCTAAAGAACATAAATAATATGAAAGGTTGTTTATAAACGTCTATCAACATTGAACTTACTCATGAAGCCAAGATTGTTGATGGCCAATCACTGAGCCAGGACGACATATTCTAATCCAAGCAATAGCTTCATCAGCAGTAAATTTATAATGTTTGATCAGATAACAGGCTATCATTGTTCCAGTTCGTCCCAGTCCAGCTGAATACAAAAAAAAACTTTAGAATTTGTCCTAATAATTAACGAAGGCGATATCTTTTCACATGAAAGTTTCTGCACCCCTTACAATTTTCATTTTACTCCATGTTACACTGTTAATTTCCCCAAACTATAAAAGATGAAGATAGACTTTCTTGAATATCCAGGTATTCCTGTCTCATCTCCCATGTTAGTTTAAAAATGTTTCCTATGTACCTTTGCAATGTACAGCCACAGCTCCTTCAGTCTCTTCTGATATCTTCAAAAACAATTCCATTATTCTATCATTAGGAGTGCCCCCATCAACAAAATAAAGATCCTTGTGCTCGAAACCTGCTAAAACAAACTTAGCTGCTTCATATACCCCATAGTTCAAACGAACAATAGTGGTAACATTATTTCTTCGGAAATATCCAAAGTATGTTTCTGGCGAATGTACATAATACCCATTATTAAGTTTTGCCTTTTGGTGGGGCCCGCAGAATGCAATGAACTTATTTGGTACAATCCAATTCAAATCTCCATTCTCAACTTTCTGAAAGTTTGATAATAATTAGATTCTTCAGGTTCCGATAACTATTTGTTTTTCAATAACTTACTCAATGATAAATATGGATAATAGATAAAATATTCCAACTATTAATAAAATAATATTAAGTTCATGAGGACCAAGAAATATTATTAAGAAATACAATATCAATTCCTCAGGATCAAATTCCCCAGTTTGATATATTTACAAAGAAAAATTTATATTACCTCATAATATTCATATTCGTTGAAATCAAAATCACTGAAATTGAAGAAATTCAAATCATGGGCTTTTTTCACAGCCTTCAAGCATTCCAGAAGCGACAAATTATATGGCTCTCCGCATGATGCATCACGAAATTGTATATAGGGTTTTTTGGTTTCTTTCAATAATATATCATGAGCTTGCACTGGATCAAACTTCAAGTATATTATCTGAAAAGATTAACATAAATAAGTTTCTCAATATAAAATAAGGAAAATTTATAAAAGGTTTCTTACCGAATAGCAGCCAATGAGAAATGCTGAATTAACTCTATCTTCATCAACAGGCCCTGTATAATGCACAATCTTCTTATTCTGGAGGTTGACACTACTCAACTTTTTTTGCACTTTGTTGCAGTAATGATACAGCATGGATAAGTTGAGAGGACCAAAGTCTTTGTAGAATTTTTCATATCTGAATTCGGTATCGACAGAAAAATAATGTACTGTTGTAGTTGACCGTGGTTTAACTGACGTGTTCAGAGATACAAAGTAAAGTCGGCCTGAAAACATAGTTCCTTTTATTTTCTCTTGGGTGCACTATTGTTTTCCGGTATTTAATTTTTCTAACATAACATATTTAGGGCACATATGATTGGAGTGCTACTCTGAAATAACTGTCATTGTATACTTTTGGAAAGAGAACTCTGAAATAATGAGAACAGAATATATATTCATAACTACACAAATATTCATCAGAGCTGTATCAGGTCCAAAGCTAAAGGGAAACTAAAGCTGCCAATGTATTATAGAACTCTCAAGTTAATTTATATATTATATATATATATATATATGTATGTATGATTTTCTCTCTATCCTTCATTTTTTAACAGATGATACATACCTTTAATGAATTCTGATGCATTCACCAGAATATTCGGATAATATTCCATACTTGCATCTCTTTTTCTTCTCTTTATACTTGAACTGAAAATAATTCTTCATGAATATCCTCGGAAAGAGAAGAAAGGAATCAGATCTGGAGATTTCGTTCTGCCTTATGTTAAAAAAATATTTTTAATATTGTAGATCTTTCAAAGAGGTTTCAAATTGGTGGTCCAAAAGATCAATAAATATCGTTCGTGGCAGTATTTTATATTCATATCAGCTTATAATTTTGGAACATTGATTTGGAGAATCTTTTATTTTGAATATTCTCAGGAGAAATATCTGGGAACTCATCAACTTTCAGAAAACAATTTTTGGCTTTGATTTCAATCATAAGGGTAATAATCACTTCACCTGGAATTCATTCTGCGTTCTTTTATTTGATAAATTATTAATTCATAACGAAATTCCACCTTTACTGAATTAGTGAATTGTTCAATTTCAACTTTCCAAATTCAAAACAACTTGAATTTTATATTTGTTGAATGCTGATAAGAACACGCACAGAATCAAAACGTCATTTCATTAGTCGTTCTTTCAATTACGTTCAAATTCTAACGTATCAAGGTCAAGCGCATTCGGTTGGCTTTCTTGAAGTGTATTTAATCAATAGATCTACATACAGAAAATAGTTTTGCAATTTTGAGAATGACTTTTTCTTCAGATAGGCGAGTACGCATCAAAATTTTGGACGAATTAATATTTTTGTGAATATAAATACGTCATATGTCTGATAAAAAAATCTGTAGATAAGCATTTGCTGTGACTTAATACAGGTAAAATACGAAGAAACTTATCCATGACCATTGACCATAGAGTAATATTTTTGGGACTCCCGAAATCCCACAAAAAATAACCATCGCTCCATAGACAAGAGATATATATAGATGGGCCACTCTCGCCTTATTTTGGTTCGTGGAACACTAGCGGTACGTCGCGGGCACCTCAAGAAATACATCCGAGCGGGAAATTCAAATGTACTTCGCATTATAATATCCTATATTCTATTTTAACATATTGTTCCAAAACACTGCCAAACACCAAATAGACGATAATTCGTCTAACACCTGGCTTTTGACAATGTTTTTGGAACCATGGTTTTAGTTCTAATGGAAAGGAAATAAATGAAATCCCAAAACTTTTAATAAAAGTATTTATTCAGATTCATGAATTGAAGTTGTTCATTTGATGTGAACTAATTATTAGAAGAATTATTAAATAATATATATAAAAATTAAAAATACATCTCGAATCATTTAGAAGAAAAGAGAAAATTAAATGTGAAATATAATATAAAAAATGGATAGCAGTAAGTATATTATGTACAACGCAATGTGGAAGATATTCTCTTCATGAAATCTTCTCTAATCTATAGCTTTGAATATGAAAGAGCTATCAAATAAATGATTGCAAAATTTTTAGTATGCATTTACAAGGACAAAATCAAATGTGAAATAAAGTATAAACAAGAGCACCAAAAATGGATATCATTACGCAAGTACAACGAAATGTGGAAATATATTATACATTAAAATAATCCATTATCTTGAATATGAAGGAGCTAATGAATTATCACAATATTTCCAATATACATTTAGAAGGACAAAACCAAATGTGAATTATAATATGAAAAATGGATAATGTGGAAAACATTTCGTACATGAAAATGCAGTCACAAATTTATACATTTCCATAGCCTCTGGGAAAAAATCAAATATGAAATATAGTAGATATAGATATTGAATCAATTCTAATATTATGTATTGAATCCATAATATTAGAATTGATACCTGTACTGAAATTTACTGAATGCAATAATTTTGACAAAGTTTTGCTGGATGGAACCGCAAAAATGTTGCTGAGTAGTTTGTATCCCTTAGGGCTATTTTTAAATGATGTCAAAAAAAGAATTTTCTCATCTAAAGTACAGCACCTTCCTCTGGGTTTCAGGTTTTTACACCTTATTTGAGACAAGAGAAAATTAAAGGTTGGTGTGTTCATCGAGTGGCTGAGCGGTTCATGAGAATGGCAAGCATTCTGTAGCTCTTTCACTACAAATTTCAGGCCTTTATTCTTTTCAGCAATCCTTCCCACTTTACGTGCAGATCAGTGGCAATTTTGTAGTATTCCCTAGCGTCTGGCGATACCTTAGAGAATCGTGTCCTTCTGGTTTTTCCTGAAGAGAAAATTATAACAATTCAATTTTATATAATCAAAAATCATTCAAGATTAGTAAATAAAATAAGTTATTTGGGGTAGCAGGAATTACAGGTTCAACTTCAGACTCATATTCTACCTCAAGCACATCTTGGACATCTAGGAATAGATATTCAAATAAGAAAAATCATCAAGCATTTTATATCATGCATAATATTAACATATCACATTGAAATTTATAACTTTAAATGAAATAGTATCAATAAATGGAAATCTTACATGAACATGAAGGTCCTGCTTGCACTGGTGTGGAACCATTTCCGATAATATAATCTGGATCTATTAAAAGAAATTCAAATATCAATGAATTGCTTTAATTTTACAAGAAAGCATGGTTAGTAAGTATTTCAGATAGGTCGAGAAAACAAGTTTTTGAATCTACACATTCTAATGAGGTAGTGTGCAAGCTCCTGCAACTATAATCATTCAAGATATGAACAATAAAATGGAAAAAATTCATTTACCTTGTACTCCAACATCCATCGTCAAGCCTCGAGTAGGAAAGGCAACAGGTCGTACAATGAATTGCTTCTTAATATTTATTACAATGTTGGATGGATCAAAATGACTGGAACAAATTCGATGATGTCCGTACACTAAAATTGCAGCCCTAGTCAGCATCAAGGCGTCCTATTCTTTCCAGCCATATTTTCCAAACCTGAAAATGATGACATAAAAGTTTTTTGGATATATCAAAGTATCAATAAATTAATCACAATTAAGTACTTCATTGCTCATACATGTATACAAATAAGATCCTTCAGCCTTAAACAATCATATGCAAGGAAACAAAAGAGATTAAATATGGATGTTCCATTTTCTATTCGTATTTTGTTCTGTTAGTGTTTGTATAAGTGCTTTTAGTGGGTATTTTCTGGCCCTTTGGTAACTATCTTTTTGATGAAACACATTCAAAGTGTCTTGTAAGTCCTTGAGTCGTTTGAAACAGTTTTTATTCAGTACGCAATAAAGTATTAAAAATACATAAAAACGAACTTACCTCATCATCTTTAGGAAGCCTGTGCAACCTACTCCTGTTCAAACAGTCTTTCCTGTCTTTCACTATACAGCTAACCATCTTTAAAAACAAAACCAAAACTACGCAAAACAGAACACTTTATAATTTCAACAACAAGCAATATCTCTTGTCTATGCAAGCAATCTCCAAATTGAAAATGAATTGAAACAAGTCGGCAGCGAACAGCTGTTAAACCATCACGTGACCCACAAAACGCGGAGGAAGAGACATCTACAAAATTTCACGGGCACCTCGCGAACTATATTACTCTGCCCAGACTTTAGTGAGAGAGTTTCCACCCCATGCATCGCTCGGAGTTTGATTTTTCAAAGTGGGAAGATTTCTGGATTAGATCTTTTCATTCGATATGTTGTTCTCTCGATATAACATAACTTGTCTATGATATAACGCCTATGACGAATACCTGTAGATTTAGTACTTTATTCAAGTCACAATATTTGACTGAAATGTTCTAGATTTCCTCTAGTTTTAGTTAGACAGGGCCGGCTTTAGGGGAGGACAACAGGGGCTACAACCCCGGGGCCACCACAAAAGAGGGGCCCCCACAATAGGGACTTCGGAAAAAAATTCAAATTCAGACTAGTAAACAACTTTTCCTTTGATATTTTTTTCGCGTTTTACCTATACCGTACTTGTAAAAACATGACTTTATTAAATATTAACAGAAAAGAAATCATCGATCTATATTCATTCACTCCAAACAGTAAATCATCTATACTTTCACAATAAATTATTATTTATTGGAAAAACTCGACTTAAAAAAATTGCGCATTTTATTTGGAAAATAATTTGGGGCCAGGGGGCCTCCGGCGCTACAAATCAGTGAAATCTGTATTCCTCCTTATTTAACAAACAATTCCATAAAGCCAATGAACCGTCACGTATTTTTGGCGCTCTTGTTCCTCGGAACAGAGTGCTTAACAATTTGTCTGTAATTTTCGAATTTTTAGCTGAAAATGGTCTCATTCCAAACTCTGAGAAACCAATACATTTGGAGATATGATGTGTCAAAGTTTGAACAAGAGCGCCAAAGCTCCTGTCCACAGGGCTTGAGCCAATTTTTGTATTTTCGCTTTCACTGACTGACCAACTCGACGAGTTAATTTTAAAAACTATATCCTGAGCATTTAATTCCAATTCTTTATGGAAAGAGTAGCTATACAAATAATTATTCTTCATATACCTATTTATACCAATATGATTATGTTATGACAAACTGGAATATATTTTTTTGATTCCTCAATAACTCAACTTCAATTAGTTATGTGCTACAAAATAATGAAAGTTATTCAACTAGTAGCAGTGTTCGTGACGCTTCGTCAGTGCTTTTATAATTTTTCTAATAATGTTCTATGTAAATTACCACCCACTATAAAATTTCATAAAATAAAAATGGTTTGAACTAATTCAAAATATAATATTCTCTTTTTATATTAAATCCAAAACTTATTCTTACAAAATAAATTAAATATGGAATTCAAACCAACACGAACAATTGAAATGAAGCTGGTTCGTCCATCAACTAAATTCTTGCCTTTTTCATATATTTTTTACGGATATGCTCTGAATCGTTTTCACAGAAACTTTCATGATTTCTTGGGAGACCATCATCTTTGGAGTTATAAGAATAAATATTTTCTGGTGTATGCTGCGTAGAGTCTCTCTTTGAAAGTTTCTTCTCGGCTGTTTCAAAGGTTTCTCCATCAGATTTTCTTTTCTTTATTTGATTATCTAGATATTTCAATTCATCAGCAGCTTTGGACCTTCTTATTTCTTCCTTTCTAACATTTGAAGATACACAGTTTTTCAATGCGTTTTTGAAATATCTTAAGTTTGGTCGTAAACGAGCAGGTCCTTCTAATCTGTATCGTAATTCATGTCGTCTCTTGAACTTCTCACCCTCTGCTATTAATTGTGCAACAGCTATTCTAAAAAGATAAGTAACAGCACAGTAAAGATATTCAAAATCAGATTGATGAGTGAGCGAAACAAACTTGAAAATTAGGTATTATTCATGTATCAATTAAAATGTATTAATGGACATACTTGGTCAATTCTTCATCGTTCATCTTTCTAGAGGGTATAATGAATAATGATTTACTAGAAAAATACTTAAATGAGTGTAGGGAACAGCAGTGATCAATCAGAATATGAGAAATATCATACTCAATTACCATTTTTTTTTCAAGTGAAATTGAAAGTAGTCTTTTTTCTACAGATTAGAAGATATCGTTTCCGTTTCCATATGAAATTAAAATTGGCATTCAACTTCAACAAAAACTAAAGTTTGTTTATTTGTTTTTAGAGTTAGAGCATAGAATAACACATGTATTCTATGCATCTATGACAGAATATTTCGTTTTGAAAGATTGGTGACCACATTAATAATAGTTGTAATGTAATCTATCAATAGTAATAGTAGTATAGTATCTATAAGGTATATGGATAACCAACCCCTAGGTCCTAATTTGGCAGGTCGATCGTTACTAATCTGTCATTATATTATATATAACACCGAACTGAATTTGCGTTACCGCGTCCGTAGATCGCGGGTTCGAATTACGCTTAGGGCATAGACGTGGTGTATCACAGAACATATTCTGTGTGGTGTATGTCCATGACGGCGATCCGCACTTTATCACTTTATATTATATGTTCTGTGCTTTATCCTAGATCCGCCACCGACCTAAAGGTGCGTATATCTTGTCTATGGTGCGTATAAACTACGCGAGGCAAACCCTCGAACATTGATACGCGAGGCGACCTCGCGCTATGTAGACGGGATTGCCGCTCGAGGCATTCCTGATAAAAAGCGGAATGCCGCCTCGCGTATCAATGTTCGAGGGTTTGCCGCTCGTAGTTTATACGCAGCTTAAAGGTCTTGACAAACTGGCGCGTTCTAAACTTGGTGTTAATTTTGATCGCGTCTCTGGCCGCAGACTTATCGCAAACGCACCGCGGCAGTTTGTGTAGTCCCTTACAGCTTCTTTCAGCTCTACACCGCTAGTTAATGATACCTCCCGCTCCACTATTGCCGAAATGTCTTCCTCAATTAAAGCCTTCTCGGATCTTGCAAGCATTTGGACCATTGGTTCTCCACGGTATGCTTTCAAACTTCACACAATACACTCACAAATATTTCCCGAAATGGTCATCGAGATAACAGAAAACGCCATAAAAATTTAAACTAATGGAATCGCAGTTTGGAAAATTAATAGAATACGAATAACTTGGCTATCATTAGATAAAGTCAAATAGATCCTTCTTACTAATCAATAGGATGAAATCGATCCAGAACGTGGGTTGTTCAGTATAATAGACAGCGATAGCCTTTACCCCATAGCGATATTGATATGATTATACCGACACTTCTAGGTCATCTCAGGAGATGGCTCACAAGAGCTTGTGTGAGAACCAGTTATTTTCTGTGTCATGTCCTCTTCATTTCTAGTCCAGGATTGAACTCTGGGCGTAACGGTTCCATTAAGGTAGAGGCACTCTAGTTTTTGAGGGATATAGCTATTTTTGTTTTCCCGATGACAGTTTATGGAAAGTATTCGTTTACAAACGAATTCCCTTCTCTCAGAACGCGTGGGATATGTTGCGGCTATGATTTAATAAAGCTGCGTATAAACTACGCGCGGCAAACCCTCGAACATTGATACGCGAGGCGGCATTCCGCTTTTTACACAGGCATGCCTCGAGCGACAACCCCGCCTACATAGCGTGAGGCCGCCTCGCGTATCAACGTTCGAGGGTTTGACTTCCGTAGTTTTTACGCACCTTTACAATCTTGAGCTAGGCATTTGCCTCGCTGTCGCAGTAGATAATTCATTTTCCGATCGAGTTTTAATTAATTTTGTGGGGTACTGTTCTGGTGGTTTGTAAGTTATGAAGAAGTGGAGGCATTCACAAAAAATAGGATATATTGATAAAGAATAGATATTGATGAGGATATACTGGATTTGCAGGTTTTTTCAATGAATATTACTCGTTTTCCGCAGTGCCGAGGTTGATAAGGAATGAAAACAACTCTTTAAGTTTTTTAATATTTTCAAATAATTCCATTCAGTCTTTTTTAACATATAATAGTAATACATAACTATCTTATTATTGCAGATGCAATCAGTACATACAATAATACCATAAATATATCGTGCACATGCACACACTCTCACACTTAAAAGTATATACAATAGCGTTATTACTACGCACTATTGACAGTTCTTTGCGATTTCACATTTAATTTCCCCTAGTTCTAATGAATTTCTCCACAGTAGAGGATAATATAAATCAAACGTTGGTGCATACTTCAAATTTGCTGGAACTGTTGATATGCGTAGCTGTCCATACAGGCATTTCAAACACTCTAGCCAATTTATTCGAATGAGACTAAAATCAGTATTCAAGAGATGATGATCACAACATTGAAACTTGACATGTAATAATTATGGATTGTAGAATTTCATGGCAAAATTCTACAGAATATTCTTCTTATTTTGGCACAGATGTTAAAAAGAAATAGATAAATGAAAATTTAATTGATGAATTATTCATCCCTTAGATCATAAATATCTGAAATAATTCAAGTTCATTATGATGAGTGCCTGAGAAAACATAAAAGAAGTTGAAAATATACATAATAGTGGCCCCAAAAGTTATATCAATATTTGTTATAGATAACATACAATATATCTACTATCAAAATGATTACAAATGATATGGTTTCTAGGAAAGACCGTACATTGGTCCTTCATATTTAAAATTTTTGCAAGTCTTGTATTCGAAAATTCAGCTAGACTGTGGAAAATCTGCCTATAACTTCGCAAGGACGGTTACAGTTTGTGAAATGATGAAATTACCAATCATATTAAACACACAATATGATAGTACATCCATTTCTACTTCAGACAAAACAAAATATTCAAATCAAATCCATGAATATCGTCATCTATTTAAAGCAAATTCTATCTACACTTCCCACTTGCAAAAACTAATCTTTTGATATCACCACTCAACAGAATCACTTCCATAGGTTATCAACTTCTGAAACATTTCTTCACAATCCATTGAAATTATCGATCCATTTTTAGCTGGTTTTAAATGCGACAGTTTGAATAAAGATCTTTTACTTGATCATACACTTTTGTTATGAATGGGAAACGTAAGCAGGAAATACAAAAAATGGTTCAGATGTAATCTAGGAACAGATGCAGACATCAAATAGAATTAATAAAATGTTATCCTTCATTGAAATGAATGTATACATTAAAATACACATGAAACATGGATCACATAAAGTTAAAATGAATTGCTAAAAATTTTCATCATCAGTTGTTGTTACTAAGCAAAATTGACAAGAATAACTTAAAACTAAAGCTATACAAAATATATATAATATACAATTTATTTCATGTCATATTAGGAAAACGCGCCCGAAAATAAAACAAGGTAACTCGGAGTGGAAATTCAATCAGTAAATAATAAAAAATAAAGAATTTGAAGCTTATTTTGTTCATCAACAAATTTGGAACTGGATTATGTCAAATATGATACCATAAACGATTTCATAAGAAAGAAAATTTGAAGCAATTCTAAACGGAATTCAACAAACAACAACAGCACATATATTATGACATCTATATAATTTAATTGGAATGATAGAGATGAAAGAACGTTCGAATAAACAATTGATTATTTATTACACAAAAAGATGACCAATGAAGTGATTCAAAGAAAAATTTTGAAATGAGACAAAGAAGTTATAGAAAGGAAGAAAAAAGAATGAGAATGAAATATGTATGAGATAAATTTATTTTAAATTAATATAATATTGAATCAGGCAACCATGTATCATTTTAGATTCTCTCCTAGACATAGGTTCATGAATAAAATAAATTTAATGCGAAAATAATAAATTTGTAGCAATCTATATCAACGTAAGAAGTCTTAGATAAAAGTTTAATATTTGAAAACACGGATATCTAGATGTATAAAAGCTTCAAACTATTTCAATTAACCAATAACACATATTGACTTCCAATTTCATGGTAAAAAATTGTATTGATGTACTATGTGTATACCCAATTATATTTGAAACTACCAAAAATTACACCAAAATAATATGGAAATTACGAAGTTGCATATAATTAATATTGATGAGAAATTCCCAATAGAATATCAAAACTTTCTCTTGTGAAAATGATAGAGATTTAATTAATATCAAATTAATGAAACATTCAGAAATTTATTTTGTCTGAAGCAATAGGATTGGAAAAAGTATTAATCTTAATAAAAAATTTACAGCCAGGTTGGTAAGTTCAAAAATCTATAGAAACCAAGAATGGTACGATGTTTTTTTACTGTTAAGCAATACAGCAATTTTCTATTTTTAAAATATGATACAGAAAATGTACACAGCCTTTATACACGTACACAATTCACACTGACACGACCTGTGCACAGTATGTAGAGGTTTCATCAGGTGGCCAAAAAAAACCATACCAAATTGCATGTCATATTTCAAACTATTTTTCGATGTGTTCAATTAATGATAGAATATTCAACAATAAACATATTATTCCAGAAATAAAATTCACCAATATTAATAGGAAAGTACAGTTTTTTCCAGCCAAGCTGATAGATTGATGATTGAAAGATCGCAAATAAACACTACACCCTGCTACTTCCTTCATTGCGGAAGACAATCATCGTGATTGCAATTAACTAAATATAAAAATATAAAACTGTACAAAGATAAATACAAGGTACATCAATTATACAATTATTTAAAAAGCATTCCATATTTGTTTCATGTACGATTAATAAATGGTAATGCCATATGGGCACAGAAAAGCATAAACAAAACAATTATCATAAAAATATAATACAATTATCTGTATATAGACAGTACAACTCATTCTACCAGAGGCACTTGAGTCACTTGAGTGCGCACCACCGGTATCGACCGACGACACAGAAACAATTACTTATTGATACTCGAATACATTGAACGTCTCACGTCGGCTTAGATATGTACGTTTTCATCATCAGCAAGCAAGTTCTTGAGTACCCGAAATGAGCAGCGTGGACAAAGGAGGGGCCGACGGATGGGTGACGTCAGGCCAATATCATGGTTGCCCGTCCACCGCCATTATGTTATGAACTTGTTCTAGCTTATAGGCCAATCGCTGTTTCTGCGAAAACTCGTCTTCTTCTAACGTCACTGTTAGCTGTTCGTTGTATTTCATTGCATATGTGTAAAGTTCATGCAGGGCGCAGTTTGTGTTGAACTCGGTTGTATGGAGCTGAACATCAAGTAAAACGTTTCATTATATTATGTAGATCATAATCATCACAATACACATACTCAATTCAAAAATTCAAGCAAAACTACACCAGAAACCATGAATTTTCAAATTTTCACGGAATACTAGGGTTTCACTAATATCCCGGACCAAAATTATCTTGACGGTCACTTAGTCAATTCGTCGATTCAATAATGGATCTCATGAATAAACACTAGAAATTGTTGTGTAAAGTTCCAAGGGATATTCATGCACAGTATTTAAATGTTAGTTGATTATTTTAAGGTGGAAAAAGGGAAACTTTGCGGCCTTTGAGGGCGTATAACAAGTAAACTGAAGATCCTAGAATTTTCCACTTGAACTTTGCATTCAGTAGATAAGGTGAGTAAATATAAATTGGATAATTTCGAAGATCTGTCGATATGGTAATATTATGAAGTAAATGCAACGATAATATATTTTACTGCTAGCACAATAGCGTTGTTGACGTGGTGAACCACTTTTATGGCTTTGACCGCTACATCATTGGCTTAACATAACATAAATAAAATTGTTGAATTTGCATTAAAACAGATGACTTAGAAACATACTTATCATACGCAACGCATCATCTGTTTTAATGCAAATACGTCATAATGCATACGTGGTGTACGAGGGCTAACCTAACCTAACTTATGTGGTCTATATATATGATATATAAATATATCTTCGAAAATATGATCGAAAATGTAATATTCCAAGAAACTGTATATTTCAATAGTGTTTACATCTGAAATCCAACTCAGAAAGGGTTGCCTACTATTTATATAATCAAGTTGGAGAAATTTTTGATGAAACAGTTTCATATACTCACTCGGGATTCTTCTGCTAACATAGCATTCATATCTTGATCAGATATGGCTGGCATCACTTTAATATCTGAATAATATCTTTCCACCCACTCTTTATAACATGGGATATCCTTGGCATAAAGTAGTTTGGAACTAGGTGAATCCTTGCCTAAAAATAATACATTAAAATGGACTGAATGATTAAAAATTTGCGAATAGCATACCTAATCTATGGTCGGAGGTGGAACAAGAATCCATGAACGTTTGAGCAACTACAGACAGACAAGAATCAACAATATTCGATTTATGAATATCGAAAACGAAATTAGGATTTTTTATGAGATTCACCCAAAATCTGAGTGGTAAGGAATTACTTTTCCAGGTGTGGACAACTTCAGGATCAGAAATGCCATGCTGCAGAGCCTGGTCATCCAGAAAATCGAACATATATTTGATAGCTAGGGGCAAGGCTGAACCTCGGTGAGCTGTACTAAATATAGTCTCAAACAAATCATCCACGAACTTTTGCAAGGTACCTTTAGTTGCCAACAAACGTGTTAAATAAATTTCTGAGACCATTTTATTTCCCCGTTCACCTTCCTTCTGATTTTCATTATCGTGATGTTTGACAAGATGCCAACTTTTGAGCCCCTGATCATGATCATGATTCAAAGGGCTAGTTGCTCTGCTCAGAGGTGGACTAGCTGAACTAAATTTACTAAGATTAAGGGTTTCATATTTATGAAGTTTATCATTCTTTTCTGAGAATATACTTAAATTATAAATAGAACTTTGTTTGGACACCAGATTCAGACATCCGCCATCAGGAACTCTATAATGCTGAAGAGTATTTTTTCTCTTCCAATCACCTTCTACCTTTGTAGTACTGTCTTCATCGTAGAGGATAAGTCTACCACTAGTTCCAGTACGCCATTCTGAAAATAGAATACATACAGTATAACTTGCCACTTTGGAAAAAAATTTGTGCTGTTGGGGGGAACCAAATCAAGGACGCAAGTTCCTTACTCTTCATCTTCACATTCCGAATGTAATTCAAAATAAAATCTGTATATTTTATTGTATAATATTTTCAATGCAAAAATATCAAGTGCAAATATCGCTACTCCACCTGCACGAACATTGTATCTTTAAAAATGAGAAATACAGTTGTACGCGTTATTTTCCCCTAATAAACACCCTTTGTAAGAATATAAAACAATTGGTTTATTACCTAAATCTAAATCATCTTTCCGTGGTCTTTGTGAGTAAGGAGTGGCTCTATAAATAGTGTCAAGAGCTTTCTCCTTAACTTGGCTAATTGTATCACAATCTAGAACTTTGACAGGAACATTATCTGTATTATGATCTGGTACTCCCACAAATACTGTTTGTTGAGATATAGATACATAAACAGTCTGAAAAAAATTAACAAATTCAGTTCATATCACGAAACACTATGGTGAATTACTAACCATTGGCTTAAAATCTATAGATTGTCTAATGAGTTTTTCTTCGCTGAGTGAATACCTTGCTTCAGATGTAACTGCATCCACTGGTCCTTTGTCGACCTGCTGTTTAACTGCTCTAAAGAGCATGAAAAGTGGCTCTCCAGCACATTCCTTCAAAAATTTATAGAGCAGAAATGTGAACCACGCACTTAGCATTTTTTCAGCAACACTTTCAGTTCTCCTCAGTAATAACTTCGGATGACTCTTCCCTTCGATGCATTTCTCGATCAACTCAGCTAATAACGTTTTCAAAATGTCTGTGCAATATTCCATCTTACTTTGGAGCGTTACCATTATCAAAGAAGCTACGTTTACCCTGTCACGCATTGAAAAATACCTGTTACTCTCTAAAGTTCTAATGAACAATAACAAGAAAGTTTTGTTCATTATCAATTGGCCGAATAATCTGAGACCTTTTTCTTTTCTTAACAGTTCTGGCTTTTCCCATTGCAGAACAATGTGATCATCAACATTAGGGAACAATATTTTCATTGCATATGTTCGGTAGTCAAGGAATGGAATACCACCAGAAGTTAGGTCGCCTGTCAAATCAGTCATTTCTGTTTGCAACTCAGCGAAAGCTTCTTTGCATTCGGCAGCTACCCGTAGCTCAAGAATGTCCATCTGTTCTTGCATGTTCTTGAGTACGCGGTTGCTTTCAGTGGATTTCCTCCTGTATGCTATTAAGAATAGAATGAATATGAAGAATATAATTATTCCAATGACGATGATTGAATATAGGGAAACTTTAGATATTGGACCATTCAATCCTTGCGGGGAAGAATATGAGAAACGACCTATTTTATAACGTAATGATCCTCCCACAGCAACAGACACTTCTGGTAAATCTTCACTATTAGGTAGACCATTGCTATCTAAAGCAGGGGGTTGTGTTTCAGGTGGTCTACAAGTCAGCTGCTGACGTGACAAAGAAGTTACATTACAAAAACTGTTCCCAATCCTAACCTCAACATCAGACTCTTGGCATGCTCTGTCAATATTTTGTCCCTGAAAAAAACATGAAATTATACATAGATTGAATTCTAATGAGGTGGACAATACTAACATTTATATTTAAATATTCAGATTTGTAATATTTCACAGCCTTGTCGAATTCAGTGAAGACTGGGTTTGGAAACAGCAGAAAGGGAGAAAAGTTATTGGTCATAGTTAAGTTTTGTACTCCTGTTACGTTATCCATCCTGAATCCATATTCTAATTCTAATGGTTTATCAGCGTCTAGATCTTCTTCCACTTCAATTATGGGACTACCACATATCATACTAGTGTTACTTAAAATTGTGCATTCCTACAATGTAAATTTTATTTAAACTTAACCCCATTCTTATTTTGTCGAGATGTACTCACACTGATGAACATTTTCTGTTGATAATATACATACATTTGCGGCTTTTGTATATATGCAAGATTTTTACCAGTTACCGATATCTTTATGCCGCCAGCAGGAATACCTTTTGGAATTTTCACAGAGCTAGGTATACCCGATTCCGCAGAATAAATAACTGGATCTTCCACATACTGAAAGTATTCATCAAAGGCTCTATCAGCTTTCTCATCGAATTTCATTCTCAGTTTTTCCTTTGTTATCAAATTAGAGGCGCTGGTTATGCAAAGAGCTTGGGTTTCATCGGTTGACACTATCCGACAGGGCAAGTCGCCAATAAATGCTTGGATACTACTTCCTGCATTCATATACTTCCCCTTGATCTGTAACATTGTTCCACCTGATTTTGGCCCATACTTCGGCGATATTCCTATTATAACAGGATCAACAAATCGATAGTTTGTTTTGGATTCTCCCCTGTAATCTTCCACTTTGACGACAACTGGTCCTTCTCGATCCTCTATCCTGCCAGGGCCATCAACCTAGAAATTACAATTCCATTGAACCAATCCATCTACAATATTTTCTGCCTAAGGCAATCAAGAAAATTAATAAATAGAAATAAAGCGACTCACTTTGCAGACAATCTGTGTAGTCTGGATGTATAAATGTTCATATGGTTCACAATTCATTCCAGCTATAATAATTCCTCTATAGATGTCTTGAAATGTTTTTCCCAAGTTGATACCATGGATTGTGATGTTAGTACCACCTTCCCAAGGGCCTAGTTGTGGATTGAAGGATAAAATGTCTGGATTAGGACAAGTCTGGTTTCTATTAAGCCAAACTGTTGAACCCTTTTCACACTGATCCTTGACTTCACAACGATCCGAGCTCTGACACCAACCGCATTCATATTTGGGCGACAATGCCAAACACATCCCGCAGTTTTCTGCCATGTCCCGACATCTATATATTACGACTGAAAAAAAAATGTCCAAATAACGCTCACCGATACAGATATGTACCTTCTGAAAACTCACTGTGAATATTGTATGGATTATCCAAAGGTTTAGATCCACCCCATATAACAGCAAATGTTGCGGTGATATTTGGAGCTCTGGAAGTGTATGAAAACTCCATGGAATCGCAATAAATTGTATCCCCCAGTAACTGTGCATTAACACTGGTAACTCTCCCTTCGATATTGAATTGACAGACAAATCTAGTTTGTACTATAAATTGTCCTATGATATGTACTTTGACCCTTATGGGCTTCTTGATACCAGATGCTACAAGAATTTCAGGGGAACTTCCAATTGTTGAATTGATTGTTGGGCAGAATGCTGGTCCTGATCTATAACTAGGACCCGCCCTCTAAAAACATACAATTAAACTTCAATGCTCTCCAAAGAGTTTACAAATATTCAGTTTGAGGTCTGTTCTAGCAGCAGTACTGTGTTACAACATACGCACAGTCCTATTATGGCAGTTTTGATGCTAGAGCATAACCATATGGTTTTAACCATTGCAATTTTCATGCTACAGCATAACAATATAACTAAAGACACTTACACTTATTCCCGTAACCAAGATATCATTTCTACAGTTCTCAGCCGTATCATGAGTACATCGATGACCATCTACACACCAATCGCAAGGGAATAATGATGAAACACATTGTGTGCAAGAACTGTATGTGTTGCAATCAAAGAAAGTGAAATTTGTAGCGACAAAATCTGGTCCTGATGTCATTCTCACTGATAATTTTGAGATGAAATGATCTAAAGAAGAAGTTGTTAGAAGTGATTGTTTCTGATAGTTAACATACAGACTTACGCTGTCCTGGAGGTATCGAAGGCAGAAGATCAGTTCTTGGCGTTGTACAGTTTACGCCTGATCCTTTTCTGGTAGCATTTGTTATTAACGTTTTATCTAGGGCAGTGAAAGCGCATAGGAAATGACCACTCAAACTAGGCAAATTATCGATAATGAGATCCAGCTGCAGAAATTCGAAGAAATGAAATATTTGACAATGAATAATATATAGAAGACTTACAGTCCTGGCGGTTGTTCTTTGAAGTTGATTTGGAATAACACTGGTTATGGTTGTGCACCTTCCACTTTTGTAACTTATCCAATAAAGAGGATCCTTAGCTGCGTCTTGACAGTCCGACCTCAAGCTGCATCTGAAAGTAAGAATATTATCATGAACCTGACGTATAGATACTGTCAAGGAAGTACCTAGATTGATCATTTAAAAAGCCTGTTCAATGGCATTGTCGAAATTCTTTTTGTTTTCTTGTTGAAAATTTTCGAATTTATTTTTTCCCAAATTTACTGATGAAGTGACTGATGCAGAATTGTGAAGGAAGTTGAAGAAAAATAGATTTTCACATATTTATGGAGATTACACATTGTTAGAGAACACACATCTTGTTCGTTTGATTTTTTTCAAAAAGGTATGGTCCAGAAAAACCGTTTGATGAATCAATCTGCAGATTCACAGGGCTATGGGGGGTACATTGAAGTGAAAAAATGGTGGTAGCAAGCATATAAAAGGAGCTTAACCCAAAAACAATTTTCCAAGCCCGTGGACCGAGAAAAAGAAGGCTAAAAATTTTGAAATTACTATTTTGCACTATCTATTCAGATTGCGTGAGAGTCGTAGGTCTGATATTTTTTGTCTGTTCCAAAAACTAGACAGCGTGCTATAATTTTGCCCACGTCATTTTGGCGAAATATCTGTAATTTTTGTTTTTTTCCGAAAATGGTCACAACGATTAGGTTAGGTCAGGAAAATGGTCTCAAACGATTAGGTTCAAATTCTATTATATTCGGCCGGTGAGATGTCGACTTGAAATTTTCAGAAAATATCTGTCAGATTTCTTTAAAATTCCGCACCAACCTTCAAGCCGCCATTTTAGCTCGAACGGCTTCGTATTTTAGAAGTTGTTTTGGAACTGTTATCTACTTCTGTGAAATATGTGTGCTTTTCTCTAATTTTTGGCGCTCTTGTTCCTCGGAACAGAGGGCTTATCAATTTTCCCACATGTCTGTAATTTTCAAATTTTTGTCTGAAAATGGTCTTAGACGATTTGATTCGACTCACTGATCAAGAATTAAGTTAAGTTCGTTATTGGGCAAAATCAGCCAAGTGGTTTCGGACCAAGAAAAAATTTGTTTTTTTTTGCACTACAAATTTTAAATTAATTTTTTTTAAGATGCAGTTCCATCATGAGAATCCATTGATGACATTCTCAACTCTAATAAACTAATACTTATATGCGTTTTCAAAATTTCAATAATTATTCTCAATTCTATATGACTCCATAGAATACTCTAATTATAATTTCCTGATGTATATAAATCCAACATGAGATGAGTCATAGACCTACGTTTTGAATTTAATTGCGAAAATTCTTAAGAATTGACGTACAGAAGTCAAACTGAAAAAGTGGGAAAGCCCTGTGGACAGGAGCTTTGGCGCTCTTGTTCAAACTTTGACAGTAACTCCGAAAGTATTGGTTTTTCAGAGTTGGGAATGATATCAAAGTATGCTTATTTAATTTATTTTATTTTATGATGCAGTTCTATCACAAGATTCTATTGATATCATTCCCAACTCTGAGAAAGCAATACATCCGAAAATATAATTTGTCAGAGTTTGAACAAGAACGCCAAAGCTTCTGTCCACAGGGCTTTCCTCAATTTTAATACTTCAATACGACCATTTTCAGTGAGACACCCCATCAAAAATCACTGAAAAATCCAGATTTTAATTTTGTTCCCTTATTTAATTTTAGTAGTGTTCATATTTTGTCATTGAATGGTTTCTTTCTGGGTTTTCTATCCCAAACTCTGAAAAATATCTATATATATATCTTCGTTGTTATTTGTTAGGCAACATTGTTCAATTGATTGCTTCTGACAAATATCTTGTGTATCTTACGCAGAAGCAAATCACAAAATAATTAATTTTTTATTTTATAGATATTTTTCAGAGTTTGGGAGAGAAAACCCAGAAAGAAACCATTCAATGATGAATATACCTCCCACAGTATCCTTTAATGGAAAAGTATAACGGGTGATTCCGCAAAAGAAGCAGAGAAAATAATTCTGCATTATCCTATTTTCTTGAGTATCATTTAATGTTTATTCATATTTTGTGTTTAATTTATCGAATTTCCGGTACGTTTTTGACGCCGTAGTATGTCGCCAAGAAATAACTTAGATTACACCAAAAACTGATACTGAAAGTGATATTATGCACTTCTGAATCATATCGAAAATCATCATTACCTCGAACTTATGAATATTTCCTTATAGTGATAAAAATGAATCAATAGGAGGATATTACGCACATTTAGGGAAATATGAATGAGATCGGGCTCATGAAAATTTAATGTATCCAGCATAGGAACCATTATCAAACGACATTGTGTACATCCATCTTATCCAACTGAAACACATTTCCTATTCCGATAAATCTTAGATTCCCTTTTTCATATAGAATAAGCATGATTTTGATACAGGAAATGAATGTAACTGTCTTGTTTCAGTGAAGTATTCACTTCGATTTTTGAACGAATTCTGCGTACAGTAGAAAAAAGTTAAAGAAAAAGTTGGGAAGCACGGAGATTAGTCTGTTTAAGCGCACTTGTTCAAATTCATAACCAGAGCGCTCACCTATCCAGGTACTAAACTCGCCCAAGACTTTCAAAAAAAAAAATGTCAACAATATTGATCCGATCGAGTTTTAATCAAGAATTTGGCTGTAAAATAAGTTTTTGAAGGCTCTTGCAAAATTTCAGCGATATCCGAACTGTGTAAGTCAAAAAATAACATGAAATTTCTATGTAATCATAGAAATGGTGAATCTTCTATGAATGGTACAGGTTATAATCAACCTTAGGAATAGAACTATGTTCTAAGAATTCAACTAATCATTTATCATATTGCATATTCTGAATTCTGAGAATATAAATATTCATTACGTCCAATATACCATATTATACCGCTTTTCGAGGCAGTATTGCGTTTAAATATCGATTTCAAATCAACTTTACAAATAAAACCATCATTCAGTAGATAACAATCAGTATACTGTAATCAATATAATATTTCGATATTTTGAAAATATTTCCTACAATATAGATCCGATCGTGTTCCAATGTACAACTTGGCCGTAGGATGAGGTTTGGAAGGTTCACACAAAGTTTCAGCGATATCTAACTTTCCGAGAATTTCGTTGAATAAATATTTAAAAAATTTCTAGTCATACGATTCCCTCGAAATTCGGCACAAGTCTCTGTGTCGAGTTTAAATTCGATCAGATCAGTATTTTTAGAGTTATTGAGAAAACAAAATTTTCAAATAAAAAAAAATATATGCTCCTAGTCATCCGATCAATACAAAACTTTGCACACATATCAAGGTCGTAATTCTACAATTTGAAGCTAAATTTCAGATAGATCAAATGAGCAGTTTCGGATATCTTCAGCAAAATCACTGAAACTCAAAAATGCAATAACTGCGAAACCACTTGGCTGATTTTGCTCATTAACGAACGTAACTGAGATATTCACGCCCTAAACCTACCCCGTAAATTTCAACCATCCAACTAATTTCTTTCGGGAGTTATCGTGCTTACGGCCGGACGGGCAGAATTAGATTTGACCACGGATTCGGCCAAAATTTCCAAAAATACGGACATCTGGGCAAAATGATAGCACGTAGTTCCTGGTGGAACAAGCTCGCAAAAAGAGTAGATAAAGTAGAATTATGATATGAATCTTGTAAAGCTTGAACCCAAAGATGAAGCCTTAGGTATCGAGCGAATAAACTGCTCCAGAAGAGTTAGGGATAATCGTTTCAACTAAAATAACTGACATAACCTTTATTTGCGCTGAAAAAGTAATTTAATATAGTTTTAGGTTCAAAACTATAAATGCACGTAAGTTTTTTGGTCTGCAACATATACAGGGTGATTAACATAATAGGGTCAAATTTAACGACTTTTATTTCCGGATATTTTATTGTTTTTCTTCTCTTTTTATGCCTTCAATACAAGGTATGGCCACCACGGGCATCAATGACCGCCTGACATCTTCGTTGCATACTGTCAACGAGGGTGTTGAGCATATCTTGAGGAATTTCATTCCATAAACGAGGCAGTAGTGCTTTGAGGTCATTCAATGTTTCTGGTGGAGGTTGGTGATCATCTAGTCTTCTTTGTAGCATATCCCATGCATGTTCTATGCAGTTTAAGTCTGGCGAATGCGGAGTTATTGGTAAATGTGGAATACCATGCTCGTCTCGCTCATTTTCTTCTATTGCTGCTGCACGATGTGGTCTTGCGTTATCGTCAAGAAATTGGAAAGCTTCACCAATGGCAGCATGAATATTTGGCACTACGTTGCCAATGATATGTTCCCTATAATGTAAAGCAGTCATACTGCCAGGACAAATGTGAAGGCCTGTGCGCCCGTTGTAACATATCCCAGCCCATACCATAGCAGCCTCCAAGAAATGGATGAACATCTTGCACATGACGGCGATTTCGGGGTATACGCGGCATAGTCCATACCCTTATTCTTGGAGAATCTGAAAATCGACCGTATCTGGATTCATCTGTGAAAAGTACACTAGACCATTCGACGTTCAGATTAACATGCTGCCTGGCCCATTCTAATCTTTATCGGTTATGCTCACGTGTTTACGGAACACCCCTCAATGGACGTCTAGAAGCCAGGTTAATCTCCCGCAAACGACGTCGGATGGTTTAAATGGAAATTTCAGGACCATTGGCATTTAAAAGTCGATTTCTCAGCATCCTACATGAAGAAAGAGGATATCTCTTCTCCGAAATGGTGGCAAAACGGTCTTGTGCGGGTGTTGTTTTCTTGGTCCACCAACCCTATGTCTTTCCTGCACCGAACCTGTCCCATTGAACTTATTCCAGAGTCGCGATATTACACTTTGCGATACTTGAAATGTTTCTGCCACAGCGACTTGAGTGAGGCCACCCTGTAGCATACCGATAGCCCTATTAGCCCCGCCCCGGCGTTTGTTCATTTACGTCTTGGCATCTTAAGAAGCTCGTGAAATTTACTAAGTTCGATATCGCTAAGAGACTGACAATAAATGAACTGCATATTGAAATGCTAAATCTTACGAATAATGTGAAAAACTGCCAAACTCAAGAAAAAAGACGACCAGATGGTGAAAATATGCATCCAAATCGAATTAATAAGTTTTTATTGGCAGTTGATCATGTTTTTGATACTGTCTTTAAAATTTTACGCCCCTCGGAACATCTTAATATGATATCCCTAACTCTTGTGGAGCAGTTATTGAAGCTGTTTGGTACGCCAATGACTGGCAATATAGAAGGCGGTTCAGTTGCCTTGCCTATACCGTACTAGGTCGGGCGGAGGCTTCTTTTACTTTCTCATGGTACTGTATCTTGAGAAATAGACAAATAGAAATTGAAACCTGACTTGTACACCAAATGTCAAGTTGAAACAACGAACTATAAATCTCCAAGTTTAAGACCAAACAGTCTCTAAATTACATTGGATCGTGAGAGAGTCACAAAAGGAAACCTACAGGGTACCTATTTCTCGAAATTGATGAAGTGGAAGCTTAATATACTCGCTTATCTAAATGTTTACACAAAGCCAACAAACCGAGAATGCCATCATAACATTTTTACTTTTGAGAAGAAAGGTGTGGCACAATATGGATGGCTTATTCCTTCAGATGCGATAAGATCACGGTAATTGCTTAAAATGTTTATATTCAAAGTGTATTTATTCCAAAAGTAAAGAATACATATACGCTCTCGGAAGATTTATCGAATAATCGACTGTTTGCGTTGAAAACTCTTGATATCAACAAATCAATATTGATTTCACACCATAAAGAAACACTAGAGCTATAGGACGGGAGCCGTGGACATTTTTTGCAAACAATGACCGGCAAATTTTTCGTGAGCGGCTTCATTTTCCGAGACACCCAGGTAGAAACAGAGACAACAGGTGTAAAACACGTTGATTTGGTGATTATAAACACTTAATTAATATCAGTTGATTTTTTAACTAAATGTTCAGATTATTTTATAAATAATTTAAAACAACATTCAACAAAAAAAAAATTTAATCAAGAGTGCCCCCCTCAAGCATGTATCAATTACTCGTTTTTATAAATTACGATAACTTACTCGAAAAAATCTGGAATCAAGAATAAATGTTTTAATTTTAATCAAAAATTGCAAAAGTACTATTAATTCTGGTAACAAAACTATTAAATAGAGGCCACTCGGATTAGAGAAGTGCAGTACGGATTTAATATGGTCGATATTTAGATTTTTTTGTTGTTATTTTATACTCCACGTGCATGTTATTGAATTTAAATACTCTGATACACTACAATTAACTCGGATGTAATAAAAATAATTCAATTAAATACTGGAAATAAGGGCGCATAGTTCGAATTTAATATGGTTATTGGTGAAAAATAAAAATGAAAAAAATTTCGTTGTCATCCCATCTCTCAGGCAGAATCATATCACAATATTTATGGTTATGGCGCTTCCCAGCCTTAGAGAATTTTTACAGGAGAGGAAAATTTCCATTTTTTTTTAATTTCCTCACATTTTTTCCGAAATTTCGGGTTTTCACAATGTCAATAACACCGTAAACACTTAATGATCACTGTCACAAAATTATATACAACGTGGCCCACATATAACAGTCCCGCCAAAGATAAGTATGAGATATTCCGGAAAACGCAGAGATAGGTAAATTTTTATCTGGAGCGGGACATATTGTTATTGAAAATTCGGGGTATTATCTCCCTAAGCGGGGTGGCAACCCCCTCAAGAATATTAAACGTCAAGAGGGGTTAAGTCACAAATGATTTTGATGGTTTTGCAATTCTATACTAACTGACAAAAAAACTGCAACACCCAGAAGGACCTGTTTAAATTTAAATTTTTTTTTTTGGTAAAACATAGATAGTATAGCAAGTAGTAAATGATTAAAATTTGGAGAAAAAAATCGTGAAGGTTTTTTCATGTAAAAATTTTTGTTACTTACATATTGTAGTCGTTTTTTGTAATTTTTTTTTAATTTTTACAACAAACCAGCTCTTCGAGGAGATGCAAAGTCGATGTTTAGTTGTTGTTAAAATGGCTAGAGCACGTGTACGCGGAATTTATCGCCAGCTAAGTGAATTTGAAAAGGTCGATTATTGGTCTACGGGAGGCGGGGTTGTCATTTCGAGAAATTGCTAACCGTACGAACAGAAATCCAACTACTCTTATGAGATGTTGTCAAGCGTGGTTTGATAATGCCCAAAATCGAAGAAGAGTAGGGACAAATGAAGTTCAAGATCGACGTCTAAGACTTATGGCTATTAGAGACCGATTTGCGACAATTCGATCTTTGGCTGATGAGTGGTTAGGAGAAGAAGGCCATCCTGTAACTGTCCGAACAGTTTACCACCGGATAAGGACTTTTGGACTGCAGCATTATCGACCCCATCTTGTGTTACCTCTGACGGTTCAGCATCGCCGGCAACGATTACAGTGGTGCAGAGAAGGTCAACATTGGAATGTGGAATGGCATCAGGTCGTCTTTCCTGATGAATCTCGATTCTCCTTGGGTGCACATGATGGCCGAAGAAGGGTTTATTATTATTTTATTATTATTGATAAGGGGTTACGTTGCACCGCGACCTTGAGATCTATTGTGCCCCCCATCAGAGCTGTTCTAACCATTACGCCATCTACAGCTCGCCCTCCAGTTCCAGAGTATAAATGAACCTCAATATCTGGGAAGGCTTCAAGGATATTACGTCTTCACTCCTACAAGTTTCCTGTCCAAAGCATTCCTTTCGCTGACTTGCAATGGCGAGGCATTCTGTAACAAGGTGAAGAGGAGTTTCTTCCTCCTCCCCACAGAATCTGCACTCGTCAGTATCTGATAAACCTATTCTCATCAAATGCTTCCTGAGGCGACAGTGTCCTGTGAGGAAGCCAGTGACCAGGTGTAACTTATTCTTACAGAGATCCAGATACCTTTTGGATCTCACTTCTTTAAAGTTCCTAAGGAACTTTTTGGAATGAACCAAACCTGGAAGATTCCGCCAGAGTGTCTCTCTTTTGGTTTCCTCCTTCTCCAGAAACTCTTTCTTGTAGGTGCATTTTCCTATACCGCAGAAAGGTTCTGGGCCGATAAAAGGAGTTCGTGCTGCCTTTCTGGCAAGTGTATCGGCCTCTTCGTTCCCCTTGACTCCCGAGTGACCGGGGACCCAGACTAAAAAGACCTTATTATTCTTGCCAATTTCATTTAGTTTTCTTCGGCTCTCCCATATCAACTTTGAATCGATGGCATGGGAGCTCAGTGCTTTGATAGCAGATTGACTATCCGAATGGATTGCTATGTCGCATTTCTGATATTTTCTTTCTAGGTTAATATCTGCACATCTTTCGATTGCGAGTAATTCTGCCTGGAAGATACTCAAACGGGAGCCTACCGACAGTGCGCACTTGGTGCCTGTCCCATATACCCCAGCGCCAGCTCCCGTCGTGGTTTTTGAGCCAGCTGTGTACCATTTTATGGTATTTTCTTTGAAAGTCTGGGTGGTGAACTCCCTTTCCCATTCTTCCTTTTAGTTAGACGACGTCGGGGAGTAAGACGTGAACCTCAGTTCGATATTGAGTGTCATGTACACCGGACAGTAGACGTTATGGTATGGGGTGCTATTGCACATGCAAGTAGATCACCTTTAGTCCTTATTCGAGGTAACATGACAGCACTGCGTTCGCCCATAGAGCATGTTTGTGGCATCATGGGTAGAAGGCTTGGAAATTGAAAAGTTGTTCGGTTAGGGTTATCAGAAATACTTTCAGATTGATCATTTTTGACAATTTTTGCTTTCGCGAATTATTATTTTGGGACCTGGAATATAATTTGTTTTGAAAACACCGCTTTATCTTTGATAAAGAGTGAACAAAAGCAAGATGAAATTGGTTTTTGACGATAACCTAGGGTCGAATGGATCGAAGATTAAACAACAAAAATATTTTCGAAAAGCTATAATTATAATTCAGACTGGTCGCGTCGGCTTTGTACTGTGAACTGAACAATAATTATTATTGCAACGTCGTGAAATCGCTTAATCTACTGGCTGATTGAAAAAATTTCTCCGGTATTTCAGTATATCACGACTTCTTGAGCAAAGGTGCACTCTCTGGGTGCAGCGTCTTCGAGTTCTTCGCATAACGGTCCGATTTGACCTCGGACATCTAAAAGTTGACAGCAATGTGAACCAGAAAAGGTACTTCTCCTATGAACATGGATTATAAATTGATTAGTTTCTTCCATGTTTTCGACGAAAAGGCGATTAATTTTTTTTATCTTAAATGTTTATTTACCGGAACATTGCAAAATTGCTTGTTCACAGCGATATCGTCCGATTTCCAAATATGACAACAGTGGCGTGCGCCTCTACTCTTTCTAAAATTTCAGATTGAACCACTTCTTTCGCATACAAGCCAAATTGGAATTATTTAGTTCAACTTCAAGTATACAGGATATCCCAGAAGTCGAAGCCGGAAGCGACAAGTCATAATACATATAAGAACAATATTTAAAAAATCTAAGTTATGTATTTTTAAAACTAGAGAAAAAAAATTGGTTCAAGCCTGTCATGTAAAAAAAAATATTTTTTTTCGTTACTCCGAAACTATTAGACCGCTTTTGCCCAATAACGAACTTAACCGAGATATTTATCCCCCAAACCTACTCTGAAGATTTCAACTGTCTAGCTCATTCCGTTCGGCCGGACAGAATCGATTTCGACCTAGGATTCTTGACGAGTGAGTCAAACCAAATCGTTCAAGACCATTTTCATAAAAGAATTTCGAAGATTACAGACATTTGGGCAAATTGATAAGCACTCTGTTCCGAGGAACAAGAGCGCCAAAAATGGAGAAAAATCTACTCCATGTGATGGTGGACACCCTGTATATATTCTCTTGAACTTCGACCATTACATTATGTGGCTCTAACCACAAATCAAGTGTATGGAAAATAAAAAGTGTTAGCAGAGGTTAGTGTAATGGGCTACCATAGAATACGATGTATGATACTAGAGCTCAGGGAAAACACCTCTAAGGAAAACCCTTGTCTCCAAGTTAGTGTTATGATTTGTAAAAATCAAAACTGTTCACAAAATAAGCTGCGATATTAAATATTGAAGGGCATCTCTTTCTTCAATATAGATCAGTTCTTTAAAAATCAGAGGTGTCGCTTTTATTCAAATTGAGAAAACCATAAAGCTTTACGCGACTCCAATCTGGGAATCTTTGAGTCCAAGATGAATCTAGTTTCACTCCAAGGTACTTAGGTTTAAAATTATATTTCAAGAAAGAATCACCGAAAGTTACACTCTATTTTCTATATGTTCGATGTTCAAATGGAAACAAGAAACCGCAATTTTATTTGGGTTCGGGTACACGTCACTAGGTAATTTATCAGGATTTGTAAATGTGCAGACGAAATGCAAGGGCAATGTCTTCAGCGAATACGAATTTCTCAGAAGAAGTAGCAGAAATGTCACACAGATATAAATTGAAAAGAAGAGGTGCTGAAACTGATCCCTGTGGGAGACCATTATTCAGTATACATTCCATCGAATCCTGCAGCTTTACGAGATCTCTTGCATCGAAAATCAAATGATAATTAATCATTGTCTTCCATTCAATCGGATAAAGCTATACCATTTCTATCATTAACAGCATAACCCCACTTAACATGACGCAACTTCGAAATATCCGCAGCAAATTGAGGGCTAACATTTATATCGAAATTACTTGGCCAACAATTAAATGGAGGTTTATAAATTTTAATGACATAAATGTCACAAAATTTGAAGAAAATTAACTCAACATTATGAACAGTTGATTTTTTGACACAAAAAATGTAATGACATTATTCGCGGATCAGATCCTCAGGCCAATTTTTCAGCGTATGTTCATCCACGTTATGCAGAAAGATTAACAGAGGCGCACCTGCATCCAATCAAAAACTGTTCCTCAATATGTAATCAATTTTGTAACTCCAATTGCATAACCAGTAATAACATTCAGATCAATCAATTTATTAATGAAAATAGTATCTGTAGAACTTGCCTATCTGAAATTAGGGTCAATATAAATTTAATATAGAAAGAGAGATCCGATATCGTAAGTGTGGTTAAAAAAACTAGTTGGAAAAGGATGCAGTGTTAAATGTGGTTTGCAAAAAAGTTGGACTGTTTTGTTCTGTAGCATGTACAAATAGGTCCTTGCATGTAACACGAAATATATATATTTATATATACATACCATATGTTTATGTTTTTCTGAATCTACTTCAATACCATATCATCATGTATGCCCTCATACTTTCATAATTTATAAAATTTGAATATTTTGGTATTGAAAATCGGTAAATCAAGAAGCAATTTCAAATGAGGTGAAACGCTTCTGAATCGTTGCTATGACGGATGACGTAAGCAAAATTTACCATCTGCCTGTTACAGCCAATACTGACTTCGAGCCCTTTATAGGGAGCTGTGTTTCACTGGAATAAAGAGTGAAGCGGTCACGAGAAGAGATTGAGAGTAGATTTTGACGGCGGTTGAACTTTTTCAGTGTTCTTATGGATAAAATATCGATTCCAATAATAAAAAAAAATCATGCAAGAGACCTATTGTCAAGACCGGTCGTGCTCCATTGTTGGATCACCAACAATTGAGGATTAGTTCGATACTAACGAGGAGACATGCGATGTGTCATTATTGGGGCAATTAACTTGCACCCAGGATGAAGAAGAAGAACAAGGAGAAGAGGAAGCAGAATAGAGTATTATGAGTAAGATGGATAAATTTCCCTATTTTTTTTAATTACGCCGCTTTTATCATTTTCAGCCGTTGCCAATATCTTTAATTATTCAATAGTTTCAAATTTAACAACATCACAACATATCAGTGGAAAAGGCCTATAGGGGAAACCACAATAAAAAAAAATACTACCCCAAAGGTGCCGTGAAAACGTGTGCATATTATGACGATAATAACTCTTCCAACTTTTCCAATCGTTATATCTCAAAAAAGGTGGATCTTAGGAAAAAGGTAAGACATTTTCATAAGATAATTATCTGATCTACAATTTTTGTCTAATTTTATGATACAACTTACCGTTTTGCCGAAAATCGCGAAAACCTCGTTTTTGTGAACTTCGACATCGAGTGAATTTTTTCCAGGTATCGGATGATCACTTTTTAGGTTTCATTTATAACAATTCTACCAATTTTCAGCTGGGGCGAATTTTTGTAATTTCACTCCTATTTTTTGGTCTAATTTGACCTGAATAACAATTCTACAAAAATAACCTTTATTCGGTAGAGAACGAAAAAATCTACTTCAGTATCTCTGATATAAATATCTGTACCAATCCATCAAAGCACGTCCAATATACCATATTCGATTCTCTTCGACCCACGAATGGTCGTAAATATTGATATATATGCATCTAAACAACGAATTTCCAACCTCCTCTGAAACTGACATTTGAGAATATTCAAAATGAATTTTACTGTTACCGCTCGAAAGTTATCGTGTTAACGGTCACCCATCCGCTGAACTCGCCCAACGCTACTCGGTTTCCAGTATTTCTTCAATAACTCCAGCAATTTAGATCCGATCGTGCTTACAGGACCATATCCTTTTAATGAAATTTTCCATAACCAAATCGCAATCGACAGCCTCAATAATTCCATCTTTGAGGTCTTGAATCGACGCTGGGCTATTGGCGTAGACCTTCTTTTTCACGTGGCCCCAAAGGAAGAAGTCGCAAGTGTTAAATCACAAGATCTCGGTGGCTAATTGTGATCACCTCTTCGAGAGATAACACGGTCCGGAAACTTTTCCCGCAAAAGATCAATGGTTTCGTTGCTTGTGTGGCACGTAGCGCCGTCTTGTTGAAAGTAAACGTTGTCCAGATCAATACCATCCAATTCCGGCCATAAAAAATCATTAATCATCACTCGATAGCGCAATCCATTCACCGTAAATGTTGCTTCAGCCTCATTTTCGAAAAAGTAAGGTCCAATGACTCCGCCGGACCATAAACCGCACCAAACAGTCACACGTTGAGGATAGAGAGGCATTTCAACAATAACTCTTGGGTTTTCCGAGCCCCAGATGCGACAATTTTGCTTGTTGACGAAGCCACCGAGGTGGAAATGGGCCTCATCACCAAGATGATTTTTCGATGGAATTCCGGATCATTTTCATGCATTTCAACGACCCAATCAGCAAAAGACACGACGTTGTTGATGATCGGCCGGCTTGAGTTCTTGTGTTAACTGAACTTTATAAGCCTTAAGACCCAAATCTTTATGCAAAATTCGGTGTAATGACGTTTGTGGAATGCCTAATTCCAAAGAACGACGAGGAATGGACAAACCTGGGTTTTCTTCAACACTTTCGGCTACAGCAGCAATATTCTCGGCTGTTCTTGAGCGACGTGCACGGGTTTTATTCTTCACATAACTAACTTGTCCCAACAGCTCGAATTTTTCCACCAATTTCTTTATTACGGTCCGACAAGGTGCTTCCCGACGACCCAAAAATGTTCGAGTTTTACGAACCGTCTCTGCCAAATTTTCACCATTTTTATAGTGAATTTTAATAATTTCAATGCGTTCTTGAAGCGTGTATCGTTCAATTCTTATTAATGGCGTAGTTTCTACTTGTCAAATGTCAAAAAATGACAGCTTCGAAAGTGACATCTACCGAAATAGCGGCCTATTCAAAATAACACCTCTTATTGGAAGTTCCCAAGTTTCAATTCGATTGGATCTATATTTTTTGAGTTATTGGACAAACAAAATTTCAACTCCGAAACCGTTTGGCCGATTATGCCAATTAACGAACTTCGAAAGTCATCGTGTCAACAGCCGGTCGGACATAATCGAACTTTCGAATTCTTCATCAGTGAGTCGAACCAAATCGTTTGAGACCATTTTCGGCAAAACATTCGAACATTACAGACATTACGAAAAAGGAGGTAGTAAAATTAGTGTCTCTAAATTATCAACCCTGCTGAATGGCAGTTGAAATGTTCGCATCTGTCCCCCCCTCCAATACTAGGGGCCAGAAACACGGCAACTCCTCGGCGGTTATTATCCTGTCGGAAGTGAAAAATACAGCGAAAGGAATTCGTTATTGTCGTATCGAAATGTTTCGATTCCTGTTTAATTAAAATTGAGAGAGTCTAGCACGGATTTAACGAAAAAAATATCGGTTAGCACGATGTGGATTCAGCGAAATTGCGATTTTCATTTTCGAGTTCTAATCAATTAATACCTGACAGAGGTCTGCGGGGGGGCGCTACCTGATCACGGCTTTTCCCCCTGTTTTTTCAATGGGCGAGACAGGAGGGGACCTTTAAAGTAGATTATCGCTATTAGAGTAAGGGAGGAACAACAAAATCCGATTGAAGATTATAGTCCTACATAGAGAGCGGTGGCTTTGGAGAGACATTGATATCTGCTAGATGATTCACACCCCCTCTTTCTCTTTTGCGCCCATTAGAAGTGTGTCCGTTTACTAGAAAATAAGCTGACAGAAAGAGAGTTTCGTGCTTCTTCCTCTGATAAATTCATATAAAGGATTTTCCAATAAAGGTGTTATTTTGATATTCGAAGAAAAATGCCATTTTTCAATATAAATGATCGGATGTTTATTTCATTATAAAGAAGAAGCTATGCCGTTAATAGTGGAACATAACATCAGGCAAATGACCACCACGACCACGCTTACAGGGCCATATCCTTTTAATGAAATTTTCCATAACCAAATCGCAAAGTGGCTGCCCTATGTCCTCGATAGCCTCACGGATTCCATCTTTGAGGTCTTGAATCGACGCTGGGCTATTGGCGTAGACCTTCTCTTTCACGTGGCCCCAAAGGAAGAAGCCGCAAGGTGTTAAATCACAAGATCTCGGTGGCCAATTGTGATCACCTCTTCGAGAGATAACACGGTCCGGAAACTTTTCCCGCAAAAGATCAATGGTTTCGTTGCTTGTGTGGCACGTAGCGCCGTCTTGTTGAAAGTAAACGTTGTCCAGATCAATACCATCCAATTCCGGCCATAAAAAATCATTAATCATCTCTCGATAGCGCAATCCATTCACCGTAACTGTTGCTCCAGCCTCATTTTCGAAAAAGTAAGGTCCAATGACTCCGCCGGACCATAAACCGCACCAAACAGTCACACGTTGAGGATAGAGAGGCATTTCAACAATAACTCTTGGGTTTTCCGAGCCCCAGATGCGACAATTTTGCTTGTTGACGAAGCCACCGAGGTGGAAATGGGCCTCATCACTCAAGATGATTTTTCGATGGAATTCCGGATCATTTTCATGCATTTCAACGACCCAATCAGCAAAGACACGACGTTGTTGATGATCGGCCGGCTTGAGCTCTTGTGTTAACTGAACTTTATAAGCCTTAAGACCCAAATCTTTATGCAAAATTCGGTGTAATGACGTTTGTGGAATGCCTAATTCCAAAGAACGACGAGGAATGACAAACCTGGGTTTTCTTCAACACTTTCGGCTACAGCAGCAATATTCTCGGCTGTTCTTGAGCGACGTGCACGGGTTTTATTCTTCACATGACTAACTTGTCCCAACAGCTCGAATTTTTCCACCAATATCTTTGTTACGGTCCGACAAGGTGCTTCACGACGACCCAAAAATGTTCGAGTTTTACGAACCGTCTCTGCCAAATTTTCACAATTTTTATAGTGAATTTTAATGATTTCAATGCGTTCTTGAAGCGTGTATCGTTCAATTTTTATTAATGGCGTAGTTTCTACTTGTCAAATGTCAAAAAATGACAGCTTCAAAAGTGACATCCATCGAAATAGCGGGATATTCAAAATAGCACCTCTTATTGGAAAACCCTTTACAATGATGACATTGTCCTTGCATTCCGACATTCTGATTTCTAATAATTGAGTGTAGCTGTGGGTGATTCTTTCTTGACACATGATTTTAATCCTGAATACCTAGGAGTGAAACTAGATTTCTCTTTGAATTTCAAAGCCCATCTGGACGACTTGCATACATTACAATAGACCTTAAGATCGCAGAGCAATGTTACCCCCCTACAACAATATACAATATGGGGCGCTGATACACTTCGTACGACAGCCTTACCCTTGGTTTTTTCTACAGCTGAATATTGTTGCCTTGTCTGGTTTAACAATGTTCATGCTCAAAAAAGCTGATGCACAGCTGAACTCATGTATGTGGATCATCACTAAAACTATTAGATCCACACCTATTCATTGTTTCTTTCCAACATTGTCCCGCCCCACATTCGCAGACAGACTGCTGTTTTGAATTCTTGGAATAAATTTCATTCATTTCGTAATTCTTTACCGAATTTCTCCCATATTCCAGACAATAATATTCCCAGATTGAAATCGCGTTAACCTTTATTCGAGTAAAAAAATACGAATCCGATCCAATTCAAACATGGTTGTAAAACGCCGCGCGTAAATTCTTGCAAAATTTCGCACTGTATGACCAGAAAATTAAAAAAAAAATCATTGAAAAATATTCTGTATCTCAAAAACTATGCGTCCGATATCGTGGAAATTTTGCGAGCGCCTTTAAAGCCTAACTTCACATCCATGTTCCAACTTGAACACGATCGTATCTATATTGTTGGAGATCCGAGAAGCTTTGTGTGAGTTCAGTTGTGACCCTTGCCACAATAACTTTCCAACGGAAAGAGATAGCGACTTGCAATCGTCAGGGTAGGTTGCGCATCCGAATGGAACAAAGGTTTCGGAGTTATACCCTTAAATTTTGTTGTTATTTCCTCAATAACTCAAAATATCAAATACCAATATAAATAACAAATCCGATCCGATTAAAACTTGGTAATTACTTGTAGAATGCCGACGCGTTTATTTTCTTAAATATCCTTTCACTAAAAAAAAAATTTTTTTTTTTTGCAAAAATTTTATCTCACCATTCGTAAGAATCCGCTGAAATTCCGCACATACCTTCGAGCCACCATTTTCAAATCGAACATTTTATTGCATTCCTGATAAATCTGGGCATGGATTATTTTCAAATCGGATATTTGAATCAGAATTTTCCCACATAATTGAAAAAACTCCAACAAAAGATTTAACCGAACAGAGAAAACCGGACTAACGTGATTAATGATTAATGAGGTTTAAAGCGAGTTAATTGCAGTTCTCTATGGAAACTTGTTCGATGGTACCGCTGTGAATAGACAACAAAATGGGAGTTCTGAGAATAAGCGAATAACAATTTTCTTCTGAAACTTTTGTCGATAATCTTTACCGATCCATAACATTTCTTGAGCATTACACATAAAAAGAATTTCTTAGTCAGCAAATTCGAGAAGATACCGACAAACACGTCATAACTTTTAGAAATCATGGAAGTAGGTACGAAAAAGTTGTGTTTGCTTTGAAATTCTCGAGTACACAATAGCAGAACATAAATTGTTTAAATCAATCTTGAATTTCAGATAGAATAATTGAAAGGAAGAATATAATAATAAAAATATTTATGGAGAGTTTTTTTTTCAATAGAGGTATTTCTTCCACCTTTCTGAACATAGAAGACTAATACAAAAAAATCGAGAAATATTTATCAATAAATTTTATTATTGAATAAATAGATTTTGACGCCATTTATTCAAGCTAGATTGATGTTTCACCCTGTATGGCAATGATATACAAATTCTTATACATATCCTATATAATTCAGACAAAACATGACACAACTTTGAGAAATTTTTTAAATGAAAATTATTTTCATTTCTCTCATTATTATATTTTGTTGGTGTTCAAATTACTCCTTCATTTTAATCCTGTTTGTACATTGTAGATAATTTTCGTTATTTTATAATGAGGAAATACAATTTTTGACAGATATATCATTTTTACAAGTTTGAAATTTATCTGACACTTATTATTATTATTCCTAAAACAAATTTGGACGAGATAATCCCGATATTCCAATGCTCTTTACCTATTCAGACGAAGTATTACACATCATTAATTTTACATTTCCTGCCTTTCACATTCTTAATATCACTTCAATGATTGAATATTTATGTTGAATTATTTTTCTCCCCTATTCAAATAAATCTTGTTGGCATCATAGAATTAGAATGTCAGAAAAATGTTCATCAAAATTTAACATTGATCGACGACAATTATTGAATCTTTTCCTTGAAAACTAATGAAGGACATAATATTTTAATTCGGGAAATGGACAGTATAGACAAAACCGATATTTAATTTTTTTTCAATTCATTATGTTCGCATACTTCAAGATAAAAATTATATTAAATTCTGATCAAAGTCAACCCACCTACGGTACAAGTTTGACTAGCAACTACTCTGTGATAATTAGGAGAACATTTAATACAAATTGAAAAATTATTTTCCTATAAAAAAATTTTTGAGTCATATTTCTTTTTGGCGCTCTTGTTCCTCGGAACAGAGTGCTTATCAATTTGCCCAAATGTCTGTAATTTTCGAATTTTTGGCTGAAAAAGGTCTTGATCGATTTGGTTTGACTCGCTGATCAAGAATCCATGGTCGAAATCGATTCTGTCCGGCCGTTAACACGATAACTCTCGAACGGAATGAGCTAGACAGTTGAAATTTTCAGAGTAGGTTTGAGGGATAAATATCTCGGTTAAGTTATTGGGCAAAATCGGCCTGATAGTTTCGGAGTAACGAAAAAACATATTTTTTTACAACAACTTTTGAATTCAAATATTTTTAAGATGCAGTTTCATCATAAGAATCCATTGTTATCATTTTCAACTCTAACAAGCTAATACTTTCGGAGATATGATGTTTCAAAGTTTCAATAATACATTGTAAGTTCTATGTATTCACAGAATGTGAACACAGAATCTGTCTGTGATCACTATTCATAAATGTCATCTTTTCTAGCTATTAGAGATTGTCAATTCATAGTTGTTATTTTCTCTTGGTAAGTATTCGATTCTTGAATTTGTGAATATATACAAGACTGTTTAGATGTAGTTTATGGAGGCAATAGGAAAAAGAACATAATGGAATCATCAAAAGAAATTAGTGTTCGTTGACCACTGAGGTTAATATTACCTTTTACTTCCTTAAGCAGTGAGACATGTTCCTATATACAGTATTTTCATAATGTTGCTAGCAAAAAAACTGAAATATGGATCTACATTTGTGTATCAATCATTTGTTCTTGAGTTAAGGTTCATAATACAGAAAAGAATGTGTTAGTGGTATGGACTATTAAATTTTAAATAGGATAGTATTTTATTAATATATTTTGAACTATTAAAATAATTTGTTCGTAATCCACTACCTACTCAAATATCAGGAATAAATGGACAATCTGCTATGATTGTCTCCAGCCTTGCTCTAGACATTTTGATGATACTTTCCTTAGGTATTTCGAGTTGTGAAAAGTATGCACCGAGTCTAAGTTGCAACAACCAATTCCACGAGGTTGAATCATTGCAGATTGCTCATTTAATTTTGATAAATAAATTTAATGAAAATTCTGAAGCATTAAGGCATTTAAGCATTGTAGATTGCTCTTTTTTATAAGATAATTTTTCAAGCATTATTTTTAAACGACACTTTTCTTAAATTTAATTTCTCTCATGATGCATTTCTATCATAGGAATCCACTGATATAATGCCCTACTCTGAGAAACCAATACTTTCGGAGATATAATTTGTCTGTTTGAACAAGAGCGCCAAAAAGCTCCTGTCCACAGGGCTTGAACCATTTTTTTTCATTCCAACTAATTTTTCGGCGAAAAAAAGTTGGAATCGATTGAAAAATAATTCTCTACACACATCTTGTCCTCAGTGGAACAATAATGAAAATAGGTCATTTCGTTTCCAAGATAAACTTGAGTCTAAATGGATGGATAGATTAGTACAAACAGGGAAAAACACATAGCTGTTCTTATGAAGTCCGTTAAAAAACCCCCATGTACCTTCTTCAATACTGAATAATGAACGATTAATGTCAGGGTTGCCAGTTGCTCGACTCGCAAGGGACAAAAAATGTTATTATTATTTCATTGAATTCAATTAGTGTTCTCGAAAAAGTTATCAAAGAATGAATTTATGGATATTTCCGACATGTGTTCCTAAAAGGTGAAATTATCCGATCAATAATTACTTATTGATGTTCAACGCAAATAGAAATCGATGCACTTCAGTTACATAAGATCCGGATTCAGTTTTCTTTCATCTTAAACTGAATTCTCAGTCTCTAGAACCGGTATAACGTAATATATAGGCTAATATTATGCAAAATGCACGTCTACTTCAGATAATTGAATGAATATGATAATTTGTATCTACCTTTCTACAGAAGTACTCCGCTTTTATATTAGTCATTTCAAAGCAATTATTCCAACAAAGAAAAATGCCATATTACTGTTATATAGGAAATAATCCCGCATACAATGTTTCGATTGCTAGGAATAATCATATTCAATGACATTGTTACTGAATTATTTATTCATTAAATTATTGTTTACCTTTTTACATTCACTTTATCTATATTACCACTTGGAAATTTTTAAGTTGAGAAATAAACTGATCTTGTGTAGGTACCACGGTCAATTCAATTACATATTATCCAATTTACAGGTTGATTTACGAAGAGCGTTCGATAGAATATTTCCAAGAAAGACTCTAGATAAACACTTGAAATTTTATAACTAGTTTGTTAAGAGAGATGAATTCTTGAAAAAAATTTCAGATTCGTTCGACTTCCGGTTTCACCGAAAATGATACCAACTTTCGTTTTTTAAACGTAACACCCAGTTTTTTCGTTGATAATCAGATTACCCATTGAATTCTACATTGTTTCAATATGTCACTTACATATTATTCCCAGAAAATTCGTGTGAAATCTGAAAAAACCTCTTAAAATTTTCTCAAATAGGGCTTCATTCCAATGTTAAACTTGTAGATTTTTGCATGACAATTCCTTATTTTCTGGCAGAAATTTTTTCTCGATAATTTTTGGCGCTCTTATTCCTCGGAACAGAGTGCTTATCAATTTGCCCAAATGTCTGTAATTTTCGAATTTTTGGCTAAAAATGGTCTTGCATGATTTGGTTTGACTCTCTGATCAAGAATCCGTGGTCGAAATCGATTCTATCCGGCTGGCCGTTAACACGATAACTTACGAACGGAATGAGCTAGCAAGTTGAAATTATCAGAGTAGGTTTGAGGGATAAATATCTCGGTTAAGTTCGTTATTGGGCAAAATCGGTCTAATCGTTTTGGAGTAACGAAGTACATTTTTTTTTACTTTACAACATTTGAATTAAATTTTTTTAAAGATGCAGTTTCATCATAAGAATCCATTGTTATCATTTTCAACTCTAACAAGCTAATACTTTCGGAGATATGATGTTTCAAAATTTCAATAATACATCGTAAGTTCTATGTATTCACAGAATGTGAACACAGAATCTGTCTGTGTTCACTGTTCATAAATGTCATCTTTTCTAGCCATTAGAGATTGTCAATTCATAGTTTGAAAATATTTTCTCTTGGAAAACAAGCATCCGATTCTTGAGTTTGTGAATATATACAAGACTGTTCTGAAACCGAAAATAATATTGACTGATTTCATATTGAATAATGTAGTTCATGCAGGCAATAGGAAAGAAGAACATAATGGAATCATCAAAAGAAATTACCGTTCGTTGACCACTGAGGTTAATATTACCTTTTACTTCCTTAAGCAGTGAGGCATGTTCCTATATACAGTATTTTCATAATGTTCCTAGCAAAAAAATACTGAAATATGGATCTACAGAGTTTGGGAGAGAAAACCCAGAAAAAACCTTTCAATAATTTTCGAATAGTCAGGATATCCTGTATATGTTCCTCTTGTTTGGCGAATTTTCACTTTCCTTGCGGTAACGGAAATCGAAGTGATTTTATTGTCGCTACAGTAATCGATCAAGCCGCAGCCCAGACAAGTGATATGGAATTGTGGTTTCAAACAATCATATCTAGACATCATCTGTACTTTCTGCGGTTTCAATTGAAAGAATTCTGATAGTTCATTATTGTCGTGTTTCTTCCGATGGATAATCTAACCAAAATTCAATTCGATATTGCCATGTTTCTTTAGATAGATAAAATCTAACCCAAATTCAATTCCGATATTAAGGAGGAAAAAATCAACTTCCAATCAATTCGAATAAAGGAAACACGTCTGTACAGGTAGTTTTTAGTAGGCATATTCGACTATTAAATTATAGGTAATCGATTATTGGAATATTCGTCTAATCGAATAAAATACAACACGAATAATCGAATCTTTGTATTTTGAAAACCTAGCCTTAGTTATTACAATGGAATATATACTAACTGACAAAGAAACTGTAACACCCAGGAGGATTAGTTTAAATTTTAATTTTTTTTGGGTGAAACATATATATTATAGCAAGGGGTAAATGATTGAAATTTGAAGAAAAAAACGAAGGGTTTACAATTTTTTTTAATAAATTTGTTAATAATGTGTTTGTCCACCGCGATTATCCATACACTCCCCAACATGTCTTGGCATTGATGCAATAAGATGGTATATTCCTTCTTGAGGGGTACTATCCCAAGCTACCTGTAGTTCATGTTTCAGAGCCGCCAAAGTCCGTGGGTAAATGCTGGGGTAAATTTCCAAGCCCTCTACACATGATGTCCCAAACATGCTCTATGGGCGGAAGATCGGGGGATCTGGGCGGCCATGGCAAAATATTCACATGGGTCGCTTCAAAAAAGACTAAACTAACTCTGGCAACATGAGGTCGAGCATTATCTTGCTGAAATATTGGATTCACGAGCCGGTTAAGGTAAGGGAGAACATATGGCTCCACTATTTCTTGAAGGTAACGCAGCGCTGTTATGTTTCCTCGAATAAAGACTAAAGGTGACCTACTTGCATGTGCAATAGCACCCCATACCATAACGCCTACTGTCCGGTGTACATGACGCTCAACATCAAACTGAGGTTCACGTCTTTCTCCCCGACGTCGTCTAATCTTTCTTCGGCCATCATGTGCACCCAAGGAGAATCGAGATTCATCAGAAAATACGAACTGATGCCATAACACATTCCAATGTCGACGTTCTCTGTACCACTGTAATCGTTGCCGGCGATGCTCAACCCTCAGAGGTAACACAAGATGGGGTCGATAATGCTGCAGTCCAAAAGACCTCATCCGGCGGTAAATCGTTCGGACAGTTACAGGATGGCATTCTTCTCCTAACCACTCATCGGCCAAAAATCGAGTTCTCGCAAATTGGTCTCTAATTGCCACAAGTCTTAGACGTCGATCTTGAACTTCATTTGTGCCCCTTCGAGGTCCGGTGCCTACTCTTCTTCGATTTTGGGCATTATCAAACCACGCTTGACAACATCTCATAACAGTACCTAGTTGGATTTCTGTTCGTACGGTTGGCGATTTCTAGAAATGACAACCCCGCCTCCCGTAGACCAATTCGACCTCTTTCAAATTCACTCAGTTGGCGATAAATTCCGCGTACACGTGCTCTAGGCATTTTAACAACAACTAAACATCGACTTTGGATCTCCTCGAACAGCTAGTTTGTTGTAAAATTTAAGAAATTTGCAAAAAACGACTACAATATGGAAGTAACAAAAAATGTTTACATGAAGAAACCTTCACGATTTTCTTCTCCAAATTTTGATCATTTACTCCTTGCTTTACTATCTATGTTTTACAAAAAAAAAAATTAAAATTTAAACAGCTCCTTCTGGGTGTTGCAGTTTCTTTGTCAGTTAGTATATATGGACCTAGATATTTGGTTTAGGATCCAAGATAAAATATCCTACACAGAAAAAGTTTGTCTAAGCAATCCCTCATCTAATGATTTGTTTCTTGAATATTATTTTGTCATATTGAAAACCAAAAATTAGATTCCAACGCCAACATTTTGTTTCAATATTTTGGATAATCCCGATAGAAAATAGCATCAAATTTAACTCTCCTCTTTGAAACCACCCAATAACATACTCCTATTAGCAAGTAGACTTCCTTCACCGACTGAAAGACCTTCATAAATTCTTCGTCACAATGAGTCATCACTCATCAAGTTTCGAATCATCTTATCGGGCATCGACCTAATAACTCGGGACTTCAAGTCTATTGTTAGAAGCGAATAATTTCATTGCCGTTCAAGATGACCAATAAATCCTTCTGTATCTCTATGGGAAAACTACACCCATCTACCTCAGTATCGAGCTTTAGGCTCGAGCAATGTGACCACAAAGTTCTCATGCAGCCGTGGGCTTTCTTCCAGAATTAATGCCGATTATATTATACCATAAATATTATCGACAAAATGAATTTTAGAATTACTCGAAAACTGCATATTTTTGTCGAAAATAGACCACATTATCTATTCAAATCTCACAATTAAAGCGTATACAGGGTTGGGATAAAGTATGGAACCAAGTAAATATATTTTAAACGAAAAGGACGATATTTATCAAAATTCGCAGGTAAGTGAAATGGAACAAAATGCATATGATGTACAATTTTTTGTTAATAATATAGTTCCGGTTTAACCACAAATGCCATCAACTTCCTTAATTTAAATGGGACACCCTATATATTTTTGAAGATTTTGAAAGAGCTTGTTATTTTGAATTCATACATACTGAGTTTATTGTCAAAAAATTTGTAAAAACGAGGAATTACTCACTGTTAGTTGTACAATAGGTGTACATTTCATTATTTAAGAATAACGAGAAACAAAATTACTTCAAATGTTCAAAATGCTCGCCGTTTACTTGCTGAAAATACGCCATCCTATTAACCGATTCTTGAGTCACTCTTTCCAAGACTTCTCCACGTATTAGTTCACATTCACCAACAATTCTTTGTCTCAATTCCTGTAAGTTTGTTGGTCGTCTAACGTAAACACGTGATTTCAGATAACCCCAAAGAAAAAAATCTAACGGGCTAAGATCCGGAGAAAGAGCAGGCCACTCTATGAATCCGCTACGTCCAATCCATCGATTTGGAAAATTCGCATCCAGAAAATCCCTAACCCGTCTATCATAGTGGGGAGGTGCACCATCTTGTTGAAACCAAACATTTTGTGGTAATTGCCCATTCTGTTGGAGTGCAGGAATAATTTCGTTATTTAGTTGATCCAAATACTTATCACCATTCAAGTTTCCGTCGATAAAAAATGGGCCTATAAGCCTATTTTCGACAATTCCCATCCAAACATTCAACTTTTGTGGATGCTGGGTATGTGCTTCATGAATCCAATGAGGATTCTCATTTGACCAATACCTTGAGTTATGGCGATTAACTGTTCCATTTAAACAAAAAGTTGCCTCATCGGAAAAAACTATGTTAGAAGCAAAATTTTCGTCGACATTACAGATGTCCATTAGCCGTTCGCAAAATTCCAGCCGTCGCTCAAAATCATCGTCTGACAATTCTTGAACCAACTGTAGCTTATACGGATGATACTTTTCACTTTTTAATATCTTTCCTACAGAACGTCGACTGATACCATGGTTTAGTGCCAAATTTGTGGTGGAAGTTTGAGGTGATTCTTCTAAATCGATTGCAATATTTTGTTCAACAGTTTCGTTCGTTGCAGTCCGCGATCTTCCAGGTTTTAGCAAATTTTTTACCATCCCAGTTGTATTAAAACGTTGTAATCTTTTAGTTACTGTTGAGCGTGATATAGGATTTCTCTCCGGATGCAAATTGTTAAAAATATGACACACTTCTTCATTAGTTCTAACACGATCACCATAACCTATCATCATTAAAATTTCAATACGCTCTTTTTCACTCAATTGAACCATTCTAAATTGTAAAAAAAAAATCCGTCAATTAGAATTTGACATTTGGAGAACAAAAGACAGTAACCGTACCCGTTTATTTATTACTATGCATACAAACAACATCAATTAGTTTATCTAAATAGTTTTTTGCTCTAATGCAAAAAACTCACAGGAGGTTGATTAAAGTGCTATATTCCTCGTTTCTACAATTTTTTTTACACCAAACTCAGTATGTATGAATTCAAAATAACAAGCTCTTTCAAAATCTGTAAAAATATATAGGGTGTTGCATTTAAATTAAAGAAGTTGATGGCATTTCCGGTTAAACCGGAAGTATATTATTAACAAAAAATGAACATCAGATGCATTTTGATCCAATGCACTTACCTGCAACTTTTCATAAATATCGTTCTTTTCGTTTAAAAGTTATTTACTTGGTTCCATACTTTATCCCAACCCTGTAGTCAATAACTGTAAACCCAAAATAATTGGATAAAAAATATAATAAAAACGATAGAATTAATGATTATTATTTACATATAATAAACCTGTATTACCTAAAATATTCTTATTTTTACATTTTATTCTAATTATTACAAATGGCTCTATTGCCCAAATTATTTCTGATACAGTACTGGAAAAACAGGAGGTAGGGTTTCGAGATTTGGTATTCAGTTTCTTCAGCCTTTCGTCAAGATTTATTACCGAGAACGTTTCGACTAAGATTTCTCGACTTCCTCTGATGCGTCATTTGAAAGTTCTAACACATGGCCCTGAAATGGACTTGCAATTTGATATTTTCGAGAGAATTTGGACACAGTCTTTTCCATTATCCAAGGCGGTGTGAATGAACGATAAAACATACACATATCGCAAAAATTCGCATATACAGTGCGTGGATAAAGTAAGGAACAAAATCCATAACTGCCTCATTGAATGATTGTTTTCAAGCAAAACGCCCGGACAGGTCAATTTTAGTTTTTAATTAGCCACTTAATGGCATCAAAATTTTACTTATTACGCCATACATTTTACATAATGTTTTTTTTTTTAAATGGAAACCCCAATTTTTTTGCTTTATCACACGGAGCTGCTGCAAAAAATTGTTATCGTAATTCAGGTATAATAAAGAAGCAAAAAAAATTGGGGTGACTAGTCATTTAAAAAAATAATGACGTCACTCTGTAGAAATAAATCAAGTCATAAGTACAATTTTTATGCCATAAGGTGGTTAAGCAAAAACTAAAATTGACCTGTCCGAGTGTTTTGCTTGAAAACATTCAATAACACAGTTATGAATTTGTCCAGTTCTCCAGAAACGTCTAATAGGCACTCGAACTTGGGACACCCTGTATGTTCAGAGATAAACTGAGTAAAACTAGCAGTTTATTCTCCAATGCTATCAAATCAAAAATGATCAATCTGCTTTGAGTACAAGTTGATCAATCAGTGTCGTAAATTATTATATTAATATGAAATAAATAAATGCGACGGTTGAATACTTCAAAGAAGTTTCTTCGTCTCGGATAGCTTATCAGTGACACAAGCGCCGAATCACAACTATACTTATAGCTACTCACTAATTTCTTCAGAACGTCAGGAATTAATCAGGAAGAATTTTTTCTTCGATCGATCCAATAGTCCTTTCACACGTTAAATTAGGTCTTGCTTGAAATAAGGACATGACAACTCGGAACGTCATTTCCACCATCACTTTATTAGATCGATTTTCATGAATATTAAATCGAGTAGAATTTCGCCACGATGTTGGCGCAAACTCCTGCATTTCAATAGAAAGCCATTCACTTTAGAGGTTTTCAGTTGGTCCATCAACTTCCGCAATACATTTAAGGTTTTGTAATTGACGCAAATGTCCAATAAATGATTAACTCGGCGCCAAACTTATAGGATTCGAGTGCAATATCCTAAATTGCCGGAGTGTTACTTCCAACTCAACCCTTAATTGGATTATCCGGAACTAGGTGGAAAGGATTCATTTCTTACCAGCTCACATTCCGATGAACAGGAAGAAATAACCAATCTTCAATTATACAGGGTGGCCAACTGAGAACGACACTGATCCATTTTCAGGAACTGCGACAACATTTTAGAGAAACGCTCAGACCCGTCAATTTTTGGCGCCCTTGTTCCTCGGAACAGAGTGCTTATCAATTTGCCCAAATGTCTGTAATTTTAGAATTTTTGGCTGAAAATGGTCTTAAACGATTTGGTTCGAGTCACTGATCAAGAATACGTGGTCGAAATCGATTCTGTCCGGCCGTCCGGTCCAGCCGGCCGTGCGGTAGATGGTTTCGGAGTAACAAAAACATTTTTTTTTACTTTACAAATTTCAAAATAAGTTTTTCTCAAGATGCAGTTTCACCATAGGAATCCATTAATGTCATTTTTAACTCTAACAAGCTAATACTTCTATCTGTGAATTATTCTATCTGTGAATTATTATAATATGATCTGTGTTGATACATGTCAACTTATTTTCCTGAGACATTATATGTCAAATTTTGATATTTAATGCCCATGGTTAATCCATATGATGATGGGAATGGTAATGGTAAGTTAATAATATTGAGTTCAGAATATCTCCAGTAAAAACAAAACTGAAATATTGTCTAAAGTTTCAATTGATATAATATAATTTTCAGAGGATTATACCCCTACATTGAAAACAATTGATAAAATTGTTAATCACCAAGAATGTAATTAATCGACAATGTTGATTGCAAAAACCTTAGGTAAGTTCCTGATGAATTCAACTGTTCAATATTATATTACAGGGTGGGTTACATTTTCTTAGATCATTTTCAATGTTTTTATAAAATATCTCGAAAACTCTCTCATTAATTTGGACCTTGTTTTACTCACACTATTTTGAAACAGACAGCAAAAAGATATTTAAATTTCTATTCAAACTATCAGCTTAGTGTGAAAAGAGGTGTTATTAAAACACTTTATGATAGAGCGAACCTAATTTGTTCTACTCTTGAAATTCGAAATAATGAAATTGATTTCATCAAAATATTTCTTGAATAAAATGGATATCCGAGGCAATTCATAAATACATGTATCATGAATTTAGATAGAAGAGCAAATAATCAAGAACAACAAAATAATCAACAAGTACAACATAATAATCAACAAGAACAGCCACCCAATCTGTTGAATGTGATCCCTTATGTTCGTGGCATTTCTGAAAAAATTAGAAGAATCGGTTCTAAGTTCAATATAAGAACCGACTTCAAATAACAAAAGGATCTTAGGTCTTTATTAACGAAAACAAAACCCATAAATGAAAAACAAAATTAAAAAAAACTGTGTATATAATATTCCTTGTATTTGTGGTAAATCATACACAGGAGAAACATCAAGACCACTAGAAGTAAGAAAGTCAGAACATAAGAATAACTTGAGAAATAGAGACATACAGAAATCAAAAATAGCAGAACATGTATGTACAATCCAAGGAGATCACATGATGTATTGGAGTAGGTAATACAAAGATTCTAATGCTAGAACCTGATTATATTAAAAGGAAACTTAAGGAGTCAACTTGTATTTTATTGAACAGACAATGCAAATTTGCAAATTGCTCAATTGGTATTGACCATATTTGGCTAAATTTATTGAAAAAGGAGTTGGAACTTGGAAATATCTATGCAAAGTAAAACTATGTTAGCTATGATTTTTAAATACTGTCAATCTGACCATTCTTGAATTTCACAAAAACTATCAACAAAATAATTCTAAAGATTTTCATTAAGCGTCTGACGAAGGAGTCTGATATAGACTCCGAAACGTTACGATATAGTTGTTTCTTCGTGGATGTTGTTTCGTTGTTGTTTGTTAGGCAACATTGTTCAATTGATTGCTTCTGACAAATATCTTGTGTTTCTTACTCAGAAGCAAATCACAAAATAATTAATTTTTATTTTATAGATATTTTTCAGAGTTTGGGAGAGAAAACTAAAAAAAAAAACCTTTCAATAATCATATAAGAAAGTTTTGTCGAATTTGTATGTTGCGTTTCTATGATATGCACTTTTCAATTTTACGGTATTATAATACAGTATGGTGCAATTGAAAGGAATAAATTCGTTATTTCGTAAACCGGCGACTTTAAGGTAAAATCCCGAAACCCGTCGATTTTTATTCTTAAACAGGCTATTCGTAAGGAAACCATTTTATTTTTGACGTCATTTTATTTTTGCCGTCATATTAAATAATAATAATAAAATTTTATTAATTGTTGAAAAAAATAAAAAAATCAATTTTTGTTCATTATTGATATGGCTGAATAGGTTTTTAAAAGACCTTTCAAATAATGTATTACAACACCCACCTTTCCATCTGAAAATTTTAGCGATGACGTCATCACGCTCACATAGATGACGTCAAAAATGAAAAGGTATCCTTATGAATAGCCCGTTTAAGAATAAAAATCGACGGGTTTCAGGATTTTTCCTTAAAGTCGCCGGTTTACGAAATAACGAATTAATTCCTTTCATTTGCACCATACTGTATATGGGGTTGTTACTATCGATTCAATAGAACTTTACGGAAACGTGAATGAAAACATTGTAAATGATCTGAAAAAAAAACGCACCCTGTATCTAAATGAAGAGTAGTATTGAACAACTGGATTCATCTGAAAGTTACCTTGCCTTTTTGCGCGTATGTTCTGGGGAACATCGCGTTATAGTTTTGCCCAAATGTCTGTAACTTTCGAATTTTTTGAAAAAAATGGTCTCAAACGATTAAGTTCGACTCCCCAATGAAGAATTCGAGGTCAAATTTGATTCTGTCCGGCCGGCCGTCCGGCCGGCCGTTGCCACGATAACTTGAGAACGAAAAGAGCTAGCAACTTGAAATTTTCAGGGTAGGTGGCGCATCCCAATACGACGGACAAGTTCGTTAATGGGCATAATCGGCCCAGTGGTTTCCGAGTAATAATTTTGTTTTCAACCAATATGAATCCGATCAAATTGAAACTTGGTGGGTAGTTGTAGAATATGACCCTAAGCACGTTTGTGAAATTTTGTGCGAATCGTATGGCTAGAAAATTTTAAAAAAATGATTAAAAAATATTTTTGTTGTCACGATAACTTGCGAACGGAATGAGATAGCGGCTTGAAATTTTCAGGTTAGGATGTGCACCAGAACGCGACATTTCAGTTTGTTTATGAGCATAATCGACCAAATGGTTATAGAGTTATAGCAATCTGAAATTTTCTGAAATTTGGTGGTTTTTTGTTCCTCATTAACTCGAAAAATACTGAACTGATGGAATTCAAACATTGTTATTAGTTGTAGAATGGCAACGCGAAAATGTTTGCAAAATTTGGTGAGGATAGCATTTGTAGAAAATTTTTAATAAATCATTAAAAAAAAAAAAAAATTCTATATATCAGTAACTATTCGTTTGAAATTCATGAAATTTTGCAAGAGCCTTCATAACCTAACTCTACTGCCAAGTTTCAAGTTTTAATATGATCGGTTAAATATTGTTGGAGATTCGAGCATTCTTGTGCGAGTTCAGTAGTACCGATTTGGTGTAGCGTAAGGCTCCGAAGAAACGATCGCTCGACCCGGACTTTTGCCGTCGAGTCGAAGAAGACGAATCGATTTGTGTTTTTCCCAAATTTCGTTCTTCTAGGTTGAGCCTAAATATACTAATTCGATACAAGTTTCGGAGGTTTTGAGTCCGACGATTTTCCATTCAAAAAGTCAATCCGAGAAACGTCAGAATTAATTCGAGAGACGGGGTCGGAAATTTTCGAAAGCGAAACTGACGATTTAGGCCTTTTTGGGGCGTGAAACTTGAAGAAAATGATAGATAGCTTTTGCGCGTATGTTCTATTTTCCATTCTTCTGTATTGGACACCCTTAATCGAATTTACCATGGTAAATTATGTTGTCCATTCTCCTGTATTGGACACTTATTTTATATTTAAAACTGTAATTAGATCTTTGAAATACCATTAAATGAAGAAATTCTTGTAAGTTAACAAAATATCTTTATTTGAACAATAAAAATGCATTATTTTATTAAAATGATAGTTAGATGATATCCAATTGCTTCTTTTCTTTATAATATTTTAGCTGTAAGTCAGTATAGCTTAGAAATTTTAAAGTAACGTCCTACAATATTAATTTAAATGATATTATAAATAAAAAAAAAAAATTGGTTCAAGCACTGACGTGAAGTCAGAAGCTTTTGCGCGTATGTTCTATTGTCCATTCTTCTGTATTGGACACCCTTAATCGAATTTACCATGGTTAATTAAGTTGTCCATTCTCCTGTATTGGACACTTAATTCGAATTTACCATGGTAAATTCGAATTAAGTGTCCAATACAGGAGAATGGACAACTTAATTAACCATGGTAAATTCGATTAAGGGTGTCCAATACAGAAGAATGGACAATAGAACATACGCGCAAAAGCTTCTGACTTCACGTCAGTGCTTGAACCAATTTTTTAATTTTTCAATCAACATTATTAATTAATTCCTTTCTTTGTATTCAGAAACAATCTGTCAATTAAATAATCATTAAAGGATACTGTCAGGAATATTAATTATTAAATGGTTTATTTCTGGGTTTTCTCTCCCAAACTCTGAAAAATATCTTTTAATTAAAAATGTATTATTTTGTGAATTGCTTCTGCGTAAAAAACACAAGATATTGGTCAGAAGCAAAGTGTCTGACAAAGGAGTCTGATTTAGACTCCGAAACGTTACGAAATAGTTGTTTCATAGTTGATGCTGTTTGGTTATTGTTTGTTAGCCTATATTGTTCGATTTATTGCTTCTGATAAATATCTTGTGTTTCTTACGCAGAAGCAATTCACAATATAATAAATTTTTATTCAATATATATTTTCCAGAGTTTCGGAAAGAAAACCCAGAAAAAAACCATTTAATAATCTGTCAATTGTTTACAATATATGGGTATATATTATTAGGATTACTTTCCGTTTCTGAAGTTGAAAAAGGTTGATGATAGATATTTGGAAAACACAATAATCCTATGGAAAGATACTTCCGGGGCTGCATAACGCAGAAAATAAGTTTCTAAATGTTTCTATATTGATGGGAAAAATTTAAGGGTGGATTTTTAGCAAAAGACATCGATTTTTTTTTTATTTGTAAAGTGTTGGATCATCAAAAAGTTCTGATGCAAAATATAGTAGAGGTTGATTTTCTCACCCCAAAGAAACGATTAAAAATCGTTTATGACGAAGAGTTAATATCAAATGTTTGTGAAGAATTTGCAGTGATTTTTCGACAAAAAGACCACAACAAAAATGATAACTGAATATGATTTGAGTGAATTCGGTAATTCACTCATATCGTATGAACCAGAAATTGTTTCCACCCTGCTGACAGAAATTAAAAAAAAACAAAACGAAAACGGCCGCAATGAATTCCATTGTTTCAGGCTGAAGTTTCGAAATATCAGCCATTTATGACGACCAGCATCAGGTAATATTCAACATACTGACTTTCGTTACATCGAAAATCCATTTGCTTTTGACCTGTTATGAATTCATAGCGGTAGTGTGTTGAAAAATGGGCGTTCTTCAAAGGAATCGATATGGAGTTATTGCTCAAATCACGAATGCAATTCGGATTAACAATGCAATTTTCCCCGAAAATTAATATATTTGTCGAGTCCTTTGAAATTCCATTACATGGTAGCAGATGAAGGTTTTCAGAAATTTCATTCGGTTGAAAACACATCGGCTGAAAGTTCCTGGTCTAATGAAGAGTTATACAGCGTGGAAAAGACAAATGGAATACATTCATTATCTTGGTTACTGTACATATTTATGGAAAATCCCGAAAAACTTCCAATTTAAATTTTGAATTTTCATCCTTCTTCGGAAAAATGCAAACCCCCTTCGAGAGACAGATACAACCCCCAATTTTTCATTTAGGAAGTATGGGCTTGTTATGCATCGTTTGAAAGGTCTCGTCATTCTCATAATAAGATTTGGGAATATTATAACGAATTTCGGTAATCACATGATTTTATTTTTTTCTATTTTGAGTTTTGCAATGAACATGAAAGTGATAACATTTCTGAATACAGAATGGCGCGATCTTTTAAACGATGTATCACAAGCCCATACTTCCTATTTGAAAAATTGGGGGTTTTACCTATCTTTCGAAGGGGGTTGAAGGTAGGGTTTGCATTTTTTCGAAGAAGAATGACAATTTAAAATATAAATTGGACGTTTTTCGGGATTTTCCATAAATATGTACAGTAACCAAGATAATATATCTATTCCATTTGGATTTTCCTCACTGTACAGGGTGTCCCAAGTTCGAGTGCCTATTAGACGTTTCTGGAGAACTGGACAATTTGAAATCTGAAAATTGGGATTATGATATCGCTTGAAATTCTCTACAGAGCTAAAATATTTTCGAAGCCCAAGCACTTCCGGTTATACAGGGAGTGAAAATAAATTCGATGAATTATTTTTTCAAGATTCGCATTCCTGGTATGATCAAGTATTCAATGCTGAATATATTTCTGTTGAAACCATTGTATTCATTCGAACAGTTTTCAAAATATCGAAAAAAACCGGAAAAAAAGTCAAATATGTTTAGTCAGTATTACGTTCATTATTCTTAGTTTAAACATCTTGAGGGAGAACCGTTTTTACAACATCGAAGAGGAAGAATGTGGAAAGGCCATGCATCTTTTGAATTTCAGAAATATCATCACAGGGTGTTTCAAATTTTGTGTCGAAAATTGTGTTCAAAAGTTGACCATAACTTCTTTTTTTCAAATTAGAACCCTATTTTTTATGATTGCGTTGGATTCTGCGGTGAAAAATAATTATAGTTTTCTAGCACGATTATGCTCTTAGATTCAAAATTTGAAATTGTTTTTGTTAATTTAGGAGCATAATCATGTTAGAAAACTATCATCATTTTTCACCGCAGAATCCAACGCAATCATAAAAAAATAGGGTTCTTATTTGAAAAACAGAAGTTATGGTCAATTTTTTATCACAATTTTCGACACAAAATTCGAAACACCCTGTGATGATATTTCATAAATTCAAAAGATGTATGACCTTTCCACATTCTTCCTCTTCGATGTTGTAAAAACGGTTCACGATCAGGATGTTTCAAGCGATATCATAATCCCAATTTTCAGATTTCAAATATGTCCAGTGCTCCAGAAAGATCTAATAGGCACTCGAACTTGCGACACCCTGTATATTCGCGGCGCCATTTATGTGTCAGACCTGGAACTATCAGCCGATGTAATATTTCAACGATAGCCATTTGATAATTTCGTCGGTGATTCCTATGAGTATCGTTTAATTAGGGGCTTAATTTTTTTTCACTGAATTCTCGATAATTAGGAAAACAATCTAGTTTCAAATGTGATTTCCAACGTAATTTTTTTTAACTCGATAATAAGATATAAGATAATAGAACGAAACACTCTAGATAGTTTCAAAAATTATTTCAAAAGTAGATTTTTTAAACTTGTCTTCAACACGATCAATTGAATGTGCTTTTAATTCTCCCTAGTATTAAATGAAATAACTCGGCGCACAAGTACGATCATCAAATTCCCACCTCACAAATAACTTTAATCGGTGGGTAGTCAAAGAGAATGCAATAATTAAACATATCTGAATTCCGAAAGACCAACTATATCTAATGGTATGTGACCAAATATGTGATGCATCGGTGTGTTAATTACATATTATGTACAAGCGCAGTTGGAGGACTTCGTGAAAAATGTCAATTCCGGGAGTATTCGGATTGAAATGATATTTTATATAATATACAGGGTGGTCCACATAAACAGTCCAGCCGAATATTTCCGTATGAGAGATAGGTCAATTTTTATTCGGAGGACATCTTATGATTGCAAATTTGTGGTTGAACGATCTTCCACTAAGCGCGGTGCTAACCTCCCAAGAATCTTAAATGGCAATAGACCACATTAGTTAGGTTAGGCGGGAGATTTGAATTACGATCCATCCGTGGATCCGAGCACTGAATTCCCCATGCAGTTCTTATGGACCTAAAATTTACGCGAATTTCTGGCCTGTTTTTAGATACAGCCTCAAGGGCGTAGCCAGGGGGAGGGGGTTTGGGGGTTCAAACCCCCCCCGAAATGTTATTTTTTCTCTTAAAAAAAAATTTTTGCTGCAGAAAGTGACCCTTACACCCCCAACCCCCCGAAATTAATTCCTATTTCAAAACCCCCCCCGAAATTAATTCCTGGCTACGCCCTTGCTCTGGCTAATTTCTAAAGGTTTATTTTGGTTGAAATAGATTCTGTGAACCTTTCTCAACCATCTAGAATCCAGTTTTCATAACAAAATTGTATATTTCCAAAATAATTAATAAATATAAATTCGATTGACGTATGTCTTAAGCTCACTCGAAATCAGTCAAAAATAATAACATAACCCTAAATCGGCCTTGTAATGACGCACAACAGAAGTCATCTACGATATACGGAAATCTTTCGAACTAGAATGGTTTCAATTTTGATTTAAGAATAAATAGAAGTATATTTTAATGTGGAAATAACATGAAAACATGCACTAATGATGAAGGTACCCAATACTTGTTGTCTCTGTACTAACATTCTCTTTGAAATAGGGTGGTTTCATCTCAAAGTTGAAAAAATTTGAATATAGATCTCCCGCCAAGCGACTGTTCTAACCTAACTAATGTGGTCTATAGGGGTCGAGTGACACATCATTTTGAAGTTTTTGCAATTCTATTGATAAATATTAAATGGTTTCTTTCTGGAGGTTTCTATCCCAAATTCTGAAAAATATCTATAAAATAAAAAATTCATTATTTTGTGAATTGCTTCTGCGTAAGAAAGTTATTTTTCAGAAGCAATAAATCGAACAATTTTGCCTAACAAAAAATAACGAAACAACATCGACGATGAAACAACTATTTCGTAACGTTTCGGACTCCTTCGTCAGACACTTAACGAAAATCTTTAGAATTATTTTTTGCTGATAGCTATTCTGAAATTCGAAAATTGTCACATTGACAGTATTTGAAAATCACAGTAAAATAACTTTGCATAAAATTTTCCAAGTTCTAACTTCTTTTTTAATAAATTCAGCCAAATATGGTCAATTCCAAATGAGCAATATGTAAAATTGCATTATCTGTTCAACAAAATACAAGTTGACTCCTTAAGTTTCCTTTTAGTGTAATCAGATTCTGCCATCAGAATTTTTGTATTACTCCAATCCATCATGTTCTGCTATTTTAAATTTCTGTATGTCTCTATTTCTTAAGTTTTTCTCATGTTCCGACTTTCTTACTTCTAGTGGTCTCGATGTTTCTCCTGTTTACGATTGACCACAAATACAAGGAATATTATACACGGTTTTTTTGATTTTTGTTTTTGTTAATGAAGACCATTTAATAATGAATATACCTCCGACAGTATCCTTTCATGATTACTTATTAATAAATATGCTTAAAAATTTCTGTTTGCCGTTCGTTTTGGAGGAAAGATTTAATTGGAAATGATTTGTGGGGTGTATGAAGTGGTCGAGTTTCTGAACGAATTTTGATTAATATGATGATCAAATTGCCTACCTTTAATTTTTAAACAGTAATCGTGTATTCCTTAAACATTTTCTCTTACATTCTGTAATATTTCAGGAGTTGAAATCAACAAGTCCGAAGCATTCTGCCGATAGGGTCTCGAAATGTTTTCGTATAATTATTATACTTACGCATATAGTTCACAAATCAAATAAACACCACAGGCATTTCATTGATTTACCGGAAAGCATGAACAGACGCGTTTCAGGCTTCTTGGCCTTCATCAGTGTTCTGTAGCTCTCGACAATTCAACTTAACTGAGCAGTGCTAAGCTTCCCATAGCCGGCCTGAGCAGATATATGTATAAACGCTCATGCCACCTATTAGACAAAACAAGGAACTCAGCCTTCCTCTCTTGAAAATTTATGTCGTGAAATCATATGCCCCCTTCGCACGATATCAATCGAGAAACGACTCCCACAGAGCTCAGACATTCTCTTCCTATGGTCATGAAGGCTGTTCAGCGTTTTCAAAATAATATTGAAAACTGGCTCAACCGTTGTTAATAAATCAACAAGTCCAGAAAGAACCCATTTCGAGCCACTATTCGCAGTATGCTCTGGACTTTTGAATTATTAACAATGGTATCAGACATTTTTCTATATTTCATTACATGCTTACACTATTATCTGGTCAAGATTTTCTAGAGAAGTAAATACTGTCTTAAGCACGACTGTCTTCAAATGACCCCACAAAAAAAAGCCTAGAGGTGTTAAATTGGGAGATCTTGGAGGTCTTCCGATAGCAATTCGCGGGAAAATGATGATTCAGAAAATCACGTTCTAAAGCATCCTCTGAGCACCATCTAATTGGAAAAATATGTTTTCTATTCGATCATCATTTTCTAGAATCTTCAAAATGCGTGTAAAAACATACAAGTTTCAGATCGAAATTCGGAATTACAGTATTTATAGTCCGGGAAATGTCTGTATTTTAACTGTGTAATAGAGGGTGAGGCAGCATAACTTCCTTTTTAAAAATGCACACCATTCAGTCGGTTGATGTCGTAGCAGAGCGCTAGTGGTCTCGTTCGAAAGGTTAGTAGCGTGCGTTTGCTATTCAGGCCCAGTTTTCGAAAACAATTGTAACGTGGGTCACTAGGCGTGTGTCTACATTATAAAAAAACAAATAAAAATTTTCTGATTCATACAATGGTTTTTTTTTTAAGGAAAGTTATGCTGCCGCACCCTGTATCTTTCATTGTAGGCGAATCTAGCGTGAATTATTGCATTCCTGTATACACAAAAAATCGACTTACTTGTTTTCGAGGGAACACCATCCGCAGTACGGATCCTTGGCTCCCAAACATTCCAGGCAGTTCCTGTATACGCGGCATTCTTGAACTTTGACTTTAGATACCTGGAACAAACAGAATTCGGTGATTACAGGACGTCAGATGCAACGAGCGCCTGGGAGAATTTGTCGGGTAAATTCTTGGAGCTCATTTCCTATTTTAATTATGAATTTTTGTCTACGATTTTCTCTTCCGACGCCAGCGATTCGTCGAGTTGCGAGATGCATGGAAATTGCTTATCAAAACCACTAATGCCAAGAAGATTTGTTTCAATGAAAAGAGATCGTCGTGTTCATTATTTCCTTTTGTGTGTCTGTTATTACTTGGGCGCACAAATATTAAATTGGATGTCAATAACAGCATGACATAACTTGTCAATCTCGACCTATTTGAAATTAACTAGAATTTACATGCCTTGGAGTTCCGGGAAAAACAACCGAACGGTACAGGAACAAATAACATCCGCAATGTTTATGTTATTCTTTTTGGCGCTCTAGTTCCTCGGAACTGAGTGCTTATCAATTTGCCCAAATGTCTGCAATTTTCGAATTTTTCGATGAAAATGGTCTTAAACGATTTGGTTCGACTCACTGATCAAAAATCCGTGGTCGAAATTCATTCTGTCCGGCCGGTCCGGCCGTAGGCACGATAACTCTCGAACGGAATGAGCTAGACTGTTGAAATTTTCAATGTATGTTTGGGAGATAAATATCTCGGCTAAGTTCGTTATTGGGCAAAATCGGACAGATGGTTTCGGAGTAACAAAAAAAAATGTTTTCTTTACATAACAAATGCCAAATTAAATTTTTTTCAATAAGCAGTTTAACCATAAGAATCCAATTATATAATTTTTAACTCTAACAAGCTAATACTTTCAGGGATATGATTTTTCAAAATTTCAATAATGAATCGTATTTCTACGTTTTCACAGAATGATATAATTATTCTATGTATGAATTGTCATAATGTCAACTTATTTTCCTGAGACATGACATTGTCTAATTCCTTTCAGCAATCGAAGAATTATGAGAATAAAGTGTATTCCGAAATGTGAGCGAAGTGATAAAAATCTCAGTTGTTTGTTCCGAAATTAGTTTTTCTCAGAAAAGTCTTACATTTCGGAACGGAACATGAAGTAAGAGATCTGAGAGAAGTGAGACTGCTTTTCATCATGCTCTGTGGCCCTAGTTCACTCACTTAATGACGGGACTGACGGAAGGGAATATTATAACTTCAAAAATATTATGTTGTTGTTGAAATACTCGTATTTTGGCGATACAACGGGGACCTCACCCAAAAATGTTTGAAAATATTACGTTAATATTGAAAGTATAATTCTGTAGTTCGAGAGAGGAGAAAATTTGGTGAACGTAGATCAGGAAATTTTTGATCGATTACAAGGTAATTTTTTACTTCTCTTCTTTCATACATGTTTTATGGAATATGTACTATTTGTAGGTACTTTAAACCTGTTTTGGGCAATTGTCATAGGAAACTTGTATTTTTGGCGCTCTAGTTCCTCGGAACAGAGTGCTTATCAATTTGCCCAAATGTCTGTAATTTTCGAATTTTTGGCTGGAAGTGGTCTCAAACGAAATTGTAGAATCATGACCTTTATACGCATGTGAAGTTTTGTATTGACCAGGTTACCGCAAAGTGTAAAAAAAAATTTTGAAAATTAAAAAAAAGTTTTTCTACAATAACTCTCGAAAGGAATGAGCTAGGAAGTCGAAATTTTCAGAGTAGGTTAGGGAGATGAATATCTCGGTTAAGTTCGTTATTGGGCAAAATAGGCCAGATGGTTTCGGAGTAACGAAAAAAAAAATCTTTTTTGAGGAACAAATTTCAAATTCAATTTCTATTTAAGATGCAGTTTCACCATAAATATCCATTGATATCATTTTTAACTCCAACAAGCTAATACTTTCGGAGATATGATTTTTCGAAATTTCAATAATGAATCGTACTTCTATGTTTTCACAGAATGCTATAATTATTCTATCTAAGCTTTATTATATGCTCTGTGTTCATACTCGTACATGTCATCCTGTTCTATAAGAGAGAGTCAGATTCATTTCAGCTATTTTAATTTGATTTCTTCCATGGTGCAGTTCTCATTCTAAGATTGCTCATTTAATCTTGATAAATAAACTATTATCTGAATTGAATTTCCTTTATGATGCAGTTCTATCATAAGAATACATTGATATAATTCTCAACTCTGAGGAACCAATACTTCCGGAGATATAATTTGTCTGTTTGAACTAGAGCGCCAGAAAGCTCCTGTCCACATGGCTTTACCAATTTTTTTTAATAATCTAATGAATTCTTGGGTAATCATTGAAACCAAATGAGTGTTCTTATTCCGTGGACTGATTGTTAAAAATATGAGGAAGCTCTGGCGTGAAGTAAGTACTCTTTGGCACGCTTGTTCGGGTTGGCCAATTTAAATTGAATAATGAGTGCTTCTAGCTTAGTGGATGGAGTTTTAGACTCTGAACCGGAAGTCCAATCTTCATGGCTAGGAAAGACGGTAGAGGCCCACCATTGACTGTTGGATAAAAAATTAATATCGCAGTGTCTAACGTGGCGTAATGATAGGCGCTTGTGCAAAGCAGAGTCATTTGTGTTCTTGTAGGCTTTGCACCTGTGCCACCTTAGGCACAGCAATATTAATGTTTGATCCAACAGTGTATGGAGGTCTCTACCGTCTTTATTAGCCACGAAGCCGGGACCTCTGGTTCCGAGTCAAACACGATATCCAAGCAAGAAGCACTGATTATTAAATTTGAATTGGTCAAGGTGAACAAGCGCGCCAAAGAGTATAGACTTCGGGCTCTACGGCCAAAGGGCTCTACGGCCAAAGAATCCGAAACTTTGCAACCCCTACGGTACGTGACGTATCAAATTTGGCCACAGGGCCACGGTGAGGTTGGAGTTGGATAGGGTTGAAGGGGGATATTCCATTTCATCACAAAAAAATGGGCAAAATTAAAAATCAATTAACGGGTTTCAGCGTTTCTGGCGCTCTTGTTCCTCGGAACGGAGTGCTTATCAAGTTGTCCAAATGTCTGTAATTTTCGAATTTTTGGATGAAAATGGTCATAAACGATTTGGTTCGACTCACCGATCAACGTGGTCGAAATCGATTCTGTCCAGCCGGCCGTAGGCACGATAACTCTCGAACTGAATGAGCTAGACAGTTGAAATTTTCAGAGTAGGTTTGGGAGATGAATATCTCGGTTAAGTTCGTTATTGGTTTGGGAGTAAAGAAAACAATTTTATTTTAAGATGCAGTTCCATAATAAGAATCCATTGATGTCATTTCAAACTCTAACAAGCTAATACTTTCGGAGATATGATTTTTCAAAATTTCAATAATACATCGTACTTCTATGTTTTCACAGAATGCGAATTCTGTCTGTGTTCACTGTGCATTCATGTCATCTTATCTACCTATAAGTGACAAGTCAAATTTATTTCTGTTCTAGTTTGTTTAGATAATTCATACTTTGAAAATATTTTTTGTGTAGGAAAACAAGGTTCCGAATCTCGAATTAGTGAATATATACAAGACTGTTTTGATATCACAAATAATATTGACTGCATATTGAATAATTTATGTATAAATATTGGGGGATGATGTTTCAGAGGATTTAGAATTGGATCATTTTAATGGTGTAGTTTATGAAGGCAATAGGAAAGAACATAATGGAATCATCAAAAGAAATTACTGTTCGTTGACCACTGAGGTTTAATATTACCTTTTACTTCGTTAAGTAGTGAGACATGTTCCTATATACAGTATTTTCATAATGTTGCTAGCAAAAAAATACTGAAATATGGATCTACATTTGTGTATCAAACATTTTTTCTTGAGTTAAGGTTCTTGAATTTGTGAATATATACAAGACTGTTTTGAAACCGAAAATAATATTGACTGATTAAATATTGAATAATTCATGTATAAATATTGATGATGATGTTTCAGAAGATTTAGAATTGGATCATTTTAATGATGTAGTTTATGGAGGCAATAGGAAAGAAGAACATAATGGAATAATCAAAAGAAATAACTGTTCGTTGACCACCGAGGTTAATATTACCTTTTACTTCAAGTGGTGAGACATGTTCCAATAATGTTGCAAGCAAACAATGCTGAAATATTGATCAACATTTGTTATTCCAAGTTATTGATTGACAAAATAAGAATTTCATTCCAGACTATCGCCCGACCCTGTATTACCTCCAATGTACCATGTGTACAGTGTATAACTCTTCAAAATCCAAACATCTGTTCAGACACACAACGACACAACTACCCCCTTTTGAATTTTCTAAGAATCATTTAAGCTTTCCATGAATTACCCTGTAAGCAAGTGGCAACAGTGGATCAACCGTACACTGTTCATAACAAGTTGAATATATTCATTGTGGATTCATTTCCTTCACAAATTTGAACGATAAATGAACAAACCCGATGAAATAACTCCCATACAAATTTGCTTCGATCAGATTCAGGATTAGCAGGAAGAAGTTATAATCGAAGTCATACAACAGTTTATATTGTATATTCCAACTGAGTCGGCGACAAAAGCTTTCGCAACCATTCAACAGAAAGCGCCATATCAGCTCTATGTTCCTTACAAATTGTAATGAATTGACTAGCAACAATTCCATCTCTTCGTATCTATTCAAACATGATGAAAATCGAACATTCTATGAGATACGATCTTGAAGCTTTTCAGGCCATTTGACACAATAAACGTCATTATCATCCATCCCATTGCGGGATTTATTTCTATTGATATCCGATTAATCTCAACTGTTCATACAGGGTGATTTCAAAGGCGATGCCAGGAAAGTTAAGATGACCAAATCTCATCAAAATAAATCATTCTACAAGGAAAGTTAGGAAACCAGTCAAATTCGAAGCCAGAACGGTCACCCATCCATGTACTGAACTACCACAAGGCTTCAAATTTTTGTCCACTAGTGGAACACCTCAAGGGGGAGTAACGTCTCCCCTTCTTTGGAGCCTAGTAGTCGACAAGCTCTTCTTCCACAGGCAAACGGAGCTCGGCTTCGGGTGTATAGGCTATGCCGATGACATAGTCCTAATGGTCAGAGGTGAATTCGAGGGCACTTTGTGTAACTTACTACAGGAGGGACTTAGAAATATCGAGCAGTGGTGCTTGTCAGTGGGACTGAGCATAAAACCGAACAAGACCACAGTGATTCTGTTTACTCGAAGAAGGAAACTTCCATCTGTGAAATCCCTCTTTTTGAACGGAGATATTATAGAATGGAAGTCTGAAGTTAAATATCTAGGGTTAACACTAGATATTAAACTTTTGTGGAATAGGCATTTTGAAATCACTGCTAACAAAGAAATAAAGGCGTGCAGGAATCTAGCCGGTAAGACTTGGGGCTGCAACCCTAAGATACTGGGATGTATGTACATCATGATCACGTATGGGGCAGTAGTCTGGTACACAAAAACAAGAATAGCACGAAGAAAACCCTCGACAAAGTACAAAGGCTGGCCTGTGTATCACTGGAGCTATGGGAACCTGTCCTACCAGGGCAGTTGAGATTATAACAAATCTCACACCACTTCATCTGGTGATAGACAAAATGGTCCATGAAGCCATTCTCAGAATATCTAGGTACCTACATCTCATCAACCAATCTTCCTAGTGACGAAATGATTAAGAAAGTAAGCATCGAAAAGAACTTCACTACGATGCTCGGTAGGAAAAGAGAAAGTGAATCCACCACGCAAGTTCTTAAAAGAAATGCCGACAAATGGTACCACTACAGGAGCTGGCGCTGGGGTAAATGGGCCTCTGACGGCTGAGCATCGCCGGCAACGATTACAGTGGTGCAGAGAACGTCAACATTGGAATGTGGAATGGCATAAGGTCGTCTTTTCTGATGAATCTCGATTCTCCTTGGATGCACCTGATGGCCGAAGAAGGGTTAGACGACGTCGGGGAGAAAGACGTGAACCTCAGTTTGATATTGAGCGTCATGTACACCGGACAGTAGACGTTATGGTATGGGGTGCTATTGCACATGCAAGTAGGTCACCTTAAGTCTTTATTCGAGGTAACATGACAGCGCTGCGTTACCTTCAAGAAATAGTGGAGCCATATGTTCTCCCTTACCTTAACCGGCTCGAGAATCCAATATTTCAGCAAGATAATGCTCGACCTCATGTTGCCAGAGTTAGTTTAAACTTTTTTGAAGCGACCCATGTGAATCTTCCTCCATGGACGCCCAGATCCCCCGATCTTTCGCCCATAGAGCATGTTTGGGTCATTATGGGTAGAAGGCTTGGAAATTTACCCCAGCCCCCACGGACTCGGATACATGAACACAGGTAGCTTGGTATAGTATCCCTTAAGAAGAAATAGACCATCTTATTGCATCAATGCCAAGACGTGTTGGGGAATGTATAGATAATCGCGGTGGACAAACACATTATTAACAAATATATTAAAAAAAATTGTAAACCCTTCGTTATTTTCTTCAAATTTCAATAATTTGCTTCTTGCTACACTATCTATGTTTTACCAAAAAAAAATTTAAAATGCAAACAGCTCCTTCTGGGTGTTGCAGCTTCTTTGTCAGTCAGTATTATTATAATTAATATTTATGCTGGAACAAACAAAGATTAAGGAATGTACTTTTTGTTGAAATCAAATTATGTATTTTAGAGACAACACAGTTTGGTCATGCGTTTGTCCCGCCTGCGAAATTCCGAGACGAATTAATTATATTTATAATATTAATTTGTGAAATTGTTATTTTGCGCATTTCCGGTAATCGAACCATTATTCAAAATTGAAGTCCAGACATAAATTAGACAATTTATGAACTCATCAGCACAAAACAATTTGCGAAGGCGTTCTAAAGAAACTAACATTGCCACATAAAGTATTTTACGTAGTACGTAATAAGTTTAGTATTATTGTAATAAAATTTGGCAATATTCGAGGAAATATTAAATGAATTTCGGTAATCACATGATTTTATTTTTTTTCTACTTTTCTACTAGAAAATGACATGAGCTTTCAAACGATGTATCACAAGCTCATACTTCCGATTGTTGTACCTGTCCTTCTAGGGGGGTTGAAGGGAGTGTTCGCATTTTTACGAAGAAGAATGACGCTTTAAAATTTAAATTTGACGTGTTTCGGGATTTTCCATTAATATGTACAGTAAACAAGATAAATAATGTATTCCATTCGGCTTTTTCACACTGTATAATAACACGTACATATAAAATCGAAAAACATAAGCCTCCTTCCTTCGACAGTAGGGTAAAACACTATGTGTATTTGAAATTAACTCCAGGCTGAATAAATTTCATGAATACTGGAGACACTACTTGAAAGCTAAGGTGCTGGGAATGATAATAACACGAGAAATCAATTATTTCAATGAAATACTTGGTATAGTACTGTCCGAAGAGTTATCCATTATGGTATAGTCTGTACTTCACGAACATAATGTGAGTTTGTGTTTTGAATATTTGAAATACCCAAATGAGTCAACATATTCTGGAATTTATTTTATGTTCATTGATTAAACTAACTGGAATATACAAATACGATTCTCGTTCCACTCTGAATATTCCAATCAATTAGTTGAGTTTTTTCATCAACAATAACAAAGACAAGTGCATAGTTTATTTACTGTTGACTCCACACCAAATCGCCCAATTTGTAGAATTTAATTGAATTTGTCTTAACTCGATGGAAATCTATTATGATGATGGCGGCGTAACTCTTATTTCCAACAGGTGAAACCAGGGCGGTTCCTAACACGACTTTCTACCATTGTGGCTTATTTAAAAAAAAATTGGTTCAAGCCCTGCGGACAGGAGCTTTTTGGCGCTCCAGTTCAAACAGACAAATTATATCTCCGAAAGTATTGGTTTCTCAGAGTTGGGAATTATATCAATGGATTCCTTTGGTAGAAATGCATCATGAAAGAAATTAAATAAAAAAAAAAGTGTCTTTTAGAAAAATGCTTCAAAAATTATCTTTAAAAAAAAAGAGCAATCTACAATGCTTCAAAAATTGTCATTAAATTTATTTATCAATATAAAATGAGCAATCTACAATGATTCAACCTCGTGGAATGGGTTGTTGCAACTTACACTCGGTGCTTAGTTTTCACAACTCGAAATACCTCGAAATACGAAAGTATCATGGAAATGCCTAGAGCAAGACTGGGGACAATCATAGCAAATTGTCCATTTATTCCTGATATTAGAGTAGGTAGTGGATTACGAACAAATTATCTTAATAGTTCAAAATATATTAATAAAATACTATCCTCTTTTCATTTAATAATTCAAAATTTAATAGTTCATACCACTAACACATTCTTTTCTGTATTATGAACCTTCACTCAAGAAAAAATGTTTGATACACAAATGTAGATCCATATTCCAGTATTTTTTTGCTAGCAACATTGAGAAAATACTGTATATAGGAACATGCCTCACTACTCAAGGAAGTAAAAGGTAATATTAACCTCAGTGGTCAACGAACAGTAATTTCTTTTGATGATTCCATTATGTTCTTCTTTCCTATTGCCTCCATAAACTACATCTTTAAAATGATCCAATTCTAAATCTTCTGAAACATCATCCCCAATATTTATACATAAAATATTCAATATGTAATCAGTCAATATTATTTTCGGTTTTAAATCAGTCTTGTATATATTCACAAATTCAAGAATCGGATACTTATTTTCCAAGAGAAAGTATTTTCAGCATACGAATTGACAATCTTTAATAGCTAAAAAAGTTGACATTTATGAACAGTGAACACAGACAGATTCTGTGTTCACATTCTGTGAATACGTAGAACTCACGATGTGTTATTGAAACTTTGAAACATCATATCTCGGAAAGTATTAGCTTGTTAGAGTTGAAAATGATAACAATGGATTCTTATGATGAAACTGCATCTTAAAATAATTTGAATTCAAAAGTTGTAATGTAAACAAAAATATTTATTTTCGTTACTCCGAAACTATTTGACCGATTTTGTCCAATAACGAACTTAACCGAGATATTTATCCCTCAAACCTACTCTGAAAATTTCAACTGTCTAGCTCATTCTGATCGAGAGTTATCGTGTTAACGGCCGGCCGGACAGAATCGATTTCGACCACGGATTCTTGATCAGTGGTTCAAACCAAATCGTTTAAGACCATTTTCAGCCAAGAATTCGGAAATTACAGACATTTGGGCAAATTGATATGCACTCTGTTCCGAGGAACAAGAGCGCCAAAAATTATAAAATCGGGTAAAAACGTTGTTCTGCTGAAGGTGAAATGAGCCGAAAAATGTGAGTGGGCCGGTGAAGTTCGGGGGTATATTTGAGGTGGAACGGAAAGACGAGAGAATAAACGACATCGTAACGGCTTTTTTTTCGAAAAAAATTCAAATTAAGATCGCAATAGTGACTTTTCTTTTGAGAATCCAATGACACAGAATTTTGGTTGAATTTTCTGACGATTGTTTCCATTGCCCGACAAAGTCGAGACGCTTTAAAGACAATGTCAAAAATCGTTTCAAAGGGAAAATTAGATCGAATTTATTCGAATATTGCAATTCGAATTCGCTTGGAAATGGTTAAATAATCGATTCCATATCGGTTGAACAAAATATTAGATATTTTGCCAGTTAATAGTTAATAACATCATATAATAATGAATATTCTGTATAATTATATATATTTACCAGGTGTCTTACATACCATATTATTAGCATAATATATAGCAACAAACGATCATATAATAATGAATATTCTCTATAATTATTTATATTTACCAGGTGACTTATATACCCAGAGTACATAATATTCTTACCGAAATACATATTTATACAATTTTGAACCTAAAATTCCCATTACATATTTTATTGCATATGAAATTTACTATGAAATGGTTCCTTTCTGGGTTTTCTTTCCCAAACTCTGAAAAATATCCATAAAGTAAAAAATAGTTTTTGGAATTCATTTGAAATTTAAGCAAGCACATTTTTGCTCAACAGTTTGCCATAGATAGAATTCTTGAAGAAATGTATTACTGATTATTATTTCACGATATTCATAGCATAAAATCGTGATTCTGTTTTCTGTTGACTGTAGATAGATTGCTTCTGCAGATAAAAATTTAACAAAGTCAACCACGATGCATTAAACCAGTATGTTGCGTTTTTAAGAAATCAGTGAATTTTGATATGTACAAAAATTCTTACAATATTACCAATTCGCTTTTTGACTTTGATGATAACTGAATTAACGGTTTTATTGTTGATATTGAACATTGAAAATAAAATTGATAATTGTGTTTTGTGGATGGACTGGCTAGGTATATTTACCGACTATATATATTAATCGGGTGGGTAGATCTACATGCTATATAGGGTGAGTCTTTGACCACTGCATTAATTTTAACCAAAGATTCCTCTCATCAAATGAAACACTTTTTTCATTTACCATTTTTCCAGATTCGGCTCAGGTAAAAAGTTACAAGCGGTTAAAGATTTCACAATGTGCTAATACACTCCAGCATATAAATTATCTATGACATTGTTGGCGGACGAGAATAAGGCATGGTAACGTGGTTTACAGCTTGATTCGGGATTCTAACGCTCAGGGACGGATCCATAAAAGTAGTGAAATTTATGGAGTTTTCCATTTTAAAACATTCAATGAAGAATATCTCGAAAACGGTGTGTTTAAGTAGAAATGATGAAGAATAATATAATGTTCTAAAACGATGGAATATTATTGAAATGACTCAAGAAAAACTTTATATGCTTTCTTTATGCTAATTTCGTTTAGTTTTATGAATCCACGAGTCCATAACTAGAAAACCAGTAGAAGTAGAAAATAACTAATATTTGGAAAATATGTATCATAGTTATAGGAAACTTTACGCCAACATTCATTTTATTCGAAAAAAGGAGGTCAAAGCTACAAAATAAAAACTGATTTTTTTTTCAAAATTTCAACAGCCTGTATCTTTTTACCTGAGCTGAATTTGGAAAAATGTTAAATGAAAAAAGTGTTTCATTTGATGAGAGGAATCTTTGGTTAAAATTAATGCAGTGGTCAAATACTCACCCTGTATATCTACCGGTTCTACTAGCCATGTGGATAAGAAAACTTTGAAACTTCTGATATACCACATATATCTTATGTAAAGAATACTTATTGTATTTAATGAATTTTTAAATTAATTTTGAGCTATTATTATATTTATTTTCGAGATAACCTGTATACTTCAAGGAAATGTATTTAAAAATATATTTTATATTGAGATATACCATATTGAAAGTTATTTTATTTTAATCTTTATCTATCGATATTAGATTATAATAATTACCACCAATATGTTTGATTATATTGAGTTATAAAAAATATACACTTTATTTATGACACTGCAATTATTATTACATGTGAAATATATATGGGGAAAATTATATCATTTATTTTAAAATCATCCATCCATTTTATTGTTTTATATAGCACACCGATTGGATTTGGCTATTTAATTTGGGCATAATTATAAATTTAAATCCAAGAGCTTATTCTACCTACGAAATACACTGGAGAGAATGGAGACATAATAACGAAGCGTACTCCCGATTTCCGCTGTAGAGGCGAATTGCAAGGAAAACATTGTATGGCCCTATAGTTAGGGAAAGCAGTGGGTTGATCTTACCTTTTTCTCCGTCATGACGTACAAGTGCATGAGCTGAGAGTCTAATCGCAAATCTGCATTCACGGAAGAGTTTTCTTCGACTGTTATGTCCCCATATTCGAGCGCTGAAGTGGAGGACTCAACGACCACCTGAAAAAAAAAGATAAAATGCTAAATTGCTGAAATATGTCGAGGACCGAAAGAAACGGTCTAGCAGAATCGAAGAAATCTGATGACATTCATTCAGACGATCTGTTGAGTAACGAAAACAATCGGTTATTTTAATGACGTGCACCAAAAAGTTGTTGAATTTTGATTAATTTCCATATCTGTTTATCGACCATCATTGACCAATACTTTTTGTATTCAGTTGTAGTGAACTTAACGTTAATCAGTTCGAAAATGAAAAGAAAAATAGCTACAAATAATGCTATTGGCCAAAACGTTTCACTCATCAAATGAAAAATTATAAATAAATGATTTACACTTATTTATTTATTATTCGAAATTCTCAATAGTTAATGATCTTATACATCACAATCAATGATCTGGACATAGAGTTTTTTGTTCTTCTTCTTAGGATTTGTTTAAAACTAGTTACACAATCTTGCAGTCTTAATACTTTGTAAACAATTGAAATAATTCATTCCTAACGCTATTATAAACTTATTCTCTATTTAAATGGATTGAGTAAAGGAGAAAAACTGAGATTTAATTGTTCATAAACTAAATTACCCGAATGTTTTTTCTGATTTTGGCGCTCTTGTTCCCCGGGACAGAGTGCTTATCAACACTCAGCAAAACTTTTTTTGATAGTTTTCGAGATTTTCAAATTACTTGTTTAAAGTAAGTCACCCGGTATATGCGAATATGTTGCATTGAATGTTTTTTCTTGTCATTGACGCGCCCATACATGTATAAATGTCAAAAGGGATTGAATAAATATTATTATAAACACTGAGAATAAAGCTTCAATTATGGTGCCACATTTCAGTGTGGGACCAACTTTTCAACCCCCTAGAGGTCGCAGATTTAGACAAGGCCACCATTTTCCCGAGTATTCGGTTAAATTGAATACAATGCGAAATATCCGATTCAACTGGAGACAATCAAATTTTGGAAGGGTTTATTAATTTCAGTTCCATTATTTCGCTCAAATCCACTAACTTACTTCCTCGGTTACTTTGCATTATTCGATTTATGTGTTCTAATGGGCTTGCACACTTACGACCCGTCTCGATTCAAGGGCTTCTACAGGAAAACGGCTAAACATCATTGGGTTCATACGCTCCTTGTACATACATAGGATGTACCCTCCTACGCACGGGACACAATTTAGGTGCCATAAGTTTTAAATTCACCCCTTCTCATCCCATCAAATGCTGATGTCCTGTCGAAGAATTATGAGGATGATATGATATTATACTTTTAAGGTGATAATAAAGGGTTTTCCAATAAGAGGTGTTATTTTGATATTCAAAGAAAAATGCCATTTTTCAATATGAATGATCGGATGTTTATTTCATTATAAAGAAGAAGCTATGCCGTTAATAGTGGAAAATAACATCAGGCAAATGACCACCACGACCACGCTTACAGGACCATATCCTTTTAATGAAATTTTCCATAACCAAATCGCAAAGTGGCTGCCCTATGTCCTCGATAGCCTCACGAATTCCATCTTTGAGGTCTTGAATCGACGCTGGGCTATTGGCGTAGACCTTCTCTTTCACGTGTCCCCAAAGGAAGAAGTCGCAAGGTGTTAAATCACAAGATCTTGGTGGCCAATTGTGATCACCCCTTAGAGAGATAACACGGTCCGGAAACTTTTCCCGCAAAAGATCAATGGTTTCGTTGCTTGTGTGGCACGAACCGCCGTCTTGTTGAAAGTAAACGTTGTCCAGATCAATACCATCCAATTCCGGCCATAAAAATCATTAATCATCTCTCGATAGTGCAATCCATTCACCGTAACTGTTGCTCCAGCCTCATTTTCGAAAAAGTAAGGTCCAATGACTCCGCCGGACCATAAACCGCACCAAACAGCCACACGTTGAGGATAAAGAGGCTTTTCAACAATAACTCTTGGGTTTTCCGAGCCCCAGATGCGACAATTTTGCTTGTTGACGAAGCCACCGAGGTGGAAACGGGCCTCATCACTCAAGATGATTTTTCGATGGAATTCCGGATCATTTTCATGCATTTCAACGACCCAATCAGCAAAGACACAACGTTGCTGATGATCGGCCGGCTTGAGTTCTTGTGTTAACTGAACTTTATAAGCCTTAAGACCCAAATATTCATGCAAAATACGGTGTAATGACGTTTGTGGAATGCCTAATTCCAAAGAACGACGAGGAATGGACAAACCTGGGTTTTCTTCAACACTTTCGGCTACAGCAGCAATATGCTCGGCTGTTCTTGAGCGACGTACACGGGTTTTATTCTTCACATAACTAACTTGTCCTAACAGCTCGAATTTTTCCACCAATTTCTTTATTGCGGTCCGACAAGGTGCTTCACGACGACCCAAAAATGTTCGAGTTTTACGAACCGTCTCTTCCAAATTTTCACCATTTTTATAGTGAATTTTAATTATTTCAATGCGTCCTTGAAGCGTGTATCGTTCCATTTTTATTAATGGCGTAGTTTCTACTTGTCAAATGTCAAAAAATGACAGCTTCAAAAGTGACATCTACCGAAATAGCGGGCTATTCAAAATAACACCTCTTATTGGAAAACCCTTTATAATGCCCGTGGATAATCCATATGATGATCGAAATAAATTCTTTGGTAAGATACATAATCAAATTGGGTTCAGAATATCTCCAGTAAAAACAACAAGTTTTAATTGATATTAAATAATTTTCAGAGTAGATTTGAGGAATGAATATCTCGGATAAGTTCGTTATTGGGGAGAATCGGTCTGTTTGGATTCAATTTCTTTCATGATGCAGTTCTATCGTAAGAATCCATTTATATCATTCCCAGAGACCAATGATTTCGGAGATATGATTTGTCAAAGTTTGAACAAGAGCGCCAAAGCTCCTGTCCGCAGGGCTTGAACAAATTTTTCTTTTTGAAATTATCATATTTGATTAGTTACTTTACAGTATTTGCATTGAAACAAATTAAATATATAGATGTTATGTCGAATATATAAATCCGAATCTATCGGATAAAAGCGTAAGCAGCTTCGTCCCCGACCGCACTGTTGGGTTCCTCCTTCGAATTGCAGGAGATGAGCTGCGGTACGATATTCGAAGTGTTAAGTCCAGAAATGCAGTCAGATGTAACGAACGCCAATGCATATCGTTAAAGCCGGTGCCTAGGGGTCATCATGCTTCACACTATGGGACCCGCAAAGGCCTCTCACTCGACACAGAACTATTCCTCTTTCAATATCCAATAGCACTTGAATTCTGATGAGCCACAGCAGGGGTGGATTCAGAAAAAACTATTATCACGATTCGCCCTCTTTTATTATTCAACGCGTGATTTCCAGTTTTCTTTCATAAAAAAAAGCAGATGCAGATGACATCTTGAGATGTTCAGGCTGGAATTGCTGTTTTTTGAGCAGAAATTGACGAATGTCAGAGGAGGTGAGGTTAATTGGTAAACTGTGGGGATGATTCAGTGAAGTTCTTTGTCTTTGACAACTGAGTTGGCTTCAGCATTATTAGGTTTAATCTTTTGGCGCTCTAGTTCCTCGGAACTGAGTGCTTATCAATTTGCCCAAATGTCTGCAATTTTCGAATTTTTCGATGAAAATGGTCTTAAACGATTTGGTTCGACTCACTGATCAAGAATCCGTGGTCGAAATTCATTCTGTCCGGCCGATCCGGCCGGCCGTAGGCACGATAACTCTCGAACGGAATGAGCTAGACAGTTGAAGTTTTCAGAGTAGGTTTGGGGGATAAATATCTCGGCTAAGTTCGTTATTGGGCAAAATCGGACAGATGGTTTCGGAGTAACAAAAAAAATTTTTTTTTTACGAAACAAATTCCAAATTAAATTTTTTTCAATAAGCAGTTTTACCATAAGAATCCATTCATATCATTTTTAACTCTAACAAACTATACTTTCGGAAATATGATTTTTCAAAATTTCAATGTAAATCGTATTTCTACGTTTTCACAGAATTATAGAATTATTCTGTGGGTATTCTATGAATTGTTATAATGTCAACTTATTTTCCAGAGACATAACGTTGTCTCATTGTCATTCATTCCAGCAATCGTATAAATATGAGAATTATAATATGGGAATGGTAATGGTAAGTTAATAATATTGAGTTCAGAATATCTCCACTAAAAACAAAACAGGAATATTGGTGTATTGGAGTAGATTTGAGGAAAGATATATATTATCGTTCATCATAGAATTGAGGAATGAATATCTCGGATGAGTTCGTTGTTGGGTAGAATTGTCTATTGGTTTTGGATTGATAATTTTTGGCACTCTTGTTGAATTTAAATTCTTCTATGATGTTTGAATTCAATTTCTGCTAAGATGAAGTTCTAAATTTCAATAATGAATCGAACTTCTATGTTTTCACATAATGCTATAATTATTTTATCTAAGCTTTATTATATGATCTGTGTTCATACTCGTACATTTCATCCTGTTCTATAAGAGAGAGTCAAATTCATTTCAGCTATTTTAATTTGGTTTCTTCCATGATGCAGTTCTCATTCTCAGATTGCTCATTTGATCTTGGTAAATAAACTATTATTTGAATTGAATTTCCTTTATGATGCAGTTCTATCATAAGAATACATTGATATAATTCTCAACTCTGAGAAACCAATACTTTCGGAGATATAATTTGTCTGTTTGAACTAGAGCGCCAGAAAGCTCCTGTCCACAGGGCTTGAACCCATTTTTAATCTACAAACCACGAATGTGTCGAAACGCCATTAGGCAAGAAATGCGAAATTTCTTAGGCATTTTTTTAACTACGAATGTACATAATTCGAAATAAAATATAAAATAACCTTTTCAATGCAAATAATGTACAGTGCCGAATCCAATCACAAAGTTTCTTTTAATATTTCAGGAAATATGTTCATTCGTTGTAAATGAGATATAAAATAATGAATCATAAATTATACGATGTGGAAAAGCAAAATGGATTCATTCCATTTGACAGTAACCAAGATAATTAATTTATTCCATTTGGCTTATCCACACTGTATAAAAGACGATGAGTATTTAAAATTTGTCTTTAGTATTGAAGTGAACGTTGAAGTCTCCATCAAATATTAATGGTTGTTCAGGGAAATTTCGTTTGAACAAAAGAACTTCCCTCAGTTTATTCAAACAGCGATCAATGAATAAATAATGTAATATCCTCATTTGATTAGGAATTAATAATAGTGGAATATTTTTGTTGAACAAATCCTGCATTCTAAGGATTTTTCTCAAACAATTCCATTGAATTTCAAGCACCAGATGATCGAGTGTTTTTAATGGCACATTATAAAATCTTTGAAAGCTTGTAACTTTCTACCTGAGCCGAATCTGGAAAAATGGTGAATGAAAAAATGTTTTATTTGAATAGAAGAATCAATGGTTAAAATTAATGTATAACTTGAAGACAATCTATACAGTGTGAACCAGAAATGTGTGAAAAAGATCTCATATTTTTAGTTAAGATTCGCCACGTTACTCTGCGAATATCACCCCTGTAATTTCATCCCCTTTTCGTTTCAGATTTGATCGATATGAAACAGGTGAGATGGTGAAAAGCGTCCATTCTATAGGTTTTTTCCGTGTATATGTCAAAAGAATGGATGCTGAGAAGGCTTATTTCACGCAATGTAGATCTCAACGTCTACGCTTTCTATTTCCCATTCGTCTTATATCTTCATTGATCGTTCCACCCTGAATATTGTTGGTATGCTGGTAACTCATGAAATGTCATCCGAGGAAAAGTGAGGTACGTAGAGATCATTTTCACTATCAAATATCATCCGTTCCGATTGTTGCCTACATATTCTGGGGAACAGGGTGCATTTTGCCCAAATGTCGATTTTTTTGAAAGTCGAAACTTTCGACTATTGTTGAAAATTGCCACCAACACGTCGATTTTTTTGCCGAAAATGGACTCAAGGAAAACGATCAGCTTCGACTCACTGATGAAGAACCCGTGGTCAAATTTGATTCTGTCCGGCGACTTGAAATTAAGTTCGTTAAAGGGCATAATCGGCCAAACGGTTTTCGAGGACAAATTTCATTTTCAAACAATACAGATCCGATCGAATTGAAAAATATTATGTATCTCACGATAACGGGAAATATATGACAAATATTTTTCTTCTGAGAAATTGAATTTGTTCCATAATTTTGACGCGCACTGTATATCGTGTTATATATCATGATAAATATCGGCGATATACAGGGTGTCTCAAGTTCGAGTGCCTATTAGACGTTTCTGGAGAACAGCAATTATTTGAAATCTGAAAATTGGGATTATGATATTGATTGAATTTCTCTAGAAAGCTAAAATATTTTCGAAGCCCAAGCACTTCCGGTTATACAGGGAGTAATAATACATTTGATGAAAACATTTTTTTTCAAGTTTTGCATTCCTGGTATGATCAAGTATTCAATGGTCAATACATTTTTGTTAAAAACATTGTATTAGTTCGAATAGCTTTCAAAATATTGAGAAAAAACCGGAAAAAAAGTAAAATATGTTCAGTCAGTATTATGTTCATTATTCTTATTTTAAACATCCTGAACGTAAACCGGTTTTACAACATCGAAGAGGAAGAATGTGGAAAGGTCATGCATCTTTTGAATTTCAGAAATATCATCACAGGGTGTTTCAAATTTTGTGCCGAAAATTGTACTCAAAAATTGGCCATAACTTCTGTTTTTCGAATTAGAACCCTATTTTTATATGATTGCGTTGGATTCTGCGGTGAAAAATAATGATAGTTTTCTAATATGATTATGCTCCTAAATTGAATATTTTTTTTTTCAATTTAGGAGCAAATCATATTAGAAAACTATCATTATTTTTCACCACAGAATCCAACGCAATCATATTCATTTCCAATTCCAATTTCCAATTTGAAAAACAGAATGGCCAATTTTTTATCACAATTTTCGACACAAAGTTCGAAACACCCTGTGATGATATTTCTGAAATTCAACATTCACATTCTTTCTCTTCGATGTTGTAAAAACGGTTTACGTTCAGGATGTTTAAAATAAGAATAATGAACATAATACTGACTAAAAATATTTTCCTTTTTTTCCGGTTTTTTTTGTCGATATTTTGTAAACTATTCGAATTAATACAATGTTTTTAACTTAAATGTACTCAGCATTGAATATTTGATCATACTAGGAATGCAAAACTTGAAAAAAAAAATTTCATCAAATTTATTTTCACTCCCTGTATAACCGGAAGTGCTTGGGCTTCGAAAATATTTTAGCTTTGTAGAGAATTTCAAGCAATATCATAATCCCAATTTTCAGATATCAAATATGTACAGTTCTCCAAAAACGTCTAATAGGCACTCGAACTTGGGAAACCCTGTATATCGGTCGAACTCTGCTCGCAAAAGCTATTGACTCTACGTCAGTGCTTTTTGAGAATTTTTGTAATACTAGACTTATTGAATTACAGATTCGAACAGGTTGAACTGGGGGAGCTATGTTATTCCTTATTCTTCACCTATCCGGATTGTATTTCTACAAAATCGATCTTGTCCTTCCAGAGCTCGAGTTGCTTGAACATCGCTTAAGGGCAAATTAGACGGTTCATTTGCAGTAATACAAACAACATCGCTTTTTATCGCCAGCAGTTCGGATTTCTATTTGTGAACTGAATGTATAAATCATTAATTAATGGATAGGATAATACTGAGGTATTTCCATTCCATAGAACAAGTCTGTGAACGCAACGTATTTCCAGACTTTATTATAGTTATCGATTTATACGTTTCTCATTAACATACATGATATACAGTGCGCCCCTTCGCAGTTACTAATGGTCCCGATGCTCATAGGTTGCCGAATTAATTATGCCGTATAATATTAAAAGGTTTCTTTCTTGGTTTTCTCTCCCAAACTCTGAAAAATATCTATACAATAAAAAATAATTATTTTGTGATTTGCTTCTGCGTCAGAAACACAAGACACTTGTCAAAAAAAATTATCTTCAAAGAAAAATGGCCCATTTAACTGACAGGCTGCCTATTGCGAGATCCACAGTAAGTAAATTGGTTGCTAAATTTACTGAAACGGGATCCGTCCATGATTTGCCTCGGCAAGGTTGACCTCGGCTAAACGAAAAAACCAGATTAAATATGTTAGTTAAACATGAAGAAAATCCTAACCTTTCTAAAACAGCTAGCCCGTAATCGTATCCACTCTTTTGTCCAAGAAAGAACTATCATCCTTACAAAGTTCAACTGATTCACGAATTAAACGAGGATGATCCAGATAGACGTCGACCTATTGAGTGGCCACCGCGCTCCTCAGACTTGACCCCCATAGATTTTCGTATGTGGGGTTATTTAAAATTCCCTACTCTGTTTATTGGGTTCTGGATCAAAGTGATGACCCATGTTTCATCTAACGTAAGAAATTTTCGCTTAATTCATCGTGATTCCTGAATGATCTCCAAATTTGTCTCCGCTGAAACCTGGCGAACACGCTTCTGGTCTGAATTCGTGGGAGCCAACGTGCAGGGAGTTTTTGAGACCCAATTCTTCGCGTGAAATGTTTTTAACGCTTCCAACACTGGACCATGTCACGGACTAAATAAACATTTTCTTTGGTCACCACAGTTGTGAGGGCACATGGTGCATGTTGACAGGACTCTTTTCCCAGTTTTAATTCTCGTGACCAGTTCTTGATTACCTGGTACGAAGGGGCAGAGCCACCCCATACTTCTACCATGACCTTATGAATTTCTTGTGGGGATAACACCTTTTTAGAGAGGTACTTTATCGCACCTCTTATCTTGATTTTGTCCATTTCACGCATACCTCAATGGAAAAAAATTAATATTTAACATACACGAACTGATGAGCTGACGCTAATTGGCACACTCTAATGTCAAACAATAAGCTTTTGCCTGACGATGCATTAGCAGTTGTCATTCAACTCAAACTATGATAGGGACAACAATTCGTGAACAATCATCATACAACATGAAAGATGCCCTTGAAAACAATGAACTCACCTTCTTCAGATGTCCTGTGGCAGTTCCAATGAAGACGACGGTGAAGTCTCCTGTCGATGTAGCCGCTACAGCCGTCAGTCTTGTGTTGAAAAGTAGTACCGGTATGGCAGACATAGGTTGTTCTCCTCCAAGTGGTGTGTTGACATCGAGGCCACAAAAATCCTCAGCTATGGTTTGTAGCTTCTGCAAGAAAGAAAGATCAAATGAAACATACAGACATTATAAAGGGTCCGCCATTTAACGTTTTTTTTTCAACTAGTGCTTATTTCGTGAATGGTAACACTGAGCTCATGTCTGATTTGACAGATAATTAGTTTTATCCTTCCGCTGAACGAATATGGTTGTATATACGCTTGAACAACGCTGGGAAATATTGCGACATTACTTCATGGTAATGTTGCAGAATGTGTGCGGAAATTGCGTACGGATTTTGGAAGAAGAGAAGCACCGTCAGCTCCGTATGTTCGTTATCTTGTGAAAAAAGTGAAAGAAACTGGCATTCTCATCGATAAACCAAAGCGTGAAAAGCCAAAAACAGTGAAGCGCCATCAACATCAATTCACCGTCGTTCTCAAGAATTGAACATTTCGGAGACATCATTGAGACGAATTTTGCATAAAGACCTTGGTATGACGCCATACAAAGTCCAATTGGTTCAGGAGTTGCCCTGTTTTTGAAGATCGCATTATCAGCCGCAGAGCTGATGTCGTTTGGCCACCTCGGAGCTGCGATTTGACACCGTTGGACTATTATTTGGGTGCCGTCAAAGATAAGTGTTATGCCAAAAAGCCAGAGACAATTGATGCTTTAAAGGATAATATTCGTGAAGCCATTGGTTAAATACAACTGCACACAATCGATAATGTGCTTAAAAAATGGACCCATCGTGTAGGCTACTGCATGGCCAGCCGAGGCAGCCATTTGAATGAAATTATTTTCCATTATTAACCGGAAGGATTGTACTTTCAAATAAAAAAGAAATTTGAGAAAATATTCAGTAGCTTTTTTTTTATTGCATTTAAAAAAAAAGTTATTTGGCGGACCCGTTATGTACCTAGTTAATATGATTTTATTGGAATTTGTGCCAAAAATGTTCTCAAACGCATAGGTTCGACTCACTGATGAAGAATTCGAGGCCAAATTCGAAATCCGTGAGGATCATGAGGGAACAGCGTGCTATCATTCTGCCCAGGTGTCTGTAATTCTCGATTTTTTTGCCGAAAATGGTAGCGAACGATTAGGTTCGACTCACTGATGAAGAACTCGAGGTCAAATTTGATTATGTCCGGCCAGCCGTTGCCACGATAACTTCCTAACGGATAGAGATAGATACATACTTGAAATTTTCAGGGTGAGTTGCGTATCCGAATACGACGGTTAAGTTCGGGAATGGTCATAATCGGCCGAACTGGTTTGGAGACATACCGATCTGGAATTTTGTTGTTATTTCCTCAATAACTGAATTAAAATGCAGATCTGATCCAATTCAAAAGAGGTAATTAGTTGTAGATTGTCAACGCGCGAATTTTTGCGGAATTTCGTGAAGATCGTATCATTAGAAAATAAAAAAAAATTGAAAAAAATTCTGTATATCAGAAACTATCCGTCCGATAACGCTGAAATTTTGCGATAGCCTTCAAAATAAAATTTTACACAAAATTTGCACACGATCGGAGATATTGAAAACATATTGCAAGCCGAGCAGCCTTAGGTGGGTAGGCTGGATGGTTGCCTCGTTGCCACGATAAATTCCAAACGGGAAGTGAAATTTCGTGAATATCGTATCACTAGAAAAAAAAATGAGAATTTCAGAAATTATCCGTCACATACCTTCGAGCCACCATTTTACAATCGAGTACTAAATTTCGACTTTGTATGAGACATGACTAGACAATAGAACATAAGCCCAAAAGCTCCTGACTTAAAGTCAGTGCTTTTCAAAAAAAAATCACTGAGATACAGCCCTTCAAAAATCACTGTAAAATTTAGAACAATTTTTGGCGCTCTTGTTCCTCGGAACAGAGTGCTTATTAATTTGCCCAAAATGGCTGTAATTTTCGAATTTTTGGCTGAAAATGGTTTCAAACGATTTGGTTCGACTCACTGATCAAGAGTCCGTGGTCGAAATCGATTCTGTCCGGCCATCCGTCCGTTAACACGATAACTCTCGAACGAAAGGAGTTAGAGGATTGAAATTTGCAGGGTAGGTTTGGAGCGTAACGGTCGTAACGGGGGAAATCCACCAAGTGGTTTCAGAGTTATGGCCGATACTCCGAAACCATGTGGCCTATTTTGCCCAATAGCGAATCTAACCGAGATATTTATCTCCCTAACCTACTCTGAAAATTTCAACTGCCTAGCTCATTCCGTTCGAGAGTTATTGTAGAAACAAAATTTAAAAAATTTTATAATTTTGACACTTCATGGTAACCCGATCAATACAAAACTTCACATGCGTCTAAAGGTCATGATAGGTCGAGTGATGGGTTTGGGAAATATTCATAAAAAATGTTTTTACTAAAAACGGGCATAACTCCGAAACCGCTTGATGGATTTCACCCGTTAACGAACTCGTCCGACATATTTACGCTACAAACCTACCCTGCAAATTTCAATCCTCTAACTCCTTTCGTTCGTGAGTCATAGTGTTAACGGACGGCCGGCCGGACAGAATCGATTTCGACCACGGATTCTTGATCAGTGAGTCGAACCAAATCGTTCGAAACCATTTTCAGCCGAAAATTCGAAAATTACAGACATTTGGGCAAATTGATAAGCACTCTGTTCCGAGGAACAAGAGCGCCAAAAATCAGGATCATCCTTCCTGAGATTTGCCACCATCAACTCAATCATTAATCAGTCCGGGAAGTCTTGACATCACACTTCACATTACCAAAATTCAATATTCAAGGTATCCCAGATTAATTGAATCAGCATACAGGCGAGGGATCACACCTGATTCGACCAGGATCGAACGTGGGGACGCCCACCACCGATACCAGGAAATTCGTACCTGATTAAATTTCATCTTAAAATTCTGGTAATTGGGGATGGATGCACAAGCGTGACGGAAAGGATTAAGCAAACATTCGCGGAGAGGTCTCCAAAATTCAATTATAACGAGGCTTCGGCCAAATTGATCAGTGAATAAGGGTAGATTTGAGGCGAGTTGATACAACTATTGGTATGTTGGTATTGGATTCTGTTTCGGTGTACAAACAATGACCAATCTCCAGGTGGACAGAGGACGATCAATAATTTTACACAAAGATTTATTACCCCAGAAATAAACGAATATTGGCCATGAAAAGCCTTAGTTCCAATTTTTGTTGTTTCAATTAGAGATCAAGACAGAAGGTTATTCCACAAAATTGGTTCAAGCCCTGTGGACAGGAGCTTTTTGTCGCCCTTGTTCAAACAGACAAATTATATCTCTGAAAGTATTGGTTATCATAGTTGGGAATTATATCAATGGATTCCTATGATAGAACTGCATCATGAAAGAAATTAAATTTAGAAAAAGTGTCGTTTAAAAAAATGCTTAAAAAATTATCTTAAAAAAAATTGGTTCAAGCACTGACGTGAAGTCAGAAGCTTTTGCGCGTATGTTCTATTGTCCATTCTTCTGTATTGGACACCCTTAATCGAATTTACCATGGTCAATTATGTTGTCCATTCTCCTGTATTGGACACTCTTAATTCAAATTTACCATGGTAAATTCGAATTAAGTGTCCAATACAGGAGAATGGACGACATAATTAACCATGGTAAATTCCATTAAGGGTGTCCAATACAGAAGAATGGACAATAGAACATACGCGCAAAAGCTTCTGACTTCACGTCAGTGCTTGAACCAATTTTTTTTTCGTGATTTTTTTTTAATTTTCTGGAGGCGCGGTTCTTAAAATTTTTTTTTTCGTCATTTTTTTCAAATTTTCTAGGAGTACGGTTCTTACAGAATTTTAAACACGTCTTTGTGTTGATTTTCTACTACTAGTTACCAAGCTTCAATTCAATCGAATATTTATTTTTTGAGTTATCAAGGAAACAGAGACAAGGAAACAATATTCCAGGTGGATATAACTCGGAAACCGTTAAACCGATTATGCCCAAAAACGAACTCAACTCTTCCTTTCGGATACGCAACCTACCCTGAAAATTGCAAGTCCCTATCTCCTTTGGTTCGAAATTTATCGAGGCAACGGTCACCCATCTACTGAACTCACACAAGAATGCTCGAATCTCCAACAATATTCAACCGATCGTGTTAAAACTTGAAACTTGGCAGTAGAGTTAGGTAATGAACGCTCTTGCAAAATTTCAGCATATTCAAACGTATAGTTACTGATATATAGAATTTTTTTTTTATTTTCAATGATTTATTAAAAATTTTCTACAAATGCTATCCTCACCAAATTTCGCAAACAATTTCGCGTTGGCATTCTACAACTAATAACCATGTTTGAATTCAAACGGTTCAGTATTTTTTGAGTTAATGAGGAACAAAAAACCACCAAATTTCAGATGGCTATAACTCTGAAACCGTTTGGTCGATTATGCTCATAAACAAACTCAAATGTGGCATTCACATGCACAACATAACCTGAAATTTTCAAGCCGCTATCTCTTTCCGTTCTCAGGTTATCGTGACAAAAAAAATATTTTTTAATAATTTTTTTAAAATTTTCTAGCCATACGATTCACCCAAAATTTCACAAACGTGCTTAGGTTCATATTCTACAACTACTCACCAAGTTTCAATTCGATCGGATTTATATTGGTTGAAAACAAAATTATTACTCGGAAACCACTGGGCCGATTATGCCCATTAACGAACTTGTCCGTCGTATTGCGATGCGCCACCCACCCTGAAAATTTCAAGTCGCTAGCTCTTTTCGTTTTCAAATTATCGTGGCAACGGCGGCCGTACGGCCGGACGGACAGAATCAAATTTGACCTCGAATTCTTCATCGGGGAGTCGAACTAAATCGTTTGAGACCAATTTCGTCAAAAAATTCGAAAGTTACAGACATTTGGGCAAAACTATAACGCGATGTTCCCCAGAACATACGCGCAAAAAAAGAGCAATCCACAATGCTTCAAAAATTGTCATTAAATTTATTTATCAAGATTAAATTAACAATCTGCAATGATTCAACCTCGTGGAATGGGTTGTTACAACTTACACTCGGTGCATAGTTTCCATAACTCGAAATACTGAAAGTATCATCGAAATGTCTACAGAAAGGCTGGAGACAATCATAGCAGATTTGTCCATTTATTCCTGATATTTGAGTAGGTAGAGGATTACGAACAAATTATTTTAATAGTTCAAAATATATTAATAAAATACTATCCTCTTTTCATAATTTAAAATTTAATAGTTCATACCACTAACACATTCTTTTCTGTATTATGAATATTAACTCAAGAAAAAATGTTTGACTCACAAATGTAGATCCATATTTCAGTATTTTTGACGCTCTTGTTCCTCGAAACAGAGTGCTTATCAATTTGCCCAAATGTCTGAATTTTCGAATTTTTGGCTGAAAATGGTATCAAACGATTTGGTTCGACTCACTGATCAAGAATCCGTGGTCGAAATCGATTATGTCCGGCTGTCCGTTAACACAATAACTCTCGAACGAAAGGAGTTAGAGGATTGAAATTTGCATGGTAGGTTTGGACTGTAAATATCTCGGACGAGTTCGTTAACGGGCGAAATCCATCAAGCGGTTTCGGAGTTATGGCCGTTTTTAGTAAAAACATTTTTTATGAATATTTCCGAAACCGATCACTCACTCTATCTGAAATTTAGCATCAAATTGTAGAATCATGACCTTTAGACGCATGTGAAGTTTTGTATTGATAGGGTTACCGTAAAGTGTCGAAAAAAAAATTTTGAAAATTTTTAAATTTTGTTTTCACAATAACCAAAAATAAGTCAATCTTTTCAATCTTTGTGTTTTTCTTAAATGTTAGGTACGTTTAGTGGGTGTAAAATTAAATAAAATCGATATATACGGTTATAAATTGTTTTTTAAATACACGTCAGATATTGTAACATTAAATGTGGTTCCTTAAATGTTTTCTTTCTGAAGAACAACACAATCTGTTGAATGTGATCCCTTATGTTCTTGGCCTTTCGGAAAAAATCAGAAGAATAGGTTCTAAGTTCAATATAAGAAGCGTTTTCAAGACACAAAATGATCTTAGGTCTTTATTAACAAAGGCAAAACCCAAAAAAAAATTTTTTTATTAAATAGATATTTTTCATAGTTTGGGAGAGAAAACCCAGAAATAAACCATTTAATAATGAATATACCTCCCACAGTATCCTTTAATGATTATTATCTACAGAACAAGAAAACCTTCGTGTTACGACTTTTTTTTTTCATTTTCGTATTTGGATACGACCGACTACCCTATTCAGCTTAATATTACAACCCAAAAATATTTTTTTGTCAGCCAGTGTAATCGTTAGTTGTTCTAATTCAAACAAATTCCCTAACAAGTACCGTGTATCCGAGAACGTCAACAATGAATAGTCTTGGACTAGATGGATGAGAATACCTATTTGTTATACCTACAACCTACAAGTTCAATCTTAAGGTGAAATTCCTGTAAAGACATGTATAGATAACTGCCGAAGGTCCAAGATTAAGAAAAAATTCAACCGTTACAATTCGTGACCCATTCTGTTTATCTCTCGTGGGCAAATTCGTAAATAACAAGTACGTCGTGAACTTCATGATCATAACTATCTACGAATATCTCTTATCTTCTGCTCCCAAATATTGTGAGATAATTATCCGTAACTCAAAGAAGTTTTCACAAGCACAGGGATAGAGATGGTTCAATAGATTCTATAATGAGCATCTAGGTATGGTCATGACCGGAGATATTTATTTTTTAATTGGAATCATTCGGAATATATTTCACTCTCAGTGTTCGAAATACCAGCCTCGGATTGCGGAGAATATTATTGTTTATTGTTATACAATGTACTGTACAAACCTAGAAATTTCACGAAGCTTCAATATATCTTCTTGAAGGGGGCAAACTTGATCATATCTGACGGATATTATCGATCGAATCCAAATAAAGTTTCTTGTTACCATTCGCCCAATCATCAAAAATATAGAATATAATTTCAATCCTAAATACCTTGGAGTGAAACTAGATTCCTCTTGAAATAATCATTGAAGGATACTGTGGGAGGTATATTTATTATTAAATGGTTTCCTTCTGGGTTTTCTCTCACAAACGGTGAATAAAAATTTATTATTTTGTGAATTGCGTAAGAAGCAATCAATCGAACAATGTTGCCTAACAAACAATAACGAAACAACATCAACGATGAAACAACTAATTCGTAACATTTCGGAATCTAAATCAGACTTCTTCGTCAGACATTTATCGAAAATCTTTAGAATTATTTTGTTGATAGTTATTCTGAAATTCGAGAATTGTCACATTGACAGTATTTGAAAATCATAATAACATAGTTTTACTTAGCATAGAAAGTTCCAACTACTTTTTCAATAAATTCTGCCAAATATGGACAATAACAATTGAGCAATTTGCAAAATTGCCACTGTTCAACAAAATACAAGTTGACTCCTTAAGTTTCCTTTTAATCAGATTCTGTCATCAGAATCTTTGTATTTCTCCAATCCATTTTGTGATCTCCTTGGATTGTACATACATGTTCTGTTATTTTTGGCGCTCTAGTTCCTCGGAACTGAGTGCTTATCAATTTGCCCAAATGTCTGTAATTTTCGAATTTTTCGATGAAAATGGTCTTAAACGATTTGGTTCGACTCACTGATCAAGAATTCGTGGTCGAAATTCATTCTGTCCGGCCGTAGGCACGATAACTCTCGAAAGGAATGAGCTAGACAGTTGAAATTTTCAGAGTAGGTTTGGGGGATAAATATCTCGGCTAAGTTCGTTATTGGGCAAAATCTGACAGATGGTACCGGAGTAACAAAAAAAAAATTTTTTTTGACAGAACAAATTCCAAATTAAAATTTTTTTCAATAAGCAGTTTTACCATAAGAATCCATTCATATCATTTTAAACTCTAACAAGCTAATACTTTCGGAGATATGATTCTTCAAAATTTCAATGATGGAATTATTTTGTGGCTATTCTATGAATTGTTATAATGTCAACTTTGACGTTGTCTCATTGTCATTCATTCCAGTAATGGTATCAATATGAGAATCATAATATGAGGAGCAACTTATCAAAACGCATTAAGTCCAAAAACCATTTTATTGGGAATCAACGAAAAACGATTTTTTCTTCCTCCCTGGCTTATAATTTGAGTATGTCGAGTTTGTTTGATAGAAATTTACATCTAAAGGTAATAACTAATCTCATTTAAATCAATATTGATCCAGATATACACAGAAAATGTAAAAAACGTTTGGACTTAATGCGTTTTGATTCATCTCATTGTATATAATGCGTTTTGATGTGGTTGAAATTGAAAATAATGCTGTTTGTTGCGATTTTTTATACATTTAGAGAAAACAGTCTGCACAGTAAGTGTTGGCCTGTAACCTAATTAACATGAGCAAATCGATAAAACATGTTTTTGGTTATATTTTATTTCTTTTAAAAATGCAAACGTAAACATAATTCATTGCGATGCGGCTTACATACTTTGGATTTGAATTACAGAGGGACATAATGCCATTTGGAAGATTTTGTTTACATAGGGCTATAGAGCAACAGAAAACATTTCTGAATCCGCTTCAAACTCAATTTCGCCCAAATTGGACATAATGCGTTTTGAAAAGTTACTCCTCATATAATATCATACTTTTTGTTGGTTGATATTTTCATGCAGATGGTCAATCCATATGATGATGGGAATGGTAAGTTAATAATATTGAGTTCAGAATATCTCCACTAAAAACAAAACTGGAATATTGGTGTATTGGAGTAGATTTGAGGAAAGATATATATTATCGTTCATCATAGAATTGAGGAATGAATATCTCGGATGAGTTCGTTGTTGGGTAGAATTCGTCTATTGGTTTTGGATTGATAATTTTTGGCACTCTTGTTGAATTTGAATTCTTCTATGATGTTTGAATTCAATTTCTGCTAAGATGAAGTATATATATATATATGCTATAATTATTCTATCTAAGCTTTATTATATGATCTGTGTTCGTACTCGTACTTTTCATCCTGTTCTATAAGAGAGAGTCAAATTCATTTCAGCTATTTTAATTTGGTTTCTGCCATGGTGCAGTTCTCATTCTCAGATTGCTCATTTAATCTCCATAAATAAACTATTATTTGAATTGAATTTCCTTTATGATGCAGTTCTATCATAAGAATACATTGATATAATTCTCAACTCTGAGAAACCAATACTTTCGGAGATATAATTTGTCTGTTTGAACTAGAGCGCCAGAAAGCTCCTGTCCACAGGGCTTGAACCCATTTTTATTTCTGTATGTCTCTATTTCTCAAGATGTTTTTATGTTCCGACTTTCTTACTTCTAGTGGTCTCGATGTTTCTCCTGTGTACGATTTACCACAAATACAAGGAATATTATATACACAGTTTTTGGATTTTTGTTTTTCATTAATGGATTTTGTCTTTGTTAATAAAGACCTAAGATCATTTTGTGTCTTGAAGGCGGTTCTTGTATTGAACTTAGAACAAATTCTTCTGATTTTTTCCGAAAGGTCACGAACATAAGGGATCACATTTAACAAATTGTGTTGTTCTTCTTGTTGATTATTCTGTTGTACTTAATTGATTTTTTATTTCCCCCATTTTTTGGTGATAAAATGGAATATTTCCCTGCAACTCTACCCAACTATTGCGTTTCAAATGAAAACATATTTCTCGTTGCAAAGCTTATGAAAAATTGAAATCACCAAACCCTGTAGATAAATTCAACTGTATATCAATTTTTGCGCACGAACACTGTAAAGCCAGACGGGACAATAATATTCAGCGGCACAAAAAAACAACATAGAATAAGGTGTAGCTAATTGCTAATAACCAAACGAAATACGGTGAAATATTAGTCGATTCTAACCATCAACAAATATCACCTCGTGATCCGGACTAGCCGCAGGCAGATACGTACCGGTATCAAGGTTGTTACCAATCATCAGCGTAACTTGGCCATTGAATGGCACACGAAGGGGTCTGGGAAACTTAAGCCCTATTGTTGCGAACTACTAGAAATAAAATCTAACCAACGCCACCTAGGATGACCGTAGGAACTCCAACCCTCTATGATGCGGAAATCCCGAGCGACGTTGAGTGACGTTCATTCTTTTGTCGCCGAGAGATACGTATCTGCCCTGAATGACACAATGCTCTTTGAGTAACGAAGATTTCACCGTTTGTACTTTAGAAAAAACTAAGGCTAAGGCAGCCGTTAATAGTAAAATTTTCTTGTGAGGTTAAACTTTCGTTTCGATTTGAAACGAATAATAAACAGTTACAGAAGAATGTCTCCTTTCACTCAGAATGTTAAACTCAAATGAATCACCTTTACATTTCTAAGATTTTTTTTTCTTGGACCTTGTACGATGAGTAGTAAAGTGAATCATGTCCGCGAATAAAATCGGTTTTGTTTATCACGTTTGGCCGTGTATATAAATGAATGGATGATGTGATGTGTTTCATTCGCGCCAATTCACTTGAGTTAAATGTGCGCAGGGATTTAACTCTATTGTGTTACATTCAACAATCTGGATCAGTAATCATGAACCGTTTGATTTCCACACATTAAAGTGTATGGATGAAGTAAGGAACAAAATTCATAACTGCGTTATTGAATGTTTTCAAACAAAACAGGTCGATTTTAGAGAGTGCTTATCAATCTGCCCAGATGTGCGTAATTTTCGAATTTTTGGATGATAGTGGTCTTAAACGATTTGGTTCGACTCACGGATCAAGAATCCGTGGTCAAAATCGATTCTGTCCGGCCGGTACGCCGTTAACACGATAACTCTCGAAAGGAATTAGCTAAACAGTTGAAATTTTCAGAGTATGTTTGGGAGATAAATATCTCGGTTGAGTTCGTTATTGGGCAAAATCGGCCTGATGGTTTCGGAGTAACGAAAACATTTTTTTTTTACATTACAAATTTTGAATTCCAGTTTTTTTTTTGAAGATGCAGTTTTATCATAAGAATCCATTGATACCATTTTCAACTCTAACAAATCGATACTTTCGGAGATATGATTTTTCAAAATTTCGATATTAAATCGTAACTCTATGATTTCACAGAATGCTGTATCGAAAACTGAGGTCTGTATTTTGATCTATGAATTTCATGATCTGTGTTCATTTCATAGATGTCAACTAGGTTTCTTTACAAAAAAAAAATCCAAGAAACTTGCTAAATTACTAGCAAGTTTTATACTTTTTTGAAATCCTCATTAAATGCGCCAACTTTTAAAGTTACTTGCCAAGCTAGCGTAGTACATTTTTTTTCAGTAAGTACACTTCAAATTGGGTGAATAATAAATTTTGAATAATTAATCGAGCACAAAGTCACATTTTCTTCCAAGCTAGTGTAGTTGGCTTAAAATATCAGGAACCCATTTAGGGGAGATACATTATTAATATAAAATTGAAATGAAGATTTGTAGTAGCAGGAGTTAAAACGCCAACACAGGGTGAAGATTATTGTGAAATGCCTATAATTTTTGAAAATCTATGACTTGGCCTATCACCCACTTCCGGCTTGACGTTGTGTTTCGGGAGACCCTGTATATGGTGAAGGAATACCTATATTATAACTTTAACATACCACAAGACGATCAATATACAGGGTGATTCATGAAGACCGTCCGTTAGAATATTTCAAAGAAAGACTCTAGATAAACATTCGAAATTTTATAGTTAAGATTTGTTAGGAGGGATGAATTCTTGGAAAAAATTTCAGATTCGTTCGACGAATCTCCACCTTCGGTTTTTGCGCGTATGTTCTGGGGAACATCGCGTTATCATTTTGCCCACATGTATGTAACTTTCGAATTTTTTGACGAAAATGGTCTCGAACGATTAAGTTCGACTCCCCAATGAAGAATTCGAGGTCAAATTTGATTCTGTCCGGCCGGCCGTCCAGCCGTTGCCACGATAACTTGAGAACGAAAAGAGCTAGCGACTTGAAATTTTCAGGGTGGGTGGCGCATCCCAATACGACGGACAAGTTCGTTAATGGGCATAATCGGCCTAGTGGTTTCCGAGTAATAATTTTGTTTTCAACCAATATAAAGCCGATCGAATTGAAACTTGGTGAGTAGTTTTGTAGAATATAAACCTTAGCACGTTTGTGAAATTTTGTGCGAATCGTATGGCTAGAAAATTATTAAAAAATTATTAAAAAATATTTTTGTTGTCACGATAACTTGAGAACGGAAAGAGATATCAGCTTCAAGTCTTCAGGTTAGGATGTGCACTAGAACGCGACATTTCAGTTTGTTTATGAGCATAATCGGCCAAACGGTTTTAGAGTTATAGCCATCTGAAATTTTCTGAAATTTGGTGGTTTTTTGTTCCTCGTTAACTCGAAAAATACTGAACCGATTGAATTCAAACATGGTTATTAGTTGTAGAATGCCAACACGGAAATGTTTGCAAAATTTGGTGAGGATAGCATTTGTAGAAAATTTTTAATAAATCATTGGAAAAAAAAAATTCTATATATCAGTAACTATTCGTTTGAAATTGCTGAAATTTTGCAAGAGCCTTCATAACGTAACTCTACTGCCAAGTTTCAAGTTTTAATACGATCGGTTAAATATTGTTGGAGATTCGAGCATTCTTGTGTGAGTTCAGTAGATGGGTGACCGTTGCCTCGATAACTTTCGAACGAAAGGAGATAGGGACTTGCAATTTTCAGGGTAGGTTGCGTATCCGAAAGGGAGAGATTAGTTCGTTTTTGGGCAAAATCGGTCTAACGGTTTCCGAGTTATACCCACCTGGAATATTATTTCCTTGATAACTGAAAAAATAAATATTCGATCGAATTGAAGCTTGGTAACTAGTAGTAGAAAATCAACATAAAGACGTGTTTAAAATTTTGTAAGAACCGTACCCCTAGAAAATTTCAAAAAAATCACGAAAAAAAAATGGTTCAAGCACTGACGTGAAGTCAGAAGCTTTTGCGCGTATGGTCTATTGTCCATTATTCTGTATTGGACACCCTTAATCGAATTTACCATGGTAAATTATGTTGTCCATTCTCCTGTATTGGACACTTAATTCGAATTTAACATGGTAAATTCGAATTAAGAGTGTCCAATACAGGAGTATGGACAACATAATTTACCATGGTAAATTCGATTAAGGGTGCAAAAAGGCGCGCAAAAGCTTCTGACTTCACGTCAGTGCTTGAACCAATTTTTTCAGATTTCAAACGAATATTCTGAGAATGATATTTAAGTGACACATTAAAACAATGTAGAATTCACTGGGTAATCTGATTATCAATGAAAACACTTCGTGAATCACTCCGTATATTTTACAGAACGACCCAAGCTCAGTTTCGATTTTATTCAATCTGTATAATCAGCTTTTCCCCAACGGATTTCGAACGAAATGCAAGTAGATCTTCGGATAAACAAGCAGTTGACCACTGAACGAAAATCCTCGAGCCATGCGTTCACAGAGATCAGAAATCTCATTGAGGGAACGGAGGACGGGCCATTCGAATCGGAATTGTCATATAAATTCCGGTTATTATATTTTTTCCTCGTCTGATTGCGAGTATAACATGCCAGTATAATTCAATTTCTAAATCCTCCCAGTTTATTCCGTCCATATTCCATACAGCTTGTATTACAACAAAGCAGGGTAGTAAATAATTGGTTTATGCATGCAAATTCACCAGAGGATCGTGGTAGGTATTCGAAAAATGCGTGATTAAAAGATAGAGGATGCAATAATAACTGCAATAATCCGCAGTTCCGTCTCGATTTCCATTTCTATTAGCCGAGGACAAATGTAATATTGCACAGTTATTTTTATTGTCCCCTATAATGGAGGGATCGGGTATATTCCCATAAAAATCTTAAGACAAAGGAACCAGAAAATGCTGCGAACTTTACACAAAGGTTGGATATTTCTTTTGAAAAATGACCAGATTCACTATATTTTCATTGAGGATTGGATTATCCCTACCCAGGCTTAAACCCTCCCAGAAACATTTCACCTAATTAAATGTTGAAAATTGGTTCAAGCCCTGTGGACAGGAGCTTTTTGGCACTCTAGTACCTCGGAACTGAGTGCTTATCAATTTGCGCAAATGTCTGTAATTTTCGAATTTTTGGCTGAAAATGGTCTCGAACGATTTGGTTCGACTCACTGATCAAGAATCCGAGGTCGAAATCGATTCTGTCTGGCCGTAGGCACGATAACTCTCGAACGAAAGGAGTTAGAGGATTGAAATTTGCAAGGTTGGTATGGAGCGTAAATATCTCGGACTAGTTCGTTAATGGGCGAAATCCATCAAGCGGTTTCGGAGTTATGGCCGATTTTAGTAAAACACATTTTTTATGAATATTTCCGAAACCGATCACTCGATCTATCTGAAATTTAGCATCGAATTGTAGAATCATGAACTTTATACGCATGTGAAGTTTTGTATTGACCAGGTTACCGCAAAGTGTCAAAAAAGAAAATTTCAAAACTTTAAAAAAATTCTTCTACAATAACTCTCGAACGGAATGAGCTAGGCAGTTGAAATTTTCAGAGTAGGTTAGAGAGATGAATATCTCGGTTAAGTTTGTTATTGGTCAAAATAGGCCAGATGGTTTCGGAGTAACGAAAAAAAAATTTTTTTTTAAGCAACAAATTTCAAATTCAATTTTTATTAAAGATGCAGTTTCACCATTACAATCCATCGGTATCATTTTCAACTCCAACAAGCTAATACTTTTGGAGATATGATTTTTCTAAATTTCAATAATGAATCGTACTTCTCTGTTTTCACAGAATGCTATAATTGTTCTATCTAAGCTTTATTATATGATCTGTGTTCATGCTCGTACATTTCGTCCTGTTCTATAAGAGAGTCAAATTCAGTTCAGCTATTTTAATTTGATTTCTTCCATGGTGCAGTTCTCATTCTCAGATTGCTCATTTAATCTTGATAAATAAACTATTATTTGAATTGAATTTCTTATATGATGCAGTTCTATCATAAGAATACATTGATATAATTCCCAACTCTGAGAAACCAATACTTTCGAAGATATAATTTGTTTGAACTAGAGCGCCAGAAAGCTCCTGTCCACAGGGCTTGAACCCATTTTTGGCGCTCTTGTTCAAACAGACAAATTATATCTCCGAAAGTATTGGTTTATCACAATTGGGAATTAAATCAATGGATGCCTATGAAAGAATTAAATTTAAAAAAGTGTCGTTTAAAAAAAATGCTTAAAAAATTATCTTATAAAAAACTAGAACAAGAGGTGTACCAGAAATAATTTTGACATTTATCTCTCATAGGAAAATAAGATGACATGTAAGAACACAGATCATATAATAATTCATAGATACAATAATTAAGTACAGCATTCTATGAAAACATAAGAAGTATAAAAGTACGATCCATTATTGAAATTTCGAAAAATCATACCTCCGAAAGTATTAGCTTGTTAGAGTTGAAAACGATAACAATGGATTTTTATGGTGAAACTGCATCTTAAAAGGAATTAAATTTGAAATTTGTTTTGTAAAAAAAATTTTGTTTTTTCGTATTTTCGTTTCTCCGAAACCATCAGGCCAATTTTGCCCAGTAACGAACTTAACTGAGATAATGATCTCTCAAAACTACTCTGAAAATTTCAACTGTCTAGCTCATTCTGTTCGAGAGTTATTGTAGAAACAAATTTCAAAAATTTTCAATTTTTTTTCTACACTTTACGGAAGCCCGATCAATACAATACTTGGCACGCATATAAAGCTCATTATTCTACAATTTGATGCTAAATTTCAGATAGATGGAGTGATCGGTTTCGGAAATATTCGTAATCACTGTTTTTTACTAAAAACGGCCATAACTCCGAAACCGCTTGATGGATTTCGCCCGTTAACGAACTCGTCCGAGATATTTACGCTCCAAACCTACCCTGCAAATTTCAATCCTCTAACTACTTTCGTTCGAGAGTTATCGTGTTAACGGCCGGACGGACGGTCGGACAGAATCGATTTCGACCACGGATTCTTGATCAGTGAGTCGAACCAAATCGTTTATGACCATTTTCAGCCAAAAATTACAGACATTTGGGCAAATTGATAAGCAGTCTGTTCCGAGGAACAAGAGCGCCAAAAATTAAATAATAATTTATTTATTTGAATAAATAAAATTAATTTCGAATATTGCCCCATAACTTGTTTCCCCGGAACATCCTGTATAATTTTTATAATAAACCAAAATAGATCAATTGTATAGTACCATTTCCTTTAAATGGCGGAAATATAACATAATATTATCACTGAAAATATGGGAATAAAAATATACATAACCATAATTCAATCGTGAAGGAGTGTCGCCGAATGAACTTGTTGAATATTTGTTGAAGAAATTAAAGGCTCGGAAAGGAAATACATTCACAGACGTTATCTAAGTTGTTTAACCAATAATATCTCTTTATTCCCATAGAAGCATAGTTGGATCAGGTCATTTAAAAGGGTCCTGTGTAACATTCTTACGCCCACGGTTAGAATAGCCAGGGGTGTCATTAAATGAAAACAAGTGGTTCTGTGGGACTCATTTGAGTCATCATTGCAACAAGGAAAAAGCATTTCAGTCGAAACTATTCCACTGTATTAACTAGAGAGGCGTTATTTTCTGGAATCATCGTACGAATAAGATAGAAGAGAATTTTTTTTTCGAAGAAAGGCACGCTGCACTGAACTATTGTCCTACAAATTAGTTTTTGGCGCTGTTGTTCCTCGGAACAGAGTGCTTATCAATTTGCCCAAATGTCTGTAATTTTTGAATTTTTGGCTGAAAATGGTCTTAAACTATTTGATTCGCCTCACTTATAAAGAATCCGTGGTCAAAATCGATTCTGTCCGGCCGTTAACACGATAACTCTCGAACGAAAGGAGTTAGAGGATTGAAATTTGCAGGATAAGTTTGGAGCGTAAATATTTCGCACAAGTTCGTTAACGGGTCAAATCCACCGAGCGGTTTCGGAATTATGGCCGTTTTTAGTAAAAATATTTTTTATGAATATTTCCGAAACCGATCACTCGATCTATCTGAAATTTAGCATCAAATTGTAGAATTTGAGAATATTGTTTATCCAAATGTTTTGGATTAAGTTTTAAAATAGCTAGCAATTAATAAAATATATTTTTGTTTGTATAAATGAATTTGATGTTCCATTTAATTTTATTTATTATTTCACTGTATAGCACGTACCGGGCCGCTAGTATATTATAAAAGCTGAGAAATCAACCATGGGTTGTCGATGTTCAATCCTTCTGAACATGTCACATTGACAAACGTCAAATGTTATTCATATCGAAAGATCTCATGCAGCTAAAAAGACACGCTCTATAAATAACTGAATGAAAAATCTTTCAATAATATTTTATGAAGAGGGAAGTACTGATAAGCTAGATTTTATCATGATTCGACTACAGTTTTTATGAAGATAAAAAATATAAATTATCAACCAACGAAAAAAAATAATTTGCGTACAGTGTAATGCACGAGTAGTCAATTCAATTACTGATACGTCCTAGATCATGTGTGAACGCTAGGGTGACTCAACATAATAAAATGCGAATCCTGGAAAGGACGAGGGGTGAAAGTTATATTACAAGTACCAGGTGGCACGCAAAACATGAATGGCATTGCGCCCCCTTTACTCTAACCTAGTGTTAAAATTCTTTGTTATGCTTCTCCCATCTTCTGAACTCAGTGAAACGATATTATCGGTTGCCTGGTTAAAGAGAGCAATACTTTTTACACCAAGAATATAATAGAGGAAATTCGCATTATATTGGATAGTTAGTTGCCTATTTTTGCAGAGTTTAGTGTAAATGAATCCAGGGAACTAAATGTTTCTTACCTAAAATGATCCTATTTTATATAACAGTGAGCTTCAAAAGTATGGGACGATAGATATATTTTTCCCCTTTCAGGAATAGCGAAAAATGGTTTGATAGGTCAAATTATTTATTTTTTTAAGGAACATTTTCTTGTAATTTTTATTGTTCTACCATTTCCCGTTAGCATTTTTTTTTGCCATGGATAGATCATACAACTCTGAAATCTGTAATGCATATGTTACGCCATTTGGGTCAATAATTCTCGAGATATAAACTTTTTAAATCTGAAAAACATGTGAAATTTTTTAAATTGTGTCTTCATCAAATCACAATTCCAACTATTTGCAATATTCACTGTAGGCAAGTAGTTACTACTTCCAGATGGTCTAAAATATTCTTTGTGGGTTTCAGTATCAATACTAGTATTGTTTTTGTAATAAAATAGTGTTTATTTGATTAAGACTTAATTAAAAATTTTACAAATTAAAAAAAATAATATATCGAGAAAGATTGACCCAAATGACATTACATGTGCATTAATGAATTAAAAATTTTATTATCTATCCATGTTAAGAAAAATATAGGAGCTTGCAATTAAAAAAAAAATAACGTTAACGTCACGGATTGGCGACAGGAACTGGTGGAAAAATTAAAATGATGGGAAAATGTTCCTTAAAAATAAATTACTTTGACCTCTCAAAAACCCATTTTTCGTTTTCATAAGAATCCATTAATGTCATTCTCAACTCTAACAAACTAATACTTCCGGAGATATGATGTTTCAAAATTTCAATAGTTATTCTCAATTCTATAAGATTTCATGAAATACTCTAATTATAATTTCCTGATGTATATAAATCCAACACGAGATGAGTCATAGACCTACGTTTTGAATTTAATTACGAAAATTCTTGAGAATTGACTCACAGAAGCCAAATTGAAAAAGTGGGAAAGCCCTGCGGACAGGAGCTTTGGCGCTCTTGTTCAATATTTGACAAATAATAACTCCGAAAGTATTGGTTTCTCCGAGTTGGGAATGATATCAATGGATTCTTACTTAATTTATTTTATTTTTATATTTATTATTCATTATTATATTTATATTTAATTTGTCAAATTTTGAACAAGAGCGCCACAGGGCTTTCCCACCTTTTTGCGCGCGTGTTCCGCAAGGAACAGCGTGCTATCATTTCGTCACAATGTCTGTATTTTTCGAATTTTTTTTCGAAAATGGTCTCAAACGATTGGGTTCGACTCCCTGATGAAGAATTCGAGGTCAAATTCAATTCTGTCCGTCCGGCCGGTCCGGCCGGCCGGTCCGGCCGGCCGGTCCGGCCGTTAGCACGATAACTCTCGAACGGAACGACTTAGAGCGTTGAAATTTGCAGGGTAGTTTCGTAGCGTAAATATCTCGGACAAGTTCGTTAACGGGCGAAATCGACCGAGCGGTTTCGGAGTTAAGGCCGTTTTTAATAAAAACGTTTTTTATGAATATTTCCGGAACCGATCACTCAATCTTTTTGAAATTTGGCATCAGATTGTAGAATCATGACCTTTATATACCTGCGAAGTTTTGTGTTGAACGGACTGCCCTAAAGTGGCAAAAAAAAATTTTGAAAATTTGAAAATTTTGTTTTCACGATAACTCGAAAAATACTGATCTGATTAAATTGAAACTCAGTAGTTAGATGCAAAAGACCAAAGCAAACACTTTTGCAAAATTTCGTGAAGATCACGTGACATGAAAAAAATAAAAAAATTACTACTATTTTGCGGAATACTTTGCTTTTAATGCCGAAACATATGTTTTTGAGGTTCATGCTGCCCTTTCCGGGCATTTTCCGTATTGCGCATGCGCAGATGAGAAGTCCTTTAACTGCTGTAGTTTTCGTCAGAGAGGATTGGGGTTTTGGGGTGGCGGATGCTATTCCTCCATAGAATTCAGATCCCTGATGAGGGTCTGCGCATGCGTAGATTAAAGATGCGATATCTTCCGAACCACTAGTGTTGGAGAATCGGAGTTTTTTGTAAGGTGTGTTATTTTGAGAGGACTTTTAGCCGCCAGTAGATTGCGCATGCGCAGAAGAGAAGTGACTGTTTTTGGGTTGGATGGGTTATGTTGGGAGTGCTGCGTCGATATTATGAGGTTTTAATAGAATATTCATAGCAATTCAGTGCAAGGACAAGTCAGTTTGGGGGATGTAGCGTTGTTTCCGAGTTAAAGTGTCCGTACCGTGGCCCTGGGGCTAATTTTGAAATTGATGTTACCCCTTACAGGCATTTTTCGTTATGCGCATGAGCAGACCATCAGTAATTTAACTGGTGGTGTTTTCGTCAGAGAGGATTAGGGTTTTGGGGTGGCGGATGCTATTCCTCTATAGAATCCCCTGTTGAGGGTCTGCGCATGCGTGGATTAAAGATGTGATATCTCCTGAACCACTAGTGTTGGAGAATCGGAGTTTTTTGTAAGGTGTGTTATTTTGAAAAGGACTTTTAGCCGCGAGTAGATTGCGCATGCGCAGAAGAGAAGTGACTGTTTTTGGGTTGGATGGGTTATGTTGGGAGTGCTGAGACGATATTATGAGGTTTTAAAAGAATATTCATAGCAATTCAGTGCAAGGACAAGTCAGTTTGGGGGCTGTAGCGTTGCTTCAGAGTTAAAGTGTCCTTACCTTGGCCCTGGGGCTAATTTCGAAATGGATGCAACCCCTTACGGGCATTTTTCGTTATGCGCATGAGCAGACCATCAGTGATTTAACTGGTGGTGCTTTCGTCAGAGAGGATTGGGGTTTTGGGGTGGCGGATGCTTTTCCGCTATAGAATCCCCTGGTGAGGGTCTGCGCATGCGTGGATTCAAGAAGCGATATCTCCTGAACCACTAGTGTTGGAGAATCGGAGTTTTTTGTGAGGTGTGTAATTTTGGGAGGACTTGCAGCCACGAGTATACTGCGCTTGCGCAGACGAGAAGTGAATGGTTTTGGGTTGTTTGGGTTATGTTGGGAGTAATGAGCCGATATTGTGAGGTTTTAAAAGAATATTCATGTCAATTCAGTGCACGGACACAAGTCAGTTTGGGGGAAATAGCGTTGTTTCCGATTTGAAATGTCTGTATGGTGGCCCTGAAGCGAATTTATAAATAACTATATTCGGTAGATCTATATTAAAATGCGTTCGGATTTGGAGAAGATGCAATTTTGTCCCTAACGGAGGACCCACAACCGAATTTTTTTCTGATCTACGGTAAAACTAACAGCCAAACTGTATTGATAGCTATATTTGTTAAAGGAACTTGAAAAAAAAAAAAAAAGCACTGACGTGAAGTCAGTACTCTTTGGCGCGCGTGTTCACGGTGGCTAATTTGAATTGAATTATTCAAAATTTAACAGTGCTGTATCTAAGCTGCCATCAGGATAGAGTAACAAAGTTGGAAAAGAACACAAGTGACTCTCCTTAGTCGCACAAGCTCCTAGAAGATTTGGGAGGGTCAGTATAATCCTAATCATGTTTATAGCACGCGCGCAAAAGCAGATTGACTTAACAATGAAAGAAAAAGTGTAAAAAGTCAATCTGCTTTGGCGCGCGTGCTATAAACATGATTAGGATTATACTGACCCTCCCAAATCTTCTAGGAGCTTGTGCGACTAAGGAGAGTCACTTGTGTTCTTTTCCAACTTTGTTACTCTATCCTGATGGCAGCTTAGATACAGCACTGTTAAATTTTGAATAATTCAATTCAAATTAGCCACCGTGAACACGCGCGCCAAAGAGTACTGACTTCACGTCAGTGCTTTTTTTTTTTTTTTTATATCATTTCCGGAGGAAATAACTATGATGCATTTTCATTGAGGAAATAACTCATTTTTAGAGAGAACAGATACATGATCAAACAATTTTTTTTCGTCCCAAAATATTGAAAAAAATATCCAGAATATATTAATTAATTTGTGTTAAATCGAGTTAATACTTTTTTGGAAAATTGTCAATACTGATATGACATAATACACAACCAACGAAATCGTATATTTATTTTCATATTGAAGTAGCTGATAATGAGTAATGATGATTATGAGCATAATGATATCCAAATCAGCAAATTACGGAAACCTCGTAATTGATCCATCGAGAATGTTTTGAGTGATTTCTCATTAGTTCTGATGATTCTATATTATAAAAGTCACAACTCTATATTATTCGGATATACACGGAAGATTTTCGATTTCAGTTAGGAAGAAATCAGAGCCATAATAAATAAAACTTCATCCAATCCAATTCCCATCATATCGTATAAATTAAATAAATAAATATTCCCCAGTGATCAGCCTCTCAAATTATGAAAAACTTGGAATACCTCCATGTTCCAATGCAAAAATCTACATGAAGAACCAAAGCAAATTGAATAGGTCCGGTACAGAATACAAAAAATCTTCTGAAAATCTTTTCTACGAATTTCTTCAAGAAGATATCTCTGCATAAAAGTAATTTTTCATTTCGAGAATACACACAACCAAACTTATAATGCAATCGCCCAGTATTTTAAATACAATTTGTCCCGAAAATAAACCAAATGTTTTTTTACTAATATAAATTGTTCATTGCGTAAATGAGAATGCTATATTGAATGGTTTCTTTCTGGGTTTTCTCTCCCAAACTCTGAAAAATATAAGTAATAATTAAAGGATACTGTGGGAGGTATATTCATCATTGAATGGTTTCTTTCTGGGTTTTCTCTCCCAAACTCTGAAAAATATCTATAAAATAAAACATTTATTATTTTGTGATTTGCTTCTGCGTAAGAAACACAAGATATTTGTCAGAAGCAAACTTTTGAACAATGTTGCCTAACAAATAACAACGAAACAACATCAACGAAGAAACAACTATATCGTAACGTTTCGGAGTCTAACGCTTAACGAAAAAATCTTCAGAATTATTTTGTTGTTTATTCTCGAATCTCAGAATAGCAATCAACAAAATAATTCTGAAGATTTTTTCGTTAAGCGTCCGAAGAAGGAGTGATATAGACTCCGAAACGTTACGATATAGTTGTTTCTTCGTTGATGTTGTTTCGTTGTTATTTGTTAGGCAACATTGTTCAATTGATTGCTTCTGACAAATATCTTGTGTTTCTTACGCAGAAGCAAATCACAAAATAATTAATTTTTTATTTTATAGATATTTTTCAGAGTTTGGGAGATAAAACCCAGAAAGAAACCATTCAATGATGAATATACCTCCCACAGTATCCTTTAATGATTACTTAAGAATGCTATAATTAGCCCATTTCAGAGGTAACATCACAGATTTTGTTGCCATATTTTTAAATAATATGAAGGAAATTTCATTTCTTTTGTGCAATTATCAGATGTGCCAAGTGCAGAGGAAAAGAATAATTGCCTGAATAGAGCAGGCAAAAACCCACGCGAGATTCATACAATTAGAAAATCTGAAAAACAAACGAGGAAGAAGTCGCCGGAGGGTAACTACTAGCAAATTACCAGAAGAAACACAGTGGTAAATCATCCAGTACTTCAAAAACAATTTCTACGAACGACGAGAATAAGCGCGTATCAGTGGAAATGATTAAGAAACGAGAATTGTTCAGTAGAAGACAATTAAGTATTGCAGGCCATCTAGACAAAACAAAATTGATCCATTAGTTTGTTGTTTGGAGCACCAAAGAATGACAACACGTCTTGTTTTCAAACTTGAACACTGATATTTCGGGGCGGAAAAGGACTTCCTTAATCCCCATGTAACAAAGCTAAACAGGGGTATGCAGATTTGGTTCTACACCCGATAATGTGACTTCAGAGGGATGCTCTAGGAGAGCCTTTTCTATCGATTCGGGATTATGCCCCACTGCACGTCGCCAAAAATACCTTTGAGACGGAGGGTGGGAGAGTATTAGGCCAGCCTGCTGGTTCACCTGACACTCATCCCATTGAATATTTATGAAAAGACGAGTTAGAGCGTGTCAACCGAATCCAGCAGTTCTTGAAGAATGGAGACAGCTCAAACGGGGAAAAACGGACAGTCCAATTGAAATAATATCCTCTATTAAGTTGCTTCAATGCAATTTAGCATCTTACTTTACTCTGGAATATATGGATTTATATTCAATCTTTGATGTCCAACGACATTTTCATAATTAATATACTGACTGACAAAGAAACTGCAACACCCAGACGGAGCTGTTTAATTTTTTTTTTTTTGGTAAAACATAGATGTATAGCAAGGAGCAAATGATTGAAATATGAAGAAAAAAAACGAAGGGTTTACAATTTTTTTAAATAAATTTGTTAATAATGTTTTTGTCCACAGCGATGATCTATACACTTCCCAACACGTCTTGGCATTGATGCAATAAGATGGTATATTTCTTCTTGAGGGATACATTCCAAGCTACCAGAGTCGCCAAAGTCCGTGGGGGATGGGGTAAATTTCCAAGCCTTCTACCCATGATGTCCCAAACATGCTCTATGGGCGAAAGATCGGGGGATGTGGGCGGCCATGGCAAAATATTCACATGGGTCGCTTCAAAAGAGTTTAAACTTACTCTGTTAACATGAGGTCGAGCACTATCTTGCTGAAATATTGGATTCTCGAGCCGGTTAAGGTATGGATACATATGGCTCCACTATTTCTTGAAGGTAACGCAGCGCTGTCATGTTACCTCGAATAAAGACTAAAGGTGACCTACTTGCATGTGCAATAGCACCCCATACCATAACGACTACTGTCCGGTGTACATGACGCTCAATATCAAACTGAGGTTCACATCTTTCCCCCCGACGTCGTCTAACCCTTCTTCGGCCATCATGTGCACCCAAGGAGAATCGAGATTAATCAGAAAAGACGACCTGATGCGATTCCACATTCCAATGTTGACATTCTCTGCACCACTGTAATCGTTGCCGGCGATGCTCAACAGTCAGAGGTAACACAAGATGGGGTCGATAATGCTGCAGTCCAAAAGATCTTATCCGGCGGTAAAGCGTTCGGACAGTTACAGGATTGCCTTGTTCTCCTAACCACTCATTAGCCAAAGATCGAGTTGTCGCAAATCGGTCTTTAATAGCCATAAGTCTTAGACGTCGATCTTGAACTTCATTTTTGCCCCTTCGACGTCCGGTGTCTACACTTCATCGATTTTGGGCATTATCAAACCACGCTTGAGAACATCTCATAACAGTAGTTGGATTTCTGTTCGTACGATTAGCCCGAAATGACAACTCCGCCGGCCGTAGACCAATAATTCGACCTCTTTCAAATTCACTTAGCTGGCGATAAATTCCGCGTACACGTGCTCTAGCCATTTTAACACTTTGGACTTTGGATCTCCTCGAATAGCTGGTTAGTTGTAAAATTTAAAGAATTTGCAAAAGACGACTACAATATGTAAGTAACAAACAATGTTTACATGAAAAAACTTTCACGATTATTTTCTCCAATTTTTAATCATTTACTCCTTGCTATACTATCTATGTTTTACCAAAAAAAAAAATAAAATTTAAACCGCTCCTTCTGGGTGTTGCAGTTTCTTTGTCAGTTAGTATACGTTCCTTCTGTAAATTTCAGGGTAATCCATTTAAGTTTGGTTTTGTGTACTCCGGGCTCAAAAGAAAATGGTAACTTACCGTAGATACGCAGGTTAGACTGGGAGATATGAAATCCAGACCTCTTTGACCTTTTCCGCTGAAGCAGTTTTTGATATTCTGCATGAATTTCCTTCTGATGGCTTTCAAAGAATACACGCATAACGCAGATAGATCGGATGGCTTATTGGAATTTGCTGGTTCGCTCTCACTGAACACGGCAAATAAGACATCGTCTTGGGCTGTTATTCCCAAATCGGATGCCAGGTCTGATCCTGCCTTCCCCACATATGCTGCTTGTACAAGATTATATTTCCTTCCACCTTGGGCTTCACTAATACAATCAATAGGTATCTCCGTATACGAATAGTAGTTCTCGTCGTCATGGCAAACACGCACTAATTTACTAATGAATTGACTAGAAGTGGTGTGTTTCATCTGGGTGGTAAGGAAGTAACTGAAACCCTCGGAGGCGAAACCGTAAACGTATGTGATGGGATACCTTTCTCTGGCCAATGAATTGACGAACATTCTGGTGCCAGTCGTGACAGCAGTTTGAGCAATTGCAAACATCCGGTCCTTCTCCAAGGAACGACTGCTAACGGCAGGTACCTCCGATCTATATGGCGATCCTAAGGTGAAGGTAACTCCAACGTACATCACTTGGGTAACCGGAGGATTTGGAGGCCCTGGGGCTATGAAAGCAACCGTTGAGGCTGTTGCGTTGTTGGCCACAACAGCCTCCCGCACCTCTTGCACCCCATCCGATATGTTGTGCAAGTTCCTCACGGAACAGATACCTTGGAACAAACTACCGCACGATATAAGCCTGGACGTTGTGTAATCGATGACCAACGCCTTATTGACATTGTCCGTCATCTGTTTGTTGACCGTGGATGTGCACTCTAACACTGAACATTCGTCTGCGTCCAATTCCGGACCGGTACGCACTGTTGTTACTAGATCCAAGTCCGGTGACAGTTGGTAGAGCCTATTCACAGCACCTATGTATACACGGCCAGTGTTTTTATCGATCACGAGGTGATTAAAAAGCTGGACAGATTGATCGCTGTAGGTTTTCACGATGTCCCTGCTGGAAGCTGCCGCTGTTGTCGATTTTAACTGAGTGGCGGTCAAAACCGCCACCAATGCGAATAAGATTAGCGGCCGCTTCATAGCAGCACCAGGTAGACAGTCCTTCAAGCCATCACTTCTGAAAAAAATAAAATAGTTCTACAAAAAACCTCAAAGATACCAAGAGAATGTTGTGTGCACTTCGGTTAGTAGTGAAGAAGGAGGTTACAAAGTGCTCATACCAATGTATCATTAAGTAATCATTGAAGGATACTGTGGGAGGTATACTCATTATTAAAAGGTTTCTTTCTGGGTTTTCTCTCCCAAACTGTGAAAAATATCTATAAAATAAAAATTAATTGTTCTGCGATTTGCTTCTGCGTAAGAAACACAAGATATTTGTCAGAAGCAATCAATTGAACAATGTTGCCTAACAAACAACAACGAAACAATATCAACGAAGAAACGACTATATCGTAACGTTTCGAAATCTATATCAGACTCCTTCGTCAGACACTTATCGAAAATCTTTAGAATTATTTTGGTGATAGTTATTCTGACCAATATCTTGTGTTTCTTACGCAGAAGCAAATCACAAAATAATAAATTTTTATTTTATAGATATTTTTCAGAGTTTGGGAGAGAAAGTAACCTTTTATCAATTTATCATTCATGCTGTATCTCGGATAAGTTCGTTATTTAGCTTTGATTTCAGTTCTATTATAAGAATATATTGATATCATTCCCAACTCTGAGAAACCAATAATTTCGGAGACGAATTGTCGAAGTTTGAACAAGGGCGCCAAAGATCCTGTCCACAGGGCTTTCCCGCATTTTCATCATCAATACTGTGCGATATAATCATTATGTAACAACGAAAACGCCATCTTTCGGGTGAACACAGTATATTTTCAGTCGTAAAAAAATTGAGAAAGCACTGACGTGAGGTCAATTTGCTTTGGCGCGCTTGTCCAAATCCATAGCCCGTGCGTTCCCCCTTCCAGGTACTGAACTCTCCCGAGGATGCTTATCTTCCAACAATATAGATCGGATCAAGTTTAAATCTAGAACGTGGCATGTAAAATTAAGTTTTGAAGGCTCTCGCAAAATTTCAGCTATGTTGGACGAATAGTTTCCGATATATCATTTTTTCTTGTGGCACGATCCTCACGCGACATGCGCGTCTGCAAGTTTTGATTGGATTAGTTTCGTATTTTTCGAGTTATTGAGGAAATAAGAACAAAATGTCAGAAAGGTATAAATCCAAAACCGTTTTGGCCTATTAACAAACTCAAATGTCGCATTCGGATGCGCAACCCACCCTGAAAATTGTATGACATTATCTCTTTCCGTTCTCAAATTATCGTGAGATAAAAATATTTTTTAATAATTTTTTTTGATCAGTGATATCTGAAATGTGATATAAGTCAAAAATAACAAGACAATTCTATGAAATCGTGATTTCTATGAAAAGTGAAGGTTATTATTAAATTTAAACTCATAAGGTAGAACTTTTGTAAGAATTCAATTACCGTCATCAATTATCATATTCCCTATTTTGAATTCTGAAAATATTCTTTCCAATACATTAGAATACGTCCGATATAACCCATTTTAAGCATTCCGAGCCATTATTGCGTTTAGATATCGATTTCCAATCAATTTTATAAATAAAACCTCCATTCAGTAAAGAACAAAGAAATATATTTCAGCAAGTCCGTCCGATCTGAATCTATCTGTTTGATTCATCAAAATACATCCAATATTTGATTCTTTTTGATTAACGAATGCTCCTAAATATCGATATAAATGCATCTCAATAACTGTTTTCCAACTTCCTCGGAAACTGACATTTGAGAATTTTCAGAATGAAATTTTTCTTAAAAAAAATCTAAAAAATTCTTGAAAATTATAACTTATTCAGGCTTTTTCATTGTTTCTTGTTTTATATTATAATTTAGAATATTTCTGATTTCGCTAAATCCTCGAATCTTCGGTACCCTATTATATCTGGATAAATATATCATTCAGCTTTCAATCAAACCTAAATATATTAAATCCGAAAATTACAGACATTTGGGCAAATTTATAGGTTCAGGGTCCAAAAACAAAAATCAATTAGATCCTGATAAACATGTAAACTATATTTTGGGAAATAGTTGAATCACTTGTATATCTAAACATTTTTGGTGACTTGAAAAGAGTTATCTGATATTTATTCACCCGGAGTTTCTGAGAAATGCGATCTAGCATATGTCAACCAAATTTCGTATTCTTCCTTTCCGACAATTGATGGCTATGTTTGACAGACGCACAAACAGACCATGGGACGTGAAAATCCCTCCAGACTATGAACCCTAAAACATCATATTTTTATGTTAACGATAGTTCGTGTGGGACGTTTGATACTTCCGCTTTGTTGATTTGTACAAGAAACGACGCTCTTCAAATATTTTATATCCGGAATAAATATAACTAAGAAATGATTGGCTATAAGCATTACTTCCATTAATTCATAAGTCAAATTGCTTTGTGTTAAGTAATCGTTAAAAATAATAAATATTTTATTTTACAGATATTTTCAGAGTTTGGGGGAGAAAACCCATTTAATAATATTACTTTTTGCCCAACTGTAAGCAACATTAAATATTTCAGATATCAAATCATGAATGTGTGATTGGGAGTATGATTATAAAGCCTATCGGAAAGTTTTAAATACATCAACGATTTTATACAGCACGCATGAATTAATCGAATTAGGTGAATTAGGCTTGAAATGGAAAACAAAGTTCACAAAATACTACATACAAGAAAAATCATTAAGGATGTAATATTACGATAATCAGAAAGTTAGAAATAACAAAGGAATATCGACAATGTCTATAAAGAACCGCACATTATCTAGAATTCTAAATGATAACGCGAGTAATAATGATCGAAAAGGCTATTTCAGACAGTTGTTGGTCTACGTGAATCACAAAGAAAACACAATTAAATTTCATGGATGTAATAATAATAAGCTGCAAATAGGTACGTGAGGAGCCCGAATTATTGTACGAATCGGTTTGGTCGGCATAAAAACTGATATTCTACGAAGTTTCTAGGTCACAAAATTAGAATATAATTATTTCTCATTCAGATATGTATATACCTCGGAATATATGAAGAAACATGGCGCCATAGACTGAAGAAGTTCTAAATCAAATATGGTAATTAAGGAATAATCTTCCTGAAAGGGAAAGTGAAGAATAAACAAGCCTCCTGATCTGCCAAGAACAGGTTTTGCTATTCTACATAAATACAGAACTACAGATTATTATTCATGACAAGTTCGATCAAAATTCACGGATGACGCAAACATTCTGGAGCAGATCATATCGAGATCAACCGGCCATATTCGAATGGTCGAACAATGGAACTCTGAAATTAAAAAATCCGAGGGTTCAGGAATTTATAGAAATGAATTTCTCGAAAGGAAGAAATTCCGTCTTGTGAAAGTTAAACCCAGACACTAATTCGACACTCTCTAAAGATGAAAGACTTTCCTCGCAAACCCGAAATAATTTCAAAACAACGGCAACGTTGTTACAGCATATTTCTGTCGATGACTCTACCATATGGTCATTACCTTCCGTAAAAGTTAAATAACGATCATGTAGGTGTATCCTTGGTCTAAACAGTTAAGGACGTGGTTTCTCACTGTAAATTCCTCGACATCGAGAATCCATAGTTCTCAGCCTTTCGCTAGCTAACCGCGCTATTAACAGTAGCGAAGCCAGAGGCTGAGCCACAAGAAGGATGACTCAAGGTCTTCCAAAGATCAATTACCGAACACCATCCAGATTCCAAACTGGCAACTTTATACCGTACCAAGAACAAAACGAACAATTAAAGATGTGAATCAGGAACACAGTTCCGTATCATTTGAGTGCAGAACGCTAGTAAATGAAATGCAGATGAGAAATTTCACTTTCAATTGTATTCAAATCGGATACGGGACTAATAATCTGAATAGGTCTATTTTGCAGCTTAGCAATGTAGAAACAGTGACGCATCTATGCCCGAGTTTATACATAAATAATAAAAAACAAAAGCAAGATTGGACTAACAGTATTTTTTTCATTTATATTAGCTAGTCGTACTACAGTATGAGTAGATCAGAGTACAACCCTGGTAATTATATGGAAAAATATAAGAAAAAAAATGCCTCCAGGACTATCAAGAAAAAGCTTTGTATTCGGTTTCTGCCAAATTGAGTTCCTTTCAATTACACGCCAAACGTAATTCGGGGCAGAAAACAAGAAAATGCCTCATTTTTCATGAAATGTTGAATTGATTGTTCAGAATGAACCTTAAGAAGATGCATTGATAAAGCCCCATGACAGGTATTACTAACAATTTTCTGTACGATACATATCTGTAAGTGAACCAATTTAGCAGACTTCAAGAATACTTCCTCGAAAGTCAAACGGAGTTGAAACGAGTATAGGTATATGAACTTAATAATGCCCTCATTAAAAATCACATTTTCACATTGAATATTATATTCCACAAGAATAGGAAACTGTTATTGCAATAGTGACATTTGCTGAAATTTTCGTAGTGCACCCATGTGAAATTGCCCTAACCAAAATAACCAGGCGGAAAAAAATATACATTTTTGTTAAGTTTTCTTGGTTAACAATTTTCCCCTTTTGCCCCTACATAATGGAATAATTTTATGGTGTTTTAATGAGCATTTTTAATTGGTTACATTACATGCAACTTACTCGGCAACATCAAATTATTGGTTGTTATTATTTTGGATCAACTGAACCAAATACATGAGATAAGAGATATTTGCTCAGGACTAACTGCAATTTAAAACTATTGAATTTTCGGCAACTACTAAATAGCCTACAAATAGGTATGAAATGGAATAAACAGTACATTTCCTTGAAATTTCACATCAACAAGTGTATTTGGCCAATTTTCCTAATGTGTTATTTTGATGGCAACTTCTTCAAGACTTATTCACTAACACAGAGCTAGAATCATAGTGGGCGTATAATACTGATTATCACTTCCCATCATAAATATTATTTTTGTAGCCCACAAGTTTCAACAGGAAGCTATTAGACTTATGACTCAACATAATGTAACTCATTGTGAATATCATTTTAGATAAAGGAAAATAGTTTTTTAAATGAGTTCAACAGAACAACTCAAAGCTTGTGATGGAAATGCCGAAGAATATCTGCCAACAGAATTGCTATCTATATGATTGAGGATCAGGAACATATTCAGGTTTATTGTATGAATGAGACATAGGTTATGTCAGGAAGAAGCCAAACTGGTAAATATTTCAGGTATATGAGAGACTTCAGATGACAAATATGTTCCGATAAGTGTGAGTTACTCTGGAACCTTCGTATACAAAACAAACAGACCAAAAACAATAATATGTAAGCTTCTAAATAATCATAATGCTAATTTTTATCCGTCTTGATAATTCAGTTTCTTTATACTTATTACATGCAATTATGAACCAAGATTTAAGTTTTTGTTGAAATTAAGTAACACTCAGGTGTTGAGCAAAAACACTTACTAGGGCAATACTTAATGTTAATTTCACAATGAATGAAGAGTGCCGCTATTTATGAATGGAAAATAAAATAAAAATGAGCTATATTCGTCACAGAGCATGAATAAATGAATTATTATTCACACAAAACCTTGAATCAGATTGTGAGGTTCTTGTTGTCTTGCACTGAAGAACTTATTAAAATCTGGTGCTTCTGAAAAATATAATTTTTTTTATCAACTCATCTAGGGTTCTGTTGGAAAAAGGGATGTAATCCAAAGACACTTGGGTTCGGTTCTTGGTTGGCAAAGGCGAAGTGCACACATCATGTTCTTATGGAAATTTCACCGAAAATAGTACCTGCAGTGTATTTTGTGAAGATGATGTTGTGAACCAAGATATAATAAACCATTCAACTTTGTATCACTTCAAAATCCAAAGAGTTTACACATATGTCACATACAATTCTTGTAAGTTCTGCACTCTAGCACAGCGAGTATTCAACAACCTGAGACGATAACACTGCAACCAATAATTATTTTAGAGTTCAGAATCATATCAGCACGAACCTTGATATATTTCAGCTTGTTATTCTACTATTATATCGAAATGTTTATAGTAGTCATACGAAACTTTTTCACTTTCAGCATATCAACCTCCCGCTTAGGAGACTATCTACCAACACATTCCAATCGACGGAATGACAGCTAACAAAAAGTGAAGCTTAGATCACCCCTCCCTGCTGTTATTCTATGATTACGCATTCGCGGCAGGACTCAGGAGTATGTCTTGTCTTATTTCTAGTGCTCTCATTTCAACCTGTATTTTGTTTGCGGTTAATCAGTTTTAGAAAATCACAAAAATCTCATTGAATACAGTCCATACACCTTTTGATTAAAGCGGACCTTATTATCCTCTTTCTTGACTAAATATTTCAACTTGCCTAAAGCCACAATAACCTTGATGTAGGTACTTACGGTATCGTACATAACAGCTGTTTTAAACAAGTTCATTTAATTTTACTTCAAAATATAATTGAACGAACCGTGGGAAAATATTCATGAGACAATAAATTCCACAAATAATGAATTATACATACATTTTCACACTTTCATTAGCAAATAAAAATTATTAAAACAATATACCTACCTAATTATTGTTTAATATCTAATTAGTTCAGTTTGAAATGGTATATTAGTATGGTCCAAATTTAACTGTGAATTTCTATCTATTTATTTTTATAACAGTGTGGAAATCCATACTCATAAAATTTAATCATGAATTATGTAAAATCAACAGTAACAACGATCGTGTAGGAATTAAATGGATAATGAATTTACAAAGATATTATGATATATAGTTAGGCATCATTTTCGAAAAAGTATCAATATTTCAAAAAAAAACAAAAATTAATACATATTCAGTGCCAGTAGTCACTGGGAGGTAAAGTGCCTTCTAGTGTCACCTATCGCAAATTGATCAAACTTAAAAAATTATTCCACGCGTTCTTCTTTATCAACTCAAAGGAAGTTGTCAAAAATGTAATTTTATTAGGTTAGAAAACTATAACCAGAGACAAGACTTGTCTCTGCTATAACCTCAATAATTTTAAGTGAGACTTGTTGGGGTTCGTAGTCTTTTACAATATATTTCAATGAAAAAATGTCTGATCCTTCCACATCAAAAGAGTCAACAGCTTTAAAAACTCCAATGGTATACATATGTGGAGAATGTCATCACGAAAATGAATTGCGTCCAAGAGATCCCATACGTTGTAGAGAATGTGGATATAGGATAATGTATAAAAAAAGAACCAAGAGGCTTATCGTTTTTGATGCAAGATGAATAGTCATTAGATGGATGGGTGAAGGTGAACTGTGATACATTTCAAACAATTTCTATTTTCTATTATTTTTATTGACCAACTGTCCATGAAGAGTTGGTTCTAATCATTCTGGATTTCCTTCTCAACAAAATAATACAAATGATTAGTAGAACTAGTAGGAATACTAGTAGACCACACAAAATGATGTTTCTCAATCCAGCAGCCGAGCCTGTAAAGAAAAACTTTTTAATGTAGTGGAGTGATTGGAAAAAAGTCCCATAATTTACCTGCATTACTCAACTCAACTGAAATACTTGGCTGAAAAAAGTTACTCTTGCCATCTGAGAATTTCTCTAATAAACCATTCCAAAATGAAATTCTTTTTCTCTGATGTCTATCATTATCTGCAAATGAATATTCTTCTATTTCTCTTACATAAGGATCATGCAGCACATATTTTCTCCATGGATTCTTATCATTGGGTGTAGGATGACTGTATCATAAGAATCAGGTTAATTCAAAGATATCTATAATCAGTTTTTATTTCATTTTGATGAAAATAAACACAGCAGGCCTGATCTGCATTATTTAGCGATGCATATAAATTACACAATGTATTCTGAAGATAGTTTTTTTGATCAATTTATGTTGATGAAGGTATGCAGAATACTCTGAGAAAAGATATAAAATCTTTCAAATTAATCGGGTTCCCTTTTTTCTGGTGACAGTATAATGGTTGCAATATTTCATCTTTCAACTCACCCAAATGTTATGAAATTAGCTATATATTCTTGCATTTTTGCACTCAGTATACTTTCCTTCGAATTAAAACGTTTTTTACTAATCTGTCTCACAATGTTTGGTCCCAGAAGTAACACCATATCCATTGTGATGGATTTATCTGAAAATTAAAATCTTATAGGTAGGTATTTAATAAAGGTAGTTAATATGAAACAACATACCAGCTACATCTGAAACAAAATCAGTATGTTGTATTGAGTATACATATGTGGGAGAATTAGAATTCTGAGACATGTAGAAAATTTGTTGAAATACTGGTGCTTCTATTTTGGCCTCATATTCAATTTTTCTCAATTGATCAATGAGAAACCTTCCATCTATATCAACAAATAATGAATATTGCCATTCAATTAAATGGGTGATGAGATCCTGCATTTTCTCATTTAATTTATATAAGCGGAATATCTCCGGAATTTTCACCTTTTTCACATATTTTTGAAGAAAAAAATAGCCTTGGCTTAACAAATTTATCCACTCATCTGTAATAAAGACGTTCGAATAAACATAAAACATGTTAAGTAGGTACTATAAATAAAATGAGAATTTTTTGGCGGAATAACCATACTTGGTGAATATAAAACTTACCAATTTCTTGAGTCTTTATAGTAGACCCTGTACCAATTAGAGTTGGAATTTGGAAATAGACGCCCTTCCGAAAGCTATCAATGGCTGAAATTGGTAAATATCTATCATCTACCGGCAAAAATGCGTCTGTTATAGGCAATAATATATTGGTTCTGTTAACTGACTGGAAAATGGAATTAAATCAAGTTTGACATTTTGTTTACTCAAAATACAGCAGTGAATTCACCTCATAATACATTTCAAATGCTCCTAAAAGCTCTGCTACACTTTTTGACCGCAGACAATTTAAAGTGTAAGAATCACATTTCAAAATTCGTATGATTTGCTTGGAATTCTCAATAGTATCGTTATCTACAATCCATGGTGAAACTGCACTCCCCGAAGATAGCAATGCTCTTCTGAATAAACCTGAAATCAATCACCTGATTCTCATTTGAATGGATCAATCAATACAAAAATGGAAATAATTCTGTATCTCTGAAGAAACCTCATAATTTTACCTTGAGTTCTGGGAGAAATCATATGTAGAGCTACACTTGAAGCACCAGAATAGTGACCAAACAGTGTTATATTCTGATTGTCGCCACCGAAATATCCTATATTTTCTCTAACCCAAAGTAGAGCGTAATATTGATCAAGTAATCCGATATTGCCCCTGAATTCTCGAGTCCCCAGCGATAAAAATCCGAATATATTCAGCCTGTAGTTCACCCTAACGACAATGATTCCTCTGGATGCCAAGTCTTGACCGCTAAAGCTTAACTTGCTGTCTCTGGCAAAGTCCACACCTCCGAAAAATACAGCGACTGAACTCTGGTGTGAGGAATTGACCTGGGTGGTTCGAGAAAAGACAATGACTATGTGTTCTATGAGGTCGTACATAACTTAATGATAAAGAGGGTATTCACATCTCACCTCTGGCATCCATATATCTAAGAATAAACAATCTTCATTCTCATTATCTCTTGTTGGTAACTGGGGGCATCTCGATTTTGTGTTCAATGCTTGATATGTCCCATTCCACCCTTGATGCATAATGGGGGGAGAGAATCTCAGGGCTCCTACAGGTGGAGCAGCATAGGGAATACCATAAAATATTCTGAGACGTGTTTCTGCTTTGAAAGTCATCTGAAATATTTAGTTTAGTATTAGGAAACGTCACGAAAATTTCAGTCAATTCAGAATTTTGAAAATTGTTGGGAGTACTTATAGATTTGCAGAGAAATAAATTATTTAACTTTGAAAAAAAAATAAAAATCAAGACCACCAAAAAAGTTAATCATCACAAAAAAATTATGCATTTTCTCGAAATTCAGAACAATCAACGCACCCCTTCAATAATCCCTTGTCTTATTTTCACCCTTGGCGGTGGCTCTCTCCAAGAATAGCAACAGTTCCCAAAAATACTCAAAAGCGCAAACTTTAAATATGATTTCATCGCTTTTATCTCTTGAATTCAGCATGTCACCAATAACTAAGTCACTCCAACAATAACCAGATCGGTGTTCATAACATTCGTTCTTCGCCGGGTTTCCGTTCTGTTCTTTTGTTTCGCTTCCGCTAAAAAATAACAACGCATATGGATAATTAGTCAACCGAAATGATTTACCTGTGTGTAAATCGAAAAAGGTTTCGTATAATTATGCAAACTGCTGATACATCCTATTCCTAATCAAAACTATACCTATATTTGGAGGAGATACTTTTCCTATGAAACAAGAACAACACTTTGCGCAACACATTTAATAAATGATCAGTATTTCACTGATTTGAACGATCGTAGAAAGACTACATTTTGGAAATCCATAATCCGAATATTGCTCGTCATTCTTGAATATTCGTGTAAATTATTATTTCCGCGATAACTGTATTTTTCGTAAATTCAAAACAATTTTCTCCAATCATTTGGTGGAATAAAAGTGAATATAAAACTGGTTTGCGATTGCGACATTATCCTCCTCCTATTGTATGAATCTAAACACAGTTGATACTGTTGATATTGTTGGTTGCCTGACGAACAATCACAGATTCAAATAATTCAAACAAATGCTATATATTAAATAATAAAATGATTTATTTTTCAGAACACTGCATATTTCAATTTTTGTGATATATATTTCATATTTCTTGAAAACTGACTTTCATGAAAATTGAATTTGAATAGCAATCAACAAAAAATAATTCCGAAGATTTTCGTTAAGTGTCTGACGAAGGAGTCTGAAATAGCCTCCGAAACGTTACGATATAATTGTTTCATCGTTGATGTTGTTTCGTTATTGTTTGTTAGGCAACATTGTCTGTGTTTTTTACGCAGAAGCGAAAAATCACAAAATAATAATTTTTTTATTTTATAGATATTTTTCAGAGTTTAGGAGAGAAAACCCAGAAGGAAACCATTTATTAATTTATTTATTTAACTATAAACGGTCTTGACATTTAGTAAGGAATATACCTCCCACAGTATGCTTTAATGATTACTATGAAGAAAGTTATGGTGAAAAATGCGAGCTGATCTTCAAAGAACAGAGATAATTGATTGGTATAGTTTGAATGGAAAATAATAAATACAAAGTTATAATACATATGTGTATGATTCGCAATGACATTGCAATACAAGCCCATCCAGTTGGAGGAACATTCTTGTAACAATTTCCGTGCTAATATTCTTTTATAAATGACAAAATAATGCAGCTCAAAGATGGAAGTTCGTGTTCACCTAGAATGCGAGGGAGCCAAGGTTGCTCTAAATGTTATAAGTGAATGTTGAAAATAAGACTGTGAGACTAAGTAAATAAAATTTGTTCCATAAATGGTATTGCGATCTTCGTCCTTGTGATATTATAACACTGAACTCGAAAATCAAGGCTATGTATTCATCGAGCAATGCAAAAATTTGAATTTGAACATATTATATATCCACATATATCCATAATATTGACAACTTATTTAATTTGTGGGAGCGAGGCCAAGCAGATTGAAATAATTTTTTTATACATTATCATAATATTATCGATCACGAAATAAAAAAAAAATTGGCTCAAGCACTGACGTGAAGTCAGGAGCTTTTGCGTGCACGTTCTATTTCCTACTCACATCTATTGGACACTCTTAATCGTTTTAATTTGATCAAATTAGATGAGTATAACTCCAAAACCATTTGGCCGATTATGCCAATTAAAGAACTTAAATGTCGCATTCGGATGCGCAACCTACCCTGAAAATTCCGTTATCAAGTTATAGTGAGATACCTAATATTTTTTCGTAATTTTTTTGAAATTTTCCAGTGTTACGGTCCTCACAAAATTTCACAATCATGTTCATGTCGATATTCTACAACTAGTCCATAAATTACGTGAGATGTTTATGGGGGGGAGGGGGTCGAGTCAAATCTCACGCAATTTTTTTTCTGATTGAAACAAAAAAAAATTATACTATTTTGGTCCATTTAATCCAGATTTTACATGCTTAAGATTTAATCTTAAGCGTATATCACAATACGATTAAGATCATTCACTAATTCGTTGGAAAGAAAATAATTTCATTCATACTTTGGACTGAATTAGAGTAGATATTCTTTTTGCGCGCGTGTTCCGCAAGGAACAGCGTGCTATCATTTCGTCACAATGTCTGTATTTTTCGAATTTTTTTTCGAAAATGGTCTCAAACGATTAGGTTCGACTTCCTGATGAAGAATTCGAGGTCAAATTCAATTCTGTCCGTCCGGTCCGGCCGGCCGTTAGCACGATAACTCTCGAACGGAACGACTTAGAGTGTTGAAATTTGCAGGATAGTTTCGTAGCGTAAATATCTCGGACAAGTTCGTTAACGGGCGAAATCGACCGAGCGGTTTCGGAGTTAAGGCCGTTTTTAGTAAAAACGTTTTTTATGAATATTTCCGGAACCGATCACTCGATCTTTTTGAAATTTGGCATCAGATTGTAGAATCATAACCTTTATATGCCTGCGAAGTTTTGTGTTGAACGGACGGCCCTAAAGTGGCAAAAAAAAAATTTGAAAATTTGAAAATTTTGTTTTCACGATAACTCGAAAAATACTGATCTGATTAAATTGAAACTCAGTAGTTAGATGCAAAAGACCAAAGCAAACACTTTTGCAAAATTTCGTGAAGATCACGTGACATGAAAATAATAAAAAAATTACTACTATTTTGCGGAATACTTTGCTTTTAATGCCTAAACATATGTTTTTGAGGTTCATGCTGCCCTTTCCGGGCATTTTCCGTATTGCGCATGCGCAGATGAGAAGTCCTTTAACTGCTGTAGTTTTCGTCAGAGAGGATTGGGGTTTTGGGGTGGCGGATGCTATTCTTCCATAGAATTCAGATCCCTGATGAGGGTCTGCGCATGCGTAGATTGAAGATGCGATATCTTCCGAACCACTAGTGTTGGAGAATCGGAGTTTTTTGTAAGGTGTGTTATTTTGAGAGGACTTTTAACCGCCAGTAGATTGCGCAGAAGAGAAGTGACTGTTTTTGGGTTGGATGGGTTATGTTGGGAGTGCTGAGTCGATATTATGAGGTTTTAAAAGAATATTCATAGCAATTCAGTGCAAGGACAAGTCAGTTTGGGGGATGTAGCGTTGTTTCCGAGTTAAAGTGTCCGTACCGTGGCCCTGGGGCTAATTTTGAAATTGATGTTACCCCTTACAGGCATTTTTCGTTATGCGCATGAGCAGACCATCAGTGATTTAACTGGTGGTGTTTTCGTCAGAGAGGATTAGGGTTTTGGGGTGGCGGATGCTATTCCTCTATAGAATCCCCTGTTGAGGGTCTGCGCATGCGTGGATTAAAGATGTGATATCTCCTGAACCACTAGTGTTGGAGAATCGGAGTTTTTTGTAAGGTGTGTTATTTTGAGAGGACTTTTAGCCGCGAGTAGATTGCGCATGCGCAGAAGAGAAGTGACTGTTTTTGGGTTGGATGGGTTATGTTGGGAGTGCTGAGTCGATATCATGAGGTTTTAAAAGAATATTCATAGCAATTCAGTGCAAGGACAAGTCAGTTAGGGGGATGTAGCGTTGTTTCCGAGTTAAAGTGTCCGTACCGTGGCCCTGGGGCTAAATTTGAAATTGATGTTACCCCTTACAGGCATTTTTCGTTATGCGCATGAGCAGACCATCAGTGATTTAACTGGTGGTGTTTTCGTCAGAGAGGATTAGGGTTTTGGGGTGGCGGATGCTATTCCTCTATAGAATCCCCTCTTGAGGGTCTGCGCATGCGTGGATTAAAGATGTGATATCTCCTGAACCACTAGTGTTGGAGAATCGGAGTTTTTTGTAAGGTGTGTTATTTTGAGAGGACTTTTAGCCGCGAGTAGATTGCGCATGCGCAGAAGAGAAGTTACTGTTTTTGGGTTGTATGGGTTATGTTGGGGGTGCTGAGCCGATATTGTGAGGTTTTAAAAGAATATTCATAGCAATTCAGTGCAAGGACAAGTCAGTTTGGGGGATGTAGCGTTGTTTCCGAGTGAAAGTGTCCGTACCGTGGCCCTGGGGCGAATTTATAAATAACTATATTCGGTAGATCTATATTAAAATACGTTCGGATTTGGAGAATATGCAATTGCGTTCCTAACGGAGGTCCCACAACCGCAATGTTTTTCGATCTACTGTAAAGCTAACAGCCAAACTGTATTGATAGCTATATTTGTTAAAGGAACTTAAAAAAAAAAGCACTGACGTGAAGTCAGTACTCTTTGGCGCGCGTGTTCACGGTGGCTAATTTGAATTGAATGATGAGTACTTCAAGCTCAGTGGATAGAGCGAGCCGAAGATCTACCCAAAGGATAGTGGACACCATTCACTGTCGGTTCAAAAATTAACTCCTAGAAGATTTGGGGGGGTCAGTATAATTCTAATCATGTTTATAGCACGCGCGCAAAAGCAGATTGACTTAACAATGAAAGAAAAAGTGTAAAAAGTCAATCTGCTTTGGCGCGCGTGCTATAAACATGATTAGAATTATACTGACCCCCCCAAATCTTCTAGGAGTTAATTTTTGAACCGACAGTGAATGGTGTCCACTATCCTTTGGGTAGATCTTCGGCTCGCTCTATCCTCTGAGCTTGAAGTACTCATCATTCAATTTAAATTAGCCACCGTGAACACGCGCGCCAAAGAGTACTGACTTCACGTCAGTGCTTTTTTTTTTTTTTAATCACAGTAGTCACGATTTAAGTATTCTATTGTTAAATTTTTATTACACTTATAACTTTCAGCAATATTGATTACTAGTCGTAAATAAAAGTACGAAGTAATTTTTTTTTCTTTTTACAATAACAATCCAACACGTTTACGTAAGAAACCCACATTTTGAAAAAACTCACGTGAGATTGGGGGATGGGGGAGGGGGTTGAATAAAATCTCACGACATCTCACCTGGGGGGAGGGAGGTACAGGAAATTTAAAAAAACACCTCACGAAATTTATGGTGCCCCCTTAGCAAGTTTCAATTCGATCGGGTCTGTATTTTTTGAGTTATCGAGAAAATAATATTCCAGATGGCAATAAAATTGCAAGTCCCTATCTCTTTTCGTTCGAAAGTTATCGAGGCAAACTTCACCCACTCAGCTACTGAACTCACCCAAGGCCGCTCGGATCTCCAACAATATAGATCCGATCGTGGTCAAACTTCGAACTTGGCAGTAGAGTTAGGCTTTGAAGGCTCTCGCAGAATTTCAGCGATATCGGACGGATATTTTCTGATGTATAACATTTTTTTCAATTATTTTCAATGATTTTTTCAAAATTTTCTAGTGATACGATCCTCACGAAATTTAGAATTTTTGCGTCGGTATTCTACTACTAACTACCATGTTTGAATTGGATCGGATTTGTATTTTTCGAGTTATTGAGGAAAAAGCAACCAAATTTCAGATGGGTATAACTCCAAAACAGTTCATCCGATTATGCCTATTGACAAACTCAAATGTCGCATAAAGATGCACAATCTACCCTAAAATTGCAGGTCGTTATCTCTCTTGCCGTTCTCACATAAATAATATGTTTTAACAATTTTTTTTTTATTTTCTAGTGATGCGATTCTCACAAAATTTCACAACCGTGTCTTTGTGTCAGTATTCTACAACTAGCTACCAAGTTTCAATTCGAGCGAATCTGTATTGGTTGATGACAAAATTATAACTCCAAAACTGTTGGGCCGATTATGCTTATTACGGACCTTGTCCGTAGTAATTGGGAGCGCCACCTACCCTAAAAATGTCAAATCGCTATCTTATTCCGTTCTCAAGTTATCGTGGAAACGGCCGGCCGGTCGGTCAGACGCTCCTAGGAGTTTGTGCCAGTTAGGATAATCCGTTGTGTTCTGTATATAGACTGTGTCCTTACGCCATCTTAGGCACAATACTGTTAATTTTCGACCCAACAGTATATGGTGTGTACCATCTGAAGAAAACAATTCTTTCCTAGCCACGGGATTGAACTCGGACTCGAGACTTCGCTAGAAGCACTCATAATTCAATTCAAATTGGTCAACGTGAACAAGCGTGCCAAAGAGTACTGACTTCACGTCAGAAAACTCAAAAGCTATGTACATACTTGTGTATTGAATTCAGAACAGCGTGCTAAAAAGTTTGGGTTGAGTTTGTATTAAGAGTGTACTTTCGAATTCAGTGCATTTTCTTCAGAAGACAATTTTCTACTAATCAGCTTTTGAACTACGTCAAAAATAATTTTCAGTGTTGATTCAAGTAAGAGAAAACGCTACTGTTTCTCGATATCCCACCATATATTTTCATAATTACAGTTGTCGTGGCTTTATTTGTGGATGAAAGAAGTGAGTTGACCTCAAAATCGTTTACTATATATGGAAATATTACACCATCATTTTTCATCAGTCGCCTGATCAATAGACTGTTGGTCTGAACATATGCTATGTTTTTTCCCTGAGAAACCATTTAGTTGAACAGAAAAAGTTTCTAATTCGATAGTATGAGTTCATATTATTCGAGTTATACCTAAAGACACTTTGGATATCGTTTTCGACTAAGTTTTGGTTATGATTCATATTCATATTGACTCATCACCAAATCTCTCTGTTCGGTTCAATTGACAATATTCCGGCCAGTCTTTGAATCAAATAATTTCAACAAAATTGAATCGCACTCAACAGAAAAATGCTGCAAATTTAATAGAAAAGTGCATTATTTTTCCATCAAAATGCGCAAAATTATTTTACATAACTCGCGGACCATTGACTGTAGAACATTGCGGTAAAAAAGTTTGATACAGTGTGTCAATAATAATTTATCTGATTATATAAAAAAAATGGAGAAGATGAAAATATAACATATAAAATTATGATAGCTGAATTAATTAATTAGAGTTTTCTCAAGTTGAATTAAGTAAAATTGAACTTATTTCTGAGTGGAGATGTGGTTCAATGCTCTTGTGATATTTAATTACCTTCTAACTTACAAAGAAGCCTAACTATCAACAGATTATTGAAATCTGAACTGATTTCTACCCTTGATTCGGAAAAAATCTTTTCAATTTGGAGTTGTTATGCGCAATAAATACTGTAAATATCCAGTAATAAAGTTGAGTATGAAATGGAAAGATCAGCTATTTATTCATCGCATGAAACGTTATGCGTGGAGCAATAAAATTCAAGTTTGAGTAGTTGAAGCTCTTTTGGGCTGTTTTATCCCCATTCGTTCGTATGGGACAAAAATGGAATGATAATGAAAGTAAAGTGGGGTTAGGTTCAATTCTATAAACAACTAAATCTCATGGACGAACTCTGGTTCTATTCTTAGTACGTATTCCAACATCTTCACAGGTTATTTAGTTACTATTAAAGTGCTCAAAGGTGTTATAGTTCAGAAAATTTAATCAATATCAACGATCGGATTTCACACAAGGTAAATATAGGCGGCAATATTCAACCGCTTGCTAGACTTCAAACATTTAAAAAAAATTGACAGTTTTGAGCGCTCCTAAATGAAATGAGTTGTTTGATATACTGAAATAGTTCCAAGCTTTAAAAAATGTTTAAGGCCTCACTCAAACGTTTCTATATGCGTTTTTGGATCTGTGGAGTTTCTGATTTTTGTAGGGATTCGTCTGAAAATAGTTCAAACATCTGAATGCACATCAAATGCAAATAAATATAGTAGACAACGAACTTTGTTAAGAACATGGATTTTTATCTAGCAAAGGTCACAAGCAAAAATAAACATTTAATCAAAATAATTGTGATTAATATGTTTATATTTAATCTCACATCGCCGGGACTATTTTTATGCTCTCCGTTTTCGCATTATCAGAAAACATAATTATAAACTGTGCGAACATATGCATGTTTCATCATTTGAAAAGTGAAATTTCTTTTTATCCAATCATATCATAAGTTTCAACAAGTTGATTCAACCGTGTTTCTATATTTGCTCCCTGATTATTTTAATTGTTTTCAGAGGATATGTTTATTAAGGTGTTTAACGTAGTTGTGTTGGCTTGAAATGACTTCTTGATGATACTGAAATTATATACGGTTTATGAGATTTCCAAAAATCCACCATTTCATATAAACTTCAAATTATTTTTTTTGGAGGATGCGCTTTGGTTAACATCTACGTCTATCTGAAATTAAAATTATATGTTACAATGTAATCTAAGATTAATGTTTTCAAATTATAACCGGATATTCGATCATGATGATCCGTATCGGTGAATTTGAATCATTCTCTTCAGACTACGAAACATTTCCATGTTGGGCGTTTCCAGTAGCACATAACCCAGTGTAATTACAACATATCCGTTCTTGAAGATGATAAGTTTATAAATTGTTATTTTGGAACGTAAGTGAATAATACGCTATTACAGAATTTTAGTCGATTTTTTCCAAAAAGTAATATAACTACCAGGATAAATTTGAAAAGTCTGGAGTTATGTATCTAAAAAAATATAAGAGATAAACCCAACAATAAATATCTCAGGTATTAATTGATTATTGTGGATTACAAATGAAACAATTCAACAAAAATGACAACGTTATATTAACTTTAGTGCTAATACCAGTTTAATGATGAAACAAAATAATAATTATTTTATTATTTTTCAGTGGGAGAATAAAATGTATTGTAGATTTTAAGCGATGTATCTCCTTTAGGCTAATAGCATTCTTAGTGATAAAAAAAGATTAGTTCAAGCACTGACGTGAAGTCGGGAGCTTTTACGCGCATGTTCTATTGTCTACCCACCTCTATTGGATACACTTAATCGAATGAAACATTGATAGATATATACCGTTTTCTCAGCTTTTATAATATATAAATACATTTAATTCCATTTTAATGATATACTACAGTAACGAAATAATCTATGATCACATATTTTTTAATTCTTTCGTATGTATTGTATTGAAATTGAAATATGAAAAAACTTACGCCTCAAGTAACTCCAGAATACGATATTCACGAAATTCCGCGAAAATTTGTGAGTCAACATTCTAGAAGTAATCACGGAGTTTTTAAGTATATTTCGAGTTATAAAGGAAATAACAACAAAATTATAAGTATAAGTATAAGTATAAGTACAAAACCATTCGGCCGATTATGCCAATTAACGAACTTAAATCTCGCATTTGGATGCGTAACCTACCCTGAAAATTGCAAGTCGCTATCTCTATCCGTTCTCAAGTTATCGTGAGATACATAATATTTTTTCCTAATTTTTTCAAAAATTTCTAGTGGTACGATTATCACAGAATTGCACACAAGTCTTTATGTCGATATTCTACAATTAGCTACCAAGTTTCAATTCGATCGGGTCAGTATTTTTTGAGTTATGGCCGATTATGCCCAACAACGATCTCAACTCTACTATTCGGGTGCACAACCTACCCTGAATATTTCAAGTCCCTATCTCTTTCCGTTCGAAAGTTATCGAGGCGACGGTCACCCATCCACCTACTGAACCCACCCAAAGCTGCTCGGATCTCCAACAATATAGATCCGATCATGTTCAAACTTGGAACTTAGAGTAGAGTTAGGTTTTGAAAACTCTCGAAAAATTTCAATGATTATTTAAAAATTATCTAGTTATACGATCCTCTCGAAATTTTGCAGGAATTTTCGCGCCGGCATTCTACAACTAATTACCATGTTTGAATTGGATCGGATTCGTATTTTTCGAGGTATTGAGGAAATAACAACCAAATATCAGATGCTCCAAAACCGTTTGGCCGATTATGCCTATTGACGTACTCAATGTCGCATTCAGATTGTAAACCTACCCTAAAAATCTCTTGCCGTTCTCAGGTTATCGTGACAAATAATATTTTTCAATAATTAAAAAAAAATTTTTCTAGATTTTGTGTAGTTGTGAAGTGTACAGATGAAATAGGGGTGAAAATTGGGGCATATTACTGACACGAATGTGTAATTTTTGATGTAATATTTTTAACACAATATACAACTATCAATAGTTCTCGTGTTTTGAAAGTAGTGAGTGTGAAAATGCGAGAAAAATCAGTATACAGAAAACTGTTCCTCATAAGGAAGTAATTAAATATTTTTAGAAATTGCTGTAAAATACTTGTTTCATTTAGCACGTAAACCCTATCGAATAGATTCGCGGTTATGTCATTAGTTGGGTTTCACAAGTTTGCACAGACCGCATTTTATCAAATATTCTCCATACTCACACGTGTTTTGTTCGATATTTTTCAAACACTATTTCCGTACATACTGATGTTGAATTTTGAATTATATCTCTTTAGAGTACACAATTAATTGTTAAATCCTTTGATAAATACATTCAAGGAACATAAAATTTTGTAATATCAAACTTTTACAATAATATATTATTGTGAAGGTGATTATCTGAGTGCTTATCAATTTGGCCAAATGTCTGTAATTTTCGAATTTTTGGCTGAAAATGGTCTCAAACGATTTGGTTCGACTCACTGATCAAGAATCCGAGGTCGAAATCGATTCTGTCCGGCCGGACCGGCCGGCTGGCCGTAGGCACGATAACTCTCGAACGAAAAGAGTTAGAGGATTGAAATTTGCAAGGTGGGTTTGGAGCGTAAATATCTCGGACAAGTTTGTTAATGAGCGAAATCCATCAAGCGCTTTCGGAGTTATGGCCGATTTTAGTAAAACACATTTTTTATGAATATTTCCGAAACCGATCACTCGATCTATCTGAAATTTAGCATCAAATTGTAGAATCATGACCCTTATACGCATGTGAAGTTTTGTATTGACCAGATTACCGCAAAGTGTCAAAAAAAAATTTCGAAATGAAAAAAAAAAATTTCTACAATAACTCTCGAACTGAATGAGCTAGGCAGTTGAAATTTTCAGAGTAGGTTAGGGAGATGAATATCTAGGTTAAGTTCGTTATTGGTCAATATAGGCCAGATGGTTTCGGAGTAACGAAAAAAAAATTTTTTTTTAAGCAACAAATTTCAAATTCAATTTTTATTCAAGATGCAGTTTCACCATTAAAATCCATCGATATCATTTTCAACTCCGACAATACTTTCGGAGATATGATTTTTCTAAATTTCAATAATGAATCGTACGATTCATTATTTTCACAGAATGCTATAATTATTCTATCTAAGCTTTATTATATGATCTGTGTTCATACTCGTACATTTCATCCTGTTCTATAAGAGAGAGTCAAATTCATTTCAGCTATTTTAATTTGATTTCTTCCATGGTGCAGTTCTCATTCTCAGAGATTGCTCATTTAATCTTGATAAATAAGCTATTATTTGAATTGAATTTCCCTTTTGATGCAGTTCTATCATAAGAATACATTGATATAATGCCCAACTCTGAGAAACCAATACTTTCGGAGATATAATTTGTCGGTTTGAACTAGAGTGCCAGAAAGCTCCTGTCCACAGGGCTTGAACCCATTTTTAATTGTTTAATATCATTAAACGCACGTTCAACTAGCAAACAACAACAAAATATTTCTCTTCTCCTGCGAAGAAAATTAATTTGTTCGCATATGTTGATTCGTTGATTTCCATTTTGCCTTGTTAAATTTACAATTATCAAATATTCCTTACGATTATCTCAAAAAGGCATAAGTTATGAATTATATTACCCAATGAAAATGTCTAGACTTAAAGTACTTCGTAATTGTTGGCATTGATCATCCTTTTACCAAGAATAGCTTACACTTATTTGGGGTTAAATGAGCTGGCAAAATTGAGTCAGAGGAGTCATCATTCAAAGTAATATCTACATTAATCGATGACCGAATATAAACTAAGAGGATCATTAGAACATGAACATCTCACTCTTAACATCCACCTTGAAAGATTCATGGTACCAGAAATACATCATGATTCCTAGAACATTCGCGAGAGATATCGTTTGTTGCTCCTTCCTTTCCAGAAAGAACTCAGCAGTTGTTTACTGTTTAGTCTCACAACTGGTAAAATTCTAGCGAATTCAACGTTTCCAATCACCTTTTACACCCAATTGGGTATACTGAGGCTGAAAGCAGTACCAACATTCCATAAACGGCATCTCCGATCATATAACGAGAGCGTGAATATACATGGAGTTTACGAAAATATTACGGAGTACAAGCTAGGGAAGGATCCGAACAATATCATTTAATTCTGAACGAACGAACTTATCCGAGATATTCGTTCCTCAAATGTCCTCTGAAAATTATATTATAAAGGGTTTTCCAATAAGAGGTGTTATTTTGACATTCAAAGAAAAATGCCATTTTTCAATATAAATGCTCGGATGTTTATTTCATTATAAAGAAGAAGCTATGCCGTTAATAGTGGAAAATAACATCAGGCAAATGACCACCACGACCACCCTTACAGGACCATATCCTTTTAATTAAATTTTCCATAACCAAATCGCAAAGTGGCTGCCCTATGACCTCGATAGCCTCACGAATTCCATCTTTGAGGTCTTGAATCGACGCTGGGCTATTGGCGTAGACCTTCTCTTTCACGTGGCCCCAAAGGAAGAAGTCGCAAGGTGTTAAATCATAAGATCTCGGTGGCCAATTGTGATCACCTCTTCGAGAGATAACACGGTCGCAGTATTTCAGGGATATCGGACGGATAGTTAATGAGATACAGAATTTTTTCAATTATGTTTTTAAAAATTTCTGGTGATCCTCACGAAATTTCGCAAAAATTTGCACGTCGGCATTCTACAACTAATTACCATGTTTGAATTGGATCGGATCTGTAGTTATTCGGGAAATAACAAAATTTCAGATGGTTATAACTCCAAAACAGTTTGGCCGATTATGCACATTGACGAACTTGTCGGTCGTATTTGGATGCGCAACCTATCCTGAAAATTTCAAGTCGTTATCTGTTCGACCGGCCGGACAGAATCGAATTTAACCTCGAATTCTTCATCAGTGAGTCAAAACTAATCGTTTGAGACCATTTTTGGCCAAAAATTCTAGAACAGACTCATTGATGAGTTGGTCACAGCCAACTCTGTATTTCCGGCCATAAGCACGATAACTGTCGGAAGAAATGAGTTAGAGAGTTAAAATTTGCAGGGTTGGTTTCGGGTACGAATATCTCGGTTAAATTCTTCAATGTTTGTGTGTTTTTTCTGAATATTTCCGAAACTACTCATTTGATCTAGCTGAAGTTTAGTTCCAAGCTGTAGAATTAGGACCTTTAAATGTATGCAAATTTTGGTATTGATCGAAAGACTAGGAAGAGAGGAAAAAATGGGTTCAAGCCCTGTGGACAGGAGCTTTCTGGCGCTCTAGTTCAAACAGACAAATTATATCTCCGAAAGTATTGGTTTCTCAGAGCTGGGAATTAAATTAATGTATTCTTATGAAAGAACTACATCATAAAGGAAATTAAATTCAAATAAAAGTTGATTTATCAAGATTAAATGAGCAATCTGAGAATGAGAACTGCACCATGGAAGAAATCAAATTAAAATAGCTGAAATGAATTTGACTCTTTCTTATAAAACAGGATGAAATGTACGAGTATGAACACATATCATATAATAAAGCTTAGATAGAATAATTATAGCATTCTTTGAAAACATAGAAGTACGTACGATTTATTATTGAAATTTAGAAAAATCATATCTCCGAAAGTATTAGCTTGTTGGAGTTGAAAATGATATCGATGGATTTTAATGGTGAAACTGCATCTTAAATAAAAATTACAGACATTTGGGCAAATTGATAAGCACTCAGTCCCGAGGAACTAGAGCGCCAAAAAGTGTAGTTCCCTTTCCGGGATTTGAGCCCGCCTTCTCTCGTTCCGAAACCGAAAACCCGACTGACTAGACGAACCGACTATCGGGCTCCTCGTACGATCTTGTCGATCTCCGGTATTAGAATAAAACGTCGGTACTTACCTGGGATGTATATTCTTAATTTTCACTGTTCGACAAAAAATCGCCACATGGGGGTTTATTTGACGGTTTTTTACCCTTGTCTCTCTAAGTCGATTTTGACGTTTCTCGAACCAACTATTAGCAAGGAATTAGACAATGTCATGTCTCAGGAAAATAAGTTCACATTATGACAATTCATACATAGAATAATTATATAATTCTGTGAAAACGTTGAAATACGATTTATTATTGAAATTTTGAGAAATCATTTCTCCGAAAGTATTAGCTTCTTAGAGTTAAAAATGATATCATTGGATTCTTATGGTAAAACTGCTTATTGAAAAAAATTTAATTTGCAATTTGTTATGTAAAAAAAATTTTTTTTTTGTTACTCCGAAACCATCTGTCCGATTTTGCGCAATAACGAACTTAGCCGAGATATGAATCTGCCAAACCTACTCTGAAAATTTCAACTCCGTAGCTCATTCCGTTCGAGAGTTATCGTGCCTACGGCCGGCCGGACCGGCCGGCCGGACAGAATGAATTTCGATCACGGATTCTTGATCAGTGAGTCGAACCAAATCGTTTAAGACCATTTTCATCGAAAAATTCGAAAATTACAGACATTTGTGCAAATTGATAAGCACTCAGTTCCGAGGAACTAGAGCGCCAAAAACACGAATTAGAAAATGTTGTTTTCTCAATAACTCTAAAAATATTGATTCGATCGAATTCAAACTCGGTAGTAAGTTGAAAAATGCCGACACGAAGAACGCAATTTCGTGAAGATCGTATCACTAGAACTGACAAAATTGAGATCAATAAAATTTCGACTACGTTACTTTTCTATCAACACCTATAAAACGCTCCGTTCGTATTTATATACATGCCACTGTCAAGGTTAAGGAGACCCATCATCCAAAAGTTGTTCCATTTCCAGCTTATATCATATCCATAGGAGGTGTATTCATTTCATTGGCATTGCAAAAGCACAAGAAGAGAACACACGAATGTATCTCCAACAGTTTGGGAGGAGAGCTCCAGATTTATGGCGTGATGACTAATAATCTGATTTTTTAACTTTACGTGAAATTGTGACAATTTCCAGCGGTTTGGGAATAGTATATTCTAAAACAAGTTGCAGAATGGGCTCCTATTAAAACACGAATGCGAAATTCGAAAACGAGCGACGAAGGAGCGAGTTTTCGAATGCATGAGTGTTGGAATTGCCTTCTGCAACGAGTATTAGACGATATTTTCTCAATTTCAGGCAAGTTTTGTAAAATAATGTTGAAATTTAATGAAAAATTCGGATTATACATCCTAGTGACTTTTGTATTGTATCTTGGTAGTTGGTGTGACTGTTACGAAAGTTGACAGATTACGAAATTTGAATTTGAAACGTACGTAGGGCATGGAGATCAGATTTAAAACAGTTTCCTAATAGCATGAATCATTCGAAAGTAGCAAGAAGGAAATCTCTAGTACCATATTTTTTATGAAAATAAGCTTTTCCTTAATAATTATTTCACCATATCCAGATTATATTGTATTGTCAATTGACGTGTGTTGAAATTTGATAGGATCGAATGTCAGTGATGACTACCAGAAAACGAAAAATATAACTAGAAACAATGCGGGAATGAGTTCATTCCAGCACTGTTTTCAGTGCTGGAATGGATTCATTACGATATTGAAAAGAGAAATCTAATTTTCGCTGCACGACTCCAAAAAAACATTTTTTTCGAATAATAGGCCAAGCAAGGCTATCTTCTAGGCAAGCTCTGTAATTTGGACATTATAGTGCAATTTAGGGAGAAATTAATGAATACATGTCGAATTACAGACAGAATTTCAAAAATTGGTTCAAGCCCTGTGGACAGAAGCTTCGGCGCTCTTGTTCAAACTTTGACAAATCATATATCCGAAAGTATTGGTTTCTCAGAGTTGGGAATGATATCAATGGATACTTATGATAGAACTGCATCATAAAATAAATTAAATTCAATAGTAATCCATTGATATCATTCCCGACTCGGAGAAACCAATACTTTCGGAGTTATGATTTGTCAATGATTGAACAAGAGCGCCAAGGCTCCTGCCCACAGGGTTTTCTCACTTTTTCAATTTGGCTTCTTTGCGTCAATTTTCAAGAATTTTCGTAAATGAATTCAAAACGTAGGTCTATGACCAATCTGCTGTTGGATTTACATACATAAGGAAATTATAATTAGAGTATTCTATGGAATCATATAGAATTGAGAATATTCATTGAAATTTTGAAAAATCCTATCTCCGAAAGTATTAGTTTGCTAGAGTTTAGAATAATATCAATGGATTCTTATGATGAAACTCCACCTCAAAAAAAAATTGAATTCAAAATTCTTGATGTAAAAGAAATTTTTCTTGGTAACTCTGAAACCACCTAGCTGATTTTACCCAATGACGAACTCAGCCAAGATATCTATCTCCCAAACCTACTCTGAAAATTTCAACTGTCTAGCTCATTCCGTTCGAGAGTTATCGTGTTAACGGACGGACGGACGGCCGGCTGGACATAATCGATTTTGACCATGGATTCTTGATCAGTGAGTCGAACCAAATCGTTCAAGACCACTTTCAGCCAAAAATTCGAAAATTACAGACATTTGGGCAAATTGATAAGCACTCTGTTCCGCGGAACAATTCATAATTAATTCTATTATGGAAAAAATGTTTACTAATTTATCGGCAAAACCTACTATTTTTAACAGATAACAGAACGCATTATCCTGATTAGAAGTTGCGCTTTTATTCATTATTTTCTCAAATAATAAATATTTCGAATCGATCAGGTAAATATGATAATAAGATAATATCATAATGTGTAGGTTTAAATGCAAGGTAATCCCGCCGACACCCATGTATAATGAAGATCTCATTCCTGGCGAATTAAAAAAAAATATATTATTTATTGTCAAGGCAAGAAATACAGGGAGTATTATATAAATATCTGGCAGAAAAGATTGCAATTTCAATTGCAACGCATAGGTTCGACTCACTGATGAAGAATTCGAGACCAAATTCGAAATCCGTGAGGATCGCGAGGAAACAGAGCGTGCTATCATTCTGCCCAAATGTCTGTAATCTTCGATTTTTTGTCCGAACAAGGTCTCAAACGATTAGCTTTGACTCACTGAGGAAGAATTCGAGGTTAAATTCGATTCTGTCCAGCCGGCCGTCGCCACGATAACTTTCGAAGAGATAGAGACTTGAAATTTTCAGGGTATGTTGCGCACTCAAATGCGAGAGACAAGATCGTTAATCGGCATAATCAGTCAAACGGTTTCCAAGTACAAATTTTGTTTTCAAAAATACAGATCCGATCACAAATACTTATGCTTATACTTAATTATTAAAACATATTATGTATCTCAGAACCTATCCGATTTTGCTGAAATTTTGCGAGAACCTTGAACTCCTAAGTTAATCAATAACTTAAGTTATTGAAGAAATAATGAAATCTGACCAGCGTTGGGTGAGTTCAGCATCTGGATGGGTGAACGGAAAGAGATAGTGACTTGCAATTTGCAGGGTAATCTATGTAATAAGTACTGGTTGGACTGAAATATCTCAGGAGATGCAGATATTTTTGGCGCTCTTGTTCCTCGGAACAGAGTGCTTATCAATTTGCCCAAATGTCTGTAATTTTCGAATTTTTGGCTGAAAATGGTCTTGAACGATTTGGTTTGACTCACTGATCAAGAATGCGTGGTCGAAATCGATTCTGTCCGGCCGGCCGTCCGTCCGGCCGTTAACACGATAACTCTCGAACGGAATGAGCTATAGACAGTTGAAATTTTCAGAGTAGGTTTGAAGGATAAATATCTCGGTTAAGTTCGTTACTGGGCAAAATCGGTGTAATAGTTTCGGAGTAACGAAAACAAATATTTTTTTTACATTACAACTTTTGAATTCAAATTTGTTTAAGATGCAGTTTCAAAGTTTCATCATAAGAATCCATTGTTATCATTTTTAACTCTAACAAGCTAATACTTTCGGAGATATGATGTTTCAAAATTTCAATAATACATCGTAGTTCTATGTATTCACAGAATGTGAACACAGAATCTGTATGTGATCACTATTCATAAATGCCATCTTTTCTAGCTATTAGAGATTGTCAATTCGTAGTTGTTATTTTCTCTTGAAAAGCAAGTATTCGATTCTTGAATTTGTGAATATATACAAGACTGTTTTGATGTAGTTTATGGAGGCAATAGGAAAGAAAAACATAATGGAATCTTCAAAAGAAATTACTGTTCATTGACCACTGAGGTTAATGTTACCTTTTACTTCCTTAAGTAGTGAGACATGTTCCTATATACAGTATTTTCATACTGTTGCTAGCAAAAAATACTGAAATATGGTTCTACATTTGTGTATCAATAATTTTTTCTTGAGTTAAGGTTCATAATACAGAAAATAATTTGTTAGTAGTATGAACTATTAAATTTTAAATTATGAAAAGAGGATAGTATTTTATTAATATATTTTGAACTATTAAAATGATTTGTTCGTAATCCACTACCTACTCAAATATCAGGAATAAATGGACAATCTGCTATGATTGTCTCCAGCCTTGCTCTAGACATTTCGATGATACTTTCCTTAGGTATTTCGAGTTGTGAAAACTATGCACCGAGTGTAAGTTGTAACAACTCATTCCACGAGGTTGAATCATTACAGATTGCTCATTCAATCTTGATAAATACATTAAATGACAATTTTTGAAGCATTAAAGCATTGAAGCATTGTAGATTGCTCTTTTTTTTATAAGATAATTTTTGAGGCATTTTTTTTAAACGACACTTTTTTTAAATTTAATTTATTTCATGATGCATTTCTATCATAGGAATCCATTGATATAATTTCCAACTCTGAGAAACCAATACTTTCAGAGATATAATTTTTCTGTTTGAACAAGAGCGCCAAAAAGCTCCTGTCCACAGGGCTTGAACCCATTTTTTAAGTTTATTATTATTGGAAAAGGACAAGGAAATAATGAAGTGATTCAATTCATATTAATTATCTTATCGTTACAGAACAATCCCCAGGACGTAGTCAACAACACAGAAATCAGGCAAAAATAAACCAATCAAGAATCAATCGAATACAAAATCGTTAAAACGACATTCCAAAAGAGTTAAGAGGCACCCTTATCGAGGAGATGATGGCACCCTTTCAGCCATCTATTACCGAATAATGGTTTGAAATCCTTCTTTGATCACGGAATTAGGTGGGAGCTGATAAGAAATTGAGCATTTTTAATACAGAGGTCTCCAAATGAGCGGAGTAAGCTTCCATAGCACCGGTTTCGAACCGGTCGGACCATATATTCAACGCGATGCAGAGTACTGTGAAGTAGACGACGACGAGATGGTGACCACCGAGCGCGAGCTGGCCGAAGATGCACAATGGAAAAAAATTCAACAAAATACCTTCACTAGATGGGCGAACGAACACCTAAAAACTGTCGAAAGGCACATAGCCAATTTGGAAACCGACTTAAGTGACGGACTGCGGCTGATAACCTTGTTGGAAGTACTAGCCGGGAAAAAATTGCCGAAACATACCAAAAAGCCTATGTTCAGATCGCAAAAACTTGAAAATGTGTCAGTGGCTTTAAAATTCCTACAGAGCGATGAGGGAATACGAATTGTTAATATCGGTGAGTACAAATGAGATCTTTTAACAGCATCCGCTAACGAACATTGCGAGTATTTTTCAAATTTACGGACCTTGAAATTCATAAACAAATATCCCGAATATACCTAACAGATTGTCCAAGTACTGGAAACAATTCTTATCATTCATACTACTTTGATTATCAACAATTCAACGTATAAACTCTTCGCAACTCAATCAAATTCAATAGAAGTATGTAATAAATTCCTAGAAATTCTCAATAAAATTGCGATGATGATGTCATATACCAGTTGCTAATACGTCACTGGATTACAGTCACTAAACGTTCTACACAGGTATTTTAAATCTTTTTGTGCGGGTTCCAAAATGTGGATTCAAAAAGTTCAATTCGTGAATTTAGTTTTTCATTTCGTACTGCTATTGTTCCTATTTTATTGCTTCACCATTAAAATTGCTACTCATAAAAGAGGATATGAATTTTAACATTATTTTCATTACCCAATCTCAAATTAGAAAATGATTAGATTTTTTCAAAATTCATTGGACTCCGGAAAGAAAATAATACAAATTATTCAAAACCACCAAGTGTTTATAATCAAGTAACTTCGCTCATGAAAATTCAAAAATTGGAATGATCAAAATATGATTTTATCCCTTTTTATTCTCTTAAAAAACATACCTGATTACGCACATGAAAAGAAAAATTGTTTGATTTCTAACGTGACTCACTTGAGGCATTCTTCCGTTTGTGGATTCCAAAACTGAGTTTTCATCATTTCAAAAATATTCGGATACATAAGAGCGTCCGAAAAAATTGCGGTGATGATCTCAAGGGCGTGGTGCCATTGTTTAACCCAGTCAATTATTTCGTTACCTTGCAAAGGTGCATTTCATTTCAATTCATTTTTGGGACAAGGTTATCGCACGTTATTTTCCGCATGAAATGGAGTTCGCACGGGATGAACGAATGAACAAAATGCAAATCATTGCAAAAATCGTTGGATGCCGGTCCAGTAATTTTGTTCAACACTTTTCCGCCTCTTATTTTTAAATTTTTCTAATTATGGACCACTCCTAAACTCTTGAATATACCAATTCCTTATGGATGTATACTTTTCAGTGAATACATAGGCTAAATTCAGACTTATTGTTCTTTATTGATATTTATTGGTTGTAGAATCCGTTGCTCACTGCATGAATGGAATTCTAAATATGGAGATGACATCGAGCACCTTGAGGTCGTTGAAAATACGGTGTTAATTAAATTTCTCTAAAAACAACAGACATCCACTTCATTTTCGTAATCGCAAGAGTGATTTTTATATTGCACTACTGTTAAACCACAAACTGATAACGAACATGAAACATTTCATACTGAATTTTTGCTCATTGTAATATTCTAAAATTTGCAATACTAGGATAGTCCAGAGGTATACAAAAGCAATTGTAAATTATTTATTCAAATAAATTTTTCACTTTTGGCGAATTTCCAAAGAGATTTGTTTTATGTAGCTAATTTTTTTTAGTCAATGGGTTATGTACTGTAAATGGCATTACCCACTAATTAAATCATGAAAAGTTCCCAAATCTTTGGACATGTACAAATGTCAAATCATCCATGAGGGCTCGAACCTGCATATCGTAAATAAGCCCTTGAACGCTGGGCCGGTCAAATCGCAAACGTTAAAAATACCGTGAACGTTTTGAAGATCAAGCAGGAAAAATGTATGTGATTAACTCTAAATATGATTCATTTGAATATTGAGAATTGCATGTTTGAAATATTAATATTTATATAATGCAGTCATCGTTTATCACTTGATCAAATAGACCGTGTACTGAAGAGATAATTCTCAACAAAATCGGAAGTAAATGATAAGCTAACTCTTCAGGGTTATTATGTTCAGAAATATTACTATGATTTATCTATTAACAATTGGTGATTGGTGATTGACTCTCTTGTATTTTCCGTTGTCAAAAACTATGTCTGTTTTCTGGTTGAAATGCGTGATGAATATTCAATGACCTTATCGAACGGTTGATTTCACTCGCTTTGAACGAACAATTTCAACAATATGTATTACCATTCCTCCTCGGCACATATGTGGCTAGTTAAGTTTTAAATATTACAGATAAATGGAGAATAAAAAACTTTTGAATCCATCGATGTTAATATCCGAATATCATAATAATTACATTTCATGTGCGAGTTTGAAGTACCTATTGAAATAGTTAATTGTTTATCAAATTATGCATAAATATTTGGCCGATAAGTTGTCATCGGTGAATGAATTCTTGATGAAGGTTTAACGTACCACATTATTTGCTGACTCATAATTTTATTTTCTACAAACATTATTGGAAATTTTCAATTTAGGTCAATGAAGATATAAGAAAAACATGGACACCTATAATATTCTTAAATTCATGTAATTGATATATTATTTGTGCAGGGGTTTGACATCTGAACAATACTAGTATTTATATATTTTTTTTATAAAAGCATCTTATATTTTATTTGAAATACCTTTAAGGATATATCTTGTATTTGCAAAATGAAAACTATACTTTTTGATAAACACGGTACCTATCGTATAGCCTTGCATCTTGTTAGCAGGTTCGACGAAAATGTTTTTTTTTTTGCTACGAGTGCATGTTTTTAGCATAGAACTTTATTTATATGTTGTTGTTTAGACATCAACCAATATAAAAACAAAAAAGGTAATTTCTCAAAAACAAGCCATTCCAACCTCAGTTTGCCTTTTTTTCATGAAGAAAACGTAGTAGCCCTCACATTTGAATTATTGTAACATTAAATCAAGTCTTTTGTTTCACGAAAATATAAAGAAATAAAAAAACAAATTAAAATTTTCGTTGTACAGGATGATTCATTACTCGTGCGCCCTATTTTGATTTCTGATACAAAATTAAATTTTAAACAAAAAATGAAGAGTAAAATTTTCGCGATTTCACATGTGTTATAAATAGATACACAAGTTTTAAAATAGAACTCGCAACTCTGCAATCCACGCTAAATAACACCGGGTTCTAGGTGAAGACAACAATGCAACGTTAATTAAGCTGTAACTCATTTTTACTAACTTGATGTGCATTTATAAGAAACAGTTTTTCAAATAGAGATGAAGTATTTAGATTACATAGAAATCCAAGAATAATAATGATAATGCCCGCATACTCTTGATTGGTAAGTTCTGACATGACTGACATGACATGACAACCTTGATTTTTCTAAATCCTTATTACTATTAAAAATAAAATGTATGTGCTAGATTAAAAAAGACCTAAACTTTATTATTCTTTTTCTGGTTAAAATTTAATTTTGCATCAGAATAGTACACACGAGTTTGAATCACCCTGTATATAATTTTCTCAGCTTATCGATACCCCTGCTTTACTTTGATTACTTATTTAAATTGCCATCTTACTAATAAAATAAAAATTGGTTCAAGCCCTGTGGACAGGAGCTTTGGCGCTCTTGATGATTTTTATGGTGAAACTGCATATTAAAAAAAAATTGAATTTGAAATTTGTACTGTTTTCGTTACCATCAGGCCTATTTTGCCCAATAACGAACTTAACCAAGATAGTAGTCGTAGTAACTGTCTTTTATTGCACGCAATTGGCCATCGACCTGAGATCCTTCAGCCTTAACCAAGATATTTATCTCCCAAACCTACTTTGAAAATTTCAACTGCCTAGCTCATTCTGTTATTATTGAGTTATTGTTGAAACAAATTTTAAAAATTAAATTTTTTTTTTGATACTTTACGGAAGCCCGATCAATACAAAACTTCGCACGCATATAAAGCTCATTATTCTACAATTTGATGCTAAATTTCAGATAGATCGTGTTATCGGTTTCGGAAATATTCGTAAAAATTGTTTTTACTAAAAACGGCCATAACTCCGAAATCGATTGATGGATTTTGCACATTAACGAACTTTCGAGATATTTACGCTCCAAACCTACCCTGCAAATTTCAATCCTCTAACTCCTTTTGTTCGAGAGTTATCGTGTTAACAGCCGGACGGACGGCCGGCCGGGCAAAATCGATTTCGACCATGGATTCTTGATCAGTGAGTCGAACCAAATCGTTTAAGACCATTTTCAGCCAAAAATTCGAAAATTACAGACATTTGGGCAAATTGATTAGCACTCTGTTCCGAGGAACAAGAGCGCCAGAAAGGTTAAAAACTATGGAAGTAATATATTTTAATCTAGTATTTTGGAAATACGTATTTTGCATTTAGTATTTGAAATTAAATATACAAAAAATATTTGCATTTTGTATTAAAATACATTTTATAAACTATTTTGCACATCTCTGCTATTTGCAATAAACTTGGATTAAAACTGCCATTGACTTTGAAAATCGAAATAAAAATCAAACAGTTCCATACCAAGCCGGCATTTCGAGAAATGGGTTCCAATATATATAAACTAGTGCTTTGAAATATCATAAAATTCTTAACTCGAAGCAGATTAAAATTCAAAACGTAAAATGAGAGACCGTTATGAATATCATTTGTTGAAATATAACACCGGCAGTTCGCCTATTGACGATAAAAAAAAACTAATATTATAATAACGAGTCATAAAACTAGATTATACCTATTTACGTCTATTTCAGATTCCAGTGACATAGTAGACTGCAAATTGAAACTTATATTGGGACTGATATGGACACTTATTTTGCACTATTCAATTTCTCTCCCTATGTGGGAAGGAGAGGACGATTTAGCCAATGGAGGATCGGAACCTACCCCGAAGCAGAGGTGAGTTCAAACATTAAGTTCTCGAAAAGAATGAACAATATTCTAGAAGGCAACAATATCATTATCATCTTTAGGTGACTTTTTGAGAGGTTCATCTCCATTTGACATTTTAGGTTGATGAATTGGATCCAGAGTAAAGTTCCAGAACTACCAATAAAAAATTTCACTACAGATTGGAATGATGGTAAAGCTGTGGGTGCACTTGTAGATGCTGTCGCTCCAGGGCTCTGCCCTGATTGGCCGGTAAGTCATATTGCAAACATTCTTCTTCTACAGCTTTGCCCTTAAGGGTGGTCATAAAACAGTTATTTTTTTAGGATTGGGATCCCAAAGATTCAGTACAAAACGCATCAGAAGCCATGGGTTTGGCAGACGATTGGCTGAACGTACCACAGCTGATAAAACCTGAAGAAATAGTGAATTCGAATGTAGATGAACAGTCTATGATGACATATCTTTCTCAATATCCAAACGCAAAATTGAAACAAGATGCACCACTCAGACCAAGGACTAGCCCAAATAAGTGAGTTCCATTCTTAGAAATTTTCAATTTGAAAACATGTAAATATTTTTTGCCTGGATTTTGACTATTAAAAGGGAGAGTCAGGCAAAACGGGAATCAAAGCGGCCCAAAAATTATTGTCAAAGATTTGAATTACGTTCTACTCCGCAGATACAGATTTCCCAAAAATGAATCCAATGAGATCAAGCAGAGCACGAAAAAGTTCTAACCCCATGGAAGAACCCGGCACGAAATCATATGGGATTAGCTATCGGTTTTATGTGGGTCGTTAAAAACATTTGTGAGTTTAAATGATTTTTTTTTGGTTTAGTTTAGGCCAAAATTAACAAGACAATTCTTGAGATATTCAATGAAAACATTGTGAATGATCTGAATAAAAAATGTAACGCACCCTGTATATAAATGAAAGGTAATATTGAACTGAATTCATCTGAGAGTTACCTTAGATTGTGTTCAATCAACAGTATCAAATCATTCCTTCCTTTGTGATCAGAAACGATATTCCAATGTTTTCAATATAGGCGAGTATGATCCATAATTTTAAAAATTCATATTTCAAACATGAACAAAATAGATTTTTGTCGCCAACAATAGACAAAAACTATGATGTCTTACCAAAATATAAATTGTTGGTTTTGGAATAGTGCTGAAAAGGAAATAGCGGAAACCCATTTTTTGGTTATCCCCCGTATACACCCTAATTTACTATTATCAATTTGTCTTATTTCAACGAACATAACAGTTTTCTTCTCTGTCAATCCTACCCCAATACGATGTTTTCACAGACTTTGGCCGCTTAACTCAGAAACTAGACATGCACAATCATTTAAACTCACATTTTTCTAATGACCCACTTCAGAAACAATTAAATTTCAGCCAATTCGACCGAGAGCCAATTCCGGATATGTTTTCTTGCTGGGTTTTTGCAGCTTCGATTGTCACAGAATTCAAAATCGAATAGAAATATTGCTACCAAACTCTTGGAAACAAATATGATATATAAATCAAGTATCATTTGATATTGATCCTCCATATCGTTTTAATGAATTCAATTCATACATTTAATTTTTTTTTATTATAAGATTATCAAAAAATTGCTTATTTTGCCTGGTTGTACTCTAAGTGTTGTTTTCATTTGGTTAAAATCTACATCATTTCTATTTTTATTTTAAAAGGTTACATCCACCCCGGTAAGTTAGAGGAAATCTAGCTGAAGAATTATTTTGGTATCTAAGTGTGATGGTTATTAACAAAGATTTATGTGTGGAAAAAGCAAATTGATCTGTGAAAGTGAATAAGAATTTTTTGCTTATAGTGTGTCTTCCTTTGTTTCACAGTGTTTTGTGTTTGTTTAGTATTTATTCGTACTGTTTTGTTCGGTAGAGCATAGAATATATGTGTAGCATGTGGAACCATCTAAAACTGTAGTAATCGTAAATTTTGTAAATTGTCACCAACAATATTTCACGCCACATGTTACTTTTTGCTGATCAACTCATAATTTCATTAAGCAGCCTTGTCGCTTCGAATAACATTCATCGAGCTAAAAATTTGAATTTCTGAAGAAATCTTTCAGAATATCTAGTACATTCAGAACTTCAGAAGTTTTCACATTATTCACAATGCAGCGAATACATTGAAACGTAAGAAGTCCCATGATTATGCGCATACCAATGAAAAGTCTGTATATTTTAGAGTTCGAGTTTATGGACCAGGTGTAGAGCCCACCGGAGTAGTTGTCGGTGCTCCTGCCACATTTACCGTTGAAACATTTGCTGCAGGAAGAGGTCAAGTGGATGTTGTGGTAGAAAATGCTCTAGGGCAACAAGAACCAGTAGATATTAAAGTAAACAACGATAGGGGCTCAACATACTACTCCGTGATGTATACTCCACATTTCGAAGGAATGCATAAGGTGTTCGTCAAATTTGCTGGTAGAGATGTGCCAAAAAGTCCTTTCATCGTTAAAGTTGAAGGACAACCTGGGGATCCCACTAAAGTTACCGTCTCAGGCCCTGGTGTTGAACCTGATGGTAACTTCATTAATCGCACGAATTACTTCGACATTCATACGAAGAGTAGGTCTTCAAAATCAGTTCTCATTCAAGCTTTATTTTCCTTTAATTTAAATTGCAGATGCTGGAAAAGGAGTCCCGGAAGTGATTATACTGGACCCGACAGGAAAAAGGAATACAGTGCCTGTGAAAATTCGACAAACATCTGCAGATATATGGCGATGTGAATATGCTTCCCCGATGATTGGTTTACATTCTGTCAACATTTTCTTTGTTGGGAAACCAATTCCGAATAGTCCTATTGGTGTGAAGCTATCTCCAAGCTCTGACCCGAAGAAAGTTAAAGTTTGTGGTAGAGGTCTTCAATCAGCTGGTGTCAGGGTTAAAGATGAAGCCGATTTCAAAATTTACACCGAAGGTGCTGGTGAAGGTCATCCAGAGGTACAAGTTATCGGACCTGGTGGGGTAAAAGAGCCTTCAAAACTCAGAAAAATAGATGGAACTACCTATGAAGCCGTTTACCACCCAGTGAAAGAAGGTCATTATAGAGTGATGGTTACCTTTGCTGGGCAAGAGATACCTAAGTCACCATTTGAGGTAGAGGTTGGTCCTTACAAGGAAACACAAATCAGAGCATATGGTCCAGGATTGGTTGGTGGAGTCGTGGATTATCCAGCATTATTCACTGTCGAAACGAACGGAGAAACTGGAGCTTTAGGATTCAGTATTCAGGGACCATCCCAAGCCAGAATTGAATGTCAGGATAATGGTGATGGATCAGCAGATGTTAGATATTATCCTACAGCCGTTGGAAACTATGCCATTCATATATTATGTGATAACGAAGATATCCCAAAAAGTCCTTATATAGCTCAAATATTACCTTCGACTGATTTTTTCCCTGACAAAGTAGAGGTTTATGGACCAGGAGCTGAAAACAGTGGCTTACAGAAAAACGCACCTGCTAAAATCATGATAGACACTAAGAAGGCAGGAAAAGCTCCACTTGATGTGAAAGTAAGTTCACTTCTTATCCTCTTATCGTTATTCAGAATGATTGAATATACTTAAGTAATTATTAAAGAATACTTTGGGTGGTGATTTCATCACTTAATGGTTCCTTTCTGGGGTTTCTCTCCCAAACCTGAAAAATATCTATAAAACAAAAAAATATTATTTTGATATTGCTTCTGCGTTAGAAACACAAGATATTCTCAGAAGCAATATATATAGAACAAGGTTGTCTAAAAAACAATAACGAAACAACATCAACGATAAAACAACTTTTTTTTAACGTTTTGGAGACTAAATCAGTCTGCTTCACGTGACACAAGTGAAAATCTTCAGAATTCTTTTTTTGTTTACTCTGAAATTCGGAATGTTTTACAGTAACAGTCTAAGAAAAAACATAGCAACGGAGTTTCATTTTACATTGAAGTTTCCATCTCAATCTTCAACAAATTCAACCAAATTTGCTCAATTCTAATTGGGCAATTTGCAAAATGCATTCTCTGTCCAACAAAATACAAGTCGACTCCTTAAGTTTCCTTTTTATGATATCACGCTCTGTCATCAGTATCTTTGCTTTACTCCGGTCGATCATGTGATCTACATTGATTGTACATATACATGTTCTGCTATTTTTGATTTTTGAAGATTGCTATACCTTAAGTTGTTCTTATGTTCCGAATTTCTTTCCTCTCTTGGTCTCGATGTTTCTCTGGTATATAATTTACCACAAATACATGGAAAATTCTATACACAATTGTTGGATTTTTCTTTTACATTAATCGGTTTTATCTTAGGGAATTGTAATGCTCAAGTTCAAAAGAATATATATATATATCTTAGGGAATAAAGACCAGAGACATCAGATCATTTTGAGTCTTAAAAGTGTCTCATATTGAACTAATTTTCCTGATTTTTTTCCGAAAGGCCGCATTCAATAGATTGGGTTGATGTTTTTGTTGGTTATTCTGTTGTACTTGATTAATTGTTATTTGATTAGAAGCTCTTCTATCTAAATTCATGATAGATGTGTTTTTGAATTGCCTCGGATATCCGTTATATGAAATTATGCCGAATTTCAAGTGTAGAAAAAATTTGATTAGCTCTACCGTTAAGTGTTTTAATAACACCTCCTTTTCACACTAAGTTGATGGTTGAATAAAAATTCAAATATCTATTCGTATCTGTCTGCTTTCTGAAAACAATTTTCAGATTTTTTTCGGAATGGTTTGGATACTTTATTATCGAAACATATAGAAAAGAAAGCTGATTATTCTTCCCTGTTTCCAAAGTGAATTTTATTGTCGGTTCTTTTGAGTTTATGAAATCGAAAAATTTGTCTACCTCTTCTCTACCATGTTGTCAAATTACGAATATATCGTCAAAATATCACCGCCAAGCTTTTAGTTTCAACAAATATATATCCACAATTTTTTCTTCAAAATGTTCCATGAATATTTCTTATGACTGGTGATAAACGAGAACACATTTGTTGATTTTGAAACTTTAATCACCGAGACATCATTGTTTTATCGTTGATGTTGTTTCATTACTGTTTGTTAGGCAACATTGTTCTATACATAAATTGCTTCTGATAAATATCTTGTATTTCTAACGCAGAACCAATTTCAAAATCATTTTTTTTTATTTTATAGATATTATGTTTCAGATTTTGGGAGAGAAAACCCAGAAGTAAACCATTTAGTGATTGAGTATACTACTTTGAGATCTCATGAGCTTGGTCTAAAGAGAATTCTTTCAATTGGAAATATTATTAATTATTTCTGGATCACGATAAAGACTAGTGGTAACTCAAGATTTCAATATATTAACTTTTTTCCAGGCCTCTGATTCAAGTTCAAACAAAGTGCCAGTAGAATTAAAGGAAATTTCAGAGGGCTTATACGAGGCGCAATATGTACCTATATCGGCTGGAAAACATACGGTTCAGGTGAATTATGGAGGTGTAGCTACAAGAAACTCTCCATTCAGGGTACACGTTGAAGGTCCCCTGGACCTATCGAAAATCAATTGTTCCGGACCTGGAATTGAACAGGGCGTAAAAGTTAATACACCTACCCACTTCAACATTGATGCAAGGTAAGAAGAAAATATACAGGTAGGAGTAGCAATTTAAAACGTTAAAATATTTAATTGCAGTGAAGTTGGGGATGCTGAGATAGTTGTTCGTTTAATGAATGAAGATACCGAGCAAGAAGTGCCTCTGAAAATATTGAATAACGGTGACAATAAGTACACTGTAGAGTATATAGCACCTAAATCAGGAAATTATACAGCTTCCTTATATTACGGAGGACTTAAAGTTCCCAGCACCCCAATAAAATTCAAAGTACAACCTAACGTAGATGTCACTAAAATTAAAGTTGATGGCCTTGAACCAAGTAAGTAGAAATATTGTATTTCTCTTCAACTGAAGTGCTCGACGATAATATACTTAGATATAAGAAAATGTTATAGAGTATTTGATTTTCAAAATTTGTACAGCTGCTCCAGTGAATAGTTTACAACAATTTAGAGTTATAACCCAAGATGCTGGTAAGGCAGAGATCGCAATATCAATCACAAGCCCATCAGGAGCAAGAATTAAAGCTCATGTTATACCGACACATGAAGGATACCTTGTGAACTTTACACCAACGCAGTTGGGGGAATATTTACTTGGAATCTCCTTTGGTGGTGAACCAATATCTCATAGACCTTTTAAACTAACCTGCCTAACAGGAAGTGATTCCCAAAAAGTGAAAGCTACCGGTTCCGGATTGCATAAGGGCATAGTGAATCGACCGGCAGAGTTCATGATAGATACCAGAGGCGCAGGCCAGGGTGGACTTGGTGTCACAGTAGAAGGCCCTTGTGAAGCAGCAATAAACTGCAGAGATAACGGGGATGGCACTTGCTCTGTGGCATATTTACCTACAGAAGTAGGTGACTATGGAATAAATATAACTTTCAACGAGGAGCACATACCTGGAAGCCCATTTCAAGCGTTTATATCCCCCCAAATGAATATGAACAAAATAAAAGTATCAGGCAACGGGATTCAGTTGCATGGTAAAACGATGTGCGTTTGCGATTAACACCTTTTTGATGGTTGATGTGCTTTTTATTTGACACTTACAAGAGATGTATAAGCTTATTTCAAGGTCTACTATAAATAATTTTCGAGTGAGCCCTCATAATAATAATTACCCAGTCAATAAACAAAGACTTTAAATTATAGGAACACATTCATTGGTATAGTAATAAATTGAGGAATGAACTAACCTGTAGTATAACGGATTACTGACAAAATATCGCTCGGATGAAAACATCACTGAGACGCTTCGATCGAACGCCAATAATGAAATGACCAGTACCAGAATATCGCCGTTCGGGCACATTCTCTCCCTGTTCACCAAAAATTATGGTTTTTCTGCAGTAATGCTTTCCCAATCGAAAAACTTGAATCTAATCCTTCAGCCCCTCGACTGTACAATGAAGATGTACTTAGAAGTTACCTAAGATACTAGCTTTTTAGATATATGCGAACGCATCTGTTCAAAGCAATTCGAACAATATCCCGCATTCGCACTCTTTGGGATGATTTAAATATTCAGGCTCAACTAAAATATACAGCCTGAACTGAAAATCTCGATAAAACTCTCTTGATTTTCATTATAAACATATGCAATTTAACATTGAATGTAAACAAAATTATATTATTAGTATATGCGATATTGATGATTTAAATGATATTCCACTTTTTATAAGCTATTTTTGACGATTACATTCCGCCTTGTTAGCATCATAAGAGGCAAATAAAATTCAATCGATGATTAACACACTCAAATTACACTTCTTGACATGATATTTGGCTTATTGTTATTTTAATATTGAAAATGGCCGATACCGTTGTTAACAAATCAACAAGTCCAGAGCGTTCCGCACTTTGTGATCGTGACAAAATTGCGAATCTCTTGACAAGGTTACTATTGTGAAGTCGTTGGCCGATCACATTGTGAATATCCCATTTTAGTCATATTCGCGATAACTCCAGGAGTTTGTTTCAAGAATATCTTATAGATCTCATTTTGTGTCTTGTATGAGATTAATGAGAATATTTATCAGTTACGTCACATGGCGCTCGCTAGGAGCTCCCATAAATGCCCAAATGTGACCTCTCGAAGATGTCCTAGGGAGGTCTATGTTTCCTGGGTCGGTGACCATATATGGTCGCCAAATGGTGAAATAATAGAGTCCATATGATGCAACTGCAGACTTAATTGCTGTTGAATGGGCATTATGATTTTTTTAACCGAATTCCTGTTGATAATTATAGTAGAAAATAGATATGTTGAATGTACTAAATATCCGTTGGAATTTCAAAAGAATTAATAGCCTTCATTTTACCAAAAACAATCCATGGCTTCATATTTAATTCAAAATATTGGAAAAACGAAGGTTTAAGACTTTGATTTGCATGTCAATGGCATAATATAAAAGTTTAATGAGAATGCAATCTGGAGTGTTTTAATCTTTTTGATGGTTATATGCTTTTGTTACTCTAGTTTCAAGTGAAATTGATATTTTTAGGTGTCCATACTGATTCAGTGACAGATTTTGTTATTGATACGAGAGCATTAACTCGATCAAATGATAATGGTAAGGTAATGTGTACCATAACAAATCCTTCTGGACAACACACAGAAAATTTAATAACGGCTTTACCTGATGGTACATATAAAGTCAGCTATATACCTTTCGAAGAGGGCCGTCATACCATAGATATAATGTACGATAACGTTCCAATACCTGGGTCACCGTTCGTGGTGAACGTAAGAAGAGGTTGTGATGCCAAGAAAGTTATTGCTTATGGACCAGGCCTAGATCGGGGTGTAGTAGGAAAGACAAATACTTTCACAGTTGAAAGTAAGGGTAAGTAAGCTTCTAAGCACCTCAAAGCCTGTGGTTCAAACTTCAATACCTCTTATTTTTGTCTGAACTAACTATACATTCCCCCATTACCACCTCTGAGGACTTGTATAATATTAAAAGATTAAATCTTACTTCAGGCGCTGGAAAAGGAGGTCTGTCACTAGCGATAGAAGGACCTTCTGAAGCTAAAATGACTTGTGAAGATAATAGAGATGGCTCCTGTTTTGTAAACTACGTTCCAACCGCGCCTGGAGAATATGACATCTCCATCAAATTCGCTGATCAACAAATTCCAGGATCTCCATTTAAAGTAAGTTCTATGATGGTAAATCTGAGCTTGTTTAGTATATATCTATCTCCATATAGGTCTTAGTGGAATCTGAAGTAGATGAGAAATTAGTCCGAGCTTTCGGTCCAGGTGTAGAAAGGTCATCTTGCAGAGAAGCAACAGATACAAACTTCACAATAGACGCTGCGAAAGCTGGCGCAGCTCCTGTCGCTGTCAATATAACATCTGATCACAAGCCTCTTTCCCAAAAACCATACGTAAGGGACAACAAGGATGGAACCTTCGACGTTTCGTATGTTCCACCCCAAGAGGGTTCGAAACTCAAGGTACAGGTGACATACAATGGTCATGACATTCCAGGAAGTCCATTCGATGTTGAAGTGAGGCCTCAGATCGAACCTGAGAAAGTGAAATTGGAAGGTCCAAGTATTAACCAAAAATCAGTTCCTGCTTCCATGCCTACTTCTGTAAAGATCGATACTACAGAGGCAGGTTCAGGAGATCTTAAGTTCGCAGTTACAGTAAGTACGACTAAAATAGGAGATACTGGAGCCATGAATTTTTTTTGAGGGTGTGATGAGGTATTCAAAATTATAATTTCTAGGGGCCAGATGGATATCCAAGGCCAGTGGATTTAAAGGACAACAATGATGGTACATTCACAGCCTCGTATATTCCAGATGAGTGTGGGAGATACAGAATTGATGCCCAATATGGAGGACTTGATGTGCCTAACACCCCCGTGTTTGTTCAAGCTTATCCAGTAGGGGATGTAAGATGATTTTGCTCAAATTGTTTTGTTATAGTATGTAAAAACTGTCTAATTTTCAGGCTGAGAAATGTAAAATAACAGAAGGCTTCGACAGAACACTCGTCACAGGTGAATCGTATTGTCTAAATGTTAACACTGAGAATGCTGGACAGGGTGCTGTTACTTGCAGAATACGATCAACTAGTGGAAGGTACTATTCGTAAAATTTTTAATATTTCCGAATTATTCTGATCAAATTTTCTTCTTTCAGTGATCTAGATATAAATGTTGTTGACAACGGTGATGGAACTGTCAGCATTTTTTATACTGTAAAAGATTCGGGAGAATACACAATAAATATCAAATTTGGTGGGCAGCCAGTGCCAGGAGGATTTTATACATTCACTGTAAGTTTTTATCACCTTATAAGTAAACATTAAAGGATACTGTGGGAGGTATATTCATCATTGAATGGTTTCTTTCTGGATTTTCTCTCCCAAACTCTGAAAAATATCTATAAAATAAAAAATTAATTATTTTGTGATTTGCTTCTGCGTAATAAACACAAGATATTTGTCAGAAGCAATCAATTGAACAATGTTGCCTAAAAAATAACAACGAAACAACATCAACGAAGAAACAACTATATCGTAACGTTTTAAATTTCTATACAAAGTAAAACTATGTTAGCTATGATTTTCAAATACTGTCAATGTGACAATTCTTGAATCTCAGAATACCAATCAACAAAATAGTTCTGAAGATTTTTTCGTTAAGCGTCTGAAGAAGGAATCTGATATAGACTCCGAAACGTTACGATATAACTCAATGAAAAATTATATACGATTTACACTTATTTATTCAATATTGTGACGCGTTTCGTCGACACAGCGACTTCATCAGACTACATCATACTAAATTCTTAACAAGTTATTGTTAAGAATTTAGTATGATGTAGTCTGATGAAGTCGCTGTGTCGACGAAACGCGTCACAATATTGAATAAATAAGTGTAAATCGTATATAATTTTTCATTGAGTTAATATGGATTTGCATCAAGTAAAAGCCACAAGCATTAAATTTTCGTTACGATATAGTTGTTTCTTCGTTGATGTTTTTTCGTTGTTATTTGTTAGGCAACATTGTTCAATTGATTGCTTCTGGCAAATATCTTGTGTTTCTCACGCAGAAGCAAATCACAAAATAATTAATATTTTTTTTATTTTATAGATATTCTTCAGAGTTTGGGAGAGAAAACCCAGAAAGAAACCATTTTATCACCTTATATTTGAGAGGATGGATATTTATACAGCTTGAAATCTCTGTTGTTGGATATAATGGCTATTTTTTTGGCGCTCTAGTTCCTCGGAACTGAGTGCTTACCAATTTGCCCAAATGTCTGTAATTTTCGAATTTTTGGCTGAAAATGGTCTCAAACGATTTGGTTCGACTCACTGATCAAGGATCCGAGGTCGAAATCGATTCTGTCCGGCCGGCCGGCCGTAGGCACGATTACTCTCGAACGAAAGAAGTAAGAGAATTGAAATTCGCAAGGTGGGTTAAGAGCGTAAATATCTCGGTTAAGTTCGTTAATGGGCAAAATCCATCCAGCAGTTCCGGAGTTATGGCCGATTTCAGTAAAACCATTTTTTATGAATATTTCCGAAACCGATCACTCGATCTATCTGAAATTTAGCATCAAATTGCAGAATCATGACCTTCATACGTATGCGAAGTTTTGTATTGACCAGGTTACCGCAAAGTGTCAAAAAAAATTTTTGAAAATTGAAAAAAAAATTTTTTACAATAACTCCCGAACGGAATGAGCTAGGCAGTTGAAATTTTCAGAGTAGGTTAGGGAGATGAATATCTCGGTTAAGTTCGTTATTGGGCGAAATAGGCCAGATGGTTTCGGAGTAACGAAAAAAAAAATTTTTTTTTAAGTAACAAATTTCAAATTCAATTTTTATTTAAGATGCAGTTTCACCATAAAAATCCATTGATATCATTTTCAACTCCAACAAGCTAATACTTTCGGAGATATGATTTTTCGAAATTTCAATAATGAATCGTACTTCTATGTTTTCACAGAATGTTATCATTATTCTATCTAAGCTTTATTATATGATCTGTGTTCATACTCGTACATGTCATCCTGTTCTATAAGAGAGAGTCAAATTCATTTCAGCTATTTTAATTGGATTTCTTCCATGGTGCATTTCTCATTCTCAGATTGCTCATTCAATCTTGATAAATGAACTATTATTTGAATTGAATTTCCTTTATGATGCAGTTCTATCATAAGAATACATGGATATAATTCCCAACTCTGAGAAACCAATACTTTCGGAGATATAATTTGTCTGTTTGAACTAGAGCGCCAGAAAGCTCCTGTCCACAGGGCTTGAACCCATTTTTGTTAAATAATAGTTGCCATATTTTAGATAACATAAAAGGAGGGGTTGCCATACAAACCTCACAAACACTTCGACTTATAGATCTATTGTGCAACCCCGCGGTGGAAGCCGGGACTTGAACGAATGGCATTATTCACCTTTGATATATTTTCACAATCTTCTAATTTCAGGATACGATAATCACGAAATTTAGCGCGTCGGAATTCTACCAAGTAATTACAGTGTTTTAATTGGGACGGATTTGTATATTTTGTGTTAAAGAGGAAATAACAACGAAATTTCAGATGGGTATAACTCCAAAACCGTTTGGCCGATTCTACAAAACAACGAATTTAACTGTCCCATTTGGATGCGCAACCTACCCTGAAAATTGTTAGTCGCTATCTCTTTCCGTTCGAAAGTTATCGTGGCAATGCTCACCCATCCAGCTAGTGAACTCACCCAAGGCTGCTCGGATTTCCCAGAATATAGAGCCGATCATGTTCAAATTTGGAGCTTTTTTACAACAAAGCTAGGTTTTCTTCGGCACTGCCAAGCTAATAAGGGAGTGCCGAAGAAAACTCAAAGAATCAGGCAAGAACAACAGGGTCTCCTTGGTCTGGGTTCCTGGTCACGCGGGAATCATAGGAAATGAGGAGGCCAACACACTTGCCAAGGAAGGAGCACAATCCACCTTTATTGGTCCAGAACCTTATTGTGGGGTTGGTAGACACGCAAAAGTGAATTCCGGACGAAAGAAGAAACTAAGAGAGGTACTTTCTGGAGATCTCTCCCCGGAATGCATCACTCCAAGAAATTCCTCCGGGACTTCGATACTGTCAGATCCAAGAAATACTTGGACCTCAGTAAGAGCAAGCTGCACCTCCTCACTGGCTTCCTCACAGGGCACTGCGGCCTCAGGAAGCATATGATGAGATTAGGGCTAGCAGAAACTGACGAGTGCAGATTCTGTTGGGAGGAGGATGAAACTCCTGAATGCTTTGGGAAAGAAATCTGCAGCGAAGAAGACCTAGCCTCCTTGAAGCCATCCCAGATACTGGAGTACATCAGAACTCTGGAACTGGAAGGCGAGCTTTAGATGGTAATGACATCGACAGCTCAGAAGGGGGGGCACAATAGACCCCAAGGTCGCAGTGCAACGTTACCCCCTACAACAATATACAATACAATAGGTTTTGAAGGCTCTCACAAAATTTCGGCGATATCAGACGGATAGTTTCTGAGATATAGAATTTTTTCCAATGATAACGAACTCAACCAAGATATTCATCTCCCAAACCTACTCTGAAAATTTCAATTGCCTAGCTCATTCTGTTCGAGAGTTATTGTAGAAACAGAATTTTAAAATTTTAAATTTTTTTTTGACAATTTACAGCGACTGGATCACTACAAAACTTCGCATGCATATAGAGGTCATTATTCTACAGTTTGATGCTTAATTTCAGATAGATCGAGTGATCGGTTTCGGAAATATTCATAAAAAATGTTTTTACTAAAAACGGCCATAACTCCGAAACCGCTTAATGGATTTGGTCCGTTAACGAACTAGTCCGAGATATTTACGCTCCAAACCTATCCTGCAACTCCCTTCGTTCGAGAGTTATCGTGTTAACGGCCGTAGGGCTGGACGGATGGACGGCCGGACATAATCGATTTTGACCACGTATTCTTGATCAGTGAGTCGAACCAAATCGTTTAAGACCATTTTCAGCCAAAAATTCGAAAATTACAGACATTTGGCAAATTGATAAGCACTCTGTTCCGAGGAACAAGAGCACCAAAAAAATCGATGACCTAACTACACCTTCTCCGGTAATCACTTTAAAATTGTCATAAAGTGCTGGACAATTAAAAAGAAAAATAGACCTGTTTCAAGATTTTTCTCGAAATTCAATAGATCACCGTTTAATCTATAATAATCGATTTCGAACATAATTATTACAGTTGATACTTCCTTGAATCAAATTCAGGATATCCATTGACAGAATCGTTTTTTTAACAGTTTACCTAAAAATTGATTACAATTATTGAAATGCAAGAAATGGTAAATTTTTGGGATGGAATTCTTTCAGGTTTCAGATAATATTGAAACACTAATTTACACCAAAAAATTATACGATGATGAGTTAAAATGTGAAATAAAACAACGGAGTAAATTGAATTTTCATAATCTCAAACATATTTTAAAATTAAATAGTTTCTTTCTGGGTTTGCTTTCCCAAACTCTGAAATATCTATTAAATAAAAATTTATTATTTCGTGGATTGCTTCTGCGTAAGAAACATAAGATATTTGTCAGAAGCAACTAAACGAACAATGTTGCCTAACAAACAACGAAACAACATCAACGATGAAACAACTAAATTTCGTAACGTTCCGGAGACAAAGTCGGACTCCTTCGTCAGACACTAACGAAAATCTTCAGAATCATTTTTTGTTGACAATTGAATTATTTTTTTGCTGACAAAAAATAATTTTGAAGATTTTCGATAGTGTCTGACGAAGGAGTCTGATTTAGACTCCGAAACGTTACGAAATTTAGTTGTTTCATCGTTGATTTTGTTTGGTTATTGATTGTTAGACAACATTGTTCGATTAATTGCTTCTGACAAATAGCTTGTGTTTCTTACGCAGAACCAAATCACAAAATAATAAATTTTTATTTAATAGATAATTTTCAGAGTTTGGGAGAGAAAATCCAGAAAGAAACCATTTAATAATGAATATACCTTCACCAGTATCCCTTAATGATTATTTATATTTTAAAATATCACGATATTTTCTTAATTTCCTCACACATCACTATCGTTAGAATTCTCTGATTCCGTCACAGCACTAATGTGGAGCTTGAAACGACATGCGTGGATTTAAATCAAAATCAAAATTCTGTAAACATACACGCCAGGGTAGCATGAAAAAAAATAAGAAATGTCTGTTTATAAATTCCACAAAACCGATTAAGTCACAACAGCGCACGACCCATCGTACGGGTATTTCAGGATCTGTTAAATTTCACACATTTTTTCGAAAACAAACAAATATTCGACTGAAACATTCTCCTGCGATTTGCGATATTTCAGGATATGATTTACAATAAAATCGAGCTGCATCCAAATAGTATCCTCAGTCGGATCAGTATTTCGGAAACAAAGAGGGAATTTCATAGTTCCCGTCTATTTAAAATCGCAGCGAGATAAAATTAGTGGGATATAAGTTTGAATTAAAATTATCATTATTACGACTACAATCGAAGAAAGCCGAAGTGGAGTTTGGTTTCTTAATAACAACACCCACAAAATTTTAAAATTTAGCTTAATTGTCTTCAGTGTTCTGAAAACGACAGCCTTAACTTCAGGTAAGGGATTTTTTCAGCTTTTCATCGACAAACTATTTCGTTATTTCACTAATATCATATTTAACTGTGGATTAAGTCGATATATACCCGATTATCACTTTGGATTCCTGACTAAATTCAGGAAAATGTATTTTGAGATGGAAACCTCAATTTATCAGCAATATTGATATCAAAAATGCTTTTTTTCCTAAAAGGGTTTGTGTTTTTTGAACTGTAATGATACAATCAGTGATATGTCTATCAGTAACTCTTGGACAAATCGATCATTTTCGCGATTGTTGATTTTAAAATGGTATGTACCGTTTTTACGTAAATTTTAAATGTAGTGCTTCACTTAAATAATATCTTCAAATATTGTATTAAAATTTAAACAGGTGCAATACTTTTTCGCTTGCGCGATAAAGATCTATTTGAATTTGGATGACGTGCTTAAATTAATCAGGATCAAATTTTCGAGAAGAAATACTCCTCGGATTTCGGAATTGCTTTCTGGCATTTATTTTCCCGAATAATGAAACCCTGGAATCGAGCAGCGATCATTTGTAATAATCCCTGTTATGTTCGATGTGTGTAAAATCGAACAATCTTATGAAAAAATCCATATATGTGTCTGTCCGCCCGAAAATTTGGACAAAAATCGAGTAGTGCTCAAGAATAGCTTTTTCATTAAAATCGGTCCTCTAAGGGGTGAAAACTAGGGGTGAGAATCGACAACAGGAATATTTCTTGATTCAGCGTGGAATATTCATCAGTTTATTTCAGGACTTCAACAGAGTATTTCACTCTAAAAATAGTTAGTTAAATCGTTAATCATTTTTTATTCACAACTGAACATGATATTTTCTTCATTTTGTTTTTGATTTGATTCGCAGATATTTCCATTCCGATTCATTGTTGAAGCTTGAACAGAATAATCGAATCCAAATGGATTACATAGTCCTATTCATTTCTTTACAAATTTTCTTAAAATTTGCGATAACTGAGAATCTATTAAATTTCTTATTCGGACAAATATGTGAATTTAATGATGACTGGTATTTAGACAATGCCATGTTATAATAAAAACGTCGAAGCTTTACAATTACCAACAACAAAATTATGAATGTTTGAGGTTTCGATTTCATTTCATTTTCTTCGGAATGTATATTCACACTGATGCAACGGGATATGTATCAGCATGTTATTTAATATTTTGTCCCCACTGGCAATCTTTCCTAGCTGCTATCTCAAAATAACCTAACTCCCTAACATTCACAGAATTAATGATTGAACCCAGGAAATTTCTAATTTATATTCTAATTCTGAACTTCAAGACTCCAGGGCCAAGAAGTGAATTGAATATATACGATGCGAAGCTATTTTATGCATACTGAGACATTTAAAAGAATTGAGCTGATATTATACGCCATTTGCATACTTTGTGTTTAAACGTTGTCTCTTGTGCAGAATTTCCAAAGGTTTATTCAAATGGAAATTACCCGAAAAGCATACAAATAAATAAATTACCATCAATTCTAATCACTCCACTTTCCAAGAAAAATTAAAATACGGATGGCTCGTAAAATATTTTATGAAGGTGGACATTTTATTTCATTTGTTTCAATGATAAGTATGTCGGAAATATTATAACACTTTTTTCACATTGAATATAGACTCGTTCATGTAAAGGAGTTCATTTCTGATCTCGGAATTTAAATTTGGAGATGCAACCCGATAAATTAATACCCATGCCTATTATGAACACTTACGAATTTATAGTAATCTACGAGGGCCGTCAATAAATTGCCAAACCGAAAATGGCAAATCGCCATATAATTTTCTTGGCATCTCCCATCAAAATGTTCCCAGATTAGTGTACAAGATAATTGACCTTATACAATGAGCCTACTTAATCACACATCGGAATTCCTTTTGCGTTTCGGTTTGAAAAATGCTTCAAAACTCATATAAATTCAGTGTCATCTGCGTACGAAGATAAACAATTGTTTCAAGCACTGACGTGAAGTCAGGAGTTTTTGCGCGTATGTTCTATTGTCCATTCCATTCTCCTGTATTGGACACTGTTAATCGAATTTACCATGGTGCAAAAGCTCCTGACTTCACGTCAGTGCTTGAACCATGGTAAATTCGATTGAGAGTGTCCAATACAGGAGAATGTACAATAGAACATACGCGCAAAAGCCCCTGACTTCACGTCAGTGCTTGAACCAATTTTTTTTCGTAGTTTTTTCAAAATTTTCTAGCGGTACAGTTCTCACAAAATTTCACACACGTTTTTATGTCGATATTCTACAACTAGTTAGCAAGCTTCAATTCGATCAAGTCTATATTTTTTGAGTTATCGAGGAAATAATATTCCAGATGTATATAACTCCGAAACCGTTGGGCTGATTATGGCCAACAGCGAATTTAACTCTCCCATTCAGATGCGCAACCTACCCTGAAAATTGCCTAAAAAAAAGGTTCCTATCTCCTTTCGTTCGAGAGTTATCTAGGCAACGGTCACCTATCCAGCTACTGAACTCACACAAGGCTGCTCGGATCTCCAACAATATAGCTCCGATCGTGTTCAAACTTGGAACTTGGTAGTATAGTTAGGTTCTGAAGGCTTCCGCAAATTTCAGTCAAGTCGGAAATTCTATATATTCAGAAACTATCCAGTTTCTGAATATATAGAATTTTTTTCAATGAATTTTTAAAAATTTTCTAGAGATACTATCCTCACGAAATTCTGCAAGAACTTTCGCGTTGGCATTCTACAACTAATAACCATGTTTGAATTAGATCGGTTCTATATTTTTCGAGTTATTGAGGAAATAACAACCAAATTTCAGATGGGTATAACTCCAAAACCATTTGGCCGATTATGCTTATAAACAAAATCGAATGTCGCATTCAGATGCACAACCTAACCTGAAATCGCTATCTCTTTCCGTTCTCAAGTTATCGTGACATAAAAAATAAATATTTTTAAAAAAATTTTGTAACTATATAATTCTCACAAAATTTCACAAACAAACGTGCAAGTCTCAATTCTATCAGATTTATATTGGTTGAAAACAAAATTATTACTCGGAAACCATTTGGCCGATTATGCCCATTAACAAACTTGTCCGTCGTATTGGGATGCGCCACCTCGACCTCAAACCAAATTGTTTGAGGCCATTTCCGTCAAAAAATTCGAAAGTTACAGACATTTGGGCAAAATGATAACGCGATGTTCCCAGAAGATACGCGTAAAAATCATATAAGGATACTTTAAGAGGTACACTCATCATTCAATGATTTTCTCTGGGGTTTCTCTGAAGAATATCTATAATAAAACAATGTTTATTCTTTTGCAAATGCTTCTGCGTTAAAAGCATTGTCAGAACCAATTTATGGTGCACTGTTGCCTAATAAACAGTAATGAAACGACACCAACGATAAAAAAGCCTTTTGTAACGTTTCAGAGCCTAAATCAAACACCGAAATAAAAAAAAAATTTAAACACAGTTTCACTTCACAGAGAAATTCTCAAGTCATAACTTTTTCTTTAAATTTCGCCAAATATGGCCAATTCAAACTGTGCAATTTGCAAAAATGTTTTCTCTGTTCAACAAATTACGAGTCGACTACTCAGGTTTCCTTTTTAAGTGATCAGACTCTGTGATCGAAATTTTTATTTTACTCAAATCTACCATGTGAGCTCCATTGATTGTACATACAGGTTCTGCCATTTTTGATTTATGTATGTCTCTATTCTTCAAACTGTTCTTGTGTTCTGACTTTCTTACCTCTCGTGGTCTTGATGTTTCTCCTGTATAGGCACAAATTTAAGGAATATTGTATGCACAGTTTTTGGAATAATTTTTTTCATTAATCGGGTTTGTCTTAGTTAATAAAGACCTTAGATCATTTTGAGCCTTGAAAACGGTTCTTATAATGAACATAAGGGATCACATTCAATAGATTGGGTTGTTGTTCTTGCTGATTAATTTGTTGTTGTACTTGATTAATTGTTATTTGATTAGAAGCTCTTCTGTCTAAATTCATGATGGATGTATTTATGCATTGTCTCGGATATCCATTTTCTTTAAGAATTTTTTTGATGAAATCAATTTCATTATTTCGAATTTCAACAGTAGTATAAACTAGATAATACCTTCTTTCACACAGTTGATGATTTGCATAGAAATTTAAATATCTATTTGTATGAATCTTTCTTCTGAAAATACTTGTTCCGAAATGGTTCGGAACATCTTGAAAAGAATATATTTTACCGGAAAATTATTTTCTTTGAATTTTCCGCCCTAATTTTTTAATTGTGCGTACTCCAATAAGAAAACACAAACCGCCGTATTCACAAAGCATTCAATCTCCGTTAAGTCCTAACTGAGGTCCTCAGTTAAGGATAAATAAGAATCGCAACCTCAGTTTAAGTGAAAATTAACGTGAAACAGGCCTGTTTCAGCACCGTTACATACGTTAACTGAGGTTGCGATTCTTATTAACCCTTAACTGAGGACCTCAGTTAGGACTTAACGGAGATTAAATGCTTTGTGAATACGGCGGTATATGTCAACTGGGTGCATGTCAAATTTTATTTTCGCAGCCTGATGCAAATGAAATGATTAACAAGAATGAGGAAAATGATAAGCCTGCAACATGTTTTCAACATGAATTATAATTGCTGAAATTGACGATTGAAATTAATGAAATCCGTTAGAAGAAGATATATGAATTGAAATCGTTAATGCTGAAGAAATAAAGATTTATATTAATTAACAACTATTCCGATTACAGCTCGTGTGCCAGTATATATCACACACTGCTGATGCAATTAAAGAGGAGTCGTTGTTGAATCCTTCGTATTTTGAATAATTAAAGTATGTCCAAACAGTTGATTCAGTTGCGATATTTCATTTCGTATATCGCTTCGTTAATCCATTAATCAACTCGAATCTCCTTTGACTAATTATCGCATAATGTAACGAATATGTCACTGACTGGCTGGATGAACCTACTGTCTGTTCTCTAATTAATGCCATCTCCTTCAACATTGACAATTCCTGGTAGTAGTTTCTGAATAACAAGGTGAAATTATCTCCCATTTTTGCGCGCATGTTCTGGGGAACAGCGTGCTATCATTTAGCACAAATGTCTGTAATTTTCGACGTTTTCGCCGAAAATGGTCTCAAACGATTCACGACTCACTGATGAAGAATTCGAGGTCAAATTTAATTCTGTCTAGCCGGCCGGCCGTTGCCTCGATAAATTTCGAGGTTGCGCATTCGAATGCGTTAGTTGAGTTCGTTAGTGAGCATAATCGGCCAAACGGTTTCCGAGTTCTAATTTTGTTTTCGGACAATACAGGTCCGATCGAATTGAAACTTGGTAACTTGTAGAATATCGGCACAAAGACGTAAGTGAATTATTAAAAAATATGATATACCTATCTCACGATAACTTGAGAATGGAAAGAGATAGCGAATTGTAGTTTTCAGGGTAGGCTGCGCATCCGAATACGACATTCAAGTCCGTTAATTCGCACAAATTGCCAAATGGTTTTGAAGTTATACCCACCTGAAATTTTGTTCCAATTTCCCAAAAACTCAAAAAATACTAATCTGGTCCAATTCAAACATGGTAATTAGTTGTAGAATGCTGACGCGCGAATTTTCGTGGGGAACGTATCACTGGAAAATTAAAAAAAAAAACTCAAAAACTATCCCTCCGATATTGTTGAACTTTTGCGAGATCCTTCAAAACCTAACTTTACAGCCAAGTTTCAAATTTGAACACGATCAGATCTATATTGTTACAGTTGCTGGATGGGTGACGGTTTCCTGAATAATTTTCGAACGAAAAGAAATAGGGACTTGCAATTTTCATGGTAGGTTGCGCATCCAAATGGGACAGTTGAGTTCGTTGTTGGTCATAATAGGCCAAACGGCTAAACCCATTTAAAATTTTGTTTATATTTCCTCAATTACTTAAAATATAGGTACAAATCCGATCCAATTAAAACTTGGTAATTACTTGTAGAATTACGACAAATTAATTTTCGGAAATATCATATCACTTGAAAAAAAATCGGGTGTTTCTAGTTGTAGAAGTTTGAGGTGATTACTCAATATTAATTGCAATGTTTTGTCTAATAGCTTCGTTCGTTGCGGCTTGCGGTCCTCCAGTTTTTGGCAAATTTTTGACGATTCCAGTTGCATTAAAACGTTGTAATTTTTCAGTAACCGTTGAACGTGATATGGGCTTTCTTTCAGGATGCAAATCATCAAAAATATTACACATTTCTTCATGAGTTCTAACACGATCAGCATAACAGATCATTCTTGATATTTCAATTCGATCTTAATCACTGAAATGAACAATTCTTAATCGTACAATTTATTTTTTGGCAACAGCTACCTACTAGATAGTACTCGTTTGTTTTATACTACATTGTTATACAAAAATTTCTTAAAACACGTGTGTACTTTTGTATTATCATTAGTCTAAAGTAAATAAATTCACCTATTCTCTAACTGTCAAGTCATTAATTTCTCGTTGTAGGAATTCGAAATAACAAGGTATATGCAAACATATACAAGGTGCCCCATATAAATGAAAAAAAGTTGGGGATATTTCCGGTTAAACCGGGAGATCAGTTAGTAATAACAAAAATATATGGCATCAGATGCGTCATTGTACTAGCCTTCAAAGCTTCATAAATATCAACCTTTTCATTTTAAAGATATTAACTTGATTCCATTCTATTCCAACCCTGTATAAATGGTGTTAAATATATAATACTGTTATACCAAATCTATTTTGTAGCAGGAAAATTTTCTTATCTGCGGTGGATCAAAAACATATTGCCGGCCCCGGTTTGGTCAGCCCTGTTTTAGGGAATAATGAAAAAATCGAATAGAGAACTCAAGGTATGCTTCAAATTTCTCTGATCGTTGTCATAAATCACATTCAACATTGTGACTAAATTTGGAACAACTATGATATTTATTCATCTGAATTGGAAAAACTAGCAGAAAACGCATGGCTACTTTAATCTTTCTCTCTCTTAATTATGTTAATGATTATATTTTTATGTAACTATTCATTAAACGTTATAAAATTTAATCATTTAAGGATACTTTGGAAGGTGCATTTATCAGTCAAGTATCTGACGAAGGACTCTGATTTTCATTACAAAAGAATTATTCTATCGTTGGCGTTGTTTCGTTACTGTTAAGTAGGCAACAAATATCTTGTGTTTATCAGCTAGAAGCAATTTCGAAAGAATTAAACATTCAACATATTAAACTTCAAAGCTTCTGCATGTCATCAATTTTCAAGTTTAATACACAATATAAAAATACGAAAATAATTGAATCAAATATCCAAAAATACCACCATTAGCTTCGATACAGTGTCGGCTCCGCAAAATAAGGGAATCGTATACCAATTGCATGTTTTGGCTATTTTGAGTGGATTCGACTGCAATAATAATAATTCGTTCAATTAACTGTTGATGATTATTAGTTTCTACTGCGTAAACTAGTTGTTCTAGATGCTCCCCATACAAAATAATCCAAATAATTCATGTCAGGTGATTTCGCAGGCCATAGCACCTGACTGCTGCTTAGTGCTGATACCAGTGATACCCCATAAGACTGTATACCAAATCCACAGGAAAATCTTCTAGCAAATTTGCGAGATCGTTTTCTAAGAATTGCAGTACGCATCAGCATTCAAACGATTAGCAAAGTCTTGAACTGGAAGTAATTGTCCGTTAAAGACTCCGCCCCACACATTGTCACACTGTCATCAGGTGACAGTCAACTCACTTATTTATTTCTATGAAATTAAATTGGTCGCATACGGAAACTTGAAAATCCAATAACTCGGAAACGAAGCCTCATTAGCAAAAAATGTCTCTTACATTTTATCAAGAATATTAGTCTGTATACGTCCCTTAATTTTTCGCCTCGAGTTTTGAATCACCTTATATATGGGACCACATTCTTCAATGTAATTCCATTAATACAATATATTTGCCTCGCCTCGACCTTCGATAGGTATAGGTGAATATCGATTTAAAATAATCTTGAAAACAAATCGCTATTCCCTCATAAACAAGGTATGACCATAGACAATACATTTCTAATTCTATAAATTCAAACTGCCTGAAATTTGTTCGAAAAGTTTGCTGTTCCGAGTATAAAAAAATGGACCAATACACTGTAATCGTTATAATGTTTCGATATTTTGCCAATATTTTCAACAATATAGATCTGATCGAGTTTAAATGTAGAACTGTAAAATTGGGTTTTGAAAGCTCTCGCAAAATTTCAACGAATTTTTATGAATATATTTTTTTAAAATTTTGCTGTCATACGATCCTCACGAAATTTGAGTAGCCATGTGATGCTTGAAGTATGTACCTATTAGTTCTGTCAAGCTGGATTCAATTTTTTTTCACTGAGATTCTACGTTTTATGACTCGCTTGTGTTTTATTACAATTTGGTGGGAAGAATTTGTGTATCTAGTACAAACAATCGTAAGAATTGGCTCCTTTTGTAGAAGAAAAACCTCATTTAGGTGTGAAATTTTCAGCAACTTCATGATTCATTTCATGGATACAAAATTACAAAATTCATTGCCAGATTTAAAATATATATCTCGTTTGACGAACGAAGTCGTTTGTTTGGAAAATAATTAACTGTATATTATTTTGGCATGTGCCATATCCAGAAATATAGGTCATTTGTTCAGTTCACTCGCTACTAAATCACACTCTTAATTAAGTGAGCTACCTATCATGTTACTTCTGTAACATGTGGCCAGCTATATGCTGTATGCAAAATCATACATCAAAGGATTTGATGTATGATCTTTATATTTGGGAATGTACAGATTATTTTGAAGTCTTGGAAATCAGATCAAAATATGCATTATTTACATTTTTTATGCATTCAATTACTCTCTTGTATTTTGAGAACATTCTCGGAAATATTCGCAAATTGTTTTCGTAAATCCTGTGTTAAATTGGTTTTGGCTACAAATTGATTGTTTGTCGTGAAATATACCACCTCTTTCATTTCATAAGTATATCCTATAATAATATTAATCAATATTTTTTCTGAGTTTTCTCTATAAACTAACAGAATTTTGTGCTTCTGTGTTAGAAATAAAACTTAATAGATACTTGTCAGAAGTAATTTATGGAAAAATATTGCTTAAGAAACAGTGACTAAAGGACATAAACGATAAAACAGGGTTTCTGATTTCAGAGGTTAAATCAGACTCCTTCATCAGACTATCAGAATAACTGAAAATCTTCAGAATTATTCGTTGTTGAACACTTATTCTGATATTCGGCACACTTTGAAAAAACATAGAAACCACAGAGAAATTCTCAAGTTCTAAATCTTTCTTCAACAAATTTAGTGAAAGGTCAATTTCAACAGAGTAATTTACAAAATTGTTTTTTCTGTTCAACAAAGTAGAAATCGACTCCTTAAGTTTCTCTTTTTTCATAAAAAACTTTGTTTTACTCAAATATATCATGTGATATCCATTGAATGTAAATATATGATCTGCTATTTTTGATCTATGTATGTCACTATTCCTAAGGTTGTTCATATCTTCTGTCTTAGTTAATGAAGACCTTAGATCATTTTGAGTCTTGAAAACCTTTCTTACATTGAATTTGGAAGTATTCTCCTGATTTTTTCTGAAATGCTGCGAACATAAAGGATATTCTCTATAATAGGACTTTTGAATCAAGAGAGAAATTTCGCTATCAGATGATTCGTGATTTGTCACCAATATCTTATCACACATGGTTACGAATATGTGATCAACTATGCACGTGTTTAAATAGTTCACACCTGTTATACATATATTAAATGTTTTTAAGTCTGTTCTATTTTTGGTCAGCATTAAATGCTATCATCATATCTTCGTATTGGCCTCTAGCCAACATCAGTCTTGTTCGACAAATACACCGAAAAAAGAGGATATTGTAACGATAAATTTTATGAATGGAATCAAGTTTCCACATAATTCAGCGCGAAATAAATGTGAGAAAGTTGGAATTTCTAATTCTTCCAGAATTGAATATATATTTCAAAATCATTTGAAGTATGGAATGCGTCAACATGTACCAATATTTATGGTTGTAGAAAAACATGAATTCATAATATGGTGCTGTTAAATAATTCCTATGGATCAAAGCCAATGCCAATATTTATCACGTTCAAATGACTCACGACGCCGATGTTCCTATTACTAATCCAAATTACCGGAAACGAATACCGAAATATTCAATGTAATTTAATTCACATCACAAGTTTCCAAATCTGCCAGATTTCCCGAATGATTAGAATCTTTGCGAATTATATTTTTTAAGCCTTTCTTTATATTGTGATTTGGGATTGGATAATGTGTGGTTCTCCCAAGGCGGTGCAATTCAACATACATCCAATGCTACGATATTAATGAAATATCGATTGGAATGTGGGAATGTGATTGCGAATTTTTGATACTAACTAAAAAATTAACAGTGCTGTGCCTGAGCTGTCAAAAGGATACAGTAACAAAACCTACCCAGGACACAACTGACTGTCATAATTCGCACAAGCTCCTAGGAGCTTCTGAAGGGTCTCCGTGGGAAAGACCTAAGAGGGTCAGATTAAAACAAAAAAGATTAGAATTCGTCCATACTTTTGTTAATTCCCCTTATACATATGATCAGATAAAACACCTGTAGGACCAACAAAGAACACGATAAGCTTGGCAGATGTTTCAGATGAATCACGCATGGAAATGAATTAAAATTATTAGTTTGAGCAATAGGTATTTAGAATTTTAAATTTGATTTTTTTGGGGGTTCCTAGGGATCTATTTTCCAAGAAATTTTTCCGGCTCCAAGAAGTCATTATTGGTCGCCTAAATGCCAAAATTCAACAGAATCCGATTTATAGTTTCCGAATTTCAAGCATAATAGTTTAACTTATTTTCTAGTAATATGATCCTCACGAAATTTTGTGTAGGCCTTCGTATTGGCATTCTTCAACTAGCTACCGAGTTTAAATTCGATCATATCTGTATATTTAGAATTATTGAGAAAATAAAATTTTCTAATTTAAAAAAAAAAATGGGTTCAAGCCCTGTGGACAGGAGCTTTCTGGCGCTCTAGTTCAAACAGACAAATTATATCTCCGAAAGTATTGGTTTCTCAGAGTTGGGAATTATATCAATGTATTCATATGATAGAACTGCATCCTAAAGGAAATTCAATTCAAATAATAGTTTATTTATCAAGATTAAATGAGCAATCATGAGAATGAGAAAAGCACCATGGAAGAAATCAAATTAAATCCGGCCAATTTTGCCCAATAACGAACTTAACCGAGATATTCATCTCCCTAAACTGCTCTGAAAATTTCAACTACCTACCTCATTCCGTTCGAGAGTTATATCTATGTCTATGGATGAAAAGCAGTCTCACTACTCTCAGATCTCTTACTTCATGTTCAGTTCCGAAAAGTAAGAATTTTCTGAGAAAAACTAATTTCGGAGCAAACAACTGAGATTATTCTCACTTCGCTCACAATTCTTCGATTGATTAGATAATGTCTCAGGAACATCATTTGACATTATGACAATTCATATTCATACATAGAATAATATCATTCTGTGACAACGTTGAAATACGATTTATTATTGAAATTTTGAAAAATCATATCTCCGAAAGTATTAGCTTGTTAGAGTTAAAAATGATATGAATGGATTCTTATGATAAAACTTCTTATTAAAAAAAATTTAATTTGGAATTTGTTTCGTAAAAAAAAAATTTTTTTTTTGTTACTCCGAAACCATCTGTCCGATTTTGCCCAATAACGAACTTAGCCGAGATATTTATCCCCAAACCTACTCTGAAAATTTCAACTCTCTAGCTCATTCCGTTCGAGAGTTATCGTGCCTACGGCCGGCCGGACCGGCCGGCCGGACCGGCCGGACAGAATGAATTTCGACCACGGATTCTTGATCAGTGAGTCGAACCAAATCGTTTAAGACCATTTTCATCGAAATATTCGAAAATTACAGACATTTGGGCAAATTGATAAGCACTCAGTTCCGAGGAACTAGAGCGCCAAAAAGAATTTCTGTACCTAGTCATCAATAGAAAACTTTGCATACATATGACGGTCATAATTCTACAACTTGAAGCTAAATTTCAGTTAGATCAAGTAAGCAGTTTCGGAAATATTCAGTAAAAACGCTTTAACTCAAAACGGCCATAACTACGGAACTAGTGGGCGGATTTTGCCCATCCTGCAAATTTCAACTCTCTAACTAATTTTTTTCGACAGTTATCGTGCTTATGGCCGGACGGACTGGTATAATTGGATTTAACCCCGGATTATTCATCAGTGAGTCTAACCCAATCGTTTGAGACCATTTTCAGCCAAAAATTCCATCGGGCCAAAATGATAGCACGCTGTTCCTGGCGGAACAAGCGCGTAAAAATATTTAGATATGTAATTTTAGATCTTTCGAATAGGTGTAGGAAAAGCTGCGAGAATATCGTCGATATTTGAGTCTTCAATATTCATCTGACAATCTGTCGAATATAAATTCTTGAAAATGTTTTTCAGGTTGACGAAGTGAATGAATTTGAAAAGACCAACCAGTACCAGATAACCAAGCCTTCATTCCGTGCCGTCAACCTAGATAATATACCAGTCCCTTGCACCGGTGGACCAGTAACAGGTAAATTATTCTTATCATTCTAAATTAGTTGAAATTTAATACTATCCTCGATGATCTTCCACAAAACTAAAGAAAACGAATTAACAGTGTTGTGTCTAAGGTGGCATAAGAATACGGTACAATAGCCTACACAGAGTCCAACGCACAAGCTCTTGAGAGCATATGATGGGTATTTTGGTTTGATTAGATCGCTGAATGCCACTAGAAGAGTGAGACTTAAATCCACAACAGTGCAGCATACAAGATTTATTGTGAACCCGTGGAGATCTGTTATACAGTGTGGAAAAGCCAAATGGAATAAATTAATTATCTTGGTTACAGTACATATTTATGTAAAATCCCGGAACACGTCAAATTCAAATTTTAAATTGTTATTCTTCTTCGTAAAAATGTGAACCCTACCTGCAACCCCTACTCGGAAGACAGATGCAACCCCAAATTTTTCAAATGGGAAGTATGGGATTTTGATAAATCGTTTGGAAGGTCTCGTCATTCCCTATTCAGAAATGTTATCACTTTCATGAATGTTGCGAAAATCAAATTAGAAATAAAGGGTCCGCCATCTAGCGTTTTTTTTTTTCAATTAGTGCTTATTTCGTGAATGGTAACACTTAGCTCATGTCTGATTTGACAGATAATTAGTTACATCCTTCCCCTGATCGAATATGGTTGTGTATACTCTTGAACAACGCTGGGAAATATTGCGACATTACTTTGAAAATCATGGTAATGTTGCAGAATGTGTGCGAAAATTGCGTACGGATTTTGGAAGAAGAGAAGCACCGTCAGCTCCGTATGTTCGTTATCTTGTGAAAAGAGTGAAAGAAACTGGCATCCTCATCGATAAACCAAAGCGTGAAAAGCCAAAAACACCCGAGAATATTGCTGCTGTGGCAGAAAGTGTGCGTGAAGCGCCATCAACAACAATTCACCGTCATTCTCAAGAATTGAACATTTCGGAGACATCATTGAGACGAATTTTGCATAAAGACCTTGGTATGACGCCATACAAAGTCCAATTAGTTCAGGAGTTGCCCTGTTTGTGATGATCGCATTATCAGCCGCACAGCTGATTGTGTTTGGTCACCTCGGAGCTGCGATTTGACACCGTTGGACTATTATTTGTGGGGTGTCGTCAAAGATAAGTGTTACGCCAACAAGCCAGAGACAATTGACGCTTTAAAGGATAATATTCGTGAAGCCATTGGTGAAATACAGCTGCACACAATCGATAATGTGCTTAAAAATTGGACCGATCGTGTAGGCTACTGCATGGCCAGCCGAGGCAGCCATTTGAATGAAATTATTTTCCATTATTAACCGGAAGGGTTGTACTTTCAAATAAAAAAAGAAATTTGAGAAAATATTCAGTAACTTTTTTTTTATTGCATTTTCAAAAAAAAAAAGTTATTTGGCGAACACGTTAAATAAAATCAAGTGAATAGTGAAATTTGATACAATATCAAAAACTAAAACGTAGCAAAAAAATATGAATGTTAATTAAGTAAATGTCCAAAGAGTTCCCCGCGAATGCCTTGGCAACATCCTAAACTCAGATAAAAATTTCTCCCAACATTGTTCAATCTCAGGAGTGATCATTTTCTTTCTATCACATCTTGAAGGCAAATTAGTTTAGTATTATTGCAATAAGATACGGGAATATTATAACGAATTGCGCATGATTTTATTTTTTTCTAATTTGATATTTGCAATACACATGAAAGTGATAACATGTCTGAATAGAGAATGACGAGACCTTTAAAACGATGAATAACAAGCCCATACTACCTACCTGTCTTCCGAACGGGGTTGAAAATAGGGTTCGCATTTTTACGAAGTAGAATGTCAATCTAAAATATGTACAGTAACCAAGATAATGAATTTATTCAATTTGGGTTTTCCACACTGTACGAAAAGATTATGTGTCTTGACGAAATCTATTAGCACTTTAACTAGGTTCCTTTGGAGACAAAACAACCCAGGGATTGCCAATAGTGATGAAAGGGTCTGTCATCACTATAGGCACTCCCTGGGTTGTTTTGTCTCCAACGGGATGTGGCTTCATATTCCAAGATAACATGAGGTGCCATTTCTTCCTCCCCATTGCACAACCTCCCCAAGATGCCAATATTATATAATATGTCTTTTCTTAGAATACAGTGACCGGTTATCAATCCAGTGAGAGTTGAGAGACCTTATTTGATAATTAAATGGTTTCTTTCTGGGTTTTCTCTCCCAAACTCGAAAAATATTTTTTATAAAATAAAAAAAATATTATTTTGTGATTTACTTCTGCGTAAGAAATACAAGATATTTGTCAGAAGCAATCAATCGCACAATGCTGCCTAACAAACAATAACGAAACAACATCAAGGATGAAACAACTATTTCGTAACGTTTCGGAGTCTATATCAGACTCCTTCGTCAGACATTTAACGAAAATCTTCAGAATTATTTTTTGTTGATAGCTATTCTGAAATTGGAGAATTCTCACATTGACAGTATTTGAAAATCATAGTAACATACTTTTACTTTGCATAGAAATTTTCAAGTTCCTACTCCTTTTTCAATAAATTCATCCAAATATGGTCAATACCAATTGAGCAATGTGCAAAATTGCATTCTCTGTTCAACAAAATTCAATTTCGCTCCTTAAGTTTCCATTTAATGTAATCAGATTCTGTCCTCTGAAACTTTGTATTACTCCAATCCATCATGTGATCTCCTTGGATTGTACATGCATTTTCTGCTATTTTTGATTTCTGCATGTCTCTATTTCTCAAGTTGTTCTTATGTTCCGACTTTCTTACTTCTAGTGGTCTTGATGTTTCTCCAGTGTACGATTTACCACGAATACAAGAAAAATTATATACTCAATTTTTTGGTTATTTGTTTTTCATTAATGGGTTTCGTCTTTGTTAATAAAGACCTAAGATCATTTTGCTTCTTGGAGACGTTTCTTATATTGAACTTGGAACCGATTCTTCTGATTTTTTTTCTTTGGTTAGTTTTCGGATAGAACGTATTAGCCTGGACACCTTATTCGTTGTTTCGTTAGGATTATACAGGGTCCTGCAATAGTGCGTTACGCTTCCATAGCTGCGAAACCAGACCTTTTAGAAATTTCGTTTGAAACATGCCCTTTGTACTTTCAATTCTACATCTCAGGAAATTATTTTCTAATATACAGGGAGTTCCCAAATACAATTATCCAACAAATGAGTGATTTTTTAAATGGACCACGCCTTATATTTTCGCATATTTTCAATGGTCTTCAATACATCTATCATGACGCAAAAAATAGAGATATTTTTTCAATAGTACAGATCTTGTTCCGTCAAAACTGCAAAAAGTTGAGGGAACAGTAGTTCGCGTTTAAATGAAGAATTTGCCTTGTCATTGTTCGTATATTATCAACCTGTCATATACAGGGTGTCCGTCATTAATGTCCAAATATCAAGAATTTCAAATTGTTATTGTTATTTTTTCAGATGTAACACCATGTAATTTTTCCATGTTGATGTAGACAATTGAGTACCTTAAATTATCTCAGAAGTAACCTTAGGACTATTTTCACTCCTGTGTCCAGCAGACACGAAAAATGACATCACAACTAAAAATGTTATTCAAATAGTGGATATAAAAGTAACGGACGTTGAAAAAGGCTAAGTTAAAAAGCTAAGTTACTACAAAAGTAACTACACTCTTGTCCACTACAGTTTTTGTCGTCTGGCATATGTTTCGGAAACAAAGTTTCCATCTTCAAAGACGAAGCGTTACTAAAGCGTGCAATCAATATCTACATTCCAGTACGGGTTGACATTATACCCTTAGTCATTAACCAATTAGTGAGAATACTGGGTTGTTAATAGGGGTTAGGTCATTATTGAGTAAAATATCCTTTATCTTATAAGTACATTTCGATAACTTCAAGTGTTCCTAAGTACGCTTTATTGGAATTTCTCAACAATTTGACGGAATTTTCTGAAATTGAGTGCCAGTTATTAAAACTTGATTCGCAACCTCAGATTTATCGATGTTGTTGTTCCGAATGTGTCCCGTATGCTCTTTAAACCGTGTGAGAATGTTTCTGGTTGTTTGCCCGACGCAACACTTGTTGCAATCTAAACATTTGATTTCATATATACCCGATTTTAACATGTCCGAGTATAATGTCAACTTTGTTTCCGAAACATATGTCAGACGACGAAAACTGTAGTGGACAAGAGTGTAGTTACTTTTGCAGTGTTCAGTTCAGTTATTTAGTTATTTATTTAAAAATTTGAATTCAGTTGATGTCCAATGTATTTTTTCACGTGCTAAAGCTAAAAAGGCGGCTCGCGGTATTTCATGAACTACTAAATTGATTTTTATGTTATTCACCAGAGTAAACGTAATAGTACCTATATTCTAAAACAAGTTGCAGAATGGGCTCCTATTAAAACACGAATTCGAAATTCGCATGAGTGTTGGAATTGCCTTCTGCAACGAGTATTAGACGATATTTTCTCTATTTCAGCCAAGTTTTGTAAAATACTGTTGAAATTTAATGAAAAATTCGGATTATACATCCTAGTTACTTTTGTATTGTATCTTGGTAGTTGGTGTGACTGTAACGAAAGTTGACAGATTACGGAATTTGAATTTGAAACGTACGTTTCATGGAGATCAGATTTAAAACAGTTTCCTAATAGCATGAATGATTCAAAATTAGCAAGAAGGAAATCTCTAGTACCATATTTTTTAATGAAAATAAAGCTTTTCCTCAACAATTATTTCACTATATCCAGATTATATTGTATTGTCAATTGACGTGTGTTGAAATTTGATAGGATCGAATGTCAGTGCTGACTACCACAAAACGAAAAATATAACTAGATACAGTGCGGGAATGGGTTCATTCCACCACTGTTTTCAGTGCTGGAATGGACTCATTACGATACTGAAATAGAGAAAATATATTAGTTTCAAGCTACCTCCTGTGCGATTAAAAGGATCATTTAAGCCAAAATGATATAACGTTACCAATTGCTAATTTACGTAAACAGCCTCTTCTACTTTGATATTTTTAAACGGAATGACCATGATTTCTATAAATTCGTTAATTTTAGTGACAAGCAATTTGTTACTTTATGTGAGAATTAGCGAATTAAAATGTGTCACTAATACGCCAACGCAAGAAACGCCAAATTATTTTTCATAAATTTCAGGATTCGGTTGATTTCTTTCAATGGACCAGTTTCAAGTAGAAAATTTCACAGAGATTATTTTATGCACATTTCATAACGAAATCAATATTGATGATCTGTGATTTTCAAACGACGCAACACACTTACAGGAATGCTATTTGACATGTCCCGCAGTATTTTTGCGCGTATGTTCTGGGGAACATCGCGTTATAATTTTGTACAATTGTCTATAATTTTCGAATTTTTTGACGAAAATGGTCTCAAACGATTTGGTTTGACTGCCCGATGAAGAATTTGAGGTCAAATCCGATTCTGTCCGGCCGGCCGGACAGAATCTTTTCTGTCACGATAACTTGAAAACGGAAAGAGCTAGCGACTTGAAATTTTCAGGGTGGGTGGCGCATCGCAATACGACGGACAAGTTCGTTAATGGGCATAATCGGCCCAATGGTTTCCGAGTAATCATTTTGTTTTCAACCAATATGAATCAGATCGAATTGAAACTTGGTGAATAGTTGTAGAATATAAACCTAAGCACGTTCCTGGAATTTTGCGAGAATCGTATCGCTAGAAAATAAAAAAAAAATATTTAAATATATTTTTTCAAACGCGATAACCTGAGAACGGAAAGAGAAAGCAATTTGGAATTTTCAGGTTAGGTTGTACATCTGAATGCGACATTTGAGTTTGTTTATAGTCATAATCGGCCAAACGGTTTTGGAGTTAAACCCAGTTGTAATTTGGTTGTTATTTCTTCAATAACTCGAAAAATATAGAAGCGATCCAATTCTAACATGGTTATTAGATGTAGAATGCCAACGCGAAAGTTCCTGCGAAATTTCGTGAGGATCGTATCACAAGAAAATTTTAAAAAAATCATTGGAAATCATTGAAAAATATTCTATATATCAAAATCTATTCATCCGACACGGCTGAAATTTTGCGAGAGCCTTCAGAATCTAACTCGACTACCAAGTTCTAAGTTTGAACACGATCGGATATATATTGTTGGAGATTCGAGCAGCCTTGTGTGAGTTCAGTAGATGGATGGGTGATCGTTGCCTCGATAACTTTCGAATGAAAGGAGGTAGGGACTTGGAATTTTCAGGGTATGTTGCGTATCCGAATGGGAGAGTTAAGTTCGTGTACGGGCATAATCGGTCAAACGGTTCCGGAGTTATACCCACCTGTAATATTATTTCCTCGATATCTCAAAACATATAAACTCGATCGAATTTACCATGGTGAATTCTCTTGTCCGTTCTGCTGTATTGGACACTCTTAATCGAATTCACCATAGTAAATTCGATTAAGAGAGTGTCCAATACAGGAGAACGGACAATATAATTCACCATGATAAATTCGATTAAGAGTGTCTAATACAGGAGACTGGACAATAGAACATACGCGCAAAAGCTCCTGACTTCACGTCAGTGCTTGAACCAATTTTGTATTAATGAAATTTCGGTATTTTCGTATAGATACGGAATCCAGAACGGATATATCAATATTCTTTTCTCAGCTAGTATCAATGAAGTGTCAACAATTAGACTAGTGTCATACGCCAAGCCAACAGCAATGATGAGTGACGATCGGGCACATCGGTAGGTACTGGCTGCCAACAGTTTGATTGACACTGTCACTTTACAGTGTGCATTATTTTCCGTCAGCGGAAAAACATAAATATTTATGCAGGAAGTCCGAAATTCAATATTAAGAATAAACATATATTGGAGTGCGCATTTAGCTACTGAGAAAAAATTCTTAAAAGCACTGACGAGAAGTCAGGAGCTTTTTCGCACATCATTCTCTATTCACCCCTCATACGAAGTCGATCAACCTTCGGTACTCGATTGTAAAATGGTGGCTCGGAGGTATGTGCAGAATTTCAGCGGTTTCTGACAAATAGTTTCTGAAATATAAAATATTTGACACCAAAAAAATTATAAATTTTTTTAACGATGTTCTAATGATTCGAGATTTCGCGAAAATTAACCCGTCTGAGTAATTACCAAGTTTTAATTGGGTCAGATTTGTATACTTTGAGTTATAGAGGAAATAACAACAAAATTTAAGATGGGTATAACTCCGAAACCGTTAGGCCAATTATACCTAACAACGATCTTAACTGTCCCATTTGCAGGTGCAACTTACCCAGAAAAGTCGCTATGTCTTTCCGTTCGAAAGTTATGCTGGCAATGGCCGGTCAGCTACTGAACTCACCCATGGCTGCTCAGATTTCCAAGAATATAGATATAGTTTTCAAATTTGGAACTTGGCTGTAAATTTAGGTTTTGAAGGCTGTCGCAAAATTTTAGCGATATCGGACCAATACTTTCTGGGATACAACATTTTTTTCAATGATTTTTTTAAATTTTCTAGTGAAAATGCAGGCAAAAATGTTTGGAACATCTGTATAAATTAAATCTTCTTTGAGAGTAATCGAAAAAATTATCGAAATAACACAACTAGTTATAGGTTATAGGTAGGCCTACCTCAATTCTGAAACAAAAATTCTTCTATACGCAAATATTTTTTCAGTATATTTGGAACCTCTCCTCGCATAGAAGAATTTTTCTTAGAGAGAGGAGGCAGACGTACCTATAACTAGTATTATTTCGATAATGCTTCCGATGGCCCATAATGAAGAACTGATATTTTTTGACCCTACATTTCTATTTATATAAAAAGAAGAAGCGTATTCAGTCTGAAGAACTTGGACATTGATTGCCTGTTTCCTTAGATTAGATGACGAAATCAGTCCCAGGATTTGGAGCATTCGCGGTGATTTTGTATATCATTTCGAATTTCTTCACACGTAACCTACTTTTTACATCGCATATTTCTGTATTTTTAGACGTCAAATATTTCCTACCTTATTTATTTCTCAGCTACAGCTGTCCACATATTCGGTTATTAATTTTATATCTTGACGGAGAAATCCCTCCCCAAATTTTGGCGCATCTCAGTTGATTCCGAAATTTTGATCAGCTCGGGTCAATCAAATTTTTATGGAACACACATACTGACTTTTGGTATGTGTCACTTCATATAGTGATTGCTTTTAAGGAATCGAGTAATTCCCTGATCTATCTATTTTTCTACTATATTATTTCAAGTGCGTGTTGTGTTTCGTTTAAATATTTTTACAGGGTGCTAAAATATGGAATGAAGTTTAATATTTGAGTTAGTGAATCCCTTTCTGGTTGCTTCACCATTAGAAATCATGAAAATCTGAGTGAGAGGTGAAGGTATATCACAAAAATTATATCGACCTGCTTTCCTGCTGTTATAAGAGCATCAGCAGAGATATTTGTGAGTTTGTTCCTTCTCAACTAGCTTTATGTGTTAATTTGTAGTATGTATATGTTAATCTTGGTTGACTAAGATTAATCATACGAAATATTAATTTTATATTCAATTAGGTTTGTGAAAAACATTAAAGTGAATAAAGAAAACTGAATAATGCGGAGAAGTATATTTAAGTGAATGATTATTTGGAGATGTCCTAGTAAAATCAGAAACACTGTGGGAAATATGGTACAAAATGATCACAACAGCCTCGCCTAGTTTATCCGGAACAAATTCTCATCCCCACCCATCACGTGCTTTGAGATATGAATCAGATTGGTTAACAATGGCTTGGACCTTAGATCTTCTTGTATAAGAGAATGCTTCAAACATTAATAAATAAGTTTTTTAGAGAATTTCGAATCGCCACTGACTCAAATATTATACATCTATCCATAGTTTGCACCATCATACTTCACTTATTATATTTCGCATAGAATATGTTTTCATGGTTGAACATACCACAACCTCCAGAAGCAACTTGGTTGGATTTTGCATCACTATACATTGGAAAAACCAAAAAATTTATTCAATACTCCGATTGTGACGGTGTTGAAACGCCAATCGTATTAAGAGGTGTTCCTTCGGTACCTGTGGGTGGAAAAGGTTTTGGAGTCGACTTCACTCCTCTAACCTTCGTATCTTGTTACTATATTCAATCAACCAAAGGTAAGAATACCTAAATGCTATAGCCTCCTAACGAATTATTTGTGTTAACTGGAGGGCGACACATACAATACTTTTCATTCGTTTTCTGTACACAAAAAAAATCTGGGAATGCTTCCTAATGAATGAACAATATCTCCAATTGTTCGAATATATTTCAGCAAAAAGCGAAGCAAGTGTTATTTCTGTTCAACACTCAAAGATTTCAGTCCAAAAACTTGGAACATTATCATACATTGCTTGATTTGAACCTGTTAAAAATGTCGAAATATACTGATAGCAAGTTTTTTCTGATTCAAGCTGAAATAAAAATGCCAAGTGGAAACATCGATAAACCCATCATTGAAGATAACCATGACGGAACTGTTACCATAAAATATGAACCAAGAGAAGAGGGTCTTCACGAGCTCGCTGTCAAATTCAATGGAGAACATGTACAGGGATCACCCTATAAAATCCATGTAGATTCCGTAAGCTCGGGTTACGTCACTGCCTACGGTCCAGGTTTGACCCATGGAGTAACTGGTGAACCGAGCAACTTCACAATTTCAACGAAGGGTGCGGGCGCCGGGGGGCTCTCGATGGCTGTGGAAGGACCTAGCAAGGCTGAGATAAACTGCAAGGATAACAAAGACGGTACAGTTTCTGTATCATACCTTCCCACTGCCCCTGGTGAATACAAAGTTTCGGTCAGGTTCGGTGACAAGCACATCAAGGGCTCTCCATTCGTAGCTAAAATCACCGGAGAAGGCCGGAAAAGAAACCAAATTTCAGTAGGTTCGTGCAGTGAAGTATCTTTGCCTGGAAAAATTTCTGATGCAGATATTAGGTCGCTTAACGCTTCAATCCAAGCACCAAGTGGATTAGAAGAACCATGCTTCTTGAAGAGGTTACCCACTGGTAACATAGGAATCTCCTTCACCCCCAGAGAAATTGGCGAACACACGGTGTCAGTTAAAAAAATGGGATACCACATCACAAACTCACCTTTCAAAATTAATGTTTGTGAACGAGAAGTGGGTGATGCGAAGAAAGTTATTGTTACTGGTGCCGCTCTTCAAGAAGGGAAAACTCACGTGGAAAACACTTTCACCGTCGACACAAGAAATGCTGGTAAGATAATTCGATTAATTTAGCTACAAATTTCTTCAACACTCTTGTTTTAGGATTTGGTGGTCTATCCTTATCTATTGAAGGTCCAAGTAAGGCTGAGATTCAATGCAAAGACAACTCCGACGGCACCCTCAACATCTCCTACAAGCCAACTGAACCTGGCTATTATATTATTAACTTAAAATTCGCTGACCATCATGTAAATGGATCACCCTACACTGTGAAGGTAAATCTAATCATTTCGATTTACTCTGCAATATCTTCATCGATACTATGTTATAGGTAACCGGAGAGGGTACTAACAGACAACGTGAAAAAATTCAACGGCAGAGGGATGCTGTACCTGTCACAGAAGTTGGCAGCAAATGTAGATTAACATTCAAGATGCCAGGTAGGTCGTAGCTACATCCTTGTAGACGTAGCTCATATTCTGGATAAAATTCCCGTAGACCAGATGAGCTATTTCTGATAATATTTCTTCGAGGAAATTTTATAAAAATATGTTTTCAAGGTATTACATCCCTTGACCTCAGTGCAACGGTAACGTCTCCGGGTGGTGTCACAGAAGCTGCAGAAATAAACGAGGTCGAAGATGGATTGTATGCTGTACATTTTGTACCCAAAGAATTGGGAGTTCATACAGTTTCTGTCAAATACAAAGACATCCATATTCCTGGTAAGCTATTTCTCGTCCGACAAGGATGATTGGTTTATTCAGAAATACTTTTATTTTTTAGGATCTCCATTCCAGTTTACTGTGGGTCCATACAGGGACCACGGTGCGCATTTGGTAAAATGCGGAGGTCAAGGTCTGGAAAGAGGCGAACAGGGAGAACTTAACGAATTTAATGTTTGGACCAGAGAAGCTGGAAGTGGTCAGCTGGCTATATCTGTGGAAGGTCCAAGTAAAGCAGAAATAAATTTCACAGATCGCAAAGACGGTTCTTGTGATGTTTCATACAAAGTTTCGGAGCCTGGTAAGTGACTTGTTCATATTCTCGAGAACTTTTGACGGATACGTAGCGCAATTCATTCGAGTAATATTAGAAATGTTGGAAACAAGTTAAATTGAAGTTTATTCTTAGACACTAAGATCCTCTCACCTATTTACATCTTTCATATTCGAATTGGCGCTAATACGAAATATTACAAATTCATATATCACATAAAAGTTCGATCATTAACATTGTATTCGAAACGAGACTAATTTCGCGATTGAGTATGTTGAAAAGTTACATGAGTTTAATAGATCATTAGCCTACAGATCAATTTGCATTCTTGGAATGCATTCAACTTATCGAGAATTATTTCATTTTTACTATGCACTTTATGGGATCACTGGTCTGAACTCCGAATAAAAGGTAACTGATGTTCACCGAACAATGAGCCATTCCAAATGCAATTACAAGTCAAAAAATCTTTCACGGTTCGCGAAGTTTTCAAATTTTCAAAAATATCTATTTTTAAGTTACATTTATCGTCTAGATATTTTTACTTGGACAGTTTCCAGATCGAAATTTTATAATGGGCTACAAGAAAGTATGAGTTTATAAGACGAGGCAATTGGATTAATCGTGGACAGTTTTTTTTTTATCACGGGTGGTTCAACTAATCTGATCTGATTTCAGTTACGTATTTCTCCTATACGCTTCCATTAAGACCGACAATTTTCCTCAATGAAGCTGTGTAAACACTAGTTCAAATTCATCCCATATTATCGTTAGTGTCCGACCTAAACTGGTTTTTCAGCCGAAACCGAAACCGAACTTTTGGCCAGGGTCTCAGTTTCGGCCGAAACCGAAACCGAAACTTTATATATCATACTGAAATCTATTGTAGTTTTTACAATTTTATTTGCATATACATAAAAACAGTTAAGCAGTGTTAAATAAAATAAAAAGACAACTTTTTTGATATCTTTATTTATTATTTTGGTATTACTAAGTTATAAAAATAATCAGTCGAAGTATACAGGCTAATTCCAAATCAGACGTCAACCTTGGAGGAGGTGTTAGTATGGATAATTTGCTGTGGTTTGAGCCATTTTTATTGATGACCAAAAATCAACAGTTTCCGAGATATTTGAGTTCTGGTTCTGATGAAAAAGAATTAGTATGATTTGAAAGGGAATGTAAGAAGCAAATAGAGAAAAATAACGAATTCAATATTTTTGTTGCAAATGAGCTCGAAATTTCATTAGAAAATGTATTCATAAATTATGTCCCACCATTCCATATAGGCAAGCACATGCCGTCTTTCTGATATCTTCAGTTGTTATTTTCCGTCTGAAATTTACTGCTGTCTTTTGATACACATTCACTATTTTATATGCCGGACATTCAAAAAGATGCTTACAAAAAATCTGCTGAAACGAAACTAGTTATGCAATCTAACGAAATCTTTTATAGAATGAAGAAGGAATTTTGCAAGTTTTTAAAATAATTTTGGCATACAAAATTGTGAAATTCGAAAGTTGCAGACAAATTGATATTAGAAATTGATTTTTCATTTATTCATATACCACATTTCAAATCATACTAATTCTTTTTCAACCTCTTATACAGCATAGTTTCGATTTTTTCGTACATATGATATCCTCTCCAGATGAAAATAAACCAAAATTATCATCAAATTTGGTCAACGTAGAAAAAATTGACGAAATATGAACTAAGTTCAGAAATCTTTTAAAAATCACCCGAACTCCAAAAACTGTTGATTTTCGGTTATTAATAAATATGGATTAAACAACAGCTAATGAGACACACTAACTCCTCCTCCAAGTTTCACGTCTTATTTGGAATCACCCTATGTAATCTAATTAATAATCATTAAAGTGAATTCTCATGAATTCTCAGTCTTAACAAAGATAGATTACAATAACTTGTACGACAATTATGTATACCTAATTTTAACTCCTGGCCAAACGACCAGGATAATTCACGAACAGTCAAGTTTCGGCCCGGCCGAAAGTTTCGGCCATTTTGGGCCGAAACTAGTTTCTTGGCCGAAACCGAAACCGAACTTTCGGTCGGTCACTAATTATCGTACATAAAATTGGGATTAACGATTATTTCTTAGACCACATTACTGTAAATTTCAGTTGCAATAAAATGGTGTCGTAATCAAATTTGAATAATCGTTCTTTTCGATCATAATTATGACATAGCGCCAGCATTTCAGGGACATTTCAATCATATGATTTTTCACGTATCATTTCCAGAAGATGCTCTTCGATGTAAAGAAACTGTACTTAATTACATCAAGTGATAAAACATAAGCAACAGCTGTAACCTATCAGGAATGTCGCACGCTACGAACGTTTCGCAATTAAAATATGTACATTAGGGTGTCCCTTATTTTTCAAAGTTTTAATTTCACAACGCATAGGCTCTTGTTTCGTTCATTTGGACCCAAAACACTCGATAATCATTTTTTACCTCATTTGGAAGAGAACTAACCGTGCCGACTTGCGCGTAAAGAAGTTTATACGAGTTCAGTCACAGACGCGGCGCATGCCCTTTGATATTGTCAGTTTATTTCGGCTTTTCGAGTAACCATTGGGTATTATTTTGATTTTAGAGGATGTCAGTGGAACTAAGAAGCAATAAAAATGTTTTTTTCTATTTGGTGAAGTAAGTCGACAAATAACAGGTGCAAAATTACCGTCTATTCGTCAAATTCTTATGTATTTATTTTTTAATATACGCGAAGTTAAGTTGACTGTTATTGACAGTACAATTCTTCGAGAGAGTATTATATTCTGTGAAAAGGCTAGAATACCTACCAAAACTGTTCGTAATGATGTTAAAAACTTAGTGGATCAAGTCTGTCGTGAGCTTCAAAAGAATAGTTAGAAGATTCAGGATGTTTATAGGCACCACAATGAAAACTTTCAATTTGAAGTAGGTAGATAATTTATTCGATATCGCACATGCTGATACTCTCGAAAGAATAAAAATTGCAGAAGATAAAATATTCTTGCGAAAACAAAGCGAGTCAGAACGTCCGGGATACTTACCAGGTGTTGACAAAAAGTTGGCTGAAATTGAACAAAGGGCAGCGCTGAGTAAACTGGCGTAAGAGAGAAAGAAATTAAGGCAAATTATTTCCAAGAGATTATTGATTCTTCACACAGCTTTGAAACACATGGAGAAATAGAGGAACAATCTACAATCTCTGAAGAAAGTCTGGAAGAACCTCAGGCTGCCACATCTCAATATGTAAGTTGACAAGAAGGGAAAGAAAAGGTTTTGTGACCACAAAATTAGTTGCAACATTAGACAGATGTCAACTAAGTATCAATCGAAAGCAGTCATAAATGCACTTGAAGGCCGGGTTCTCAAATCTGCGTTTGATTCAAGATCCAGCTAGTTACTAGTAGCCCTGATATTACGCTGTTCACAAAGTTTACAGACAACTGGATGGATATTAATCCTAGTGTCATCAAACCATGTACCGATTGTGTTCAACAACTCCCTCGACAACACCTCTGTGGAACAAATAAATATTGATGAATTGGTGACGTTTTTCAACAATGAACGGGCAAAATCGATAATTTGAGATCATTATCGTGAATCAATCGGGCTCGCTGATCTATTTCTGGATAAAAATAATGATAATGAACTAAAAATCAGACATTCTGGAGCAATGCACCAGGCTCTTTGGGTGGCAAAAACCATTTACAATTAAAAAATCTGTTTGTTGCAATCTCAGTTCGAAATGGGTGCCAAGAAGGAACAAGCTCTACGAGATTTTTGTTTATTTATTGTGGCAGTTTATGAGAAGCCTTAGCTGATATGCAGTTTGTCAGAGAAGCACCTTATCAACATTGTTATTTTCTACAAACCTTAAAAGATTATGAAAGGGTTGATAAATTAATTTTTAAAGCGACTCTAAACGAGTTCTGTCAACACTTGTAGTACTTATCAGAGCAAATAGTCGTTATTTAAAATTTTAATGATGAGATTGATGAGTGGATGAAAACGAACATTGTAGAAAATTTACAGCAAAGGCTTTGAAGCTTCTGGAAAGAGATATGTCCCATCCAAGGAAGAATAGAAGATAACCAGATGTCTGGCTATCTTTACGTTTGGTAAAAAGGAGCGTTTAATCAGTTTATTGAAACTCACTCTTTCATTCATACTACTCCAAGTAGTTTTACCTTTTTCAGGGAAATCTTTGATTGAGTTGGTTTCAGTGACGAGCAAAGATTTATTCCCGTGACTGACACTTGACAGTAGTTCACTGCAAGAGAGTGTGTTATTGTGGAATGAAAACGCCGCGAAGTACGAGTATGTAATATGTATATTGAAGCTGAAAAGATCATTTTTAGATTAAAAACATTTAATGACACAGCTGAATGAGATGCTAAATTAATGCTGGAGTTTCATTGTTGGATTACCGCAGATGAAGAACAGTAAAATGGAAAAATCCGAATTAATAATTAGATATATTGACTATTTTCATTAGTTGCAGAAAGTTTATGATATAAATTTGTATTTCCATGATAATTCATCTAATAGAATGTATTTAAGTGATGGTGGTCTACGGGCAGAGTTAGGAAATGGGTTTAACAGCTATTTTCGAAAACTTCGAAGCTAAGTCGGCACGGGATAAAATTAACTTAGGAGGTTGAAATTCTGTACATGGGTAACTAATAGACTAATAAATATAATAAAAGGGTATGCGTTTCGAAAACTAAAAAAAATTTTTTTTTTAACATATAAGGGACACCCTAATGTACATACATCGCACTTGTACAGAGAAAAATTTATTAACAATATTTGCATTTTGTGTGGAAAAAATTTTATCCAAAAATTGGTTCAAGCCCTGTGGACAGGAGCTTTCTGGCGCTCTAGTTCAAACAGACAAATTATATCTCCGAAAGTATTGGTTTCTCAGAGTTGAGAATTACATCAAAGTATTCTTATGATAGAACTGCATCATAAAGGAAATTCAATTCAAATAATAGTTTACTTATCATGATTAAATGAGCAATCTGAGAATGAGAACTGCACCATGGAAGGAATCAAATTAAAATAGCTGATATGAATTTGATTCTCTCTTATAGAACAGGATGACATGTACGAGTATGAACACAGATCATATAATAAATCATAGATAGAATAATTATAGCATTCTGTCAAAACATAGAAGTACGATTCATTATTGAAATTTCGAGAAATCATATCTCCGAAAGTATTAGCTTGTTGGAGTGGAAAATTATATCAATACATTTTTATGGGGAAACTGCATCTTAAAAAAAAATTATTTTGAAATTTGTATGTTTAAAAAAAAATAATTTTTTCGTTACTCCGAAACAATCTGGCCTATTTGGCGCAATAGCGAACTCAACCGAGATATTTCTCTCCCTAACCTACTCTGAAAATTTAAACTGCCTAGCTCATTCCGTTCGAGAGTTATTGTAGAAACAAAATTTAAAAATTTTTAAAATTTTTTTTTACATTTTACGATAACCCGATCAATACAAAACTTCACATGCCTCTAAAAGTCATGATTCTACAATTTGATGCTAAATTTCAGATAGATTGAGTGATCGGTTTCGGAAATATTCAAAGAAAATATATTTACTAAAAACGGCCATAAATCCGAAACCACTAGATGGATTTCGCCCGTTATCGAACTCGTCCGAGATATTTACGCTCCAAACCTACCCTGCAAATTTCAATCCTCTAACTCCTTTCGTTCGAGAGTTATCGTGTTAACGGACGGACGGCCGGACAGAATCGATTTCGACCACGGATTCTTGATCAGTGAGTAAAACCAAATCGTTTGATACCATTTTCAGCCAAAAATTCGAAAATTACAGACATTTGGGCAAATTGACAAGCACTCTGTTCCGAGCAACAAGAGCGCCAAAAAGTAAATGAGATGAAAATCATTTTAGATGAAATTTTTAAATATCCCAAATAAACAAACATATTATCCCAATTATTCGATGATGAAATTTCATTTGAGGAGGATTTCTACCAAACTTCTATATTTTTTTTTAATGTTTTGGGTATAATTCGTAGATGAGTTTCTGCGAGATATCTCTATTTTATTGCAACCCCAAACTTTCAACATTCCGAATGAATTTAACTGGCTGAAAATATTTGGTGGATCTGTGGAAAATACACTATTTTATGATTTTGGAATTACCATCCTATAATTTGTAGTTTTTGCGTGCATGTTCTGGATAACAGTATGCTATCATTTTGCCCAAATGTATGTAATTCTCGAGTTTTTGTCGAAAATGTTGTCAAACGATTAGATTCGATGAAACGATGAAGAATTCGAGGTCAAATTTGATTCTGTCCGACCGTCCGTTGCCACGATAACTTTCCAACGGAAAGGGAAAGTTACTTGAAATTTTCAGGGTACATAGGTTACACGTCCAAACGCGACGGACAAGTTCGTTAATGGGGATAATCGGCCAAACGTTTTCCTTTTTTACTAATTTTGTTTTCAAACAATACAGATCCGAACGAATTGAAACTTGGTAACTAGTTGTAGATTATTAAATGGTTTCTTTCTGGGTTTTCTCTCTTTAAATATCTATTGGTTGTCACTGCTTCTTGAGGACACTCGTTTCCAAATGGTTCGGATAGTTAATTATCGAAACATCTTGAAGAGAAAGCTGATTATTGTGTTCTTTTTCCAAAGTGAATTTTATTGTAGGTTCCTTCGAATTTATGAAATTGAAAAATAAGCCTAACTATTCTCTACCATGTAGCCAAATTACAAATATATCGTCAACATATCGCCACCAAGCATTTGGTTTCAACAAATATGTATCCACAACTTTTTCTTCAATATTTTCCATGAATATATTACTCATGACAGGAGATAAAAGCGAACCCATAGCCATTTCAAAATATTGTCGATAAGAAAAATCTCCTAGTTGGAAATAGGTGGTAGGTATTCAAACATACCTACATCAAGCATTTCCATAATATCATTAGCCTTAAATTTTTAATCTTTAATCACCGAGTCATCATTTTCTAATCTCTATTTGAAGCGACTTATCGACAGGAACAAACAAGCAACATCAAAACTTACTAAAATGTCATTTTGGTTTAAATTTGAATTTTGAAGTTTTTCAAGAAAGTGTTTGCTGTTCTTCAAAAAACTTTCTTTCTTTCCTGTTAATGGTTTTAAAAATTGAAGTAAATATTTGGCTAAATTTTGACATGGAGATCCATGGCGTACTGTAAGATGGCGTGAGGTCTTTTTGGCGCTGTAGTTCCTCGGAACTAAGTGCTTATCAATTTGCCCAAATGTCTGTAATTTTCGAATTTTTCGATGAAAATGGTCTTAAACGATTTGGTTCGACTCACTGATCAAGAATCCGAGGTCGAAATCGATTCTGTCCGGCCGGCCGGCCGGCCGTTGGCACGATAACTCTCGAACGAAAGGAGTTAGTGGATTGAAATTTGCAAGGTGGGTTTGAAGCGTAAATATCTCGGACGAGCTCGTTAATGGGCGAAATCCATCAAGCGGTTTCGGAGTTATGGCCGATTTTAGTAAAAATATTTTTTATGAATATTTCCGAAACCTCGATCTATCTGAAATTTAGCATCAAATTGTAGAATCATAACCTTTATACGCATGTGAAGTTTTGTATTGACCAGATTACCGCAAAGTGTCGAAAAAAAATTTTGAAAATATAAAAAAAGTTTTTCTACGGAATGAGCTAGGTAGTTGAAATTTTCAGAGTAGGTTAGGGAGATGAATATCTCGGTAGAGTTCGTTATTGGGCAAAATTGGCCAGATTTAATTTGATTTCTTCCATGGTGCAGTTCTCATTCTCAGATTGCTCATTTAATCTTGATAAATAAACTATTATTTGAATTGAATTTCCTTTATGATGCAGTTCTATCATAAGAATACATTGATATAATTCCCAACTCTGAGAAACCAATACTTTCGGAGATATAATTTGTCTGTTTGAACTAGAGCGCCAGAAAGCTCCTGTCCACAGGGCTTGAACCCATTTTTTGTGTATACGTAAGGGTTTTTGAATGCTTCGAAAGGATATTTTGAATTTTCTTTCTGTTATAGAAGTGGGATCTTTATTGATTTTGGTGTATTTGTATCATTAACAATATCCAAAAGTTTATTGTGATATTCATTTGAATCCAAAATGACTGTAGCGTTTTTTTTGTTTCGACGCGATTGTATCTATCTGGTTGCCATAAAAATGATTGATCTACTCCTTCAGGTGAATACCGCATCGGTTTGAAGTTCAATGACCAGCACGTTCCCGATTCTCCCTTCAAAGTATACATTTCACCAGCAGTGGGCGATGCCCATTTACTGGAGGTTATCCAATTTCCTGAAGGCCATATCCAGGCCGATAAGCCTTCACAGTTCTTGGTGCGAAGAAATGGAGCGACGAAAGGGGATTTGGATGCAAAGGTGAGTTTCAATTACGTCTTATTGAATGAACTGCTATAGGGAGGATTTTACGACCGACGATGCTGAAGTGATTAAATTTCCCTAACAAACCCCTTTTCAGAAATGTAGGAAGTCGTAAAAAACATAACACTTTGGAACTGTAAGGAGGATAATTAAAAATGAACATTTATATGTTACATTGAACTAGACTCTGAAATCTAATTGTACGGATTCACTAGTTTTTGTAGTCCACTAAGTCCAGAACTGCGTATAGAAAATTTCATAGTATACTGAAATTTACTTAACAGGCACCAGAATTATGGTAAAAAATAAGATACTTACTTTCACGAGTATCGTGAGTCTGGTTCTATAAATTCGTAGAAAACCGCAATTTTTGAAACGAATTCATTCATGAAGTCAAGAAGATTTACTTCGTTACGTGCAGCATAATCGGGACTGAAATATATCGGAAATTGCTGGCATATTTTCACGGTGAATAAATGTGCTCCAACGCCAAATTCTGTCCACCTACAAAAAATCTATGAATCATGCTGCTTGGTAGACGTTGCACAAGTTCTTAACAGACGGATAACACATGATTCTTATACTAATTAGATATCTGTATCTTTTTTACTTCGAGACGACGAATGAATGAATTGCGATTTTCTTTTCACTACATCATTTTATTAAAATGAAACTTGATTAGTTCAATCGAAAATTTCTATCAAATTCTTGGCGCATGTTGCATTCCTATTCAATACAACTGCATAAACCTCCTACGGATTTGAAGATGGAACATCGTTCAAACAAGAGTTCTCATCCTTTGCCAAAATGCGAATTCATTTCAATGTGCCCACCAACAGCTGACTTTGAATTTTCTTATGAATCAAAGATAGGTTCTATGTACTTTTTAGTAGAGGTGTAAAAGTAACGAAATAAAGCGTACCCGTATGTATTCGTTACTTTAGCAATTAGTACTCGTTACTTTCGTATCGTTACGTTACTCGTTACTTTTGATACCTCATAATATATCATGTTATGTTAGAGTAACGAATCGAGTCGCATTGCGAATCGAATCGTATCGAGTACGCAAAATTCGTAATTTGTAATAAACATACTTATACATTATATACCAAGCTGCGTAAGGTGAATTTTTTCACTGTTCCGTATTTTTAAGTTATTCTAAGTTTAGTTTATTTAATAGTGAAAGTAAGATTGTAAAACTATTAACCGTGTGCTTATGTTATATCACAATAACAAAGCAGCAATCTATTCTACATCGATTATAAGTTATACGCGTATGAGTAAAACATACGTTCAGTAAACGTTTCAAGACACGCATCAACGTTACTTTCGTGATCGGAACAGTTATAGGTACCTATACTACGAATACGGAATAATGCGAGTAACGAAATGGATTTGTGTGTAACGTTTCGTTACTCGGTACTAGACGTCGCACCCGTTACTCAGTAACGAATACATACGGTTTGCTACAGCTCTACTTTTTAGTTATCTGTGTTTTTAATGTTTGGTTAGAATGTATGTCAAAATATACATAAATAGACAACAAACCTTAATAAACTTATTATTAAATCAATTTGATAATGATTCTAGTCAAAAAGATGATACGGAAAAATTCACCCTTTCATTTTGGTAATATTTTCAGAACATTTTCAACAGATGAATTTTTATGAATTTAATCCCCTATTTTATGCTTATATATGTAATTGTAAGAACTTAAGATTGGTTTATTTATTATTACTATAGATTATTGGACCTTCTGGACATGAGGATGATTGCTTTGTACAGACTATAGACATTGAGGAATATTCTGTCCGATTTATGCCCCGTGAAAATGGCATCCATAAAATCCATGCCAAATTCAATGGTGTACATATTCCAGGCAGTCCCTTCAGTGTCAAGGTTGGAAAAGACACTGCTGATCCAGCTGCCGTTCATGCAACTGGAGGCGGTTTACAGGACGTTAAAACAGGTATGGAGAATTTTTATTATTTATGAACTGAATCACCAAAGTTTCTAAAAATCCCTCGGAAGCTTCTCGCCAGCAGAGTAATCTTCTTGAATATATCACAACGTATCTGACACCAAGTTATTTATAGTATGAATTGATATATGCTGTCTTTACTAAATGACCATCTCATTTTAAGCACATTAGTGTTAAGGTTGGCAACGACCCAGACACTATATTAGAAATCGATGGATGAACCATTTCGGAAATGATTGATCCATACATTGTTTAAAGCATCTTACGACACAATTGTTCGCTGTTAATTTATGCAGGAAATTAGCATTCTCAGACACACTTGGCAGTAAGTTGACTTCCCTGTTGACATAGGAAGTATTGTTCTCTACTTGTTGCCAATGATATATGTAGTTTTAAAAATTAATCTCACATGAAATCATTTTGGAATCTCAAAAAGGTGCATTTACAACAAAAAAAAAACTGACAATGAATTTCACAAGACAAACTGCCGTATTCACAAAGCATTCAATCTCCGTTAAGTCCTAACTGAGGTCCTCATTTAAGGGTAAATAAGAAACGCAACATCACTTAACTTGAAAATTAGCGTGAAACAGGCCTGTTTCACCATCGTTACATATGATAACTGAGGTTGCGATTCTTATTTATCCTTAACTGAGGACCTCAGTTAGGACTTAACGGAGATTGAATGCTTTGTGAATACGGCGGAAATTGTTCATTTCATTGTGTTTCTTTCAATGATATTTTGCTATTACTTTTAATTTATAATATTAAATTTGAATTCTTCTTCTGTGTTGCCAAAATTAAAGTACAAATCAGACCTGCATTGACTTTAATACAAGGACATTGGAGACAACAATTATTCATTATAATGAATAATTTATTGCCATCAGTGATTTTTTAGTTTTGCCACCATTCTTATTCATTATAATAATCCTTTTCAGGAGTGAAAACTGATTTTATCATTGACACATGTAATGCTGGAGTTGGTACTTTAGCCGTAAATATTGATGGACCAAGCAAAGTATCTATGGATTGTACTGAAGTTGAAGAAGGGTATAAAGTTCGCTATACTCCTTTGACGCCCGGTGATTACTACATAAGCATAAAATATAATAACCATCATATTGTAGGATCACCCTTTAAGGTCCACAGCAAAGGTAAATTTAGTGCAAAAATGGGAAGACAGCCAAATTTTACAACTCTTCTTGATATTATTATAGGTGAATACATAAAACATAGGGATCTTGCTGACATAGGAGGCCAAGAATCATCATCAGTGCTGGTAGAGACAACGTTGAAAACTGGAAAGTCAGGTGTAGCAAAGGGTCCCATTCTACCCAAGTTCAAGAGTGACGCTTCTAAAGTTGTGTCTAAGGGAATGGGTTTGAAGAAGGCATACCTAAGCAAACAAAACCAATTCACAGTATCGGCTCAAGATGCAGGTATTGTAAAGATTTTTGGCTTTAATTCCATTACTGCTTTAGTTATCCTAATGTCTATGTTTAAATTAAAATATTCTTTTATCGGTTGGACAAGTACATGACGGTCCCTGAATAATCACATGAGGGCAATTAGGGTGAGGGGGAGCTTCGGAATGACATCACTATTGATCACACCTATCACATGTTTATTTCCTAGTTGTGCCTAGAATGCAAAGATTGGAAAAAATATGTACTGTTTTTGAACACTCTTACAGTTTTTTTTTTCAAATGTCTGTAATTGTCAAATTATGCACCGAAAATAGTCCCAAAATATTATATTTGACATACTGAGAAAGTCTGATCGTGCTTAAACACGATACCTTTCGAATAAAAGAACCTAGAGACATTAAATTTGCTCAGGCCTGAATACGGAGATATACACATTTGAAATTTTATTTTCTCAATATTTTTAAAACTATAGTCGGGTAGAAGTCGACCACATTAGTTAGGTTAGGCGGGAATTTTGAATAACGATCCATCGGTGGAGCCAAACACTGAATTTTCCATGTATTTCTTACGGATCTAAAAATTACTCGAATCTCTCGACTCTTTTTAGATGCTTTGGTGAACTTCCTAAGATTTATTTTTGTTGCAACAAATTCAGTGAACCTTTCTCAACAAGCTAGAATCAACATTTCATAATAACATTGTATATTTTCAATAGAATTAATGAATATAAAATGGGTGGACATATTCGATGGACGTTTGATTTCGCTCACTCTAAATCAGTCGCGTTGCAAACATCAAGATTTGGCGGAGCTTAGCTTGGAACCAATAAGGCAGATAGATTAGGGAAACCTGTTAAAATAAAATTCGAATGTCGAAAAATGAATTTTCCTTCATCAACAGTTGACTGAAATCTCGTACCAATATCTGATATCACTTTAGTCACGTGATGACGTCTCCTCTACTATTCTATCTCGATGGTCACAAATAATAACAAAACCCTAAAGGAAACTGAGGCGAAGTACCCAACATATGCAACACATTATGACGTCTAGACTCTTGAATTTCCATTAAAACAGAGACTTAGAAACAAACTTATCATGCGCAACGCTCATCTGTTTTAATTAATATATACCTAATTATATATGATAGTTAATAATGCAAATACGTCATAATACGTTGTGTACGTTTGTCCTTTCCTTCAATGAAGCAAAAGAAATCATCTACGACATACGGAAATCTTTCGAACAACACTGGCTTCAATTTTGATATGTGTAGAATATCGATTTAAAGGTTCAAGCAGAATTTCTGAAAAGGTGCTTGATCCCCCTAACAGAGCATGTCAATTCGTTTAAATGTCTGTAATTTTCGAATTATTGGCCGAAAATGGTATCAAATGTTTAGTTAAGACTCACTCTCCAACGAAATGAGAGAGTTGAAATTTTCAGGATAGGTTTGTAGTCCAAGACCATCTACCGGTTTATTCATAGTAAGTGGCTGAACCTGGCAGACGTTGTGCTGCTGTTGGACGATATTCTCTGTAAAAAAAACAATTCTGAACGCGCATCCACCATTTCGCAATTGCAACTTTTAAATTTTTCTCTTTTTTAGCTGCTCAGGGCGATTTTTCCATTTTTTTCACTTCTTCCAACCAAGCAATATTAAAACAAATCTGCTAAATGGCTTAACAACCCATTCAGCGATTCATTTTTGCGCGCACATTCTAGGAAACGGCGTGCTATCATTTTGCCCAAAAGTCTTTAACTTTCGAATTTTTTGCCGAAAATGGTCTCAAACGACTGGGTTTGACTCACTGATTCGTGGTAGAACTGAATTCTGTCCGGCCGTCTGTTGCCACGATAACTTTAGGACGGAAGAAGATATCGAATTGTGATTTTCAGGTTAGGTTGCGCATCCAGATTCTACGGTTAAGTTCGTAATGGGCATAATCGACCAAACGGTTTCGGAGTTATACCTATGTGGAAGTTTTTCGCTATTTCCTCCATAACTCAAAAAACACAGATCCTATCGGATTGAAACTTGACAATTAGTTGTAGAATACCGACTCGAAATTTCTGTGGGATCGTATCACTAAAAAAAAAAAAAAAATTTGATGCATGACCGATAGTAATCTTAGTAATTGAATTACTCTTATATCTAGAAATATCAATATTTCAAGGCATTTCTTGGTTTTCAGGCACAAACATTCTCTTTGTTGGTGTTCACGGACCTAAAGGACCTTGCGAAGAAGTCTTTATCAAACATCAAGGTCGCAATCAGTATAATGTGAACTATGTTGTCAGAGAAAGAGGAGATTATCTCATTATAATCAAGTGGGGCGATGACCATATTCCCGGTTCTCCTTTCAAAGTAGATGTATAAACTCTGTTCGAACACTAGGCTTTCAAATCCCATTTTGAAATTTTCTTCTTTATTTTCATGTACATACCAAAGATATGAATATTTCTAACTCTATATTCCTCGCTTTATATATATATAAATCATATTTTTATTTTCGAATGTAAATAATTTTTGTTAGTATAAGTTTTTAATTGCTCATACCTTAAATATATGCTGGAAATCGAAACGGTTCAGCATTCGCTTCATAAATATATCCTTTCCTTATAATGCTTATGCAGGAGTTAGAAATGTTTATTTTGGTGATTCTTTTTTATTATTCTTCAATACCCATTTCTAATAATGCAGCGAAAGCAATAAGGAAAATGGGGATTACCCAGTTTATGAAAATAGCTTCTTATATATTTTTCGATTCCATTTACTCGAAAGTATTAATTCACTCATTTTATAAAAGTCCACTGTCTTGTTTTCGATACTTCAACAGATTTTATGCTGACCCATGTTGATTCAAGTAATAATATTTTTTATTCCTTTTAACTTGTTTTAACCTTGTCAAAAATTTTTAAGTATTCCTGTTATATTTGTTAGCAAAATTATTCCCTTGTTCATTTTTGTTACTTTAATTTTTAATAAGAACTCCGTTATATAGGAACACCTATTTATATAATTTTTTTAATAAATTCCTTTTACTCTGAATATGTTTTTTTTTCTGTATTAAGGTTTTTGTAAGATGCGAATCGTATGACACTCGGAATTTTTTTTATGGAAACAATTCACAACAACAATTTTGTTTGTACATAAAGGGTAACGATAAAAGGAGTTATCTGAAATATCAGTGTCATAGCTATTTTACATGCAAAAAAAATAGAAGTTTTCCAGATTCTATATACAGATCAGAATGCAACCAACCCAATGTGGGACGTCAAGAAACAGTTCATGGATAGAGTGTCTGCAATTTTTCATAGATATTTTGGGTGTTAAGTGGGAGAAATGGAAAATGATTGCCATATCCATAAGAACACTCAAAAAGTTCAACCGCCGTCAAAAATTTCAATTTTCAACGAGAAAACGATCATTCAAATTTGGTTGCACATAATGCCTGTTAAAACGATCGAAAGTTGGTGCCAGTCCGTGACGTAACCCGTCATATCTATTCTCACTCTCTTCTCGTGTCCGTTTCACTCTTTATTCCAGTGTAACACAGCTCCCTATAAAGGGCTCGCAGTCAGCATTGGCTCTAAGCAGATGGTAAAGTTTGATTACGTCATCCGTCATAGCAACGATTCAGAAGCGTTCTATCTCATTTGCTTCTTGATTTACCGGTTTTAAATACCGAAATATTCAAATTTGATAAATTATGAAAGTGCATGAGGGCATACATGATGATCTGTTATTAAAGTAGATTCAGAAAAACATAAACATTTATGGTGTTTCGTGTTACATGTAAGAGACCTATTATAGTAAACTTGCTATTCAGTATAAGAAATGTCCATACACTTCGAAAAGCCACGTTCTTCATGAGAACTGTTTGGCTCTTTTGAGACACAAATAATTATTATTTTTAGGATTTATAGGTAAATATAAGAATTTATATGTTCTTGGAGAAGAATATTTGAAATATGATCAAATTTTACTGGTGGAGATTATATTATATTTCCTCAATTTTTCTCCAGATTTTCTATCACATGTTAATTTGAAAGAGATTGATATGGGTACATCATTAATTATAAGTGCCACTATAAAACGCATAGAAGGCGTTCAACACAGGTTTCTGAGGTACTTGTCCTATATAAATAACTTCAAGATATTGAATCATGATTACACAGAAGCTCAGAATAGATTCAATTTGCTCAGCTTGGAGATCCGCAGGAGAATTAATGATATATTGTGTCTTCTTTATAAAATTTTAAATAACATCCTTTCGGCCCCTTCTTTACTCCAACATGTGTCTTTCAGGATCACTGAGAAAAGGTTGAGATTCAGGGAGATGTTTGCTGTGCCTTTTCGTCGATTGAGCGTTACTAAGAATTCCCCGATTTGTAGGGTTTTGACAACGTTCAATTTTTTTGATGCAGATCCGTTCATTATGTCTTTTGATCAATTCAAAAGGTATTTAAAGCTGAGATTCCTCATTTGAGTCCTAAATAGTTTTCATATTTTTGGCGCTCTAGTTTCTCGGAACTGAGTGCTTATCAATTTGCCCAAATGTCTGTAATTTTCGAATTTTTGGCTGAAAATGGTCTCAAACGATTTGATTCGACTCACTGATCAAGAATCCGAGGTCGAAATCGATTCTGTTCGGCCGGTCCGGCCGGCCGTAGGCACGATATAACTCTCGACCGAAAGGAGTTAGAGGATTGAAATTTGCAAGGTGGGTTTGGAGCGTACATATCTCGGACAAGTTCGTTAATGGGCGAAATCCATCAAGCGTTTTCGGAGTTATGTAAAACACATTTTTGCGCGCGTGTTCCGCAAGGAACAGCGTGCTATCATTTCGTCACAATGTCTGTATTTTTCGAATTTTTTTTCGAAAATGGTCTCAAACGATTAGATTCGACTTCCTGATGAAGAATTTGAGGTCAAATTCAATTCTGTCCGTCCGGTCCGGCCGGCCGTTAGCACGATAACTCTCGAACGGAACGACTTAGAGTGTTGAAATTTGCAGGATAGTTTCGTAGCGTAAATATCTCGGACAAGTTCGTTAACGGGCGAAATCGACCGAGCGGTTTCGGAGTTAAGGCCGTTTTTAGTAAAAACGTTTTTTATGAATATTTCCGGAACCGATCACTCGATCTTTTTGAAATTTGGCATCAGATTGTAGAATCATGACCTTTATATGCCTGCGAAGTTTTGTGTTGAACGGACGGCCCTAAAGTGGCAAAAAAAAAATTTGAAAATTTGAAAATTTTGTTTTCACGATAACTCGAAAAATACTGATCTGATTAAATTGAAACTCAGTAGTTAGATGCAAAAGACCAAAGCAAACACTTTTGCAAAATTTCGTGAAGATCACGTGACATGAAAATAATAAAAAAATTACTACTATTTTGCGGAATACTTTGCTTTTAATGCCTAAACATATGTTTTTGAGGTTCATGCTGCCCTTTCCGGGCATTTTCCGTATTGCGCATGCGCAGATGAGAAGTCCTTTAACTGCTGTAGTTTTCGTCAGAGAGGATTGGGGTTTTGGGGTGGCGGATGCTATTCTTCCATAGAATTCAGATCCCTGATGAGGGTCTGCGCATGCGTAGATTGAAGATGCGATATCTTCCGAACCACTAGTGTTGGAGAATCGGAGTTTTTTGTAAGGTGTGTTATTTTGAGAGGACTTTTAGCCGCCAGTAGATTGCGCATGCGCAGAAGAGAAGTGACTGTTTTTGGGTTGGATGGGTTATGTTGGGAGTGCTGAGTCGATATTATGAGGTTTTAAAAGAATATTCATAGCAATTCACTGCAAGGACAAGTCAGTTTGGGGGATGTAGCGTTGTTTCCGAGTTAAAGTGTCCGTACCGTGGCCCTGGGGCTAAATTTGAAATTGATGTTACCCCTTACAGGCATTTTTCGTTATGCGCATGAGCAGACCATCAGTGATTTAACTGGTGGTGTTTTCGTCAGAGAGGATTAGGGTTTTGGGGTGGCGGATGCTATTCCTCTATAGAATCCCCTCTTGAGGGTCTGCGCATGCGTGGATTAAAGATGTGATATCTCCTGAACCACTAGTGTTGGAGAATCGGAGTTTTTTGTAAGGTGTGTTATTTTGAGAGGACTTTTAGCCGCGAGTAGATTGCGCATGCGCAGAAGAGAAGTGACTGTTTTTGGGTTGGATGGGTTATGTTGGGAGTGCTGAGTCGATATCATGAGGTTTTAAAAGAATATTCATAGCAATTCAGTGCAAGGACAAGTCAGTTAGGGGGATGTAGCGTTGTTTCCGAGTTAAAGTGTCCGTACCGTGGCCCTGGGGCTAAATTTGAAATTGATGTTACCCCTTACAGGCATTTTTCGTTATGCGCATGAGCAGACCATCAGTGATTTAACTGGTGGTGTTTTCGTCAGAGAGGATTAGGGTTTTGGGGTGGCGGATGCTATTCCTCTATAGAATCCCCTCTTGAGGGTCTGCGCATGCGTGGATTAAAGATGTGATATCTCCTGAACCACTAGTGTTGGAGAATCGGAGTTTTTTGTAAGGTGTGTTATTTTGAGAGGACTTTTAGCCGCGAGTAGATTGCGCATGCGCAGAAGAGAAGTGACTGTTTTTGGGTTGGATGGGTTATGTTGGGAGTGCTGAGTCGATATAATGAGGTTTTAAAAGAATCTTCATAGCAATTCAGTGCAAGGACAAGTCAGTTAGGGGGATGTAGCGTTGTTTCCGAGTTAAAGTGTCCGTACCGTGGCCCTGGGGCTAAATTTGAAATTGATGTTACCCCTTACAGGCATTTTTCGTTATGCGCATGAGCAGACCATCAGTGATTTAACTGGTGGTGTTTTCGTCAGAGAGGATTAGGGTTTTGGGGTGGCGGATGCTATTCCTCTATAGAATCCCCTCTTGAGGGTCTGCGCATGCGTGGATTAAAGATGTGATATCTCCTGAACCACTAGTGTTGGAGAATCGGAGTTTTTTGTAAGGTGTGTTATTTTGAGAGGACTTTTAGTCGCGAGTAGATTGCGCATGCGCAGAAGAGAAGTTACTGTTTTTGGGTTGGATGGGTTATGTTGGGAGTGCTGAGTCGATATCATGAGGTTTTAAAAGAATATTCATAGCAATTCAGTGCAAGGACAAGTCAGTTAGGGGGATGTAGCGTTGTTTCCGAGTTAAAGTGTCCGTACCGTGGCCCTGGGGCTAAATTTGAAATTGATGTTACCCCTTACAGGCATTTTTCGTTATGCGCATGAGCAGACCATCAGTGATTTAACTGGTGGTGTTTTCGTCAGAGAGGATCAGGGTTTTGGGGTGGCGGATGCTATTCCTCTATAGAATCCCCTCTTGAGGGTCTGCGCATGCGTGGATTAAAGATGTGATATCTCCTGAACCACTAGTGTTAGAGAATCGGAGTTTTTTGTAAGGTGTGTTATTTTGAGAGGACTTTTAGCCGCGAGTAGATTGCGCATGCGCAGAAGAGAAGTTACTGTTTTTGGGTTGTATGGGTTATGTTGGGAGTGCTGAGCCGATATTGTGAGGTTTTAAAAGAATATTCATGGCAATTCAGTGCAAGGACAAGTCAGTTTGGGGGATGTAGCGTTGTTTCCGAGTGAAAGTGTCCGTACCGTGGCCCTGGGGCGAATTTATAAATAACTATATTCGGTAGATCTATATTAAAATACGTTCGGATTTGGAGAATATGCAATTGCGTTCCTAACGGAGGTCCCACAACCGCAATGTTTTTCGATCTACGGTAAAGCTAACAGCCAAACTGTATTGATAGCTATATTTGTTAAAGGAACTTAAAAAAAAAAGCACTGACGTGAAGTCAGTACTCTTTGGCGCGCGTGTTCACGGTGGCTAATTTGAATTGAATGATGAGTACTTCAAGCTCAGTGGATAGAGCGAGCCGAAGATCTACCCAAAGGATAGTGGACACCATTCACTGTCGGTTCAAAAATTAACTCCTAGAAGATTTGGGGGGTCAGTATAATTCTAATCATGTTTATAGCACGCGCGCAAAAGCAGATTGACTTAACAATGAAAGAAAAAGTGTAAAAAGTCAATCTGCTTTGGCGCGCGTGCTATAAACATGATTAGAATTATACTGACCCCCCCAAATCTTCTAGGAGTTAATTTTTGAACCGACAGTGAATGGTGTCCACTATCCTTTGGGTAGATCTTCGGCTCGCTCTATCCACTGAGCTTGAAGTACTCATCATTCAATTCAAATTAGCCACCGTGAACACGCGCGCCAAAGAGTACTGACTTCACGTCAGTGCTTTTTTTTTTTTTTTTTAATATTTCCGAAACCGATCACTCCATCTATCTGAAATTTAGCATCAAATTGTAGAATCATGATCTTTATACGCATGTGAAGTTTTGTATTAACCAGGTTACCGCAAAGTGTCAAAAACAATTTTTCAAAATAAAAAAAAAAATTTTCTACAATAACTCTCGAACGGAATGAGCTAGGCAGTTGAAATTTTCAGAGTAGGTTAGGGAGATGAATATCTCGGTTAAGTTCGTTATTGGGCAAAATAGGCCAGTTGGTTTCGGAGTAAAACCATTCAGTTCAGCTATTTTAATTTGATTTCTTCCATGGTGCAGTTCTCATTCTCAGATTGCTCATTTAATCTTGATAAATAAACTATTATTTGAATTGAATTTCCTTTATGATGCAGTTCTATCATAAGAATACATTGATATAATTCCCAACTCTGAGAAACCAATACTTTCGGAGATATAATTTGTCTGTTTGAACTAGAGCGCCAGAAAGGTCCTGTCAACAGGGCTTGAACCCATTTTATATTCTCGTCTTGCAGAAGCTTCAGTTTATTGTCATTTCTCCGGTATTTGTTTTTAGTTTGCTGAAATTATTGTTAGTATTTATAAATTTAGTTTTCAGGGTTGTATGATACTCAATATTAATATGTGAGTACCGTGTTGGGTTGAGATAGGTACCCGTTTGTGTTCCTATGTTCAATAAATAAATAAATAATAAATAAATAAATATTTTTTGATCCCTCATCATGGAAATTTCTTTGCGTTTAATAAATCTGGAATATTTTTCTTTTTTTCAAACAATAGAGATCCGATCGAATTGAAACTTGGTAACTAGTTGTAGAATGCCGACACAAGGACGTATTGATTTGAGTTTTTGCGCGTATATTCTGGGGAACATTGCGTTATCATTTTGCCCAAATGTGAAATTTAATTCTGTGGTGCCGTCCGGCCGTTGCCACGATAACTTGAGAACGGAAAGAGCTAGCGACTTGAAATTTTCAGGGTAGGTGGCGCATCACAATACGACGGACAAGTTCATTAATGGGTATAATCGGCCCAATGGTTTCCGAGTAATAATTTTGTTTTCAACCAAAATAAATCCAATCGAATTTAAACTTAATGAATAGTTGTAGAATATAAACCTAAGCACGTTTGTGAAATTTTGTGAGAATCGTGTCACTAGAAAATTTTAAAAAATTATTAAAAAATATTATTTATGACACGATAACCTGAGAACGGAAGGAGATAGCGGCTTGAAATTTTCCGGATAGGTTGTGCATCAGAACGCGACATTTGAGTTTGCTTATGAGCATAATCGGCCAAACGATTTTAGAGTTATAGCCATCTGAAATTTGGTTGTTTTTTGTTCCTCATTAACTCGAAAAATACTAAACCGATTGAATTCAAACATGGTTCTTAGTTGTAGAATGCCAACGCGAAAATTCTTGCAAAATTTCGTGAGGATGGTTTAACTAGAAAATTTCAAAAAAATTATTGAAAATAATTGAAAAAAATTCTATATATCATAAACTATTCGTCCGGCATGGCTGACATTTTGGAAGAGCCTTCAGAACCTAAATCTACTGCAGAGTTCACGATCGGATCCATATTGTTGGAGAACCGAGGAGCCTTTTGTGAGTTCGGTAGCTGGATGCGAATCGTCGTATGATATGTAGTCTATGGTCGTATTTTTGCGAGAACCTTCAAAAAAATGAATGTCATGATGACATATTTTTGCGCGTATGTTCTTGGGAAAATCGTGTTATTTCATCACAAATCTATGGGAGATGATAGCCCTACATTAGCAGTCAGACCTGGTTTTGAAAGAGATCCTCCTTAGGAGGAGGCAATTAAATATTGAAGGGATTTCTATGAACAAGAGTGAATATCTTCGAGAAATAGAGAAGGCGATTCTTCTTCAAGAGATCCATGTGCCTTCAGAGGAGTATATTTGTGAGAGGGGACTTTTGAAAGGTTATGTATTATTTTTAATATGATATCGCTGAAATTTTGCTGAAGGCTTCAAAACTTAACTTTAAATTAACCACACTTTCTGATCTTGTAAGGTGAGAGGCTCATTTGTGGATATTAAATCTCGTGATGAGTAGAGAGGAATTTTAGGCCAGTTTTTCTATCACTAATGAGAATATATCTTTATGTTTCACCTCATCACCTTTAGATCTATCAATGGACATTTATTAATTAAGAATAAGTAATTGAACATTACTGGAATTCAATTGAATTTCATTCAATATGTTAGTAACTGAACTTATAATTTTCTTTACTTTGATTATTTAAATATGGCATTAATACCAGTAATATTTTTCAAGAATAATTATGTATTCTTCTCCTAAAGAAGAATTGAAGGTAGACAATAATGTGTTAATTTTTTCATCATTGCTTTCTATCCTGACTTCACGAAAAAAAAATTGGTTCAAGCACTGACGTGAAGTCAGGAGCTTTTGCGCGTATGTTCTATTATCCATTCTCCTGTATTGGACACTTTTAATCGAATTTACCAAGGTGAATTCTATTGTCTATTCTCCTGTATTGGACAGCCTTAATCGAATTCACCATGGTAAATTCGATTAAGAGTGTCCAATACAGGAGAACAAACAATAGAAATCACCATGGTAAATTCGATTAAGAGTGTTCAATATAGGAGAATGGACAAAAGAACATACGTTTAAAAGCTCCTGACTTCACGTCAGTGCTTGAACCAATTTTTTAATGAAAGGAAACGAATCCGATCCAATTCAAACATGGTAATAATTAGTTGTAGAATGCCGACGCGCATTTTCTAAAAAATCATTGAAACAAATTCTGTATCTCAAAAAGTATCCGTCTGATATTGCTGGACCCTTCAAAACCTTGCGGGCAAGTTTCAAATTTGAACACGCATTGGATCTATATTGTTGGAGATCCGAGCAGTTGTACCTGGATGGGTGACTGCTACCACGACTTTCGAATAGAAAGAGATAGGGACATGCATATAGGACAGTTGAGTTCGTGGTTGGGCATAATCAGCCAAACTGTTTCGGAGTTATACCGATCTTAAATTTGTTTATTATATAATATACAAATCCGGTCCAATTCCAACTTGGCAATTACGTGTATAATGCCAACCCGCAATTTTCGCGAAATTTCGTGAATATCGTATAACAGAAAAAATTTATTTTTTTATATATATTTATTTTTCATATTTCAGAAACTATACATCAGAATCCGCTGAAATTCCGCACATGCCTTCGAGCCACCATTTTACAACCGAGTACCGAATTTCAGATCGATCGACTTCGTATGAGGCGTGAATAGGCAATGCGCAAAACCTCCTGACTTCTCGTCAGTGGTTTTTGAGAATGTTTCAAAAACCATCGTCAAGGGCACCCATATACAATTTTTTAGGGGGGGGGGGGATAGACATGAAGATATTCAATAAGTATAATTATTTGACATAACAATTTTTGTTCTTTCCCTAATAGCTAGGGAGCCCCCTAGCCCCCCTAGCCCTAGGGAATATACTAACAAACTTTGACAAATCACATCTCTGAAAGTATTGTTTCCTCAGAGTTGATTTATGAATATTTCCGAAACAGATCACAGTCGATCTGTCTGAAATTTAGCTTCAAATTGTAGATTAATGACGTTTTTATGCATGCGTTTTATATTCATCGGGTTGCCATAAAGTGTAAAAAAAAATTATAAAATTTGTTAAATTTTGTTTCTACAACAACTCTTGAACAAAATGAGCTAGGCAGTAGACATTTTCAGAATAGGTTTGGGAGATGAATATCTCGGTTGAGTTCATTATTGGGCAAAATGGTTTCGGAGTAATGAAAAAAAAAATTTATATTACAAATTTCAAATTCATTTTTTTTAAGATGTAGTTTGACCATAACAATCCATGGATATCATTTCCAACTATAACAAGCTAATACTTTCGGAGATATGATTTTTCGAAATTTCAATAATGAATCTTACTTCTATGCTTTCACAGAATGTTGTACTGAATTATTCTATCTATGAATTATTATATGATCTCTGTTCTTACATGTGAGGAGCAACTTTTCAAAACGCATTTTGTCCAAAACCTTTTTATTGGAAATCAACGAAAAACGATTTTTTCTTGCACCCTGGCTTATAATTTGAGTACGGCGAGTTTGTTTGATAGAAATTTACATCTAAACGTAATAACTAATCTCATTTAAATCAATATTGATCAGATATTCACAGAAAATGTAAAAAACGTTCGGACTTAATGCGTTTTGATTCATCCCATTGTAGGTATATAATGCGTTTTGATTTGGTTGAAATTGAAAATAATGCTGTTTGTTGCGATTTTTTATACATTTAGAGAAATAGTCTGCATAGTAAATGTTGGCCTGTAACCTAATTAACATGAACAAATCGATAAAAAAATGTTTTGGTTATATTTTATTTGTTTTAAAAATACAAACGTAAACATAATTTATTGCGATGCGGCTTACATACTTTGGATTTGAATAACATAGGGACATAATGCCATTTGGAAGATTTTGTTTACATAGGGCTATAGAGCAATAGAAATCATTTCTAAATCCGCTTCAAACTCAATTTCACCCAAATTGGACATAATGCGTTCTGAAAAGTTACTCCTCATGTCATCTCATTTTCCTATTAGAGATAAATGTCAACATTATTTCTGGTTCCTTAATCTTGTTTTCAAGTTTTAATTGATATAATATAATTTCCAGAGTAGATTTGAGGAATGAATATCTCGGATGAGTTCGTTATTGGGGAGAATCGGTCTGTTTGAATTTAATTTCTTTCATGATGCAGTTCTATCGTAAGAATCCATTTACGTAATTCCCAAATACCAATAATTTGGGAGATATGATTTGTCAAAGTTTGAATAAGAGCGCCAAAGCTCCGGTCCACAGGGTTTAGAAAAATCATATCTCCGAAAGTATTAGCTTGTTGGAGTTGAAAATGATATCGATGGATTTTAATGGTGAAACTGCATCTTAAATAAAATTACAGACATTTGGGCAAATTTATAAGCACTCAGTTCCGAGGAAATAGAGTGCCAAAAAGTGTAATTCCCTTTCCGGGATTTGAGCCCGCCTTCTCTCGTTCCGAAACCGAAAACCCGACTGACTAGACGAAACGGCTATCGGGCTCCTCGTACGATCTTGTCGATCTCCGGTATTAGAAATAAAACGTCGGTACTTACCTGGGATATATATTCTTAATTTTCACTTTTCGACATAAAATCGCCACATGGGGGTTTATTTGACGGTTTTTTACCCTTGTCTCTCTAAGTCGATTTTGACGTTTCTCGAACCAACTATTAGCAAGGAATTAGACAATAAGTTGACATTATGAGAATTCATACATAGAATAATTAATATAATTATATAATTCTGTGAAAACGTAGGAATACGATTTATTATTGAAATTTTGAAAAATCATATCTCCGAAAGTATTAGCTTCTTAGAGTTAAAAATGATATCATTGGTTCTTATGGTAAAACTGCTTATTGAGAAAAATTTAATATGGAATTTGTTATGTAAAAAAAAAATTTTTTTTTTGTTACTCCGAAACCATCTGTCCGATTTTGCCCAATAACTAACTTAGCCGAGATATTTATCTGCCAAACCTACTCTGAAAATTTCAACTCTCTAGCTCATTCACGGATTCTTGATCAGTGAGACGAACCAAATCGTTCAAGACCATTTTCATCGAAAAATTCGAAAATTACAGACATTTGGGCAAATTGATAAGCACTCAGTTCCGAGGAACTAGAGCGCCGAAATGGTTTTTAGAAATTAAGAGAGAATTAAATCTATCGGAAATTTACAAATTGTCATTCTTCTTTGCAACTTGACGGAAGTCATGAGGAGCAGTTAATTATTTCCAGGGACGAGCCGAAGCCAAATTTTTGGGTGGGAAAGCATCAAAAATGGGGGGCGTACACACATTGTATCGAAAATGTTTCTAACTGCTTCGAAATTTTTCCAACTGTGTTGAAAATTTGCCAACTCCGTTTAACATTGCCCCCCCCCCCATCCACGCCCTTAGGCCCGTGCCTGATTATTTCCCGTATTAATGAAACAGAGGCTGAGGTCAGGAACCTGTACTGATCCCAGTTAATAATGTCTCGTGTGGAACCCCCAGAAATGATCCCATGCCGAAGTTGTTACCTTGGGAAATTCTTGGATGCGATGAAATCACATTGTGAAGGTATTTCCCAGTAGACCGAGCTTGGAAATCTGTTATATCATCAGTCATTTTATAATCGAGCATCTAGGTGGCGCTAAATCGATATGGTGTAGGAAAGAATTTCTTCTCCGAATCATTTCGATAATTCACTCAGGTACCTTCGCCATATCTCGTAAAAAGACATTATTAGGATTTGTTGTTTTTAACTAGATCCAATTTTTTCGACGAAACGCTATTCCCAAATTGGATCGGCAAAACAATTCATCATGGTAAATTAATGTTGACACAGTAATTATAGCTGGAAAAATCTGATGAAAATTCGTATGGTGCAGATTTGATGTACGCTATTTCATGTTTGATTGACCGTTCTACCCGATATCATCAACAGAACAATGAGAGGTGGTTGAATTGGAGGCGAACGGGAATTATGACTTTAAATTATTTAATTTCGGGCATACACTGTTAGTTTCACGAGTTGTGAGTTCAAAATATTCATATTACAATGATGGAAGTTCGTTTACACTGTTTACAGGATGAAGGTGTGGGTATTGATCAAAAAACCACTTCTTAAAACAACGCCGAGTAGCACAAAACGTCAACATCATGAATAATCTGATTAACAGAGCAATTATCATCCACTGAATTCCAACAAAGTAGTTTAAATAAAATCTGATCCATCTTGGAAAGAAATGATAACCCCATAAGAATTATTGAAAAAATTATCCATCAAGCGCAAACCAATACAGATCTGCAGCGAGTTCCTTGTGAAAGTGTTGGAGAATAAGAAATTCTATGGATTGACATACATTGAATCATGGTCGAAACAGATAAAAAGAAAAATCTATAAGATCTATTGCAAGGATTGTCAGTCTACCTATATACAGGGCAAACTGGTCGCTATATTAAAGATAGACTTGAAATTTTTCCACCTGCTTCGAAATTTTGCAACTGTTTCGAAATTTTGCCTTGCTATTTTTCCGACTGCTTTGAAATTGTTCCCACTGCTTCGAAATTTTAACAACTGCTTCGAAATTTTTTCAACTGCCTCGAAATTTTTCCTACTGCTTCGACATTTTTCCCACTGCTTCGAAATTTTAACAACTGCTTCGAAATGTTTTCAACTTCCTCGAAATTTTTCCTACTGCTTCGACATTTGTCCAACTCCTTCGGAATTTTTCCAACTGCTGCGAAATTTTTTCAACAGCCTTGAAATTTTTCCTACTGCTTTGAAATTTTTCCAATTGTTTTGAAAATTTGCAACTCCAGTCAACATTAGGACTCTTAGGTCCGTTCCTGACTCCATCCTCCCCCATAGACCCGTTCTTAAACATCAAAATTCGTTTTCCGAAATTCGAACTTATCTATTTTTATTTTTAAAAGAAAGCAGCAAACTGCGTACTTACATATTTACGTTGCTGAATTCAATAGAAATAAAAGCATTATAAAATGCCACTCGGCAGTGAGAAACAGCTCAAATTGGTACCAGATGGTTTGTTTTATGACTACTTGCTTTGGGATAGAGCAAAAGAAAATAAATATTATTTTTTGCCGGCTACCCTTATTGTGCCGAAAACTATTGAATATTGAATTTACGGCAGCAGGAATGTGTTATTCCATGTTATGCCTTTCCTATTATCTGCGTGCCTTGCATATATCCGGTCAGGTGGTCAAATTCCTTCACATTTTAGGACAAAATTATCGGAAATATTCCAACTCTCTTTGAAATTTTTCCAACTGCTTCGGAATTTTTTCCAACTCCTTAGAAATTTATGTTGAACTCCATTCAACACAAACAACCAGAGATAAACTACAGGTAATTGAGAGCTACAGCAAAACGCGTACGCGTATCTCAGAAACTATCTAAAACCATTTGCTGCTTTTTGTTGATCGTGATATTGCTTGTCTAAACAACTTTAGATATCATTTATATTCAATTTTAATGTCCCCGTTTTCATTTTGAAAATTTTTCCCATAACAGAAAAATTTTGTGTTCATTTTAGAGCCCTGAAGAAGGTTTTAGAACAAAACCGAAACTAGTCGAAACTAGGCGTTGTTTGAAGAAGTGTTACCTTCATCCTGTAAACGAACTTCCATCAATGAAAGCAAAGTACTCAATTCTACAATTTATTCATATTACTAGGAGAACCAAATTTTCTAATTTTGGATTTTTGGCGCTCTTGTTCCTCGGAACAGAGTGCTTATCAAACGATTTGGTTCGACTCACTGATCAAGAATTCGTGGTCGAAATCGATTCTGTCCGGCCGTTCGACCGTCCGTTAACACGATAACTCTCGAACGAAAGGCGTTAGAGGATTTAAATTGGCAGGGTAGATTTGGAGCGTAAATATCTCGGAGTTCGTTAACGGGCAAAATCCATCAAGCGGTTTCGGAGTTATGGCCGTTTTTACTGAAAACGTTTTTTTATGAATATTTTCGAAACCGATCACTCGATCTAACTGAAATTTAGCATCAAATTGTAGAATCATTACTTTTAGACGCATGTGAAGTGTTGTATTGATCGGATTACCGTTAAGTGTAAAAAAACAAAATTTGAAAATTTTTAAATTTTGTTTCTACAATAACTCTCGAACGAAATGAGCTAGGCAGTTGAAATTTTCAGAGTAGGTTAGGGGGATAAATATCTCGGTTAAGTTCGCTATTGGCCAAAATAGGCCAGATGGTTTCGGAGTAACGAAAAAAAATTTTTTGTTTAACTCACAAATTAAAATTTTTTTTTTAAGATGCAGTTTCACCCTAAAAATCCATTGATATCATTTTCAACTCCAACAAGCTAATACTTTCGGAGATATGATTTTTTGAAATTTCAATATTGTATCGTACTTCTATGTTTTCACAGAATGCTATAATTATTCTATCTATGATTTATTTTATGATCTGTGTTCATACTCGTATATGTCATCCTCTTCTATAAGAGAGAGTCAAATTCATTTCAGATATTTTAATTTGATTTCTCCCATGGTGCAGTTCTCATTCTCAGATTGCTTATTTAATCTTGATAAATAAACTATTATTTGAATTGTATATCCTTTATGATGCAGTTCTATCATAAGAATACATTGATATAATTCTCAACTCTGAGAAACCAATACTTTCGGAGATATAATTTGTCTGTTTGAACAAGAGCGCCAGAAAGCTCCTGTCCACAGGGCCTGAACCAATTTTTTTTTGCTCCTAGTTATCCGATCCATATAAAACTCTGCATATAATGGTCATAATTCTACAACTACTAGATTTCAGATAGATCGAATAAGTAGTTTCTGAAATATTCAGGAGCTTAAACTCTAGGACTTGATTGTAAAATAAGGTTTTGAATGATCTTGCAAAATTGCAGCGATATCTAACGGATATTTTCTGAAATGAATTAATTTTTTTTGGATATTTTTTTGGAAACCCTCTAGTCACACGAAACTCACGGAATTTTGCATAAGTCTTCGTGCCATTATTTTTCAACTAACTCAGTGTCAATTTGTTGAGATCAGTAGTTTTTGAATTAATGGGAAAGTGCGCATAAACCATCATTTCTCTCTCCAAAAATATCGGCTGCATAGGTGTTGGCTCATTCGTAACGTCAACAAACTATCTGTGATATTATAAATCATGAAAGAAATATAGCCTGATAACAAAAATTTTTCAGTCTCCTGTCAGTGGATTTCAGGTATATTCGCGTGTTTCCATGATGATATTACTTAGGTGAAACTGTTTTGCGAGCGAAGTGAAAGAGAAACGTGAAGAGGCATAAAACATTTCAGCTATACCGCCCCTGAAAATGACATCTTGGATGATATATTACTGACATATTCGTATGAAGTGTGGGATAGAATTTATATCACCTCAAAATTATTATGTCATCCTGAATTGAGTGGATTTTAGATTTATTTGTTCTTCAAGTAATTTCGATCAGGACTTTATATTTCATGTATATTATTACAACTGACATAATTAGTGCCTGGAGAAAGGAAGCACAAACGACTTGCATCTGTCAAATTCCAGTAGAACACGAGCTTATTGGTGCTGTCTATTGTTGCAATGTACTGACTATCAGGGGGGTGAAGCTTTCTCTTCTGTGCTCCTAACAAGACAAAAAGATGGCGGATTTGACAACTTTGAAACATAAACCGAAGAATAGCCGATTGGATACGATTCAACTGATAAACGATAAGAATAAACATTTGGGGTTGTACCTGTCTTTCGAAGGGGGTTGAAGGTATGGTTCGCATTTTTACGAACAAGAGAAAGACAATTTAAAATTTAAATTTGACGTGTTTCAGGATTTTCCATAAATATGTATTGTAACCAATATAATGAATTTAGCATTTGGCTTTTCCAAACTGTATAAGAAGCGGCAAAATAAGAATATTTCAAAGACAACTGCGATGTTACAATCATTCATAAAGACTCTGTAGTTTTCTGGCTCCCCCAAGTACCTTCTCTGCACCATGAAAATATGTACAGTTATTCGTGGACCATCTGTATATGGAATATGCACGGCAAATAATTCAGAATGGTTATGACAAAAACGAACACAAATAATTTGATGGTATATTCCGCGTGATAAATTATATTACCGGTTTGGCAATTTGTGGTTTCGGGGAAGATCATAATTTATGCGTCTTCGTGGCAAAGGCACGAATTTCGTATCGACTCTAACGAGCCATGATTTCCAAATGTTGCAGAGGAGCGAATATGAAATAACAGTTCTAATTGTCGAGACTTTTCGAAATTGTACTATTAAAACTGCTACCAACTCCATTTTATCATTTTCATTTCCAGGAAATCGGATTTGTTCTGCAATAACAGATGACCTACAGGGTGCGATATCATAAATTCAACATTGCTATAGCATTCTTACAGATCGACATGACTTTGCACTTGCAGTATATTTTTCCCTGGATACCAACTTTGATGGATGAAGAATATGCCGAAGCAATTCTTTGCAATCCCATAATGCCCATAATATGTAATTATTTACGGTTGTACGAATATAAATATATAAATAAAATCATTCCCTTTCAAAGGTGAGCTATGTCAGTCTTCGGAAATAATAATTTAAACACATTCAGAAATATATAAATTCGGTGAAAATCCAGAGTCCATAAATGTCAAAGTCGAAGTTGAATTGGGTATTATGAAATTAAGCACCTGATATACAGGTTATTTGAAAAAAAACATAAAATTACATCTACACATAATTATCAAATATGTAAGTTTGTTTAAATTTTGATTTTGTCTTTTATAATATGAATCAAATAACCACAGAACTCAATTTAGCGAACAAATGATGGACCTCGAATTTTATTTAGTGACGAAGCAACATTTTATTAAAATGAAACTGTCGACAGACAAAACTGAAGCTATTTGTCAGATCACAATACACACTGGATGATAGAGGCACATACACAATTTCCTGAAACAGTGAATGCATGGGGTGGAACTGTTAGGATCAGGGTTATTTATTGAACGACCGTTAACAGGCCAAAAATATTTAGATCTATACTGACTGACAAAGGAACTGCAACACCCAGAAGGAGCTGTTTAAATTTTAATTTTTTTTGGTAAAACATAGATAGTATAGCAAGGAGTAAATGAATCAACAAGTCCAGAGCGTTCCTGCCAATAGGGTCCTTCATAATGGCTTCGTATGATTAATATACTTATGCATATATTTCACAAGTCAAATAGACCCCAGGGGGTTCATTGATTTGCCGAGAAAGCAAGAGCAGACGCGTTTCTGGCTTCTTGGCCTTCATCAGTAGGTACTCTGTAGCTTCTCAACAAATTCAACTAAACTGACCCGGGTTAAGCCTCTCAGAGCCGTCTTGGTCGAAGATACTGTGTCTGAGCTCTGCGGGACTCGTTTCTCGATTAATAATCGAGCGAATGGTGGCATATGATTTCACGCTTCAAATATTCACTGGTGGGAAAGGCTGATTTCCGTGTTTTGTCTCGTAGGTGGCGTGGGCGATTAGGTATGATCGACCAAGCCGGCTCTGAGAGGCTTAACCCGGGTCGGTTTAGTTGAATTTGTTGAGAAGCTACAGAAAACTGATGAAGGCCAAGAAGCCAGAAACGCATCTGCTCTTGCTTTCTCGGCAAATCAATGAACCCCCTGGGGTCTATTTGACTTGTGAAATATATGCATAAATATATTTATTATACGAAGCCATTATGAAGGACCCTATTGGCAGGAACGCTCTGAACTTGTTGATTTATTAACAACGGTATCGCCATTTTTCATTATTATATGGAGTAAGTGATTAAAATTTTAAGGAAAACAACGAAGGGTTCACAATTTTTTTTTTATACAATCCCCAACACATCTTGACATTGATGCAATAAGATGGTCTATTTATTCTTCAGAGATACTATCCCAATCTACCTGGGGTTCATGTATCAGAGCCGCCAAAGTCCGTGGGGACTGGGGTAAATTTCCAAGCCTTCTACCCGTGATGTCCCAAACATGCTCTATGGGCAAAAGATCGGGGGATCTGGGCGGCCATGACAAAAGATTTACATGGGTTGCTTCAAAAAAGTTTAAACTAACTCTGACAACAAGAGGTCGAGCATTATCTTGCTGAAATATTGGATTCTCGAGCCGGTTAAGGTAAGGGAGAACATATGGCTCCACTATTTCTTGAAGGTAACGCAGCGCTGTCATGTTACCTCGAATAAAGACCAAAGGTGACCTATTTGCATGTGCAATAGCACCCCATACCATAATGCCTACTGTCCGGTGTACATGACGCTCAATATCAAACTGAGGTTCACGACTTTCTCTCCGACGTCGTCGAACCCTCTTCGGCCATCATGTGCACCCAAGGAGAATCGAGATTCACCAGAAAAGACGACCTGATGCCATTCACCATTCCAATGTTGTCTGCACCACTGTAATCGTTGCCGGCGATGCTCAACCGTCAGAGGTAACACAAGATGAGGTCGATAATGCTGCAGTCCAAAAGACCTTATCCGGCGGTAAATCGCTAGCGATTTCATGAAACGACAACCCCGCCTCCCGTAGACCAATAATTCGACCTCTTTCAAATTCACTTAGCTGGTGATAAATTCCGCGTACACGTGCTCTAGGCATTTTAACAACAACTAACCATCGACTTTGGATCTCCTCGAACAGCTGGTTTGTTGTAAAATTTGCAAAAAACGACTACAATATGTAAGTAACAAAAAATATTTACATGAAAAAACCTTCACGATTTCTTCCTCCAAATTTTAATAATTTACTCCTTGCTATAGTATCTATGTTTTACCAAAAAAAAATTATTCTTCTTTTTTTATTGACGACGATTATTGAAGTCAAAATCAAGATTGCACAAAATATCGTACCCTACTGCAATTCTTTCAATTTGAAATTTCAATTGACGTTTTCTCCATCAAATCAAATGTAAAATACAAAGTGTGATACATCCTTGGAAAGGTAATTTTGAGTAGAATAAAAAAAAATGCAAAAAATATATAGGGGTGCCATTTGAGATAATCAAGTCAGAGTCACATCCGGTCAAATCGAGAGTGACTTTCAATTTTTGTCTATCTCAGTTGGAGGGCCCTTGAACAAATTGAAAATCATAACATTTTCAAATTTATATCTTTTGAAATGGCTGAGTTAATCCATTGGAACATGTACACTGGGACACCCGGTATAATTTTCGATTGATGGTTAGTTCTCCAGAAATATTGAATGAAACTTTTTGATTTGATTCGATAAATCATTCGCATTGGAAAAATGATGTAAAATAAAAACTGAAACATATAGATTTTCAAATTACTGATTTTTGTTTCAAAATCACCGATGGATATTGTGGAATATATTCAAAAAGATTGGCTCATTGGCATGATACACAAACTGCGAATGTTTCAGAACGGTTGGAACACAAGTTAAACCATCATTTTTGGCGCTCTAGTTCCTCGGTAACTGAGTGCTTATCAATTTGGCCAAATGTCTGTAATTTTCGAATGAAAATGGTCTTAAACGATTTGGTTCGACTCACTGATCAAGAATCCGTGGTCGAAATTCATTCTGTCCGGCTGGCCGGTCCGGCCGGCCGTAGGCACGATAACTCTCGAACGGAATGAGCTAGACAGTTGAAACTTTCAGAGTAGGTTTGGAGATAAATATCTCGGCAAAGTTCGTTATTGGGCAAAATCAGACTGTTCTATTCGGAGTAACAAAAAAAAAATTTTTTTTACAAGGCAAATTCCAAATTAAATTTTTTTCAATAAGCTGTTTTACCATGAGAGTCCAATGATATCATTTTTAACTCTAACAAGCTAATACTTTCGGAGATATGATTTTTCAAAATTTCAATAATAAATCGTATTTCAACGTTGTCACAGAATGATATTATTCTATGTATGAATTGTCATAATGTCAAATGATGTTCCTGAGACATGATATTATCTAATCAATCGAAGAATTGTGAGCGAAGTGAGAAAAATCTCAGTTGTTTGCTCCGAAATTAGGTTTTCTCAGAAAACTCTTACATTTCGGAACGGAACATGAAGTAAGAGATCTGAGAGTAGTAAGACTGCTTTTCATCCATAGACATAGATATAACTCTCGAACGGAATGAGGTAGGTAGTTGAAATTTTCAGAGTAGTTTAGGGAGATCAATATCTCGGTTAAGTTCGTTATTGGGCAAAATTGGCCAGATTTAATTTGATTTCTTCCATGGTGCAGTTCTCATTCTCATGATTGCTCATTTAATCTTGATAAATAAACTATTATTTGAATTGAATTTCCTTTAGGATGCAGTTCTATCATATGAATACATTGATATAATTCCCAACTCTGAGAAACCAATACTTTCGGAGATATAATTTGTCTGTTTGAACTAGAGCGCCAGAAACCTCCTGTCCACAGGGCTTGAACCCATTTTTTCAAGATATTTCTGCTTTGTTATGAGAAGAACACCTGGTAGATTGATGAACTGATCTATACCTAATTAGCGGGATTTCAGACATCTGCATTTGAATAGGGACATAATGGGGAAGGAGGTATGTGTATAACTGAGTATGATATTGACATGAGCTATTGTTAAACTCTATAGCCTTCAAACCTTTGGAATATCTGTTGAATACAGAAGATAAAATCAACAGCTGTATTGTGAAAAATCATGCTATATTGACGCGTTTCTCGTATGTAAAATAGAGTTGAATATTCATGAACGACTACGTATTCTAAATTTAGTACTTTCATTAAAGTCATATTGTGCTTGGATTTATTACGCATGGCGAATTCGAAGGATTAACACTGATATTTTTTGCAGAGGTTCATTAATTCCTGCTGAAAATTTAGCCATTCTCATCAGTTTTTTCACAGTGCGAGTCTCTAACTTGGAATAAATTCAGTAAATCAAAGACAGTTTTTGCGCTCTTGTTCCTCGGAACAGAGTGCTTATCAATTTGCCCAAATGTCTGTAATTTTCGAATTTTTGGCTGAAAATGGTCTTGAACGATTTGGTTCGACTCACTGATCAAGAATCCATGGTCAAAATCGATTATGTCCGGCCGGCCGTCCGTTAACACGGTAACTCTCAAAATTTCATTAATACATCGTAGTTCTATGTTTTCACAGAATGTGAACACAGAATCTGTATGTATTCACTGTTCATAAATGTCATCTTACCTAGCTATTAGAGACATGTCAATTCGTATTTTGAAAATATTTTCTACAAGACTGTTTTGAAACCGAAAATAATATTGACTGGTTGCATATTGAATAATTTATGTATAAATTCAGTATGATGTTTCAGAAGATTTAGAATTGGATCATTTTAATGATGTTTTTATGAAGGCAATAGGAAAGAAGAACATAATGGAATCATCAAAACAAGTTACTGATCGTTGACCACTGAGGTTAATATAACCCTTCACTTCCTTAAGTAGTGAGACATATTCCTATATACAGTATTTTCATGATGTTGCTAGCAAAATATTGCTGTAATATGGACCTACATTTGTGCATCAAATTTTTTTTTTTTGAGTTAAGGTTCATAATACAGAATGAATGTGGTATGAACTATTGAATTATGAAAAGTGGATTGCATTTTATTAATATATTTTTATTAAAAAATGTTTTCGTCAGCCCCTATCTACTCAAATATCGGGAATGCTCAGCCTTGCTCTAGACATTTCGATGATACTTTCCTTATTATTTTGAATGATAATTTTTGAAGCATTAAAGCATTGAAGATTGCTCATTTAATCTTGATAAATAAACCATTATTTGTATTGAATTTCCTTTATGATGCAGTTCTATCATAAGATTCCATTGATATCATTCCCAACTTTTAGAAAGCAATACTTTCGGAGATATAATTTGTCAAAGTTTGAACAAGAGCGCCAAAGCCCCAGTCCACAGGGCTTGAACCAATTTTTTGTTATAAATATGCTCAGACCGGTCGATTAGTAATTCAAATGGCGCTCTTTTTGATGTAAGAAAATATCATACAGCGTGTCAAAAATTTCAAATATGACGTCATCCATAATTTTTTTATGACTATTCCTAAAGGGTATATCAAGTTACACAAGCGTACCAAATATCAAAGTCTTATTACTTGTCGTTAAAAAGCAAATGCAAATGAAGGAATCGCATTCCACTCAATTAAATAATTTAGGCAGTTTAAAAATGAAATAAGAGGTATTTGTTTTTCATTTTTCGTCAAAAAAAAGTTTAATAAGATTAGCGAGGATATTTATTATAGTGGTTGAAAAATCACCCGAAATGCCGTGCTTAACTAAAACCCACAAGATTGAAATTTTAGTGATAAATGGCTTCGGAGAGAAGACAAGAATACAAAATGAAGTTCTTCATTTATTCAGAAAGAAAACAGGGAAATAGGCATTAAGAAAAACAAATTATCATCATTCATTAACGAGCTTGTTGTTGTATTTGGACACGTGACCTACCCTGAAAATTTCACGCCTCTGTCTCTATCGGTTCTTAAGTTATCGTGGCAACACAGCCGGCCGTATACAGAACCAAATTTAACCTCGAATTCTTCATCAGTGAGTCGAAACTAATGGTTTGGGACCATTTTCGGGAAAAAAATCGAAAATTAGAAACATTTGGGCAGGCTGTACCTCAGTACGCGCAAAAAGTGTTCATTTGATGAAAGAATCTATGGTTGAAATTAATGTTCAACTGTAATACTCACCCCGTATGTACTATTTTAAGATACTATAATAAGTTCAATTTCGTTCTACTATAGTCTCTTCTGATTTTAAGTCCATGGTTTTATTCATCAGCCCTATATATACCTAATAAAGAACATGGAACTACACGACAGGGAATGGATAAATATTCATGAGCCATCTCACAATGAGTTTACTTGCCGAAGAGAATACTGTAACTGTTGTATTTTTATTTGTTCTGAAGATGCGACCTCTTGAAAATGCAATATTTCCTAAGGCCAAATGACATACTATATTTGACATGTTGGATCTTGATGAATTGCCAGGGATATACAGGATCGATATTAGTAGAGCTCCCGAAACACCTCAAGTTCAGGACAGATTTTTAACCAATTGGATTCCCTCTTTTATTTATCTTCATCTATGTTTAGGGATTCACACGAGAAGAGAGTAGGCGAGAGCATAAACAATCCCGTCTCGTTCTCGCCAATTCCCAAAAAATTAAGTCTCGTTCTCATCTCGTTATCAGTTGTCTCGCCTAGTCTCGCTTAATTGTGAATAACGATAATAAATATTATAATATATAAACGAAATGGTATACAATAATGAATAATTTTGTAAAGCTATATTTATTTTTCTCTTATAAAAAATATTCGTACATGTACATATTATTTTTAATTTTAAACACTGTTAATTCCATCTTTTAAATTACTTGATGTCCAAGAATTCAAACATAATCACGCTTGCATCACATCATCTTTCAATTATGTACGTGTTTTTGCCATGATCATACCTGCTGTAGATAATAATCTTTCAAGAGGTACGGATGTAGCCATTTATAAATCACCGGCCATTTTGAAAAGTGTAGAAAGAACTTCCTCATCACTTTCCACCACAGGAAAATATTTTGATTCCTATATGCTTTTTCTAACAGCAAATATTTTCCAAACTCAGATTTCCAATATTTCGAACGTTTTGTTGATGTTAAAGAGGCTATCGATGGTATAGTTTTCAATGAATACCTTCCCAGTGGGTAGATCATTGAGGGTCTTCTTGGCGTATTCCTCATAACACTTTTCAAAATATTGAATAGCTTCATTTCTTTACCAGTTTTATTATATGCACTTCCACAGATGTATACAATAATTGTTCACATCTTCACTACGGTATTTGAATGGAGTTTATCTTCAGTTTATCTACTGAATTTTATTGAATTGAATAAACGGAAAATAAACCACATGTTATATTCCTCAGAAACCGGCCCTACAAGAAGCCCAAGAAGAAACAATAAATTTCTCCAGATGTTCAAATACAGACGAAATTTTAAAAGTATTGGGGTTTAGGGGCAATAATAGTTGTCCGTTTTTATGGTTGGGAATTCTATTTTTTCTTGAATCTCAATTATCGCACGTTCATAACATACATAATAATCAATAATCTTTTAAAAAATTGTGTATTTCTAGAAGGATTGATGTATAATATAGGCAAAATATATTGGCAATTATAGTGGTAATACTTCATATTCAATTGTTTTCTGTGGGTGTTGAAAAAGGTTGAGTCTTATATATGAAAAGTGTACTGTATGTATCTGTAGTAACTAAGACGATCTCTTCCAGGTAGAAAATTTTGAGCCAAAGAAACCCTTTTAATAGTAAACACGTTTATTACTGAGTAGTTTATAGACATATAAACTCAACCGAGAGTAAAAAATCAATCTTGAAAAAAATACATTCAAACCTAAAATATAAAAATCTGCAAGGATAAATATTTATGATAAGAGTAACGTTACTATTAGAACAGAAATATTTCACAGATAGTCACAAGAGTTGATATTTTGTAAAATATATTGTTCTCTAAGCAGACCTTTCCCCATTTTTTGAATGAAAAGTTCATAAAAAAAATTTAACGAGACCAAAAACGAGACTCTCGTGTTGGGCTGTATCACCTATAAGGCTTGTTTCACATGCATACGGTTCCATTCGGTTCGGTTCGTTTTCGGTTTCAACCGAAAACGAATGAAGGCCTTTCACACATATACGGTTCATATTAGGTTTTATGTTATCTTCCGACACGGGCTCACAATTCCAATTTTTCCGCGACTTCAGATTCATCAAAGCCATTCAAAATTGAACACATACATCTTTGAATGCATCCTACGTCTTTAATTCATTTTTATATTTTTCGGAAGTTTTGTCCCGCAGCACTGGTTTAGATTTACTGCAGAAATCAGTCGATACACATTCGGTAAACCATCATTTTCTCATGAATACTGAGATAGCAACAATTTCCCGAAAATATGTATGTTTATATTTCTATATTTTAACAAATCTGCTCGATTTGAGGTTAAAACCACAAAACGAGACAGAAAACATATGTAAATATTTATTACTTTATGGTTAAAACCGAAACTAAACCGTATTCGTGTGAACGCCCCGGTTGATCTGTCTTCCCTACACACGAATCCAAACCTGATAGAAACCTAATCGTGTCGAGGGAGTATTCGGTGCTGTACGGTTTCTATTCGGTACCGAATCTAAACCGGAGCACCGTTTCACACTTGTCGCCAGCGACCGAATTGAAACCGAAAACGAAACGAACCGAATGGAACCGTATGCATGTGAAACAAGCCTAAAGCCCTTTCTATGTTTTTTCCCATATTTTCACCCCCACAGATTTATAACTTGTAACTCTTACAACAACTGATCGTAAAACGGTTTGGAGTATCCAATAAAACTTCTTCTAGAGTTTATCGTTTTCTGTACGATACATACAGTAGAAAAAATCGAGAGTTCACTGACATAAGGTCAGAATTTTAGGCGCATGTTCCATTGTCTATTCACGCCTCACACACCCTTACGAAATGCTGCATGAAGTTGATAATGAATAAAGGCAGCGTCAACACGTGGAAAAATGCATTCGGCATGAACTGAATTGAAATGTGAAAATAAAATTCCAAAAATACAAAGCTTTCTCTCTATTAGAACTTCCACGTTGATCATTCCTTAATTTCTATTTAATTATTCCCTTCTTATTTCAATAATCAGTTATAGATGATCATGATTGAATTCTGTATGTGGAAAGGTCACTCATTTATCATGGTGAAATCCGCAGAATGTAAGAGCAAATGGGTGCATGGAATTTCTTATCCTCTGTTCCGGTTGAAGGACCTTGGCATTCGCCAATTTGCAACCGAAAGGAATAGAGCTGCTTCTGAAAAAATTGATTTTATAAACAGTTCTCGTACATTCCGTCTTATTTTCTGAATCCTGAAAACTACAGAGTTTCAGAGATTGGAAAGCTAGGTACTAAAGCTGAGTGGATTGTCCGACGAGGAATGACATACAGACCCAATAGGTATATTTTGAAAAATCATATGTCCGAAAGGATTAGCTTATTAGAGTTTAAAATGATATCAATAGATTCCCATGATGAAACTGGATCTTAAAAAAAAATAATTTGAAAGTTGTAATGTAAAAAAATTTGTTTTTTCGTTACGCCGAAACCGTCTTGCCGATTTTGCCCAATAACGATCTTAACCGAGATATTCATCTCCCAAACCTACTCGGAAAATTTCAGCTCATTCCGTTGAAGAGTTATCGTGTTAATGGCCGGATCGGCCGAACAGAATCGATTTTGACCACGGATTCTTGATCAGTAAGTCGAACCAAATCGTTTACCACTTTCATCCAAAAATTCGAAAATTACAGACATTTGGGCAAATTGATAAGACCTCTCTTCCGAGGAATAAGAGCGCCAAAAATGAGCTGAAAAAAAATCTTCATCTGTAGACAGTATCTCGAATATATTCAACTTGGATGAATTAAAAGCAGCACTCAAATGCATTAAATCTCGAAAAGCAGCAGGATTTGACGGAATTTATCCTGAATTCATCAAACACTTGGGCAAAAAATGGGTTCAAGCCCTGTGGACAGGAGCTTTCTGGCGCTCTAGTTCAAACAGACAAATTATATCTCCGAAAGTATTGGTTTCTCTGAGTTGGGAATTATATCAATGTGTTCTTATGAAAGAACTGCACCATAAAGGAAATTAAATTCAAATAATAGTTTATTTATCAAGATTAAATGAGCAATCTGAGAATGAGAACTGCACCATGGAAGAAATCAAATTAAAATAGCTGAAATGAATTTGAGTCTTTCTTATAGAACAGGATGAAATATACGAGTATGAACACAGATCATATAATAAAGCTTATATAGAATAATTATAGCATTCTGTGAAAACTAAGAAGTACGTACGATTCATTATTGAAATTTAGAAAAATCATATTTCCGAAAGTATTAGCTTGTTGGAGTTGAAAATGATATCGATGGAATTTAATGGTGAAACTGCATCTTAAATAAAAATTCATATGCACTCAGATCCGAGGAACTAGAGCGCCAAAAAGTGTAATTTCTTTTCCAGGATTTGAGCCCGCCTTCTCTCGTTCCGAAACCCGACGGGTCAGACCGACCAGCTATCGGGCTCCTCGAACGATCCTATCGATCTCCGGTATTGAAATAAAACGTCGGTACTCACCTGGGATATATATTCTTAATTTTCACTTTTCGACATAAGACCGCCACATGGGGGTTTATTTGACTGTTTTTTACCCTTATATTCGCTTTTCGTCAACTTTCAGGCCAGAAAACTGTCATGTCTCAGGAAAATAAGTTGACATTATGACAATTCATACATAGAATAATTATATAATTCTGTGAAAACGTACAAATACGATTTATTATTGAAATTTTGAAAAATCATATCTCCGAAAGTATTAGCTTGTTAGAGTTAAAAATGATATCATTGGATTCTTATGGTAAAACTGCTTATTGAAAAAAATTTAATTTGGAATTTTTTTTTTGTTACTCCGAAACCATCTGTCCGATTTTGCCCAGTAACGAACTTAGCCGAGATATTTATCTCCCAAACCTACTCTGAAAATTTCAACTGTCTAGCTCATTCCGTTCGAGAGTTATCGTGCCTACAGACAGAATGAATTTCGACCACGGATTCTTGATCAGTGAGTCGAACCAAATCGTTTGACCATTTTCATCGAAATATTCGAAAATTACAGACATTTGGGCACATTGATAAGCACTCAGTTCCGAGGAACTAGAGCGCCAAAAAGCCTTGTGCTGGTTATTATCATTCTATAATAATATTCTGAAAACTGGAAATATTCCAAAAGAATTCCGCAAAGCGAAAGTCATAGGAATTTTAAAACGTGGAAAGGATTCTTCTGATCCTAGCAGTTATCGACCCATTAGTCTGTTGAGTGTTCCTTTTAAAATTTTAGAAAGATTGATTCTTTTTAGGATTGAATCGTCTGTAGAAGACGTTCTACAGAATTGCCAGGGAGGCTTCAGGAAAAATAGAAATTGTTGTGATCAGGTTCTTAGTCTAACTACTTATATCGAAACAGGTTTCAATAGTAAAATGAAAACAGGAACAGCATTTGTGGATTTGTCGGCAGCATATGACACGGTATGGAAAGATGGTTTGATTTTCAAACTTTATACTCAATTAAAGTGTGGAAAAATGGTTCGTTTACTCGAAAATATGCTCTCGGATAGAAGGTTTCGTGTTTTTATTGATAATACTAGTAGTAAATTCAAGAATTTGAATAATGGTCTTCCACAAGGTTCAGTTTTAGCACCTCTTCTTTTCAATTTATATCTGAGTGATATTCCTGCTACTTCGTCTGAGAAATTCATATACGCTGATGACATTGCCCTTGCATTTCGTCATTCTGATTTCCAAAGTATAGAAAATAATCTATCTGCAGATTTAGATATTCTGAAAAAGTACCTATTTCAGTGGCGTTTGTGTCCGAATCCGAATAAGACTGAGGTTTCTTGCTTTCATTTGAACAATCACCAAAAATATAGAACATTCAGTGTAACTTTCGATGATACTTTCTTGAGACATAATTTTTATCCTAAATATCTAGGAGTGAAACTAGATTCATCTTTGAATTTCAAAGCTCATTTTGATGATTTGCGTCTGAAGTTGAAAACGAGAAATAATATTTTGCAGAAATTAGCTGGTACTTCATGGGGTGCTGATGCAGCTACTCTTCGAACGGCTGCCTTAGCCTTGGTTTTTTCTGCCGCTGAATATTGTTGCCCCGTCTGGTTTAATAGTGCTCATACTCAAAAAATTGATGCACAGTTGAATTCATCTATGCGAATCATCACTGGAACTATTAGATCTACACCTATTCATTGGTTGCCAGTTCTTTCAAACATTGTCCCGCCCCATTCGCAGGCAGACTGCTCTTTCAAATTCTTGGAATAAATTTCATTCTTTTCCGAATTCATTTCCGATTATCTCCTACATTCCAGACAATAAGATTCCCAGATTGAAGTCACGAAACCCTTTATGGTCCAACTGTTTTCTTAATTCGAATAAAAGTGACAAGGAAGTTTGGCGGTCTGAATGGATTTCTTGCAATTTATTCAACAAAGATTTAATTTCTGATCCTTCGAATAGAGTTCCGGGGTTTGATCTTCCAAGGAGAATATGGTCTATTCTGAATCGTCTAAGAACCGGTCATGGTCGTTGCAACAGCATGCTTTTCAGGTGGAACTCAGTTGAGAGCCCTAGTTGTGAATGCGGGGAAGCAGAGGAAACCATAGATCATTTAGTTAATAATTGTCGCATATATAGATTCAAAGATGGTTTTAGGGCTATTCATAATGTTTCTGAATCATTTTTAGAATGGGTAGCGAGTTTCAAATCTATTTGATAAAATATAGAATATTCCATTTTTAATTTGTTCGTTTTCTCCCTTTGTCTTTTCCTTTTCCAGATTGGGTTTCGGGTACCTTGGAGAAACTTCTCTGCTTGTTGAAGGAAGAAGCGATAATGAAGAAAAAGATGCCCTTCAATATTTAATATTTCAGCATATTTTGTTAACAATTTCTATTTTCATAAATCACAACACTAACAGGGAGATAGGGTTTTTTTGCTGAGGTTTTTTCCCTAAGCTCTAGTATCATATATCAAATTATATGGTACCCCGTTACACTTACCTCTGCTAACATTTTTTTCATACACATGCTTCATTGTTAGATAAAAAACAAATTGTAATGCTCAAGTTCAAAAGAATATATATATATATATATATATCCTTAGCAAATAAAACCGGTCACAATGCATTACAAATTTCAGATGAACGTGTGGGAAAATAATGAATGAATAATATTGTGTCTTTCAGGAATACTTAATCTTACGAGGAATGGAATCAATACATAATTGAAAATTGTGTTCGAGAAAATGGTCTGAATAAGAGATGTGGGATTTGAAAAGTTGTTTGACTCCGAGAACTCATTATATGAAAGCACAAACAGATATTCAGTTTAGGAGCATTGTCTGCGAATGAACTGAACCCCGACAGAAAAGCATCCAGAAATAGGATCTCTTTCACCGTGCGAATGCTGTACAGATATATGGGCCCATTGCTGGATGTTCTTCTTCCACAGACTGTCTTTCTTCATTGTATATCCATTAACTGCAAGTGAATTGTTGGGTATAAAACAAATTCCCCTTTAAGATAGATGTCTGCATCTAAGGCCACCTCTAAATTATTTCATTCGAAACCACCTGAACTAAATATAAATTAACCAGCCCTGGTCCGCTCTATTGAATTATCGTTCGAGACTGCTTTTTCGTGAAAAATCTTTTTTCAACCGCATCGCACCGCTATGCTCGAGTTCGATTAAAATTTCTATACAATGGATATCTATTTGACCGATATCGTTTCTTATTGAATGAATCCGAGATACACACCTATACATTCATTCTCATTTCTAAGCTTGATATACAGTCTGTCACGCTTCACTTCAATGTATCTCTTTCCAGCGCTGTATCTTTCATTCTAATAAATCTCTTTCATTTTTACCACACTATACACCTACACATAAAACAAATCTCTTCACATCCTTATAATTTCATTTCCGACAAATATACAGGGTGTGTCCTTAATTGTATATTAATTTTAATCATCGGGGAATTTGCAAAATTGCATTTTCTGTTGAACAGAGAATCTTCGAAAACAGTAATGACATTCAAGATTAAGTATTTAACAACGCCATTTGATTTTTTGACACGCTGTAAGATCATCATTTAAGTTTACAGTTGCCAGTCAAAAATATCAACGAAGAATTCCCTTTAAAGACGGGATTGTTAGCATCATTCGAAATAATCATAGGTTGCGCAAAACAAAATCCATATTGTAGAAAATGATTAAAAGTATATTTTGCCCCAGGTATTGACCCTAGAAATATGAGAATTATAGCAATAAACTGCTTGCAAGAAATAATAAACTTTGCTATAAAATTAAAACAAAATCGGTGATTCACATTTTGAAATGTGCTCGTAGATGGTGGTCCAGGGGTCCAAGGCCTGGAGGGGCGACGATTTTTGAGCAAATACAAGAGATTCACCATTGCCAAGGGGGCCCGCAGATCTTCTGTGATCTGCGCTAAGGTCCCGAAAGCACCTTAAACTGGAACTGAAGGTATGTCAACGCAGTTATTATATTGCGAAACTTAAGCTGAGTGTTTTCTATATTTCAATAACTTTTCGAAATGTTTCCTTAAGTGATTTGTGAGAAATCAATAGCATAATAATAATATAACATATGAAATATATTGTGGCTTTTAAAGGGATGATTTGCTGTCTAAAACCTTCTCTCTATTAGAATTCACTATATTTAATAACATTCAATTATTCCATTCTTATTTTAGTATTCAGTAGATTATCATGATTGAATTCTGCATGTGGAAAGGTCAATTATGTATCATGGTGAAAAACTGCAGATTGTATGAGCAAATGGTAGCATCGAATTTCTTTTAACCTGTGTTACGTTTGAATGACCGCTGCATTCACCAATTTGCAACAGAAAAGAATAGAGCTGCTTATAAAAAATCGATTTTATAATAATTTCGAGCTGTTGGGATAGGTTAGTTATGTGAGGAATAAAACCCGTGCACGTTGCTCAAGAACAGCCGAGAATATTGCTGCTGTAGCCGAAAGTGTTGAAAAAAACCCAGGTTTGTCCATTCCTCGTCGTTCTTTGGAATTAGACATTCCACAAACGTCATTACACCGTATTTTGTATAAATATTTGGGTCTTAAGGCTTATAAAGTTCAGTTAACACAAGAACTCAAGCCGGCCGATTATCAACAACGTCGTGTCTTTGCTGATTGGGTCGTTGAAATGCATGAAAATGATCCGGAATTCCATCGAGAAATCATCTTGAGTGATGAGGCCCATTTCCACCTCGGTGGCTTCGTCAACAAGCGAAATTGTCGAATCTGGAGCTCAGAAAACCCAAGATTTATTGTTGAAAAGCCTCTCTATCCTCAACGTATAACTGTTTGGTGCGGTTTATGGTCCGGCGGAGTCCTTGGACCTTACTTTTTCGAAATGGAGGCTGAAGCAACAGTTACGGTGAATGGTTTGCGCTATCGAGGGATGATTAATGATTTTTTTATGGCCGGAATCGGATGGTATTGATCTGGACAACGTTTACTTTCAACAATACGGCGCTACGTGCCACACAAGCAACGAAACCATTGATCTTTTGCGGGAAAAGTTTCCGGACCATGTTATCTCTCGAAGAGGTGATCACAATTGTCCACCGAGATCTTGTGATTTAACACCTTGCGACTTCTTCCTTTGGGCCACGTGAAAGAGAAGGTCTACGCCAATAGCCCAGCGTCGATTCAAGATCTCAAAGATGGAATTTGTGAGGCTATGGTCCTGTAAGCGTGGTCGTGGTGGTCATTTGCCTGATGTTATTTTCCACTATTAACGGCATAGCTTCTTCTTTATAATGAAATAAACATCCGATCATTCATATTGAAAAATGGCATTTTTCTTTGAATATCAAAATAACACCTCTTATTGGAAAACCCTTTACATACATTTTCTAAACATTTCTCAGCACATCTTGACTCATCTACTGAGTCCTGCAAAGTGCAGAGTTCCACACATTGAAGAGGCAGAGACTCAAACCGACTGGATTGTCCTACTCAATCCACCGACCCAATTCTATATTCATTCAATAGAAACTCGTTCAAATTGACAGTTTCATCTCTTGAGGTTCATGTTATCTATTTTATAACAATCGATATTCGATTCCCACCGCAGTTCGTTGAACTTTGTAATTTCGATCAAATATAACCAAGCCAGTGGATGTTGTCGAGTCGTCCAAATTAGATTCGGTATGTCGGTATTCCGATTTTTATTTCAATTTTATCAATTCCAGATAGAATTAGGTCGGAGTTCATTCACCTGGATTTATTGCTCTGCCAAGAAGAGGTGAGAACATTATTGTGGAAACAGCCCCGCTATCCTTTTCACTGAACATGTTAAATCTATTGACTCAACGGAGTTCACAGACCGAAGAGGAAATTTAGAGGGGAGATTGTGTTGTTGAGATTGGGATGTACATATTAGATTTTAAGTGGATAAAAAAGTTGTGCATAGTTTTAGTGATAAATCTGAACAACAAATATAATACAATTTTCTAAGCCAAAAATCGAACAATCAATAAGAAAAAAAAACAAAAAATATTCATCACTCAAAAAGGAAAAAAATAGCTTAACCTTGAGATCATCAGCACTCTTGCATACGCGGTGAACTGGAGCCCCCTGAAGAGCATTCGTGCAAAGGTTGGAAGGTGAAATGATGTGACAGTCCTTGCCTCTAGCCTTGGTGTACGTATGTGAACCTTAGACAGCAAATAAGGTGAGTCAATCCTTCCCGCGACGAGTTTCTGGGCGAACTAAGCGCACTGCCACCTCAGCCTTTCGAGCAGCGAAAATAATCGCATCTCTCACATGATCCCCGATAAATCCGCACCACGTTCAGGATAACTGCCGGATTTCCGGTATTCAACACATTTAAACAATTTCCTGGGAATTCGCTCGATCGACATAGGATGTGAACCATAAATCGGAAACCAGATTATGTTTGCATACTCCAATTTACTCATCACCAGCGAAAAATAGAGGGTTCTGAGAATGGATGCATCATCAAACTCTCTGGATGAACGGGAAACAAACCCTAAGGATCGACTGGTCGAGGTATACAGCTCTTCAACATGTGGAATGAAACTGAAGGCTGAGTCAAAGGCTACCCCCAAATTACGAAACCTATATCCACTAGCAAAAAGACGATCACCAACAGAATAGTTAAACAGAAGTTTAACTTCTTTGTGAAGGTGATCTCAAAACACTTATCTATACTCAATATGAGTCCTATACGCAAGCACTATCCATGTACAAGCTCCAAACTAGACTGAATTAACTCAAAATTGGACACATCACATATTCTCAAGTAAAGCTTGAAGTCATCTGCATAAGCCAAGGCTAAGCATTCGTGAGAAGTAAGAAGATCATTAATGAATATTATAAATAACGATGGCCCAAGATTTGATCCCTGCGGTACACCGGATGAAAGTGTATACTCAGATGATCTGAAGCCATTATAAAAAACATGACTCATTCCTCCCTTCAAATGAGATCTTATCAGGATAAAAAATGCAGGATATTGTGATCTACGGAATCGGAAGGTCACGAAAACTCGGTGTAGATTACATCTACTTGACCCCCATCATCCAGTGATTCTGCAAGGAACTGCGAAAGTGTTGCCAAATTTGTAACTGTCGACTTTCCCCTTATAAATCCATGCTGTCATATAAATTCGCGAATTTAAATAACAGAGTAATTGGTCTACAGTTCGACCTGGGACTTATCAGCCTTCTTGAAAACGGGGATCAAACGGGCTCTCTTCCAAAAGGTGGGGAAAGTAGAAATACACAAGCTGATAGAGATGAAGTGGCTTAGCCAGCGCAGAGGTGTAGTTCTTAACAAAAAATGAAGGAAGATGATCAACAGATCATCACAAAAGGAATGGCGATTGGAGAGAACTGCGTGAAGGAAGTTGCATAATCATCCTGATTTGTGCACAAATTACCAATATCATAGAAGTGCCTCACGAATAAGTTGACTATATCACCAGGATTGTCATGAAGTTGTTCGTTATCATAAAGTATACCAGGAATCCTTGCTAAACCCCGTCTTTGGTTGGTATAGCTGTATAGATATCAATGCAGTCCTACTGTATAAACTGACTTTTTAAATTGTACATTAAGTGTGTGGCTTTTTCCGAATAAAATTAATGTTGGTGTGAAGTTTCCTATAACTATGATACATATTCTGCAAATATCAGTTTTTTCCTACTTCCACTGGTTACCTAGTTAATCGTGGATTCATAAAATTGAATTATTCTTTATCATTTCTTATTTCTCCTTAAACGTACCGTTACCGAGAAATTCTTCATTGAATGTTATAAAATCGAAATTCCTGAAATTTCACTACTGAGCGTTATAATTCAATATCAAGCTGTAAACCACGTTACCGTACCTTCTTCTCGTTCACAATCAATGTCACAGATAATTTATATGCAGGAGTGTATTAGTACATTGTGAAATCTTTAAAGGCCTATAACTTTTTACCTGAGCCGAATCTGGAAAAATGGTAAATGAAAAAAGTGTTTTATTTGATGAGTGAAATCTATGCTTAAAATTAGTTCACAACTTAAAGACTCACCTTGTATACCAAATTTCATGAATTGTGATAATTCATTCGTCAAAATGGAGCAATATGCATAACATGCAACTCTCATATCGGGTATATTTTTGGAACTGGCTAAGTATCCTCTATCTCAGTATGAAATATGTACAGTTCATCAGGATTCACCGTGTATATAAAAAATGGGTTCAAGCCCTGTGGACAGGAGCTTTCTGGCGCTCTAGTTCAAACAGACAAATTATATCTCCGAAAGTATTGGTTTCTCAGAGTTGGGAATTAAATTAATGTATTCTTATGAAAGAACTGCATCATAAAGGAAATTAAATTCAAATAATAGTTTATTTATCAAGATTAAATGAACAATCTGAGAATGAGAACTGCACCATGGAAGAAATCAAATTAAAATAGCTGAAATTAATTTGACTCTTTCTTATAGAACAGGATGAAATGTACGAGTATGAACACAGATCATATAATAAAGCTTAGATAGAATAATTATAGCATTCTGTGAAAACATAGAAGTACGTACGATTATTGAAATTTAGAAAAATCATATCTCCGAAAGTATTAGCTTGTTGGAGTTGAAAATGATATCGATGGATTTTAATGGTGAAACTGCATCTTAAATAAAAATTACAGATATTTGGGCAAATTGATAACCACTCAGTTCCGAGGAACTAGAGCGCCAAAAAGTGTAATTCCCTTTCCGGGATTTGAGCCCGCCTTCTCTCGTTCCGAAACCGAAAACCCGACAGCCTAGACCAACCGGCTATCGGGCTCCTCGTACGATCTTGTCGATCTCCGGTATTAGAATAAAACGTCGGTACTTACCTGGGATATATATTCTTAATTTTCACTTTTCGACATAAAATCGCCACATGGGGGTTTATTTGACGGTTTTTTACCCATGTCTCTCTGAGTCGATTTTGACGTTTCTCAAACCAACTATTAGCAAGGAATTAGACAATGTCATGTCTCAGGAAAATAAGTTGACATTATGACAATTCATACATAGAATAATTATATAATTCTGTGAAAACGTAGAAATACGATTTATTATTGAAATTTTGAAAAATCATATCTCCGAAAGTATTAGCTTGTTAGAGTTAAAAATGATATCATTGGATTCTTATGATAAAACTGCTTATTGAAAAAAATTTAATTTGGAATTTGTTTTGTAAAAAAAGAATTTTTTTTTGTTACTCCGAAACCATCTGTCCGATTTTGAGCAATAAGGAACTTAGCCGAGATATTTATCTCCCAAACCTACTCTGAAAATTTCAACTGCCTAGCTCATTCTGTTCGAGAGTTATCGTGCCTACGGCCAGACAGAATGAATTTCGGCCACGGATTCTTGATCAGTGAGTCGAACCAAATCGTTTAAGACCATTTTCATCGAAAAATTCGAAAATTACAGACATTTGGGCAAATTGATGAGCACTCAGTTCCGAGGAACTAAAGTGCCAAAAAATATGATGACACATATTGGAACTGCATGCCCCGTACAATATATTGAAATAATGCCAATAAGCATTTGCCTCCTGAAGAACTTGTTCAAATATGTTACGATACTTCCTTCAAGTTTGTACCCATGAGAACCACGTGTCGCAACACAAAATAACGCAACACGTGGACGTTTAGTTGAAATACATTGTGCTATAAGCGTTTAAAACATTATGCCTGCAATCGAGTGTTGCGATAAAAAGTTGTACCAGCGTCCTAGCTGAAAAAATGAGAAATCGATGAAAAATAATTGGACAGATGATTGAGGACACTTACGACATCCAGGTCAACAACACGCTGTCTCGGATGCTCAATTTTGTTCAAGACATTCAAAACAAATTCCCATTTTCAAGGGATAGCTAATCTTGCTATTGAGACAAGTACCTGAATAAATGAATAAATCATTCAGTTTGAGTAAAAAATTGGGGCATTCTAAGGTATCTGGTCGTGAAAATTAATTCACCTAATCCATTTGCGTTTGAGAATTTTGCGGCGAGTGGAATGATAACAAATGACTTTTTCATGAATTTGAATAGACGTTCTCTTACCCGAAATATTTCAGTAAGTCGTCTGTGAGTTTCAAATTAATGAAGGAAAGTCTTGTTTGTCAAACACAAATCAAATCGGAAAGGTGGGATCATCATTCCTTTTTTTTCTATCCTAATTCGTAGTTTTTTCATATTTAAGGAACGAAAAGTTCCTTTTCAATAAAGAATTCAATTCAATTCAGAATTAATTTTTAGTTAAAATATTCCTTATGAATATTTCCGAAACCGATCACTCGATCTATCTGAAATTTAGCATCAAATGGTAGAATCATAAAGTTTATATAAGTGCGATGTTCTGTATTGATCGGATAAACTAAAAACGAAAATTTCAACAATTCCAAAATTTTGTTTTCACAATTACTCGAAAAATACGGATCCTTGAATTGACACTCGGTAGTTAGATGCAAAGTACCGACGCAAACACTTGTGACAAATTTCGTGGGGATACGATGAGTAGAACAAATTAAAAAAATTTTCAAATATTATCTGAATACTTAGCTTGAAATTCCGAAACCAAATATCGGATTGAGTTCAATTTTGGCACTTCGATGATCAACGATGACCTCTTGGGGTGTACTGAGAACATACCACTAGGAGCCTAAAAAAAAATAGATATTTTATTATTATTATTTATTCCAAACTGGGCAGATTAGTTCAGTTGTTGTTTTCCTACGAGGAAAATAACATCTGGTAAACATTCGACGTTTTTTAACTGATCTGAAATACCGCGATATGTACGAGGGAAACTGATTGAAATATGGACGAGTAACTACCGTGGTAATTGAATTAGTGGGTGACCGATGTGTGGAAATTTAAATTGGTTTTCGAAGTTTGTCTGAACGTTGAGTGACTGGGGGTGTAACTAGAAGGTCATATTAACAGCTCATGTGAATTCTGTGATGTGCAAGCCAATTTCCAGTAAACAGCGTAGTCTCCGAAGTGTAATGTTCATAACATAATCCTTGGGGCCAATATTGAAATTCATGACTGCTTTTGGGTTGTATAGGTTATGTTGGGAGTGGTTTAGGACTATGGGTCATAGGTCTGGTGTTCAGCCGATATTGTGAGGTTTTAAAAGAAAATTCATGGAAATTCTGTGCACGGACAAGTCTGATTTGCAGATTTCCAAATTTACATGCCTGTACCGTGTCTCTGAGGTCAATTTATAAATAACTATAGTCGGAAGATCTATTTTAAATCAGATTCGGATTTGAAAAATGGGTGTAAGCAATTACATTCCCAACAGGGGTCCAATAACCGATATTTTTTCTATATTGACCTACGGTAAAACTAATAGCCCGACTGTTTTAATAGGTAGATTTGTCAAAGAACCTTGATAAAATATATAAAATGCACTGACGTCAGTACTCCTTGGCGCGCGTGTCCACGTTGGCTGATTTGAATTGAATGATTACTGTTTCAGGCTCAGTGGACAGAGCGAGCCGGATATCTACTCAGAGGGTGGTAGACATCATTTATTGTCAAAAATTAGCAGTGCTGTGTCAAGGCTGTCGTAAGGATAGAGTAACAGAGTCAATAAAGAATACAACCGACTCTCCATAATCGCACATGCTCCTAGCAGGTTCTAAGGGATCTCCTCGAGGAAGACCTAGGAGGGTCAGTATGATCATAATCATGTCATAGCACGCGCGCAAATGCAGATTGACTTCACTATGAAAGAATTCAGTTGTGTTCTTTGTCGACTTCGTTACTTTACCTTACGCCAGCCTTGACACAGCACTGTTAATATTTGACCCGCCCGCGAATGATGTTCACTACCCTCTGAGTAGATCTCCGGCTCGCTCCATCCACTGAGCTCGAAACACTCATCATTCAATTCAAATCAGCCAACGTGAACACGCATGCCAAAGTTTACCGACTTCACGTCAGTGCTTTTTTATATTTGTATCATTCTCATAAACATTCGAACGAACTGTGTGTTTTCGTAACTTCGGCCATTCATATTCCAACGCTAAATTAAATAAACAGTCACATATTAGAAGAGTCTAATACTACAGAACTTTTTATGAATTGAGAATACCGTAGAACTGAGAATTAAGAGTTTTTCTTGTTTCTGGTTTCTTTGACAACGACCCTCGAGGCGCCAGCAAGCTGAATTATTTTCGTCTTTTTAATTCGTTAACTTCTACCTCGGGCTTGAACTTCGCGGAACATCTACAGAGAAGGAATCAGGCGTAGAGAATATGGCTCGTATTTTTCGAGAAAACATGTGAAGCGGGGTACGCATATCCAACAAGTTCGGATTTTCCGGTCATTGGACGTATGGAAATCTGAATAAGAATAGGGCCCAGTTCACCCTATGCAAAAACAACAAGAATTAAATGGAAAATTGGAGCTATTCTTTTGCCCCTTTCCTTAAGCCAATATTCCCGGTTATGGACTTTGCACTTTTCCGACTTGGGTTACAAAGAAATATGTAATCTTGAGAGAACATTTTTATTTTAAAAATAAAACTACATATGTATGTGTTTATTAGGAAATACTAGAATGATGTGAGAGATCGACCTAGTGTTGGAGTTATCGTCAACTTGACGTTATTTTTAATATTTCTTCATCTCAATTGCTGCAACAACAAATTTAAAAAACTTACCAGCGTGACACAAGTTTCGGATTTCAGAAACACAATTGAATCAGAATTCGAAGTTCAGATGTTAAATTCACAAATGAAGAACATTAGTTTATAATTGAAGGTCTGAAATATAGCCTATATCCCAAAAATATGAATTTGGGAAACATAATCGACAAAATGAAAGTACAATTTTTAGACTTCCATTATTAAAAGGTTTTTTTCTGGGTTTTCTCTCCCAAACTCTGAAAAATATCTATAAAACAAAAATTAATTATCTTGTGATTTGCTTCTGCGTAAGAAACACAAGATATTTGTCAGAAGCAATTAATTGAACAATGTTGCCTAGCAAAAAAACGAAACAACATCAACGAAGAAACAACTATATCGTAACGTTTCGGAGTCTATATCAGACTCCTTCGTCAGACGCTTAATGAAAATCTTTAGAATTATTTTGTTGATAGTTATTGCGAAATTCAAGAATTGTCACATTGACAGTATTTGAAAATCATAGCTAACATAGTTTTGCTTTGCATAGAAATTTCCAAGTTCCAAATTTAGCCAAATATGGTCAATCACAATTGAGCAATTTGCAAAATTGCAAAACCCAAAAAAAACCTTTAATAATGAGTATACCTTCCAAAGTATCCGTTGATGATTACTTAGACTTCCATATCAAGATCAAAACATGGTTCGAGCGGAATGCAAATCGTTTCTTCATTCCTTGAAATCTGAAATCTTCAAAAATCCCAACCATCACCATCACAAAATTATTGAAGCGCTGAAACACAAACTCTGCTTTTTGCGCGTATGTTCTGGGGAACATCGCGTTATCATTTTGCCCAAATGTCTGCAATTTTCGAATTTTTCGCCGGAAATGGTCTCATACGATTGGGTTCGACTCCCTGAACAAGAATTCGAGGTCAAATTCCATTCTGTCCGGCCGGCCGGCCGAGCGTTGCCACGATAACTTCAGAATGGAAAGAGATAGCGACTTGAAATTTTCAGGATAGGTGGTGCATCCCAATACGACGGACGAGTTCGAAAATGGGCATAATCAGCCCAACGGTTTCCGAGTAATGATTTTGTTTTCAGCCAACACAAGTCCGATTGAATTGAAACTTAGTGAGTAGTTGTAGAATGCAAAACTTAACAAGCTTGTGAATCTTTGTGAGAAACGTATTACTAGAAAATAAAAAAAAATTACCAAAAAATATTATTTATATGGCTGAAGGACTCAGGTCGATGGCCATAAATATATTTATTCTTATAATTTATGTCACCATAACCTGAGAACGAAAAGAGATAGCGACTTCAAATTTTCGGTAAAGGTTGTGCATCTGAATGGGACATTTGAGTTTGTTTATAGGTATAATCGGTCTATCAGTTTCGGAGTTATACCCATCTGGAATATTATTTCCTCGATAATTCAAAAAATATAGACTCGATCGAATTGAAGCTTGGTAACTAGTTGTAAAATATCCACCTAAGGGAGTGTGTAAAATTTTGTGAGAACCGTAGGACCCCCAGAAATTTTTTCAAAACTACGAAAAGAAAAATTCGTGAGAACCATTCAAGCACTGACGTGAAGACAGGAGCTTTTGCGCGTATTTTCTATTGTCCATTCTCCTGTATTGGACACTCTTAATAGAATTCACCATGGTAAATTCGATTAAGAGTGTCCAATACAGAAGAACGGACAATAGAATTCATCATGATAAATTCGATTAAGACTGTCCAATACATGAGAATGGACAATGGAACATACGCGCAAAAGCTCCTGACTTCACGTCAGTGCTTGTTTGTTATCATCTCGAAATCAGATTACGTGCAGTTGACTATTAGACTCATTAGTGAATATCCTTATGACATCAGGAACTGAAATACCTTTCAATGAGTGCGTTACAAAAATAAACAGTTTGAAAAAATGCACAACTACATTGAAACAGCAGGACAAATACAAGTTGGGAATAACAAACCCAAACTTACCGAAAATGTATGGTTTACCAAAATTCATAAATCCGGAAAACAAATATAAACCGAACGTCTTGAATTTAAATTCTCCTACCTACAATCTTGCCAAACGGTTAGTAAATAGATTTAACAGCTTCCAAACTCCTCAGAAATAAACAATAAAAAATTCGTACGAATTAGTTGATAAGTTGAAAAATTTCAAAATCAATGGGACGTAGTGTAATTATTTCCGAACACCCCTGCCGATCAATTCCGTCGATTTGCTTCACATCGCTTAGATCTAATGAGGACGAGTTGCCAATGGCAGCAGAAATGTGTCTGTAGAAATTTCCCGGTATTCCGATTGTCTCCTAATACCCCCATTTCCTTAGCTTTCTGAAAATTCACAATCTTCATTCTGAGAAAACTTGAAAAACGATGATTGTCCCTTCGAGGAAGTGTTATAATGATATACAGACACCTTGTTGTCTTTTGCTTAACAACTTTCAGGAATAAAATGTTTTTCTTTTACGTCTACGCCTTCCTATTATACATAAGAAATCAAAAGCTTCATTTGATCGCCAACTCGAGCAGTTTACTCTTCAAAGACTGTTTAATTTACTTCGGCGATGTTTGATCCCTTAGCAGAATTATCTATTATTCTATTTTACTCAGATGCACCATTTAATTGAGCGATTATTGGCGCTCTAGTTCCTCGGAACTGACCTACCTACTGGGTCAAAGACACGCGTCGGGGGGTGGTTCGGTGGAGCCCAGGTTCCACCGGGGCACTCCGCGGTGCCTGTCGATTCCAGTGCATGGTCAACGCCTTGTCGTGGCAGGTAGGCTGAGTACCTTCTAGGACGCTCGGTCCGCGTCGGTGCGGTTTCCCACTAGGGAGGCTGGTGCCGGGGAGGGCCGAGTAGAGCAGGGAAACCAAGTTGACCGAAACTCAGGGAGCTAACCACTTCGGTGGGTAGTACGGGGATCGCCAAACCCGAGTATCCCGATGGACCTGGTGGCTTGCCACCTTGTATATACCGTCAGTACGGTCATGTCTCTGCTGATGGGGGGCTTGGCTTAATCGCCCATCCCGAAGAGGAGTTAACCTCCATAAAAATCCCTAATCCTAAGGTTTGGAGGTCGCTGATGGGATGCATGGTCAGGGGAAGCTGATCCCAAGACTTCCTTACCACAGGGCACCTGGCGAACCCTGTGGGACATTTAGCCTTCCCTCCAGTACGGGCGCACTGCTGGTGGGTGATGTTGTTTTCGGCCCTGCTCGTGGGATCAAGTATGGATCAATTTAAAAAACCGGAAGATGTAGTGGTTAGTGGTTGTTGGAAGTCGAGGCGTAGTTCGTCTCTGACTGACAGCAGGGGCGCTGGAAGTAGCTCAGGTAAGGATGAAGGTAGAGTATGTGTTCACAGTGATGTGAGTGTGAGTGAGGGGATGAATGTTAAGGAAACGAAGAATGTGAGGAGTGAGAGTTCCAAACCGGACATGGGAGTGGTTGGGAAAATGCGTGCCTTGAGCGAGAGTTTGCGGAAGTTTGTTTTGAAGGAAACAAACAAGGTGAGTAAGGTATCGGCGGAGACGATACTGCAAAGTGTCGCCTCCTACGAGTGTATGATTGTGGACTTATCTCTGGAGGTAGAAAGAATGAAAGGTGTGATTGCGGAGAAAAATAAGTGGGAGGAGAAATTGGCGTGTGGCGCCTTGGAAGTACGTGGAATGGGTGGTGTGCAAGGGGGTGTGCAAGGGTGTGTGCAAGGGGGAGTGCAAGGGGGGGTGTCTTCGAGGAAGAGCCTACCGCTGAGTGGGGGGGCTGCGGCTGTGCCTGTACAGGCTTCACCCGCGAGGTCCTACGCTCTTGTGGTGAGGGATAAGTCGGGGACAAACCAGAGTAGCGATGAGGTAAAGAAGAAGGTGTTAGCGGAGGTGGCACCGGCGGTGAATGCGAGAGTGACGGCCGTGAGAAAGTGCAGGAGGGAGGGAGCGATCGTCATTGAGACGAAGAGTGAGAGAGAGTTGGCATTGTTGAGAGAGTGTAAGAAGTTTGAGGAGATTGGTATGAGTGCGGAAAAGCCGAGAAGGGTGAACGCGCGGGTTCTGATCTTCGACGTCCCATCCGACATAACGGAGACGATGTTGAAGTCAGAGCTCTATCGGAGGAACTCGACTGGAATGAGTGAATCTGAGTTCATGAGCGCTGTGAGGGTGAAAGAGAGGGGCGGATCAGGTGAGAAAGGGAACGTGGTACTTGAGGTACCAGTGATGCTGAAGAACGTGTGGTTAGCGGAGAAGAGGGTGTATGTGTTTTTCCATGCGTGTAGAGTGAAGGAGATGAGCGTGGTCCAGCGATGTCACAGGTGTCTGGACTTCGGGCACCTTGTGCGTGAGTGCAAGATGAAGTCGAATGCTTGCAGGAAGTGTGGTGAGTCTGGTCACATCGTGAAAGAGTGCAAGAAGAAGGAAGAGTGCAGGATTTGTAAGGAGAGAGGAAGGAAAGACAACCAGCACAGAACATCTAGTGCTGAGTGTCCGGAATTCAAACTGAGGGAAAAGTGGATGAGGGGAAGAATGAGTGAGGGTGTATGAAATGGCGTACCTGAAAGCTTTACAGCTTAATGGCCAGAGGTGCTACGGCACCATGAGTGAGATAGGTGAGTGCATGCTGAGTGAAAGGATCTGTGTGGGATTGTTGCAAGAGCCGTACTTGCGGGATGGTCTTGTTTGCGGTCTGCCCAGTGCAATGAGAGTGTATGCCTCCGTGGGTGGTGGGGCAGCCATCGTGATAAATGATCATGATGGTGACGTCGTGCCTGTCCCGGAGTTGACAGATGAATGGGGGGTATGTGTGTGGTTTCGGAATGAATGCATGGAGGGTTTCCTGGTTTCGGTGTATTGCAAGTATGGAGATGAATTGGGGCCATATTTGGGCTACTTGGAGCGAGTGGTTGCTGTGGTTGGGAACAGTCCGATGTTAATCGGACTTGATGCGAATGCGGTATCCCCCTTGTGGTATAGCAAGGGGGTGGGAGTGTACGGGAACAGTGTGGAAAGGGGGGTAAGGATGGAAGAGTTCATTAATGAGAAAGCGTTGATTGTAGTTAATGAATGGTCAGAGTGGTACACTTTTAGTGGTCCAATGGGTGAGTCGGATATCGACTTGACCCTGATGAATGCGAGAATGGATGGCCAGTATGTAACGAGTTGGTGTGTGAAGCCGGAATGGAGTATAAGCGACCATAACGGTGTACTTATTACTCTAATTCGAAGGCAGCGTACGGAAGGAGACGTGATGCATGGAGAGAAGTGGAATATCAAGGGTGTGAATTGGATGCAGTATGGTCAGATGTTGAGAGCGGAGGCCGACAGTATTGGTTTGGACCGGTACGACGGACTCGATGCTGCTGACAAGGTGAGAATGTTTGGCGGGTGGATTGCTAGCGTGAATGTGCAGATGCTGAGGAGACCGAAGCCCCCTCCGGACAAAGCTGTCTGGTGGTCGCCTAGGCTCCAAAAGTATAAGAAGGATGTGAGGAAGGCCCGAGTGAAATATCAGAGAGCTAGGAAGAGAGAAAGACCGTGTGATAGTGAAAAGGTGGAGTATCTTCGCTTGCGAAGGCTCTACAAGGATGAAATATTGAAGTGCAAGAAGGATGACTGGCAAAAGTTCGTGAGTGCGGAAGGAAACACTAACCCTTGGGGGAAGGTGTTCAAGATATGTTTGGGGAAGAAGCGAAAGACAGAATTATCTGGTGTGAATATAGGTGGGACAGTTACACGAACTTGGAATGAAACGGTGAATGCGTTAATGGATGGCTTCTTTCCATGCGCAGACGAAAGTGAAATGAATGGAAATGAATTAAGTATGAGCGTTTTCGAGGACTTCTCGATGGAGGAAGTGAATGCGGCTGTACGCCGAATAAAGAGTGGAAAGTCCCCAGGACTGGATGGTGTGTACCCTGAAATGGCCAAGTGTGCGTGGAGGAGTGTGCCAGAGTACATGTTGTCCATGTACAATCATGTGGGGCGAGAGGGAAATTTTCCTCGGGACTGGAAGGTTGCGTCGCTCGTGGTCCTGCTGAAATCAACGGAAAAACCGAAGATGGAAGTGGGATCATATCGGCCGATCTGCCTCCTTCCTGTCCTTGGGAAGATATTGGAGAGACTGATGGTGAACAGGCTGGAGGAAAAGTGTGAGAGTCTGTCAGGTAGGCAGTTCGGGTTTGTCAGTGGCAAGTCGACTGTTGATGCCTGGCATGAGTTTGTGAAAATGGTGAATGAGAGTGAGGAGAAATATGTCCTCTGTGTGTTTGTGGATTTCAAGGGTGCCTTCGACTTCCTGAGGTGGGGGTACATCCTGAATCAGTTGAATGGGTTAGGCTGTGTGGAAATGGCGCTCTGGAAGAGCTATTTTGATGGAAGAGAGGTTAGAATGATCGGAAAGCATGAAGTGGTAAGCAGAATGACTCAGAGAGGGTGCCCGCAAGGATCAATTGCGGGCCCCAAAGTATGGAATGTCAGTATGAATGACCTACTGGTGAGTTTGGAGAGGGAAAATGGTTGCGGAGTTGTTGCATATGCGGATGATGTGCTCATTCTGGTCAGGGGAAACAGTCGTCTCCTCCTTGAGCAGAGGGGAACGCGCTGTATGAGTGTCGTGTCAGAGTGGGCCACTGAGGCAGGCGTGAGTGTATCGGAGAGCAAGACAGTATGTATGTTGGTGAAAGGTAGGTTAGCTGTGAATAGGCCTCCTAACGTGCGTCTTAACGGTAAGGCCATAAGATACGCTAGGAAGGTAAAGTACTTGGGTGTGACTGTGGAGGAGGGACTTAGGTTTTCTAGTCACTTCTCAGATGTGCGAGGAAAATTAGTACGTCTGTGTGGTTGTATGGGAAGAGTGCTAAAGAGAGATTGGGGATTACAGAGAAAGGCTATGAATGTGATATATGGTGGCATGTTTCAAGCATGCGCCATGTATGGTGTGAGTGTTTGGTATGAGTCGCTAAAGTATGATTACGTGAGGAGAGCCCTGAATGGATGTCAGAGAGTGGTGATGAGTGCATGCTTGAGAGTGTGTCGCACGGTGTCCACCGAGGCTATGTGTGTTATTATGGGTGTCTCACCGTGGGATCTTGTTGCGAGAGGTCTTGGTGTGGAGCATAAGCTCAAGAAAAGTATGACGCTGAGTGAATTTGATAGAGTGCTAGTGGGTGGGTCAGTAAGGGATCCTGCGGTTGATGTGGATGTGTTGCGCACCTCACTGCAGGCAGAGTGGCAGATAAGATGGGATGGTAGTACGACTGGCAGAGTCACCCATAGGTTCATTCCAAGGGTTGACTTTGTCAGCAAGAATGAGTGGTTTTCGCCTGGCCTGTATTTGGGTTTTCTACTTACGGGTCATGGCAGTTTGAATGAGTTCCTGTATAGAAGAGGTCTCAGTGAGAGTGACAGGTGCATATGTGGTGAAGTGGAAGACTGGAAGCATGTTCTGTTTGAGTGTGAGGTCTACCGGAACGAGCGTGGTACGTTCTTGGAGGGAATTATTGGGGGGATGGACTTAGGAGTGTATGATGTTAGTTGGTTGATTGAAACGAGTGAAAGGTATGATTGGATGGAGAGCTACTCCAGGGCGGTCTTCTCTAAGAGAAGAATGAATAGACTTGTGGAGTTGTCCCCTCCCGCGGCGATCTTTGGCTTAAGGCCTGGGATGGCTCACGCGGGGGGAGAGGCAGAGTAAGGTAGAAGCTCATCTCCTTAAGGAGAAATAGACTCGTAGAGCTGTCCCTCCCCCGGCGATCTTTCGGTTGGGGGTGGGGGGGGTGTTTTCTTCTGGGAGGGGTCAGATATGCAGGGCGGTAACATCTGGTTGAAAGGGGCACGTTCAGGATGCCTTTGTGTGGTGTGTCGGAGCACTGCCTGGGTATTCCTGACGTGTACCAATTCCAGAAGTGCCGACGGGAATGGCTAACCCGCATTACCCTAGCTGGCTTCAGCAAGGCCTGGACTCCAAGGTCCAAAATTTGCAAGGGAATACGTTCCCGAAGCATGTCCCAGCAATGACGCTATGATTGATACCACGGGAGGGCGGTACCCGCAGGGGAATCCCTGCCCGCCCTATCGGGATAGGTTTCGTGGTGGCAGTGGTTGAAAGCCCGCACGCTGGGCTAGAAGGGTTCTGTCTCTTCGGCGTGTGAGTTGCGTACCCACAACTCGGGAACTAACCTGCAGAGTTAGTAGAGGTTGGATAGTGCCTCCTCCTGCCAGTGAGGGTGTAGGTCTTGGAAACCAAAGCCATACTGGAAGTAGCATCTTATGATGCTGCGCGCTGACTGGGCGTATCCCAATCCCTTGCCCATGGGGGCTGTGGCCATAGGTCTTAGGACGGGTAGGCCACATAAATCCCATTCCTTCCTTCCTTCCTTCCTTCCTCGGAACTGAGTGCTTATCAATTTGGCCCAATGTCTGTAATTTTCGAATTTTTCGATGAAAATGGTCTTAAACGATTTGGTTCGACTCACTGATCAAGAATCCGTGGTCGAAATTCATTCTGTCCGGCCGGTCCGGCCGTCCGGCCGGCCGTAGGCACGATAACTCTCGAACGGAATGAGCTAGACAGTTGAAATTTTCAGAGTAGGTTTGGGGGATAAATATCTCGGCTATGTTCGTTATTGGGCAAAATCGGACAGATGGTTTCGGAGTAACAAAAAAAATTTTTTTTTTTTACAAAACAAATTCCAAATTAAATTTTTTTCAATAAGCAGTTTTACCATAAGAATCCACTCTAAAAAGCTAATACTTTCGGAGATATGATTTTTCAAAATTTAAATGTAAATCGTATTTCTACGTTTTCACACAATGATAGAATTATTCTGTGGGTATTCTATGAATTGTTATAATGTCAGATTATTTTAGTGAGACATGACGTTGTCTCATTGTCATTCATTCCAGCAATCCTATAAATATGAGAATTCTAATATAATGTCATACTTTTTGTTGGTTGATATTTTCATGCCGAAGGTCAATCCATATGATGATGGGAATGGTAATGGTAAGTTAATAATATTGAGTTCAGAATATCTCCACTAAAAACAAAACTGGAATATTGGTGTATTGGAATTGGAGTAGATTTGAGGAAATATATATATTATCGTTCATCATAGAATTGAGGAATGAATATCGTTGTTGGGTAGAATTCGTCTATTGCTTTTGGATTGATAAATTTTTGGCACTCTTGTTGAATTTAAATTCTTCTATGATGTTTGAATTCAATTTCAGCTAAGATGAAGTTCTAAATTTCAATAATGAATCGTACTTCTATATTTTCACAGAATGCTATAAATATTCTATCTAAGCTTTATTATATGATCTGTGTTCATACTCGTACATTTCATCCTGTTCTATAAGAGAGAGTCAAATTCATTTCAGCTATTTTAATTTGGTTTCTTCCATGGTGCAGTTCTCATTCTCAGATTGCTCATTTAATCTTGATAAATAAACTATTATTTGAATTGAATTTCCTTTATGATGCAGTTCTATCATAAGAATACATTGATATAATTCTCAACTCTGAGAAACCAATACTTTTGGAGATATAATTTGTCTGTTTGAACAAGAGCGCCAGAAAGCTCCTGTCCACAGGGCTTGAACCAATTTTTTTCTTCTCTGTTTTGCTCAAGACTCTTCCATAACGAACCCTATTCATTGAAATAATAACGGAATATATCGTCATTCAAAATAATCGAAATGAAAGTATGTACTTATTAAATTCAAAATATTCATTTTTGCGCATTTGTTCCGCCAGGAACAGCGTGGAATCATTTTGCCCAGAGGGTTTTTTTTTTATTTTTGGCCGAAAATGGTCTCAAACGATTGGGTTCGACTCACTGATGAATAATCAAAACAAGGTGAATGAATGGTGTAACGAAAACGCTTTAATCTTAAATACTGAGAAAACAGAATTCATGATTTTCACCACAGAAAGGTCATCACTACAATATTCTGATCATTTTAGCTATGATGATCAGATTAGGAAATTTTCTGAGAAATTAAAATTTCTCGGTTTGTTTATAGATTGTTTCATGAAGTGGAAAGAGCATATTGATTATGTCATAGGAAAGTTAAGTTCTGTAGTTTTCATGTCAAGGATACTGAGGGATAATGTGGATAAAGAAATTCTCAAGACTGTTTATTATTATAATTTTCAATCACTTGTTAGTTATGGATTAGTTTTCTGGGGGGGATGTTCGTCTGTACAACGTGTATTTATCATTCAAAAGTGGACAATAAGAGTTATGCTGAAATATGGATCTACATTTGTGTATCAAATATTTTTTTCTTGAGTTAAGGTTCATGATACAGAATGATGTGTTAGTGGTATGAACTATTAAATTATGAGAAGATAATAATTTGTTCGTCAGCCTCTACCTACTCAAATATCAGGAATAAATGGACAATCTGCTTGTCTCCAGCCTTGCTCTAGACATTTCGATGATACTTTCCTTATTATTTTTGAAGTATTACAGCATTGAAGATTGCTGATTTAATCTTGATAAATAAACTATTATTTGAATTGAATTTCGTTTATGATGCAGTTCTATCATAAGAATCCATTGATATCATTCCCAACTCTGAGAAAGCAATACTTCGGAGATATGATTTGTAAAAGTTTGAACAAGAGCGCCAAAGCTCCTGTCCATAGGGCTTGAACCAATTTTGATTAAAATTTCTCAAAATATTCTTAAATGTTACCTAATCATTTATACATTAAAGAAATAAATGCATTTCAACTGTGGTGAACCTTCATGAACACAAATGTCAAAAGAATGCCACTCTGACAACAGTCATTCAAAATTCACCCTATCGTAAGATCTCATGCTGTTAAAAAAAAATTGGTTCAAGCCCTGTGGACAGGAGCTTTCTGGCGCTCTTGTTCAAACAGACAAATTATATCTCCGAAAGTATTAGTTTCTCAGAGTTGGGAATTAAATCAATGTATTCTTATGAAAGAACTGCATCATAAAGGAAATTAAATTCAATTAATAGTTTATTTATCAAGATTAAATGAGCAATCTGAGAATGAGAACTGCACCATGGAAGAAATCAAATTAAAATAGCTGAAATGAATTTGACTCTCTCTCATTAGAACACGATGACATGTACGAGTATGAACACAGATCATATAATAAATCCCAGATAGAATAATTATAGCATTCTGTGAAAACATAGAAGTACCATTCATCATTGAAATTTCGAAAAATCATATCTCCGAAACGTTTTGCCCAATAGCGAACTTAACCGAGATATTTATCTCCCTAACCTACTCTGAACATTTCAACTGCCTAGCTCATTCCGTTCGAGAGTTATTGTAGAAACAAAATTTAAAAATGTTTAAATTTTTTTTTGACACTTTACGGAAAACCCGATCAGTACAAAACTTCACATGCGTCTAAAGGTCATGATTCTACAATTTGATGCTAAATTTCAGATAGATCGAGTGATCGGTTTCGGAAATAATCATAAAAAATGTTTTTATTAAAAACGGCCATAACTCCGAAACCGCTTGATGGATTTCGCCCGTTAACGAACTCGTCCGAGATATTTACGCTCCAAACCTACCCTGCAAATTTAAATCCTCAACTTCAATCAAAACTCCTTTCGTTCGAGAGTTATCGTGCTAACGGACGGACGGCCGGACAGAATCGATTTCGACCACGGATTCTTGATCAGTGAGTCGAACCAAATCGTGTGATACCATTTTCAGCAAAAAATTCTAAAATTACCGACATTTGGTCAAATAGATAAGCACTCTGTTCCGAGGAACAAGAGCGCCAATAAACCGATAGAACGATCCAAATATAGGACAATTATTCATGTGTGTTTTTCAGGTTTCGTTACCCCAATTACTTTCCCGTATAGCGACGCCTTTGTCGCGAGAGTGAATAAAATACATCCCTAAAAGCAACGGTAGAAAAAAGATTTTTCAATCACATTCAAGCCGTTTGTGTTCAAGCCTTTGATTTGAGAAGTTTTTTCATAAACGAGTCCGACTTGTTCCAACTCTCTCTTTCGTTTCAAATAGAATTGAACGAATCAGAGCGACGGGAATCGATACTAGGCGTAATTGTGTAGCACATTGCATGCGATTTCCATTTCGGAAATGCATGGAGAATTATGGTGAAAAAACGGAATTGGAAAAGTCAGTATTTTCAACTATTCTACAATATCGGCGGCGCAATTCCATCAGGGAATATGGATCACACCAAACTTTAAACTTTTCGGTGCGATGAAAAAAAAAGCCGACGGATAGGTACCTAGCGAGTAAAAAGAGCATCCCTACTAGTAGCGGGTATTCAGATTTTGGTTGGAGGAATAAAGGTGGTGAATCAGAAGGCATAAATTATCACTCCTGCGCGCCATCTCATTTGAATTAAAATACGATTTTTGCGCCAAACGAAATTTAGATGCTGCCAGAAAAGCGTTAGGAACAGAGAATCGGCCAACAGATGCTGCCAAGCTGTTGACTGAAAGACTCACTAACTTTTTTCATTCACAGCCAGCGTTTGGGGTTTGTATAAATTATACTGATTCCTTTGTCTCCATTCGGGAGTTTCGTATTTGGGAAAAAATTGAAATTATTTCGAGATGGGGCAGATGAGCGAATATTAGATTACACTGACCTCAAATGAAGCCTAAGAAAGCACTGACACGAAGTCAGAAACTTTTGAGCGCATGTTCCCCTACCTATTCACACCCTCACGGAATACTGCATGAACCTCAATTCATACCGTGTTCTTTCAATCGAGTATACTAGGTTTCAATACCTTCGAATCTGTATTTTCGGAAATATTGAGAAAATAAAATGTGGCTTCAAGGTTTGTGTGGAATTTCAGCGGAATCTGAGGGTGGTCTCTGAAATATACAGGGTGTTCCAGAAGTCGACGTCAAGCCGGAAGCGGGATGATATTACAAGTCATGATTAGGTGATGTTATTTCAAAATTATAGGCATTTAAAGAAAATCGACAAAATCTATACTTTGTGATGGTTATTCAATTCCCATTTCTACAAATATTAATTTTTTGCCAATTTTATTTTTGTTATGTCATCCTGAATAATGCGTCTGTATATTATTGCCCAAAACTTCATGACCTTTGTCCCCGTTTGGAGCAAAATGTTACTGTAGGCAGATACCAGCAGAATGATTTTTCTATGCGCCTTTTGCGGAATTACCCATTAAACCTTCCCACTCGCTACTTTTTGCCCCACTAAATATTCAAAGCTCATATTTCGTCCAATTTCAACTGCCTGTAATGAAAAAATATATACTACGCTAGTTTGGCAAGTTACTGTGAAAGTTAGCTCATTTAATGAGGATTCCAAAATGGTATAACAATTGCTAGTAATTATGCAAGTATTTCGGCTAGATTTTTTTCTGCTGAGAAATCCATTTACGAAACAATTTTTCCTACTAACTCTAAATGATTCTAGTGCACTAAAGGTGGTTACTTTGAGTTCTTTATTTGAAACAGATGAAGAGAGTTGAAAAAGCCCACGGTATCCACAAGTACTGCACATAGAATATTGAAAAAAAAACAGGTTACACCCTTATCACATTGAGGGCCGGTTTCCCAATTGCGAGTTAACTCAAGGTTCTAGGTAACCCGAGTGTTACCCGTTCAAGAATATCGCTAAATACATGCATAACTCGTAAACTTGAGTTAACTTGCAATTGAGAAACCCGCCCTCAGAGGGTACAAACTCAACAACCCTGAGATTACCTCCCAAGAGTTGGATTTTATCAAATGATGATTCGAAGACACCGGGAGGATCCACGATTCTTGGAGAATGTTTTACGGTCCGATTAGGTTTACTCAAGACCTATCGAAAATGTATCTGAGCTACGTCGAAGAATAATGAAAGCCGTTCATCATTTGTTCCTTTTTTGTTATTTTTCTTCTTGTTTCATTTATTTGTTTCTCATCAATACTATTAATCACAAAGTGATTAACTCTCGAAAGGAATGAGCTAGACAGCTGAAATTTCCAGAATAGGTTTGGGAGCTAGATATCTCGGTTGAGTTCGTTAATAACGAAAACAATTTTTTTTTTTACATTACAAATTTCAGATAAATTTCATGCAGTTTCATCATAAGAACCCTATGATGTAATTTTCAACTCAAACAAATTAACACTCTATGATTTCACAGAATGCTGCAATCGAACATTAACGTCCGTATCTATGGATTTCATGATCTGTGTTCATACATGTCATGATTGTCATCTCATCTACAGATAAGAGACATGTCAAACAAAGTATGATTAAATTCAAAATCACCAATTAAATTACCTCAGCTATTGTAGATAGCTCTTGGATTATCCATTTTGATGATGGAAATATGTACTTTCGTAAGTTAATCAAATTGGGTTCAGAATATCTCCACTAAAAATAAAAGTGGAATGGTGGCTAAGTTTGAATTGATATAAAATAATTTTCATAGTAGATTTGATGAATATCTCGGATAAGTTGGTTATTGGGTAGAATCGTTCTGGTGGTTTCAGATTAATAATTTTGGCACTCTTGGATAATTTAGTTTATGATGTTTCATTTGATTTCTTTTATACTGTAGTTATATCATAATAATCCATTGATTCGATTCCTAACTCTGAGAAACCAATACTTTCGGAGATATGATTTGTCAAAGTTCGAACAAGAGCGCCAAAGCTCCTGTCCACAGGGCTTTCCCACATTTTTATTCATGTAAAACCATAAAATTATAATTACTTCTATCATCTTGTGGGAGGATTTTCGCCTGACTTTTCTTCGGAATTTTCGCCAACATTGATTGGAAACAATTTGAACTAAAGGTTCAGAATTAATCATCGTGTTGGAGCTCATTTTCCGTTTTCATCCGCGGCGGATTTCCAATAAGTGATGCCCGCTTGCCATATATTTCCCAGAACAACATCAACGTGATTGGTTCTATTAGTGGAGTAGAAGCCTCCGAAGCACTTATTAACGTGTTTTCTGATGGGAAATTATCACGTCTTCATTTTTATGCGATGCATCAATCATCTATAAACCACATCTTGATAGGTTTCTAAACACCAGAATCCACAGATATCCCTTACAAAATTCATCCCGCATTTTTCATCATACTCTAATTTTATTGCGAATGGATCAGAAGTAGAGAGAAAGGAACGAATGTTATGATGCTCTACACGTCCATGTGTTGCGATACATAGGATATACAGGATGCCCATCCATGATTTGTCATACGACGAGTAACACTATTATCGGGGTTAGGGCTTCACGCCCGAGAGCGAGATTTTTCTCGTCTCGTCTCGTTCTCGTCTCGGAAAAGGGAGAAGAGACGAGACGAGACGTTTTCAAAAATATTATAGGGGATACCGAGACCACATACAGCACAACACGAGAGTCTCGTTTTTGGTCTCGTTAAAGTTTTTGTATGAAGTTTTATATACGACTCGACTTTTTTCAACACCCACAGAAAACAATTGAATATGAAGAGTTTCCATTATAATTACCAATATATTATACATCGATCGTTCTAGGAATACACGAGTTTTAGAAGATTATTAATTCTTTCTGGCTTGCGATAATTGAGATTATTTTTCAAGAAAAAATATAATTCACAACCATAAAAACGGATGCCATTAGGAATTCAATACTTAACGGACAACTTTTATTGCCCCTAAATCTCAATGCTTTGAAAATTTCGTCTCTATCTGAACATTTGGAGAAATTTATTCTCTTGTGCTCCTTGTGAAGATATGAACAATTATTGTATACATCTGTGGAACTACGTATATTAAAACTGGTAAAGAAATGAAGCTATTCACTGTTTAGAAAAGTGTTATGAGGAATACGCCAAGAACATCCTCAATGATCTACCCACTGGGAAGGTATTATTTGAAAACTATACCAAATTGTTTAATTCTATTGAAATAATGTATCGATATCGATAGCCTAGTTAAAACATTAACAAAACTTTCGGAATATTGGAGCTGCGTTTGACGAATATTTGCTGTTAGAAAGAGCAAGTAGGAATCAAAATATTTTGAGTGCTTATCAATTTGCCCAAATGTCTTTAATTTTTATTTAAGATGCAGTTTCACCATTAAAATCCATCGATATCATTTTCAACTCCAACAAGCTAATACTTTCGGAGATATGATTTTTCTAAATTTCAATAATGAATCGTACGTACTTCTATGTTTTCGAAGAATGCTATAATTATTCTATCTAAGCTTTATTATATGATCTGTGTTCATACTCGTACATTTCATCCTGTCTTATAAGAAATAGTCAAATTCATTTCAGCTATTTTAATTTGATTTCTTCCATGGTGCAGTTCTCATTCTCAGATTGCTCATTTAATCTTGATAAATAAACTATTAATTGAATTTAATATCCTTTATGATGCAGTTCTTTCATAAGAATACATTGATTTAATTCCCAACTCTGAGAAACCAATACTTTCGGAGATATAATTTGTCTGTTTGAACTAGAGCGCCAGAAAGCTCCTGTCCAGAGGGCTTGAACCCATTTTTTTTATTAAAGTATCAAGGCAGTTTATTCCTGTTATACTTAGTGCTAGATTTTTTAAAATTTCCGCGTCTTCCTGGACCAACACTCATTTGCCAGACTATACCGGTGTCACGTCCCAGTAAACAGCACGGAGTAGGGATGAGAACGAAGCCGGTCTCCTGTCTTTCTCACCTATTCTCACTTTTCTTAACCAGATACGTTTGAGGGAGTAGTTCGTATTCGCAATCGAACCCGGTAGGCGGCGCCGCAATCGAGTTCTAGGTATTTTTTCAGTATTCAATTTTATATGCGTATTCAGTAGGTCTGAGAATCGGCTACTATCTATTTTTCATATCCCTAAGTGATAAGGGATGTTCATCCTTAAATTTTTTTTTTAATTTTTGGACGAGATTTTTTGTTTTTATTTTTTTATAATGTGGCATTACAAAATACATACAACCCTGAATTTTCACCCTTCTATCACCAACTCCTATTTTTTAATAGTCATTTTAGTAATTAATCGTTTTTCATCCCGCTCGATAACTGATCAATTATCACTTGGTAAGTTATCCCAGAGAAAGCTAATTAAAACCAAGTCGCCGTATTTTTTGTGAATGTTTTTCACTCTATTTCGATTAAAATTTCCCTGAGCTTATGGCAAAGCTAAAATTTTTGTACAAAAAAATATTCATTTTTATTAAAGTATCAAGGCAGTTTATTCCTGCTATACTTAGTGCTAGATTTTTTTAAATTTCCGCGTCTTTCTTGATCAACACTCATTTGCCAGACTATACCGGTGTCACGTCCCAGTAAACAGCACGGAGTAGGGATGAGAACGAAGCCGGTCTCCTGTCTTTCTCACATTTTCTCACTTTTCTTAACCAGATACGTTTGAGTGGGTAGTTCGTATTCGCAATTGAACCCGGTAGGTGGCGCCACAATCGGGTTCTAGGTGTTTTTTAGAATTACGTGTTTGAGTGGGTCCCTGGATAACGAAGCCGGTCTCTGTCTTTCTCACATTTTCTCACTTTTCTTAACCAGATACGTTTGAGTGGGTAGTTCGTATTCGCAATTGAACCCGGTAGGTGGCGCCGCAATCGGGTTCTAGGTATTTTTTAGAATTAAGTGTTTGAGTGGATCCCTGGATAACTTGGAAATTCAATTGTCAAGGTAGGAGGCGCTGCAATCGGGTTCTCGGTTTTTTTTTTAATTTTTCGCATTTGGAAATAAAATTGCAACCGCATTAACCGATTTGGCGCAGGCGAAGTTGCGTGCGTCAGCTAGTATTTATATAAAACTAGAATATTTTCAACACAAGATGAATATTGATTGATAACTGATAATTTTCTGTACAATTCCTGAAGACCAGTAAATGTTTCTAGTATTCAACTAGTATGAAAGATAAATACGAAAAAAAATTGTTTGGATCGGCGTGTCGGTAAGAAATATTGAGGGCAATCTACCGACGAGTGTGCTTGATTGTTCAATTCTCCAACGAAATTGCTGAACGTATAGCTCACAAGATAAACCACATGGAGTCGGGTAATGGATAATACATCCTTTATGAATAATTGACGGCGAGTTGGCTACCCTGAGCCAGGAATGTTGCGGTTTCCAGCTTTTATAGATAGCTTATCCCGAAAGCCCAATTTTTAAGTGAGTACTTGAAGAATTTGCCGAAACCTGGCCGGCAATTTTCATTCAACGTTGCTTCGTCTATTTCGGCATTTCACGAGCGGATCTCGAAATAAATTATGAGCCAATTCTGTTTATGTGTTTTCTACACGGAATTGCAAATTCGGGAAAGTCCTTTTTGTGTGCATGTGGATTTTGACCGAGGAATAATAAACACAGGCTTCTTCATGCATTGAAAATTATAAGTAATCATTAAAGGATACTGTGGGAGGATAAAAATTAATTATTTTGTGATTTGCTTCTGCGTAAGAAACACAAGATATTTGTCAGAAGCAATCAATTGAACAATTTTGCGTAACAAACAACAACGAAACAACATCAACGAAGAAACAACTATATCGTAACGTTTCGGAGTCTACATCAGACTCCTTCGTCAGACGCTTAATGAAAATCTTTAGAATTATTTTGTTGATAGTTATTTTGTGATATTCAAGAATTGTCACATTGACAGTATTTAAAAAATCATAGCTAACATAGTTTTACTTCGCATAGAAATTTCCAAGTTCCAACTCCTTTTTCAATAAATTAAGCCAAATATGGTCAATACCAATTGAGCAATTTGCAAAATTGCATTCCCTGTTGGAAAAATAATCAACTTTCTTTCCTGGATGTTTCGATAATTAAGTATCCGAACCATTTCGAAACGAGTGTCTTCAGGAAGCAGACACATACGAATAGATATTTAAATTTCTATTCAAACCATCAGCTTATAGCGTGAACAGAGGTGTTATTAAAACACTTTATGATAGAGCGAACCTAATTTGTTCTACTCTTGAAATTCGAAATAATGAAATTGATTTCATCAAAAAATTTCTTGAAGAAAATGGATATCCGAGGCAATTCATAAATACATGTATCATGAATTTAGACAGTAGAGCAAATAATCAAGAACAACAAAATAATCAACAAGTACAACAGAATAATCAACAAGAACAGCAACCCAATCTGTTGAATGTGATCCCTTATGTTCGTGGCCTTTCTGAAAAAATTAGAAGAATCGGTTCTAAGTTCAATATAAGAACCGTCTTCAAAACACAAAATGATCTTAGGTCTATATTAACGAAAACAAAACCCATAAATGAAAAACAAAAATAAAAAAACTGTGTATATAATATTCCTTGTATTTGTGGCAAATCATACACAGGAAAAACATCAAGACCACTAGAAGTAAGAAAGTCAGAGCATAAGAATAACTTGAGAAATAGAGACATACAGAAATCAAAAATAGCAGACCATGTATGTACAATCCAAGGAGATCACACGATAGATTGGAGTAATACAAAGATTCTAATGACAGAACCTGATTATATTAAAAGGAAACTTAAGGAGTCAACTTGTATTTTATTGAACAGAGAATGAAATTTTGCAAATTGCTCAATTGGTATTGACCATATTTGGCTTAATTTATTGAAAAAGGAGTTGGAACTTGGAAATTTCTATGCAAAGTAAAACTATGTTAGCTATGATTTTTTAAATACTGTCAATGTGACAATTCTTGAATTTCACAAAATAACTATCAACAAAATAATTCTAACGTCTGATATAGACTCCGAAACGTTACGATATAGTTGTTTCTTCGTTGATGTTGTTTCGTTGTTGTTTGTTAGGCAACATTGTTCAATTGATTGCTTCTGACAAATATCTTGTGTTTCTTACGCAGAAGCAAATCACAAAATAATTAATTTTTATTTTATAGATATTTTTCAGAGTTTGGGAGAGAAAACCCAGAAAAAAACCTTTTAATAATGAGTATACCTCCCACAGTATCCTTTAATGATTACTTATAATTTTCAATGTATGAAGAAGCCTGTGTTTATTATTCCTCGGGGAAAATCCACATGCACACAAAAAGGACTTTCCCGAATTTGCAATTCCGTGTAGAAAACACATAAACAGAATCGTCTCATAATTTATTTCGATTTTGGGAGAGAAAACCCAGAAAAAACTTTTCAATAATTGAAAATTATGTTTTCAGATGGAACTTCGCGGATTATTGAAGCCTGACAAAACGGGGTACATAAGTTTCCGCGAGGAATAGAAGAAAAAAATCTTGAAAAACAATGACGTGAAGTCGGGAGCTTTTGCGCGCATCTTCTTTGGTCTATTCACGTCCAACACACCCTCACGAAATACTGCATGAACCTTCAAGACGTCTTTTTTCAAATGAGTAGGTACTAGATTTCAATTCGATCGGATCTATATTTTTGGAAATATTGGGAAAATAAACTGCGGCTTGAAGGTTTGTGCGGAATTTCAGCGGACAGATGGTTTCTGAATTTTTTTTTGAAGAGAAATTTTTAGATTTTTTCTAGTCATAGGATCCTCACGAAATTTCTTGAATATTTGTTCGTTGGCTACAACTAATTACTAAGTTTGAATTTGATCAGTTTTGTATTTTTGGCGCTCTTGTTCCTCGGAACAGAGTGTTTATCAATTTGCTCAAATGTCTGTAATTTTCGATTTTTTCCATGAAAATGGTCTTAAATGATTTGGTTCGACTCACTGATCAAGAATCTGTGGTCGAAATTTATTCTGTCCGGCCGGTCCGGCCAGCCGTAGGCACGATAACTCTCGAACGGAATGAGCTAGACAGTTGACATTTCCAGAGTAGGTTTGGGAGGTGAATATCTCTTGGAACTTGGTAGAAGAGTTAGGTTTTGAAGACTCTTGCAAAATTTCAGTGATGTCGGACTAATAGTTTCTGATATATAGAATTTTTTTCAATTATTTTCAATGATTTTTTCAAAATTATCTAGTGATGCGATCCTCACGAAATTTCGCAAGAATTTTTGACTTGGTATTCTACAACTAATAACCATGTTTGAATTATATCGGTTTTGTATTTTTTGAGTTATTGAGGAAATAACAACCAAATTTCAGATCCAAAAACCGTTTGACCGATTATAACTATAGACAAATTTAAATGTCGCATTCAGATGCACAACCTAACCTGAACATTTCAAGACGCTATCTCTTTCCGTTCTCAGCTTATCGCGACATAAATAATATTTTTTGATTATTTTTTTTTAAAATTTTCTAGGGATACGATTCTCACAAAATTTTGCAGACGTCTTTAGGTGTATTCTACAACTACTCACCAAGTTTCAGTCCGATCGGATTTGTATTTGTTCGAAACAAAATTATCACTCGGAAACCGTTGATCCGATTATGCCCATTGAAGAACTTGTCCGTCGTATTGGGACACGCCACCTACCCTGAACATTTCAAGTTGCTATCTGTTTCCGTTCTCAAGTTATCGTGGCAACGGCCGGCCGGCCGCACGGCCGGACAGAATCAAATTTGACCTTTGAATTCTTCATCAGGGAGCCGAACCCAATCGTTTGTGACCATTTTCAGCAAAAAATTCGACAATTACCGACATTTGGACAAAACGTGATGTTCCTCAGAAGATACGCGCAAAAAGAAATGCCCATCAATCTTTAATATTTCAGCTAATTTTGCTGAAGTATTTCCCTAAGAACTTGTATCATACGTTGAATTGTATGGTACCCCGTTATACTAACCTCTGCTAACACTATTAATGGTCTCAATCAAAAGAATATATATGTATATACACTGCGCAAAAAAATTAACGCACATTATGGAAATCTAAAATTTATTCTACAACTGAAGGTGTTCTCAATGATAATTATTTTTATTAGAATTATGCATGCATATGTTATCCACTTTCAACGTTTTTCTTCAATACAGATGTTTTTTCCCAGCAGGAATAAAAAAAGATGAGATTATCAGAATTTGAATGTATTGGCTCCATTCTGAAATCAGTTGTTCTCGATCAATTCTAGTGATCAATAGTTTTTATTTCGTTTGATTTTCTTCACTCGATCGCTATGCAACGCGAAACACGCAATTTGACCCAAGAGGAATGTGCTCAAGCGGTAGTTTTGCGAGAAGAAGGGTGGACATACACAAGAATTGCAGAAAGGTTTGGAGTTTCCCATACAAGTGTGTCCAGAATGTTGCAGCGATTCAGGGAGATAGGTATGAATGTCCGAAGACCAGGACAGGGTAGACCACGGGTAACAACTGCCATTCAAGAACGTTACTTGAGAGTTACTTCGTTGAGACAACGGTTTGCAACCGCTCGCCTCCTTCAAAATCAGCTTGAGCAAACTCAGAGGGTGCAAATTAGCACTCAGACAATAAGAAATTGCCTCAGAGAATATGATTTAAGGCCTCGTGTCGCGGCAGGAGGCCCAGCTCTTACCCCAGCCCATCGAAGTGCGCGTTTGGATTTTGCGAGAGAGCATATCCATTGGGAAGAGGCTGATTGGGAAAGAGTTCTCTTCACAGATGAGTCTAGATTCTGCCTCTACCATTGTGATCGACGTTCCCTTGTATACAGACGTCCACATGAAAGATATGCTCACTGCAATTTCCTGAATACTACTGGTTTCGGGGGAGAATCGATTATGGTATGGGGTGGAATATCTTTGACTGCTCGCACAGACCTAGTGGTCGTTGATAATGGAGCTATAAATGCTGATAGGTATATAAGGAACATTCTTGAAGAGCATGTAGTGCCATTTGCCCCATACATTCGTGAAAATTCCATTTTTATGGACGATAATGCCTGACCCCATCGTGCGCGCATCGTTCAGGAGTACCTTGAAGAGGTTGAAGTCTCTCGAATGGAATGGCCAGCAAGAAGTCCAGACCTCAATCCGATTGAGCAGGTTTGGGACAACCTCAATAGAAGACTGAGAAGTTCAGAGAATCATCCAGCTACTCTTAATGACTTAGGAATCCAACTCAGAGAAATCTGGGAAGGATTAGATCAGAACATTTTAAGATCACTCATTTTGAGTATGAACCGTCGTTGCCGAGCTGTAATTAACGCAAGGGGTGGAAATACCAAGTATTAAATCACTTCGTTCAAAACCTTCCCGAGAGAACATAAAAAATAAGTTATAAAGTCAATGTAGAGTTAACTTTCATTAAAATTGAGATTTTCAGAATGTGCGTTAATTTTTTATGCGCAGTGTATATACCCCGTGTGTGGATGAACAAAATTCATAACTGATTTAGTTTCTATTTAACCACCTTGATTCATAAGTAAAATTTTCATGACATAAGGTGCTAAATTGAAAACTAAAATTGATCTGTCCAAGCATTTTGCTTCAAAACATTCAATAACGCTGTTATCAATTTTGTTCCTTACTTTATCCACACATAATGTGTATATCTTGAAGAGGAGAAGGGTTTCAAGAAAAAATTATTCGAAAACCCCCTCAGGTTTTGTTGAAAATTCAGGTTCGATTCAGATATTTTCCACCAATATTCAAGTAAATTATAGCCCCTATTCATATTTACTTGTGAGCATAAAAAATTCTGTTTTGCTCGTCCCGAATATTCCGTAATTTTAATTTGTTCTCCTGATTATGAAAATAACAAAGGGATGTGGATTTATTTTTGCATAATACGTACGTTTACGTGTTTGCGGTAATTTTTCATGGTTATGCGGTTATTTTTCATTTGCGTGTTAGCTGAAATGATCATCAATGGCAATTTCATGCAAAACATTCCTGACACCCGCATATGCGATGTCAAAGGTGTGAAGGCGGTCCACCAGAAACGGCCTCAAGCATTCCCGAAATATTTTACCCAGCTATGTAATGCAGCAGGAATATACTCCTAGTCAAGAGTTATGGATCAAGGTGTTTATCACAGAGTGAGAGAGAGATGTTCCGCCTTTAGTGGCGTGGTTGTTCCCCTGAAAAGAGTGCCTAAATGTCTATTATTTTCGAATTTTTGGCCGAAAACTGCCTCAAACGTTTAGTTTCATGGCACGATTACTCTCGGTGGAAATGAGTTAGAGAGTTCAAATTTGAAGGGTAGGTTTGGAGTCCAAATGCACTAGTTGAGTTCGTTAATGGGCAAAATCCACCAATTAGTTTCGGAGCTATGGCCATCTGGAATTTTCTTTTCCTAATAACTTGAAAAATACTAGTCTGATCGAATAAAACTCTGTAGTTTGTTGAAATGAATAAATTATTAATCTTATGCAAAATTTAGTGATGATCGTATGATTAGAAAATTTGAAAACAATTATTAAAAACAAATTTGTATCTCAGACCTTATCCGTGAGATATAGCTGAAATTCAGCGAGACCCTTCGAAACCTTATGTTACAACAAAGTTCTAGAATCATACTCTATCGGATATGTATTGTTAGTATCGTTGAGTGCGAGAGCCTTCAAAACCTAACCTTACAGCCTTGTTACAAATTCGGATCTACATTGCTCGAGAGCCTTGAGTTCAGTAGCTTGTTGGTTGACCGATGCCACGATAACTTTCAAATGGAAAGAGATAGCAACTTTCAGGGTAGGTTGCGCATGTGAATGCGACAATTGGGGCAAAATCGGCCAATGGATAAATAGCGTATTTTGTAAGAGCTTCAAAAGTTGTCAAGTGCGCAAAACTATTATAATTCATGTTTCCAATCCTCCCAAAAAGGTTGATTGTCGGGAACCCCTGACACCCTGTGCCTACATAGCGTTCAAATGATGAACTATTGAACATTTTCTTGTCTCCTTTTAGACCAGATAATTTAAGACCAGATGATTTAACGGCGTGATTGATTTTAATTCAGAGAAGGGATGGAACTGATTAAAAGCAGATTTTTCTGTTGGAGACATCTATCCTCTGCCTATCTATATTACTCCCCTTAAATCCGAGATTTATCAATCGCTAAACACCGAAGAGAATTCATTTCATCACTTTTTCAAGTCCTGTGGGACAATGAAACAGTGAACTGAATGATTCGGAATAATTAATTAAACTTTTTCAAGTGGAGAATTAAGTATCTGCCTTCTGGAAAATTCCTTCTGAGCGATAGATCCGCATGAACTTTTGAAAGGTGAATATACTTTTTGATAGTTTTTTTTTGTAACTGCGATGGTGTATAGTACATTTTCCTAATGTTTTTTTCCTTTCAGTGCCTGTTTTCAATTATTGCGAACCTACCATAAGTATGGAGAGATTGAAACGAAAATAATATAAATTCACTTCCCATTTTTGGCGCTCTTGTTCCTCGGAACAGAGTGCTTATCAATTTGCCCAAATGTCCGTAATAATGGAATTTTTGGCTGAAAATATTCTTGAAGGATTTGGTTTGACTCACTGATCAAGAATCCATTGTCAAAATCGATTCTGTCCGGCCGGCCGTCCGTCCGGCCGTTAACACAATAACTCTCGAACGGAATGAGCTAGACAGTTGAAATTTTCAGAGTAGGTTAAGGAGATAAATATCTCACCCAAGTTCGTTAGTGGGCAAAATCTGCGGTGGTTTTGGAGTAATAAAAAAAATAATTTTTTACATTACAAATTATAAATTCAATTTTTTTAAGATTCAGTTTGATCATAAGAATCCATTAATGATATTCTCAACTCTAACAAACTAATACTTTCGGAGATACGATTTTCAAATTTTCAATAATTATACCCAATTCAATAGAATACTCTAATTATAGAGGGTGTCCCAAGTTCGAGTGCCTATTAGACGTTTCTGGAGAACTCGATATATTTGAAATCTGATAATTGAGATTATGATATTGCTTGAAATTCAATACAGAGCCAAAATATTTTCGAAGCCCAAGCACTTCCGGTTATACAGGAAATGAAAATAAATTTGATGAAAACAAATTTTTTTCAAGTTTTTCATTCCTAGTATGATCAAGTATATAATTCTGAATACATTTCTGTTAAAACCATTGTATTCATTCGAATGGTTTTCAAAATATCGAAAAAAAACATCAGAGAAGAAGAATGTGGAAAGGTCATGTATCTTTTGAATTCCAGAAATATCATCACAGGGTGTTTCAAATTTTGTGTCGAAAATTGTGATCAAAAATTGGCCATAACTTCTGTTTTTCAAATTAGAACCCTACTTTTTTATGATTGCGTTGGATTCTGCAGTGAAAAATAATGATAGTTATCTAACAGGATCTAACAGGACCGCAGAATCCAACGCAATCATAAAAAAATAGGGTTCTAATTTGAAAAACAGAATTTACGGCCAATTTTTGATCACAATTTTCGACACAAAATTTGAAATACCCTGATGATATTTCTGAAATTCAAAAGATGCATGACCTTGCCACATTTTCCTCTTCGATACTGTAAAAACGGTTCACGCTCAGGATGTTTAAAATAAGAATAATGAACATAATACTAAATAAACATATTTGACTTTTTTTTCCGGTTTTTTTTCGATATTTTGAAAACTATTCGAATTATTAGAATGGTTTTAACAGAAATGTATTCAGCATTGATTACTTGATCATACCAGGAATGCAAAACTCGAAAAAACAAATTTATTTTCACTCCCTGTATAACCGGAAGTGCTTGGGCTTCGAAAATATTCTAGCTCTGTAGATTATTTCAAGCAATATCATAATCCCAATTTACAGATTTCAAATATTTCCAGTTCTCCAGAAACGTCTAATAGGCACTCGAACTTGGGGCACCCTGTAATTTCCCGATGTATGGACTGGAGCTTTGGTGCTCTTGTTCAAACTTTGACAAATCATAACTCCGAAAGTATTGGATTCTATGAGTTGGGAATGATATCAATGGATTCTTATTTAACTTATTTCATTTTATGGTGCAGTTCTATCATAAGATTCCATTAATATCATTCCCAACTCTGAGAAACCAATACTTTCGGAGATATAATTCGTCAAAGCTCCTGTCCACAGGGCTTGAACCAAGTTTCTATAGTTATATTTTTATTATAGTAATTCTAATTAATTTGAAAATAAAGCGTTTTCATTGAAAGCTTTTTTGGACGCTTTCATATCAAGAGCTCGGCTGCTCCATTCCAAAACACAGTATGTGAAAATAATGGAATTGTGTGGGAAACGAGATTTAGTGTTTTCGTTTGGCCCTGAGACGTTTTTAATGCAATTTTTTTTATTTTACGGTTACGTGTTACAGTTCGTCGTATAATTTTTTCTACATAATCAAATTGTACATATCTTTAGTTGTTACTATAGATTTGGCACATGCTTGGTTTTGGTATTGAATATGAAACATTTTTGCTGGTTTCAAATCCGAGTATCTGCATCAAAATTTGAATAAATAACAGTTTATTATTTTTCACCGAATTCAAGATAACAAACAGTTTAATTATGTCTAACGTTTATTACTTTAGAAACACTACAATAGTTTAGAAATACTACAACCAAAGAATCTACTACATACTATCCTATAAATTGCTGTTGTCATACTCCTCGACTAAATCTGGAGCAGAATCGCAGAATCTGATCATGTCTTTCAAATTGCCAAAACGGAGTATCTGGTATATACTGTGTTTTGCTCTGGGAAAAGCAGATGCTGTGTTCTGAAATGTGAAGATGAGAAAATTTGTGCAGATACTGGGTTGTGGTTATGTCATATCTCTAAATCTATTGAAATTATCAGCAAAGGGGCTAGGTTGAAAGATGCGTCCAAACACAGTATATCCAAATATTAAGAAATATCATTTTCTGAAAAAATGTTAGTTACTGTGTTTTGGAATGGAGCAGCCGAGCTGTCATGTTTTTTAAGGATGACAACTAAAAACTATGTCATTAGTACAAATGGAACGATATATACAGGGTGATTGTTTGGAACCGTACATAAGAAGAATATAAAGACTGGAAAATCTTATGGTTCTGAAATTTTGGTGTTAGCCAAAGTTCGGTGAGATTTTTCTAATGAAAATATTTGCAAGATGGCGCCGCTTCCGGAAATACCGAAAGTTGAGACATACTCCCTTATTACAAATACGACTACATATTGGCGCTCTTGTTCTTCGGAACAGACAATTTTTTTTCGGCAAAAATTTTCGAAAATACAGTCACTTGGCAAGATTATAGCTCGATACATATAGCAACAACTCCGAAGCTACTTGGGGATTTTTTCCCAGTAACGGAAATAACCGAGATATGCATGCCCCAAACCTGCCCTGCAAATTTCAACTATCTAACACATTTCGTTCGAGAGTAATCGTGCTTACTGAGGGCCAGCAGGAAATCATTGAATTTGACATCGAATTATTCCCGAATGAGTGGAACCCAAACGTTTGAGACCACTTCCGGTCAAAAATTCCAAAAATACAGACATTTGAGCAAATTGATAGCGTGCAGAAAGCGAATTAAATCTAGAAACTTGCGTTAATAGGAAATTTTTGTCATGAAATTGAAATTGAACATTTTATGGACTGTTAAAGTATTGTAAATCAACAAGTCCAGAGCGTTCCTGCCAATCGGGTCCTTCATAATGGCTTCGTATAATCAATATACTTATGCATATATTTCACAAGTCAAATAGACCCCAGGGGGTTCATTGATTTGCCGAGAAAGCAAGAACAGACGCGTTTCTGGCTTCTTGGCCTTCATCAGTACTCTGTAGCTTCTCAACAAATTCAACTAAACTGACCCGGGTTAAGCCTCTCAGAGCCGGCTTGGTCGATCATTTTAATCGCCCACGCCACCTATGAGACGAAACACGGAAATCAGCCTTTCCCCACCAGTGAATATTTGAAGCGTGAAATCATATGCCACCATTCACTCGATATCAATCGAGAACGAGTCCCGCAGAGCTCAGACAGTATCTTCTCAATGGCCATGAACGCTGTTCAGCGTTTTCAAAAATAATAATGTAAAATGGCGATACCGTTGTTAATAAATCAACAAGTCCAGAGCGTTCCTGCCAATCGGGTCCTTCATAAATGGCTTCGTATAATTAATATACTTATGCATATATTTCACAAGTCAAATAGACCCCAGGGGGTTCATTGATTTGCCGAGAAAGCAAGAGCAAACACGTTTCTGGCTTCTTGGCCTTCATCAGTACTCTGTAGCTTCTCAACAAATTCAACTAAACTGACCTGGGTTAAGCCTCTCAGAGCCGGCTGGGCAAGCCTGGCGTGGGCAATTAAAATGATCGACCAAGCCGGCTCTGAGAGGCTTAACCCGGGTCAGTTTAGTTGAATTTGTTGAGAAGCTACAGAGTACTGATGAAGGCCAAGAAGCCAGAAACGCGTCTGCTCTTGCTTTCTCGGCAAATCAATGAACCCCCTGGGGTCTATTTGACTTGTGAAATATAAGCATAAGTAAATTAATTATACGAAGCCATTTATGAAGGACCCGATTGGCAGGAACGCTCTGGACTTGTTGATTTATTAACAACGGTATCGCCATTTTTCATTATTAAAGTATTGTAGTCATTCTACAAAGGGGAGAACCATACTGTAGAATCATTTGAACATTTTTCTGAAATATTGATGAATTCTAGAAGAAAATTTACGGTTTCCATTTTGTGAGAGTGGCAGAGAGAATAAATCGCAACAAACCCCGAAAGCCTTTATCAATTTTCTTCGACAGCCTTATCTATATTCCCGCTGAAAAGTTGGTGAAAGTGATTGGAGCGACTAGGCACTTTATAATAAATTCAACCAAATTGTTGACATTTTATTTCTGAACATTCCTTGGTCGAAATGTCAGAATCTCAGATGGAACGATAAGAAGAAATGTATTTTGATGTTCCCCGCACTACCTAAACTTACCTCCCGAATGATTGGAGAGAAATTCGTGAATTTGGTACAATAATCGAATATTATCATCAAGGAAAAAATTTTAATCGGTGTCTTTTTAAAGACACGGCAGTTTTAGGAATATGGAAGACTACTAAGAAATCGGTTGATATATACAGGGTGAGTCTTTAAGTTGTACATTAATTTCAACCATAGAATCCTCTCATCAAATAAAACTTATTGAATTTACCATTTTTCCAAATTTAGCTCAGGTAAATAGATACAGGCTGCTGAAAATGCAATAAAAATCAGTTCTACTTTCGTAGATTTGACTACATTCAATTCTGAATAACCATCAGAATTAAATGAATTTTGGGTGTGAAGTTTTCTATAAAACATATTCTCCAATTAAGAGTTTTTTCCTACTCCCACTGGTTTCCTAGTTTTAGACTCGCGAATTCATAAAAATGAGCAATTAGCGCAAAGAAAGCAGATAAAGTTTCTCTTCAATCTGATAAAAATTACAGAAATTTGACTGTTTTTATGAATCACAGAAGATCTGTGCTAGAATCCTAGAATAAAGGTGAAAGCCACGTCACAGTCGCTCATAGATAATTTGTGCTCACAACACTGATACTGGAAGTGTCGAATGAAGGCATATACATAAAAGCTTCGAAATTATCTCAAAGTTGATCTCCATAACCATAAACTGGAAAACTTATGATATAACTAAACCTCATCTTAAATCAAATTTTAGTTTCTTGATAAATGATTAAGCTTGTTTGTGAATTGTACAAATTCATCTGCTATTCAACCGACTTGAATTGCAGGATATCTTTCGGGAAAATGATGAATAGGTTTTTAATCATGAGTATTATTCTTGAATCTTTCCCTATTTACCATCAATAGTGAATAAAACATTAAATTATCCGTTATCTAAATCATGAATACATTTATTGTTATACTGCTGTGGTTCTGCACAATCATTCTTAGGATTCTGCTCATATATGGTACACAATTTCATTTTGTAACACATCATTCAATTAATAATTTTTTACAGTTTTAACTACCGTCAGTTCTAATTATTTTACCCGTAGAACTTTTTCATTTAAATATATGTTTCCTCTTTATCCCGATTCCTTTAAATGATATATTTAAGACTTTAGTGATTAAATACGGTTTCTCGAACAATTCAATCGGATTTTAAGAATCAGATGCTAAGACCTTTCGATAAATATACAATAATGATTTCAGTATAAAGGTTTCTGTGCAACAGGTAAACTAAGTGCAGGAGTGTACCCGAGCTAAATCTGGAAAAAAGTAATGTCAACTATATTTCACTTTGCCAAAACGATTTTGTGTTCCGGTGGCGCATCATCAGTGATCGTACGACCACGTTTAAATTCAGCAAACCAGTCAACTTTTCAACTTTAGCTTTCATTTCAACGATGTTGTTTGTCATCAAACAGTAATGTTTCATCAACATACGAATTTTTTTTCTATTGTAACTTCTGAACTAAACATGAGATAGTCATATAATTTCGACAGTTACCTTTCGGAGGTTAGTAATTATTAAAGAAGACATTAATTCTTTATCTGGGGCGCCATCTCTAAGTCATACTGAGAACTTATCAGCCGTTGTAATGAACAGATAGGCATTCGGTGTGAGGGTCTACAGAATTTAGGTGCCTACTTAAAATCATGAGATTAATGTCGCAGAACAAAAGTTTAGCAATTATAGTGTTGATATTTTACAGCGAATTTTACAGCTGAGTGCATCGCGAATCGTGCATTTTAAAACAATTTGTGCCCACGAAATTTGGTATGAAGCAAGCAAAAGGGGTAGGTGTTTTAACTAACCAAATAGAGACATTCTTTCTTTAATTTCTGTTTGAAAGTGCTGGGAATGCTGAACTTGTCAAGACGCTGAAATCAAGAAATTTCCATTTACTTAAATGAGCGGAGTTCACATTGACGGAGATATTAGTTCACTAAAACAAAGAAAATACTAATTAAAAGTAGGAAAATATGTTTACTTGGCGTAAATTCGCATGAATAATTTCTTTATGATTAAAAAACATGATGTTTTCGTTCCGCTTTGATAGCTGCGCGTGGTGAAAGGTCAAATGGACCCTCAATCCAATTAAAAATGCAAGCTGTGACAACGGCCAGAATTTTTTCATTTGCATGAGGAATTGAATCATTTGATGGAATATCTACGGAAAGTTGAACTGAATGAATTAATGCATGGAGGTATTTGTTGCCCGAGTTATTGATAGAGATTTGAATAGTTGTTGATTGTTCATTTGTAAATACAGAATGGATGACATTTTCAGGTACTATTATTGAAGAAATTTTGTACGTTTTTGGCGCTCTTGTTCCTCGGAACAGAGTGCTTATCAATTTGCCCACATGTCTGTAATTTTCGAATTTTTTGCTGAAAATGGTCTTAAACGATTTGGTTCGACTCACTGATCAAGAAGCCATGGTCAAAATCGATTCTGTCCGGCCGTCCATCCGTCCGTCCATCCGGCCGTTAACACGATAACTCTCGAACGGAATGAGGTAGACAATTGAAATTTTCAGAGTAGGTTTGAGGGATAAATATCTCGATTAAGTTCGTTATTGGGCAAAATCGGTCTAATAGTTTGTTTACCAGATCTTTATACTGCCTTGACTAAAATATAGTACTCCTTAACAATTTCATGGAGCCTATATCACTTTTCTTTCAGTGTGCAATCTTGTTCGTAAATCAGAGTTTACGTATTACAAGAACTGAATAATTATCCTAGTTGATTGACATCACTGATTCACATTATGCATTTACCTACTGGGAGCAATGGCATTCCGGTGTTTGCTATAAATATTGAATGTTAAGCTTGTTCATCGGTTTCTTTAGTAGACTAAAGGTATTCGATCCATATCTGGTGTGTATGAGTGTCAGTATATGTGTCCTAGGGCAACATTCTCCCCGGAGAAATCAAAGGTTCGGGATCCGGATTACCGTATTGTTCTCTTCGTGTTGTTCCGCAATGATTCACATGTTACCATTATTCTTAAATACCACTACTGCACTTGATAGTATGGCCTTTGATGGATACCGAAGAACAGGAACGAGTTTATTCACACTACAAGCCACATGCTTAGTGCTTATACTTAATCTCTATAATATTATGAATAGTTCAAATAACGAATGGATAGTTTAATAAAGAACAAAGAAAAAATGTCAAGTACATTGGCTACAAATAAAATAAGGTTACAGCAAATTTAGAGGTCATCACCAGAATTTGTTAAAGTTGTCACTAATTTCTCACTTTTCATTGATATAAGTTTAAGCTATTTAGAAAACTGACCAACTTGCAACACCTATTAGATATCAAGATGGACGATTTATATTCGCAGTCAATAAGACAGTAGGAAATACAAAAAAAACTACTCATAATAAGGAATTTTCCGAGAAAAACAATACTTTTTCTTTCCTGATAAAAACATGTGGAACTTTATATGTCTCAAAAGACCCTAGTTACAGACGTTATCAGAGGAAAATATAATTCATTCCTGCTAAAATTCGGAGCTCTCAACTTTTTCTCCCATCCAACAATTTAACTCCGTGGATCGTTCAGGAGTAATTTTTCGACTTTATGTGGAACGAGCCCGAAAAATAAAATTTGTGAATAAGTAAGCGAGAACGAGACCCGGGAAAATGAAAGGCTGGAAATTTCCCGTAGAAAGTTATCTTTATTGGAACATATTTAGACGGAGAGAAGACATTAAATTATAATCCCACAAAGGTAGCGAGTTACTTAACATAAACCACTTAATTCCTTCGAAATATTCTTTAGGAGAATTTGGACAGTATTAGTACGCTCAGGGCGAGAAACTTCCCAAATTAAGAAAGTGAGAATTAGAGAGAAAATTATGCAGACTGAAAAATACATTCATTTTTGTGTCCTAATAGGATGTTATCATTCTGCTCAAATGTCTATTATTTCCTAAATAACTCAAAAAAGCAGATCCGATACAATCCAAATATGCTAGTTAGTTGTAACGGGTCCGCCATCTAACGTTTTTTTTTCAACTAGTGCTTATTTCGTGAATGGTAACACTTAGTTCATGTCTGATTTAACAGATAATTAGTTTTATCCTTCCGCTGAACGAATATGGTTGTGTATACGCTTGAACAACGCTGGGAAATATTGCGACATTACTTTGAAAATCATGGTAATGTTGCAGAATGTGTGCGAAAATTGCGTACGTATTTTGGAAGAAGACAACCACCGTCAGCTCCGTATGTTCGTTATCTTGTGAAAAAAGTGGAAGAAACTGGCATCCTCATCGATAAACCAAAGCGTGAAACGCCAAAAACAGTACGTACACCCGAGAATATTGCTGCTGTGGCAGAAAGTGTGCGTGAAGCGCCATCAACATCAATTCACCGACGTTCTCAAGAATTGAACATTTCGGAGACATCATTGAGACGAATTTTGCATAAAGACCTTGGTATGACGCCATACAAAGTCCAATTGGTTTAGGAGTTGAAGCCAATGCGTTTTCGTAAGGGTCACTTTCTGCAGCGAAAATTTTTTTTTAAGAGAAAAATAACAACCCCCGCCTTCCTGGCTACGCCCTTGCATTTCAAGGATTCATTCTAAGTTGCAGAAATTGAAATGTGAAAAAAATTAACCCCCCTCTATCATATAAAAGTCATTCAGGTTCGGCTACCGATAACACCACGTTTTTGAACATTCATATTTTATTATGTCCGGAGTCGGAAATACGAAACCGCTTATTTTTCCAAGATATCATTGGACAATAAACTTTTTCATATCATAAGCCCCGATGATTCATATATTTCATGCGGAAAAGGGTAGCTTTAAGAGCCGTAACTTCCGCTCCGAATTTTATTCAAATGATTCCAGATAAAGAATCATGCGTATTATAAAAATCGCCCAAATCCCACAAAAACAAATGGTATTATATACCCGAATTTTTGCTACACATCTTGAGTCGTGGCAATTTGGCATGGAGGAAAATCATTTCAGTTATACCAACCCGTATCAAAAGAACTGGCGATAATAAATGATGTGGGGTGCGCAATAAATTTTCCCAGTATGAATCAATAAAAGCGAGATGATTGTGAACACAATGTGGAAAACCTCTCGTTAGAGAAATTTATCATATGAACAGAGGCAGATTTTACGGTGGTTCTGCAACAATTCGATTCTTGATTGTAATCAACCAAATTTTGTGTGCCCATTTTCGTTCGCCGTCTGGACATTGATAGATGATGTCATCTGAATTTTCTCTAATTTCCATGATATATAGGATTGGGTTCCACATTGGCCAATTTTAAAAGTGAAAAATGGAAAATCCAATACACGGAAAGTTTCAGACTTCACAACTTTATAATTAATAAATTATGGTGTTACTTCGAAACAGAGGAAAATTTATTGAAAGGTTTTTTTTCTGGGTTTTCTCTCCCAAACTCTGAAAAATATTTATAAAATAAAAATTAATTATTTTGTGATTTGCTTCTGCGTAAGAAACACAGGATATTTGTCAGAAGCAATCAATTGAACAATGTTGCCTAACAAACAACAACGAAACATCATCAACGAAGAAACAAATATATCGTAACGTTTCGGAGTCTATATCAGACTCCTTCGTCTGACGCTTAATGAATATCTTTAGAATTATTTTGTTGATATATATTTTGTGAAATTCAAGAATTGTCACATTAGATTATAGCTTGTTTTTCCATCATCGAGGTGATTGAGATCTTATTATTTTTTTTTCTGATCGAACCAATATTGAGCTATATCGCCTTAGTTACCATGTGTCATAACACACTCATATTTCCCAAGGGAAATATGAAACGTCAGTTCATATTTCCCTAAGGAAATATGAAACGTCAAATCATATTTCTTTCAAAACGTCAAATCATATTTTATTTCTTTATTTAGTAACAAAATAGAAACTGCAATTGTTGAAATTTCCACTAAAAGTATTTCCACCAGATACAAAGGAAGAAGAAATTTCTTGTTCATAATTATTCGTCGACGAGACTACAGTTTTCTTGAGAACATTCCGTGCAACAGCAGTCTCGGACGATTCTCCCAAAACGGTCTTCAAAGATTGTGATGCTGCAGATGGCTCTCCCTCCACACCTGCTATCATCTTCGCTACCTTATTTTTGTGCAGCATACTGTCAGCCAGATAGCCTTCTGCAACAGACAAACTTTTCCAACCACCATGTCTCTTGAGTGTGGTTTGAGGCTCCCGCATCGGCAACCAATGTCGCGGATGTTCGTCTTCCACAATGGCCTGTATACGTTTTCGGATTATCTAAACCCAACCATTCAGCAACCTTACTCGGAATTTTTGCGAAGGTATTTTTGCCGACAGGCTGAAGAGTACACTTCTTATTCCTATAAGCTACGAAGAACCTAAGAACGCCTTGCGGACGCAACGCCGAATACTCCCTCACCAAACGAGCAGCACCCAGATCTTCTTCATCAATTATAGTGAATATTCTGTTTATATCATTCTTAGTCTTTGAGACTTTGATTATGATTACCGACCCACGATCTTCGATATCTGAAGATAGCATATTCACCAACTCTTGTGTTCTGCAGGCGCCAAAGATTTCCATTATTAAAACAACCTTTAAAATTATGAATGTCAAAATCTTATCAACAGAGGAAACCAAAATGAAACTTTTACCTTATACATCAAAAAAACGTCATTAGTAGCTTCACTCAAGAAAGTCTTGAGCTGCTCCCGGGACAACACTGCTGATTTTTTAGGAAGGTATCCTTTATTTTTGTTATTAACAAATGCTTCGACTTCATCGAATAATTTGACATCAGTTTTTTCCTTCAAATGTAGCATAGATCTTAACATCGATAGTTTCGGCCATAACGTGTTTGGAGAATATTTCTGCGACTGGGGATCGAATGAATTAATCATACATCAAGAATAACAAGAATCAGACCAATATACCAAATCTTGGAAATAAGCTAACAAAATATTATCGCTCACACCGTCCACCAAATTGTTTCTTTTCCACTCCTGAAAGCATTCGTACTCTTTACTGTGGCAGCTTGAGATTTGGCCGGAACCAAAGATTCACGGGCCTTTGCCGCTTGAGTTTTGACGTAGTTCGACATTTTTTCAATAATTTTATTTTTTGTCAAGACGTCAAAATGAAACCAGTCAACCAAGATTCTCAGAAACATGGCCCAAAGCAACGTTGAAAATTTAATTATTATAAAAATATACAATCTAATAATAATTTTTCCATATCAGATTGTTTCAATCAGAAAAAAACTATTGATTACACCACGGGAAATATGAATACATTTCCCTCGGTTGTCTATACATCCCTCGGGCTCCGCCCTCGGGATGTAACTTTGACAACCTCGGGAAATATACTATTTATATTTCCCTAGTTGTAATAATAGCTATTTGTTTGCTACTCCAATATATGCATCTGAATTAGAACGTAATATAAAGGAATTGAATGAACTGAAAGTTTTTCCTTCACCTACACTACTTTTAAACATAAAACATTAGGTATTGAGTTCTTGCAAATCACTTGGTGAAACATTCTGAAAAAGTATTAAAGTAAAGAGAATAACTCGGCTTATCTTTTTGTCTAGCTGATCTCAATCTATCCTTGTCATCATTTGCCTTTTTCTTTCTGGTGGGCGCACAAGTGAAGTAGCAGCTCTCACTACTACATCTTCTAGCGAACTATCTTCTTTTAGGTGGTCGTCGATGATATTATTCATCATGGTTAGGTCTCAGGTCTTGAGTCTAGTTTTCTGTCATGTGGTCTTCAAGTTTGTATTCCCTAATGCAGTCTCAAATGCATGTCTTCTATTGATAACTAGCTCTGGAACGTCTTTAACCTGTTCCGTTCTTCGCATTTGTTGTTCGGAGTTTGCAGCATTTCTGACTGTGGGGAAGCAACTCTCACCTGCTCCATATCTGCTGCTATGACGTGTTCACCTCTCAATCCAAGCGTTTTATTCCTCAAGTATTGCTATTGGTTTGGAGCATCTCTCACCCACTCTTCAGCTTGTTTTTCTATCCCTCTGGCTCTTGAAACTCCTGCAAGAATTCTTGAGATGGCTCACCTGGTCTCGTAGGTTTTACCGTGTGATTAAGTCAAGGTCTGGGTGATTCTCATTCCACAGAACATGCAGGCTATAAATATATCCCCTTCTTACTGGTCAGTATAATACAGACAGTTGTTCATGTTGATCGGGTTTCAACTTGTGGTGCCCCCTTTGTGTGGCCTTGTTCCTGTTACCGGGTCTATCTACGGGTGGCTATTACTAGCGCTGATTCCCTATTCGATCGTCAACTTGTTCTCTGTTCTCCTCGATGTCCTTGTCGTAAGCTGTAATTTCTTGTATGGCAGGTGCCTTCCTGCTCAGCATCCTGCCGTTGCTACTAAGTAGTACGTTTTCGTATTCTATATTCACTGCCAGGTTTAGCTGGGGCACCTCGGCTTTGCTAAGCCCGTACCCTGGAACACACCCCAGAGCCCCTGGTTGACATTACAATTATTTTTATTACTATTATTGTAACATGGAAAATTTCAGTATCGGGAGAGTGACGTGAAGTACATGAAAGAAGCAAAGATCTACCAGAGTCGTTCGAGGGTTCTACAAGGAAAAATACAGTACGGTTAGGGGACCACCGTCAACAACGATGTGTCTAAGGTTTTTTGACAACTACCAATTTGGTCTCATCTGCAGCAAAAGTCTTAAAAGAAAAATCTGCGACCAGGTCGTTGAGTTCTCGCTGACAAATGGTACTTTTCCGATGGAGCAGCATGGTTTAATTACCGGACGCTCGATGATCACAAACCTACTATCTTGTTTGTCGAACTGGACCGAAGGCTTGGAACCGTGGGTATCCCGTGGACGTAGTGTCCCTTGATTTTGCCCGAGCTTTCAACTGAGTGCCTCATGGAAGACTCCTCAAGGAACTTGAACACCTGGGCATCAAAGGTAACTTAATGAGATTAATTCTTCACGAATAGAACTTTTCAGGTTAGAGTGGGTGATACCTACTCTTACTCCGATATTCCCGTCACCTCTGGCGTACCACAGGGTTCTGTACTGGGGCCAATACTATTCTTGCGCTACACGTCAGATCTACCCCGTACATTAAGTGATTGGTGCTTGGATTGGATGCTGCCGCTGAATACGGATAGGTGCATTTTGTTGCATGTTGGTAGGAATAACCTCAACCAGAAGTATAACATCAATGGTCAGCCTTTACGAACGTTTACAAGCCAGAGAGATCTAGGGATTATAGTTTCGAATGACCTAACATGGACGAATCATATAACTAACATTACCTCCAAATCGTGAAACTTGCAACAACGGTTTTCACCCTACTAGTACCAATGCCTTCAAGAGTGCCTATGATCTACTATAATTATGTTTTATTTGTCTTTGATTATATATCCTGTGGATGTAGTTATTTTTCATTTTTTCACTTCATTCAACTTTTTTATCTTTATGTTGATTGAGTAGGTACATATAGGTTCATGCCTCTACTCTTATTGTATTAAGGGGTTAGGTGAAGTCAGCTTTTTAAAAAAATTGTTCTTTGTTTTTTTGCATTTTCTTAAAGCATAAGATTTCAGAAATATTCTCCGAAAATTTTAAGTAAATTTGAGAAATACTTTTCGAGTTATTCTATAATTAGTAAAGGGCTCCCGGGAGCTCTGGTCGAGAGTAGGTAGCTAAGAGCTAGTAGCTAAGAGCTAGCTGGCAGCTAGCGTGCTAACGACAAGTCTCCGGAAGGTAGAATGCTACGTAGACAACATCAAATAGATATTTTGGAAGCTGCCACAACGGCTAAAGAACTATTGCATGACCCAGGAATAGATGACTCTGCAAGTAATTAAATAATACGTTAATTGAGTGTTAAACTTCAAATGCGTTTTTCAAAACTATGTTCTTTGAACTGGTGACCACTGTAGCTCGAAAACCTCTTGGTAGATTTTAATGAAATTTATACAGCTTTTCGAAAACATGAAAAACTAGTGCCTGATCGAAGGATTTTTTTTTTCTAATTTCGATTTTTTTATAAACGATTAACTGTTGGTTTTTTCCCGAAAAATTGGAAAAATTTTGCTGCCATTTTGCTAATTTAAAAGGAAAAAGAAAGCTTCAATCAGGCACAAGATTACCTATTTATGAAACGATTTTTTTTTGTCCGATTGATTTTTGATGGATCTCCAAGGATAAGTGATGGTCACTGCAAGAAACTTCGGTTGAAACTAGATCAACACAAACGGCCATTACTTTTAAAATAATTATTTTTTTTTCTGAAATTTCTGTCAAAGCAAGTCGTAATTTCTTCGTGTCTCTGACTACACTTAACCCCTTAATAATAATGATTATAATTCTGGCCAAAAAAAATATTTTTTTATTGATTATAAGTACACGGCAGACATAAATCAATTTCTTAATGAAATATCAATTCACAAGTTGTTTAAATATAAAGGCTAAAGGGAAATTCTTCTTTATGAAGTTTTCCTGTGATAATTGGAACTGGAAGTATTGGCAGTTTTGCTGAGAGGATTACACTCTAGTAACTTTCCTTCAGTTCAGTATGAACGTGAGTGGAAAACTTTTCTGAAATTTTCTTGGTTACTTATCAGAGATTAACAGAGGCTTGTAGACAGAATATCTATAATACCAGAGAATTTCCGCTCTTTCATTGAATGCACATTGTTTGTGGAGAGAATTCCAATAATCTCTCCCACAGTATAGCATAAAAGAAATCATTATCTCCTAACTTTAGCAATAGTTACTTCTGAAATTATGAAATCAAATTACTTTCAAAATATCGACATGAAATCATGCAACAAAGAAATTTATTCTAGGAACATAGGGATGCAAGTGATTGAATGATTTCAATACACTGGAACCCTTTGAAGCTTCTTCATCAGTCTGTGGCGAATATTTTTTAAACGAAAAAGGAATATAAGAATTCGACAAATTGCCTCTTCCGGAGATTGGCTAAACGATGTAATTAATATTCATTTCGGAGTGGTGTTAGGGTAAGGTACAAGAAAAATGAGGCATCTAAAGGGAACAGGTACTCGATAACTTCTTTTAGTTCATCCGGACAAAATGGATTACTCCTAATTTGATAGACTCCAAGATGAACGGAGTCGCGACGAAAAAAGAAATAATAGATGAGTATTGGTGCAGTTCTTTACTGGTTTCCGCTGCAATCTATAATATAAAAATTGGTTCAAGCACTGACATGAAGTCAGAAGCTTTTGCGCGTATGTTCTATTGTCCATTCTTCTGTATTGGACACCCTTAATCGAATTTACCATGGTAAATTATGTTGTCCATTCTTCTGTATTGGGCACTCTTAATTCGAATTTACCATGGTAAATTCGAATTAAGAGTGTTAGCAGAGGTTAGTGTAACGGGGTACCATATAATTTTATATATGATACTAGAGCTTAGGGAAAAAACCTCAGCAAAAAAACCCTATCTCCCCGTTAGTGTTGTGATTTATGAAAATTGAAATTGTTAACAAAATATACTGAAATATTAAATATTGAAGGGCATCTTTTTCTTCATTATCGCTTCTTCCTTCAACAAGCAGAGAAGTTTCTCAAAGGTACCCGAAACCCAATCTGGAAAAGGAAAGGACAAAGGGAGAAAACGAACAAATTAAAGATGTAATATTCTTTATTTTATTAAATATATTTGAAACTCGCTACCCATTCTAAAAAAGATTCAGAATCATTATGAATAGCCCTAAAACCATCTTTGAATCTATATATGCGACAATTATTAACTAAATGATCTATGGTTTCCTCTGCTTCCCCGCATTCAGAACTAGGGCTCTCAACTGAGTTCCACCTGAAAAGCATGCTGTTGCAACAACCATGACCGGATCTTAGACGATTCAGAATAGACTATATTCTCCTTGGAAGATCAAACCCCGGAACTCTATTTGAAGGATCAGAAATTAAATCTTTGTTGAATAAATTGCAAGAAATCCATTCAGACCGCCAAACTTCCTTGTCACTTTTATTCGAATTAAGAAAACAGAAACCATAAAGGGTTTCGTGACTTCAATCTGGGAACCTTATTGTCTGGAATGTAGGAGATAATCGGAAATGAATTCGGAAAAGAATGAAATATATTCCAAGAATTTGAAACAGCAGTCTACCTGCGAATGTGGGGCGGGACAATGTTTGAAAGAACTGGCAACCAATGAATAGGTGTAGATCTAATAGTTCCAGTGATGATTCGCATAGATGAATTCAACTGTGCATCAATTTTTTGAGTATGAGCACTATTAAACCAGACGGGGCAACAATATTCAGCGGCAGAAAAAACCAAGGCTAAGGCTGCCGTTCGAAGAGTAGCTGCATCAGCACCCCATGAAGTACCAGCTAATTTCTTAGAATATTATTTCTCGTTTTCAACTTCAGACGCAAGTCATCCAAATGAGCTTTGATATTCAAAGATGAATCTAGTTTCACTCCTAGATATTTAGGATAAAAATTATGTCTCAAGAAAGAATCACCGAAAGTTACACTCAATGTTCTATATTTTTGGTGATTGTTCAAATGAAAGCAAGAAATCTCAGTTTCATTCGGATTTGGACACAAACGCCACTGAAATAGGAATATCTAAATCTGCAGATAGATTATTTTCTATATTTTGGAAATCAGAATGACGAAATGTAAGGGCAATGGCATCAGCGTATATGAATTTCTCAGACGACGTATCAGGAATATCACACAGATATAAATTGAAAAGAAGAGGTGCTAAAACTGAACCTTGTGGGAGACCATTATTCAAATTCTTGAATTTACTACTATTATTATCAATAAAAACACGAAACCTTCTATCCGAGAGCATATTTCCGAGTAAACGAACCATTTTGCCACACTTTAAATGAGTATAAAGTTTAAAAATCAAACCATCTTTCCATACCGTGTCATATGCTGCCGACAAATCCACAAATGCTGTTCCTGTTTTCATTTTACTATTGAAACCTGTTTCGATATAAGTAGTAAGACTAAGAACCTGATCACAACAATTTCTATTTGTCCTGAAGCCCCCCTGGCAATTCTGTAGAACGTCTTCTACAGACGATTCAATCCTAAAAAGAATCAATCTTTCTAAAATTTTAAAAGGAACACTCAACAGACTAATGGGTCGATAACTGCTAGGATCAGAAGAATCCTTTCCACGTTTTAAAATTCCTATGACTTTCGCTTTGCGGAATTCTTTTGGAATATTTCCAGTATTCAGAATATTATTAGAATGATGATAACCAGCACAAGGCTGTTTTGCCCAAGTGTTTGATGAATTCAGGATAAATTCCGTCAAATCCTGCTGCTTTTCGAGATTTAGTGCATTCAAGTGCTGCTTTTAATTAATCCAAGTTGAATATATTCGAGATACTGTCTACAGATGAAGATGATGTCCTTTATCAAGGAAAATCGTCCAAATAGACGCAGTCTCGATATTCAATATCCCTACCTTGTATACTCTCGCATTTCCAATTTCAGTCGGAAACGAACTGGCAATTCCGACATTTTCATGAGGATTGTGTTCGATTTGAATGCCTCGAACATGTCATAATTTCAGAATGTTCACATTACGGTGTTACTGAATGAATATCGACCTGAATTTCTGACATCCGACGTCAATGTCAATCCAATGTGACATTAACCTCCGGCTCTGAACAAAAGTTGCTGTCGGTTTTCTCAATATTGCCTGTAATTATTCACTACTGAATAAATTTTTGGGGTACTCAAAGATTTCCAATCAGAAAATACAAACATTGGATTTTCCTTCGGGTGTAACTTTGTCGGTGAGTGCAGCGGCATCAACTTACATCAAAGAATTTAGTTTCGTAGAGGTCTGGATGACTAAGGGGTGCATTTGGAACGTAGAATCCAAAAATCAATCCTCGAGCAAAAATAATTCCCTCCATTCCATGTGAATGTAAATACATAATTCTTCAATATTGAAAGGTTTTTTCTGGGTTTTCTCTCCCAAACTCTGAAAAATATCTATAAAATAAAAATTAATTATTTTGTGATTTGCTTCTGCGTAAGAAACACAAGATATTTGTCAGAAGCAATCAATTGAACAATGTTGCCTAACAAACAACAACGAAACAACATCAACGAAGAAACAACTATATCGTAACGTTTCGGAGTCTATATCAGACTCCTTCGTCAGACGCTTAATGAAAATCTTTAGAATTATTCTGTTGATAGTTATTTTGTGAAATTCAAGAATTGTCACATTGACAGTATTTAAAAAATCATAGCTAACATAGTTTACTTCGCATAGAAATTTCCAAGTTCCAACTCCTTTTTCAATAAATTAAGCCAAATATGGTCAATACCAATTGAGCAATTTGTGCTTATCAATTTGCCCAAATGTCTGTAATTTGGGCAAATTGATAAGCACTCTGTTCCAAGGAACAAGAGCGCCAAAAAGAGGGCGACTTGCAATTTTCAGGGTAGGTGTCGCATCTCAATGTGTTATATGAGTTCGTTAATATAATCGGTCAAACGGTTTCGGAATTATACCCATCTGAAATTTTGTTGTTATTTCCTCTATAACTCGAAATATACTAATCTGATTCAATTTCAACTCGGCAGTTACTCGTAGAATGTCAATGCACTAATTTTCGTGAAATTTCGTGAATATCATATTACTTGAAAAAAAATGTTTTTTTTTATATAACAGGAACTATGCGTCAGTATCAGCTGAAATTCCGCACATAACTTCGAGCCACCATTTTACAATCGAGTACCGAATTTCAGCTCGATCGACTTCGTATGAGGCGTGAACAGACAACTGAACATGCGCGCAAAAGGTGCCGATTTCACATCAGTGCTCTTATGACATTTTTAGGATTTTAGTATTAATCGAAAAGGACACATGAGTGATTCATCGAAATAATTTATGAATGTTGAAATGAGACACTTCGGGAATTACATTGAAAATATGTCGCTATGAATTCAACAAAGCATTCATCAAATGCTGACCACTTCAATTAATCTCTGAAATAAATATGAACATATAGGATAGTTGTAATATTTGAACGATTTGTTTATGAACACACGTTCACTGAACTAGACGTTTATTGTAATTCCTTAATTTATTATTATATTTCGCATCATTTTAAACCCGCCATGGAAATGGATTTATCTCTGCTGCTTTTCAGAATTGTCTCAGTGACGAATATTCCAGTTAATGGTCTAATCATTCAAGTAAACCTACTGTATTTGAATAGACAGGGAGGGTTGGTTCGTAATTCTTCAGATGAAGCAGTTACACATCGTTTCGGATGCTATTCTGTGATTGATTTTCAATACGGTGCGACCCAATTGTATCTTCTGGAGCGAAATACGAAGCGATTCCCCAGGTTTAGCTAATAAATCTACAGTCTTGGAATAGTACAAGCGTCCACATCTACTAAACAATGAATGAACTTGGGATCTATAATATATTATCCCTGGACAGGGTGATTTTAACGTGTGTGCCTGTACTCAAAGCTGAATTATCAATCACTCAGGTATGCGAACTTGAATTATTACTTTTAGCCCAGGACTATTATAGGTTTTGAACATAAAATCCTAGAACTAGCTGAAATTTGATATACTGACTCTGTATTTGATAATTAACCCTTAAATGCATGATTTTTTATATTCAGCTGTGATAAATATCAACGGCTCAAGTAAGTGTTCAGGAGTAAGGTAAAAATAATAAAAAAATTCAATTTTTTTTATGGCCATTTATTGAAAAAGAATGGTATGTTGCCAAAAGGCAGCACCATGCATAAGAAGATCTACAGCACTCAATTCACAGGACAGTTATGGAAACAGTTATTGCCTTTATTCAAACACCACATTTTTTGCATTTGGTACGGGTGAAGCCCTTACAATTAGGAAACTTGCAACACATTTTTTTTTTCTTCTATTATTGCCCAGTGTCCACATTGTCACTTCTTACATCCTTGGGGGGAACGTTTTGGGTTGGTTTTTCTTGCAAATAACCTTGGTCTTCGGAATTTTCTTGTTTACCTTTTTCTCGTGTTTTGAATTAGAAGTGTACGGTAAATTTCTATTTTCATTTTATTGCGATATTTTCTGATCGGATTCATTGTCAACTTCTTCTTGTGATTCATCGCAATGGTCTGGAACAAATGGGTGATCTGTTGTACTATCCCTATCTGAAAACAGCTCAACAATCTTAACAACTGTTGAAAACTCCCCAAGCTTCCACCTCTTGTGTCATAAGATATACAGGGTGTGAAAAAAATTACACAAATACATTTTTTTTAATAGTATCTTCTTAAAGGTACTTCAAATAGTACAAATAAGTGTAGAATAAAAGATCTGTGAATATTTATTAGAAAGGAAAAAATAAATGAGCAATATGCAATGATCATAGCAGGTTGTCCATTTATTTCTGATATTTGAGTAGGTAGAGGTAGACGAACACATTATTTTAATAGTTCAAAATATATTAATAAAATACTATCCTCTTTTCATAATTTAATAGTTCATACCACTTACACATTCTTTTTCAGCATTTTTTTGGTACCAACATTATGACAATACTGTATATAGGAACATGTCTCACAACTTAAGGAAGTAAAGGGTAATATTAACCTCAGTGGTCAACGAACAGTAATTTCTTCTGATGATTCCATTATGTTCTTCTTTCTTATTGCCTTCATAAACTACATCATTAAAATGATCCAATTCTAAATCTTCTGAAACATCATCCCCAATATTTATACATAAATTATTCAATATGTGATCAGTCATAATTATTTTCGGTTTCAAAACAGTCTTGTATATATTCACAAATTCAAGAATCGAATACTTGTTTCCCAACATAAAATATTTTCACACTACGAATTGACAAGTCTGTAATAGCTAGACATTTTTAAGATGACATTTATGAACAGTGAACACAGACAGATTATGTGTTCACATTCTGTGAATACATATTTGAAATTTTGAAAAATCATATCTCCGAAATTATATGATTGTTAGAGTGGAAAATGATTTCGATGGATTCTTATGATAAAACATTTATTTTGAAATTTGTAAAGTAAAATTTTTTTTTTCGTTGCTCCGGAACCATCAAACCGATTCTGCCCAATAACGAACTTAACCGAGATATTTATCTCTCAAACCTACTCTGAAAATTTCAACTGCCTAGCTCATTCCGTTCGAGAGTTATCGTGTTGACGGCCACACCGGCCGGACAGAATCGATTTTGACCACGGATTCTTGATCAGTGAGTCGAACCAAATCGTTCAAGACCCTTTTCATAAAAAAATTCGAAAATTACAGACATTTGGGCAAATTGATAAACACTCTGTTCCAAGGAACAAGAGCGCCAAAAATGAATTGAATCAAATACATCGAACATTCACGAAGAATTCAGTGGTTCGGTGGAGAGGCGGAGCCTTTATCACTTCTCGAAAAAATAAAAGAAGATTACAAACCCTCACGGAGCGTATTTGGTCGGAACGCAAACGTTTATGACACTTGTGTGTATTTTCGGAAGTGCCGTAAGCTCAATCAGTTAGAGAAGCCACATGACCTGCTGAAACTTCCGAACAAGTAAAGCGAAGAGGGTATCGCTGAAAAAATAAACACCCCAGAGACAACCGCTTGGTCGCTAAGGGATCCCAAATTTTAAGAACTTTGCAGCAACTTCAGCTATCCCTCAACTGTCTAGCTGTTTTAATCAGATCTGAAGAGAGACCCGACTATCAAATTGAACATTGTGTTGAATTCATTGTTTTTCGTCCAATTAAGGAGGGGTTTAATTAATTCAAGTAATGGCGTTCAAGATTTGAACTCCTCTGTTTGCATGTGAATACATTTCCTGTAATATGAATATTTTCGTTTACGTTTGTCATTTTCATTCCTGGTATGATGATATCAGACGTTGCCAATTTCAAATGTCTTCATCGAAATAATTTGTCCCAATTAAAAAAAACTTATTTTCAACAAAGATGTTGTGGCTGAGCAATAATAATCTGTAGGGCTTCACGCGAGAGCGAGATTTTTCTCGTCTCGTCTCGTTCTCGTCTCGTAAAAGCGAGACGAGACATTCTCAAAAATATTATAGGCGATACCGAGACCACATACAGCGCAACACGAGAGTCTCGTATTTGGTCTCGTTAAATTTTCTGTATGAAGTTTCATATACGGCTCGACTTTTTTCAACACCCTGTTGAAAGATTATTTTCCACAGCAGGTATGATCATGGCAAAAACACGTACATCATTGAAAAATGATGTGATGCAAGCATGATTATGTTTGAATTCTTGGTCATTGAGTAATTTAAAAGTTGAAATTATCAGTGTTTAAAATTAAAAATGATATGTACATGTAAAAATATTCTTGTATAAGAGCGTAATAAATATAGCTTCACAAAATTATTCATTATTGTATACCATTTCGTTTATATATTATAATATTTATTATCGTTATTCAGAATTAAGCGAGACGAGACGAGACAACTGATAAGGTGACGAGAACGAGAATTAATTTTTAGGGAGTTGGCGAGAGCGAAACGAGATTTTTTATAATCCCGCCTACTCTCCTCTCGTGTGAAGCCCTAATAATCTGGGATTAATAAATCGCAGATATCATCATAGGCACCGCAGAAATTTTTCTAGGGGGAGGCATGACCGAAATATAGATAAAGACGTTTCTCGTCTCATAGAATGAGTCGAGTTTTGAAATTTGGCACACAGCCGTTATTCCAAACGAGTTATCGTTCTGGAATATTTTCATTCGAAAGACACTTCCGAATTTACCAAAATTGGAATTAAAAAAAAAAACTAACAATTTTTTTTCACCAGCATTGAATTGCTTGCTTAATTCGCTTCAATTTTATCTGCATCATATTTATACAGTTGCCATGGTTACGGCTCTAGGCTATTATCAATCTTTTCCAAGGAAACATACTTTTATCTAAAATTATCAGATAAATTCGGGTTATTGAGGCTAATGCGTTAAAAATAATAAACAAAACATGCTTGTTTTTATAACGAAAACCATTTTCCATTTTGACATGTAAAAATTGGGAACTCTCATAATAATGATAGTAAGAAACAAACCAATAAGTACAGTAACTTCTATATAAGGTAGATTCTTAGGTTCTACTGAGCGTGCTTCCACCAGATTTATATTCTGAGCCTTGATCCTCTTTAGTTTATATTATCATGAGTGTATCCTACCTGCCTGAAATAATGTTGCAGGTATTATCTGTCTTTTTACGAGTGAATTGTATTTTATGGCAATCTGCTATATTTTATGTTCCTTCGAAACAGAAAATATACAATTTCGAGTTGCTGTTCTATCCCTGATTTAATAATCAACCACGGCTGCTTGGGGACTTTTCATTGTGATAAAGTTTCGGGCCACGACCAAGACATTCAGAATTGCAGGATATGAAATTCAATATGAAGATAATCGAAGACATGAAATTTAAAGACTTAAATTCGTTTATCTACGGTATTATCAGAGAAAAAAATTGTTGTAACATTCACTTTATCTGGTAGTTCCTCACTTTAATAATTATTAATATGCTAGACGTGAGACTGAAATAATTATAGTATTTTCCTCAGTTTATATCCCATATTTTCAACCATATAACAATTCCTCTTTTGAAAATGATTTTTCCAGCAAAAGAAAATTATTTTTTGAATATTCAATTCCAAGGATCAAGCAGCAACTACTTCCTAAATACCCCTGAATTCTTTGCAATTTATATTTGAAAAAAACTTGCTACGACTTTTTTAATCGAAATTTGGCAAGTAAAGATTCAAATCATGTTCACAAATCTATATGTACGATATAATGGAATTAATTTTTTGATGAATCCAAAATGACCGTTGCCTTTCAGTTCATGAAGCACACAACAAGGATATCATAATATGGCAAATTTTGCCGTGAGTTAAATAATATGAGCAGTGTTTAATTTAAAAAAATTATTCAGAAATAATATTCATCTCACGATAACTTGAGAACGGAAAGAGATAGTGACTTGCAATTATCAGGGTCGATTGAGCATCCGAATGCAACATTCGAGTTCGTTAATAAGCATAATCGGCCAATCAGTTCTGGGGTTAACCTATCTGAAATTTTGTTTTTATTGCCTGCTTAATTCAAAAAATATGAAACCAATCCGATTCAAATATGGCAGTTATTTGTACAATGCTGAAGCACAAATTCTTACGAAATTTCTTGAGGATTGTATCAGTAAAAAAATACTAGTATAGAATGGTGACAAATCTTTTTGTCCTGGAATATTTCTCCAAAGAGCTATTTTGTTATAGTGGTCTTTTCGAAGCACACAGAAGGGTTCTGGTCCAGCAGGTGTGGCTCTGGAGGCCCTTTTCTAAGGTAGGTAACGCATTTAATCATAACAAAATCTCAGTTGTTGCATTTCAATGTGTAAAACACAAAAATAATTCCAATGGTGGTGATTAAGATCCAAGGAATGAATAGAGAAATTGATCTTAAGGAGATGCTCTAAGTTCTTACCGTTCATATCAAGGAATTTGTTCTCACAATGCTATTCTCATCATGAGGAACATCACGACACTTTTCATCGAGGAAAAAATTCAATTTTCTCACGTGGAAAATATTTCCTGACTACAATGAACTTGAAGCGAAAAAAGTGAAGGAAAACAGCTCATGTCAAGTTCACTGCTATGAAGTCATACCAGGAATGTCTGCTTTATCTTGTTGTATCACGGTAGAATCAATTGAAAAGGGACTCACCTATCTCAGAGATTTTCATTTCATCCCGAGGAGTAGTGATATCGTTTTAAACCGAAGTCCAGAAAATGAACCCGTCACTAAATGGCATAACACTTTTCTGACGTTATCATTTCGTATTTTGCAACGGAGTGAAAGGAATGGGTAGGGGAATTTTCAAGTTCAGCTCACATCGAACTGTTTGTCAATATGATTGTAGAAAATTGAAGAAATGTAGGAAATCATAGGACGGAAGTGATGGCATATTACAGCTACGGCTATGCTCCATCGAGCGTGCAAATGATTTGATCGACCTTCAGAATGTCGAGTTCAAGCTGCATGCCTCAAGTTTTTCAGGTCATATTATCTGGATTCGATCGCAATTCCTCCTCATCTTCAGACTCATCAGTTAAGATATGAGGGTATTTCCGTAATTTATAGGGCTTCACGCGAGAGTGAGATTTTTCTCGTCTCGTCTCGTTCTCGTCTCGTAAAATCGAGACAAGACGAGACGAGACGTTTTCAAAAATATGATAGGTGATACCGAGACCACATACAGCGCAACACGAGAGTCTCGTTTTTGGTCTCGTTAAACTTTTGGTATGAGGTTTTATATACGACTCGACTTTTTTCAACACCCACAGAAAACAATTGAATATGAAGAGTTGCCACTATAATTACCAATATACTTTGCCTATATTATGCATCGATCGTTCTAGAAATACACGATTTTTTAGAAGATCATTTATCCGTTATGACCTTGCGATAATTGAGATTATTTTTTGATAGATAGAAACGGATGCCATTATGAATTCAATACTTAACGGACATCTTTTATTGCCCCTAAATCCCAATGCTTTGAAAATTTCGTCTCTATCTGAACATCTGGAGAAATGTATTCTCTTGTGCTCCTTGTAGTGAAGAAGTGAACAATTATTGTATACATCTGTGGAACTACGTATAATAAAACTGGTAAAGAAATGAAGCTATTCAATGTTTCGAAAAGTGTTGTGAGGAATACGCCAAGAACACCCTCAATGATCTACCCACTGGGAAGGTTTTCTTTGAAAACTATACCAAAATTTTCAATTCTATTAAAAAATGTATCTACATCGATAGCCTATTTAAAACATCAACAAAACTTTCGAAATATTGGAGAGCTGAGTTTGATGAATATTTGCTGTTAGAAAGAGCAAATAGGAATCAAAATATTTTACAGTGGTGGACAGTGATGAAAAAGTTCTTCCTACACTTTCCAAGATGGCCGATGATTTATTAATGGCTATATCCGTACCTGTTGAAAGATTATTTTCCACAACAGGTATGATCATGGCAAAAACACGTACATCATTGAAAAATGATGTAATGCAAGCTTGATTATGTTTGAATTCTTGGTCATCGAGTAATTTAAAAGTTGAAATTATCAGTGCTTAAAATTAAAAATAATATGTAGGTACATGTACAAATATTTTTGTATAAGAGCGTGATAAGTATAGCTTTACAAAATTATTCATTATTGTATACCATTTCGTTTATATATTATAATATTTATTATCGTTATTCAGAATTAAGCGAGACGAGAACGAGACTTAATTTTCTGGCAATTGGCGAGAGCGAGACGAGATTTTTTATACTCTCGTCTCGTGTGAAGCCCTAGTAATTAATGCCGCAATTCAACTTCTGAATACTCAATTCCTCCATAGCATTTTTTGACGTAATATACAGTTTAAAGAATATTAGTTGGTATATATTTTGAACCAACTTTTATGCCTGAAGAAGTTTCGATTGGTTATTGTGAATAGGGTTTTGGACAGAAATTAGGATACATTTTTTCGCCGAAAATGGTCTCAAACGATTAGGTTCGACTCAAATTCTATTCTGTCCATTACCATTATAACTTTCGAACGGGAAAAGATAGCGACTTGCAATTTTCGGAGTAGGTTGTGCCTACAAATGTGACGGTTCAGTTCGTAAATGGGCATATAATCAGCCAAACGGTTTCGGAGTTATACCCATCTACAGTTTTGTTGTTATTTCCTCAATAACTCAAAATATAAAAGAAAATTGAAATCGTGCAAAGTTTCGAGAGGAACTAGAAGAAATTGGTTCAAGCCCTGTGGACAGGAGCTTTCTGGCGCTCTTGTTCAAACAGACAAATTAAATCTCCGAAAGTATTGGTTTCTCAGAGTTGGGAATTAAATCAATGGATTGTTATGAATGCACTTCATCTTAGCAGAAATTGAATTCAAACATCATAGAAGAATTTAAATTCAACAAGAGTGCCAAAAATTATCAATCCAAAACCAATAGACAAATTCTACCCAGCAGCGAACTCATCCAAGATATTCATTTCTCAATTCTATGATGAACGATAATATATATTCATTCCTCAAATCCACTCCAATACTCCAATACACCAATATTTCAGTTTTGTTTTTACTGGACATATTCTGAACTCAATATTATTAACTTGAAAATATCAACCAACAAAAAATATGATATCCTATTATAATTCTTATAATTCTACGATTGCTGAAATGAATTAGACAATGTCATGTCTCAGGAAAATAAGTTGACATTATAACAATTCATGCATATGATAATTATATCATTCTGTGAAAACGTAGAAATACGATTTATCATTGTAATTTTGAAAAATCATATCTCCGAAAGTATTAGCTTGTTAGAGTTAAAAATGATATCAATGGATTCTTATGGTAAAATTGCATATGGAAAACAATTCAATTTAGAATTTGTTATGTAAAAAAATATTTTTTTTGTTACTCCGAAACCATCTGTCCGATTTTGCCCAATAACGAACTTAGCCGAGATATTTATCTCCCAAACCTACTCAGAAAAAGCGCTGACATATTCATGATGAATATCTTCTCCAATGAAACAAAATTTCACTCCCTTTTTAATTTGGATTGACAAAATATCTGGAAATCATACCTGAAACAGAAAATAAGGCAGAAAATCAGTTGATAATATTACCTACATCAGCTCTCTGACCAGGAATAGATTTTAATATTGTACCATTAATTGTTTTCCACTAAGCCTTCGTAGTATTATCAACAACATCGTCAGAGTAATGTTGTTTCAGAAATTCTATGTTTCGAATCTATGTTGATTATTTTCTTACAGGTCAAGAAGGACAGCTCGATGAATTTTCATGCATACCGTTTCATGATATTTTGTCTAATTTTTTTCCTCAGTTACACTTCGCGTGTGAAGCCAGGGCGGGCAGCTAGTAGTTAATAATGTGGTTCCAGAATTGAAGGGTGATATTCTCAATCCCGTCAAATGAAACCCCTGTCGCAACAAAGTCGTCCGAATAGATCCCTGTTCCTCGCAAAATCCTCTCAGCTCAAATTTATATTTCCGTGGCTGTCAGTTCGAAAAGAAACGGTTGACAATAACTGGAGCAGGCCAGAAGGGTTGGAAAGAACAGATAGAGTAGGGTAGCGGAGGCAGGCATATCGCTACGAGGTACCCAATGGTCGCGTTCATGAATGAAGTCTAAAAGAGCGGGGAAACCGGAGCAAGATTCAAAAGTGAACACATGTCGGACCGCCAACTTCAAAATACTCCGCAGTGCAACGGTTTCGTGGGGTGGGGCATCGTCACCGGCTTCGGGAAGGTTCGAAGCATCGAAAGACCTCCTCCAGAAGGAAGAAAATATTTATTGCATAAAAAATATGCAATTCGAAGTAACAGCAGAGTTGGCGGGAGCAAAGTAAACAAATCTGGAGGGCGCGCCTGCGCGACCCGGAGGCGGCCTCGACCCCTGGCAGCGTGCGCGCTCAGGATGGTCCATATCGATCCTCCCGTCCCCGCAATCAGCATCCACCGGAGTACTAGACGGAAAAGCGTTGACTTCGCAGACGATAACGAACTGGGGTGCAGTGAGGTGCACCACCCTCGTGATATGGCCAGTGAGCATCCGCGCGTGTGGCCCCCCAAGCAGAGCTAGTGGCGGGGCAGGAACTTTTACTGAATCGGAAGGCGCTTAACATATCCAACAAAGGGTCTGGAAGGGAATGACGGCCAAATCTGGAGGACTAAAATGAGCTGTGTCTTAACAAGTTAGACATGGTATCAAGCGAGCGAGTGGTAGCACTGCTGGCTGCAGCCTTCATCCTCTGCATAATGCCTCCAGGTGAGCCCCAAAAATATGCATGCTCTCTCTTTGAACTCGCTCCTAGCCGCCGGACAACCAAAACAAACTTCAAACTTTGTAAACAAACGCAACTTCTGCTTACCCAACCTCTGCACCTACTAGAAGCAACAATTGCTTGTATTCAATTCGGGATTTTGTTCGGCAGTTAATTTTTTTCTCCTTCAAAATAATAAAAAAAACACTTGGCTAAAGTTTTATCTTTTGATTTCATTAATTATTCAAATTTTTGTTAACTTAATTTCTTCGAATCTTCACCAGAACGAACTACCGCCTGATTTTCATCTTTGATATTCAGTTTCAGTTCATGAATTTATTTCGTCAACATTGAATCCTGTAATCTCTGACCCTTTTCATAATAATTAATATGAAATTGTTCCCTCTCAATTCATCATCATCAGTCTTTGATATTCAATATTGCTAATTGCACCCTTGTCATTATTTCTTACGAGGAATAACATCAGCATATTTCTAAATTATTCTGGAACCATCTATTATTTTCCCAAATTTTCTATGTGCCGTCGGCAGGAGTGATTGAAAGATAGCGCATCAAACAGTATTTTTCATTGAAATATCTTGATTTATTTGTAGCCATTTCCTGCAGTAGAAAAATCTCAGAGGTTACTGCTAGGGTGGTGTAAAGCAAATTTTGAAAAAATTGGACTCAACTTCCACTTTCGAAGAACATTGAAGAAATTTTCTTCAAACTGATGGTATTTTTTTTCATTTTTTATTTTCCGAAGAATCTTCAAAAGTACCTTAAAATCACTAACTTGTAAGACAAATATTGAATTAAAATAAAAATGAAAAATTTATCAAAATAATTTATACTTTGTTACATACCCACACTGAACAATGTTTTATTCATAAATTTCCAATGAAAATAGTAAAAAAAATATTTCAACGGTAAAACTAAAAATAAGTATTGTCTAATGAATGCTACGTATAATTATAATTCATACAATGTAACTTGTAAATGTTGCAACTGGAACAAGTACGAAATGAAATGATTAACAATGAAATTTGGAAGATGTCCATTCTCAGAAAGGCAGAGAGAAATTTCGAAACGAGAAAAAAACGATCGTAATCTCAGAAAATCAGATCAGTATTTACATAAGGCAAGTTCCAGTTGAAGCAGTGTTCAAATATATGATCATCTAACACAAGTCTCTGAGGAATGTCTCTCAATTTGATACTCCAACGCCATTTTTAAATTGTTAAGATTTTTTATTATAGGAATTTCCATGTAAGAATTTAACACCAGCTGAAGCAATCAGTATCGTGAAGTTATATTGATATTATTTTCGGATTAGAGTTAGACGATATTTAAAAAACACCATAAAAACTGGAATTCTTCATATGTTCAGGATATTTTCAATTTACAACTGAAATCATGTTTAGCATATGTAATTTTTTGTGTCATTTGAATATAAAGCAACAATCTATATTGTGATGAGCTTTTTGGTACACAATGTACCAAATATAACTGCAAAATACTGTTTAGATTTCAAATAGGAAGTTACTCCACAAATTGACTTCATCAGGTTCGAATCCTCGCAAATCATATTTGAACAATATGCCTAACTCATCTACACCGTTAAATGAGATACTAGGAACTCTGTTAAAAGCGAAACTTTCACTGGGATTGTAGATTCTGGCGACATGTATCTGATAATTGGATTTACGAAAAAGTTTTCAGTCATCCCGATAGTTGGGAATCCGTAACTTTGGAAAGCTTTCGGAGCTAATCAGTATTCTTGACACCAGAAGCTCATTAAGGGGAATTTGCCACTTAGCTGTGTAGTTTGAATGTCAACTTAGTTGAATAATAACACTGCCATACTAACGATGTAATTTCATCACTTAGTTATGTTTTGTCTTTATCAAATTCAAAGCATGATTGTATCAAGTCCTTGCTGACTCATAATCTATCGATAAAATTATTTCAGTCAGAGGTTTTTTTATTTATAGTAGAAATGGGAAATAATTAATTTTTGTTGCATTCAATGATGGAAGGTTTATTATATGTAATGAAGAACAATATTAGCCAACTGCCCCCCACGCTTCTTTTTGCAGGACCATACTGTCCAAAGAAGTTGAATAACATGGTCTCGAAATTCAGGTTTATTTTCATGCATTCATTTCACCTAACCGACAAAGACACGATGTTTTTGATGATCAGCAGGCTTAAGTTCTTGTATTAACTGGACTATAGATGCAATATTCACGATATCGATTCTTCACATCACTAACTTGTCCCAACAGCTTGAATTTTTGGACCAATTTCCTAATAGCTAACCGAGAAAGTGCTTACGATGTCCGAGAAAACTTTTAACTTTGCAAAATGTTTCAGCAAAGTTTTAACCATTTTTGTAGTGAATTTTAACAATTTCGATTCATTGTTCGAACGTATATCGTTTCATTTTTATTAATATCATAGTTTCAGTTATCATTTGTCAAAAGATTACAAATATTAATATGACAGCTGTCAAAATACCCCCTGTAGAAGGACATAATTCAATGAACTCAATGCGAAATATCAAACTATGAGAATATGTTAAGATAATATTTTCATATTCCTATTATTCAACTTTTATCATCTCAGATTAAAGTCGAACAAACTCAATAGCAGAAAATGAAGTTTGACTTTAATCCATCAATAATATAAGCTTCATCAATACTGACAGTGATGTGAATCAAATACAAGTCTGCCTACCGCAAATTTGCGCAAATCAATAGTTTCGCTCCTTGTTCGCCCCATTTGTCAATCAAAGCTTCCTGAATGAATTTGTTATTATACAGGGTGAGTCTTTGATCACTGCATTAATTTTAACCAAAGATTCCTCTCATCAAATGAAACACTTTTTTCCTTTAACATTTTTCCAAATTCAGCTCAGGTAAAAAGATACAGGCTGTTGAAATTTTGAAAAAAAATCAGTTTTTAGTTTGTAGCTTTGACATCCTTTTTTCGAATGAAATGAATGTTGGCGTAAAGTTTTCTATAACTACGATACATATTTTCCAAATATTAGTTATTTTCTACTTCTACTGGTTTTCTAGTTATGGACTCGTGGATTCATAAAACTAAACGAAATTAGCATAGAGAAAGCATATAAAGTTTTTCTTGAGTCATTTCAAGAATATTTAATCGTTTTAGAACATTATATTATTCTTCATCATTTCTCCTTAAACGCACCGTTTTCGAGATATTCTTCATTGAATGTTTTAAAATGGAAAACTCCAGAAATTTCACTACTTTTATGGATCCGTCCCTGAGCGTTGGAATCCCGAATCAAGCTGTAAACCACGTTACCATGACTTATTCTCGTCCGCCAACAATGTCATAGATAATTTATATGCGGGAGTGTATTGGCACATTGTGAAATCTTTAAACGCTTGTGACTTTTTACCTGAGCTGAATCTGGGAAAATTCAATAACCAAATTGTGGGAATTCATTTCCAAAATCAGATTTCGTCCTTCTGAACAGGCAATCCGGGCTCTAATGGGCACATTTCGTACCAAAACTGGATGGTGCAACATACTACATAGCTAACGAAACCTTCTATACATTTAAGGTAAAATTTGGTGAAAACATTATTCAAGAAATGGTCCTGCCGATTGGTCTCCAAGGTCGTGCGATTTAACACTTTCTGATTATTTTCTTTGGAATATGTTCAATCTTATGCTGACGAACCAACAGCTCTGGCATTAATGAAATAAAGCCACAATTATTGGATAAAGTGGTTAAAAATTATTTGTGGTGGTCATATGCTAGATATCGTTCTCAAATCATAAATGGAATTGAAATAATTTAAAAAACCTGCTATCAATCTTTTGATGTCTCATTTCAATTTGAATTTCTCATACTTTTAATATATACAGGGTGAGTCCTTAAGTTCTACATTAGTTTTACCCAAAGATTCCTTAGATTAAGCTAAACAATTAAAAAGTGTTTCATTTGAGGAGGAATCTATGCCTAAAATTAATGTATAATTCAAAGATTCACCCTGTATATTATAATTCTCAGCATTTAAAAAAGATATAGATGGATGGAAGTAACCCATTGTTATGCGTTTAGCCAATATTTTACAATAAATACAAGAGATCGAAAATATGATTGTTGTTCTAACTCAGTCAACTTTAAATAAATACGATTTAGAGTAACATAGTATTTATCATGATATTTGGAGTTTATTTATGCGTTATGCTATATTAATATCAAAAACATGTTGCTCCTAACTCACGTGATATCACAACAATCGAGTTGACTACGTTTTCAGTCGATAATAATTCATGCCATCCAAATCTTCCCTTCTTTATTGATCATCGAATTTTATTGAAGAATTTTCAGTTTATGTTCGGCGGATCGGACCCCATAAAAGTGCAGTATTTGATAGAGTGGGTTTCCGAAAAACTTCCTCTGAATAATATCCCTCTCTGGTGCTCACAATCACGCACTGGGGTTTCTCGAAGGTGCCATCAATTTATTATTAATGCCTCGTGAAATTTCAATGGTTGAACCTTCTGAATATCTGCCTGCTTTTGAATGGAATATTCAGGGGAATAAAGAATGAGCAGGAACAAGCATCTCGAACAGTTTCATTTTAATTCGAATTTTTGGTAAAGAGAATGGAAACTTGAGAAAATGTGCTAGTGAACGATCATAACTCACGTTTTCGAAAGGTTCTTCTCCAGAGGGAAGCAATTCGAACTTCAACTAATTCAATTTTGCCATCTAAATCAGAGAGTTCTGGGCTGGCGCATCGTCTTGCTGAAAGAGAATATTTTTCCTCCCCGATTCTTTGCGTTTTCTCCGATGATTTCGGTGTCCGAGGAAACCGCAATGCCGCATTATATCTGTCGCACCTTTGGTTGCTTTCTAGCAACAATGCTGATTGTTGATTTGATTCAAAATTGTAGTGGTCCGTATTTTGCATGTACCACTATTGGCATCTCGAAAACGGTTGATGATACGAAGGTTTAATTAAACAAAAGTTGCCTATTTTAGTGAACAATGAAACGATGTTCCAAATTTTAAATATCATGAACAAAATACAGGGTGAGTCTTTGACCACTGCATTAATTTTAACCAAAGATTCCTCTCATCAAATGAAACACTTTTTTCATTTACCATTTTTCCAGATTCGACTCAGGTAAAAAGTTACAAGCGTTTAAAGATTTCACAATGTGCTAATACACTTCCGCATATAAAATATCTATGACATTGTTGGCGGACGAGAATAAGGCATGGTGACGTGGTTTACAGCTTAATTCGGGATTCCAACGCTCAGGGACGGATCCATAAAAGTAGTGAAATTTCTGGAGTTTTCCATTTCAAAACATTCAATGAAGAATATCTCGAAAGCGGTGCGTTAAGGAGAAATGATGAAGAATAATATAATATTCTAAAACGATGGAATATTCTTGAAATGACTCAAGAAAAACTTTATATGCTTTCTTTATGCTAATTTCGTTTAGTTTTATGAATCCACGAGTCCATAACTAGAGAACCAGTAGAAGTAGAAAATAACTAATATTTGGAAAATATATATCATGGTTATAGGAAACTTTACGCCAACATTCATTTTATTCGAAAAAAGGATGTCAAAGCTACAAAATAAAAACTGATTTTTTTTCAAAATTTCAACAGCCTGTATCTTTTCACCTGAGCTGAATTTGGAAAAATGTTAAATCAAAAAAGTGTTTCATTTGATGAGAGGAATCTTTGGTTAAAATTAATGCAGTGGTCAAAGACTCACCCTGTATACGGGGAAACCGAAATGAACCGTTTTCATCGCTCCGCACTGGCGTCTCTAGGAATATGGAAATGTGTTCAAAAACTTCCTTCTCCGTTTTCAATTTTCTTCGATGTGATATGCTTTGATTTTCAATATGACGTTTCGTTCTTCGCATGCCACCCTCTAATCAATTTTTTGAAATGGTGAAATAATGACTTTGGGAACTCGCATTGTGACATAATTGCGAATATCTAACAAGGTTACTATTGTGAAGTCTTTGGGTGATCACATCGTGAATATTCAACTTTTGTTACATTCGCTATATCTCCAGAAGATTATTTCAAGTATTCTATAGGCAATCTTACGGAGATATCTTATAGACCTCACTTTGTGACTTGAATGAGAATATCTATCAGTTACTCCGCATGGTGCTCGCTGGGAGCTCGCAATAGGGCATAAATGCCCAAATGTGACTTCTCAGTTACGTCTTAGGGAGGGCTGTGTTGATTGGGATAGAAATAATTATAGTTTGATCTGCCACACCAATAGAATCATCAAAAACACCTAGAATAAACAACTGTATATGCTCGCACAAGAATAATGAGCTTCATGACATATCAACGAATTATCGGTGATGTCCAGTTGACCCCATTCGGACATTGATTTGACCAATAATTCCTGCTTGCTGATACTTTAAATCCACATGTTATCATTCATAATGTATCTATTCAAATAGCGTAAATTCATTAACGAACGGCGAAATTAAATCGATGTGGGTATGATTGCGGATGTTTCTGCTTCAAACCAGACTGTTTCAATACCAGCATGGAATTCGTAGATTGCTATTGGTTACTAGAATCAACGTGTTGATCTGAATGTTACTGTTTAATTTGAATGTATCGATTTCTAGCATTAATTTCAAAGAAGACCTGTATAATATCGGTTTTAACACGATCTGTGTATGCAGAATAACATGTTCTAGGGCTCGAAACAAATGTTGGTTGAACGCGAAATACCCTTTTCTGAAAAAATGGAGAACATGAACAATTGCTGTTGATGGCTAGTAGATTAGACATGATCGTTTGCCCCGGAGGAAGCCTCTCTGCACTACTATCAGTGAGATCTTCTGAGTGTTGCCATATGCCTAGTATCAGTTGTGTTAATACTTTTATACAAAATGTGCTTGATGGTTTTAGTTTTCTACTACTAATAGTTTTTCTGCAGGCTAAATTATTCCTCTCTTATATTCGACGAGCTGGACCAAAAAGGTCCTCTCAATCAGCAAATAAGAACTGAGGAAATTGGCGGGTGCATGGGACACTGTTCTGTGAATTTTCATCTGCGGAAAATCATCATAAAAGGCTAACCACCTTGACTCGTGATTGCTGAAACCAGACCAAGTGATTAATTTAGTACCCAGGAAGGTAGTGAAGTTCACTGAGACTCTACTGCCTGACTGGTAAAAAGCACAGGGTTGCAAAATATACCTTTCAAGGTATTTGCTAGGTTTGTATGACCTTATTACCCCTCCTATAATCCGATCTAATCTAATACGCAGCCTCAATTGTTTCGTTTCGAATGCGATAGGGCAGGTTGTACCTTACCTTTTATAGGTGCGATTTGCTCTTCGTCTTGCTCAGTCTGGTGTTCGTTATTGGACGTAGTAAAGGCCAAGACCATAATCAGTTGACATGAAATATTTTGGACACGGGATGAAGGCCTTTTTTCCATTGGGAGAGCATCTGTCACTCTTTATTTTTTAATCTGTAAACACAGTTACTCAGACTTGCTGTCGTATAAATAAAGAACATATGCCCAAGTGATGCTCAGACAAAATAATTTTGCACCAAATTGTTACTCCTGTGAACATTCAGTGTGACAGTTTGAGTCATGCACAAACCGTCGCTGTTGACTTGGTGATAAGGTTCCATAAACAAGAATGTTTCAATACCAATATCGTAGAATGCAATCGCTTACCAGAATCATTGTTTTGATTTAAATGCTATTGCTTAATTCAAATTTACCGTTTTTTTTTAATCCCTAGGAGTTCAGAACTTGCAACATTTACATTTTCAAAACCTCATAATCTAAACTAGTCATCTGAAATCGAATGATGAAATTGTTTTCGAAGGAAAACCACTCATAATATGCCGAATGTCTGAATAAAATCGATGTTAACATGATCTGTGGATGCGGATAACTTGAAAAGGAAATAATGCAAATTTTGCCTCGGAACTCTACCGCAGAATAACACGCTCTAGGGCTCGAAACAAATGTTCGCGTTCTGCCTTGATATAAGAATCGGGCATCGATGAATGTAAAATGACCTTCTCTGGAAAAACGGAAAATATGAACATTTGCTGCTGGCTAGTAGATTAGACGTGATCGTTTGCCCCGGAGGAAGCCTCTCTGCACTGCGATCAGTGCGATATATTGATTGTTGCCATATGCCTAGGAAAAGGATATACGATTATTGTTACGTCTCCCAGTAGAGCAAGTCCCATTTGTGCATTAGCACAGATGAGACTTGTTCTCATGAAACCACAAGTACAACAATCTTCTCAACCAATCGTCTATACTGAAAAAGTGAAGACAGCAATAATCAGCCTCAATTCTTTCGTTAAAAGTGATAGGGTGAGTTGTAACTTACTTTTTATATGAGGTTTGCACGGTGGTCGTTATGACCATTTCATAGTAAACACCAAGGTCATAACCAATTCAAATGGAATATTTAGACTTGATGCCGAGGAATAATGAGTAATTAACATGTGCCCAAGTGATGCCCAGACATTAGAGCTGCACTGTGATATATGTTCGATGGTGCTTCCCTTTCTTATGCTGAGTGGGTGTGTCACAAGCTGAAGATCCCATTATCGGAATGCTACCCTGTAGTGGTCTTTTTCAAGTCCACATATTGGTTCTGGTCCAGCAGGTGTTACCCTGGAGGCCCTTCTCGCAAATTGATCGGATTTCTCATTTCCTTCAATACCCACAAATGATTCATCTTTTTGACTCTGGCCAGTTGCTTTGTTGTATTCCGGCATTCCCAGGACAGTAGGGAGCCCTGGATGAGTGAAAATCACATTATTTTTTGTTGACAGTTATTCTGAAATTTATCACACTGAAATTATTTGGAAAATCGTAGTGAGGCAGATTCACTTTACTTAAAAACTTCCATGTTCTAACACTTCCTCAACAAATTCAAGCAAATATGGTCAATTCCAATGGAGCAATATGCAAATTTGTTTTCTGTGTTCAAAAAAATACAAGTCGACTCCTTAAGATTCCTTTTTGTGTCATCACAACCCACAGCAGCGTTCTGGTCCTGCTGGTGTTACCCTGGATGCCCTTTCCGCAAGTTAATCGGACTTATCATTTCCTTAAATACCACAGTGCTCTGGCACCCATAGAAGAGTCACCTTATTGTCTTTAGCTAGTTTCCTTATGGAATTCTGCCATACCAGGGACAGTAGGGAACCTTGGATGGGTGATTCCAGGTCTCTCAGTGTGGCCTGGCTGTACTTTATGATGTGTGCCCCTTCGAGGTTCTATTTCAGACACTCTTGAACAGAAATATAGATAGCTAATGCCAGTGCCAGTAACATAAATGACTCTTCGTCCAATTAACGAGGTTCGCCGCATTCATACGGTCTCTTATGACCGTTGCAAAGGGTGTTTCGAAACCGAATATGGTTGGTTTTAGTCCAATAACCTCATATATCCTACCCAGCTACCAGTTTCACACAAAGAAAAAATTCTTACATCGTCCAGCAAGCTACATTTCCTTACATGTGCAAGGGAGGCAGATTACGAATGACCTCAAGGGCTGTTGTGGGAGTAGTATAGCTAGCTCCTGTGACATCAATAGGCATGTGGTGGCCTCGTCACCATGACAATGTAGCATATTATTGCAGAGTTAAGGATGAGTTCACGATTTCACAGTGCTAAAGTTCTGAAGGAACCCTTTGGAGTGCTATAATCCTGGAAGTTTCGGTCAGGGGGCCCTTCTGTTGGTTTTTTCTTCCTTCCAGGTTTGTTTCCCTAAGTCACAAAAAGGTTCGGGTTTTACGAACGGGATTGAAGCTCTTTTCTGGCAAGACTGAAAAGTCGACATTTTCGCTTGTCTACTCCCTTCATTACCGCCCCATAAAATCGATTTCTACTTGAGCTGTGGTTAGATCGGAAAGAAAATAATGCAAATTTTCCCTGAAAAAATCTACTGCTAAATAACAAGCTCTGGGGCTCGAACAAAATGCTCGCGTTCAGCCTTAATATTAGAAACGGGTATTGATGAATGCCGAATGGCCTTTTCTGGAAAACCGGGGAACATGAACAGCTTTCTGCTCAAGCCTAGGATCAAGTAAATTAGCTTATGAGAGAGGGAATGATTAGGGACCAATTAGTCTTCTTTGGGCATCAGCATATTTGCCATTCTGAACAGATGTAATTTCCATCTTTCAGGTTTAACCGTTCGCAGAATATTGAATTGTCCGCCTGACTCCTTCTATTGCGTTTCCAATAATTGATTCGGCTATAAAATGCATAAATCTATTATACCTCTATTGACAATGAAGCAGCTGTGTTGGAACCAGCATCTGGGTCACATTTGGTTAACGGAACATGCGCTGATCCAAGGTACTCATGTAAATATTTCTTGTTGAACTCTTGATGGCCAAATACACTTTACTGACCTTTTTTCATGATTCAATACAATTATGATTCAACAAAAATTGTCATATTGACTCTGATCATGGAATATAAGCAATATCATTGAAGTTAATATCCCACCAAGAAAAATCATATAAAACCACTATACGGGGTATTAAGTATTGGGAAATGCGTATACAGTAGGGTATAGATGGAGGACACCGCGGTGCTTCTAAATAACCTATATTTATGGTTCTATCGTTCTTTATAACCATAGGAACAGTTTGATTCTTCGTTAGACACCAAGCGAAAATCTTCAGAATAATTTTTTGTTGATAGATATTCTGAAATTCGAAAATTGTCACATTGACAGATCATAGAAACATAGTTTCACTTTGCCTAGAAATTTCCAAGTGACAACTCCTTTTTCAACAAATTCAACCAAATATAGTCAAATCAAATTGAGCAATTTGTAACAATGCATTCTCGGTTGAACAAAATACAGGTCAACTCCTTAAGTTTCCTTTTAATGTAATCAGATTCTGTCATCAGAATCTTTGTTTTACTCGAATCCATCATGTTCTACTATTTTTGATTTCTGTATGTCTCTATTTCCTAAATTGTTTTTATGTTCCGGCTTTCTTACTTCTAGTGGTCTCAATGTTTTCCTGTATACTATTTACCGCAAATATAAGGAATATTATATACAGAATTTTTGGATTTGTATTCTTCATGAATGGGTTTTGTCTATTCTTCATTAATGCCATTTTGTGTCTTGAAAATGGTTCTTATATTGAACTTTGAACCGATCCTCCGATTGTTTCCGAAAGGCCACGAAAATAAGGTTCTACATTCAATAGATTGGGGTGCTGTTCTTGTTGGTTAGTATGTTGTACTTGATTAATTTTATTGGAAGCTCCTCTATCGATATTCATGATTGATGTATTTTTCGGATATCTACAAGAAAATTCGAATTTCAAGAGTAGAACAAACTAGATTAGCTCTATCGTAAAGTGTTTTAATACCCCACTATGTTGATGGTTTGAATATAAATTCAAATATCTATAGTTGTGTCTGCTTCCTGAAGACACTTGTTTCGAAATGGCTCTGATACGAAACATCTAGAAAAAATGTAGTGTATTATTGATTAAATCAAACAATACGTACAGACCACTTTATTTTATTATTATTATCAAAAATGCATCAGAGGAGTCGAGAGAAGACCATGCTCTAGAAAACGTAATTGGGCGCGGGTAAACAAATTCCAGATTTTTGATTGTCTATTATGTTCAAAGGGGAGCAGCGTGCTAACATTTTGCCTGTCTGTAATTCTCGATTTTTCTGCTGAAAATGATCTCAAACGATTAGTTTCTATACTCACTGATGAAGAATTCGCGGACAAATTCAATTCTGTCTGGCTGTCCGTACGTTGCCACGATAACTTTCGAACGGAAAAACATAGTGACTTGAAAGTTTCAGAAACATCTGCCAATGTTTTTTTTTTATCGTTGAATATAATGGCTATGCCAGTCTTATATCGTACATCATTATGAAATGATCAATAAATAATATTTCAATACTCCGCTATAGAAAACTATTTCCTCTTAAATCTCGTAATATTCAGTGATTTCTTAACGAAACATCCTTTATATTTCACAGCGTTCTCAGAAAATCCAGTAAAATGATATTATTCTCGATATTGTATTGCATTCAAAGATCCTCGGAGCAGCATTCATCTCTCCAGCTTCATTTTGAAGACTTCAAATCCGAGCAGTTATTGAATAGACTCAAGTGAAGTATTGCGGAAATCGTATTACACCCCATTGTGATAGAAATGTTACCATTGTTATCGCATTTTCCTATTTTCATTTTCATTTGATAAAGTGAAAAAAATCGTTGTCACAACCCGAGATCTGAGCGTATGAATATTGATTATGGCATGAGAGCCTTTATTGCTTTGTTAGCGTCCATTTTTCCATTTCTTCGAATGACTGATTCCAATTTCAAGTACGCTTTTAACTGTATCCTGAGAATTTACCTTAGATTAATAAGTAATGATCAATATGATATAGGATGCAAACAGTGAGGTTGAAGAATCTATCCTCATTTTTCATTCCTGTCAGTTATGGTGTTACCCAGGGGTCTCATTTTGGCCCCATCTTGTTCATTTTTTTATGAACGATTTAGGCAGTGTTTCGCTAAGGTGTTACTTTTTAGTTTTTACTGATGACTTGAAGTTTCATCGCACCATATTATGTTATCACTATGCTGAGCTTATTCAGGCTGATATAGATCGCTTAGGGATCAGGTGTGAGACTAATCGAATGTTTCAAATATTAGTAAGTGCTTAGTTATCTCGTTTCCTGTTCAGGACAACCCCAGACTGTATTCTACTATGTAGATAATATTATTTTGCAGAGAACTGTTTCTGTTAAGGATCTTAGCATTCTCTTGGATGGTGATCTGAATTTTAATGCTCATGTGGGCGGCATCATAGGTGAAGGAAATAAAATGTTAGGTGTTATTGTTAGAAATTGCAATACGTTTTCTGAATCTACATTGAAATTTTTGTTCTGCTGTTATGTTATCTTCTGACCTGTGTTGATTGCTAGAGCCCTTGAAAGAGTTAAGAATACATCTTTGAGTTTTATTGGATCAATAGAAATGAAAAAGATTATTATTCAACACAGACTGGCAAAAAAAACAAGACACACATACTTATTACTTCTTCAAAATTGAAGTCCAACTACAGGAAAAATTTTTGTATGAAAATATGTCCAGTCTACCCCATACTTACACTCACTTGAAATATTCAAAGCTTGGCCTTTCAAGATTGACGCTTTTAAATGGAGAATTCACTCATTCTTTCTCAGACCACTTTCAAGTGGTACGTACATGATGATACGCCTAGCGTATCAACATGCTTGCCTCTCGTGGTTATCACTAGGTCAATGGCGTAACATGGCCTTGAACATTGAACCCGTTTGCCGTAAGTCTCTTCAGGAAACCATCCATGACCATGCTCCACAGTAGGGATGATAAAACCCTAGACCCTGTCCGTTAGAACAGACGCCCTGTTTTCTCCCAGAAAGGCTGTGATGGTCCACCCTTTAAGCATTGCCGATAACACTTGACAGTGGAGGATTCTATACCCTTACGTGCAGCCGCATTGCACTTGGATTCATGTATACATTGATATCGCAGAATATGGCCAGCAGTGTGTCCCGGATGGATAGGGTGCCTTCCACCTCCCCAACAAGAAGATGAAGGGCATCCACAGTAGATTCCCCAGGTCTATAGGCATTGCCTTCTGTGAGGCTTCATACTTCCTCTCAAATAAGTCAAATATGTGTCCATGGTTTTTAGGCTCCGATAAGTCCTCGCGCCCCACCTTGGGTATAAACGCTGCCCTTGCCTCTCTCCACTATTTGGGAATATAACTTCACGTGAAGCTAGCCCTGTAGAGCTTTCCAAGTAGAGCAACAATAAAATCAACATGTTTTTTTCAGCTAGCTCGGAAACATTTTGTCCATATCTGCCGATTTAAAGGGCCTGAAACTTGTGTAAACAGAATGAGAACTTGGCTGTATAATACCTAATATAAACCCCGAAGAAGATTTCTATTCTGCATTAGATTTCATGTAACTCACGATGAACCAGTGTGACAATTATAGTACTGGAGGTACTGAAAAACATTTAGGAATACAGTCAAATTGGATTAAAAGGACATATTCCATTTCCATATAGATTTCTGAAAACTTATCTACCGAATCTGATACTGTGCTTTCGAAAAGAGATTTTCCACTCTTCTAACTTGAAGAAGATATTGGTATATACATCTACATCTCCAGATGCGGCTATAAAAAGTACTTATTTGGGCATTAAAATCCAATTTCAGTGAACGTTGAATAATAAACACCATCACATGGCTTCGCTCAAACCATTCATTTCCCTCCGAAAGTTTGAAGTGAGTCGATTAGTCATAAGAAAGTGTCGCTTTCGATAAAGGTTACCTCCACTATAAATGATCCAGCAAGTTTTCACGGGATTGTATCTGGAGAGGTTCAATGAAAAAATCGAGAATATGGTTGGGAACTTTGGACACCAAACGAATATAAAAATTCAAATTTTAATATTATAAAATCCGAAGAACAACACTTTTCTGTGTTAAGTTCAACCACTGATATATTGTCGATGAACTTAATGTCTACGAAGGACTAAACATTTCGCCGTCTGGCATATGTATCACGAACGATGTTACCATCTTCTGAGATTAAATTAATTAATTACTTAAATTAATGGAGCAAGGCATGCCATCTTTCACTCTAATTAAATATTTGCTGGTATTACCGTTATTCATATACCGATTAGTGAGAACAAGGACTTGTTAATGGGGTTTAGATCATTATTGAGTAAAACTTCCCTTCTTTTATACATCCGATATCTTCAAGGGTTCTGGGATATTGTGTGACTGCTCGTGCGTTGTGACTTCCTTTGAAACCAGATATCATCCAAATCAATTGCCAGTTGCCGGATTGTCGGAATAATTTGGTTCTGTAATAGCGCCAGATATTTGGTAGCGTTGAGGTTACATACGATAGAGAACGGCATGATCATGTAATTCCTCTATACTGGATACGCACAGAAACATTTTCATGTTTATTTTTCGGGGATCAATATCGTACCACTGATGGGCTATGGTTTCTATTCAAGGAAAACGATGACTCATCAGTGACTTACATATCGTCCAAAACTATTTTTGACGCTCTTGTTCCTCGGAACAGAGTGCTTATCAATTTGCCGAAATGTATGTAATTTTCGAATTTTCGGCTGAAAATGGTCTTGAACGATTTGGTTTGACTCACTGATCAATAATCCGCAGTCGAAATCGATTCTGTCCGGCCAGCCGTCCGTCCGGCCGTTAACACGATAACTCTCGAACGGAATGAGCTAGACAGTTGAAATTTTCAGAGTAGGTTTGAAAGATAAATATCTCGGTGAAGTTTGTTATTGGGCAAAATCGGTCTAATAGTTTCGGAGTAAGAAAAAAAAAATTTTTTACATTACAACTATTGAATTCAAATTCTTTCAAGATGCAGTTTCATCATAAGAATCCATTGTTATGATTTTCAACTTTAACAAGCTAATACTTTCGGAGATATGATGTTTCAAATCTTCAATAATACATCGTAAGTTCTATGTATTCACAGAATGTGAACACAGAATCTGTCTGTGATCACTATTCATAAATGTCATCTTTTCTAGCTATTAGAGATTCGGAGTTGTTATTTTCTCTTGGAAAGCAAGTATTCGATTCTTGAATTTGTGAATATATACAAGACTGTTTTGATGTAGTTTATGGAGGCAATAGGAAAGAAGAATATAATGAAATCATCAAAAGAAATCACAGTTCGTTGACCACTGAGGTTAATATTACCTTTTACTCCCATAAGTAGTGAGACATGTTCCTATATACAGTATTTTCATAATGTTGCTAGCAAAAAAATACTGAAATATGGATCTACATTTGTGTATCAATCATTTTTTCTTCAGTTAAGGTTCATAATACAGAAAAGAATGTATTAGTGGTATGGAGTATTAAGTTTTAAATTATGAAAATATAATAGTATTTTATTAATATATTTTGAACTATTAAAATAATTTATTCGTAATCCACTACCTACTAAAATATCAGGAATAAATGGACAATCTGCTATGATCGTCTCCAGCCTTGCTCTAGACATTTCGATGATACTTTCCTTAGGTATTTCGAGTTGTGAAAACTATGCACCGAGTGTAAGTTGCAACAACCCATTCCACGAGGTTGAATCATAGCAGATTGCTCATTTAATCTTGATAAATAAATTTAATGACAATTTTTGAAGCATTAAGGCATTGAAGCATTGTAGATTGTTCTTTTTTTATAATTTTAAATTAAATTTCTTTCATGATGGTTTCCTATCATAGGAATCCATTGATATAATTCCCAACTCTGAGAAACCAATACTTTCGGAGATATAATTTGTCAAAGTTTGAACAAGAGCGCCAAAGCTCCTGTCACAGGTCTTGAACCAATTTTTAATTTTACAATAGGTACTGAACTTATTCAAAAGTACATCACATCCGAAAATATGATTCTTTCTACCCTCGAAAGAACGAATGGAAAATTGTATTTCGCACCAATTCATTCGGATTTTTATCACGTTCCACCTCCCCAATTCAATAACATATTAGTTGTGTAGCACAGACTCGAGCTCATATGGGGCTGCTAGAAAATAAAAAAGTCGGGACCAAAGCTTGAATAACAATCAGAGTCGATAAACCGAGCTGGTCTACAAGCGAAACTAGAACACTAAATTTCGTCAGCATTTTCCGAGGAAAGCCGACGATAACTTCTTTCCGGGATTGACTGATCTTGTTGGGGGGGAAATCGAATGGTAACATCAAACAAGTCTTATTGCCCGATATGTCACCGATGAAGGAATGACCATCCCTACTTCCTGATTACCTTAAAAAACATCTCTGGTGTAAGAATACAAGGTGTGTTCTTGCGCATCTCTATTCCCACATACGCTCCCAGCCTGACGTCACATTGAGCGACAAGGCTCATCATTGAATAGTGTCCGACCGAAACTGGTATTTCAGCCGAAACCGAAACCGAAACCGAACTTTCGGCCAGGGTCTCAGTTTCGGCCGAAACCGAAACCGAAACCGAAACTTTATATTTCATACTGAAATCTACTGTATTTTTTACAATTTTATTCGCATATACATAAAAATAGTTAAGGTGTGTTAAATGAAATAAAAAGAAATTTTTTTTGAGATCTTTATTTATTATTTTGGTATTACCAAGTTATCAAAATAATCAGTCGAAGTATACAGGGTGATTCCAAATCAGGAGTGAACCTTAGAGGAGGTGTTAGTATGGATCATTTGTTGTGGTTTGAGCCATTTTTATTGAGGACCAAAAATCATCGGTTTCCGAGATATTTGAGTACTAGTTCTGTTGAAAAAGAATTAGTATGATTTGAAAGGGGATATAAGAAGCAAATAGAGGAAAATAACGAATTCAATATTTTTTTGTTGCAACTAAGCTCGAAATTACATTAGGAAATGTATTCATAAATTATGTTGCACCATTCCATAGGCTAGCACGTGCCGTCTTTCTGATGTTTTCAGTTGTTATTTTCCGCCTGAAATTTACTCACGCTGTCTTTTGATACACATCCACTATATTAGATGCCGGACATTCAAAAGGTTGCTTGTAAAAAATCTCCTGAAACGAAACTAGTTAAGCAATCTAACGAAATCTTTTAGAGAATGAAGAAGGAATTTGGCAAGTTTTTAAAATAATTTTGGCATACAAAATTGTAAAATTCGAAAATTGCAAATTTATAGTAGAAATTGATTTTTATTCATTCATATACCACATTTCAAATCATACTAATTCTCTTTCAACCTCTTATACAGCATAGTTTTGCTTTTTTCGTACATATCATATTCTTTTCTGATGAAAATAAACCAAAATTATCACCAAATTTGGTCAACGTAGAAAAAATTGACGAAATATGTACTATAAGTTCAGAAATCTTTTAAAAATCACCCGAACTCCAAAATCCGTTGATTTTTAGTTATTAATAAATATGGATTAAACAACAGCTAATGAGTCATACTCCAAGTTTCACGTCTTATTTGGAATCATCCTATGTAATCTAATTAATAATCATTGAATTGAATTCTCATGAATTCTCAGTCATAACAAAAATAGATCACAAAAACTCGTACGACAATTATGTATACCTACTTATAACTCCTGGCCAAACGACCAGGATAATTCACGAACATTCAAGTTTCGGCCCGGCCGAAAGTTTCGGCCATTTTGGGCCGAAACCGAAACTAAGGCCGAAACTAGATTTCTTGGCCGAAACCGAAACCGAACTTTCGGTCGGTCACTATCATTGAATCGTTGGGAACATTCAAATTGCACTACTTTGCTCCTAGAGTGACGTCATGCGCCGGCACGGACGAAAATAAGCTTCGCTTGTAGCACACTATGTATTCTTCCACCATGCTTGAGACCATTTTTGGCGCTCTAGTTCCTCCGAACTGAGTGCTAATCAATTTGCCCAAATGTCTGTAATTTTCGAATTTTTCGATGAAAATGGTCTTAAACGATTTGGTTCGACTCACTGATCAAGAATCCGTGGTCGAAATTCATTCTGTCTGGCCGGCCGGCCGTAGGCACGGTAACTCTCGAACGGAATGAGCTAGACAGTTGAAATTTTCAGAGTAGGTTTGGGAGATAAATATCTCGGCTAAGTTCGTTATTGGGCAAAATTGGACAGATGTTTCAGAGTAACAAAAATAATTTTTTTTTACAAAAGAAATTCCAAATTAAATTTTTTTCAATAGGCAGTTTTATCATAAGAATCCAATAATATCATTTTTAACTCTAACAAGCTAATACTTTCGGAGATATGATTTTTCAAAATTTCAATAAAAAATCGTATTTTTACGTTTTCACAGCACTATATAATTATTCTATGTATGAATTGTCATAATGTCAACTTATTTTCCTGAGACATGAAATTGTCTAGTTCCTTGCTAATAGTTGGTTCGAGAAACGTCAAAAACGACTTAGGGAGACAAGGGTAAAAAACCGTCAAATAAACCCCCATGTGGCGATTTTATGTCGAAAAGTAAAAATTAAGAATATATATCCCAGGTAAGTACCGACGTTTTATTCTAATACCGGAGATCGACAAGATCGTACGAGGAGCCCGATAGCCGGTTGGTCTAGGCCGTCGGGTTTTCGGTTTCGGTTTTTTGATTTGGTTTTCGGTTTCGGAACGAGAGAAGGCGGGCTCAAATCCCGGAAAGGGAATTACACTTTTAGGCGCTCTAGTTCCTCGGAACTGAGTGCTTATCAATTTGCCCAAATGTCTGTAATTTTTATTTAAGATGCAGTTTCACCATTAAAATCCATCGATATCAATTTCAACTCCAACAAGCTAATTCTTTCGGAGATGTGATTTTTCTAAATTTCAATAATGAATCGTACGTACTTCTATGTTTTCACAGAATGCTATAATTATTCTATCTAAGCTTTATTATAAGATCTGTGTTCATACTCGTACATTTCATCCTGTTCTATAAGAAAGAGTCAAATTCATTTCAGCTATTTTAATTTGATTTCTTCCATGGTGCAGTTCTCATTCTCAGATTGCTAATTTAATTTTGATAAATAAACTATTATTTGAATTTAATTTCCTTCATGATGCAGTTCTTTCATAAGAATACATTGATTTAATTCCCAACTCTGAGAAACCAATACTTTCGGAGATATAATTTGTCTGTTTGAACTAGAGCGCCAGAAAGCTCCTGTCCACAGGGCTTGAACCCATTTTTGGTCAAAAATTCGTAAATTACAGACATTTGGGCAAATTGATGGCACTCAGTAATGGGAACTAGCAAGCCATAAACATAGATTGAAAATTCTGGTGTGTATACGAAAGAGGTGAATAAATTGTTATTGAACATGGAATGTTTTATAGTTTTGTTAAATTTTGATATTGATTATCTGAAATAATTTAATAATGATAGATTTGCGACTTTTAATTGTCACATGCTACGGTAATATAATATTGACAAAATTATATTTTAATATTATTGAATTTTATTATATGATATTTCAATCCGGAAGTGCATCCCAGTATTGATAAAGGATTGAGGATATTGGCACTGAATTCAATAATGGAATAATGAAACAAAAAAAACTGATGCTGATTTTAGGATATTTCCTATATGGTATTTTCTACAGGGTGTTTGGCAGAACGTTGAACATACGAAAATGATGGATAGGTGGGGTCATCTGCTATTTACTCATTCCTAATTTATTTGGCCCTGGCCCCCTTGATATTTGAAAAAAAAATGTTTTTCTTTCTTCTAGTTTCACCACTTTCTTAACTTTAAGGTGTAATTTTCATCAAAAATGGGTGAAACAGGCAATATTTTTCCTCTTTTTTTAATCTTTAATGGTGATGGCAGATTGTTATGAAATTATTGCTTTATTTAGATGTTTGATAGAAAAAAAGTTATGAGTCCTCAAACTTACAGAAAGATGTAAAAAATACTTAAATCTTAACTTCAACTTGCATTAAAAAACAAACAAAAATGATTGAGGGGTTCCAATTCTGGAAAAATATCCCTAGTGTGTGACCTTCCTAATGGTATGTAATTCGCTTTTATAACAAAAAACCTATAAGAGTTATTTCATAATTTTATCAAGTAGGAAATTTTCGATGAAACTCTACCTTTACGGAAAGTGAGTACCTATTTTAGAAATTTAATACTGCAAGGTTGGCAAAAATTAAATGATCGATTGAAATTATGTAAGTGCTTGAATTAAGTACAAAGAAAATAGCTGTACCAGTTAGGTGCGTTAATGAAACAATAAAAGTATTTATTTAATTAATAATTTCTACTTGGTTTGTATAACCATCCCAAGGGCGAATGTCAATTTGCCCCACTGCTACTGGCAAGCCGTAGATCATTTAATTTTTACCAACCTTGCAGTATTAAATTTTGCAGAACATTTCACTTTCAGTAAATATAGAGTTTCGTCGAAAATTTCCTACTTGATAAAATTATGAAATAACTCTTAAAGGTTTTTTTTAAAGCAAATCGCATACCATTAGAAAGGTTGCACACTAGGCATGTTTTGCTAGAATTGGAACTCCTCAATCTATTGTTTTTTTTTAATGCAAGTTGAAGTTAAGCTTTCAGTATTTTCTATACATCTTTCTGTAGGTTTGAGGACTCATAACTTTGTTTCTAGCTAACATCTGAATAAAGCAATAATTTTAGAAGAATCTGCCACCATTAAAGATAAAAAAAACAAAAATATTGCCTGTTTTAGGGGGCGTCCATAAATTACGTGAGATGTTTAAGGGGGGGAGGGGGTCGAGTCAAATCTCATATAATCTTACGTTGGAGAGAGGGAGGGGTCTCGGCAAATATCACGCAATTTTTTTTCAGATTGAAACAAAAAAAAATTATACTATTTTGGTCCATTTAATCCAGTTACACTTATAACTCTCAGCAATATTGATTACTAGTCGTAAATAAAAATACGAAGTAATTTTTTTTTTCTTTTTACAATAACAATCCAACGCGTTTACGTAAGAAACCCACATTTTGAAAAATCTCACGTGAGATTGGGGGATGGGGGAGGGGGTTGAATAAAATCTCACGACATCTCACCAGGGGGGAAGGAGGGACAGAAAATTAAAAAAAACCCCTCACGTAATTTATGGACGCCCCCTTACCCATTTCTAATAAAAATTACACTTTAAAGTTAAGATAGTAGTAAAACTAGAAGAAAGCAAAACATTTTTTTTAAAATATCCAGGATGCCAGGGCCAAATAAATTAGGGCTGATTGAGTAGCAGATGACCCCACCTATCCACCATTTTCGTATGTTCAACGTTCTGCCAAACACCCTGTATATTTCAATGAATTATTATATTCATATATTATATTACATTCCGAGTTCCATTCTTTAATTTATTTTTAATATTTCAGATTTTTTTCGAACGGATTAGAAATAATTTCATATTAATAACTCTCACCACAGCCCCATCACAAAAACCCCTGACAACAATTGAATTCACAACGATATGAAACTGTTTCATCTCCCTCTCCTTAAATGGGGAAATCCACTCCACGGGGGTGAATCTTACGAAACGAATAATATCCTCCTGCCTCCCATCCAGATTCGGTATGTTTAATTCAAATTCTCGAGAAAGGGGAACAGAGTAGAAATTCGATTTTGCATCCACGCCCGGGGATGTCGTAACTTTCAATTAATTCAAAATATCGGTAAATTGAATTCGGCCATTCCCCTAATAACTAATCTATTGAGTTCTTTCTCAATCTGTGCATCCTATCCAGATTCCATAACTGGGCTCAATACGCAGCTGATTTGATATCCCCTGCCGGGCTCGTGGCGAGAAATACCCAAGGGAAACGGAAACTACGAAACCTCAGAACTTTTGCGCACCTTCTGAACTTTATTGGTCAACGTCGTCTCCAATTATTCAGATGTTCCACTCGAAAAGACAATTGCCTAGAGTACCATGAAGTGGGAATCCACAAAAAGTGAGAATTGTCAAGTCATTCCAGGAGTTTCCGAAGTATATGACGGAGGATAAGGGTATTTACTGGAAGCAACTGACAAATAAACTGCAACACCCAGAAGGAGCTGTTTAAATTTTAATTTTCTGTTACTTACATATTGTAGTCGTTTTTTGCAATTTTTTTTAAATTTTACAACAAACCAGCTGTTCGAGGAGATCCAAAGTCGATGTTTAGTTGTTGTTAAAATGCCTAGAGCACGTGTACGCGGAATTTATCGCCAGCTAAGTGAATTTGAAAGAGGTCGAATTATTGGTCTACGGGAGGCGGGGTTTTCATTTCGAGAAATCGCTAACCGTACGAACACAAATCCAACTACTGTTATGAGATGTTGTCAAGCGTGGTTTGATAATACCCAAATCGAAGAAGAGTAGGCACCGGACGTCGAAAGGGCACAAATGAAGTTCAAGATCGACTTATAAGACTTATGGCTATTAGAGACCGATTTGCGACAACTCGATATTTGGCTGATAAGTGGTTGTGAAAACAAGGCCATCTTGTAACGTTCGAACGGTTTACCACCGGATAAGGTCTTTTAGACTGCAGCCTTATCGACCCCATCTTGTGTTACCTCTGACGGTTGAGCATCGCCGGCAACGATTACAGTGGTACAGAGAACGTCAACATTGGAATGTGGAATGGCATCAAGTGGTCTCTTCTGATGCATCTCGATTCTCCTTGGGTGCACATGATGGCCGAAGAAGGGTTAGACGACGTCGGGGAGAAAGACGTGAACCTCAGTTTGATATTGAGCGTCATGTACACCGGACAGTAGGCGTTATGGTATGTGGTGCTATTGCACATGCAATTCACCTTTAATCTTTATTCGAGGTAACATGACAGCGCTGCGTTACCTTCAAGAACTAGTGGAGCCATATGTTCTCCCTTACCTTAACTGCTTCGAGAATCCAATATTTCAGCAAGATAATGCTCGAGGTCATGTTGCCAGAGTTAGTTCAAACTTTTTTGAAGTGACCCATATGAATATTTTGCCATGGCCGCCCAGATCCACCGATCTTTCGCCCATAGAGCATGTTTGGGACATCATGGGCTTGGAAATTTAACCCAGCCCCTACGGACTTTGGCGGCTCTAATACATGAACTACAGGTAGCTTGGGATAGTATCCCTCAAGAAGGAATAGACCATCTTATTGCATCAATGCCTAGACGTGTTGGGGAGTGTATAGATAATCGTGGTGGACAAACACATTATTAACAAATTTATCAAAAAAAATTGGTTCAAGCCCTGTGGACAGGAGCTTTCTGGCGCTCTAGTTCAAACAGACAAATTATATCTCCAAAAGTATTGGTTTCTCAGAGTTGAGAATTATATCAATGTATTCTTATGATAGAACTGCATCATAAAGGAAATTCAATTCAAATAATAGTTTATTTATCAAGATTAAATGAGCAATCTGAGAATGAGAACTGCACCATGGAAGAAACCAAATTAAAATAGCTGAAATGAATTTGACTCTCTCTTATAGAACAGGATGAAATGTACGAGTATGAACACAGATCATATAATAAAGCTTAGATAGAATATTTATAGCATTCTGTGAAAACATAGAAGTACGATTCATTATTGAAATTTAGAACTTCATCTTAGCAGAAATTGAATTCAAACATCATAGAAGAATTTAAATTCAACAAGAGTGCCAAAAATTATCAATCCAAAACCAATAGACGAATTCTACCCAACAACGAACTCATCCGAGATATTCATTCCTCAATTCTATGATGAACGATAATATATATCTTTCCTCAAATCTACTCCAATACACCAATATTCCAGTTTTGTTTTTAGTGGAGATATTCTGAACTCAATATTATTAACTTACCATTACCATTCCCATCATCATATGGATTGACCATCGGCATGAAAATATCAACCAAGAAAAAGTATGATATTAAATTAGAATTATTATATTTATAGGATTACTGGAATGAATGACAATGAGACAACGTAATGTCTCACGAAATAATTTGACATTATAACAATTCATAGAATACCCACAGAATAATTCTATCATTGTGTGAAAACGTAGAAATACGATTTACATTGAAATTTTGAAAAATCATATCTCCGAAAGTATTAACTTGTTAGAGTTAAAAATAATATGAATGGATTCTTATGGTAAAACTGCTTATTGAAAAAAATTAAATTTGGAATTTGTTTTGTAAAAAATAATTTTTTTTTGTTACTCCGAAACCATCTGTCCGATTTTGCCCAATAACGAACTTAGCCGAGATATTTATCCCCCAAACCTACTCTGAAAATTTCAACTGTCTAGCTCATTCTGTTCGAGAGTTATCGTGCCTACGGCCGGACCGGACGGCCGGACAGAATGAATTTCGACTACGGATTCTTGATCAGTGAGTCGAACCAAATCGTTTAAGACCATTTTCATCGAAAAATTCTAAAATTACAGACATTTGGGCAAATTGATAAGCACTCAGTTCCGAGGAACTAGAGCGCCAAAAATTGTAAATCCTTCGTTTTTTTTCTTCAAATTTCAATAATTTACTCCTTGCTATACTATCTATGTTTCACAAAAAAAAAAATGAAATTCGAACAGCTCCTTCTGGGTGTTGCAGTTTCTTTGTCAGTCAGTATATATCATATCAAATTCTCCGAACAGGTTGAATTGAGGCAACTTTTGGAACAACAGATCAATTTCTTCCAATTGAAGAAAGATGGATTTCAAATACGTCGTAAGTAATATCCTTGCAGGAAGGAAGAATTTCTTGCCATTTAACAAAGAAACCCGCTTAGATATTAATAAATATCTCAGCTTTACATGAAGTCAATATTTCTTCACGTGGAATAAATTACTGATTTGTGTTGAAGTTGTGCTTAGTTCATGTACATCATCTCCTTCTGTGGATAAGCATCATATCTTTCCGAATGATAAATATTTTTTTCAAATATTAAAAAATTACAACTGATACTTGATGGCCGTAAAATATATTTATTTATTCTAAAGTGGATATTCAGTTTAGAAAGCATCATACAACGTGTTTCTAAAGTGATTCGAGAAATTTTAAGAGGAAGTTTTTCAGCAAAAATTTAATCTGTCCCATTCGAATGCATAACCTACCCTGAAAGTTGCAAGTCGATATCTCTTTCCGTTCGAAAGTTATCGTGGCAACGGTCACCCATCCAGCTACTGAACTCATCCAAGGCTGCTCGAATTTCCAAAATTATAGATCCGATCGTATTCAAATTTGGGACTTGAGAATCGCTCGTGGTATTGATTGAATAGTTTCTGATATATAGAATTTTTTTCAATTATTTTTCAAAATTTCCTAGTGATCCTACCAAAATTTCACAAATATTTGCGCGTCGGCATTCTACAGCTAATCAACATGCTTTAATTGGATCAGTTCCGTATTTTTTGAGTTATTGAGGAAAAAACAACAAAATTTCAGATAGGTATATTCAACTAAACTGAGCTGTGTTAAGCCTCTCATAGCCGGCCTGGGAGACTAAACAAGGAGGATGCCTGATGCGCGAATAGAAAATGAACATACGTGCAAAAGCTCTTGACTTCACATCAGTGACTGAATGTTTCTGCGTTTTCTATTCCAAACTCTGAAAAATATCTATGAAAAAAAATTTGTTTGAAATTGCTTCTGCGTAGCGAAACTATAAAACAACTATTCTGTAACGATTCGGAGACTAAATCAGACTCCAAGATGACCCAGCGAAAATCTTTAGAATTATTTTTTGTAGACAGTTATTATTATTATTAATGTTAAGAGTAAGCCACACAGTTTACCGCATACCAGTTTCGTCCTTGTTTGGACTCAACAGTGCTACGCATAACACAATGATGAAGAACAACCAGACGAAGAAGATGGTCCTTATGAGATTCCAGCAATCACTTCTGATTACTAAGTAAACAGTAGTGACACCTGGCGTTCAACCAACCAATCTCCTTGACGCAGTCCCACGAAACTATAGCTTTACTTTCGTTCAACTTACTGGTTGTTAGTGTTAGCTGCCATTTGGTGCAGTTTGACAGATAAACCTTCTGTTTGATGTCGATTAGACGGAAACAGTCAGCAGAAGTTTTGCAATCGAAAGTTAGCCTTATAGATCCCTGCGTATATTCATTTCGCAAGTACTCCGTTTGGAGTATCATGCTGTCCACCGGGGGGAGCAAAAACGGTCAGGTAATATGTAAGAGCACAAATAACCGGAACCTGAAAACCCAGAAAGGAACCATTAAGTAATCTATTCACTTCCCAGAGTATCCTTTAACGAGTATTGACGTCAGTGCTTTTCTAAAATTCTGTTGTATTTTATTCAGAGCGCCCAATGGCTGTACTATGAGGTGTTTCAGGCTTATTCTGGGACACATTTGACGACATGGGGGGCCCGGAACGAACACGCAAAAATGGTATTCACCACTTTCAAATATTATTCGAAAGCGTGTTGGGACGACTTGTATCACACGATATACAACAGTTGTACTCATGCTAATGCATACCCTCGTCCTAAATCTTCATATGTTGCCATGACAGCCGACCTATGTAAACAATTTGTTCAGAAGCAATTGGTCGGTCAATCCAAATCAAGTCATTGAATTCGCCAATTAGAACTAACAGGGCTTCAGTCAATTCGATGCAAGTGGACACTGTTAGTTGATGTAATTCTTCCATTGGAGGCTGTATCATGCTATTATACAGGGAGCGTCAAATGTATCGAATAATGGATTTACAAGGGCAAAAAAATTAACGCACATTATGGAAATCTCAAATTTATTCTACAACTGAAGGTGTTCTCAATGATAATTATTTTTATCAGAACTATGCATGCATATGTTATCCACTTTCAACGTTTTTCTTCAATAAAGATGTTTTTTCTCAGCAGGAATAAAAAAAGATGAGATTATCAGATTTTGAATGTATTGGCTCCATTCTGAAATCAGTTGTTCTCGATCAATTCTAGTGATCAATAGTTTTTCTTTCGTTTGATTTTCTACACTCGATCGCTATGCAACGCGAAACACGCAATTTGACCCAAGAGGAATGTGCCCAAGCGGTAGTTTTGCGAGAAGAAGGGTGGACATACACCAGAATTGCAGAAAGGTTTGGAGTTTCCCATACAAGTGTGTTCAGAATGTTGCAGCGATTCAGGGAGACAGGTATGAATGTCCGAAGACCAGGACAGGGTAGACCACGGGTAGCAACTGCCATTCAAGAACGTTACTTGAGAGTTTCTTCGTTGAAACAACGGTTTGCAACCGCTCGCCTCCTTCAAAATCAGCTTGAGCAAACTCATGGGGTGCAAATTAGCACTCAGACAATAAGAAATTGCCTCAGAGAATATGATTTAAGGCCACGTGTCGCGGCAAGAGGCCCAGCTCTTACCCCAGCCCATCGAAGGGCGCGTTTCGATTTTGCGAGAGAGCATATCCATTGGGAAGAGGCTGATTGGGAAAGAGTTCTCTTCACAGATGAGTCTAGATTCTGCCTCTACCATTGTGATCGAAGTTCTCTTGTATACAGACGTCCACATGAAAGATATGCTCAGTGCAATTTCCTGAATACTACTGGTTTCGGGGAGGATCGATTATGGTATGGGGTTGCATATCTTTGACTGCTCGCACAGACCTAGTGGTCGTTGATAATGGAGCTATGAATGCTCATAGGTATATAAGGAACATTTTTGAAGAGCATGTAGTGCCATTTGCCCCATACATTGGTGAAAATTTCATTTTTATGGACGATAATGCCAGACCCCATCGTGCGCGCATCGTTCAGGAGTACCTTGAAGAGGTTGAAGTCTCTCGAATGGAATGGCCAGCAAGAAGTCCAGATCTCAATCCGATTGAGCAGGTTTGGGACAATCTCAATAGAAGACTGAGAAGTTCAGAAAATCATCCAGCTACTCTTAATGACTTAGGAATCTGGGAAGGATTAGATCAGAACATTTTAAGATCACTCATTTTGAGTATGAACCGTCGTTGCCGAGCTGTAATTAACGCAAGGGGTGGAAATATCAAGACTTAAATCACTTTTCAGCATTCCAGTATTTTGAAAATTGTTTATTTCTCTTCTTTCACATAAGATTCGGTGAAAACCTGAATTTTTCTTCCATTTAATGTGTCTTGTTTCGTTCAAAACCTTCCCGAGAGAACATAAAAAATAAGTTATAAAGTCAATGTAGAGTTTTAACTTTCATTAAAATTGAGATTTTCAGAATGTGCGTTAATTTTTTTGCGCAGTGTATTTTCTTCTCTTTCAGGAATATCGAAAAATAGGTCAAAGTAATTTTTTTTGCGATCGTTTTCCCGTATTTCCTATTTTCTATCATCTTCCGTTACCAAGCAGTGACGTCATCGATATTTTTTCAAATTGCAAGCCCCTATTTTTTTCTTGACATGGATAGATCATAAAATTCTGAATTCAGTAATGCACATGTGACGTCATTTGGTTCAATTATTCTGGAGATATTAATTTATAATTTGAAAAACATTTTCAAATTAATTCTTCATCAAATAAACACTTTTTATTGCATAAATGATACTATAGTATTGCTACTAAAAGTCCTATGTTCTCCTAGTGTCTACTTGCTTTCAGTGAATATTGTGGATCTTTGGAATTGGTTGTTGTATCTGCATTTGATTTGAATTAGTTTGATCATTTTTATGCAACTACATACTGTCAAAAACTAAACTCAAAATGGTTCAGCCTTTATAGACATCGGATATACACCGCTGTACTAATAGTTCTCAGTATATCCAGGCAATGAGAAGTATTTATAGAGAAAACATAATCGTTTGATACTTTACTCTTTGTGGAATTCCACGCTCTAAACTATTTACCAGAAACAACCAAAAATGGACGTTATAACACTTGTTGATTTGCTCTAAATGATTAACTTTGAGAACTATAGCGGCAAATAACAAAAATCGATTTTCGAAAAATTTCAAATTCCCATAAGTGACACCCATTAAAGTTTATTTCAGTGTACGAACTGAATGGAGTGGATTTTGACCACATAACACGGTTTTGCGAACAAATGATGGACCTTTACAATGATGATGGGGGATTTCCAGCTCGATATTTATTCAGTGACGAAGCAACATTTCATTTAAATGGATCTGTCAATAGACAAAACTACTGCTAATGGTCAGATCACAATCCAAACTAGATGATGGAGGCACATGAACAATTTCCTGAAAAAGTTAATGTATTGGCTGGACTAGGGTTATAGAGCCTGTCTTTATTGAAGAACCTTTAACAGGTCCAAAATATTTGGATTTCTTAGAAGTTACAAGCTCGACTGGCCTACTGTCAAGAAGTGAATGGCCATCAATTTGAACATTTACTTGGCTAATTTTTTTTCAGTTATGACATCTTCAAGTATTTTTTTTGCAATAAAAATGTGTTAATTTGGTGACTCCAATTTTCACATGTTTTCCAGATTGAAAAAATTAATATCTCGAGGATTATTGACCCGAATTGCGTTACATGTGCATTAATTAATTCAGAAATTCATGATCCTTCCATGGCAAGAAAATGAATAGGGATTTTGAATTAAAAAATTTACCTTAAAAAATAAATTACTCTGGACTATGAAACCATTTGTCGGTATTCCTGAAAGGGGAGGAAATAAATCCATTATTCCATACTTTTGTCGCCCACTTTATGAATTAGGACTTCATTTTAGGTAGCTACTACAAATATAATATCCTCATCAATATTCCCCTACAGCTTACATCTCAATCGATCAGGAAACCCCGTTGAAAGTGGTTTTCCCAAATGGCTAATACGTAATTCTCCATCTACATCAAAGCCTTCGAAACCCCGGGACTAATTGGTCGATATGCAAGAATGCAAGCATCCTCGATACATATTGTGGGCTACTCCTCCTTTTGATCCTCCTGGAACAATCGCTTCATGGTACTTTATCGTTAAATTAACCCGTATTACGAAAATTAAATACCCAGATCGTTTAAATGTATGCACTGTACATGCATTCGCTTACTTGAAGTGATTCTAGCTTGACTGTGATTCATGAATAATATAATAATGTATATCACATAAATCCAAATTAAAATTCAACTATTTACATTTTAAAAACATGAATAGACCAAGGAACGAGAATGAACTTCAAGATGATATATTTCAGGATGAACGAACCATGAAAAGCACTCACAAGATAAAACTTGTTCCATGAGGAAAGTTATGTCCAATATAAAGAATCAAGTACAATATTTGGTTTGTTTTTCCTCTTTGCAGGGAGAGAAATATCATTTATAACGACATACGACTGTTCCCAAGTCGCAGTGGTTAAGATCGGAGCTACTAGAACTCGGGGATCCGCGGTCTAGCTCCAGTGGAGATGGGAGTGGATTCCTAAAAAGGGAACCTAGTAAATGGGCGCCAGGTAAATTTAAGTCTCCCAGATACCCCTGCGTAATGTACTAATTCCTAAATTCACCAAAAGAATATTCACGCTAATAACAAACAGTTTATTCTAATAGCATACAACCCAGGTCTTTAGATCCAGCAAAATTTACTTTGACAGAACATCGCTGTGTGCTTGAAGAATTATTTGGTGGAGGCACGACAAGATTTGGTTTCGAAGCAAACGTGTGCAGGACAACCCCGAACATCAGGGGTTTTTGTAACATCAGGAGTTTTTGTGGCAGCCCGAATTTTTGTGGCAGCACGAGTTTTTGTGGCAGTCCGAAGTTTATGGTGGCAGGAGTTTTTGAGGCCAGTACGATTTTTTATATCAGGAAGAGTGTAACTGAGACATTCGGATATATACAAGGTGGTCCATAAGTAGCGCTGTGAGACAGCCAACGCAGGGTTACCGATCCCGAGTATATACAAGGTGGTCAGAAAGCAACGCTGTGGGACATTCAATCGAGGGTTGCAGACTACGAGCACAGAGAGAAAGAGGACAGTATTGCGAGACCATCGACGCAGTTCTACGTTCAGGAATAAGGATAATCAGCACGCAAGTTATAGAAAACATATCTCGAAACATCTTATACCTGCTATATCTATATAACGTGAACTTATTATCATCAATTATATAAATTATTATTGTTGTTGTAAAGCGGAAATTGGGGAAAGATTTGTGGTAGTCATATATGATCATAGATAAGAAACGTGGATGCGCCTGAGCTCAAGCGACGCGTATTTGAATCCAAGAATAATATCTACGTACAATTTCCGCCACCCTTATTCAGGGTTTCATAATAGTTAAATTTTGCTGGATCTAAAGACCTGGGTTGTATGCTATTAGAATAAACTGTTTGTTATTAGCGTGAATATTCTTTTGGTGAATTTAGGAATTAGTACATTACGCAGGGGTATCTGGGAGACTTAAATTTACCTGGCGCCCATTTACTAGGTTCCCTTTTTAGGAATCCACTCCCATCTCCACTGGAGCTAGACCGCGGATCCCCGAGTTCTAGTAGCTCCGATCTTAACCACTGCGACTTGGGAACAGTCGTATGTCGTTATAAATTGGCGCCCAACGTGGGGCCAATTTATAACGACATACGACTGTTCCCAAGTCGCAGTGGTTAAGATCGGAGCTACTAGAACTCGGGGATCCGCGCCCAACGTGGGGCCTACTCTCGAATAACGTGGGGCCCGAGCCCGATGTAACGTAGGTCTGATTCAGTTGTATATATAGTATTTTTCTTTATATTTGACCCAATTTTTTTTAGGGTACTTGCTTTATCGTGCTTAATTATTTCTAGTCATTTTGCTTCTTTGCCTGTATCTATCTTGTCTCGTCCTAATTTATTGAAAATTATTTTTATACAATTTTTTTTATCGCTAGCGATGGTCGGTCAGAGTCGAGTCTGGAAAGTTATTTTGAGCAGAAGTTTGAATTGTAGTAGTTGTCTTGTGCTCAAAGATTTTATTGTTGTGTGAATTGTATGGAATTATGTGCCAGGTTGGAGAACTTACCCTTGTTTATATGGGACCAAGTAGAATTGACAATAGAATTTCGCAATGGACATATGAAGTTCATGGTCGGAGAATGCATGAAGATTGAGGGTAATTGCTGGATGGATGGAGTAATGAGAGTAGAAGAGGATTTCCCGGACGACTGTGATGGATGATAGGGCATTGGATGAGGTATGATTCTGGGTAATGGTTGGATGAGAAGGGTATGCTTGTTGTGATTGAGGACGTAGGAATGATTGGGTATGAGTGGATTGCTTCTTCCTTCAGGAATACTTGATTTGAGTGGGCTCCGATTGGTGGAAACATTTCGACATCTATCCACCTTCATTTATGAGTTGTCTTGTCAATTCATTTTTTTTGATCCTATGTATTTTAATCCCTAAGTGAAATTTACTAGGTAAATTTCTTCAAGTGAGGGGGGATTTTGTAACGTTTCTTTTTGGCCCGGGCGGGGGTTTGTTTACGTTTGGTTGGCGAATGTCGTTTATGTCGTTTGTGTTGACGTCGAATTTGAGGTTGGATCTCGGTGGTGCCAATCGACGCTAAATAATAATTGTTGTATTCGAGGAGCCGAATGACTGTTGGCAATATTGTTGAATTGTGACGGTCTGAAATTTGTGGGGGTCTGCGCCAGTCAGGGACATGAGGTCGTCCATTTTGTCAACACTCGAAGGAGGAGCAGTAGGTTCGGCGTATTTTCGGAACTTAATAAGAATTGGTGATTTCTTCTTAGTTGGATATAGTTTCGAAAATCGAATTAGGAGTGAGGGTTACATTGGTTTGATTTGGGAAGATAACAGGTACCTTGCACTCGTCTCGAAAGAGGATCTAACGACCTTTCTGCAAATCTAAGAGTTGAACACGTGAACGATCTTGGCGACTTTGACAGAACATCGCTGTGTGCTTGAAGAATTATTTGGTGGAGGCACGACAAGATTTGGTTTCGAAGCAAACGTGTGCAGGACAACCCCGAACATCAGGGGTTTTTGTAACATCAGGAGTTTTTGTGGCAGCCCGAATTTTTGTGGCAGCACGAGTTTTTGTGGCAGTCCGAAGTTTATGGTGGCAGGAGTTTTTGAGGCCAGTACGATTTTTTATATCAGGAAGAGTGTAACTGAGACATTCGGATATATACAAGGTGGTCCATAAGTAGCGCTGTGAGACAGCCAACGCAGGGTTACCGATCCCGAGTATATACAAGGTGGTCAGAAAGCAACGCTGTGGGACATTCAATCGAGGGTTGCAGACTACGAGCACAGAGAGAAAGAGGACAGTATTGCGAGACCATCGACGCAGTTCTACGTTCAGGAATAAGGATAATCAGCACGCAAGTTATAGAAAACATATCTCGAAACATCTTATACCTGCTATATCTATATAACGTGAACTTATTATCATCAATTATATAAATTATTATTGTTGTTGTAAAGCGGAAATTGGGGAAAGATTTGTGGTAGTCATATATGATCATAGATAAGAAACGTGGATGCGCCTGAGCTCAAGCGACGCGTATTTGAATCCAAGAATAATATCTACGTACAATTTCCGCCACCCTTATTCAGGGTTTCATAATAGTTAAATTTTGCTGGATCTAAAGACCTGGGTTGTATGCTATTAGAATAAACTGTTTGTTATTAGCGTGAATATTCTTTTGGTGAATTTAGGAATTAGTACATTACGCAGGGGTATCTGGGAGACTTAAATTTACCTGGCGCCCATTTACTAGGTTCCCTTTTTAGGAATCCACTCCCATCTCCACTGGAGCTAGACCGCGGATCCCCGAGTTCTAGTAGCTCCGATCTTAACCACTGCGACTTGGGAACAGTCGTATGTCGTTATAAATTGGCCCCACGTTGGGCGCCAATTTATAACGACATACGACTGTTCCCAAGTCGCAGTGGTTAAGATCGGAGCTACTAGAACTCGGGGATCCGCGGTCTAGCTCCAGTGGAGATGGGAGTGGATTCCTAAAAAGGGAACCTAGTAAATGGGCGCCAGGTAAATTTAAGTCTCCCAGATACCCCTGCGTAATGTACTAATTCCTAAATTCACCAAAAGAATATTCACGCTAATAACAAACAGTTTATTCTAATAGCATACAACCCAGGTCTTTAGATCCAGCAAAATTTAACTATTATGAAACCCTGAATAAGGGTGGCGGAAATTGTACGTAGATATTATTCTTGGATTCAAATACGCGTCGCTTGAGCTCAGGCGCATCCACGTTTCTTATCTATGATCATATATGACTACCACAAATCTTTCCCCAATTTCCGCTTTACAACAACAATAATAATTTATATAATTGATGATAATAAGTTCACGTTATATAGATATAGCAGGTATAAGATGTTTCGAGATATGTTTTCTATAACTTGCGTGCTGATTATCCTTATTCCTGAACGTAGAACTGCGTCGATGGTCTCGCAATACTGTCCTCTTTCTCTCTGTGCTCGTAGTCTGCAACCCTCGATTGAATGTCCCACAGCGTTGCTTTCTGACCACCTTGTATATACTCGGGATCGGTAACCCTGCGTTGGCTGTCTCACAGCGCTACTTATGGACCACCTTGTATATATCCGAATGTCTCAGTTACACTCTTCCTGATATAAAAAATCGTACTGGCCTCAAAAACTCCTGCCACCATAAACTTCGGACTGCCACAAAAACTCGTGCTGCCACAAAAATTCGGGCTGCCACAAAAACTCCTGATGTTACAAAAACCCCTGATGTTCGGGGTTGTCCTGCACACGTTTGCTTCGAAACCAAATCTTGTCGTGCCTCCACCAAATAATTCTTCAAGCACACAGCGATGTTCTGTCAAAGTCGCCAAGATCGTTCACGTGTTCAACTCTTAGATTTGCAGAAAGGTCGTTAGATCCTCTTTCGAGACGAGTGCAAGGTACCTGTTATCTTCCCAAATCAAACCAATGTAACCCTCACTCCTAATTCGATTTTCGAAACTATATCCAACTAAGAAGAAATCACCAATTCTTATTAAGTTCCGAAAATACGCCGAACATTGTTAAAAGGTTTTTTACTGGGTTTTCTCTCCCAAACTCTGAAAAATATATATAAAATAAAAATTAATTATTTTGTGATTTGCTTCTGCGTAAGAACCACAAGATATTTGTCAGAAGAACATCAACGAAGAAACAACTATATCGTAACGTTTCGGAGTCTATATCAGACTCCTTCGTCAGACGCTTAATGAAAATCTTTAGAATTATCTTGTTGATAGTTATTGTGAAATTCAAGAATTGATTTTCATTAAGCGTCTGACGAAGGAGTCTGATCTTTCGTGATACTGTGACAGTCTGGTCGACATAATTAATTGATGATTAATGGCTTCTTACGAATTTACAAAAATATTTACTTTTCGAATCGAACTTTTAGAATCGAAGGAAAACAGGTGCTTTGAAAAATCTACATTGTCTAGGTTGAAATATATATATTTTAGGCCGTGGGATTCATTGTAAACACGACAGAGAACATATGATGGAAATCTGCGAATAAAATAATGCATACTTAATATAATAACCACAAGTGTTTATAAATACTTGTGATTATTTTATTAATTATGCATAACATTATTTGCAGATTTTCATGATATTTTCTCACTCGTGTTATCATTGAAACCCGAGGCTTGAAAGTAAAAATTATTTTACTATATTTCTTATATTGAAAAATTACCCATTCCCTGCTGTGAGTAATGCCCAGCAACGATTACTTTTATAAATTACTTACCGCAATCGGGAATATTCTATATGGCATAAAACAATGAAAAAAGGTGACTTATAATCTTCAAGAATTTTCAAGATTATTACAATATGTATTTTATTTAAATATTCACTACGTCTGTTTCAGAAGAGATTGGGAAACAGTTATTAAGATGTATTTATATCGATATGTAAAACCATTCGTTGGTCGAGAAGTATCAAATATGGTATATTGGACGTATTTGGATTAATTGGAACAGATATTTTGAGATCAGAGACGCTAAATTATTTTTTTTTCTCAGCCGAATAAAGGTTCTATTTGTTATATTGATTTGAAATCGATATTTGAACGTAATACTGGCCTGGAATGCCTAAAATATTGTATATTGGACGTATTCCAATGAATTGGAAAGAATATTTTTAGAAATCAGAATGTGGAATATGATAACTGATCAGTCGAATTCTCCGAACATAGTTCTATGTTCTAAGGATGAATTAAATAATAACCAGCACCATTCGTAGAAGATTCACGATTTCAATTAATTTTTTTGGTATTTCTTGACTTATCTGATATCATTGAAATTTTGCAACAGCCTTCGAAAACTTTTTTTAAAGCCAACTTTGAACAAATGTTTCATGATTATTTCGATATTCAGTGAATATACATGAATAATAATTCTCTCAGCGTAAATATAAATTTGAAAATTTGTATTAGTCTCTTATTCACATCCGAATAGTCTCAAGTATTCAATCAAATTATAACAAGTTACGAGATATATGCGTTTTTTGATGAGGAAACAATGGATACAATCTTGCAGCGATTTTTAATAAGTTTCCTTTGTGGTCATTCGTCCTAGAAATGATGAATTCGCCGAGGATTCTGTATTATCCTTTATCTTCAATAAAAAAAAATGATCTGAATGAGTCGATAGGCTTTCATTTCAGCCGCTGACGGAAGACTGAACAGTGTACTCGATCGAAGGAAACGCTTAAATGGAATTGGTTTTCTTTCCGCACTTCAGGTTTGGATGCAATCCAACAACTTTTTCTGTTTGCTCATTTCTCTAGCTAGTAAAAAGGCATTTTCTTCGTTTCATACCAATTAGAATTATACAATATTCACGATATATTTTTGTATATTGTATTTAAGTATATCGATATTTTGACTGCTTCAAATAACATTAGTTGTCTCCTAGTAGGTTTGCACACATGGCCGGAATTCTTGGTTTTATTTTAGATTTCAAATTCATTTTATTATGCATTTTTTTTTGTTTGTTATCATTATCTAGTTCCTTCAAAACTGAATTCAGCCAATTTGCATTGCGTGCATGTTCTGGGGAACAGCGTGCTACCATTTCACCGAAATGTCTGTAATTTTAGAAATTTTTGCTGGAAATAGTCTCGAAGGATTAGGTTCGACTCACTGATGAAGAATTCGAGGGCAAACTTTGATTTGGTCTGGTCAGCCACCATAACCTCCGAATTGTAATTTTCAGAGTAGGTTGCGCATTCAAATGCGACATTTGAGTTCGTTAATAGGCATAATCGGCCAAACGGTTTTAGAGTTATACACATCTAGTTGTTCTTAATTAGTGGTTAGGTTTGGAATGCCAACGAGCTAATTCCTGTGAAATAACGGATCATATCACTAGAAAATTTTGAAAAAATTATTGAAAATTATTATGTATCTCAGAAACACGATCAGATTTATATTGTTGGAGATTTAAGCAGTAGAGTTCTGTAGCTGGATGGGAGACCTTTGCCACGATAACGATCCAACGGAAAGAGGTAGCGACTTGCAATTTTCAGAATAGTTTGCACAGTTTCAGAGCTATATCCATCTTGAATTTTGTCTTTATTTCCGTGATAACTCAAAATGTACAAATCTGATCCAATTAAAACTTGGTAATTACGTGTAGAATGCCGACGCGTTAATTTACACGAATTCCGTGAATATCGTATCATTAGAAAAATAATTAAAAATTTTTGTTATTCAAAAATTTTATAATTCAGAAATATAGATAATAATGGAACATGCTCGCAAAAGCTTCTGATTTCACGTCAGTGCGTTTTAAGAAATTTTTAATACACTTCTTTACTTAAAAAATGATTGTATCAGTTCAACAAATATTAGGGGATCCAAGAATTTTGGTGAAGTGTATATTTGAGAGAATGTAAAATAAATAGCAGAACAAACATTTTCAAGAGGTTGTTGAGAACAATACCTTCAAAAATCTAGTAATTTTAAAAATTGGGGCACGTATCTTCTAATTCGTGAATATCCGAATATAATTATCTGGAATATGTCCGAAATGTATAAACAGTGCGTTTCAAAAAGTACGCACCAAGGGGAAATTTTCTCGACTGTATAGTTTTTTGGAATTTTGGTTTTCGGGAAAGTTGGTGCTCAAGAAATGATGATTTTTGACATATATGTCATTGATCCTGTTACTCAGCAAACCTGTCAAAATTGACATTTTTTAGAAAAATGACCCAATGACGTAGAAATCAGAACAATATCAAAAAGTTTCTGAAAGAAATGTTGCTCAGAATTCCATTTTATACCAAACTGTCAAATTTCATAGTGAAATTCCAAAATTTTTTGACATTAATATTTTGATGACAGCACGCTAGAGGGAGCTTTGGGCTTTGTGAAAATTTGAAAAATTATTCGGAATGTAATTCCAATGAAACTGACATTATCACAATTCAAATAAAGATTACAATAATTCAATGTTTCTCATAAATTATGATTACTATCGTGAAAACCTCACAATCTTGGTGCAAACCGAATTACACCTGAGAAATGAAATGCGCAAAGAGCTAATATCTTGCTAATTGTTCTTGGAACATCAAAAGAAATTAAATTCTTCGATTTCACGTCTGAAGAAGAATTCTCCAATCCTCTGAAATCCCTTGTGAATTTATTAATTCAAATACCACTAAAAACGCAATACAGACCTCATCTAAAACTAAGATACCTGTGAAAATAATAAAATGAAATCGATTTGACAGGCGCATAGAATTATACGGTTACAAATTATTTATTTATTTAATGCGCCTGTCAACTCGATTTCATTTTCACAGGTAACTTTGTTTTAGATGATGTCTGTATTGCGTTTTTAGTGGTATTTGAGTTAATAAATTCACAAAGGATTTCAGAGGACTGGAGAATTCTTTTTCATATGTGAAATCGAAGAATTTAATTTCTTATGATGTTTCAAGAATACTTAGCAAGATATTAGCTCTTTGGGCATTTAATTTCTCTAGTATAATTCGGTTTGCACCGACATTGCGAGGTTTTCACTATAGTAATCATGATTTATGAGGAACATTAGATTAATATAAAATTTATTTGAATTATGATAATGTCAGTTTCATTGGAATAACATTCCGAATAAATTTTCAGATTTCCGCAAAGTCCAAAGCTCCCTCTAGCGTGCTGTCATCGAAATATTAATATCGGAAAATTTCGAAATTACACTATGAAAGTTGGCAGTTCGGTATAAAATGAAATTCTGAGCAACATTTCTTTCAGAAACTTTTTGATGTTGTTCTGATTTCTTCGTCATTGGGTCATTTTTCTAAAATATGTCAATTTTGATAGATTTGCAGAGTAACAGGATCAATGACATATATGTCAAAAATCATCATTTCTTGAGCACCAACTTTCGCAAATACCAAAATTTCAAAAAACTATACAGGCAAGAAAATTTCCCCTTATTGGTGCGTACTTTTCGAAACGCACTGTATATCCGAAACTAATGTAAGTTGATGAGGATCAAATTTCTCGAGGCGGCGAGGAAATGTAATTCAATGCATACTTGGAATTCTATCATATATAGGGTAGAAAAATTCTTACAAAAATTACAGCTTTATAAAGGGTTTTCCAATAAGAGGTGTTATTTTGAATAGCCCGCTATATCGGTAGATGTCACTTTTGAAGCTGTAATTTTTTGACATTTGACAAGTAGAAACTACGCCATTAATAAAAATGGAACGATACACACTTCAAGAACGCATTGAAATTATTAAAATTCTCTATAAAAATGGTGAAAATTTGGTAGAGACGGTTCGTAAAACTCGAACATTTTTGGGTCGTTGTGAAGCACCTTGTCGGACCGCAATAAAGAAATTGGTGGAAAAATTCGAGCTGTTGGGACAAGTTAGTTATGTGAAGAATAAAACCCGTGCACGTCGCTCAAGAACAGCCGAGAATATTGCTTCTGTAGCCGAAAATGTTGAAAGGAACCCAGGTTTGTCCATTCCTCGTCGTTCTTCGGAATTAGGCATTCCACAAACGTCATTACACCGTATTTTGCATAAAGATTTGGGTCTTAAGGCTTATAAAGTTTAGTTAACACAAGAAATCAAGCCCGCCGATCATCAACAACGTTGTGTCTTTGCTGATTGGGTCGTTGAAATGGATGAAAATGATCCAGAATTCCATCGAAGAATCATCTTGAGTGATGAGGCCCATTTCCACCTCGGTGGCTTCGTCAACAAGCAAAATTGTCGCATCTGGGGCTCGGAAAACCCAAGATTTATTGTTGAAAAGCCTCTCTATCCTCAACGTGTGACTGTTTGGTGCGGTTTATGGTCCGGCGGAGGCATTGGACCTTACTTTTTCGAAAATGAGGCTGGAGCAACGGTTACGGTGAATGGATTGCGCTATCGAGAGATGATTAATGATTTTTATGGCTGGAATTGGATGGTATTGATCTGGACAACGTTTACTTTCAACAAGATGGCGCTACGTGCCACACAAGCAACGAAACCATTGATCTTTTGCGGGAAAAGTTTCCGGGCCGTGTTATCTCTCGAAGAGGTTATCACAATTGGCCACCGAGGTCTTGTGATTTAACACCTTGCGACTTCTTCCTTTGGGGCCACGTGAAAGAGAAGGTCTACGCCAATAGCCCAGCGTCGATTCAAGACCTCAAAGATGCAATTCGTGAGGCTATCGAGGACATAGGGCAGCCACTTTGCGATTTGGTTATGGAAAATTTCATTAAAAGGATATGGTCCTGTAAGCGTGGTCGTGGTGGTCATTTGCCTGATGTTATTTTCCACTATTAACGGCATAGCTTCTTCTTTATAATGAAATAAACATCCGATCATTTATATTGAAAAATGGCATTTTTCTTTGAAATTCAAAATAACACCTCTTATTGGAAAACCCTTTATTATCAGATGGTCCAACCATATGGAGGAGCTGAATTGCCCACAGTATTTCAGGCACAAGGAATAAGAACCACTGACTGCAATAAAAGTTCCGATTTTGATGGAACACTTTCGTATAGATTCCCTAACGGATATTCCAAACATTGGACTCGAATTTTTACGTCGTCCTGAAGCTCAAACAGGACACGTCTGCCGGGATGACACGGGATAGACGTCCTAAAAGTGAAGTTTAAAGCGGAATAGAGGTTCGTATCAGCCTGGACCTGTATGAAAGTGTTTATGCTCCATCACTTCAGAGAATTTATAGACAGGTATACCGACATACCAAGGGCTTGATCCGATATTTACTCTCAGCTTTCGAACATTTTATATCGACGTGTAGCATCGAAATATCTTGCTCACTTTTATGTGTTCAGTTCTGAGAAAATACGTCGGATTTTTACAGCATCTAGGCCCTTGATCCGTCGAGTAGTCCATAAATTTCGAGAATGATGAACGCACAATTCGCACCAAATTTTTTGCGCTATTCGGAAAGGTATAAAATGTTATCCACTCTTCTCTATCCGATAAAAATATCTCTGCTCATTTCATCCAGATCTCCCATATACTCCGGGAGCATATGTACAGGGTGTTTTCAGTGTTTTCAAATGTTTCATGTTAGATCCATTAGGTTCCATCTATTTGGAACCATTTGAAGTTTATCGCATTATTGCCCTAATTGAAAACAATTTCTCGGCGCGTACTAGATATGTCAATATTGCAAATTGGCGAAAGTGCCGGTTTTGTACAGAAAGTTCATTTCGAAAGTTGCCTCTGAAATCATTGAATGAACTCATTAACTATATTACATGTTTTTCTGAAAATTGGTTTATTTTTGCGTGCATGTTGTGGGGAACAGTGTGCTATAATTTTGTCCAAAAGACGGCTGAAGATTCATGCAGGGGGCTGAGTAGGGCTTCGCACGAGACGAGAGTAGGCGAGAGTATAACAAATCTCGTCTCGCTATCGCCTATTCCCAAAAAATTAAGTCTCATTTAAGTCTCGTTCTCGTCTCGTTATCAGTTGTCTCGTCTCGTCTCGCTTAGTTCTGAATAACGGTAATAAATATTATAATATATAAATGAAATGGTATACAATAATTAATAATTTTGTAAAGCTATATTTATTAAGCTCTTGCACAAAAATATTTGTACATGTACATATTATTTTTTATTTTAAACACTGATAATTTCAGCTTTCAGATTACTCGATGGCCAAGAATTCAAACATAATCACGCTTGCATCATGCCATTTTTCAATGGTGCACGTGTTTTTGCCATAATCTTTCGACAGGTACGGATGTAGCCATTAATAAAGCATCGGCCATCTTGGAAAGTAGGAAGAAATTTTTCATCACTCTCCACCACTGTAAAATATTTTGATGCCTATTTGCTCTTTCTAACAGCAAATATTCTTCAAACTCAGCTTTCCAATTTTTCGTTTTGTTGATGTTTTAAATAGGCTATCGATGTCGATAAATTCTTTAACAGAATTGATCAATTTGGTATAGTTTTCGAAGAATACCTTCCTAGTGGGTAGATCATTGAGGGTGTTCTTGGCATATTCCTCATAACACTTTTCGAAACATTGAATAGCTTCATTTATTTACCAGTTTTATTATACGTAGTTCCACAGATGTATACAATAATTGTTCATTTCTTCACTACAAGGAGCATAACAGAATAAATTTCTCCAGATGTTCAGATAGAGACGAAATTTTCAAAGCCTTGGGATTTAGGGGCAATAAGAGTGGTCCGTTAAGTATTGAATTCATAATGGCATCCGTTTTTATGGTTGTGAATTCTATTTTTTCTTGAAAAATAATCTCAATTATCGCAAGGTCATAACGAATTAATAATCTTCTAAAAAATCGTGTATTTATAGAACGGTCGATGCATAATATAGACAAAATATATTTGTAATTATAGTGGAAACTCTTCATATTCAATTGTTTTCTGTGGGTGCTGCAAAAAATTGAACGAGACCAAGAACGAGACCCTCGTGTTACGCTGTATGTGGTCTCGGTATGGCCTATAATATTCTTGAAAACGTCTCGTCTCGTCTCGGCTCGCTTTTACGAGACGAGAACGAGTTAATCTATTTTAGCGGATACTCAGTCATATTTACGAAGGATGAAAACAAATCTGCAGCAGTAGTTTTGGATTTTTTGGAGTTGATATTTAGTGACCTGAAGCAGACAAGGATAAAACAAAACTAAGTCATAATTCAGGAAGTTTTTCTTTAAACGAAGTTAATAGTTTACTTGTGTCTATTTAGCTGTCTCAAGGCCAGGAGTTCCTAACCAATAAAGATATATAGTCTTCGAATCGTAGCCTGGAGTCGAACACTATTCCAAGGGTTCAAATCCTGATCCCGAATTCCAAGGAGCATATCAACGTCAACATACCTCTCCGCATCACTACCCAAACCAAAGCCAACGATGGTATACCAGCATTAGTTCTTTGGAATGAGAAAAATTTTCATCTTCAATTCTGGACGACACACAATTTTGTACCAATTTTCATGAATTTTCCGACGAAGAAAGCTCAAGGAGACAGACCGACTCATTTTTGGATGATTATTATCCTGCAGGAACTACTACAGGAATCTAGTACACGTTGAATTTGTACACGTTCCCTCAAAAATCAAATTAGAAAAATGTTTCCGTCGGTAATCCTGAGATTGCCGGAACACAATTCTGAATGTTAATTACGAAAATATCTAGAATACCGGAATGAGGAAAGCAGAGAAAGTTGACACCTCTTTGAGAGTGGTCGAGGCTAGGCATTCGTGAAAGAATTCCTCGGGAACTTCCTTTTCGATATCCTGGAAAAAAGTGGCGGTAGCTGTCATGGAAAAAAATCTGTAGTATTGTTATTACTGGTTTATTATTTCGGGAATGATGAACACTTAGAATCAAGAAGTGATGAAGAGTTTTAAATGTCTCCTGAAATTTTCGTATGCAAAATTCAATTATGAAAAAAAAAATTGAGCAAAGCACTGACGTGAAGGCAGAAGCTTTTGCGCGCATGTTTCATTATCTATTCACGTCTCGTATCGTCTCGTTCTCGTCTCGGAAAAGCGAGACGAGACGAGCGAGATAAATCTCGCTCTCGCATGAAACCCTACTGATAATACACGAAAAAACTTACGTCTCAAGTAATTTCAGGATACGATATTCACAAAATTCCGCGAAAATTAGTGCGTTGGCATTCTACAAGTACTTACCGAGTTTTAATTGGATGGGATTCGTTCATTTTGATTTATTGAGGTAATAACAACAAAATTTCATGTGTATAGCTCCAAAACCGTTTGGCAGATTATGCCTTTAAACGAAATTCAATTTCGCATTCGGATGCGCAACCTACCCTAAAAATTGCAAGTTGTTGTCTCTTTCCGTTCTCGTAAGATACAAAATATTTTTTCATAGTTTTATTTAAATTTTCTAACCATACGATCCTCGCAAACAGATTTTCACATACGTCTTATTATGCCCAACAACGAACTTCATCAGTGTGTCAAACCCAATCGTTTGAAACCATTTTCGGCAAAAATTCGAATATTACAGACATTTGGACAAAATTATAGCACGGTATTCCACAGAACATGCGCGCAAAAAATGGAGAAGAGCGCTGACGTTAGGAGCTTCTGTGCGCATGTTTTATTGTCTATTCAATCCGCACACACCCTCACGAAATACTGCATGAACCTTCCAGCAGTTTTTTTTTTGCAAAAATTTGTGCGCCTACATTCTACGAATAATGAGTTTTTAAGGGAAAAAACGGTTTATCTCGATTACCGGCAAAACTACAAGTACTATGGAAGAAAGTTAAATGGCAATATTGTAGGTAATGAAAAAATCTACAACTTTTGTTTTGCACTTTTTTCACATAACCTCAAAATTTATGTGAAAAATTCAAATAACCACGTTTTTGGTTTTTAATTTTTATCTTTTGCAAAAAAAAAATTTTCCACCAAATTTGGTAAAAACTTACCTTTTTATGTCCCAAATACACTGTAATTTTTTGGATTTATTTATTTTTTTCACCTTGATTTGACTTATTATCGAAAAAGCAGCATAATTTTCAATCAAAAATTCTCAAGTCAAAATATCTGCTTTTTAAAAAAAGTAGGTTGGCTTTTTGATCACTGGAGTCTCTACTTTCAGATGGTGTAAAAAAAATATCCATAACTATGGTAAATTTTCTCGGAAAATGATGTTAATACAGTTAATATTGAATAAGACATCTACAATATTTTGAGGAAGTTGAAGAATCAATTATATGTGTAGATGCATATTTATTGGTATTTTAAGATAACTTGTGTACCTGAGTGACCTACGGATAATTTTAGCCCATCAAAATGTATTTCATAGAGAAGTGGGGAAGGGGCTATGAGGGCCTGGGCCTTACTGCCTCTTACTTCGTAGAATTTTCTGATAGAATTTACCATAGTAATGTATATTTTTTGAGACCATCAGAAAGTCGAGCAGAAAGTCGAGATTTCAACGAACAAAAAGCCCACCCACTTTTTTAAAAAAGCAGATATTCTGACGTGAGAATTTTTGATTGAAAATTAGGGTGCTTTTTCGATATTAAGTCAAATTAAGGTGAAAAAAAAATTGTTTTTAATCCAAAACATTACAGTGCATTTGGGACATAAAAAGGTAAATTTTTATCACATTTAGTGAAAAAAAAAATTTGTTTTTAAAAGATAAAAATTAAAAACCAAAAACGTGGTTATTTGAATTTTTCACATAAAGTTTGATGTTATGTGAAAAAAGTGTGAATACAAAAGTTGTAGATCTTTGTATTACCTACAACTTTGCAATTCAACTTTTTTCCATAGGACTTGTAGTTTCGCCGGAAATCGAGATAAACCGTTTTTCACCCTTAAAAACTCACCCCTTCCCGACCTCACATCACCCGTAAAGTATTTTTCCTATCATTTTTGTTATATTCTCTTCCCTTTACAACGGGTTTCATTCTACTATAATTTTCATTGGTTTCAAAAATAATCGACCCTGGTCCAATGGGAGAATCTCTACATTTCGAAACCGTAAATCTCCAACATTTCATTGTTATCATTTAGTTCACGATAAACGAATATAATCGATGTTCGATAGCCCGAATCTCAACATTTCCTACACGAACAATGGATACTGGGAAGAAGCGGTGAGTAAGTAAAATCCTTTGTGAAAAAGCGTATCATCTCTTCGAACTCGATGGTGTTATATTTCAATCTTTACAGTTAGCACCTATTTATCTGATTTCCGCCGACTGCACGTTAGAGGTTGCGGAAGTACTAAACCCAGCCGAGAGGGAGTCAAATAAATCTGCGCATTAGAACGGATTCTGCAACTTCTTCGGTGAAAAATATTTCAAGCATGTTTTCGAACGATTTCCAATTTATTTAACAATGCCGTCAATATATCTGTCAGAATGGGAATGAAAACAAAGCGCATCTCCATTCCACCTATTGGAAAGGGGAAATGCCAGTACCCAATATGAATTCAACTCTCGTGATATGCACCTCCATTTAAATCATGTCGAAATCCTTATTTTCCGATTCGAAATTTTCGTGTTATGAACCAGTTCCCGAAAGCAATGCTGCCAATATCATATTGATTTTTACTTATCATACCCTGATGATGTTGTCTCGAGTTGATAAGATATGTTAACTGACAAATAAACTGAAACACCCAGAAGAAGCTGTTGAATTTGCTGTTTGAATTTTTTTTTGGTAAAACATATAGATAGTATAGCAAGGAGTAAACGATTAAAATTTGGAGAAAAAAATCGTGAAGGTTTTTTCATGTAAACATTTTTTGTTACTTACATATTGTAGTCGTTTTTTGCAAATTTTTTAAATTTTACAACAAACCAGCTGTTCGAGTAGATCCAAAGTCGATGTTCAGTTGTTGTTAAAATGCCTAAAGCACGTGTACGCGGAAGTTATTGCCAGCTAAGTGAATTTGAAAGAGTTACGAACAGAAATCCAACTACTGTTATGAGATGTTGTCAAGCGTGGTTTGATAAACCCAAAATCGAAGAAGAGTAGGCACCGGACGTCGAAGGGGCACAAATGAAGTTCAAGATCGACGTCTTATACTTATGGCTATTAGAGACCGATTTACGACAACTCGATCTTTGGCGGATGAGTGGTTAGGAGAACAAGGCCATCTTGTAACTGTCCGAACGGTTTACCACCGGATAAGGTCTTTTGGACTGCAGCATTATTGACCCCATCTTGTGTTACCTCTGACGGTTGAGCATGGCCGGCAACGAATACAGTGGTGCAGAGAACGTCAACATTGGAATGTGGAATGGCATCAAGTCGTCTCTTCTGATGCATCTCGATTCTCCTTGGGTGCACATGATGGCCGAAGAAGGGTTAGACGACGTCGGGGAGAAAGACGTGAACCTCAGTTTGATATTGAGCGTCATGTACACCGAACAGTAGGCGTTATGGTATGGGGTGCAATTGCACATGCAAGTAGGTCACCTTTAGTCTTTATTCGAGGTAACATGACAGCGCTGCGTTACCTTCAAGAAATAGTGGAGCCATATGTTCTCCCTTACCTTAACCTGCTCGAGAATCCAATATTTCAGCAAGATTATGCTCGACCTCATGTTGCCAGAGTTAGTTCAAACTTTTTTGAAGCGACCCATATGAATATTTTGCCATGGCCGCCCAGATCCCCCGATCTTTCGCCCATAGAGCATGTTTGGGACATCATGGGTAGAAGACTTGGAAATTTAACCCAGCCCCCTACGGACTTGATACATGAACTACAGGTAGCTTGGGATAGTATCCCTCAAGAAGAAATAGACCATCTTATTGCATCAATGCCAAGACGTGTTGCGGAGTGTATAGATAATCGTGGTGGACAAACACATTATTAACAAATTATTAAAACAAATTGTGAATCTTTCGTTTTTTTCTTCAAATTTCAATAATTTACTCCTTGCTATACTATCTATGTTTTACCAAAAAAAAAATGAAAATTTAAACAGCTCCTTCTGGGTATTGCAGTTTCTTTGTCAGTTAGTAGTTATCAACGTATCCATTAGACATATTTTTCATTCGGAACGTTTTTTTTATTGTGATACTAGCTGACTCAGCGGACAATCAGGCCCGTTCTGTTTACGTATTGCTACAAACATTGCTATTCAAGTCCCTAAGTTTTGAAAATATGGCTGTGGTATCGAGTGTTCTGTTCGGACTGTTATAGCAATGTTGATTATCAATTTTGTCTCAGCAATATTGCTATCAAGTAGTTCTAAAATCATTGATTTTAGAGCTGACAACACTGTATTTCATGACTTTTATGTGAAATAGAAGAAGCATTTAACCCTTTCTTAATAAATAGTTTGTCCGTTTTTCGGTGGTTATTCGTAATTCCTAACCAAATAAATAAAATGTCACGAAGGTGAAAAACTAGCTATGTTATTCATGAAACTAACAAGATGGAGTTATTGATCAATTTTCAGGAAACACATCTAATATTGGTAAACACTACCATGACCGAAATATTGAAGACTTATTAACACCTAAAAAAATATTAAATTTCAATTTTTTCCTGTCGTCAGTCAGACTTCGAATGCGAATCAAACGGAACAATATGTCTCCTAGTTTTTTCTTGAACAAATTCCCCCAGTTCTGCAATTGAATCAAAAGAAGTCATCTTTGTATTAAGACTGAATTAATAGTTTATTTAATATTTCATCCAGTCAGTCAGTCTTCGAATGTATACCTCTAACTTAAAAGAAGCAGTATCTCTCCTTGTTTGCTCATGAACAAATAAATAAATGAATAAAAGTCCCTCAGCTCTTCAATCAAATTGAAAGCATCAATCTTATTATTGAGGCTGAATAGTTTGGGAACTCTTCATTTTACAAATAGAAGGGATTGTTAGTGGCAGAACTAAGTCTCTTAGAAATTTCCTTAAACTTAAGTATTAAAGTACCTTGAACAAATATATACGATTATACCTATATTCCTTTAAGGACCTACCTATTTCCAATATTTTCGAATTCTTGGAAGATGGAAGTGGTTCTCAGCCATATTCCAAAATCCAAATCTTGTTATGCTCTGAGCAAGTACTATTATGAGGTTGCTGAGATAGCAACATGAATAGCAATAAGTTCCTAAAAATTACAGATCATATTGCTCAAAATCGATGATCGGAATAGCAATATTTCGAATCTTGCTGTGGAAGCAATATCTTTCTCTTAGCAATATTGTTATGCGCAAACAGAATAGCTCTGATTGTTTCAAACATTGGCATCTAGGAACTGACATAATTATAAGTAATATGGTATACATTTCTTATCTTAACCACTCTTAGACCTACTTAAACACACAATCAAAATTTCATCAAGATCGGTAGTGCAGGTTTTGAATTATCATAAACCAATTGCAACACCACCAATTGTGAATCTAAGACACCATTAGGCCCACCCAAACACAGAAACAAATTTTCATCAAGATCGGTCAAACCGTTTTTGAATTCCTATAAACCGATTGCAGCGTCACATACTGGGTCCAATAGTATTCCCAAGAATATAAATCCACCTGAAAAAAAAGCGGCAAAAACGTTCAACTTTTTTGCGAATGAATGCTCCTAGAAAATTCAGCAAGACCCTGTAAAGAAAAAATAAATGCGAAAATTCTACAAAATTAGAGAAACGAAGATCAGTCATTGGTGCTTCGAGACTAAGAATATTTTTTCCGGACAACTATGTACAGAGTGTTCAGTAGACCTTCTTCCGGAGGACCTATTCTTCCTCAGTATACGTTCCAGATATTGAGCAATTTTTGTTAAGACCTTATTCTGACAAGATATAGGAATCCTTGTTGGTTATGTCATGATGACATATTAATTTTTAACGTAAAAGGAAGTGAAGCATGTATCTATGGGAGATGATAGCCCTACATTAGGGTCCTGTAGCAGTCTTCGAACTTCTGAAGTTCTGAATAATCATCACTTGGATTGGCCAGACCTGGTTTTGAAACAGACCCTCCTGCCCTTACGAGCAACATTTTCCTTTTTGAATTCAAATATTGAAGCGATTTCTAAAAATAACTGAAAACTAGCGGAGGCGATCTTCTTCAAGAGATCCCATGCGGCCAAAGAGAAGTTTATGAGAGGGGAATTTTGAAAAGTCGAGATTTTTTTGTTCAGTTATATTTTGGCTCAACATGGGGATCTCTGATACTTAATTTGAATCAAATTGAATCTGTAGTGTTTCAATAATAATGAAACCCCCACTAACAATTCCTTGTCCTCACTAATTGGCTTAAGACTTAGTAACGTCAGCCCTTATTTCAGTATTTTATGGACAGTAAACTATTGTTACGTTTCTTCTCTCAAGATGGAAACATCATTCCCGAAACATATGTCGGAAGACAAAATTTTTAGTGTACAGTATTAAGTATTAACTTGCTATACTGTCGTCATAAATTTTCGATATGAATGCTCCCGTTCACAAAATGGCGCATGTGCACAGAGTATCGTTTCCTACGGTTACAATATTCAATGTCAATCCTAACCAAGATGACCATTGATCTTGTTTTTTGGACTCTTGCCATCAGAGACGAAAGAAAGAATGTTGATGATTTTTTTCTATAGCTAATCGAGAGGTGTATCGAACGAGTTGGGACCAAATAATAGAGAATAGCATCGTTTATGCTGCACAGAGGAAATCGAAAAAGTTAATGTCAACAATTTATGAGCTGCTCAACAGCGACAAAAGAACTAAATTAACTTTTCGGTACAATTCGCTGCGAGCAACGGTAATGCATTTTAAATGACCCCATCGCAGTGGACGTTAATTGGGATTATAAATAATTGGAAGTACACAAAAGGCAAGTTTTTAGCTGTGATATTTGAATCTTTCAATACGATTACCTAGATGTTAATATACATTTGGAGTTTCATTTCTTTATCTGAGATTGAATGTGTGAAAAATTATATATAAACTAGCTGACCCACGCAACTTCGCCGCGCCAAATGAGTTATTGCGGTTGCAATTTTATTTCCGAGTGCAAAAAATCTTTAAAAAAAACCTAGAACCCGATTGCAGTGCCTCCTACCGGGACAATGAAGTTCCAAGTTATCCAGGGACCCACTCAAACACGTAATTCTAAAAAATACCTAGAACCCGATTGTGGCGCCACCTACCGGGTTCAATTGCGAATACGAACTACCCACACAAACGTATCTGGTTAAGAAAAGTGAGAAAAGGTGAGAAAGACAGGAGACCGGCTTCGTTCTCATCCCTACTCCGTGCTGTTTACTGGGACGTGACACCGGAATAGTCTGGCAAATGAGTGTTGATCCAGAAAGACGCGGAAATTTAAAAAAATCTAGCACTATGTATAGCAGGAATAAACTGCCTTGATACTTTAATAAAAATAAATATTTTTTTTGTACAAAAATTTTAGCTTTGCCATAAGCTCAGGGAAACTTTAATCGAAATAGAGTGAAAAACATTCATAAAAAATACGGCGACTTGGTTTTAATTAGCTCTTTCTCTGGGATAACTTACCAAGTGATAATTGATCAGTTATAGCGGGATGAAAAATTATTAATTACTAAAATGACTATTAAAAAATACGGGTTGGTGATAGAAGGGTGAAAATTTAGGGTTGCATGTATTTTTTAATGCCACATTATAAAAAAATAAAAACAAAAAATTTCGTCTAGAAATTAAAAAAAATTAAGGGGTAACAACCCTTATCACTTAGGGGTATGAAAAATAGATAGTAGCCGATTCTCAGATCTACTGAATACACATATAAAATTTGGTAAAAATCGGTAAAGCCGTTTCGGAGGAGTACGGTAACTAACATTGTGACATGGAAATTTTATATATTAGACAAAATTTGAATATATTTGAACATAGAAGAAGGTGACTTATAATTGCAAATAACTAAGAAACAAGGTGAAATATTCGCCAATTTTAAACATCAATAAATATTCCCTGGTGGTCTGGGATTGCCACGTCATCGCTACCCCCGCCCCAAAAAAGGAACAGCCATTCAGGACTAGACAAAAATTTACTCAGGGTCAAAGAACACAAAAATGGGCTTTTTTTGTTTGAACTCATTTTATGATAAAACCTACCGTTCTGCTTAAAATCGTGAAAAACCCGTTTTTGTGACCTTTGACTCCGAGTAACTTTTTTTCAAGGTATCGAATCGATGAGGACTCTTCAAGCTTCATTTATAATGGTGTATTGAACAATCCTACCAATTCTGGGTGTGAATTTTGTAACTATTTTTTGGTTCAATTTGACCGGACTAAATAACCATAAACCAGTACGTATATGCCCTGAATGGCACTTCCTCTTTGGGGGGACACTGAGTCATGACGTTGCTATCCCGGATCACGAGGTGATATTCGTTGGTGGTTGAAATTGACGAGTATTACGCCGTGTGTCTTTTCGAATATATTTTTTCCTCCGTGATCTACTTGTTTCCGCCTAGCTAATTTTTTGAGTTGCCGGAATTCCCTCTGAACGCCGTTCTCTGTTATTGAAGTGTGTTAAAGAAAGAAATATTTTCAGTGCGATGTTATCAAACCGTTACATCTTCAAGTGTCCTCTGTTCAAGTGTCAATCTGCAGCTTTGAACCCGCCGCGAATTAATTTTCTTCTGGAAGGGTAAATAAACGAGAACCTTTTTATCTGATATTTCAGAGCGTTAAGAGCCGTAAATTGGAGGATGTAAAGTGACAGAACAAAACGCAATTAATGTTTCAATTCTCCGTTCTTGCTGGCGAGAACCAGGGATACGATGTTATCAATTCCAGCGACATCCCTGAGCAAGTGTATGTTCAATGGAACCAGGGGAGTTCACAGAATACGCGTCTCGTTACTCTGAATACAAAGACTGATTTTTTCTTTGTCGAATGATCAAGCTGGATTTCGCGAAATTTGAGCTCTGATTAAACGGAAGCCGAATAGTTGGTGGGAAATGAATTCCCCTTAATTAATACCCCACTTGTTCCGTTAGGGAGAGAAATATTCACATGACATATGCCTTTTACAATATTTTAGGGTGAATGTGTATAAGAGTACGCACTACTGATATTTCATTAGGACACCAACTGTCTTTGATTTCAAGAAGTCACTCATAAGCTAAATAAAATTATGACAAAGTCAAGAGCAAAATCTGCAATTATTAGCGTCGTTTGAAAGGAAGATAGGTTACATGTTTTTGCTTCTGCACATTGTAATTTTAGGTGCTCGAATGTTTTGTCTTTGTGCAGTAAAACTGATGCCTTAGCTTTATGAAGGTCCAATTTTTATTACAGCATTCTTAATTTTATACATAGCCACCTATCAACAGAATTACAGTCGATAAAATCGAATTTCACGTATGTGTCTAATCCCCGGTTTCTGAAAGGCTGATCAACACAAATGTTAACTAATCAGTGATCAATCTCTTGTCAACCCTCATCTGAGTTGCACAAAGCGCAAAAACTCGGACTGATTTGACATTAACAGTTGTGTTAATTTTGACCAGCCTTTCAGAAACCGGGGGTAAGAGTACGCAAAATAAGTACACCACCGAATTTTTCACTAAACTAATTTGATTTTCCATTCTTGGGTTTCTAGGACAATGAGTTGTTACCAAAGAAAAAGGCAAATAAAGCTAGGATTTGTGGAAGAAGTTATGAAAGAAATGAAGCGCAATGTATAGCGGATGACTGGAGTAAGAGAAGTATAGCCAGGGAAATAGAAATGAATAAAGCAACATTGAGAAAATGCTTGAAGTGTGGAAACATTCCACAATCACTTGGAAGATTCACGAGTGATATTCCTGCTAATTTAGAAACCGAATTAGCACAGCAGATAAGAGATTTGGACTAAAAATTTTATGGTGTTTTATTTTATGATCTCAAAATACCTGCAGTTTTGCTGAAGCGAACAATATTTAACACAGATAATAGGAGAAAAAGCATTGTTGGTGAGTCTTGGGTCAAACGATTTTGTAGAAGAAAAAGTATAACCCTCAGACAGCCAGAAAAGGGTTCTATGGATAGAATTTTGGGGTAGGTGATGCGTCCAAATATAATAGACGACGTTAACGGGCATAATCGGCCCAACGGTTTCCAAGTACTAATTTTGTATGCAACCAATACAAATCCGATCAAATGGAAACTTGGAACTAGTTGTAGAATACCAACACAAAGACGTATCACTAGAAAATTTTAAAAGAATTATTAAAAAATATTATTTATCTCACGATAACTTGAAGAAGGAAAGATAATGCGACGTTTGAGTTTATTAATAGGCATAATCGACCGAACGCTTTTGGAGTTATACCCATCTGAAATTTTCTCAATAACTCAAAATACACGAATCTGATCCTCGTGAATATAGTAGGTATCCTGAAATTACTTGAGATGTAAGTTTTTTCGTATACCTACCTATTATCGAATATTTTATCAATTTCAATTCTGATAGAAGACATATGTAAAATGGTACGAAATTAAGTCATATCTAATAAAAGCTCGAAAAACGGTCTATATCGATGGTAAATTCGGTTAAGAGTGTCCAACAATAGATAGACAATAGAACATATAACAATAGAACATGCGGGCAAACGCTTCTGACATCAGGTCATTGCTTCAACCATTTTTTTACAGATTTTTCTTCCTAGGTATGGTAGAAATTCAACGTAAATTAATTTCTTAAAATTTTGATTGGCACAGATCTTTTCATAACTAATATCTAATCAGCATCAGTAGAGTACGGTGTTACAAATCAGTGTTTTAATTATTAAATTTGTAGTCTCATTTATACACGCCCTATCATGTTATAATTATATTAATAGTGATCAACGAAATTTAAATGTTAAAAATACATTTCTGAAGGGTCAAATGGCACATGTGACACGTGTGTTATTACTCGGTCGGGGGTTCAAAACAAGAATGAAAGGATTCGTTATCCTGCTGCTTTTCATATTTTCAACCTGATGGAATAGCTCATCACGTATTTGCAAAAAGGGAAATCCGGAAAACATACATCCCAATATATCATCCCCTTTAAAAACTCCTCCACAGGATTTTCTATATTTCATACGATTCATCACTCCCCAAGCAAACTTTTGTTTGTCGAATAACCGGATATAGGTTGTGCTGTTCCCAGATTATTATTCCATATAAAAACAGGAGTTCGCAGTCGAATGAAAGTAGGTTTTGACGATTTCATATGATGTTCCATAACATTCAGAGATATTATAGCACTGCTTTATACAATATTGAATATGAGATTTACATTTCAAGCTTGTATCCTACCAAAATCCAACAAGCTCTTGATATGTACATGATTTACTATTCTAGTTTGAGTTCACCGGTGCGCCTCACTCCATCGATGACTCATTGCATCGAAAGTTCACTGAATTGAAGCTTCACTCCATCATTGAAAATGACGCCCACTTACTCCTGATACAAATAGAAACAACATTATTAATTTATGAATTTGAATATCATTTTCATTGTACACGTTTGGAATTTTCTCCTTGCCAAAGGGGAAACAATGATCAGGCATTGAGAACTTTTAAATTAATTTATACCTTTATTTCAGAATTAAGTTGAAAAGGACTGAATTTAAAATAAAAATATATTAATATACCTACCTTTTTCCTTCATTACGAGCATCCTGTAATCATTCTCGTAATATATTTCTAACTCAGTATTAAAAGGTTATATATATATATATCTTTATACAAATTTCTTTATAACGAATGAGTTGTAATACAGAAACCCATTAAACATAAATAAATTTCTGTGGTATTTTAGAGACAATGATAACCCTGCAATTATCAAGTCAAAGTCCTTTTCGGCGTGCTTGTTCGCCTGAACAGAGTGCCTGTTCAGCCGACTGACCGTCAGCACGATAACTCTTGAACGATTGAGTTCGAAAGAGTTGAAATTTGCAGGGTAGGCTGAATGTGCCGGTTGAGTTCGCATGTTCTGGGGAATAGCGTGCTACCATTGCACAAATATCTGTAATTTTCGATTTTTTTGCCGAAAATGGTCAAATGATTTGGTGGCGCATGCGAATATAACGGTTGAGTTCATTAATGGGAATAATCGGCCCAACGGTTTCTGAGAGCTAATTTTGTTCTCAAACAATACAGAACCGATCAAATTCAAACTTGGTTAGTTGTAGAATACCGACACAAAAACCTATGTGAATTTTGTGAGGCTCTTATTACTAAAAACTTTTGAAAAATGATTAAAAATATTATATATTTCACGATAACCTGAGAACGGAATGAGATGGCGACGTACAATTTTAAGGGTAGATTGCGCATCCAAATGCGACATTGAAGTTCGTTGGTAGGCATAATCAGCCAAACGGTTTTGGAGTTTAACTCAAAAAATAATATATAATCCGATCCAAATGAAACATTGTAATTAGGTGTAGAGTGACAACGCTCAGATTTCCGCCAAATTTCGACAGGATCGTATGATTAGAAAATTTTCAAAAAATCATAAAAATTATGTATCTCAGAAACTCAGTCCAATATCTCTGAAATTTTGCGGGAGCCTTCAAAACACGATCGAATCCATATTGTTGAAGATCTGAGCAGCCTTGGGTGATTTCAGTTGCTAGATGGGAGAACTTTGCTACGATAACTATCGAATAGAAAATGGTAGCGACTTTTAATTTTCAAGGTAAGTTGCCCATCTGAATAGGACAGTTAAGTTCAGTGTTAGGCATAAACGGCCAAACGGCTATGGAGTTATATCCATCTTGAATTTTGTTGTTATTTCCTCTATTATTCAAAATATACAAATCCGATGCAATTCAAACTTGGTAATTACTTGTAGAAACGTGTGAATTCCAGCGAAATTACGTGAATATCGTATCACTAGAAAAAAAAAACAAAAAAGGTTTTTATAATTTACATTTCATAATCATGTAGGTACCGAATTTCAGCCCGATCGACTTCGTATAAGGCATAAATAGACAATGAAACATGCGCGCAAAAGCTCCTGATTTCACGTCAGTGCTTTTTAAGAATTTTGGCTGTAAATTCTAAAAATAAATAGGAACATTTATAATGACCTAGTACGAGTGCACAAAACAAAGGAGGTTGGATTCTAAAATAAATGGTCCGCCATCTAACGTTTTTTTTTTCAACTAGTGCTTATTTCGAGAATGGTAAGACTTAGGTCATGTCTGATTTGACATATAATTAGTTTTATCCTTCCGCTGAACGAATATGGTTGTGTATACGCTTAAACAACACTGGGGGGAAATATTGCGACATTACTTTGAAAATCATGGTAATGTTGCAGAATGTGTGCGAAAATTGCGTACGGATTTTGGAAGCAGAGAAGCACCGTCAGCTCCGTATGTTCATTATCTTGTGAAAAAAGGGAAAGAAACTGGCATCCTCATCGATAAACCAAAGCGTGAAAAGCCAAAAACAGTGCGTAGACCCAAGAATATTGCTGCTGTGGCAGAAAGTGTGCGTGAAGCGCCATCAACACAATTCACCGTTGTTCTCAAGAATTGAACATTTCGGAGACATCATTGAGACGAATTTTGCACAAAGACCTTGGTATGACGCCATACAAAGTCCAATTGGTTCAGGAGTTGAAGCCAACTGACCATCCAATGCGATCGACTTACAGAAGACGCCGTTTTGCCAAAAAAATCATCTTTTAAGATGAAGCTCATTTTGATCTTGGCGGGTATTTAAACAAGCAGAATTGTCGCATTTGGGGCACAGAAAACCCGCACGCATACATTGAAAAGCCGATACACCCAAAACGAGTCACTGTTTGGAGCGGATTTTGGTCCAGAGGCATAATTGGGCCATTTTTCTTTGAAAATGAGCAAGGAGTGGCCGTTACAGTCAATGGCGATCGTTATCGGGCCACGTTGAACGAATTTTTGTCCGCAAAAATTGGAGAGGAGCATATTGGCAAGATTTGGTTTCAACAGGACGGTGCTACGTGCCACACAGCCGAAGCTAAACTCAATGTTTTGCGCCCTGTTTTGGGAGATTGCATTATCAGCCTCAGAGCTGATGTCGTTTGGCAACCTCGGAGCTGCGATTTGACACCGTTGGACTATTAGTTGTGGGGTGCCGTCAAAGATAAGTGCTACGCCAACAAGCCAGAGACAATTGACGCTTTAAAGGACAATATTCGTGAAGCCATTGGTGAAATACAGCTGCACACAATCGATAATGTGCTTAAAAATTGGACCGATCGTGTAGGCTACTGCATGGCCAGCCGAGGCAGCCATTTGAATGAAATTATCTTCCATTATTAACCGGAAGGATTGTATTTTCAAATAAAAAGAAAAATTTGAGAAAATATTAAGTAGTTTTTTTTTATTGCATTAAAAAAAAAGTTATTTGACGGACCCGTTATAACTGGATACAAAAAACAATTAAATTGGCAGAATTATTTTTCGATCATGGATGTTACTACTATCCTATTGTAATCAAGATTTTCTTTCAGTTAATCCATTGCGTACCACAAGAAGAAACTTCTCCAGCGTCATTATTAGAAGTTTTCAAACAAAAAAAGGTTCGTAAGATAAATGTGTGCGATCTACGTCCACTCCAATTCTGAACTTCATAAGAATGACATTATTCTGGGAAACGCCGGTCGAAATGAAAATGGTGACAGGGCTCGGACAAATCGTTAGTGATTTTCCACTTGAAGATACGTATAAGAGAGAAGAGTTAACGGAAAAACTGTCGCACAGAGACGGAGCTCAGGATTAGGTAATTCTATATATCAAGCTGAATCCTATTCATCCAATAAAGAAAATAGAGGAACGAAAACCCTGAAAGAAAAAACGAACGAGATGGCTTCAGAAAGACCATTCATTTCCCAGGTTTCCTGATACGTTCGAACTTGTTGAATGGACTTTTTTTTCACCAATCTATACGACGTTAGTGCCCACTCTTGCCGTGGGGCATCATTTTGCCCAAATTTTATTTATTCATTTATATATGAAGTACAATACAGGACATACCCAGATTATGTACTCACTAATAGATTATTTATAATTCAATTTAAGTACCAAAAATAATAAAGACATTCATATATTATGTTACATCTAAGTGAAAAACTCCAAGAAACAAAAAAAAACTCGTCTATACAAATTAGTAAATGACCACAATCAGCTTTTCATAAAAAATCAAGCCCTGTGGACGGGAGCTTTTTGGCGCTCTTGTTCTAACAGACAAATTATATCTCCGAAAGTATTGGTTTCTCAGAGTTGGGAATTATATCAATGGATTCCTATGATAGAAATGCATCATGAAAGAAATTAAATTTAAAAAAAGTGTCGATTAAAAATTATGCTTAAAAAATTGTCATCAAATTTATTTATAATGATTAAAAGATTAAATGAGCAATCTGCAATGATTCAACCTCTTGGAATGGGTTGATGCAACTTAGACTCGGTGCATAGTTTTCACAACTCGAAATACCTAAGGAAAGTATCATTGAAATGTCTAGAGCAAGGCTGGAGACAATCACAGCAGATTTTCCATTTATTCCTGATATTTGAGTAGGTGGTGGATTACGCACAAATTATTTTAATAGTTCAAAATATATTAATAAAATACTATTCTCTTTTCATAATTTAAAATTGAATAGTCCATACCACTAACACATTTTTTTCTGTATTATGAACCTTAACTCAAGAAAAAATGATTGATACACAAATGTAGATCCATATTTCAGTATTTTTTTGCTAGCAACATTATGAAAATACTGTATATAGGAACATGTCTCACTACTTAAGGAAGTAAAAGGTAGTATTAACCTCAGTGGTCAACGAACACTAATGTCTTTTGATGATTCCATTATATTCTTCTTTCCTATTGCCTCCATAAACTACATCAAAACAGTCTTGTATATATTCACAAATTCAAGAATCGAATACTTACCAAGAGAAAATAACAACTATGAATTGATAATCTATAATAGCTAGAAAATATGACATTGATGAATAGTGATCACAGTCAGATTCTGTGTTCACATTCTGTGAATACATAGAACTTACGATGTATTATTGAAACTTTGAAACGTCATATCTCCGAAAGTATTAGCTTGTTAAAGTTGATGACAATGATAACAATGGATTCTTATGATGAAACTGCATCTTAAAGAAAATTGAATTCAAAAGTTGTTATGTAAAAAAAAAAATTTTTTCTCGTTACTCCGAAACTATTAGACTGATTTTGCCCAATGACAAACTTAACCGAGATATTTATCCCTCAAACCTACTCTGAAAATTTCTACTATCTAGCTCATTCCGTTCGAGAGTTATCGTGTTAACGGCCGGCCGGACGGACGGACGGCCGGACAGAATCGATTTCGAACACGGATCCTTGATCAGTGAGTCAAACCAAATCGTTCAAGACCATTTTCAGCCAAAAATTCGAAAATTACAGACATTTGGGCAAATTGATAAGCTCTCTGTTCCGAGGACAATAGCGCCACTACTTGAGTAGTGGAGGGGAGTGTAATTAATATACCTTTAACCGAAAAAAATTACTGCAAAGAAAGAGAAATGATCGAACAATTAGCAATAAACTATGGATATGATTCAGGGTTAATCAGGAGAATTGTGAAGAAAAAACAATTTGGAGAAACAATAAGTTCAGTATATCCAGTACTTGAGGATATAAATGATAAATTCAATAGCTTTACTCATTTTGGAAAGGTACAAGAAGAATAGAAAAACTCTAGGTTCAGGTCATCGATTCCAATGAATAAGGACATCATCAATTGGATAAGATTTAGTATGATTTCGTCTGAAGAACGAAACAAGACACATAAATATGTGTTAATGATTTATAATTTCTCATTTGAGTGAAATGATTTAATTTTTCAGCCGTTTTTAACGATAACTTTCGAAAAACATAACTCATGGTCCATAATTTTGGAATGATTCGATATAATCTGTTCCGTATATCTACAGGTATAGGAAAAAACTGAATATCATAGGTCACTTTGGCAGATCCACAAAATTGGATTTATAATCGAAAGGAGAAATTTGAGAAATATTTCAAAAACACCTACGAAATTTTCATGTTTCGAAATTTGGAAAATCAAAAGACGCTGTATATTTCACAGATATTCGTTAATTTTTCATCCACCATTATCTTTCACAAATTCCGGAAGCATGCTACACCGAAGAGTGAATGAAAATACTTTCCATTAACCCACGTTGACATCAACTTTCATTCCAAATTTCCATCTTCATAAAATTTGCATATCTTTGCGTAATATTATTATATCAAGTGCTCGGAAATTTCAATTTTAAAGAAGGAATTTCTAAAGCGCCGCTCGAGGTTCGACAACGAAAGCTTTCCCGGGTGAAACTGACAGGAAAAACCTATTTGTTGAGCATTTTCAACCTGAAATTCATGACATTCCAGCGAATGTTTCGTTGCATATATCCCTATACATTTCTCAGGGACAGGCATCGAAAATATTCGTTTCAATGATCTCAAATCGAAATTGCACGTTCATGGAATCTCCAGACCGTTGAAGGATCAGAAGGTGTACCGGTCAGTGTCAGAATGATCGAGTATGATATCAATAATGAAAGAGTATTTCTACTGAGAATAATATCTTTTGATTTATGACGAACCCAGAAAGGTGATTTGAAAAATCTGATCTCTGCGGAAGAAGAATATGGTTTATTCATGTAAATACCCTGGATATATTTACATGAAATAAGTTTTTTCGTCTGGCCAAGATGGGTGAACAGCCTAGGGAATTCAGCGTAAATCATTTCCCTGAAAGCCAAACAGGAGCGTGGAAAGCAGGAATCTGTTGTGATATATCTTTGAGAGCTAGAATATAAGGATATCCTTCACCTATCATCAATAGGATATGGCTATCTATCTCTCTCCGAGTATAGAAAAAGAGAATATTAACGGAAAGAAGAGACCTGGCTTAAGTTATAATACTATGTGGTTAACATATACAGAATGTTGGATGAGTGACTCTACGTACCTAAATCTGACTTACAAATGTTGGATAGGTCTACTCATTAGAGAGATACAGAATGCTTTTTATTTAAATTTGGTACACTTTGTTAACTTTTCTCAGATAATCATCAATTTGAAATTCCAGGTCCAGACTTTCATTTTCGTAAGGACCAAAAACAAGCACCTTGTATGCATTCCTGAGGTTCTTATCATAATTTGTCTGCTTAAACTTAAAACTACCTATCGAATGAGCTACTTTACAATATTATCGCACTTAGCAACACTGTGTTATGCGACGATAAACTGAACACATTTTAGGTTTTCAAGATAAACTGGCGTCAAATCTCACTTGGTCTTGGAAGAAATATTCTTTTGAACAAGTAAATGAGATCCTCACTGAAATATTTGCACTAACTAAAAAGACAAACAATCCCACGTGAATGAATAAATTATAATTCAACAGAAAAACATAGATGGACAAATGAATTTTCTGAATATAGTATCGCGAGGATGAACACAATGATAACAACCCATAATAATTTATGTACAAAATTTCCTCCTTCTAACACTTACTAATCCTAAGTATTAACTCGGACTTGCTGGAATAACATCAATCAAATGTTCCCTGCTGTTGACCTCAACAGAATATACCCTTTGTTCAAGATGTATCCATAAAAATTGGTTCAAGCCCTGTGGACAGGAGCGTTGGCGCTCTTGTTCTATCTTTGACACATCATATCTCCGAAATAATTATATTCTTATGATAGAACTGCACCATGAAAGAAATCAAATTGAAATAGCTTGAATGAATTTGACTCTCTCTTATAGAACAGGATGACATGTATACAGATAGAATAATTATAGCATTCTGTGAAAATATAGAAGTACGATTCATTATTGAAATTTCGAAAAATCATATCTCCGAAAGTATTAGCTTGCTAGAGTTGAAAATGATATCAATGGATGTTTATTGTGATACTACATATCAAAAAAAATTGAATTTGAAATTTGTAATTTAAAAAAAAATTATTCTTCTTCGTTACTCCGAAACCATCAGGCCTATTTTGCCCACTAACGAACTTAACCGAGATATTCATCTCCTAAACCTACTCTGAAAATTTCAACTGCCTAGCTCATTCTGTTCGAGAGTTATTGTAGAAACAAAATTTGAAATAAAAAAAAAATTGTATACTTTATGACAACCCGATCAATACAAAACCTCGCATGCGCATAATGGTAATTATTCTATAATCTGATGCTAAATTTCAGATAGATCGAGAGATTGGTTTCGGAAATATTCATAAAAAATGTTTTTAATAAAAAACGGCCATAACTCCCGAACCGCTTGGTGGATTTCGAACTCGTTCGAGATATTTACGCTCCAAACCTACCCTGCAAATTTCAATCCTCTAGCTCCTTTTGCTCCAGAGTTATCGTGTTAACGGCTGGACAGAATCGATTTCGACCACGGATTCTTGATCAGTGAGTCGAACCAAATCGTTCAAGACCATTTTCAGCCAAAAATTCGAAAATTACAGACATTTGGGCAAATTGATAAGCACTCTGTTCCGAGGAACAAGAGCGCCAAAAAGTAATCCAGACGAATTAGATCCGCAGATCTTCCTACCAATCGTTCCACCTCTCTGAAACTAATGATTCGGATAAACCACATTTAAATGATCCACCACGTCTCTCGTAAAGTATTCCTTAAAAAAATGGGTTCAAGCCCTGTGGACAGGAGCTTTCTGGCGCTCTAGTTCAAACAGACAAATTATATCTCCGAAAGTATTGGTTTCTCAGAGTTGGGAATTATATCAATGTATTCATATGCTAGAACTGCATCATAAAGGAAATTCAATTCTAATAATAGTTTATTTATCAAGATTAAATGAGCAATCATGATAATGAGAACTGCACCACATTTTCAATTTTTTTTTTGACACTTTGCGGTACTCTGGTCAATACAAAACTTCACATCCGTATAAAGGTCATGATATATATATTCTTTTGACTGAGAGTTTTATGTGTTAGCAGAGGTTGGTGTAACGGGGTACCATACAATTCTGCGTATGATACAAGAGCTTAGGGAAAAACCTCAGCAAAAAACCCTGTCTCCCCGTGAGTGTTGTGATTTGTAACTATTGTTCACAAAATTTGCTGCAATTTAGAAATATTGATAGGCATTTATTTCTTCAATATGGACTCCTTCGTCCAAAAACGGAGAGGTTTCTCCAAGGTACCCAAAAATCAACCTGAAAAATGAAAAGACAAGAGGAGAAGAACGAACAAACTAAAAATAATACATAACCTTTCAAAAGTCTCCTCTCACAAATATACTCTTCTGTTGACGCATGGGATCTCTTGGAGAAGAATCGCCTCCGCTAGTTCTCAAAGATATTGATCTTAGAAATCCCTTCAATATTGAATTCAAAAAGGAAATTGTTGCTCGTAAGGCCAGGAGGGTCTCTTTCAAAACCAGATCTGGCCAGTCAAAGTGATGATTATTCAGAACTTCAGATGTTCGAAGACCGCTACAGGGCCCATATGTAGGGCTATCATCTCCCATAGATGATTCTACAATTTGATGCTAAATTTCAGATAGATCGAGTGATCGGTTTCGGAAATATTCATAAAAAATATTTTTACTAAAATCGCCCATAACTCCGAAACTCCTTGATGGATTCCGCCCATTAACGAACTTGTCCGAGATATTCACGCTCCAAAACCACCTTGCAATTTTCAATCCGCTAACTCCTTTCGTTCGAGAGTTATCGTGCCTACGGCCGGTCGGCCGGCCGGACAGAATCGATTTCGCACTCGGATTCTTGATCAGTGAGTCGAACCAAATCGTTTGAGACCATTTTCAGCCAAAAATTCCAAAATTACAGACACTTGGGCAAATTGATGAGCACTCTGTTCCAAGGAACTAGAGCGCCAAAAAAACAAGTTTCGTATGACAATTGCACAAAACAGGTTTAAAGTACCTACAAATAGTAGGTATTCCATAAAACATGTATGAAAGAAGATAAGTAATAATAAAAAATTACCTTGTAACGATCAAAAATTTCCTGATCTACGTTCACCAAATTTTCTCCTCTCTCGAACTACAGAATTATGCTTTCAATATTTACGTAATATTTTCAAACATTTTCGGGTGAGGTCCCCGTTGCATCGCTAAAATACGAGTATTTCAACCCCAGTATTTTTGAAGTTACAATACAATATTCCCTTCTGTCAAGTTGACATTATGAGAATTCATACATAGAATAATTATATCAATCTGTGAAATACGATTTACATTGAAATTTTGAAAAATCATATCTCCGAAACTATTAGCTTGTTAGAGTTAAAAATGATATGAATGGATTCTTATGATAAAACTGCTTATTAAAAAATTTAATTTGGAATTTTTTTTGTAAAAAAAAAAATTTTTTTTGTTACTCCGAAACCATCTGTCCGATTTTGCCCAATAACGAACTTAGCCGAGATATTTATCCCCTAAACCTACTCTGAAAATTTCAACTCTCTAGCTCATTCCGTTCGAGAGTTATCGTGCCTACGGCCGGCCGGCCGGACCGGACAGAATGAATTTCGACCACGGATTCTTGATCAGTGAGTCGAACCAAATCGTTTAAGACCATTTTCATCGAAATATTCGAAAATTACAGACATTTGGGCAAATTGATAAGCACTCAGTTCCGAGGAACTAGAGCGCCAAAAATTGGAGGTATATGACTGTCCATTTATCCTTGGGGGTAAGAAGATCAGACTAAACGATCTGTTGTTGTACTATCTACACCACACATTCACAGAAAAACGATGTTGTGAGTTCTGCCGATTAACACTTTCGTGGCACCTACAATATATCAGCTTATGGACAAAAAGACCTGTTCCATAGAGGAATAATGGAATTTAATTCACTACCGAATCAAATAAAAAAATGGGTTCAAGCCCTGTGGACAGGAGCTTTCTGGCGCTCTAGTTCAAACAGACAGATTATATCTCCGAAAGTATTCTTATGATAGAACTGCATCATAAAGGAAATTCAATTCAAATAATAGTTTATTTATCAAGATTAAATGAGCAATCTGAGAATGAGAACTGCACCATGGAAGAAATCAAATTAAAATAGCTGAAATGAATTTGACTGTCTCTTATAGAACAGGATGACATGTACGAGTATGAACACAGATCATATTATAAAGCATAGATAGAACAATTATAACATTCTGTGAAAACATAGAAGTACGATTCATTATTGAAATTTCGAAAAATCATATCTCCGAAAGTATCAGCTTGTTGGAGTTGAGAATGATATCAATGGATTTTTATGGTGAAACTGCATCTTAAATAAAAATTGAATTTGAAATTTGTTACTTGAAAAAAAAATTATTTTTCCCAATAACGAACTCAACCGAGATATTAATCTCCCTAACCTACTCTGTAAATTTCAACTGCCTAGCTCATTCCGTTCGAGAGTTATCGTAAAAAAAATTTCAAAAATTTTTTTTGACACTTCGCGGTAACCTGGTCAGTACAAAACTTCACATACGTATGAAGGTCATGATTCTACAATTTGATGCTAAATTTCAGATAGATCGAGTGATCGGCTTAGGATATATTCATAAAAAATGTGTTTTACTAAAATCGGCCATAACTCCGAAACCGCTTGATGGATTTTGCCCATTAACGAACTTAGCCGAGATATTTACGCTCCAAACCCACCTTGCAAATTTCAATCCTCTAACTCCTTTTGTTCGAGAGTTATCGTGCCTACGGCCGGACGGCCGGACAGAATGAATTTCCACCACGGATTCTTGATCAGTGAGTCGAACCAAATCGTTTAAGACCATTTTCATCGAAAAATTCGAAAATTACAGACATTTGGGCAAATTGATAAGCACTCAGTTCCGAGGAACTAGAGCGCCAAAAAAATTAATTCTTTGAGAGTGTTCAAGAATAAATGCAAGGGAAAATATTGCAATTTAAGTTGGGATATGATTTATGTTATATTTGATTTGGATTTTTTTTTTCTATTGAATTATACTGAATGAACGAAACAAAACATACTGTTCTATTGAAATTGTACCCTTTTAGCCGTGGCCTATTAATAAAGATATTATTATTTTTATTACTATATAATTTGAGTTAAATCGGTGTCATTGAAGAAAGTGCGGAACAGGAGAAATACGAGATTGATGGACTAATTTTTTCCGTGTTAAATTTGGAGTTAACTCTTCAAAACATCGGACGCTTGTCCCGTTTTCGTGATACATGAGTAAAACTCTAGCAGCTCCTCATCTTACAAAAGGCTCACAAAGCATCAAGATACTCTAGATTTCAAAACAAACTCGCCTCCATAAAGGACCCTCCACAAAATAATGAATGTCTTACCTACTCAACCTAAGGTCAATTCTTCTTGCAGTACGAACTTGGCACAAGTCCGATTCTGAATATTTCAGATTTACCTGCTAAATTTTTGAATGTCTGGTGTAGGGAATAGTTTCCTCGCAGGCAATTTTATAACATCTGTACACCCTGCGACTTCCCTGAATATTTCATTGAATCTCTAGCTGTATTTCTCAAGCAACAGACTGTCTACGTGAGCATTTCAATCCACCTGCAATTTCGAAAATTTATTCATACAACTTGGATGATCACGTGAATTGAGGTGAAAAAGAAATATCATTCAATAAAATTAAAGAGACTGGCTTCTTTCTCGGTTATTCCTGCAATTTAACACATTTGAAATATATATAAATTAAAACATTAGAATTGATACAATTTTGAAAAATGGTAATCTTCCTACTTTTCAATGAATCAAAATATGAATTTCATAATCGAGGATAGTTTTAGATGATGGTCTGCTCGGAAGAACTAGGAACATCTTCAGATTATTGGTCCCCAATAAATGACTTAGTTATTGACATAAACTGGAATCCCAATATACAGAGATTCACATAATATAACAAAAGTAAAATATATTCTATAGCAAAAATAGTTTGAAACCATTCTACTAATATAAACACTCACACAAAAAAACCCAGTGATTTCTACGCATATATACATTTAGTCTCATCTTGAAAACAATTAGTAATGAATTGAACACATGATTACTGAAACAATGTTATAAATGTGCCAATTTTAGAAAGGCACAATTCTCAAAAAATAGAGTTATAAAATAGTACTGTACGAGCTGTATCAATAAAAAATATTTCCCTATGACGTTCAGTAAAGAGAAGGATATCAAATGAAAATTAATGAATTAGAGGAAATTCGAAGTGTCCGTTTATTATTCGAAATAAAAGAGTTTAATCGAAAATTCCCTTTCAGTGCTCTAACTGTTCATTTAATACAATTTTAATTTGGCATTATACGGACAGTCAATTTGCCGATATCCACATCTATTGTGCAGCACTAAAGTTTGTCTTAGATGCGCAGATCCTTCCCGTGGAACGCCATTGATCATCGGGAAAGATTTTTTTTTTCTGTAAGCCAAGCAGCCTTGGGCGATTTCAGTATCCTAATGGTGACTACTTTGGCTATGAATGTGAGCAAGCGCGTCAAAGGAGACTGACCTCACCTCAGTGCTTTTCCAACTTCCGTAGTGAATTTTAACAATTTCGTTGCGTTTTTGGCGCTCTTGTTCCTCGGAACAGAGTTCTTATCAATTTGCCCAAATGTCTGTAATTTTCGAATTTTTGGCTGAAAATAGTCTTAAACGATTTGGTTCGACTCACGGATCAAGAATCCGTGGTCGAAATCAGTTCTTTTCGGCCGTCCGGCCGTAGGCACGATAACTCTCGAACGAAAGGAGTTAGAGGATTGAAATTTGCAGAGTCAGTTTGTAGCGTAAATATCTCGGACGAGTTCGTTAACGGGCGAAATCCACCAAGCGGTTTCGGAGTTATGGCCCTTTTGAGTAAAAACATTTTTTATGAATATTTCCGAAACCGATAACTCGATCTATCTGAAGTTTAGCATCAAATTGTAGAATAATGACTTCTATATGCATGCGAAGTTTTGTTTTGATTGGGTTTCAGTAAGGTATCAAAAAAAAATTTTTTAATTTTTTAATTTCGTTTCTACAATAACTCTCTAACAGAATCAGCTAGGCAGTTGAAATTTTCAGAGTAGGTTTGAGAGATAATTATCTCGGTTAAGTTCTTTACTGGGCATGATGGTTTCGGAGAAACGAAAAAACAAATTTTTTTTACAACACAAATTTCAAATTTAACTCCTTCTAAGATGCAGTTTCACCATAAAAATCCATTGATATAATTTTCAACTCTAACAAGCTAATACTTTCGGAGATATGATTTTTCGAAATTTCGATAATGAAACGTACTTCTGTACTTCTTATGTTTTCATAGAATGCTGTACTTAATTATTGTATTTATGAATTATTATATGATCTGTGTTCTTACATGTCATCTTATTTTCTTATGAGAGATAAATGTCAAAATTATTTCTGGTACCTACACCTCTTGTTCTAGTTTTTTATAAGATAATTTTTGAAGCATTTTTTTTAAACGGCACTTTTTTTAAATTTAATTTCCTTCATGATGCATTTCTATCATAGGAATCCATTGATATAACTCCCAACTCTGAGAAACCAATACTTTCGGAGATATAATTTGTCTGTTTGAACAAGAGCGCTAAAAAGCTCCTGTCCACAGGGCTCGAACCAATTTTTGAAGTAATTGTCGATCCGTATTTATTAATGAAATAGCTTTTAATTGTCATCTGCCAAAAATGACAGCCCTTAATATGACAACGGCTAAAATGAAACTTGTAATTGGAAAACCATGTACTACAGTACAGATAGGATCTCTTTCGTATTTCTCGCCCACCGAAGAGCTGATAATTCAGGGCTGTAAAAAAAAACAGTAAAATATTTATTTCTCTCAATGCAACCGAAAATCTGACAGTGGAATTGAGTTGGAATTGGGCAGCAATGTCGGTAACTCTTACGCGTCCATGCGTAGTGAAGCTCATAGCCATAAATTTTGATGAGCTCTTCTTCATTTCGGCACAAGGGTACACTGCCCAACGGGAACTATTTTTAAAATCAAGAAATTCTCAATAGCCCGTGCTGAAATTCAGTGGAACGAGTTCATTAATGTGCGGGAATCGGCAGTCAGACATTCCGGCTTTGCTGGGAAATCGCCACCGCCTCCAATTAAATATATATACACATACATATAAATGAAAAATTTCCTGATTATAAAAATATTGTTCTGTTTCTTTTTGTTTTATTTATGTATTATTAGCTTCTTTTACCTCGAACTAAAGATGTACCATCTACTACCTTAACTGTAATTTGGTCGATGTTTTGCCTATTTAATAGCAAGTATTATACCTTTTTGAACAGCTGAAGAGACGATGAAGCTTTTAAAAGCATTTGTAGAATAACTTCCATGCATTTTTTTTTAAAAGCGCTTCAAAGTTAAAAACATTCAGTCAAAATTCTTCAATTCTAACTTTGGTCAAACAGTCTTTCTGAGCTGTTAGTATTAGGTTCAGTTTTTGTTGATCATTTTTATTAATTCACATCCCCTCTTACTAGATACATCAAAAAAACGAACCCTAGTAGCTCTTATCCTAGAAAAACTCGATAAAAAGACAAAAAATGAGGGATTAAAAAAATCTTCAAAATTAAATACCTCAATAACGGTGAAATTTCGGAGAACATATTATAGGACCAAGTTCATCAGAAATGACCTGAATAATAACATCCTTCAATATACAGTATGACTTACCCTGTAACCCTGTATATGCTTCACTTTGTATTGTAAGAAGGAATGAAAAAATCAAATTTCTAATTCGAAAACCCTTTATTTTATCAACCGTTCTTGGGGTTTGTGAATAAATCCACATATGGTTTCAAGATGCTACAAAATTACTCAGAATTAGAAATCAGGCTTCATTCTCGGAATTTCGAGGGTGGTTCGATTGAGACTAAATTCAGCTCCATGATTTCTTCATCCTATCTAATCAACTTTTCTAAGAGACTCCGCCGGAACCGACTGCTGTCGATGTTTCATCCGTTCAGCTTTCCCCTCCATTGATATCCATTTTTCTACACGAACCGGATGCCGTAGAACCGGAATTTCATTACAGTCTATATTAAAAGAATTTTGTAAATGTGTGCCACAGATACGTGGTCCCACGATGCTTAACTTCCCCAAAACATAAGATGCGATGTGCTCAAGGACTCTTATTAAATTTCTTCCATTATTCCGTTACGTATTTCGGCACTTCCGTAAGGGCTCACATCAGAGCCCCATTTCCCAGATACATTGTAAAATAGGACAAATGAGGTACGCTGCAAATTTTACATGAAGGTTCATTATTTCCTCTGCAAAATGTTCGAATTTTTCTCGTAGTACCTATCTACATCCGCTCTATTTACTTCTCGAATCATCCGCCCCGTTCCTGCGATTGAACTCCTTTCTTTGGGGTTACAGCAAGTAATTAGTTTACAGGAATCATCCATCAGCCAATTTAGACGAATCACAGATCAATATTCAACGAGTAATTTTTAACATACGACCTGTTTTTTATGAGAGAGCCATGGAAAATTGGGTTCAAGGAATTCGTTCCTGCTAACATTTCCGCGATGGACATTTGAATGATGTTTTGTTTCATAACTAATCGTACACATTGAAGTTTATAATGAAATAAAAATTTCAATAATTTTTAAATAAATAATGTTTTTGCGCGTATGTTCTTGGGAACATCGCGTTATCATTTTGCTCAAATGTCTATAACTTTCGAATTTTTTTACGAAACTGGCCTCAAACGATATGGTTGGACTCTCCAATGAAGAATTCGAGGTCAAATTTGATTCTGTCCGGCCGGCCGTCCGGCCGTTGCCACGATAACTTGAGAACGGTAAGAGCTAGCGACTTGAAATTTTCAGGGTGTGTGGCGCATCCCAATACGACGGACAAGTTCGTTAATGGGCATAATCGGCCCAATGGTTTCCGAGTAATAATTTTGTTTTCAACCGATATAAATCCGATCGAATTGAAACTTAGTGAGTAGTTGTAGAATATGAACCTCAGCACGTTTTGTGAAATTTTGTGAGAATCGTAGCGCTAGAATATTATTAAAAAGTTATTAAAAAATATTTTTGTTGTCAGGATTACCTGAGAATGGAAAGAGATAGCGGCTTGAAGGTTTCAGGTTAGGTTGTGCATCTGAACGCGACATTGAGTTTGTTTATAAGCATAATCGGCCAAACGATTTCAGAGTTATAGCCATCTGAAATTTGGTTGTTTTTTTCTCCTCATTAACTCGAAAAATACTAAACCGATTGAATTGAAACATGGTTATTAGTTGTAGAATGCCAACGCGAAAATTCTTGCAAAATTTCGTGAGGATAATATTTGTAGAAGATTTTTGAGAAATTATTGAAAATTTAAAAAAAAAATTCTATATATCAGTAACTATTCGTCTGAAATTGCTGATATTTTGCAAGAGCCTTTAGATCCTAACTCTATTGCCAAGTTTCAAGTTTCAACACGATTGGTTAAATATTGTTGGAGATTCGAGCAGCCTTGTGTGAGTTCAGTAGATGGGTGGCCGTTGCCTCGATAACTTTCGAACGAAAGGAGATAGGGACTTGCAATGTTCAGGGTAGGTTGCGTATCCAAATGGGAGAGTTAAGTTCGTTTTTGGACATAATCGGTTTCCGGGTTATACCCACCTGGAATATTATTTCCTCGATAACTCAAAAAATAAAAATTCGATCGAATTGAAGCTTGGTAATTAGTAGTAGAAATAAACATAAAGACGTGTTTAAAATTTTATAAAAACCGTACCCCTAGAAAATTTGAAAAAAATTACGAAAAAAAAACTTTTTGTAAGAACCGTACCCCTAGAAAATTTCAAAAAAATTACGAAAAAAAAAATTGGTTCAAGCACTGACGTGAAGTCAGGAGCTTTTGAGCGTATGTTCTATTATCCATTGTCTTATATTGGACACCCTTAATCGAATTTACCATGGTAAATTATGTTGTCCATTCTCCTGTATTGGACACTCTTAATTCGAATTTACCATGGTGAATTCGAATTAAGTGTCCAATACAGGAGCGATTTTGATAGAAGGACTTTTTTTGTGAACAAATGATGGACATGTTGGATAACAATATTATCCGATTAGTAGACGTTTTGTTTTTTGATGAGTGCACTTTTCTCTCAACAGCCATGCTAATCATCAAAATTGCCCGTACTTGTATACCAAAAATCCTCACTGGATGAGGAACACACGCAATTTTCCTCAAAAGGTTGATGTTTGGGCAGTTAATGTTCGAAACCTTATTATAACCCCCTTTTTCATTAAGGACAAATTGAATGGCGATAAATATTAAGCACTACTTCAAAATTATATCGTTCCAACTTTGGCAGATTTATATCCTGATCAAGGAAATCCTCAAGCTCCGCGGGATACTATATGGTTCCAACAGGATGGAGCACCACCACATTACCAACGCAATGTCCGGCAGTACCTCGACGCTATATTTCCAAATCGGTGGATAGGAAGGCGAGGAATGATCGAATGGCCATCGCGGTCTCCTGATCTTAACCCTTTAGATTTATTTTTATGGGGATATGTGAAGAGTATTGTGTACAAAACTAAACCCCTTGATTTGAATTAACCAAAAAATCGAATAACGCTTGCGATTAGGTCGATCACACCTGAGATGTTGAATAATGTTGAAAGAAATTTTTATTTGAGGTTAGGATGTCGCCGAGGCATTTGCTGTGAACACTTTGAACATCTACTTCCTTAACATTCAAAATGCTTTTGTTAAATTTTGTATTACATTTTAGTTTTTGATATTGTACCAAATTTCTTTAATCAATTGATTTTGATTTTTCTAATAAACATGAAAGTGATTGCATTTCTGAATAGAGAATGATGAGACCTTTCAAACGATTTATCACAATCCCATACTTCCTATGTGAAAAAATTTGAGTTCGCATTTTTGCAATTTTCGAAGGCGTTCTAAAGAAACTAACATTACCACAGACAGTGTTTTACGTTGTTTCGATGGTACCATCTGGAAAACACAATGTTATTGTTTTCTTGATTTTTTTTCTATCAAATCTTGAAGGCAAATGAGTTTAGTATTATTGTAATAAGTTTTGAGAAAATTTGAGGGAATATTATAATAAATTTAGGTAATCAGATGATTTTGTTTTTTTCTATTTTGGGTTTTGCAATAAACATGGAAGTGATAACATTTATGAATAGAGAATGACGCGACCTTTCAAACGATGTATCGCAAGCACATACTTTTTATTGGAAAAATCGGGGGTTGTACCTCTTCAAAGGGGGTTGAATGTAGGGTTCTCATTTTTATGTAGAAGAATGACAATTTAGAATTTAAATTTGACGTATTTCGGGATTTTGCTCCTGAAATTAGTTTGTTCATGCTTTGAGTGATATGAACTATCATGACCATTCACAAACTTGAACTGCCCAATATTTTCTGTTTCCTTAGAATCCATGAACTTTGGAATAAGAACATTTCACTGATTCATCGATGTTAAATATCGTCAAATATGCGTTGCTCTTGTGAATGCTCTGCGTTACAGCCGGAAGTCTTCAAGCTTTAGATCTCTTTTTCGATCCTGCTTAAATGCAAATCCACTTCAAACATAGAACTGCTGGCCATCTCGTTTCATTGACGATTGGAACAAAGGTCCAATATAATGCTATCGGAATGAGAGCGATCGAACTGGTTCAACTCCTCAAAGAATAAGTAATCAGCTCAAGAGTCAAGATACCGTTTCATTCGTTCCAATGTCATGTCCCGATGTTCGGAACGTAACGTAATAAAATCAATGTATGTTCTAAAGCCCAGAGGAAACCCAATACAGGGGCTTGTTTCCATCACTTTCTGTCGTAGGAAGTGGCAACTAAGAGAGAACCAGGTAACTGGCTTTTCTTATTTTCAACGTGCGTTGTGTATGTTGAATAAACAACGAAATCTCATCTGATCCTACTGGTTCTTCATGTAATTTCCAGAGAGATTTCGAGGACAATACATTTCCCGCTGCTTTCATACTACGATAGTATAAATAAACAGCGGAGGTCCCCGAGTTCAGCAGTTGAATAAGAAAACGATTCATGAGTTAAGTGATGTTGATTATAATTCCTGCTCATAATAGGTGCTTAGTACCAGAATGAAATATAAATCATTATAGTTATTCTCGAAGCATTCGTGAATCTTATTCGTTATTCAAGTAATACTTTTTAAAGTGGAGTTCCTTAACGGCGCTTGCGGTAGGAGTGTGGTATACAGTGTCAACACTTTGTACAGTTCACTTAATAGTCCGGGAGGTAGCGTTGCATTTTCGGTAGCGATTTTACGCCGATTGTATGCCATCTTTTAGTATAGATCTCGAATGACTTATAACTGAACCAAGCGTCAGCTGGCGCAGCCGCGGTGGAATCGGGGGGTTGCGAACATGGTAAAAACACAAAAAAAAATTAACTAATAGTATGACCGCTGAAATTTTTTTCATAAATAATTCACGTCATACTGAGCTGGAAAAATATCGTCAGCTGCACCGTGGAGGGGGGATTATGCGTCAGCTGCTCGCATGAACTTGTACAAAAAAAAAACGTAAAATAAAGTCATATTACGCCGAATTAAATTGAACTACGTGATTCTTCAAATAATTAAGAGCTTGAAAACAACAATCAGCTGCTTGTGTAGCGGTGGAAAGACCGTCAGCTGACGCAGTCAAGATTTAAAATTTTGGAGCATTGCTATTATGCTGCTTCCTTTTAAACACATATTTCGAGATAGATTCTGGCCTTGCTTGAACCCAGTGATGCCGACCAAATATCGTAAGATAGGTCGGTACAAATCGTGAGATATCGTGAGATGTCAGACGACGTCACCAGTAGAGGGAATATTTTGAATTTGAATCGATTATTATAACGAAAATTAATAAAAGAGTTTATGCGTACCATGAGTAGGTACTTGAAATATGAAAATTAAATAAAAACAATTCTATCTTAAAAAAGCCTAAATAATATTAATAAATCAACAAGTCCAGAGCGTTCCTGCCAATAGGGTCTTCATAATGGTTTCGTATAATTCATATACTTATGCATATATTTCACAAGTCTAATAAACCCCAGGGGATCACATGGATTTGTCGAGAAGCAAAAGCAGACGCGTTCCTGGCTTCTAGGCCTTCAACAAATTCAACTAACTTAACCTTGTTAAGCCTTTCACAGCCGGCTCGAGCAGTTAGACAAGACAAGAAATTCAGCCTTTCCCCACCAGTGAAAATTTGAAGCGTGAAATCATATGCCACCATTCACTCTATTTTAATCGAGAAACGAGTCCCGCAGAGCTCAGACAGTATCTTTCCATGGCCATGAACGGTGTTTAGCGTTTTCAAAAATAATAATGAAAAATAGCAATACCGTTGTTAATAAATCAACAGGTCCAGAGCGTTCCTGCCAATAGGGTCTTCCTAATGGCTTCGTATAATTCATACACTCATTGGCAGGAACGCTTTAGACTTGCTGATTTATTTATATTAATTGGGCTTTTTTAAGATACACTTTTTTTATTCAATTTGCATATTTCAAGTACCTACTCAGTACTCATGGTACGCATAAACTCTTTCATTAATTTTCGTTATAATAATCGATTCAAATTCAAAATATTCCCTCTACTGGTGACGCCATCTGACATCTCACGATATCTCACGATTTGTACCGACCTATATCTTACAATAATTGGTCGGCTTCATCTGGCATCACTGGGTTCAAGCAAGGCCAGAATCTATCTCGAAATATGTGTTTAAAAGGAAGCAGCATAATAGCAATGTTCCAAAATTTTAAATCTTGACTGCGTCAGCTGACGGTCTTTCCACCGCTACACAAGCAGTTGATTGTTGTTTTCAAGCTCTTAATTATTTGAAGAATCACGTAGTTCAATTTCATTCGGCGTAATACGACTTTATTTTACGTTTTTTTTGTGCAGGTTCATGCGAGTAGCTGACGCATAATCCCCCCTTTCCGATGCAGCTGACGATTATTTTGCTCAGTATGACGTCAATTATTCATAAAAAAAGTTTCAGTCAGCGTACTGTCACTTAATTTTATTTTTTTTTACCTCTTTCGCAGCCTCCCACACCCGCACCCACCGCTACTTGAGCAGTGATCGGTTGACTTGTTAGTCATATAAGATCAACTGTCGATGTTAATATCAGTCGGCTTACTATGACTTTTGTATTTGCAACGCTACCTCCCGGACTATAAGGACTTCAGGAGTAATCTGCACCACTTCAGCGTGAATTATTTGCCATAACTCTTCTAAATTATTTGGCCTATTGAGATAAACCTTTGATTTTATATAACCCCGCAAAAAAAAATCTAAGGGGGTCAAGTCAGAGGCACGCGGTGGCCACTCAATAGGTCCTCGATGGCCTATCCATCTTCTAGGATATGTGGCGTCTATCCTATCTTGATGATCCCATCTTGTTGCAACCAATTATCCTGATGGGGTGCACCTACTCCGTCATCATTTGGAAACATTGCTGCCAGAGCAGGCCCTAAATGAAACCGCAAAAATCAAATATCGATCTGCTGTAGGGTTTTCTTCAAAAAAGTAAGGCCCTATTAAAAGCCGTTTCGTTATATATCTCAGAAAATATCTGTCGGATATGGCTAAGATCTTGCGAGAACCTTCAAAACCCAATTCTAAAGCCAAGTTTAAATTTGAACACGATCAAATTTATAAATAATAATAATAATAACAGTTATTTATTGATCAAGTCAAATGGCCATCGACCGGAGTCCTTCAGCCCTAAATTTATAATTTTGTAGATATTGTAAATATATATTGTAATCTGAGCAGCCATTGGTGAGTTCAGAAACTGGGTGGGTGACCGTTGCCACTATAACTTTCGAACGGAATGAGATAGTGACTTGATATTTTCAGGGTAGGTTGCCCTTCTTGAAGTGACGGATGAGCTCGTTAATGGGCACAATCAGCCGAACGGTTTCGGAGTGTTACCCATCTTAAATATTATTGTTATTTCCTCAATATCTCAAAATATACAAATAAATTCGATCCAATATATTCTCGGTAATTACTTGTAGAATGCCAACGTACTAATTTTCGCATAATTTCGTGAATATCGTATCGCTAGAAAAAAAAATAAAAAATTGATTTTCTTCAAAATAGTTATATTTCAGAAACTATTTTTCAGAATCCGCAGAAATTTCGCGCGTAACTTCGATCCACCATTTTACAATAGAGTACCGAATTTCAGCTCGATCGAATTTGTGTGAGGCGCGTGAATAGACTATGTAACAACACGCCAAAACCTCCTGACTTCACTTCATTGCTTTTTAACTTTTTAGCGCTCTTGTTACTGGTAAGAGAGTGCTTATCAATTTGCCCAAATGTCTGTTATTTTCGAAGTTTTGGCTGAAAATGGACTCAAACGATGTGGTTCGACTCAATGATCAAGAATCCGTGGTCGAAATCGATTCTGTCCGTTCGTCCGTTAACACGATAACTCTCGAACGGAATGAGCTATGTTGTTTCGTTGTTGTTTGTTAGGCAACATTGTTCAATTGATTGCTTCTGACAAATATCCTGTGTTTCTTACGCAGAAGCAAATCACAAAATAATTAATTTTTATTTTATAGATATTTTTCAGAGTTTGGGAGACAAAACCCAGAAAAAAACCTTTCAATAATGGTTACCTAATCTTACATTGCTAGTACTTAGTCAATATTTACAATAATCCATTCCAATCGCATCACGTTTCTATAAATGTATTCTCTACTACCTGGCCCGGCAAACTTTATATTATACCACCTAACTTAACAAAAATTGGTTCAAGCACTGACGTGAACTCAGAAGCTTTTGCGCGTATGTTCTATTGTCCATTCTTCTGTATTGGACACCCTTAATCGAATTTACCATGGTAAATTATGTTGTCCATTCTCCTGTATTGGACACTCTTAATTCGAATTTACCATGGTAAATTCGAATTAAGTGTCCAATATAGGAGAATGGACAACATAATTTACCATGGTAAATTCGATTAAGGGTGTCCAATACAGAAGAATGGACAATAGAACATACGCGCAAAAGCTTCTGAGTTCACGTCAGTGCTTGAACCAATTTTTTTTTTAATTTTCTGGGGGTACGGTTCTTAAAAATTTTTTTTTCGTCATTTTTTTCAAATTTTGTAGGGGTTCGGTTCTTACAAAATTTTAAACACGTCTTTATGTTGATTTGCTTCTACTAGTTACCAAGCACCAATTCGATCGAATATTTATTTTTTGAGTTATTAAGGAAATAATATTCCAGGTGGGTATAACTCGGAAACCGTTAGACCGATTATGCCCAAAAACGGATCCAACTCTCCCTTTCGGATACGCAACCTACCCTGAAAATTGCACGTCCCTATCTCCTTTCGTTCGAAAGTTATCGAGGTAACGGTCACCCAACTACTGAACCCACACAAGAATGCTCGAATCTCCAACAATATTAAACCGATCGTATTAAAACTTGAAACTTGGTAGTATAGTTAGGTTATGAAGGCTCTTGCAAAATTTCAGCAATTTCAAACGAATAGTTACTGATATATAGAATTTTTTTTTTTATTTTCAAAGATTTATTAAAAATTTTCTACAAATGCTATCCTCACTAAATTTTGCAAACATTTTCGCGATGGCATTCTACAACTAATAACAATGTTTGAATTCAATCGGTTCAGTATTTTTCGAGTTAATGAGGAACAAAAAACCACCAAATTCCAGAAAATTTCAGATGGCTATAACTCTAAAACCGTTTGGCGGATTATGCTCATAAACAAATTGAAATGTCGCGTTCTGGTGCACATCCTAACCTGAAAACTTCAAGCCGCTATCTCATTCCGTTCTCAAGTTATCGTGACAAAAAAATATTTTTTAATAATTTTTTTAAAATTTTCTAGCCATACGATTCGCACAAAATTCCACAAACGTGCTTAGGTTCATATTCTCCAACTACCCACCAAGTTTCAATTCGATTGGATTTATATTGGTTGAAAACAAAATTATTACTCGGAAACCACTGGGCCGATTATGCCCATTAACGAACTTGTCCGTCGTATTGCGATGCGCAACCCACCCTGAAAATTTCAAGTCGCTAGCTCTTTTCGTTCTCAAGTTATCGTGGCAACGGCCGGACGGCCGGACGGCCGGCCGGACAGAATCAAATTTGACCTCGAATTCTTCATTGGGGAGTCGAACTTAATCGTTTGAGACCATTTTTTTTAAAAAATTCGAAAGTTACAGACATTTGGGCAAAACTATAACGCGATGTTCCACAGAACATACGCGCAAAAAAAATGCTCGGTATGAATGAAGTTTTATTATTATTTTCGATTGATTGCACATGATGTTGCTTACTTACAAAACAGAGTTTTCCTGAAATACTGGCTATTTATAAGGTTTCAATTTGATATTGACAGACACACACAGTTATGATGCAGTCTCATAATCAATTTAAAGCTTTCTGATAAACTATATTTTTTGTTTTGTTTTGTGGTGCGTAAATAAACAAAGATGACGGTTTTCCGACGCGCAAAAACGTGACGTATAATTGTCCATGCGCCATGTCCACACATCAAAGGAAAAACAAAATTGTCACATTATGAGAATTCATCCAAGGTACCTATTTTTGTTTGTGGCGCAAATCACTTCAATTGTGCCGTGATAGAAAGAACACTCTGTATAGTAATGGTTAATTTTCAATGGTGTATGCCTCGAAAGTATATTTTTTAACCCAATCGAATGAAATTGTACTATTGACGTGAAAAACAGCAAGTTGCAATTGACGTTAAAAGAAAAACAGCCTGTATGAAAATTTCGGACAAATACACTATGAGAATCCATCCCAAGGTACCTATTTAGTTGATGCTTGGTTTGTGGCACAAATCAATTCAATCGCGTACAATTGTGCAGTGATATAAAGAACACCCTGTGTAGTAATGGTTTATTTTCAATGATGTATGCTTCGAAAGTATATTTTTTAACACAATTGAATGAAATTGTACGATTGGCGCGAAGAACAGCAAGTTGCAATTGATGTTAAAAGAAAAACACCCTGTATGAAAATTTCGGTCAAATTCATTATGAGAATCCAAGGTACCTATTTAGTTAATGCTATGTTTGTGGCACGAATCACTTCGATCGCGTACAATTGTGCCGTGATATAAAGAACACCCTGTATAGTAATAGTTTATTTTCATTGATGTATGCCTCGAAAGTATAATTTTTAACACAATTGAATGAAAGTGTACGATTAGCGTGAAAAACAGCAAATTTGAATTTCTTTCATGATGCAGTTCTATCATGAGAATCCATTGATATAATTCCCAACTCTGAGAAACCAATACTTTCGGAGATATAATTTGTCTGTTTTTTTTTATAATGCACCATGTTCATTTCTATTTATGTTCATATTCCTTTAAAATCTAATTCAGTTGATTTGTATTGGTATTTATGTTAATGGATGTATTCTGTGATACACATCTTTACTTGAAATGTTATTGCCCCATTTTGACGAACATAGATGGGTCCAAAAATTTCGGCGAGGTATGTATTTACGATGTATTTTGAAAATTAGATACCTTATTTCTGAACAATAAACTTGGAGAAGATGAAGTTGGGATAGAGTTGTCGACGACTCTTTGTGTATTAAACATTGTAGATGGTGAAAGAGAGCAACAATTGCTATAGCGGTACGAAAGCATTTCAACTTGACAGGTATATCCTTCGCAAAAATGCAACCTTCAGCTTCTCAGCGATTTCAACAGGTTGTGGAGATTGGCGGTTATGCTTTGATGAAAAACTGGAGTTTTTGAATTGGAGAAACGATTTTAATCAGAAACTTTCAATTCTGTTGGAGGGACATGCTAGTTTGAGCAAAATCGATTCAGATTGAATTAACTTAAGTACCTACTCATTATAAAACATCAATCATTTTGTTTCAATCACCCGCGGCTTCTTATGATACATTTATTTCACATATTTCAGTGAGAATATTTTTGAAAACAGAAGGAATAAAGACTTTCATTATGTTCGTAGGTTCTCCAAAAATTTAAATTGAATATAAAAGACACACGGTGAAATATTAATCGATTTTAACCATCAAAAACCATCCCCCCCAGATATGTACCGGTTTCATGGTTATTACTAATGATCAGCGTAACTTAGCACACGGAATGTAAATGACGGAGCTCTACACGGAAAAAAAATATTGCTTCTAATATATGAAATTCATATATTGACTAACTGAATTTCATATACTCGGCGTGACAGAAGAACGCACATCTAATCTTATATGACTGCAGCACCTATTCATAACGCGCATCCGGATCTTGAAACTAATCTACTTTCATATTATTAGTAACAGTCAGGTCTGAAGGATCTGATGATTTTGACATATTGAACTAGAACCATCGTATACCAATGTAGGATCCCGAGCATATAAAGATGAGAATCTAATCAGATTAACAGTATACCAACGATTTTAAGTACTAGTTAGTCCTGCTTTCGAACTTAGCATTATTGTCATAAATGGGTTATATTCCAGTCATATTAGACTTATGATTCAGTTATATGAATTTAGTAATCTCATCATATAAACCTGTAATCTTGAATCTCGTAATATAAAACTAGTAACCTCATCATATGAGTCTTCATTTCTCGTTTATCTGGCAGATGATGATCTATTATTATATTTATACGTATGGGCCCGGAGAAACGAAAAAAATTATTCGAAAAAGAAGTTTTTTCGAATCATTTTGATCATTTCTTCAAGCACATCCGTATGTATCAGATGAGATCAATATCAGCCAGATGAACAAGAAATCGATCAGAATAGATAGGAGTATTATAAAAAAAACTCAAGACAAACAAAAACGATTTTATCCTGGGAACATTTATTGATCTCTTCACATAATGAAAATAAACATCTAAAATTCTAACATAGAAAATATTCAATAAAAATTAATAACAATTCTTGTGCCAGTCTGTCACATATACATAACACTATAAAATATTATAAATAACATAAAAAATTACTAGCTTTAATACTACAAAAGGTATATATACATTAATTCGGTAATACTGAAGTCAATGAAGGGTTCGTGTTCTAATGAATTTCATTCAAAATGGACTCAAATTCTGATCCCTCAGAAAAAGAGTTACTTTCGCCGTCAGTGTCTGTAGATTCGAATATTGGAGTTTGTCCAATACTGGGAGATTCGTACTGAAAACAAATTTTTTATTAACAAAATGAAAAGAACCATTTGTGAAAAAAATTATGCAAATTGATGATGCAATTTGATGATTCTAATATTAGCATATCATTGATAGCCTTGAATAATGAATTTCATCGGAAAATTCTGGAGTTTTTGAAAAATGTAATCAGTTATACAAATTTGAAAATAGGTACTACATAATACTCACACTGACACTTCCATTTCTTACATGAAGAGCGAATGCCGTTTGAAATTTAAGGCGAGGACCAATTTTCGGGATCAATATTTTCAACTTGTCTTGGCTAAGCATTTTAACGGAACCTTGATCAATTCCCTCATCTGCAAGAAAAATATACAATAGATAAGCAAATAAATCAGGGGCTGATTTTTTTCAAAATGGTTTTATTCCGTCATTATTCTTATGGATGTATGAATCATAATCATCAAGAATCGCATCTAGACGTATCCAAAGTATTTTTGAATTCCCCCATCCCAATGTAAATATGTAATTAGATGTTCGATGTAACATCTCAAATTAAAAAGCTGTTTGAGTTATAATCATCTTCATAGATTGCAGATGTGAACTGAAATTTTAATTGGATGTGTAATTTCGATTTTTTGGCAATGTTAATGAAGGAAAATTTTAAAACGATCACTGATGATTTTCATTCATTACAAAAACATTTTTCAATACTCCAATTATTTTCTTCATTTTCCATTATTTAAAATGATAAAAGATGTATTTTTGACGTTGTTTTTTATAGCTAACCTAAACTAACCTAACCTGCCCAAATATGTAAAATATATTGAAAACTGGTGAGGGGCGATAAACTGCAAATTAACCTCATATTTCTTCATAATTTGAACCTCTACAAACAATGTGAATAAGTCCCTGTATTCTACGCAAAAATGCCTGTATAATGTTATTGTTTCAGAGAAAGTGGTTATGATTCGTTTTCAATTTAGCCATTACTCCAATTTTCGTTTATAAATCAAACCAAAAGAAGATAGGAAAAACGCTTATAGTATCATTTCATCAGTTTCTCTAAAAATAAACCAAGGATATGATATTAGATTCCCGCTATCTCTTATAGTTTGAAAGTTGTAACAATGAAACATCAAAAACGTCCCCCTGAACAAAAATAATTTATTATCAGAGTTGGGTATTACTGACGTATATACATACATAAAAAAAATGAACGATTCTGATGTATACAGACATGAATTCGTACCCAAAGAATTAAAGAAAATATTTTCCAAGTATCATACACTATCAATCAATAAGCGAATCTTGTAGGTACTTACCTATAGAAATCAAGAAATATATTCCAAATTTAAATCCTTCAGGAAGGCTTCCATTCTTGAAATCGCTCACTTAAGTAGGTACCTTTAAGTATACATTGTTCTTCGCACAAATATAAAAATAATAAAATATTACTGAATCGCTTCACAAATGGAAATGCCCTGTGCAACACAACTTCCGCAACCTACTGCAAGTTTGTGAAGATTTAGGCGGTCATTGGGTCATTATCTTCTCTTCTTGAACAGCGAATGTTCATTTCGAACAGACGGGATAATTCCATTTATACGACGGGAATACTAGAACCGTGCGAAATTTTTTAGTATGGTTGAGAATATAACGCGTATACAGGGTCTTTCACGAGGAACCTCACCCATATTTATACGGGAAACTACTGAACGTATTTTCATGAAATTCAGCACTTATAAGTATTTCACGATGCTGATGAAATCTAAAATATTTTCAAGGCATGAGCACCTCCGGTTTTTCCGAAAATGACGTCAACTTCCGTTTTTCAAATTAGAACACCATTTTTTTATTGCAGAAATAGATTCCTTAGAAAATTTCAAGTTATTTTGATGTAACATTTTTCAGTTTTGGTTGCAAAATTCTCTCTGAGCGGGAAAATTCGAAAAAAAAATCGAAAATAGAGCTCCGCTGCAACAAGAATAACTTCGAGGTTTTTGGATGGAAAATTTTCATTTTTGGGATTTTTCAAGATGTAAGATTGATGTATCCACTTTGAAAATCGAAATCGCGATTCATGATACAGGGGGTGAAAAAATCGCTTTCAAAGTTAGGGATGACAAAATCGTGAAAAATCAATTTTTTCAAATTAGAACCCCATTTTTTTATGGCAGATATTGAATCTACGTTAAAAAATAATGTTAGTGTATGCATCACACCCTTACCCTAAAATGGATATTTTCTGAGTTATTCACAAAAAACTCTTTTTCGTCTTGAATTTTCAGCTATTTCTTTTCCCTTCACGCCAAAAAGATGAAATTTTCAGGAACTGTTATTTGAACCATGCTGTAGATTTTTCACCCCTTCTTGAAACCGACTTCAAGTTACTATTAGGAGAATCATGGCAAACTCTCGCAGTTATAACTAGAGAAGATGCTCAAAGTTTTGACCGTTAATTTCTAGACATTTATTTATACGTCTCAGGAATGCTTCGTGCGTTGCTCTTCTTATTTCATCGGGAGGAAGACATCTGCAAAAGTGTTTAAAAACCAAACTGAGTTTCAAAACTATGAATCTAAAAATCTAAACAAACCTGAACGCATTTTTGACTCGTTCTATGCAGTCCTCTTTATCAGTCAGGGGAGTTGAGTAGACAATATTTTTTATCCTACCCCAAACATAATAGTCTAAAGGAGTTAAATCGGGAGAACGTGGTGGCCAAAGATGTGGACCATTGTTCGCCAACCATCGATCTTCAAATAGCCTGTAGAGGATATTTGACACATTGAGTGAATTGTGTGGAGGCGGCGCGCCTCCACATCTTGTTGATACCATAAGTCATTATGGTTCTGTATACTAGCGGCTCAATTATTTGAGTCAATATGTCAGAATATCTATCTCCTAAGGGAGAACATTCTTTAAATAATGCAAACATGTGTAGTGTTCTATCTTAACAGTTAAAGTCTCATCATAAATGTGAACATCGAGAATTGCATTATTTTTGATGGCGCAAAAAACATTGAAACTCCAGGTCTCTTGAAAGTTCCATTGTCTGAAGTGGTGGTTGTTCTCTTCATCCCAATAATGACTGTTATGCCTATTGAAAGAACCATTCTTTGTGAATTTAGATTCATCTGTCCAAATTATACAGTCAAAAAGTTTTCATTCTCTTGAAATCGAATCATCATAGCTTCGCAAAACTCTGTTCTCCTGACGAAATCAGTTTCCTTCAAATGCTGTACCCTATTGAATTTATATGGGTGCATTTTATGTTTTTTTAATATTCTCCAAACACTCGATTGAGATAATCCCAGATCAATCTCGGCATCTTTGAGAGAATTTTGAGGATTCACACGAAAATATGCAAGAACTGTAATTTCGTTGTTCTCATCTTCTACTACACTTTTTTCTCTGTGTATAGTTTTCTTAACGAAAGATCCGACATTTCTCAAGTTTGTCATGGTTCTGTTAATGGTATCTCTCGTTGGTCTGGGTCGGTCAGGAAACCTCTCAATGAACAGTCGAATCGTTCTATCTACAACTTTATTACATTCTCCATGAAGTAGAATGAGATTTAAATAATCTTCATTGGTAAAATTAGGCATAGTGATCGATTTTATAACTTAATACGAATTATCACCAAATTAATAGTAAACACAAAATGCTACTGAATAAAGAGGAATTTGGCAGATGTAATTAATGATATCTATCATTAAAAAAAAAAGAATGTAAAACATGGTAAGTTTTTGCATATGGTTCATAAGGAATTATTTATTTATCACTGGAGAGAAAACCGATGGCCGATTAGTTGAAATAAAGAGGTTTCCGATACAAATTCGAATCAAAATTCGCCATCTATTTAGGAACAACCTGTAACTTTTTTCTCTTGCATATTAGGGTAGTAAAATCTAAAACATGGTTTAAGTAAAAGTTCCTGAAAATTTCATCTTTTTGGCGTGAAGGGAAAAGAAATAGCTGAAAATTCAAGACGAAAAACAGTTTTTTGTGAATAACTCAGAAAATATCCACTTTAGGGCAAGGGTGTGATGCAGACACTCACATTATTTTTTAACGTAGATTCAATATCTGCCATAAAAAATGGGGTTCTAATTTGAAAAAAATTGATTTTTCACGATTTTGTCATCCCTAACTTTGAAAGCGATTTTTTCACCCCCTGTATCATGAATCGCGATTTCGATTTTCAAAGTAGATACATCAATCTTACATCTTGAAAAATCCCAAAAATGAAAATTTTCCATCCAAAAACCTCGAAGTTATTATTGTTTCAGCGGAGCTCTATTTTCGATTTTTTTTTCGAATTTTCCCGCTCAGAGAGAATTTTCCAACCAAAACTGAAAAATGTTACATCAAAATAACTTGAAATTTTCTAAGGAATCTATTTCTGCAATGAAAAAATGGTGTTCTAATTTGAAAAACGGAAGTTGACGTCATTTCCGGAAAAACCGGAGGTGCTCAAGCCTTGAAAATATTTTAGATTTCATCAGCATCGTGAAGTGCTGAATTTCATGAAAATACGTTCAGTAGTTTCCCGTATAAATATGGGTGAGGTTCCTCGTGAAAGACCCTGTATAATGCTCTATTCGATCGATAAGCTAGAAATCTGTCATTGGACCACGATTTCTAGAAAGATTGATTTTTTGATTCGTATCGGAAAGGGTTTCTAAATCATTGAAACATTATATCGTTAATATAGGAAATTCATGTTACTGGTATATGTTACATCTTCGTACGACGTCGTTCTGGATCATTTTTTTCCGTGTAGGAATTCCCTATTGCTTGTTGAAAGGTAGTGTTCACGATTACTCATCTTCATCATACATGGTGGCACAGCGTGGATGACCAGATTTCTAGGGTGGAAAGTTAGTTTCCATGATTCCTTGGACCATTCAATAAGTTTTGTTTGCTGTTCAAGCCTCTTTAAAGAGTAATGAAGTGCATCGGCAAGGGCCGATGCGTGGCTGACGACATCTGACGGATAGTTTCTGAGATACGGAATTTTTTTTAACACGTTAAACGCCACAGCGGTCCTTAGGGACCGCCGAAAGACTTGCAAGTAGGGCCACGGCGGTCCGTAGGGACCGCTACCTCGGAATTCATTCACTCATCGATTGTGGTCACGGGACCGCTCATCCTATGGATTTTGTTACTTTAGAGGGACCGCTAGGCCCCTCAGAGTGTAACATGTATAATGGTTTGGATTTTTTCCTAATACTAGGTTATATCGTCATTAACAAATTTGCTTCCAGAAAAAGTTCAAAAATATGATTGTATATGAATATTTATACAAAAAATAACACAGAAATAACAGTAATTCTTATAAAAAAAATACAACTGTTAGACTGGGATCTCATTTGTGGCTTAAATTGAAACAGTGCATACAAAAATGGGGCTGATCCTCGCAATTTTCACAGAATGTATTCACTTTTTTGGCCTTGTCTTTGGAAGAATTTTCTGCCCTTTTCTTTGCATAGCATCCTCTGCAGTACTCCCTGGCCTTTGGGCCGGTCCCTCTTTCTCCTTCAAAAGATGTTCTGACTTCCTTTTTGAAGTTCTTGACCTTGAGGTATTTGCTGCATTTTCACTATTTACCTCCTCCACAGTGAACAACATTTCTTCATAAACTTTCTTATGAAAATCAGTTATAGAAAGGTCAGAATCATTGATTTTTCAATAGAGATGTGGGTATTGACCATAATAATAATAATATCCCAAATATTACTTCAACAGCCACTTTGCGGTACCACTTCCTCAGGAAGTTCTGCCTTCCTCAGGAAGTTCTTCCCGTTCAGCAAGCTGCATAATCTTTTTTACTCGATCTGAAGACATTTTGATGAACACTTGTACTCGCAATCACGTTTCGACTAATACTGATTCAAATGAGAACATTGAGAACTATAAAGCGGTAGAAAGAGACAGGACTCCACATGTTTTACGCGGACCGCTCGAGTGGACCGCTCGTGCTGGGCGATTCCATTTTCTCCACGGGCCACAGCGGTCCCATGGGACCGCTCAACACTTTCTTCAAAATCGAGCGATATTGAACATGTGGAAAAAATCTGACAGGAGATATATAAAAAAAGATGCGTAACAAACTCAAAATAGTAAAGAAAAATGTTTGGCCCAAATCGAAAATATATCCATATTCTGATGGCGTTTAACGTGTTTTAATATATTTTTTCAAATTTTTCAGTCATGCGATTCACACACAATTTCGCATAAGTTTTCGTGTCAGTATTTTTCAAACTAACTTCTGCGTTCTAATTCAATCAAATCAGGTTTTTTAGGGGGCTTTATTTGGGGGCTGTTCACCTGAACATTGAACCAAAAACTAGCCTAGCTGAAATTAACGTTGCTAGCTCTCAGACTATTTCTAGAGCGATCGACAAGAGTGAGATAGAATATAAAAAGGATTCATGTATTGGTTAGTGGTGCCAGGCTGAGGATACGGTTATAAATTCGTGGTTGACTGCCTATATTTCGCGATTTTACGGCACCTAGGCCATATATGTATCGTACACGATTTATCAGATCTCGGTTCCATTCTGCGGTCCCTGGGTTTGCGGTCAACTCACATATACTACCCTATGAGTTTTATGAACTTATTCTTTTTAATATCCGCAATATTGTGGGGAAGTAATATGTCGCTCGTTTTATGATCGAATTAATCGCTTCGATTTTGGCGTTAATAGGTCAATCTAGATTTTATGATTCTTCTACTATTGAGTTTCAGAAATTTGCAACTTAATGATACTGCCAATGGTTGGTTAAGCTTTTATGTAGCCTCTGTATTGGCCAAATTAGCTGTAATTCGATGTTCTCAAGATGTTCCAATAGATACCTTTTCAACGGTTTCTCAATTTAGAAAGCACTATTTTACTGTAGAAAATTTATACTGAAGAGATTGAGAATTCCGTTCCTTCATTCCAACAGAATACGTCACTCTATTGTGTGCCTTAGATATTGGTCTATTCTCTTTGTCTATTTGAATTGTTATTGCATTGAATTCAATCCCCATTGATGATATTATATGATCTTATAATTTGTTACATGTTCAATATTTTTCAGAAAGTGTATGTGACCACCATTGGTAGTTCTGGTCCTAAGCACCAACATATAAATAGAGTATATTGAGAATACAATTGTCTAACAGTTTGGATATTGAATGTTCATGGAAAAGCCAGAGAGGAAACATAAGATTGGAGAATACCAAACTAATTGAGGCATGTTTAAGTTGGCGAAGTGTTCGATGAAATATTTATATTTCATTAAAATCTTCGAGACCATACTTCCTAAATGAAATTTGTCGAATCTTTGAGATATATTTTCCAATTCATTGAAACAGAACTGCTCAGCAATTGAATTTGGGTACTATAAATTCAGTTACTTCATGAAATGCTCATTTTCTAGGTGCTCTGTAGTAGACATGGTTTGTGAGATGTGACTGACAAACAAATCGAAATATTTTCTCAGGTAATATGTGAGATTTCTGAGAGCTCACCATCAGAGGAGGAAGAGAATTTCCCGAGTGGCTAGTCGTATGCATTGATTGCGAATATCACGAATATTACCTCATGTGGGATCTCTGAGAGGTCACCATCAGAGGAGATTGAGAATTTCCCTAATAGCTCGCCATCGTCAGTGATTGTGATTATCAAAAATATGTCTTCAAGCGAGATCGCAGGGGTCTCACTATGAGAGGTGAATGCGAATGTCCCCATTTGATACACAATGTGATAAATTCGACAATTTTCACTTGGGATGAATATTATCTCGTTCATAAACGAGAGCAAAGCATTCGAATGAATGTTGAACAGCGAAAATTCTTGTGGAAGAATGTTATGATATGACAAATATCTGATTCCCTCAATTTCACTAGTACAGGATGCGTAAGCACAACTTTCTGTTTTAAAATGACCGCCATACAGTAGGTTGATGTCGCAGCGGAGCACTAGTGGTCTCGTTCGAGAAGTAGGACAATAAAATTTTGTTCCAACACAGTTCAGTCACCAGCGTGTGTTGGAACAGTGAGGAGCGTTCGTTTGACGTTGGGACCTACTTTTCGAGCGAATTTTCTGAGACCCCAACCCAACGTGCCTTTCGGAATCGCTTTAATTCAGCCCCTGTCCCGGACTGGAAATCAATTACTACATGGGTTACTACGTTCGGAGAAGCTGCAAGTGTGACAAGATGAAGAATTGGAGTCCCTCAGCCAATTAGATCACCTGAGAACATTGAGGCAGTGTGAGCTTCATTGTTGTGATCACTACAGCATTCTGCGTCTAAACATGCATCTGCCCTTGGAATTTCCGATCGTTTTGGAGGCGAATTCTTCATGATTATCTTCATTTCGATCCATACAAGATGGCAATAGTGCAGGAACTCTGAACGCGTGTTTAAGTTTCTTCTGGAAGTCGTTGCTGATAACGCTCTCCAATTGACTCCTTGCGATTTTTTTCTATGGGCTTTTTCGAATTCCGTATTTATGAGGACCCTACAAGATTTGAGGACCAACATCAATGAAGAAATTACCAAGATAACGCCTGATATGTTGGCAAGACTCATGACAAATGATAGAAATTGGTTCACTGATATAAGTAAAACAAAATTTTAGATATGTGCCTACATTTAAAAAAAACGAATTTTCTGATTCATACTATGGGTTTTATTATGTATAATGTATTAAAAAAGTTAAGCTGGTGCACTCTGTATAATATATTATCATTCATTAAACCAGTGCTTCGTTAGTGCTTCCATATTAGTATTTATATTGTTTGATGAAACATGATATTTTCTGTAATATGAGTAGTGGTACAATACTGCATCAATATTTCAATGCCAAGTCCCTGATAATATTGTCTAAAGAGAATACATTTAAAAGGTAGTCATATTCAGTAGGCAAGCAAAATATCCCACAAAAGGCATATATATGTACGTTGAAAACAAGTGAATTCGGTATATTGAAAAATATGGGTACTCAGTTGGGCAGTAGGTGGAATTATCCTGCAAATTCATCATTTCCCATATCTGAGCGACTGTATGGCTTTTAGTATGTCCAACAGTGTGGGCTGATAATGGGATCTAACTGCGCATTCAGCAAAATGGAAAATTCATTGAAATATTGGCTTCCAACCGAAAAGTTACAGCAGCCTGTTAAATTGATTTATTGGATTTTGGTTGTGTAATGAGCAGAAATTTCAAGCTCGTTATAATTACAGAAGAGGAATATTGAATCCGTTATCGATAATTATATAACCTACAGGCGAATACCAAAAGGTATTCTAACCAAAATTCATCGAAACAAACAATTATATGAAGAGCAGCTCAACCAGGGGTTACGGTATTTTTCAACTGTTCAGTAAACAGAGGAGTATTCTCCCTTATTAAGTTCATTAATCGAACGGAAATTTGTCCAACACAAACTGAACAGAAGAAGATAATTTCTGCATCCCTCTATCCTATAGATTAAATTTCATAAAATCATTCATTTATTGCAAACTTAATTTGTTATATTTCGCCCTTCTTTACTCAATTCAAGACATACATAGAAGATATATAGTAAGCTCAACAGGAGAAAATATTTTCAATACAAGAAGAGTTGACGATAACTGAATTAACGATTTTAGTGTTGATATTGAACATTGAAAATAAAATTGATAATTTGAATGACCTTGCTAGGTATACTTATCTTTATCAGATGGGTAGATCTACAGACTATATAAATTTCTCAGCTATTCTGATCTACTGGTTACGTAGATCTGTTAGCAACCGGTTCATTGATATGCTGGCTATGTAGATCTACCAGTTACGTCGATTAGCTGGCTATGTAGATCTACCAGCTACGTAGATGTGCCGGTTATTTAGATCTACCGGTTCATTGATATGATGGCTACGTAGATCAGCTAGCTATGTAGATCTACCGGTTAATTAATCTGCTGGCTAGTTGGATCTATGGCTAGGTAGATCTGCTGCCTCACTAGTAACGTACTAGATTAGTTGGTGCTGGCAATCAGGTCACAGTGATGTGGGAATAAGGGGTATTGAGGAGGTAGATATCTTTGCCAAGGTTGGGAGGAACTTCACTCAGAAATGAGGTTGCTCTCCTGACCGGTCGCTGTAATCTGAGGAAGCACTTGAAGTTGATTATTATGTGACATGGAGGTCGATATAGCCAGCCACGTCTTCTTCAAATGCGAAGCTTCATCTGGCATTAGAACTAACATATTCGGGTTTGTTGATGAAGAGAATTTGATCAACAGACTCATGGAGTTCATAGGAAAATCCAAGCTGATCAAACATATCATAGATTAGGGGCGTTGAACTTCCTTCGGCGACATGTAGTATTGGGCCTGAGAAACCCCAACCCCCCCTTATTCAACCAATCAATCAATGGTCCACGGCATCATGAAAACTAACTTTCCACCTTGAAAAACATGATAAGGGGTGGTTCAGCCTTGTTTAGCCTCCTCCTTGTGGACCCCGTCCCTCAGAAACGTAGTCATCCGCTCTGCGCCGGCCTTTATAATAGAAAGGAGGGATCTTTAACACAACCTCTCAATATATTCAATTCAAATTCGTGGGTAAAAAACCAATATAATAAAATTCTTCATTACCTCCTTTTCCGAAACAATTCTCACTGAAATACGTACAATAATAATAATAATAATAATCATAATAATATAACTTTATTTACCCAACAGGAATAATCCCAATTATAGGGTAACATATATAGGTACATTCTCAAACTATGCCAAAAATAAAAATACCAAAAATAATATCAGTTTTCTTAAATAATATACAACAATATAAGTGACTAAAAGAACATGTTCATTCTGAGTGCATTCGCACTCCTACACATACGATACACTGGTGCACGCACCAACAAGTTAGTACGAGGTGTTGGCAGACGAAAAACAGGAGCAGACCTAGAGACCATCCTTGGAATTGCGATGTTCATTCGCGACAACAAATAGGGCGAGTCGAGGTGAGCCATCAGTAGCCTCCGGGCGAATTTAGCACATTGGTTTCCATGTCTTTCGGCCAACGATGATATTCGCATATCACTCATAATTGAGGAAAGTTTAGCTCCACGTTCAGGGTATATACCCGTTTGCCGAAATGAGACGTACTTAAAAAGCCTCCTATGGATTCGCTCGAGCACACTTAGATGACAGTCGTATTTTGGAAACCAAATGAGGCTACCATACTCCAATTTGCTGATAACGAGTGTGAAGTAAAGATTTCTCAATACCTCCAGATCGCCGAATCCCCTAGAGCACCTGAAGACAAAGCCCAGCATTTTACAAGCGGAGGCACTGAGTTCTTCAATATGCGGTATGAAACTCAATTCAGTGTCGAACAAAATGCCGAGATCACGTATTTGATCCACACGGGTAAGGGAACGGTCACCAATGAAGTAATTGCCAACAAAAGGTTGCAGTCTTCTCGTGAAAGTCATCTGAAAGCACTTTTCCAAGTTCAACGTTAGTCCATTCCTCAAACACCAATCCCAGACGAATTGCAAACTAGACTGAAGCAGCTCCAAATCTTCCACACAACGTATCCTCCAGAACAGCTTCAAATCATCAGCATACGCCAAGGCCATGCACCCTAGGAAATTCAACAGATCGTTTATAAACACCACGAACAGTAATGGACCAAGATTAGATCCCTGCGGAGCTCCAGATTCCAAAACATATTCATATGAGTCAAAACCATTATACAACACATAATTGACTCTACCACTCAAGTAAGAACCAATTAACTTCAAGTATGCAGGGCTGAAACCGAACGAAGAAAGTTTGCGCAACAGAATCCCATGATCAACAGTATCGAACGCTCTCGAAAAATCAGTGTATATCACATCGACCTGACCACCATCATCCAGAGACTTCGTAATAAATTGTGATAAAGTAGCCAAGCTGGTGATTGTCGACCTACCCCGCACAAAGCCATGCTGACCTGTAGACAAGTGGGGGCGAACACCGTGAGATATACTTCTATACAGTACTTCTTCGTAGACTTTTGCGAAATTTGAGAGTATGGAGATGGGTCTATAGTTTTTGATTTCAGACTTATTACCTTTCTTGAAGACAGGGACAACCCGAGCTCTTTTCCGCAAACTTGGAAATGTAGAGGTCTGTAAGCTTCTCACTATTATGAGATAAATAGGCTTTGCAAGAGCGGAACTGCACTCCCTAACAAAATAGGCAGGGAGTTGGTCATCTCCAGCTGTGATCTTATCAGGAAATTTTTCCATGCTAGATTTAATCTCCTCTACGGTGATCATAGGCACGACATAGGGTGAGGATTGAACGAAGCTTAGTAGATTATCATCAGATAAAGATACATTCATTCTTTCCACACCAGAAAACTGCACAGCAAACGAATCAACTATGGCCTTGGGATCTTTATAAGTATTACTTTCATCCTGCATCACTCCAGGAATTCGAGTCACGCCTCTCTTCCGATTTATAAACCGCCAAAATGATGCCGGCTCCGATTTGATCTCATCCTGTACGCCAATCAAATAATCCTCGTACTCTGAAGAAACTTGGGACTTCACCAATGCTCTCAAACGCTTGAAATCTTCATAGTATTTGCTGCTCCCAGTCAGACGCCACTTAGTACGATAGAAATTCTTCAAACATATATTTCGTATAGCACCCGCACTGAACCACACCGGATATCTTCTCTTCATCGAATCAGCCCTCTTAACGGGAACATGTTCACCAATGATACAAAAAAGTTTTTCATAAAAGTACTCCAAGGCATAATTAACATCAGTGAATGTTTCCAAAACACTCCAATCATAAGAGCAGATAGAAGAATTCAATTCAGAAAGGTTAGCCTTCCTAAAATCAAAAGAGGACGTGGCAACGCTAGGAAAATTCACCTGATGTAAATGCGAAGACTGTCGCAGATCAATGCTCAAAGCAGGGTGATAAGGATCCTCCATAACAAACGGCACCTCACAATGGGACACCGTCACATCGAGAGCACCACCTACCAACACCAGATCCAACAGCCGTTCATCCTGGTTCAGCACATTATTAAGCTGCCGCATCCCTATCAAATCGCAGAAGTTTCTGAGCAACGTGGACTTCGAGCAAGAAGAAGCACTAACAAATCCTGGAACGTTGAAATCTCCAACTACCAGAACAACCTCACCAAGAAGTTTAATCTCCAGAGCAGACGTAAACGCCTCAAGCTGGGAGAGCGTTATGTCAGGAGGCAAATACACAATACAAATTATAAATCTAATGGGTACGGTACAACGACATAAAAGAATATCAACTAACGGAATAAGATTTCTTATATATTCAACGTCTATAATCTCATACTTTATATCATCAGAGAATGCAACAAGCACACCACCACCTCTAGATCTGTCAACTACATCAAACTGTCTGTTAGAACGCACAACACCATAACCAGGTGGCACGAGCTCTCCATCAAAAACCGATTCATTCAAACATGTTTCACTTACACAAATAATATCAAATGAGTAATCACAAACTGATTTCACAAATTTTGTCAACTTAGTATTGAGAATGAATGTAACCCTATCCTAATATCCACGGGCGGTTGAAACAAAATAAAGTATGTTTGATAATAAGCTTGGGCACTCCAAACACCATTGTCTGTTAAATTTCTCCCGGCATATACTGGTGATATTCATTGTTTTGTAAGCGGTGAAGTAATATGAAATGATATCAACTAAGTGTTTCTAAGCATTTCGAAGTGCAATCAATTAGTCACATTCAGATGAAATAGAGAAGGATAACCCTAAATTCCTCACGAGTTACGTATTTAAGTCAATTCTATTAGAATGGAATCGATTTCGATCTAACTCCGAGCATATCCCTCCAATAGAATTGAATATGTCTGATTAATAACGTTTCTCCAATTCCAAAACTTCAATTTTTCATAAGCATAATCGTGAATCTCCAAAATTTATTGAAATCGTGGAGAAGCTAGAGTTGCATTTTTCGCGAAAGATATATCTTGACGATAAAAACCAATAATACATCAATTGATTGACCCAGAGTAAAACTTTTTTGAATTCATTTATAATGGTATTTTGAACAATCCTACCAATTTTCAGATGTCGTGGTGGCGGGGCAGAGTTCGTCCTCCCGACATAACACATATACATATATAGATAGGCCAAGTCATTATAGTTATAAGAAAAATATTAAAAAAAAATTCTTCCAAGCTGGGGAAGTTCACTTCAAATATCAGGCACCAATTTAGAGAATAATATTCAGGATACACAATAAAAATTGAAATAAAGATTTGTAGTAGCGGTAGTTAAAACACCATAACAGGGTGAAGATTTTCTCTAGTTTTCTGAAATACCTATAATTTTGAAAGTAAGTAACTTGAATTATTTTATATTTGCTTATAACTTTTATGACGATTTTTTTCAGAAAAATAAATTGTTATCTACGGTAACAAATTTTTACAGCGTCATTTCGGTGTGTTGCACCGTGTAACGTAACAGCATAAAAAATTTGGGGTATTAATTAAAAAAAAATTATGACGTCACTCTGTACAAATGAATGACCTTGTAAGTAAAATTTTCATACCATAAGGTGCTTAATTAAAAACTAAAATTGATCTATCTGAGTGTTTTGCTTGAAAACAGTCAATCACACAGTTATGATTTTTGGCGCTTTTGTTCCTCGGAACAGAGTGCTTATCAATTTGACCAAATGTCTGTACTTTTCGAATTTTGGCTGAAAATGGTCTTAAACGATTTGGTTCGACTCACTGATCAAGAATCCGTGGTCGAAATCGATTCTGTCCGGCCGTCCGTCCGTCCGGCCGTTAACACGATAACTCTCGAACGGAATGAGCTGGTCAGTTGAAATTTTCCGAGTAGGTTTGAGGGATAAATATCTCGGTTAAGTTCGTTATTGGGCAAAATCGGTCTAATAATTTCGGAGTAACGAAAAAAAATATTTTTTTTTAGATTACAACTTTTGAATTCGAATTTTTTAAGATACAGTTTCATCATAAGAACCATTGTTTTCATTTTCAACTTCAACAAGCTAATACTTTCGGAGATATGATGTTTCAAAGTTTCAATAATACATCGTAAGTTCTATCTATTCACAGAATCTGTCTGTGATCACTATCTATAAATGTCATCTTTTCTAGCTATTAGAGATTGTCGATTCATAGTTGTTATTTTCTCTTGGAAAACAAGTATTCGACTCTTGAATTGGTGAATGTATATAAGACTGTTTTGATGTAGTTTATGGAGGCAACAGGAAAGAAGAACACAATGGAATCATCAAAAGGAATTACTGTTAGTTGACCACTGAGGTTAATATTACCTTTTACATCCTTAAGTAGTGAGACATGTTCCTGTATACAGTATTTTCATAATGTTGCTAGCAAAAAAATACTGCAATATGGATCTACATTTGTGTATCAATCATTTTTTTTTTTTAGTTTAGGTTCAATACAGAAAAGAATGTGTTAGTGGTATGAACTATTAAATTTTAAATTATGAAAAGAGGATGGTATATTATTAATATATTTTGAACTATTAAAATAATTTGCTCGTAATCCACTACCTACTCAAATACCAGGAATAAATTGACAATCTGCTATGATTGTCTCCAGCCTTGCTCTAGATATTTCGATGATACTTTCCTTAGGTATTTCGAGTTGTGAAAACTATGCATCGAGTGTAAGTTGCAACAACCCATTCCACGAGGTTGAATCATTGCAGATTACTCATTTAATCTTGATAAATGAATTTAATGACAATTTTTGAAGCATCAAGGCATTGAAGCATTGTAGATTGCTCTTTTTTTTTGTAAGATAATTTTTGAAGCATATTTTTAAACGACACTTTTTTTAAATTTAATTTCTTTCATGATGCATTCCTATCATAGGAATCCATTGATATAATTCCCAACTCTGAGAAACCAATACTTTCGGAGGTATAATTTGTCTGTTTGAATAAGAGCGTCAAAAAGCTCCTGTCCACAGGGCTTGAACCAATTTTTTTCCTAGCTTTATCCACACATTGTGTCAGCGCTTTCGCCATTTCGTAACTCCGTTTATTCAAGAGTCTGAAATGTCATGATAAATTCACTGAAATGGATGAGTTTCTCTTTGTTTGATAGGATACTTTTAAAATGATCCATTCATTTCCGTGCATTTTCATTATTGAAATGTGATAATTAAAGATCCTTGGTTGAAATACAATCGATAGACTAATTGAATTTCGAGTTCCACACTCGTCAGGAATTAATTGGTGCGGCGATGTTGTCTGCTTCTATCGAACGATTTGATCGTTATCATGATAAAAATTCATGAATATCAGAGGCAGAGTAGTAGCTTCAATTCCGTCGCATTATTTTCCAATAATTAGGCAAATTGTTTCCACGTTTAATTCCCATTATCTCGTGAACTGCTCTCGCTTCCGCCTGAAAATTTCGATTGAGAATTTCCAGGGAATTGATCGGTTGGAAATCAGATCATTCACTTCCTCAGTAGTGCTGTCAATCACCACTCATTAAGAATAAAAGAAGATATCTACAGATTGTGCGCATGGAGAAATGATTCATTTCAAAAATTGAAATTCCTTACTAAAATATGAACTCCAAATCAAGGTATTCTAGAAGTGACTGTAGCTAATTAGCTATAAATATTACGTCTTGATCTAGCCACCTCATCGCTCAGTATCCCCCCAAAGAGGAAAGTGTTATTCATGGCAGATACAAAATGGTTTCATGGTTGTTACCAATCGGTTAAATTGAGCTAATGATTGGTAAAAACAATAAGAATTCAACATATTGAACTTTCGCTTGATAGGGTATTGAACAATCAATGTACAGAAAAAAATCGAGGAGAGCGCTGACGTGAAGTATCACATAGAACACAACATATTTTGATACCCTGAGTTTGAAAAACAAATGATCTAAAATTGTATACACAATACAACACTTCGTCAATATACATTTATGACAGGGCCAAGCTCAAATCGATTTGTTTTCAATATATATGCATTTTTTGTTATTCCCTTCAATTATCTATTTAAACAACAATTTTCGAAACTGTGCAATTTAATTGAAAACACAACCAAAATATTGTCATCAGAAACCAAAATTGGAAAATTGTTATTTATTGATTTTTATCTGTTAGAATGTTATACACCAATATACCTATGCAGTCTACGATCGCTATTTTTCCACTTGAAGAATGCGCAGTCAAACTTGATTCTGTAGGCATTATTACCCTCGAACCAAATGAGTTAGAGAGTATAAATGTGCACGGTAGGTTTCGGAGTTTAGCCGTCTGAAATTTTGTTTTCTCAATGACTCGAAAAATACTTCTCTGAATTAAAACTCGGTAGTTAGTTTAAAAGTAGCAACACGACTTATGCGAAGTTGCGTGAGGATAATATTTAATATTTTTAACGATTATATCTAAATATTACACTAAAAATCAATTTTCTATTTAAAATAAATAGATACGTCAAGCTTTCCGGATTCTATGACCATAGAAGATATCGATAAGAAAATGTTTATTCCTTATTTTGAATTCCAATTAATGAATTCTAACTTGACAAACAGGTTCATGTAAAAGTATAGTACTTAGTTCGCTTCGAAAAGGCGTTATTCGATAGGCTGACATATAAAACAATCGCGAGTGTTATACTTTTTATATTTGCAATTTTTATCATATTTTCTCTGTCTTGTTTACAATGGAACCTAATCATCTATGCAGAGGTAGATAAAAGTGGCTTCAAAGTAAAAATTATACACATTTGATAGCTCAACAAAGATTACCTCTATCAATTTCTTCAATATATTGAAGAAATACATATAACATACATATAACATACATAAAACAATGAAGAATGTTGAACAAAACAATCGAATAGAATATGGTTAGATCTGTAATAGATATACAGTACCCTGGAAGTTTAATAAAATGAGATACACAAGGATATTCCCCAGAACACTGAGTAGGTATTGCTTTTAATTGAACAACAAATTGCAGCCTGGTGTGAGTTCAATGCCTGGATGACCTCACATCACTTTTTTTGTTGAAAACATTACAAGAAATGATATTGTGAATTGGCCTCCAAGATCATATGATTTGACACCTCTTGATTATTTTCTTTGGAGGTATGGTGGTTTCAAAGGAACACCATTATACATCCATATAAAGTGAATCATGTACGAAATAAGTCCACAATAATTGTAAAAATTGCTCACCGATCGGACGCACATAGTGACGATTAGTCATAGTTTTCTCATGCTGGAAATCCAGTTCAGATCATATACAGGGTGAGTCTTTGACCACTGCATTAATTTTAACCAAAGATTCCTCTCATCAAATGAAACACTTTTTTCATTTAACATTTTTCCAAATTCAGCTCAGGTAAAAAGATACAGGCTGTTGAAATTTTGAAAAAAAATCAGTTTTTATTTTGTAGCTTTGACATCCTTTTTTCGAATAAAATGAATGTTGGCGTAAAATTTCCTATAACTATGATACATATTTTCCGAATATTAGTTATTTTCTACTTCTACAAGTTTTCTAGTTATGGACTCGTGGATTCATAAAACTGAACGAAATTAGCATAAAGAAAGCATATAAAGTTTTTCTTGAGTCATTTCAAGAATATTCCATCGTTTTAGAACATTATATTATTCGTCATCATTTCTCCTTAAACGCACCGTTTTCGATATATTCTTCATTGAATGTTTTAAAATGGAAAACTCCAGAAATTTCACTACTTTTATGGATCCGTCCCTGAGCGTTGGAATCCCGAATCAAGCTGTAAACCACGTTACCATACCTTATTCTCGTCCGCCAACAATGTCATAGATAATTTATATGCGGGAGTGTATTAGCACATTGTGAAATCTTTAAACGCTTGTAACTTTTTACCTGAGCCGAATCTGGAAAAATGGTAAATGAAAAAAGTGTTTCATTTGATGAGAGGAATCTTTGGTTAAAATTAATGCAGTAGTCAAAGACTCACCCTGTATATATGACACGGAAAAATTACAAAAAAAAACGTGTCATACATTTTTCGATGTATTATTTCAATTTCTAGTTATCAAGCTGTAAATAAACACCCTTTGTATCACAGACTCGTGTTGATTTTCCTGTAGTTATCTTGTATCTCAATAGTTCTGATCACTGACTACCAAGAGGTATTGTGTTTAGGAATTGAACTGTTAAAAATCAGTTCATCTTCTATCTACGTTCGCATGAACTCAAAAGACGAGTCAGTGAAGCCGATATTCAGAGTCCAATAAACTTGAAGGCACTGCAAACATATAGAATGGCGTCGAAAGCCGGATCCGTGCTGTTTATGCGATTTCACGATCTATCAGAATAGACAGTAAACAAACAGATTATCTTAAAGGACTACTAAGAGTCAAGCCATTGTGTTCAACTTGCTTTTGTTACATTCATAACGCTTGATCGGTAAACCGTTGACAAAACTCCTATTAATTCGAATAGTTGGAATGATCCATGTACAAGCTTAGATCTGCTATCCTTACTATTTCGGGACCTTACGAATATTATAATATTACAGACATTGCTGGCGGGGCGATCCAGATGGCTTTACTGACCAACAATTCAAAGCATCCGTGATTGTGGTGGCGGTGATAAACACGTCGCGAGAATTGAGTTGTGGATCCCTCAGCTGGTTGTGGGAGGTGATAGACTGAATATAATCGAATCGGCCGGTAATAATCAACGATTAATGCGCTTTATTAGATAGCTCTCAGACATACCATTATCTGTTAGCCTTTCATCTCGTGGAAAGTATCGAGTCACGATGTCGATTAATTCTGAAGAAAAATCGACAGATTTACACACACAGAAGGTGACACAAATACAGAAATAATCATTCAAATGAACAAACTAACAGAGATCCATGTTAAGAATGTGTCGTCATTGTCAAATAAAAGACATATAAGTCATTGTCGTCATTGTATATAGATTAACCATTAACCTATATTCAATGGTGGCGTCATCGAAGTTCTGAGTACTAAGAAAAGCGAAGTGACACCTGGCGTTCAACCAACCAAGCAAACTCGACTGTGGTCCTTCAAAACTACGAGTTATCGTCAATGAAAGCAAAAAAGTCCTTTTTGACTTTGATAATCAATTAGCCGGGAAATAATGGTCGTACAGGAAATCGAAGTAGAGGTTTTGACAACAACAAAAGAAACCTTATAAGGCACCATCAGTTTCTTCTGATGAAAACATTTTTTTAAGCAATAATTTCGACTGAAAAATTGGCATATTTAAGGATATTTGGATAACGTCGTATGATTTTGGATATAATTAATATATATATATATTCTTTTGACTGAGAGCTGTATATGTGTTAGCAGAGGTTGGTGTAACGGGGTACCATACAATTCGACGTATGATACAAGAGCTTAGGGAAAAACCTCAGCAAAAAACCCTTTCTCCCCGTGAGTGTGGTGATTTGTAACTATTGTTTACAAAATTTGCTGAAATTTAAAAATATTGATGGGGATATATTACTTCAATGTGGATTCCCTCGTCAACAAACGGATAGGTTTCTCCAAGGTACCCGAAACTCAACCTGAAAAATGAAAAGACAAGAGGAGGAAACAAACAAATTAAAAATAATACATAACCTTTCAAAAGTCTCCTCTCGCAAAAATACTTCTCTCTAGGCGAATGGGATCTAGTGGAGAAGAATCGCCTCCGCTAGTTTTCGAAGATATTCACTCTTGAAATCCCTTCAATATTTGAATTCAAAAATGCTGCTCGTAAGGCCAGGAGGGTCTCTTTCAAAACCAGGTCTGACCGGTCCAAGTCCAAGCGATGATGATTCAGAACTTCAGATGTTCGAAGCCCGCTACAGGGCCCTTAATAAGGGCTATCATCTCCCATAGATATATATTTTACTTTATATTGTATAAAAGAATGAAAAAATGCGCCGGACAAATTACGACTTATGTCATGATGACATAATAATTAATGAACGAAGGATATATTCGTTAATGTTTCAATCTCGAATTGACTCGAAAAAACTCTGAAAATTTTCAAATTACGGCGGTGTCTAGTGCCTAGTGCCCCTAAGCTTTAAATTTCTAGTTTTGACGATAATACTCATTTCTTCGCCCATAACAATTAATTATTAAAAAACCTGAAAAAAAAATTTTAAACAAAAAAATTCCAGAATAATATTGTTTTCATCCACCACTAAAGCCTCACTTTTAAATACCAGTTTCAAAAAATTCATCACAAAATCAATATACCTACCTCCTATGGAGTCCCGCTTTTCTTCTCAAGATTCTTGCATTTTCTTATATTCTTTCAACCCTGAATCCTTCACGGGAGTTTTTTGTACCGCAAGAAACTGTTTTTTGGAAACTAACTTTTTGACAGGTAAATGTCGTGCGCCATCGAGGCCATGACTTACCTGCCCAACTGAAAAAATAATTAGAAAAAATGTTTCCAGATTTTTTCAATAATTAATCTTTTTGATCGGAGAGATTAGGAAAAAAAATTGTTTTATTCGAAAAATGAATGAGAATCGAACAATTGTTCATTTCGATGATTTTTGGTGAAAACGATAAATGAAATAAATTTCGGTGCACTAAGAAAAAAACATCTCAGCACTTTAAAGTTTTTCCGGGACCATTTTCGGTTGAAAAATGACCGATTCCGAATTACTTAGTTCATACATTATATCCAAAGTTAAATCTAGTTATCTAAATATCCTTGTATATGCGAATTTGAATAATTTTTCAGTCAAAATTAGTGCTTCAAAAAAAATGATCTCATCAATAGCTACTAACACCATCTTATAGGGAATATTTTATAGTTATCGTAACCATACTTTTATTTCCTGTACGATCATTATTTCCCGAGGTCATTTTTAAGAAAAGCAAAAATTGGAAATTTTTTTTCGGTAGTTTTCTTAAGATTACTCTGGAATCGTAAGATAAAAAATTATATGGCCAGATATGAAAACAAGACAATTTTTTTTGTAGATGATAATTTTCCTCCGAGTTAGTGCCCGATGAAAATTACCCAAACATTTGGGATTTTGTATCCCTAAAGTTTAATTTATATTAAAACAAATTGTTATCTGATTAACTGAAGTAACAAGTTTAGTTCAAAACTCATCAAGTGTCTACGTATCCGAATTGCTCAGACCCGAAACTACAAGAAGGTGGGTAGCTCTAATAAATTGTAACAAGCCACATTCATCAACGTGGATTCTGTTTAGGAATAGCCCATTTGAAACTCGGACTGAGTCGCATGATGTTACAGATTGTCTCGTAACTTTTATGTGTAAAGTTCACGGTTTTATTGCCGGACACAAGTATAACAAGCTATAGCCATAAAAAGGTCCTCTACTGCTTAATACGATACAGCCCGATCGAAAAGAAACTGCCGCAAGTAGAACTTCAGCGGTTGGTCTTTCTGATGGGAGTGATGCTCTCGGAAAAACAATATTCGTGGCTCCCTTTTTATTGCGGTCTCAGAGTGCTTCAGATAATGATACACGCAAGTGAGTGAATAATCATGGCATTTCGGAAGGTACTGATTACCTTTTTTCTAGAAGAATACGACGTTCCAGTGATAATAGTGAAAGTAAATCAGCCATCTTCAATGATGGAACTTCGTAGATTTGGTTGTTGAAAATTCTGTTTTCAAAACTATACCTACAGACTACATAAGATAACGGGCCCGCCAAATAACTTTTTTTTTGAAAATGCAATAAAAAAACTACTGAATATTTTCTCAAATTCCTTTTTTTATTTGAAAGTACAATCCTTCCGGTTAATAATGGAAAATAATTTCATTCAAATGGCTGCCTCGGCTGGCCATGCAGTAGCCTACAAGATCGGTCCAATTTTTAAGCACATTATCGATTGTGTGCAGCTATGTTTCACCAATGGCTTCACGAATATTATCCTTTAAACCGTCAATTGTCTCTGGATTGTCGGCGTAACACTTATCTTTGACGGCATCCCACAAATAATAGTCCAACGGTGTCGTATCACAGCTCCGAGATGGCCAAACGACATCAGCTCTGCGGCTGATAATGCGATCTTCAAAAACAAGGCGCAAAACATCGAGTGTAGCTTCGGCTGTGTGGCACGTAGCGCCATCCTGTTGAAACCAAATGTTGCCCATATCCTCCTCTTCAATTTTTGTAAACAAAAATTCGTTCAACATGGCCTGATAACGATCGCCATTCACTGTAACGGCCACTCCTTGCTCATTTTCAATGAAAAATGGCCCAATTATGCCTCTGGACCAAAATCCGCACCAAACAGTGACTCGTTTGGGTGTATCGGCTTTTCAATGTATGCGTGCGGGTTTTCTGTGCCCCAAATGCGACAATTCTGCTTGTTTACATACCCGCCAAGATCAAAATGAGCTTCATCTGCAAAGATGATTTTTTTTTTGGCAAAATCGGCATCTTCTGTAAGTCGATCGCAGGCCCACTTAGCGAAGCGAAAACATATTGGATCATTAGATGGTCAGTTGGCTTCAACTCCTGAACCAATTGGACTTTGTATGGCGTCATACCAAGGTCTTTATGCAAAATTCGCCTCAATGATGTCTCCGAAATGTTTAATTCTTGAGAACGACGGTGAATTGATGTTGCTGGTGCTTCACGCACACTTTCTGCCACAGCAGCAATATTCACGGGAGTACGCACTGTTTTTGGCTTTTCACGCTTTGGTTTATCGTTGAGGATGCCAGTTTCTTTCACTTTTTTCACAAGATAACGAACATACGGAGCTGACGGTGCTTCTCTTCTTCCAAAATCCGTACGCAATTTCCGCACACATTCTGCAACATTACCATGATTTTCAAAGTAATTTTGCAATATTTTCCAGCGTTGTTCAAGCGTATACACAACCACATTCGTTCAGCGGAAGGATAAGACTAATTATCTGTCAAATCAGACAAGAGCTAAGTGTTACCATTCACGAAATATGCACTAGTTGAAAAAAAAAGTTAGATGGCGGACCCTTTATCATCATATTTCCAAACATGATCTCAAACGTTTAGTTTGGATTCACTCATCTGATCTGATCGAATTAAAACTGAGTAGTCAGTTGAAAAACATCAACACTAAGACTTATGCAAAATTTCGCGAGGACAAGAAATTATAAACAAAATTAAAAAAATCTGTATGTCAGAAACTACCCCTTAGATATCGCTGACATTTTGTGAGAGCCTCCAAATCCTTATTTTAAAGCCAAGTTCTAGATTTGAACTCAGCCAGATCTATATTGTTGCAGAAATTGGAGAAGTATAGAAAAATCAATACAAAATTGGCCAATACAGTGGGCCAATTTATTCTGCTGGTGTACGTGCTTATGATTGCTTCGTCTCAATATACACAAGAGGATTCTGATCCAGTAGATGTTATCCTGGAGGCCAGGCACCCATAGAAAAGTCACATTATTGCATCCAGCCAGTTGCTTTATGGTATTCCGGCATTCTCAGGACAGTAGGGAACCTTGGATGGGCTATTCTAGGTCACTCAGTGTGGCTTGGCTGTCCATTATGAAATAACTAGATGTGCGCCACCTTGAGGTTCCTTTCCAGGCACTCTTGAGCAAGTGTCTCTGCCTGTAAGATAGAGACATGCTCCAGGGGCACAGATATCCTCAGTTTTGGACCATATATTCCAATACCTGCACCATTATGTAATTTTAATCCATCCGTATGCCAAATAGATGAAGTTTTGTTCAATCGATAAATGAGGTGCACCGCACTCAGAATGCTACTATGACCGTTGCAAAGGGTGTTTTGAAATCGAATATGGTTGCTGATGACTGCTAACAGAAAACCTTGCAAATTTCACATGAACATTTTGTTATATCGATACCCCCATTTTTTTATAATAGATAAGAACATAATATTCTTCAATCTAGCTATTTGAGAAGAAAAAATGGGTTCAAGCCCTGTGGACAGGAGCTTTCTGGCGCTCTAGTTCAAACAGACAAATTATATCTCCGAAAGTATTGGTTTCTCAGAGTTGAGAATTAAATCAATGTATTCTTATGAAAGAACTACATCATAAAGGAAATTAAATTCAAATAATAGTTTATTTATCAAGATTAAATGAGCAATCTGAGAATGAGAACAGCACCATGGAAGAAATCACATTAAAATAGCTGAAATGAATTTGACTCTTTCTTATAGAACAAGATGAAATGCACGAGTATGAACACAGATCATATAATAAAGCTTGGATAGAATAATTATAGCATTCTGTGAAAACATAGAAGTACGTACGATTCATTATTGAAATTTAGAAAAATCATATCTCCGAAAGTATTAGCTTGTTGGAGTTGAAAATGATATCGATGGATTTTAATGGTGAAACTGCATCTTAAATAAAAAAAAATTACAGACATTTGGGCAAATTGATAAGCACTCAGTTCCGAGGAACTAGAGCGCCAAAAAGTGTAATTCTCTTTCTGGGATTTGAGACCGCCTTCTCTCGTTTCGAAACCGAAAACCCGACGGCGTACACCAACCGGCTATCGGGCTCCTCGTACGATCTTGTCGATCTCCGGTATTAGAATAAAACGTCGGTACTTACCTGGGATATATATTCTTAATTTTCACTTTTCGACATAAAATCGCCACATGGGGGTTTATTTGACGGTTTTTTACCCTTGTCTCTCTAAGTCGATTTTGACGTTTCTCGAACCAACTATTAGCAAGGAATTAGACAATGTCATGTCTCAGGAAAATAAGTTGACATTATGAGAATTCATACATAGAATAATTATATAATTCTGTGAAAACGTAGAAATACGATTTATTATTGAAATTTTGAAAAATCATATCTCCGAAAGTATTAGTTTGTTAGAGTTGAAAATGATATCATTGGATAATAAAACTGTTTATTGAAAAAAATTTAATTTGGAATTTGTTCTGTAAAAAAAATTTTTTTTGTTACTCCGAAACCATCTGTCCGATTTCGCCCAATAACGAACTTATCCGAGATATTTATCTCCCAAACCTACTCTGAAAATTTCAACTGTCTAGCTCATTCCGTTCGAGAGTTATCGTGCCTATGGCCGGCCGGATGGCCGGACCGGCCGGACAGAATGAATTTCGACCACGGATTCTTGATCAGTGAGTCGAACCAAATCGTTTAAGACCATTTTCATCGAAAAATTCGAAAATTACAGACATTTGGGCAAATTGATAAGCACTCTGTTCCGAGGAACTAGAGCGCCAAAAACACAAAATATCCATCCATCTGCTCCCAACTTTTTTTAACCACTGGGAAATTCATTAAACTTGTTAACAAAAACTAGTATCACCTTCCATATATTCTGAAAGTTTTCATCCGATTGGATGGTGGAAACTAGAGTGGAGAAAGTTGATAATTGATCTAATGCTTGATCTAATATTTTCAAGCAATAATAGTTGGCGAGTTATGAAGAAAGTGAAAAATTCGGTGAAAACACATAAGGCAAGAGAACTGGTGCATTTGGAATAACAAATAATTAATCTTTGTGTGAAGTTGCAGCCGTTTTGGGTTCAGAATAAATAGAAATATTTCCATTCGACAATTGGATTTGAAGTTTTTCCAGGCTTATACACAACTCCATTTTCAGAATTCATCCATCAACTTGGCCTACGGCTCGAGTATGTTATGAGTCGTTTCTTTTAAGCTCTCCACGACTGAAAACTGACTTGAACATGTGAATGGATATTAAGTCTCTCTTATGCTCTCGAGTCAAAGAATAAATGTAAACTCGAGTAACATGTTGGAAAATTATTTATGAAAGTCAAGTAATCCACTTCAGTATATTTTCTCAATGTCGCACAATGGAAAATAATTCTATCTAAAAGGGGTGTTATTTGGGGACTTATCCGTCGATGAATATTTGCCTGTATACTTCTTCGTAGGCATAAATTTGATTCCTTATTCATGAGTCCGGGAGCCATGGGCTTTTTTCGCAAACAGTAATTAATACGCAGCTAATTTTTCATGAGTGGCTTAATTTCACCGAGATGCCAAAACTTTTTCTCGGAGGAAATTATCGGAACAGGTAGCTAAGAGAGGGCGCAGGTGGATTTAGTGATTATGAAAACTTTATTAATACCACTTAATTATTTAACTAAACCTTGAGATTATTTGGAAATAATTTTATACAACATTCGTCCTACGAAAAAAATAATAATAGTAATAAACTAGTTGGAAAAGCAATGCGCGATTGTTCGAAATTATGGTCAGAGCGGTCACTTTTCCAGGTACTGAACTCGACAAAGTCCGCTTAGTTTCAGAAAATAAAAATATCATTATACTATTTCAAAGAATATAAATCTAGAGCTTGGCTGTACAATATGGTTTTTAAGGCTCTTGCAAAATGTCACCGATGTATGACGAATAGTTTCTTTTTCAATAATCTTTTCAAAATTTGCTTGTCATACGGTTCTTTTAAAAATTTTGCATAAGATTGAATTTAATTGTTTGAATAGAATTTCATGCAAAACATGTATCTATGTCATAATGTTATTAGTTGCTGTACCTTGCGATTCTCCAAACCTTTATGCTAAGTCACATGGTAATATATCATGTAGTGTCCTATACTGTGTATTCAATATTCCTTGTATTTGTGGTAAATCGTATGCAGTGCAAACATCAAGATCGCACAAGAGGTGAGAAAGTCAGAACATTAGAACAACTCAAGGAATAGAGACATAAAGGGTTTTCCAATAAGAGGTGTTATTTTGAATAGCCCGCTATTTCGGTAGATGTCACTTTTAAAGCTGTCATTTTTTGACATTGGAAACGTAGAAACTACGCCATTAATAAGAATGGAACGATACACGCTTCAAGAACGCATTGAAATTATTAAAATTCACTATAAAAATGTTGAAAATTTGGCAGAGATGGTTCGAATAACTCGAACATTTTTGGGTAATCGTGGAGCACCTTGTCGGACCGCAATGAAGAAATTAGTGGAAAAATTCGAGCTGTTGGGACAAGTTAGTTATGTGAAGAATAAAACCCGTGCACGTCGCTCAAGAACAGCCGAGAATATTGCTGCTGTAGCCGAAAGTGTTGAAGAAAGCCCAGGTTTGTCCATTCCTCGTCGTTCTTTGGTATTAGGCATTCCACAAACGTCATTACACCGTATTTTGCATAAAGATTTGAGTCTTAAGGCTTATAAAGTTCAGTTGACACAAGAACTCAAGCCGGCCGATCATCAACAACGTCGTGCCTTTGCTGATTGGGTCGTTCAAATGCATGAAAATGATCCGGAATTCCATCGAAAAATCATCTTGAGTGATGAGGCCCATTTCCACCTCGGTGGCACCGTCAACAAGCAAAATCGTAGCATCTGAGTCTCGGAAAACCCAAGAGTTATTGTTGAAAAGCCTCTCTATCCTCAACGTGTGACTGCTTGGTGCGGTTTATGGTCCGACGGAGTCATTGGACCTTACTTTTTCGAAAATGAGGCTGGAGCAACAGTTACGGTGAATGGATTGCGCTATCGAGAGATGATTAATGTAACTTATGGCCGGAATTGGATGGTATTGATCTGGACAACGTTTACTTTCAAGAAGACGCCGCTACGTGCCACACAAGCAACGAAACCATTGATCTTTTGCGGGAAAAGTTTCCGGACCGTGTTATCTCTCGAAGAGGTAATCACAATTGGCCATCGAGATCTTGTGATTTAACACCTTGCGACTTCTTCCTTTGGGGCCACGTGAAAGAGAAGGTCTACGCCGAAAGCACAGCGTTGATTCAAGGCCTCAAAGATGGAATTCGTGAGGCTATCGAGGACATAGGGCAGCCACTTTGCGATTTGGTTATGGAAAATTTCATTAAAAGGATATGGTCCTGTAAGCGTGGTCATTGTGGTCATTTGCCTGATGTTATTTTCCACTATTAACGGCACGGCTTCTTCTTTATAATGAAATAAACATCCGATCATTTATATTGAAAAATGGCATTTTTCTTCAATATCAAAATATCACCTCTTATTGGAAAACCCTTTACATAGACCAAAAAACAATAGTAGAATGTTATGTACAATCAGTGGAGAAAACGTGATACGTTGGAGTAAGACGAAGATACTCATGACAGAATCTGATGACATAAAAAGCAAACGTATTCGACGTGTATTTTTTTTTTGAACAGACAAAAAAAAATTGGGGATTGCTCAGTTGAAATTGACCATAGTATGATAAATGTGTTGAAGAAGAGTTATAATTTGATAAATTCTCTGTGAAGTGAAATTGAATTTCTATGTTTTTCAAAGTATGATAAATTTCAGAATAATTGTTCAAAATAATTCTGAAGATCTTATTGAAAAGTTAAGGAGAAGTTGTTCTATTGTTGGTGTTATTTCGTTACTGTTTATTAGACAACATTGTTCTTTGAATTGTGACAAGTATTCATCACCGTCAGATGCAGGAAGCGTATTTTCTCATGTAGGTATCAATCATTAAGGGCCGGTTTCTCAATTGCGAGTTAACTCGAGGTTGCGAGTTACGCATATATTTAGTGATATTCATGAACGCGTAACACTCGGGTTACCCGCAACCTCGAGTTAACTCGCAATTGAGAAACCGGCCCTTAAAGATGGAAACCTCGGCGCATTTGCCAATTCGCAACCGACATAATATATCAAATTCGATCAGATTTTGCACCGGGTTCATTTGGTTAATACTCCGCCTTTCAGAACTGTGACCATTTCGATCTATTGTTTTACTACCCTACTAGGTTAAACCCTAGAAAAATATTCTCCATGAAATCTGCAAACCCGACAATATCCCTGGGAGCTTCGGCAATTACATCGTGAGGAACAAGAACGGGCTCGCTATGTGCGCGGATCTGAGACGATCCAGTTCTGGACATATGAATAGAATGCATTCGGCCGTTTCATTGCCCAATCCTCAGAGTATGTATATTCCATTCTCCAATTTGCCCATACGCTACAGATGAAATTTTCACCGGCAGACCTTTCAGCAGTCCCGCAATATCAAAGACTTCATCACGTGATGATCACGTGAGTTCTAAATTAGGACCGTGAGAGACTGATAAATAATTGTATATAGTTTTCCGGTTCTGTGCAAAGCTCCCATTGTTGAACAACCCTTCTATTGTGGTCTTTGCTCAGGCCACAGAAAAGTTCTGGTCTAACAGGTGGCTGTTTAATAGGCAGCTTTGCAAAGTATCATTTCCAGTTGAACTTGCTGTCTAGGATATTACCTGGGTACTTATACTCACAGAAAAAAATTAAGATCAGAAATGTCTTATTCTCGACATTAAATCCTCCTTCCTCACACCTCTTTTCAATGATTTTCATGAGTTTTTGCGTCTGATCTCTTATCGTAACCTCCTGATTTTCTCTGATTGTTATAACTAAAATACCCCACCTCGGGGAACTAGCATAATAGCTTTGTTCCAACAAGTCTTGCGGTTCTAGCTCCTTGAAACATTTTTGAAGAGCACTAACTTGAAGTCAGGAGATTTTGCGTGCATGTTCTAATGTCTATTCACGCCTGACATATCCCCACGAAATACTGCATGAATTTGAATATGAATAAAGAAAGCGTTAACGTGAAAAAATGAATAATTCAAAAAATACAAAGCCGATCAAACTGAGATCCGGTTAACTATTGTCAAATGGCTGCATGAGGGTTTCTGCTGAAATACAACGAAATCTGATAGATACTTTCTGAAAGATAACATTTTTGAAGAAAAAATTCAATTCTTTCTTTTCAGATCCTCACAAAATTGTGCACAAATTTGCGTATCGGCATAAGTATTTTTTGAGGTATTCAAGGTTATCGTGACAATAATAAATCATGTAAAAGGCAATATGATATGGAAATCACAAAATTGAAACAGAAAATAATCGGTGACAAAATTCAAAATTCTGAGAATAAAACCAAAACAACTTGGGGAATAATAAAGTCACTAACAGGTAGAAATCAACCTAAACAGAACATACTTCCAAATGGTTGCATGCAAGAACTAGTACAAGACTTTAATAAACATTTTGTGAATGCCCCTAGATGTACAGCTTCTCGTTCACATTGTGATGTTGGAGGTGGGTTGACATATCTAGAAAAGTCGTTTTTTGTTTTTGATATTGAACTTAATGAAATTCTTAACGTGGTAAAACATTTAAAAAACTCATTTTCATCAGGATATGATCAGATTCCTAGTATAGTAATAAAAAAGGCTATTCAGTTTATTGTGGAGCCAATCAGGCATATTATGAATTGTGCATTTGTAACTGGTATTTTTCCATCTGCATTGAAACTATCAATGGTGATTCCTCTATATAAGTCTGGTGCTATTGACGATCTTAACAATTACCGACCTATCAATATTCTGACAACCTTTGCTAAAATATTTGAAAAGGTTCTTTCTGATCGCCTTATTAATTTCTTCAAAAAACATGGCATTTTTTGCTCAGCTCAACACGGTTTTATGAATAAAAAGAATACAAGTACAGCAGTTTTTGAGCTGACTCAAACTGTTATTGTAGCTATTGAGAAGGGAGAAGTTCCTGTTGGCCTGTTTCTAGATATTTCCAAAGCCTTCGATTATGTAGACCATATTAGATTACTAAGTAAACTCGAAGCATATGGTATACGGGATAATCAACAGAAACTAATTGAGAGCTACCTACAAGAGCGAAAGCAAAAAGTATCTATTACTGTCAGTGATAGAAGCTTTATTTCTGGAGAGGAAGATATCATTGGCGGGGTAGTTCAGGGTAGCATTTTAGGTCCTTTATTGTTTATTGTGTATATAAATGACTTACTTTCCAGCATTGACCACTTGTTGAATACAATAATGTATGTCGATGACACAAATATTGTCAAGAACTTACGGAATACATCTCAGTTGAATGAGGAATTAAATAATGCCTTTTTAAGTGTTAAAAAGTGGTGCGCATCAAACAGTCTTAAATTAAATGCTCAAAAAACAGAATGTGTAATATTTCATTCCTCACGATCAAACCTCCAACTGCCAAATGAAATTTCTCTTGATGAAAATCTAGTAAAGATCTCAGAATCCACCATGTGTTCATGTAGATTGTGAGTTGAGATGGGATGTACATATACATCACTTAAATAAAAGAGTGAATTCTACTATATATGCCATTAATGTTCTCAAGAACTCTGTTGATCTGTCCACCTTAAAGATTTTTTATTATGCTGATTTTCAATCGAATCTGTCATATGGTATTGTTTGCTGGGGAAGCAGTTCCTTCAGTGATAGCCTTTTTGTAAAACAAAAGTATGCTTTAAGATAGGTGAACATGAAATACAGGCAGTCATGTAGGGGTGTTTTTCAGGCTCACAATATTCATACCTTAACAGGATTATATGTCTACAGTTCCCTTAAGTTTTTAATTCAGCATCGGAAGATTTTTGAAAAATACAGAAATAAAAATGTAAAGACAAGGCAAATGGACTGTTATCTGTATCCTATTCATAAGTTGACTTTGACACAGCATAATGCCATGTATATGTGCATGAAACTATTTAATGCATTGCCAAGGCAATTTCGTGATATAAAAACTGAGAAACAACTGCTGTATAAACTTAATTCCTTTATTTTGAGGTGTGAACCATATAATGTCCAAGAATACCTTGATTTTTGCAAGGCTGAAAAGTCGATTCTTCTTTAGTGTACCCTTGCTGACGTTTTTTTCTTGTGCATTTTTGACATGTACTTTGAACAAAATAAACTTATCTATCTATCTATCTATCTATCTATCTATCTAACTGGAAAGAGTAGAATTGACCTTGAATTCAACATTATGGCAAAATGAAAAGAGATTTCGAAATCAGTTCCAGATTTGTTCAACTGCCAATTTTGATATGAGCACATCTCACCCAGAACTAATAGGTACTCATGTTAGAACAAATCCTGAACTCTCTCCTGATAATTAATTCATTTGCTTGATATACCTATTGGGAATCTACGAACTCTCCACGCTCGTCGGACTCTTTATCTCTATACTCACGCTTCGGATTTCACGTGATTGGAAACAACAGAAAGCACTATAATATCGCAAAAAATTTCGAGCCCCTGGATTTCTTTAAGGCAGATTCTTCGAGGCCTTATTTCCGATATACATTGTGCAACATCGATGAAATCACCTTCTCGATCTTGCTCATTTTCCAACGGAGTGGTTTTTATTATATTTCGATATCCAAAGCAATGATCCTGCAAGTTTTCGTGTCTTACACAAAAAGAAGAGTTCACTCAGAATCTCTGCCGAAATATGTGTAATGATAATAAAAAAGTAGAATCGTGGGTTGTAGGTTCAAGATATCTTCATGATGTTTCTATAGAAACATTTCAGCTCAGACTTTTTCGTGGAAACATTTGTATAGAACCTGATTTGATCCTTGAGATAGGCTCAAAGGATCTTACCTCAATTAGAAACCCTTTTTATCGAGGCTCTATTCAATGGTAATAATTACAAATCTCCAAGTCATACATATTATCGATGAACATCCAGTGAGGTAGTTCAAAACTACACCGATTTTTTTTTATATCTCGATATGGTGTATCTCTGATAACCAACTATACAGTCCTTATTTTTAGGTCGTAACACTAATGGCATCCCGAAAACGCGCGGTGAATGATAAGAAGTTGGTTAAACAAGACAATAGCTGCCTATTTTAGTAAACAATCCAGCAATGTTTATAGGGGGAAAATCGATAGGATTTACGTAAAGTTTCTATCGAACGAATCTGATCGAATATGTCTGTAGCCCGTCGAAGTAAAATTTTTCACGTCTAGTTGACAAATATCATCAAAAGTTTAAATTTTCAATTTGTTTCGCAATTATCACATGTATATCTGCAAAATGATCGAATAGAATAAGGTTAATTCTGCAATCAATATTCAGTATCCTAGTAGTTTCATAAGATGAGGATATTCTATACAACAGTTGCTTTTAACATAACAAATATTTGTAGCCATGAGTGAGTTCAATATCTGAATGGATAACATTGCTAACATTTAATTTCTTCTGTTGGTGATATTATGTTACTATATAGGTTTTTATCTTTATATTTTTTGATAATTTTTTGAACTAGATATTGACTGTACCCGTTGTATTTTCTTGTTTTGTTTCTTTTCCCAGTCATCAACAACTCCTCTGTAACACAAATGAGGGAAATGAAAACGGAAGGAAGTTTCCAGAAAGGCATTTAATATTATACGCACTAGTGCGTAACTGAAGTGACAACCTCAGATAATTGAATTCATTATGGTTTTGATTCATTGCTGATTTCTTTCATCCCTTAGTGGGTACTCAGCCTGAATGAAAAGGGAATATGGTAGGCATCAAAATTTGTTTCGAGGGTTGTATTAACTATTAGGACCATGCAGTCACTTCCGTTTAAGAGGCACTGTGAGCTTTTGAGCGCATATTCTTCTGTCTATTCACGCCTCACCCTCACGATTAGATTTTTATTCGATCGGCTCTGTATTGTCGAAAATATAGGAAAAATGAAATTCGGATCGAAGGTTTGTGCGGAATTTCAGAGGAATCTGATGAATATTTTCTGAAATATATAATTTCCGAAGAAATTTTTGCTGTTCCTCAGAACAAGCGCGCAAAAACCCACCAAGTTCCATAAGAATAACTAATATAGTTCATGAGTTGAGAATAAACTTTCGAAACGAAGTGTGGATTCATGCAGAATCATTTAACAATTATCAAGTAACAAGTATCAAATAACAATTATGGATTAAAAAATATAAAAATGTAGCATTAATGCACTCAAATTAACAATTAAGAAGTAAAAAGTAAGGATGCGCACTAGTCGCAGATTCAAGGCATTCATTTTCCAAAATATCGTATGTTCCCTTGTTAATGGGAAGGAAGTGTTTAAAATTTCATTTTCTAATGCGAGATTGAGGAACCCAAAGAAACAGCACGATAAACAACAAAATATTTCACGAAGAGAGGTTATATTCATGTCATCGGCTCGACTAATCCACGTTCATGTGCGCACTAGTTGCGACAAGTGCTAGATCCCGTTCAATTAAAGTAGAAAGTTAAAAGTTGGCCAACTTCTACTTGTTATTTGTTAATTGATAATTGTTACTTGTCTGCATGAAAAGTCTCATTAAAAATCACAAGTTCAACTTTTATTTGCTATTTGTAATTGTTAATTGTTACTCGATACTCGCTAATTTGGGCTGCATGAAAAACACGAACTTTCTGAACGAAACCTGCGCATTCGCCAATTTGTAACATCGAAATAAAGGGTCCACCAAATAACGTATTTTTTTGATGCATTAAAAAAAACTACTGAATATTTTCTGAAATTTCTTTTTTTATTTGAAAGTAAAATCCTTCCGGTTAATAATGGAAAATAACTTCATTCAAATGGCTGCCTCCGCCGGCCATGCAGTAGCCTACACGATCGGTCCAATTTTTGAGCACATTATCGATTGTGTGCAGCTGTATTTCACCAATGGCTTCACGAATATTGTCCTTTAAAGCGTCAATTAGCTCTTATTGGCGTAACACTTATCTTTGACGGCACCCCACAAATAATAGTCCAACGGTGTCAAATCGCAGCTCCGAGGTGGCCAAACGACATTAGCTCTGCGGCTGATAATGATAATATGATAATCTTCAAAAACAGGGCGCAAAACATCGAGTGTAGCTTCGGCTGTGTGGCACATAGCGCCGTCCTGTAAAAATCAAATGTTGCTAATATCCTCCTCTTCAATTTTTGTAAACAAAAATTCGTTCAACATGGCCCGATAACGATCGCTATTGACTGTAGCGGCCACTCCTTGCTCATTTTCGAAAAAAAATGGCCCAATTATGCCTCTGGACCAAAATCCGCACCAAACAGTGACTCGTTTTGGGTGTATCGGCTTTTCAATATATGCGTGCGGGTTTTCTGTGCCCCAAATGCGACAATTTTGCTTGTTTACATACCCGCCAAGATCAAAATGAGCTCGAATGGTTCTAAATAAATGGAATTACATCAAATTAACTAAGCTACCCTGAAAAATGCAAAACGCTATCTCTTTTCGTTTGAATGTAATAGTGGTAACGGCCGGCCAGATTTTTTTAATATTTTCTAGTGATACGATCCTCCCAATTTCGAAGAAGTCTTTGCATCTACAACTGGTAACAAAGTTTCAATTCGTTCGGATCTGTACCTATATTGTTTGAGTAATTGGGATAACAAAATCTCATTTCCGAAACCGCTTGGTCAATTATGCCCATTAACGAACTTAACCGTCGTATTCGGATGCTCAACCTAGCCTGAATATTTCAAGTCACTATCTCTTTCCGTTCAGAAAAGTTATCGTGGCAGCGGCTGGCCGGACAGATTATTTTTTACCTCGAATTCTTCATCAGTCGAAACATTTTGACATGAATGCAAGTCTTCATTCATTAGACGTTCTCACCTGTCTATTGGGATGTTTATCATGGTTTTCCCGGAATACTCAGCCACTTGATCTGAATATCAATTGAGATGAAATAGTTTCGAGTTGAAGTAGGGTAATGAAACTACCGCGAACCTCTTAATTAGGGTCCATATTTCACGGTTGATGAATTTGGCGTGTATTTATTTGATCAAAGGCACACTAGACACAAGAGACGATGAAGGAACGAACCCTACTTCTGGTGGGTTTCATTTGACACATCCGGAAAACATTTTCGCATGATGGCAAAACCTGAACTGTAACACTTGGATTGTTTCTGTGCCAATTTGGGACAAATTACTAGGGCCTCTCCTTCACACTGGTTTTCTGAATAATTCACTGTGATTAGGGCTTGCACAATCATTGTAATATTGAATTAATTATTCGAGAATTAAGGAGAAGATGATATTGAGTTCGCGCTAATGCCAAGTGTTTTCTGATGAATGTTTCTAGGTTTAGTTTGAGTGATAAACTGTTGATTTTTAAACCAATAGTTTCTGAGACTCAATATTATTCAATCAGATTCTATAGTTGTATTGACGTATCGTCCCAAATCCCAAATGATACTGCGATGGATGTACGTCATGATTGTGAGACACCATAATTACGTATGGGGCAGTAGTTTGGTACTGCTGTACGGCTGTTTTCATCGCAATACCCAAGTATTCTGGAAGGAGTTGAGCGTCCAATACTTGAAGATGAATGACGCAATGTGTTGATAGTGCAGATGAAATTCTCATTTTTATCAATGCAGAGCGGGAACCGAGCATATAGAAGAAGTAACATCCATTCAAATACCCGCAAGGTTTTGCCACTGAAGACCATGTTCTTCAAAATATCGACTTACTCCTTCCATATCATCAACACCTTGTGTTGTGTTGTTTACAGTTCTTTGGAAAAAAAGTCCACGGACGAGCGGTTAAGAACTATTGATTTTAATTCATCAGGAGTTCCTCCGAGAGTTTTCTGAAAGCTGGTCTGTTTTAGTGTTAGTTTTGAGAGCTTCAGAGAAGTGAATCTGAATTTCATTGCCAAAACTATCACAGAACAAAACACCCTCTAGGAGTCACCGAAAAAACTGTCGTTGAATTTAACTTGAGAATTGAAAAAGGTTTTCAGATGTTCGATGAGCACCAAAATGACTGTAACGCTTTTGGAGAAAACTTCTTAGACGTAGCACTGCATTCGAAAGTATCTTTTCATCTTTGATTAAAAACATCTGGGAGAGTTGAAATCCGAGATTTCATCACTGTGCGCCCGGCTATAATGAGAAATTCCGTTTCGAACCTACGAAGAGATTTCCGATGTCCAATTCTGACTTCTGATTCGTTTGATTGTCTCGGTATTCACTCGACGGAAATTCATGTTCGCTCATGTTCGTTTTTTGGTAAAATTCGATTTTATTCATGCACATAGTCTCTTACAAGAGCAACATAATATTTCCAGTGCTTTCCTGACATTTCGATACTTGAATACCGGATTTGAACTCTATCGGTTTTCTATTTTAGCAATAATATTTCGAACTGGTATCTAACTAAGAGCTTCCCATTTTGTTTCGTATATAAAAAACATTAATTATTTGAAAGTTATTGAAATTTTTATCCCATTATAAACTTCAATTGAAGTCATGAAACCCTTTATGGTCCAACTGTTTTCTTAATTCGAATAAAAGTGACAAGGAAGTTTGGCGGTCTGAATGGATTTCTTGCAATTTATTCATCAAAGATTTAATTTCTGATCCTTCGAATAGAGTTCCGGGGTATGATCTTCCAAGGAGAATATGGTCTATTCTGAATCGTCTAAGAACCAGTCATGATCGTTGCAACAGCATGCTTTTCAGGTGGAACTCAGTTGAGAGCCCTAGTTGAGAATGCGGGGAAGCAGAGGAAACCATAGATCATTTAGTTAATAATTGTCGCTTATATAGATTCAAAGATGGTTTTAGGGCTATTCATAATGTTTCTGAATCTTTCTTAGAATGGGTAGCGAGCTTCAAACTATTCAATAAAATAAAGAATATTCCATTTTTAATTTTTTCGTTTTCTCCATTTGTCTTTTCCTTTTCCAGATTGGGTTTCGTGTACCTTGGAGAAACTTCTCTGCTTGTTGAAGGAAGAAGCGATAATTAATAAAAAGATGCCCTTCAATATTTAATATTTCAGCATATTTTGTTAACAATTTCTATTTTCATAAATCACAACACTAACGGGGAGATAGGGTTTTTTTGCTGAGGTTTTTTCCCTAAGCTCTAGTATCATATATCAAATTATGGTACCCGTTACACTAACCTCTGCTAACACTTTTGAAACCATATGTTTCACATATCAAGATGAACCAATTCAGGCCATAAAAAAATCAGTCAACATATAACGGTAACGATTTCCATTGACAGTTACCACCTTATGAGCTTGGTTGAAAAAAAATAAGGTCCAATGGCACCTCCAGCATAAAATCCGCACCAAACTGTAACGTTATCAGGATGTATAGGTAGTTCTAGATATTCTTCAGGTTGATCATCATTACAAATATGGCAATTTTGCTTGTAATCATAACCGTTTAAAGATAAATGAGTCTCATCGCTGGAAATTATTTTCTTTTCTGCACCATTTCCGATGTTTGGCGCTCCTGTTCCTCGGAACAGAGTGCTTATCAATTTGCCCAAATGTCTGTAATTTTGGCTGAAAATGGTCTTGAACGACTTGGTTTGACTCACTGATCAAGAATCCGTGGTCAAAATCGATTCTGTCCGGCCGTTAACACGATAACTCTCGAACTGAATGAGCTAGAAAGTTGAAATTTTCAGGGTAGGTTTGAGGGATAAATATCTCGGTTAATTTCGTTATTGGGCAAAATCGGTCAAATAGTTTCGGAGTAACGAGAAAAAAATTTTTTTTTACATTACAACTTTTGAATTAAAATTTTTGAAGATGCAGTTTCATCATGAGAATCCATTGTTATCATTTTCAACTCTAACAAGCTAACACTTTCGGAGATATGATATTTCAAAGTTTCAAAAATACATCGTAAGTTCTACGTATTCACAGAATGTGAACACAGAATCTGTCTGTGATCACTATTCATAAATGTCATCTTTTCTAGCTATTAGAGATTGTCGATCCGTAGTTGTTATTTTCTCTTGGAAAGCAAGTATTCGATTCTTGAATTTGTGAATATATACAAGACTGTTTTGATGTAGTTTATGCAGTGGGTATTCAACACGACAGAAATAATTCAATTTCTCTCTAATTTTGGAAATTCATATTTCGTGTGTGTGTGTGCAATATTTTTTTCAATGTGTATGTCGAAATAAAAAATGTATGAACTAAATTTGCCAATATTCTGCCCCTTGAAATTTGCCGCCCTAGGCTCCAGCCTACTCAGCCTGATGGTAAATCCACCACTGAGTTTATGGAGGCAATAGGAATGAAGAACATAATGGAATTATCAGAAGGAATTACTGTTCGTTGACCAATGAGGTTAATATTACCTTTTACTTCCTTAAGTAGTAAGACATGTTCCTATATACAGTATTTTCATAATGTTGCTAGCAAAAAAATACTGAAAAGAATGTGTAAGTGGTATGAACTATTAAATTTTAAATTATGAAAAAAAGGTAGTATTTTATTAATATATTTTGAACTATTTAAATAATTTGTTCGTAATCCACTACCTACTCAAATATCAGGAATAAATGGACAATCTGCTATGATTGTCTGCAGCCTTGCTTTAGACATTTCGATGATAATTTCCTTAGGTATTTCGAATTGTGAAAACTATGCACCGAGTGTAAGTTGCAACAACCAATTCCACGAAGTTGAATCATTGCAGATTGCTCATTTAATCTTGATAAATAAATTTAATGACAATTTTTGAAGCATTAAGGCATTGAAGCATTGTAGATTGATAATTTTTGAAGCATTTTTCTAAAACGACACTTTTTTTAAATTTAATTTCTTTCATGATGAATTTCTATCATAGGCATCCATTGATATAATTTCCAACTCTGAGAAACCAATACTTTCGGAGATATAATTTGTCGGTTTGAACAAGAGCGCCAAAAAGCTCCTGTACACAGCGCTTGAACCAATTTTTCTACGCACCAATTGCTGGATCAGTTAGTTTGAGTTCTTAGGTTGAAACAATTTTGTATGGATGTAATCAAGGTATTTTCGTGAAATTCGCCACAAAGACGACTGGGAGTTGCCTAGTTCTTGTGAACGACAATTGTCGACTAAATAGTAGCACCCAGGAGGCTACAAAATGTTATTCCAGATATCTTCAATATGAAAAGAGAGATGATCACCCCCATTCCTATACGTTCTGCCTTAAGGATTTCTATCCTGAACTACTAGCTTTTAGGAGATGTATGATGATATTCGATAAATACCTTCAATTCCGTATCCCTTCCAAAATAGCTTATCGGGTCTTTAGGAACTTGAATGCGAACACTTTATGCAATATATGAAAATATGGAAAACCGTGAAGAAGTTTCTTTTTTACATTGAATTCCGCAACGCTGTGGAACTGATAAATTCTTTATGGCTGTAGGGTATGGAATTCTATGGAAACATACTTAGGGCCAACTAGACGCAAAAAACTCTACATTCACCGGAAACATTTCCTCCTGAATAGATACATCGTTATCAATGTTGTATTGTTAGAAGATCGTTTTGAAAATTCAGTTCACGGGAATGTATTGGCGGAAAAATAATAAAAAACAGTGGGGTCAGGTGATACCCCTTAGGATTTCCGCACGTTTTTCACTCTTTAATCTCTGAATGTAATTCGCAATAGAGTCTGTAGTTTGTATTTCATTTTGTGTAATTTCTTAATGGTTCTAACGTCAGGTGACTGTGCTTTATTGGTATTACATTACCATATTGCATCAAGAATACATCTTGAAAAATGTGGGAAAGCCCTGTGGACAGGAGCTTTGGCGCTCTTCTACAAACTTTGACGATTCATCTCCGAACTTATTGGTTTCTTAGAGTTGGGAATGATATCAATGGATTCTTATGATAGAACTGCATCATAAAGGAAACTAAATTAAAATTAAATAACGAACTTATCCGAGATATTCATTCCTCTGAAAATTATATTATATCAGTTGAAACTTAGCCAATATTCCGGTTTTGTTCTCACTGAAGATATTCTGAATATATGTTCATCATCATATTGATTATCCAAGGGCATATAGGGTAGTAGTAATTATAATATCCTATAATTGTTCATTTTGTATTCAATCATACTTTGTTAGAAGAGAAATCAATATATTTGACATATCTGTCACAGGTAGAAAAGATATATATGAACAGTGAACACAGATAGAACACAGACAAATAGAATTCGCATTGTGTGATAACATAGAAGTACATACAATGTTTTGAAAAACATATCTCCGAAAGTATTAGCTTGTTATAGTTGAAAAAGATATCAGTGGATTCTTAGGATGAAATTGCATCTTAAAAAAAATTGAATTTGAAATTTGTAATGTAAAAAAATTTTTTTTTTCTCGGTACTCAGAAACCATCAGGCCGATTTTGCCCAATAACGAACTTAGCCGAGATATTTATCTCTCAAACCTACTCTGAAATTTTCAACTGTCTATGGAGTTTGGGAGACCTGTTGCTTAGCAATAAAGATGTAGAGTGGATCCGTTGAAACATCCATGGTGAACTTTTCAAATCCCAGGCATGTATTTCGAGCTTCTTCTACTTCCGTACAGTCGAGGCGACATTATTTAATAACCTGCTCTAAATCTGATTAAACCGTGCGATTAAATATATGCGTGGTACGAGTACATAACACGCCCTCCGTCTTTGCACAGTGCACATTTTAGTTTCATGTCGTGGTTACGGAAGCTCGCATAGCGAGACTGGGAGTGTTTTGTTAGGGAAAATTCTCGGAGATTGAATGTTTGCTCTCCAAATATAACATACCACTTAGGGTCACTCATTTCAATGGAAAAAATAGGATCCGATGGCGGAATTACAATTAGGCGAAGGTTTAATTAAGCCTCAATACGAGTGGGAAAAAATATTTGGGGATTTTTCGCTTCTATATAAAAATCAATGGAGCCTATAATAACATGAGGGTTATCACAACAAGTGCAAATTTAAATTGGACGCCATTTTTTCTGTTGTGTTTCGACTCTACATCGTCGACAATTTGATGGATTCCTCGGAAAATGCATGATATATTTTCACTACTCACATCAAATATTATTCGGCATCTAATATATATTGCCATGGGAATCAGTGAAATGCGATGGCCCGGAGCAGGTGACTGCATCATAGATGATCATAAAATTTACTACGTTGGCAATAATGAGAAACATCATCACCGAGGAGTCGGTATCATCATAAACAAACGCATACAATCCGCTGTAATTGGATATGTAGCTCAATCAGACAGGGTAATGATGCTCAAACTAAAGGGAATACCATTTAACATTAACTTGATACAAGTATATGCCCCGACTCTTGATAAAGAAGATGAAGACGCAGAGGAATTTTACGACCTGATCAAAACGATATTGAAAAATACCAAAAACAGTGAGGTGACCATCATTATGGGAGACTTTAACGCCAAAGTTGGTAAGGGGGCAGAAGAAGACATAGTTGGCCATTTCGGTTTAGGACAAAGGAACCATCGAGGTGATAGATTGGTACAGTTTTGCAAGGAAGAAAACTTGATTATAACCAACACTTTCTATAAATTACCACCAAGGCGTCTCTACACATGGAGATCCCCAGCCGATGCTCCTAATAATGTTGTGAGAAACCAAATTGACTTCATATTGATTAAACAGAGATTCAGAAACAGCGTACTCTCATGTAAGACTTACCCGGGAGCTGACGTACCGTCGGACCACAATCCACTTGTCTGCCAGTTAAGAATAAAATTAAAAAAGATAACCCCAACGAAGAAACAACAAAAATATGATTTTGAAAAGCTTAAAGATGAAAATATACAATCTGAAATCAAAGCTATCATGGAAACCAACGTGGAACGAACACAGTCAACAGAAACTTCTACTGAAACAACTTGGAATGAAATCAAAAAATCTATTAAGGGAGTCTATAACCGATTGGTAATCTCCCAAACGACAAAAAAGGGAAAGAAGGAATGGATGACTGAGGAAATATTAGATAGGATGGAGGAGAGACGAAAATTCAAAGGTAAAAATCAGGCATCATATCAAGCCGTGCAGAAGAACATAAGGAGGATGATAAGAGAAGCTAAGGAGAAATGGATGACCGAAAAATGCGAGGAAATAGAAGATCTAAACAACAGACACGACATATACAATGTACATAAAAAGATAAAAGAAGCCACATGCAGAGCTAGAAGTCGTATGTCTGGGAATATATCAGATAAACATGGACATCTTGTTATTGAAATAGAGGATAGGCTGAAAGTATGGCAGAACTACATTCAAGAATTGTTTGCCGATGATCAACGCCAGGACAAACCAGAAATAGCTGCCAACGATGGCCCAGAAATCACTATCGATGAAGTAAAGCATGCAATTGCGCTCGCAAAATCCAAAAAGGCTGTTGGACCAGACGAAATACCCGCAGAAATCCTTCAAAATCATGGGAGATAACTGCATTCGAACACTAACATCGTTGTTCAACAATATATATAATTCTGGAATAATACCGGACGACTGGTTGAAATCTGTTTTCGTTACAATACCAAAGAAACCAAACGCTAAGTCATGTGATGATTTTCGTACTATTAGCTTAATGTCCCATACCTTGAAAATCTTTCTCAAAATTATACATGCACGTATTTATCATAAATGTGAAGAGAGGATAAGCGATACGCAGTTCGGGTTCCGGAATGGGTTGGGTACTCGTGAAGCCTTGTTTGCGCTACAGGTTCTGATTCAACGTTGCAGAGACGTTAACTGTGACGTATATATATGCTTTCTGGACTATTCGAAAGCCTTTGACAGATGCGAACATGGAAAGATGATAAAAACCTTGCAAGATACGGGAGTGGATACAAAAGACATCAGGATAATCACTAACCTATATTGGGGACAAACATCGACTGTTCGTATTGAAGATCGAACATCAGATTACATTGAAATCAGAAGGGGAGTGCGTCAGGGATGCGTAATGTCGCCACTTCTATTTAACCTATATTCTGAAAATATAGTTAGAAGGGTTTTAGAGGAGGTGGAGGAAGGCGTCAAAGTCAATGGAGAGATAATAAATAATATCCGTTATGCCGACGATACTGTGCTGATTTCCAACCGTATGGATGGTTTGCAACTATTGCTAAATAGAGTTGTTGAGGTTAGTGAAGAATATGGACTATGTTTAAATACAAAGAAGACCAAATATATGGTAATCAGCAAATCACAGCCTCGACGGCACTCTCTGGCGGTCAACAATCAATTAATTGAGAATGTATCTCACTTTACCTATCTGGGCTGCTCATTAAACGATGACTGGGACCACTCTAAAGAGATCAAATGTAGGGTTGAGAGAGCAAGAACAACATTTTTGCAGATGAGATCGGTACTTTGTTGTCGGGATTTAAGTTTGTCTCTCAAGAAGCGCATTATATCCACTTATGTGTACTCCACCCTCCTGTATGGCGTGGAGGCCTGGACCTTGTCGGAGGCGTCAGAAAAGAAATTGCAGGCATTTGAGATGTGGGTGTATCGACGGGTATTAAGAATACCATGGGTGGATCGGGTAACCAACGAGGAGGTTCTTCGTAGGATGTCGAGTGAACCTGAATTGTTGTTTACTATAAAACGCAGAAAACTAGAATATTTTGGGCATGTTATGCGGAACAACAGTAAATACCGGCTCTTACAGAATATTATCCAGGGCAAGATCGAGGGACGTAGAGGTCCCGGTAGGAGAAGAATTTCTTGGCTCGCAAATTTAAGAAAGTGGTTCGGTGCAACATCGTCCGAACTTTTCCGTAGTGCAGCAAGCAAAGTACGTATTGCCATGATGATAGCCCACGTCCGGAACGGATAAGGCAACACAAGAAGAAGAATATTTATTGGATTACAAGATTCATTTGCATTTGCATTTTTGTATTGAAAATATATATAATAATAAATGTAGGATTTTTATCGTTGTCATGATTCTTCATATGCACTTTCGGATTAAGTAGAATACTGTATGCTAATATGTACAGGTTTATTTACAGAACTCTACAATATTTATCTTCACAGTCGTAATCAAATATACATGAAATATCGTCCATTCCTGAGGTTCCTAACGTTTTGGTAATTTATACTTCTACGTCTTTCCCTGGGCTAGGGCTGTATTACAAAGGGGATTGGTAGATCCTCTGCTTGCGATACTTTGCCATGAGAACGATCCATGGAGCGGTTCTGTAATTCCACGAAATTGTCTCGCCCAACAAGCAAAATATGTTTTGCTCTAAAATGTATGAGACAACTAATATCAATATGTTCTTAGCGATTTCTTGTTCAGTAAAAAGTATTCTGGTGACTCTGGACGGCTGAATGATCTTCGATGTGCCTCCAGAGTTAATATATTCATGTCACGGGGATGGTTTGGGTTTTCTTCAGGCGGGGATAGTGTCCAGACTACGTCTGATTTATCGGTACGAACGTCGGTAAACGTCATCTCCACTGGTAAAACTAATCTTAACTTTCTACATCAATTAAACGAGTACCTACCCTAAATTTTGATTAATATCTTCCAAACTATTTCTGCGGTAAGAATTCAGTCCTGTTACCTAACCAGTATCGTAAATAAAAGTGCTTTTTGTGAAAACACACAATTTCAAATGCATAGAATTTCCAATTTAAAATAATCCGTAAACCGAAAACAAAAGATTATATGAAAATATACTAACAAAAATTTCATGTAGAACTGTTGAATGCAATAGTGTTGAAACATTTAACGTAGCTTGACCTCATGTCGATTTAATTTATTCAATACCAGATGGCTGTTCTGCGGTATGTTCTGACCCCTCCACTCTGTGTGATGCAGGTTGATGAGATCATTTATATTACACCGGGTACCAACACAATTGAACCTTGAATCCTTGATGAGTAAGTTAGCGGGATTGTAACTTTATAACAGTTCTCATTGAGATTTTATCGTATGTTTCGATGAGGATAAGTTTATTGTTACATGTTCCGAACTGTTCAAAATTCTTCACAATATTAACGTTTCTACGTAAGATGAATTCCATTATCTCCGGTGGGACGTGGAAAATGAAGTGCAGTTAACATATTCAAATGGCAAAAACAAATAACTCTGCTGTAGGGAAAATATGAGATGGGATATATCGAAAAATATAATATTCTACGTCGTAAACATTGCACTGAACGCGAATCATCCTTATGAACGTATATGAAATAGATAATAGAACTGAGTTGTTGTAACATAATCATACCAAGCCATGCACATTTATATTTTTCAGAAAATGCAAATATTTTCTGCTCTGGAATCTCCATTTGAATTTATATATATATTCACGTTCTGCTGTAGTAAGTTCTAGCTCTTATTACTTTGAGTTATTTACATCAAAAAATGTTCATGCACGCCTGTTTCGGATTACAGATGTTGTTTTCAAACAATACAAATCCGATCGAACTGAAACTTAATAAGTAGTTGTCCGATATTGCTGAAATTTTGCGAGAGCATTCAAAACTCAATTCCAAAGCCAAGGTCCAACACGATCGGATCTATATATTGAAAGATTTATTGAGCAAATACTCGAAACCGAAGGAGTTCAGTATCTGGATGGATGATCGTTTCCACGATAACTTGGGTAGAATGCACATCCGAATGTGATATTTTAGTTCGTTAACAGGCATAATCGACCGAACGATTTTGGAGTTATAATCATATGAAATTTTGTTGTTGTTGTTTCCTCATTAACATATATCCGATCCAATTCAAATATGGTAATTAGTTGAGAATGCCAACTTGATAATTTTTTGTAAAATTTCGTGAGGATCGTATCACAAGAAAATTTTTAAGAAATCATTGGAATTATATATCTCCGAAACGATATATCTCCGTCCGATATCGCTGAAATTTATTTGGGAGAACCTTATTTATATTGTTGGAGATATTACAAATAAATATTGAAAGCCGGGCAGCCTTGGTCGAGTTCAGTAGCTGGATGCGTGACCGTTGCCACGATAACTTTCGAGCAGAAAGAGGTAGCGTCTTGCAATTTTCAAGTTAGGTCGCGCATCCGGATGCAACATTTGGGTTCGTTAATGGGTTTAATCGGCCAAACGGTTTCGTGTTATAGTCGTATTGAATTATGTTGTTATTTCCCCAATAACTCATAATATACAAATTTGATCCAATTGATTTGATTTGTGAACTCTATGCATAGGTATATCAATTATACTCATTTCGAGACACTTTTGGCAGAACACACTGGACGGTATCAGCTATTTTTCAATATTAAAATGATTCTTATTCAGGTTCCCAAAAGTTGAAGTATTTCCAGCTGAAACACTAGGTATATTAAGTTTGTTTTTATCTAATAAATTCCCTACTTTTGAACATAAAGTCACGGCATTTCATAGTATGTTAGAGCGGCTAATCAATTTAACTTTTCCAAAGAAAATTATGGTAAAGAATCAGAAATTCTCGAACGAATAGCGGTAAACAATGGATATGATCTAGAATCAGAAAAATTTTGAAGAAAAAAAATTCGAAAGCAATTTTTTAGTATCTTCAAAAGATAAGGATGTAAATAGAATAACATACTTTGGCAAATCGAGTCACTAAACTAAAGGGTTTCTGTTACGTCTCATGACGACACATTTTGTGAAACGTAGATTTGTTTTTCTCAACAGAGGAGCTCGGATGTGGAACGTGAATATTTGTCTATTGAGTTAACCTGGTTTTAGTTTACCATGTGTGGTCTCACCCTTGAAAATAATACTTTTACGAAAAGATAACTGTTAGCAGAATTTCTTGTTAAGCTTCGACCTTTGTAGAGCGATTTATTGCCCATTTCCTGTAAAAGAATGCTAAAATGCATTCTACAACTGAAGTGGAAAGAAACTTATCAGGTTTCTAACGTATTGCCCAGTGCTGGTATTCTTTTTGTCTAGACGCTATTGGAAACCCTAAGCTGTGAAAGTTATTTGTCAGCTTTTTACTGATTATATGCAAAAAGCAAGTAAATTTAGTCCAGATTGTGAAATTCGAGATTTTGAATTCCTAAGATTAAACACCCTAGAAGTTCACTCATTGGTGCTGGCATCCGAAATTTAGAATGCATTCCCACTCTTTTTCGTAAACAACAAATGAGAGTATTGTTGTAACATATCAAGGGCGGTTTTAAGATCGAAACCCCAGTCATTGCTAATATTTTCCCCGATTTTCCCAGATGAAGGAACCTCCTATTTTTCTTATATCTGGTCTTTTATATACATTTTACACTGAAATAATTTACTACTACAAATACTACTACAACTACTACTTCTCTTAGTGCAAGAGACATTACTTATAATTTGATCGGCCGCGAAACTAATACCTCCTTAATTATCCTTCCAAATATGTAGTCACTTCTTCCTTGCTATACATTTTCATATAGAATGAAGATTTGAAATTCTATTAATATTGCATTGTACAATTACTTCGTGATTGTTATCCCATTGTCGGTAACAAGAAAATACAGTTTGTTCTTGTGTCTAAGGTCCGTTCGAATCTTTCACCACATCCTATCCTCGTAATTGTTATCTTATTGCAAGTAACACCTTACGCTGTAATCAACTAGATTACTGCTGGGTGCTTGAAGTTAAGTATACCTCTTACTCATTCCCCTGATAGAACAGTCAGGGTGTACAATTCTGGTCCTTTTCTGGTCCATCGAAATAACAATAGATCCTGATAAAAGAATCAGGACTCAACATTTGATCCTTCGAACCATAATATCCTGATAAAACCATCAGGATCCAACAGGTTTCTTCAATTCTCATTGCGGACAAACAATAGTCTGGCAAAATTCATCAAGAATAATATTTCAAGGAGCATTAAGGAGGTAATTCGGTTAAATTGCGATAGTTGTGATGAATTATTTAAAATTTCTACCTGTTTTTCACAGGTACAGCTACTAAAACAACAAAATTAATTCTGATTATTCGAATGACGAAGCAGAAGCATATAAATGTGACCCGAATTTCAAAATTCTACATAATTCGAAAAATGTAGCACCACATAATAATTTGGAAATGGGAGAAATAAAGAGAAAAACATACACGGGTAATTTAGTTAATGAAGAATTAGATCTCAATTTTTCATTTGATTTAATATGGATTTGCATCACGTAAAAGCCACAACATTTGCAAACGTGATGCCAATGTTTTATGTCGCTTTTATAGAGCTCTGTTGTTAATATACAAAAACATGTGGTAATCCCTTAGGGGCATGTCAAAGCAACATGAAGGGTGTGATACGCTTCTCACCTAAGTAATAAATGCATCAGTAAGTCAATCTTTCATATTCAGAGAAGCGACAGACAAAAATTGGTGCCACGTTGGCGAAAAGTCATCGAGTGTGTTAGGAATTACTTGAATGAATAATTTAATTCAACTATAAAAAACCCGCACGAACTTTTTTGTGAACTTTTCCCTGCAGAGTTCCGAAAGTTTATCATTCAAGGAAATATGAAACCCAAAGCAAGATTGGAATAGAGAGCATTGCAATAGCAGAAATGGTTTAGCTTATAACTCGAAATCGTGAAATGAATGAAGTTGGAGCAGTAGATATTTTTGCCGAAAGTAATGTAGACGGAACTCCCCTGTTCTCAAGACAGGGGTTGTCAAAAGTTTTCTAAAGTTCTGCAATTAAGATATTTCGCGTCTGTCTATATCTTAGGGAACTGTCGGTTTCAGGTGTTCCGAAGTTGTTTCGCCAGATAAATTCTGAATGTTAATTACGAAAATAACTAGAATACCGGAATGAGGGAAGCAGGTAAAGTTGACACCTCTTTGTGCGCGGTCGAGTCGTGGAATTCGTAAAAGAATTTCTCGAGAGCATTCGTTTCGATCATCTGGAAAGAAGTGGCAGTAGACATCATTAAGAAATAGGCTTCAGCATTGCTATTTTTGCGTGCATGTTCTAGGTATCAGCGTGCTATCATTTTGTCCAGATGTCTATAATTTTCAAATTTTTGCCGACAATGACCTCAAACTATCTGTACTGCGAGATCATTCAAGGTCATATTCGAATATCCGGCCGTCCTTTGCCACTTTAACTTTCAAACCTAAAAAGATAGCCACTTGAAATTATCAGGGCAGGTTCTTTATCCGAATGCTGCGGTTATGTTCGTTAATGGGCATAATCGGCCGAATAATTTCAGAGTTATACCCACTGAAATATTGTTTTCCCAATAACTCGATCCATACAGATCTGATCGAATTGAAACTTGATAAATAGTTGTAGAATGCCGATATAAACACTTATGTCTGTATTATTATAATTTCGTGAGGATTGTATCGCTAGAAACTTTTAGAAAAATCGTTTGAACATATTATGTATCTCAGAAACTATATCACTAGTATATTAAAAAAGAATCATTCAAACAAATTCTATATCTCGAATGCCATCCGTGCGATATCGCTGGAGCCTCCAAAACCTAGTTTTATAGCCAAGTTATTTGAACACGATCGTGCCAAATTGTTGGAGATATGAAGAAATGTTATAAACCGAACAGCCTTGGGCGAGTTCAATAGCTAGATGGATGACCGTTACCACGATAACTGAACAACAGAAGTAGATTGCAACTTGCAATTTTCAGGGTAGTTTGCGCATCTGAATGTGAAAGTTGAGTGCGTTAATGGGCATAATCAGCTAAAAGATTTCGGAGGTGTACTCATCTGAAGTTTTGTTGTTTCTTGATAACTCAAAAAATACAAATCCAATCCAATTAAAACTCTGTAATTACTGGTAGAATGTCTTCTCGCTTATTTTTTCGTCAGAATTAAAAATTCTGCGATCTTAGACGATTCTCTCATTACTCAAATCATTAAAATGGTAAGAAATGTATCCATATCTTATAAAGCTGAGAAAACTGTCTATATAGCGATGTTAAATTCGATAAGCAAATAGACAATAGAACATACACGCAAAAACTCTTGACTTCTCGTCAGTGCTTGAAACAATTTTTCAATTCAGTAGCCTCATCTTTTGCTGATATCAGACACTTTCCATACAGCCCTCGTATATATATTATAACGCCGAGTGGGTGGTCATAAATGTTTGTTGATTGAAATTTTATTTACAATTCAGGCTTCGAATGTTTATAAAACCGTGGTTTCGTCCATTTATCCCATTAATTTGCAATAAACTATAGATACATGCTTTCGGATTGAATAATTTCCGTATTTTGTATTGTTCTCGTCCAGCCATTCGAATTTGTTGTTTTTTACATATGCCAGCCATTACTGGATCAATAAGCGCTCCTAACGACAAATTTGTCCCATCAGTCGCTGTGAATGAGGTTTAATTACAACGCTGATAATATTGATAGTTTCGACACTTATCTAACATGGAGTTTGCATCCGGCTGTATCTACGGTTTTATACGGTACAGTTGAAATCCTTCGTTGGGCGTTTCAATATCATCTATTTGATTATTTCGATCTTGGACATCCATTTTCTGATTTCTACACAGAAATATCAAAGAAATAAAAAGAAAAAATGTGAAAAAAAATATATTCTGATACAGTATAAATTATTATGGATTGGATCTGAAATCAGAAATATTGAGGATCATCAAAAAATGGTAAAATATCAAGGTAATATATTTTATAGAAATTATCAAACAATGAAATTAATAATGATAATATAATAGTCCAGTTTCATCGTGCAATATGCAACATTTATTATTATAATTGTTTGACAATTTTTATTACAGAAATCACCCTAATATTTTACCATTTTAATTCTCCCCAATATTCTGGTTTTAGATTCCATCCATAATAATTGTTTCTGTATCATTTTTCATTGAAATTATTAAAATTCACTATTAAAATTTGGCAGAGGTGGTTCGTAAAACTCGAACATTTTTGGGTCGTCGTGAAGCATCTTGTCGGACCGCAATAAAGAAATTGGTGGAAAAATTCGAGCTGTTGGGACAAGTTAGTATTTTGAAGAATTAAACCCGTGCACCTCGCTCAAGAACTGCCGAGAATATTGCTGCTGTAGCCGAAAGTGTTGAAGAAAACCCAGGTTTGTCCATTCCTCGTCGTTCTTTGGAATTAGGCATTCCACAAACGTCATTACACCGTATTTTGCATACAGATTTGGCTCTTAAGGCTTATAAAGCTCAGTTAACACAAGAACTCAAGCCGGCTGATCATCAACAACTTCGTGTCTTTGCTGATTGGATCGTTGAAAAGCATGAAAATGATCCGGAATTCCATCGAAAAATAATCTTGAGTGATGAGGCCCATTTCCACCTCTGTGGCTTCGTCAACAAGCAAAATTGTCGCATCTGGGGCTCGGAAAACCCAAGAGTTATTGTTGAAAAGACTCTCTATCCTCAACGTGTGACTGTTTGGTGCGGTTTATGGTCCGGCGGAGTAATTGGACCTTACTTTTTCGAAAATGAGGCTGGAGCAACAGTTACGGTGAAAGGATGGCGCTATCGAGAGATGATTAATGATTTTTTATGGCCGGAATTGGATGGTATTGATCTGGAAAACGTTTACTTTCAACAAGACGGCGCTACGTGCCACACAAGCAACGAAACCATTGATCTTTTGCGGGAAAAATTTCCGGACCGTGTTATCTCTCGAAGAGGTGATCACAATTGGCCACCGAGGTCTTGTGATTTAACACCTTGCGACTCCTTCCTTTGGGGCCACGTGAAAGAGGAGGTCTACACCAATAGACCAGCGTCGATTCAAGACCTCAAAGATGGAATTCGTGAGGCTATCGAGGACATAGGGCAGCCAGTTTGCAATTTGGTTATGGTAAATTTCATTAAAAGGATATGGTCCTGTAAGCGTGTCTGATGTTTTCCACTATTAACGGCATAGCTTCTTCTTCATAATGAAATAAACACCCGATGATTTATATTGAAAAATGGCATTTTTCTTTGAATATCAAAATATCACCTCTTATTGGAAAACCCTTTATAAGCAACTCATCGAGTTGGAGCTGTTTTGAAATATATTCTGGCATTTTTTATTCTACGAATAAGATGTGGAAGTTTATCTTTGGCTTTAGCACACACTTTCGCAATATGAGTAGACCAGGAGAGGCCTTCCAAATTCTTGGCCCCTATAGATCATTGTGTGGTCTTAATAGAAATTAAAGAGAGGAGATTGGCCACGTAAACGGGAAAGAGGGCAGGGACCTAAACCAAACCCTGAGGTACGCAACTTGATACAGACTCTAACAGAAAACTGCCTGTCCCTCAGAAAAGAACTGCCCTTCAATGCCAAAAGTATCCAAGTAATCATTAAAGGATACTGTGGGAGGTGTATTCATTGAATGGTTTCTTTCTGGGTTTTCTCTCCCAAACTCTGAAAAATATCTATAAAATAAAAAATTAAATATTTTGTGATTTGCTTCTGCGTAAGAAACACAAGATATTTGTCAGAAGCAATCAATTGAACAATGTTGCCTAACAAACAACAACGAAACAACATCAATGAAGAAACAACTATATCGTAACGTTTCAGGTCTATATCAGACTCCTTCCTCAGACGCTTAACGAAAAAATCTTCAGAACTATTTTGTTGATTGTTATTCTGAGATTTGAGAGAAAACCCAGAAAGAAACCATTCAATCCAAAGTATCCAGTTTGAAAAGAAGTATTTTACGTGTAACTCTGTCAAAAGCTCTAGTAAAATACAAGTAGATGATAATAAAATCTAATAATGATCCCCCCTTTGAAGTCATTATAATATTACCTTCCATCCTAGCTTAGGTTCGTACATGATTAATTAAAACACTCCTTCGCAATAAACCTGACATATCCTTTAGGAAAACACAATTCTGATTTTGTTCAATCACGAAATCATTTACTCCAGAATGAGTTCAACACGATCAATGCCTGAACCACGTGCATTAACTAAAGTCAGAACTACAATGGGAAAATTTGCTAGAACAAAAGTATTAGTTTGGTTGCAAATTGGCGAATGCGACGGGGAGGATATTTCATATTTATAGCTTCAACGCTTATCTAACGTGAAAAGTTTCCACCTGGGTGATTATTCGCTACACATGAAATATCGTTGACTTTTCACCATGAGTGTCTCAGTTTTTCGAAAAGGGGAGATGGGTAAATGGCAGATTCTCTGACAAGAATGTCGAAGAGGGAATGATATCTCAGTGAAAGTCACCTGAAAATCGCTTCCTGATCACACTGGCTACTTCTTATATGAACAACTCCTGACTTGATGATGAGGAATCACGTGTTTCATCAAAGTATTCCATTAATCTTCTTGGCGTGACTGTCAATTGTTCGGTATACTGTGGGGAACATGTGGCTAACATTGCGTCACAATTTTCCGTTCAGGACATCAACTAGGTACTGTTACCTTGTTGGTGCCCGGCGAAAGAAAAATCTATGTAGTTTTCCATTTCTTCGGATGGTCATATAAAAGCAATGTAGAGAACTGCAATTAAAATACATTTTGAGAACAAGCTTATGAGTCGGGTTGCAAAATGGCGAAGGCGCTGGTCGTTCTATAATATTGAGGTTTTCAAACTCATTCGATGCAAAAATATGCTTCCTGAATTTGACCCCCTTTCTCTGAATCGTATATTCCTTACTATGTTCTACACCATCATTGCCTATCTAACGTGGAAAGTCTCATTCCGGCTGTAATTATTATTCGCTTCACATGAAATATTTCGCGAATTTGCATTTCAAAATGAAAGAATAGGCGTAAATGGCAGAAGTAGTGAAATCTCTTGGATACCACCTGAAAATCGTTTCCTTATCTCCTTGGCTACTGCTAATATGAGAACACAAAGAATTGGGACCGTTTCCAGCTATACACGGAAAAAAAATATTGCTTCTAATATATGAAATTCATATACTGACTAACTGAATTTCATATACTCGGCGTGACAGAAGAACTTACATCTAATCTTATCTGACTGCAGCACCTATTCATAACACGCATCCGGATCTTGAAACTAATCTACTTTCATATTATTAGTAACAGTCAGGTCTGAAGGATCTGATGATTTTGGCATATGGAACTAGAACCATCGTATACCAATGTAGGATCCCGAGCATATAAAGATGAGAATCTAATCAGATTAACAGTATACCAACGATTTTGAGTACTAGTTAGTCCCGCTTTCGAACCTAGCATTATTGTCATACATTGGTTATATTCCAGTCATATTAGACTTATGATTCAGTTATATGAATTTAGTAATCTCATCATATAAACCTGTAATCTTGAATCTTGTAATATAAAACTAGTAACCTCATCATATGAGTCTTTATTTCTCGTTTATCTGGCAGATGATGATCTATTTTATATTTATACGTATGAGCCCGGAGAACCGAAAAAAATTATTCGAAAAAGAAGTTTTTTCGAATCATTTTGATCATTACTTCAAGCATATCCATATGTATCAGATGAGATCAATATCAGCCAGATGAACAAGAAATCGAACATCATCAGAATAGATAGAAATATTATAAAAAAACTCAAGACAAACAAAAACGATTTTATCCTGGGAAAATTTATTGATCTCTTCACATAATGAAAATAAACATCTAAAATTCTAACATAGAAAATATTCAATAAAAATTAATAACAATTCTTGTGTCAGTCTGTCACATATACATAACACTATAAAATATTATAAATAACATAAAAAATGACTAGCTTTAATACTACAAAAGGTATATATACATTAATTCGGTAATACTGAAGTCAATGAAGGGTTCGTGTTCTAATGAATTTCATTCAAAATGGACTCAAATTCTGATCCCTCAGAAAAAGAGTTACTTTCGCCGTCAGTGTCTGTAGATTCGAATATTGGAGTTTGTCCAATACTGGGAGATTCGTACTGAAAAAAAAAATTTATTAACAGAATGAAAAGAACCATTTGGAGAAAAAATGATGCAATTTGATGATTCTAATATTAGCATATCATTGATTGCCTTGAATAATGAATTTCATCGGAAAATTCTGGAGTTTTTGAAAAATGTAATCAGTTATACAAATTTGAATCATAATAGGTACTACATAATACTCACACTGGCACTTACATTTCTTACATGAAGAGGGAGTGCAGTTTGAAATGCGAGGACCAATCTTCGGGATCAATATTTTCAACGTGTCTTGGCTAAGCATTTTAACGGACCCTTGATCAATTCCCTCATCTGCAAGAAAAATGTACAATAGATAAGCAAATAAATCAGGGTCTGATTTTTTTCAAAATGGTTTTATTCCGTCATTATTCTTATGGATGTATGGATGTGAACTGAGATTTCAATTGGATGTGTAATTTCGATTTTTTGGCAAAAATAATGAAGGAAAATTTTAAAACGATCACTGATGATTTTCATTCATAACAAAAACATTTTTCAATACTCCAATTATTTTCTTCATTTTACATTATTTAAAATGTTAAAAAATGTATTTTTGACGTTGTTTTTTATAGCTAACCTAAACTAACCTAACCTAACCTGCCCAAATATGTAGAATATATTGAAAACTGGTGAGGGGCGATAAACTGCAAATTAACCTAATATTTTTTTATAATTTGAACCTCTACAAACAATGTGAATAAGTCCCTGTATTCAAAAATGTCTGTATAATGTTATTGTTTCAGAGAAAGTGGTTATGATTCGTTTTCAATTTAGCCATTATTCCGATTTACGTTTATAAATCAAACCAAAAGAAGATAGGAAAAAACGCGGATAGTATCATTTCATCAGTTTCTCTAAAAATAAACCAAGGATATGATATTAGATTTCCGCTATCTCTTATAGTTTGAAAGTTGTAACAATGAAACATCAAAAACTTCCCCCTGAACAAAAAGAATTTATTCCGAGAGTTGGGTATTACTGACGTATATACATACTTAAAAAAAATTAACGATTCTGATGTAGACAGACATGAATTCATACCCAAAGAATTAAAGGAAATAATTTCCAAGTATCATACACTATCAATCAATAAGCGAATGGCGTGTAGGTACTTACCTATAGAAATCTTAAAATATATTCCAAATTTAAATCCTTCAGGAAGGCTTCCATTCTTGAAATCGCTCACTTAAGTAGGTACCTATAAGTATACATTGTTCTTCGCACAAATATAAAAATAATAAAATATTACTGAATCTCTTCACAAATGGAAATGCCCTACACAACACAACTTCCGCAACCTACTGCAAGTTTGTGAAGATTTAGGCGGTCATTGGGTCATCATCTTCTCTTCTTGAACAACGAATGTTCATTTCGAACAGACGGGATAATTCCATTTATACGACGGGAATACTAGAACCGTGCGAAATTTTATAGTATTGTTGAGAATATAAAGCGTATATAATGTTCTATTCGATCGATAAGCTAGAAATCTGTCATTGGACCACGATTTCTAGAAAGATTGATATTTTGATTCGTATCGGAAAGGGTTTCTAAATCATTGAAACATTATATCGTTAATATAGGAAATTCATGTTACTGGTATATGTTACATGTTCGTACGACGTCGTTCTGGATCATTTTTTTCCGTGTATTTTGGCATTCTGCGAGGTCAACTGATCTAATTTTCACTTCCTCTAAAGGTTCAACACAATCTGTGTTCACCATTAAAGTTTCCGAGTTGCTCTTAATGTTGGTGTTGCCTAATAAGGTTCTGAATGTTCCAGACAGAGTCCGGTATGGTATTGTACCTCCAATTGTATAAATACGTATTGAACATTCCTTGCTTCTCTCGGTGGTAATTACCGATCCTTATTAACTAAAAGTTTAATTAAACTTGTGCAGAGTTCGCTTGGAAACATACTCTCTCATTCGTAATTAATTGATATTTGGAAGTTCTAGTATTCGACGAAGATATTTTATGCATGGTTGATTAAAAAATATATAACTCCAATTAAAGATTTTATATATGATTTACACTTATTTATTCAATAGAGTTTCGTCGACACAGTGACTTCACCAGAATACATCATGATAAATTATCAACAATTAACAATTTCTTATTCGAGTTATTTCATTTGGTTTCTGCACACTGTAGATACAAACCTGAAGATATAAGTTGCATATATTTGCAGAATTTCGTATTACGAACCTTAGAACGAATGCTGAGTCTTGGTGAATCAAGTGAAACGAAAACTCATTATAGCTTTGAAATTAAATTTAACCTAATTGAGTTTTTCTTGATAAAACCGGTCGAAAAAAGTTTAGCATGGGATCCATTCATCTTTCATCCTACCCTCAAAGGCTCTCCAATGGATTTTACTCTTTTCAGAAAAAAATCGTTCGAAAAGCGTCCAATATATTCCAAGCAATGTAGCCATAATTTCTTCCGTTAAACCCATAACTTAAAGCGAATCAATACCCCCTTCATGCCTGAATAGGCAGACTCAATATGTTTCAGATCGTAATAAATGAAGCGTGTATATTTTAAATAATTCGTGCTGGTGGGTATGGAGGCAAACTGGAATCATTGTTCACGTAGAAATGGGGCTTAATATTCCGTGAAAGTGCTTCCATTAATCTATTCCGGATACATTTTTGTCGGTTGATGTGGAATTTGATTACGCCGGGAATCATCTTATTCGATTCGTTGTAAACATTCCATGGCTTTAGGGCTACTTTGAACTTCAGAAAACATGTTATGAATTTATAAAATGCGAATTCGCTTGCTGTATTCCATTTCATTCAACCAAGACAGAACTTAATGAACTTAATGTATGCACTTCTTGAGCTATCTATATTTTATATTCTTAGAAATTCTTAAGAAGCACTGATGTGAAGTCAGGAGATTTTACGCACATGTTTCCACCGCACACACCTCACGAAATACTGCAAGAAAATTGAAGGCGTCTTTTCTCAACCAAATACTAGATTTCAATTCGATTGGATCTGTATTTTTGAAACTATTGGTCGAGTTATTTAGGAAATATCAGCCACATTTCAGATGGAACCGATTGGCCGATAATGCCAACGCGCAACCTACCCTGAAAATTGTGAGTCGCTATCTATTTCCATTCGAAATTTATTGTTGATGGCTGGCCGGACAGAATTGAATTTGACCACGAATTCTTCACAAGTGAGTCTAACCTAATCGTTCGAGACCATTTTCGGCGAAAAATTCGAAAATTGAACATTTTGCCATTTGTATAGTTGGAAATATGTATAACTGCGAATGTTGCAACTAAACACCCCCACCAGGAGAAGGGAATGAGGTCAGCCTCCAATTGCTCAGTCCCCTAACCAACCACTACTTTCAAAGAAGGTTTGACTGTTAGATTCTGTAATACTATATATATTTTTGCCTAAATCCAGCAATTCGTCACTTTGCATTTATGTTATAGCGACGATCAGGCGAAAGAAAAAGAATTGTTGCCTAATCCGAACTAATGAAAGGAAACATCAAGAGATTTTCGGTAAGGAAAATGTAAAAGAGAAGTTGTCACTGTAAGAGAGATAATCAACGGAAACAAAGAATACTCGTATATCCGGTGGTGTGTATAAAGCGATTTCACGAGAAATTTGTACCATGAATGGACCGGGATAAAAAGGTCGTAGAAGTTAATTAGGCGCTCGAAGAACGTTTGTCTCCAACATGCTCTAATTCTGAAGCTAGAAATGGCCCCCCTTGTGTATTATGGACAGTTTCCTACAGATTACGAGCGTGGCCAAAGAAATTATTCAGGTTCACCCTATCCACTAACACACAACCGTGGTATCCTAATGGTTATCACACGTTTGTCAGGCTATCGTAAATTTAAATGGGACTGCTAATCTCCCATATAGTACCCAGAAAACAAATGACTGCTCTCCATTAACGTATCTGAGTGTTACTAAAATATTTGAGACAATTTTCGGCGAAAAATTCGAAAATAACATACATTTGGACAAAATGATAGGGAAATCATTACCTCGTAAACATTCTAATATCCATACAACAAGTAGTTACTGTGCTATTGAATTGGGGAAATTCCCAAAACACTTATTATGGGAATATTAAAATATCCTAGAAGATCACGAGGAAAAATTATCCTGCTGGTTTGGTTGAATCAATACAATTAGCAAGTTATATTGGAGTATGCAAATGAGCGAATGAGTTCCATCGAGAATACTATAATTGAATAAGTAACTCCTCCAGAGACAATTTATTGATGTTATCCTAATAGAATAGATTAAACTTTAACTTCGAACAGTGAAGCAATTTAGTCTTCTTAGAGAGCGTTAAACTGTCCGGAACAAGAATATTTCATGGAACGAGCTTTGTGGTATATATTTTTCGATTGAACTTCACAAAATTCATGAATACACAGGGTTTTCTATGAGCTCGATAAGAAACTCTGGCAGATAATGGATGTGCTTATTCTGATCTATTTTTTTTCTATGAACAAAGGTCCGATTCGTTGTCGTTCAGAAGTTACAAGCGACAAGGAAATGTAATTGAAATGTTTTTTTCTGGGTTTTCTCTCCCAAACTCTGAAAAATATCTATAAAATAAAAATTAATTATTTTGTGATTTGCTTCTGCTTAAGAAACACAAGATATTTGTCAGAAGTAATCAATTGAACAATGTTGCCTAACAAACAACAAAGAAACAACATCAACGAAGAAACAACTATATCGTAACGTTTCGGAGTCTATATCAGACTCCTTCGTCAGACGCTTAATGAAAATCTTTAGAATTATTTTGTTGATAGTTATTTTGTGAAATTCAAGAATTGTCACATTGACAGTATTTAAAAATCATAGCTAACATAGTTTTACTTCGCATAGAAATTTCCAAGTTCCAACTCCTTTTTCAATAAATTTAGCCAAATATGGTCAATACCAATTGAGCAATTTGCAAAATTCAATAAAATACAAGTTGACTCCTCAAGTTTCCTTTTAATATAATCAGGTTCTGTCATTAGAATCTTTGTATTACTCCAATCCATCATGTGATCTCCTTGGATTGTACATACATGTTCTGCTATTTTTGATTTCTGTATGTCTCTATTTCTCAATTTATTCTTATGCTCTGACTTTCTTACTTCTAGTGGTCTTGATGTTTCTCCTGTGTATGATTTACCACAAATACAAGGAATATTATATACACAGTTCTATGATTTTTGTTTTTCATTTATGGATTTTTCGGATTTCTCGTTAATAAAGACCTAAGATCATTTTGTGTTTTGAAGACGGTTCTTATATTGAACTTAGAACCGATTCTTCTAATTTTTTCAGAAAGGCCACGAACATAAGGGATCACATTCAACAGATTGGGTTGCTGTTCTTGTTGAACATTCTGTTGTACTTGTTGATTATTTTGTTGTTCTTGATTATTTGCTCTTCTATCTAAATTCATGATACATGTGAGAATTCTTGAATTTCACAAAATAACTATCAACAAAATAATTCTAAAGATTTTCATTAAGCGTCTGACGAAGGAGTCTGATATAGACTCCGAAACGTTACGATGTAGTTGTTTCTTCGTTGATGTTCTTTCGTTGTTGTTTGTTAAGCAACATGTTCAATTGATTGCTTCTGACAAATATCTTGTGTTTCTTATGCAGAAGCAAATCTCCCAATAATTAAGTTTTATTTTATAGATAGTTTGGGAGAGAAAACCCAGAAAAAAACCTTTCAATAATGAGTGTACCTCCCACAGTATCCTTTAATGATTACTTAAAACAAGGAAATGGTTGGTAAACCATACCGAAGGGGAAATAAAACAAATAAATTTTCATATAGGAATGAAAAAAACAAAAATTTCAACGTCGAAATAGCTAATTTCCTATTCCCCCATGAATGAGCATCAACTTAAGGGGAATTCATTTGATTTAAATTTCCTGCTGCTATGATATTCGACAAGCTGAATTGAATTTAAGACGGTTTTGTGTGCAAACTACTCGTGAACTTGATCTGCACAGCTCCGTGATAAGCTGTAGATAATTACCTAATTACAATCTATATTGACGGCTTCATTATGTTATTAATGTCTGTTCAGTCGAGATCGAAACTCAATCATCAGATTATTGTTTGAGGTGAATGCGAATCAGCATATTCTTTCTTAGCGTTAGATCAAGCTTAAAGTCTTAATTGCTTCTAACTTAATTCTACATATTTAAAATGGCACTAAATTGAAATTTGGGACCTTATACCTAAATTATTGAGGTTAATTCGATCTGTTACGTCAAATTGAAGACAGGAAAATGAATAAGAAGGATGTGAATCAACTGATTGAGATATGAATCAAGCAATTGTTTAAACTCAAGCATACAGGGTTGGGATGAAATATGAGCGATATTTATGAAACTTTAAGGGTAAGCATAATGACGCATAACTTACCTGATGCCATATTCTTTGTTACTACTGTAATTCCGGAAATACTACTTCACTTTTCAATTTGAATAAGATACCCTTTATCTTTTGCACATTTAAAAAAATCTTGTTATTTCGAATTCGGACATACTAAGTTTAGTGAGAATAATTTGTAAAAATGAATAGTTGTTACCAATCATCAGGGTAACTCAGCCACTGAATGACAATAATAATAATAATGACGATAACTATTTTTCTTTGCAAAAATGACAGAGAAAATATGATAAATCTGCAAAAAGACTAATGTGTAATTAATATAATACTCACAGCTGTTTATATTTCCAACTATTCAATATCGACTTAACAAAGCACATTTCTGTAAATTGAATATCCTTGTATAAAGCATTCATTAAAATTTAAATGAAAGAAAGAACATTACTATTACACTATAAAAAATTAATCACTAAATATGTTTTTAAGGGCAAAACTCAAGAACAGCTGGACCAATTATTTTTTTAGATATTTCTTCTTAAGTTCGAGGGAAAATCTCCTTTGGTTCATAATTCGACCCGGTAGGGGGCTTTACAATCGGTTTATGGGATATTTTTTTTTCGAAATTTTGTGTGTATGTTTGAGTTTGTCTCAGGGTGGTTGAGAGTCACAATTAGACGCGGTAGGTGGAGCTGCAATTTGTATTCAAGAACTCGAAAACGATTTGACCGATCTTGATGAATTGTTTGCTGAAACCACTAATAGAGGAGAAGCCAATGTTCGGTCAGCTATTTTTTAATAATTATCAATATTTCGACGTCCCTCATGATACTTTAGTAGAAGATCCGAACCTGAATCGACCTTCACCGAGCTGATAATAGAATGAAACATATTTTATAATAAATTTAGTATATTAGAAAATATACTAAACATGGGTTGGCTGAAAAAATCTTGGAGAGAATATTTTTAATTAATCTTTAAAAAATGATTTTCAATTGAATTTTGCAACATCAAGATAATAGGAAAATTTTTATACTGACTTATAGTATAAAACGTATAGAATGTGCAGCCGTTGAGTTGCCTATTATTTACCTGGACGAACAACTGGTTTGCCAGGTACAAACAGGTATGTCAATGGCAGTTACTTTCACTTGAACATATAATAGAAAAAAATTAATATCATCATAAGCGCTGTTTTATTGCGAACACATCGATATAGAGTTGTCTGCAAAATTTTTGGTCCTTATAGGGGTTTGCGAATTTTAAATATCTTAATTTCAACGCCAGTGGAAATGTGTGACAGAGAGATCCGAGGTCAGGACACTCTTAATCGAATTTACCATGGTAAATTAAGAGTGTCCAATACAGGAGAACAGACAATAGAATTCACCATGGTAAATTCGATGAAGACTGTCCAATACAGGAGAATGGACAAGAGAACATACGCTCAGAAGCTCCTGACTTCACGTCAGTGCTTGAACCAATTTTTTTCGTCATTTTTTATTTCTTTCGTTAGGGTTATGTTACTGAAGAGATTTTTATCTTTATGTTTGTTGATCATTATCTGAACTAATTGATGACTATACTCGTTTATTTCGGCAATTTGGAAAGTAATTTCCATAGGTGGCGCTGGTGGGATTCTTCCCCTACCAGTTCGCAACTGATGGAATTAAGTTTCCTAGAACTCCTTCGGTTGTCATTCAGTGTTGGCTAAGTCAGACTGATGATCGGTAACAACATGAAACCCGGGTTTGTGTCTGCCCTTGAATGACGCTTTCCTCTTTGGGGAGCACTGAGCGATCAGGTTATCTAGCTCGGCCACTTGGAATATTTGTTGATGTTTAAAATCAATGAATATTTCACCGTGTGTCTTTTTGGCCTCTAGTTCCTCGGAACTGAGTGCTTATCAATTTGCCCAAATGTCTGTTATTTTCGAATTTTTCGATGAAAATGGTCTTAAATGATTTGGTTCGACTCACTGATCAAGAATCCGTGGTCGAAATTCATTCTGTCCGGCCGGTCCGGCCGGCAGTAGGCACGATAACTCTCGAACGGAATGAGCTAGACAGTTGAAATTTTCAGAGTAGGTTTGGGAGATAAATATCTCGGCTAAGTTCGTTATTGGGTAAAATCGGACAGATGGTTTCGGAGTAACAAAAAAAAATTTTTTTCAATAGGCAGTTTTACCATAAGAATCCAATGATATCATCTTTAACTCTAACAAGCTAATACTTTCGGAGATATGATTTTTCAAAATTTCAATAATAAATCGTATTTCAACGTTGTCACAGAATGATATAATTATTCTATGTATGAATTGTCATAATGTCAACTTATTTTCCTGAGACATGACATTATCTAATCAATCGAAGAATTGTAAGTGAAGTGAGAAAAATCTCAGTTGTTTGCTATGAAATTAGTTTTTCTCAGAAAAGTCTTACATTTCGGAACGGAACATGAAGTAAGAGATCTGAGAGTAGTGACTGCTTTTCATCCATACACATAGATATAACTCTCGAACGGAATGAGGTAGGTAGTTGAAATTTTCAGAGTAGGTTAGGGAGATGAATATCTCGGTTAAGTTCGTTATTGGGCAAAATTGGCCAGATTTAATTTGATTTCTTCCATGGTGCAGTTCTCATTCTCATGATTTGCTCATTTAATTTTGATAAGTGAACTATTATTTGAATTGAATTTCCTTTATGATGCAGTTCTATCATATGAATACATTGATATAATTCCCAACTCTGAGAAACCAATACTTTCGGAGATATAATTTGTCTGTTTGAACTAGAGCGCCAGAAAGCTCCTGTCCACAGGGCTTTCCCACTTCTTTAGTTATTGGCAATTAGCACAGTTCACCACATTGAATGTACATACATTTTGGCAAACTGTTCAGCGGAATAAGCTGGCCAAAAATCTTTACCTTACGTACAGGCACTTACGGCGAGAAATACGGAAGTTTCAGCATGGGGAACATAAAAATTCATTTCAACACCGACGCTCGTGCTAGGTGATATATTTTCAGGATACATAAAAGCGGCCGAAATAGAGTATCATCGCTTACCTAAAAATTTATGCCGCCATTCAATATCAGGCATTCTCTAATGGAAGATGCGGTGAGAAGGTGATCTCTCATGCCTGCACTGGATACTAATTCAATATAATCACGCCCTTATTCAAATGACAAATTTGTACCTATTTCCGCTCCATCCTGATGCTATAATAACACTCGAAACTTACTGATATGCCTTGGAAACTTTCTAAAGGCCTGATGGCTTTGGCGATTATGCGTTCAAAGGGAATGCATGACAAGATGACGCAACTCTTAACTCATATTGTGAGGATATATCCCAAAACGGATACGTGAAGCACTTCCGCGGAGACCTATCGATCCATCTGCTTTTTAAATCAGCACTGCATATGCCAATATGTGAGCCAAACGATCCAATTCGTGGGAATATTCAACTTGAGCGGACATTGGGAAAAACAGTTTGTATTTTGCCTCCTCTCTTACTTTCGGATGAACTCGATCTTTTTGGCGCTCTAGTTCCTCGGAACTGAGTGCTTATGAATTTGCCCAAATGTCTGTAATTTTCGAATTTTTCGATGAAAATGGTCTTAAACGATTTGGTTCGGCTCACTGATCAAGAATCCGTGGTCGAAATTCATTCTGTCCGGCCGTCCGGCCGGCCGTAGGCACGATAATTCTCGAACGGAATGAGCTAGAGAGTAGAAATTTTCAGAGTAGGTTTGGGAGATAAATATCACGGCTAAGTTCATTATTGGACAAAATCGGACAGATAGTTTCGGAGTAACAAAAAAAAAAATTTTTTTTACAAAGCAAATTCCAAATTCAATTTTTTTCAATAAGCAGTTTTAACATAAGAATCCAATGATATCATTTTTAACTCTAACAAGCTAATATTTTTGGAGATATGATTTTTCAAAATTTCAATAATAAATCGTATTTCAACGTTGTCACAGAATGATATAATTCTATGTATGAATTGTCCTAATGTCAACTTATGTTCCTGTGACATGACATTATCTAATCAATCGAAGAATTGTGAGCGAAGTGAGAAAAATCTCAGTTGTAATCTCAGTAATTTAAAAAAAGTGTCGTTTACGAAAAAATGCTTCAAAAATTATCATTTAAAAAAAAGAGCAATCTGCAATGCTTTAATGCTTCAAAAATTGTCATCAAATTTATTTATCAAGATTAAATGAGCAATCTGCAATGATTCAACCACGTGGAATGGGTTGTTGCAACTTACACTCGGTGCATAGTTTTCACAACTCGAAATACCTAAGGAAAGTATCATCGAAATGTCTAGAGCAAGGCTGGAGACAATCATAAAAATAATAATGATTTTGTCTCATAGGTGGCGTGGGCGAATAGGTACGATCGACTGAGCCGGCTCTGAGAGGCTTAACCCGGGTCAGTTTAGTTGAATTTGTTGAGAAGCTACATAGTACTGATGAAGGCCAAGAGGCCAGAAACGCGTCTGCTCTTGCTTTCTCGGCAAATCAATGAACCCCCTGGGGTCTATTTGACTTGTGAAATATATGCATAAGTATATTTATTATACGAAGCCATTTATGAAGGACCCGATTGGCAGGAACGCTCTGGACTTGTTGATTTACAATCATAACAGATTGTTCATTTATTCCTGATATTTGAGTAGGTAGAGGCTGATGAACAAATTATTTTAATAGTTCGAAATATATAAATAAAATACTATCCTCTTTTCATAATTTGAAATTTAATAGTTCATACCACTTACACATTCTTTTCTGTATTATGGACCTTAACTCAAGAAAAAATGTTTCATACACAAATGTAGATCCATATTTAAGCATTTTTTGGCTAGCAACATTATGAAATTACTGTATATAGGAACATGTCTCACAACTTAACAAAGTAAAAGGTAATATTAACCTCAGTGGTCTACGAACAGTAATTTCTTTTCATGATTCCATTATGTTCTTCTTTCCTATTGCCTTCATAAACTACATCATTAAAATGATTCAATTCTAAATCTTCCGAAACATCATCCCCAATATTTATACATAAATTATGCTAACACTTTTTTCATACACATGCTTTATTGCTAGATAAAAAACAAATGTAATCCTCGAAGTTCAAAAGAATATATATATATATTCAATATGTAATCAGTCAATATGATTTTCGGTTTCAACACAGTCTTGTATATATTCAAACTACGAATTGACAAGTCTCTAATAGCTAAATAAGATGACATTTATGAACAGTGAACTCAGACAGATTCTGTATTCACATTCTATGAATACATAGAACTACGATGTATTATTGAAATTTTGAAAAATCATATCTCCGAAAGTATTAGCTTGTTAGAGTTGAAAATGATAAAAATGGATTTTGATAGTGAATCTGCATCTTGAAAAAATTTAATTTGAAATTTGTAATGTAAAAAAAATTTCTTTTCGTTACTCCAAAACCATCATGCCGATTCTACCCAATAACGAAATAAACCGAGATATTTATCTCCTAAGCCTACTCTGAAAATTTCAACTGAATTGCACTATCTGTTCGAGAGTTATTGTAGAAACAAAATTTTAAAATTTAAAATTTTTTTTTAACACTTTACGGCAACCCGATCAATACAAGACGTCGCATGCATATAAAGGTCATTATTCTACAATTGAATGCTAAATTTCAGATAGATCAAAAAATCGGTTTCGGTAATATTAAAAAAAAATGTTTTTACTAAAAACGGCCATACCTCTGAAACCGCTTGATGGATTTCGCCCGTTAACGAACTCGTCCGAGATATTTACGCTACAAACTAACTCTGCAAATTTCAATCCTCTAACTCCTTTTGTTCGAGAGTTATCGTGTTAACGGAGGGCCGGCCGGACCGGCCTGACAGAATCGATTTCGACCACGGATTCTTGATCAGTGAGTCGAACCAAATCGTTTAAGACCATTTTCAGCCAAAAATACGAAAATTACAGACATTTGGGCAAATTGATAAGCACTTTGTTCCGACGAACAAGAGCAGCAAAAATAATGTTTTCCCAATATTTCCAAGAATATAAATCCGACCGAGTTTAAATCAACAACTTGAATGTGCAATATGGTTTTGAAGGCTCCTGCAAAATGTCAGCGATATATCACGAATAGTTTCTGAGATACAGATTTCTTTTGATAATATAGTGTGGTTGGCTCAGTGGGAAAGCATTTGACTTGGGAGCGGAAGCCCCAGGTTCAATTCCGAGGCTAGGAAAGAAATTTTCTAGTCACGGTAATCACCACCATTCACTGTTGGGTCAAAAATTAATAGTGCTGTGCCTAAGGTGGCGTAAGGACACAGTAAAAAAGCCTACACATTACACAATGTACCCTCTACTACCTCAACTGTAATTTGGTCAATGTTTTGGCTATTTAATAGCCAGTGTTATACCTTTTTGAATAGCTGCAGAGACGAAGAAATTTTTAAAAGCATCTGCAGAATAACTTCCGTAATTTTTTTCTTAAGAAAGGCGCTTCAAAGTTTAAAACAGTCAGTGAAAGTTCTTCAATTCTAACATTTGTCAAGCTGTTAGTAGTAGGTCCAGTTTTTGTTGATCATTTTTATTAATTGTCATATCTACTAACTAGATACATCGAAAAAACGGGGCCCTGGGAGCTCTTAACCTAAAAAAAATCGATAAAAGAGTAAAAAAATTTGAGATTTAAAAAAAAATCCTTAAAATTAAATATCTCAATAACGGTGAAATTTCGGAGAACATATTATAGGACCAAATTCATCAGAAATGACCTAAATAAAAACGTCTTTCAATATTCAGTACGACTTACCCTGTAACCCTGTATATTTGGAATATACAGTCCTTTATCTCAATGATTCACAAAAGGGTTCAAAACGAATTTCCATCCAGCCGCGAGGGTTCAATTCGAAAACCACTCTCAAATATATGCAAATTTCCGCATCAGAAGCAGAATTCCTTCCAGAGGCGAGTCTCGTGAATAAATGTCTTTGACTGGGTCATACACTAGAACAATATTTTAATATATTAAATCAAACGGTCGACTTCGTATCGTTTTGGATCTCGACAAATTGCTTCGCAGGATATACCCGGCCTGTCACAATACCTAATTGCGGTAAGACTCGCAATTTTTCATGTTTTATTTCAGTGAGACCATCGAAAAGAATATAACTGTTTCTCGAAGTTAATACGAATCTTTCTCTGAGCTAGATAACTTTGAACGCAAGCGGATTATCTTCAGCGGAGGTTCCAATATTTACATTTTCTATAGATCTTGTTGGATTTATATTCAAACGGTTACTTTATGCAGTGATAATCCCGAATGGGAATGAACTCAGATTAGGATTACGAGACGCAGCATCTGGAATAGTGCTCCAGGGAATGTATTTTCCAGGAAAATTTAATTCGGAAATGCCATAGTTTCCACATGAAACGCAATTTCTAATATGGTAAAAAAATTCCTATTTTACTGTGGATGAGTTCTCGCCGTAACTATTGAACATTGGAGCCATAATGGAAATTCTGGTTTGGAATGGAGCATGGCACTTGAGTGGAGGTTGCATGTTGTTTCTCCTAACTATATGAATTAAATCAGAAAACTACCACAATCTATAATAATGGAAGGGCTCTCATAAATTGTGGTGCAACGTCAACAACGACTATATTTCTGGAATTGCCTTAAAACCGTGGGATCGTTCACGTAGCATCCTATGGTCTAAGGCGGGGTATTTTCAGCCAATCGTTGCGCAACTCCTTGGGCGTACTACCCAGTTCTGATCGGGGGAAAGTTGAAGTGCGGGTAGGTAAACAGATTAGGTACGGAACCGAAGCTTTGAGGAATCGGGGAGAAGGGCAGTGAGTTCTGATCAGTGATACGCCGAAGATGGTAGAATTGAGACGGTTAGCGAATACGAGTTTTGATTCCTCAGACATAGACGTCTTTATAGAGACGAGAAAGTCTGACTTAGGCGAAGGCAGAGCATATTGCGGTAGTTATTATTATTTTTATAGGGCAGTTTGGAGCCGAGGCAAAGCCTATAACTAGCTCTAAAATTCAAAAATATCAATTAGGTAATTAGTTGACAGTACAGAAAACAAGGTGAAAATATAGCAGATATAACAAAGAAAGGAAGAGAGAACAACAGCAATAGAAGTAACACATAAACACGAGTGAATCACAAAATCGCCGGTACAATGGTTCGTTTCAAATAGTCGTCATATTTGTTTTTGAAGGTGTTCACTGTCGATGCACCAACAATCTCTGCGGGCAAACGGTTCCAGGCATCGAAATCTAGGTTGGATAAGAAGGTCTGACGAGGAGTGGTCCTGAAAGATTCTTTTTGAAGCTTGAAGTGGTGTCCCCTCAGGCGGTTAGTGTTACGTCTAAACAAGGATGCAAGTCTGATCCAAATGTATTATGTGGGGCTCTATAAGTGACAATCAGGTCTCCCCTCACTCGTCTATCCTTGAAGGTAATCAAGCCAGATATTATGAGCCGTTCATCGTAGCTTGGTCGATTAAAGCCATATGGAATACGGGTTGATGATATTTGAACTCCCTCCAACTTGTTCATATCACCCTTAAGAATATGACACCACACTGGTCCCGCAAATTCCAGAATAGGGCGAATATATGATGTGTAGATTTTGCAGCAAAATCTGGGTCACAGTGAAAAATAGACTTGGAAACCATATAGTTCGCCCTCTTCGCCCTATCTTCTGAACAAGTCTGGACCAGGTAAGATCATCTGATACTTTTAATCCTAACTCCTTATGGAGATCAGAGGTTGTCAATGGATGTCCTCCCAATGTATACAGGTTCTTCGGATTCCCCTTCCCCACATGCAACACAACACACTGGTCCAGATTCAGCGGTGGGATGCTATATCCAGATCACGCTGCAAGATGCTGAATTCGTGACAGCGTCGTTATAGAGCTTGGTGTCGTCCGCGAACTGAGAACATGGGGATTTTAGTAGGACAGGTAAATCGGCATTGTACAAAAGAAATAGAACAGGTCCTAGAACCGAGCCTTGAGGAACACCACTGAGAACTGTCCTGAAGATAGAAGTACCGTCAGACACCCGTACGCAAAACTCTCTGGACAAAAGAAAAGAGATACCAACGGAGAAGCTGTGGCGGTAATTTTCCAGGTTTTTAACACTTCAAAAAGATCCTCCAGAGCATCAGCACTGAGAAATCGAAAGCTTATAATGAGACTTTTCTTGAAGTCTCTCCGATTCTAAAACATCACATTCACTAGAAACTAATTATGATATACGAAAGAAAATCAACTTGGGCATGCATATTGGCTTATATGATGAGTGCCAATGGATGGAAGCAACGGAGAATTCAAGTTTGTGCAGCCAGGATCAGACAGCGCTGTCAGGCATACGAAATGGAAATCGGCAAATTGACAAAAAGCTGGGTCGGCCATTGTTCGGCATTTCGCATTGTTCCAAGTTACTACAAGAGCTATACAACGGGCTAAATTACAAGAAAATGATTCAATCAACGCCATATTGATTTTCTCGAACAATGTGTTATGGAGAAATCATACCTGACTAGCTGTTTGCTCCAATGGAAATACGTACTCCTATCAAACTAGCAAAATTGTGTTCATTCATTATCAGAATGCCATTTCCTTCCTTTTCAAACCTCAGTTGCAAATCTTACTGTGAGAGATTCGAGAAAAGCTCAAGAACACCACAACGAATTTGTGAGCTGAAGAATGTTAAAACGCTGTTATATTCACAAAAAGGTTTTAAATTGTTTTCTGCATTTAAACATGGATCCAATAATGCATTATAAGACCTATTCTCATTTCATTCTCAATATTTCCGAAATATCGATCTCCATTAATACATTGACAATACAACCCTACTCCGAAACAAGTGTGATAATGATGAAAATAATAATAAAGAAAACAGGATAATACGAAGAAGTATATAGCATGATTTTCTTTCTCTACTACTTTTGCGGAATTAATCGTTAAACTTTTTCCTTTATATAATTATATTGTTTAGTCATTGAGTGAATACAACAAATAGACATAATGATTACAGAACTAAAAAAATACTGATCCGATCGAGTTTGAGTCTAGATCATGGCTGCAAAATTAAGTTTTTCAGTATTCTTCGAGTTATTGGGAAAAGAGAATGATGGCTATAACTCCGAAATCACTCTTCAGATGCTGCCAATTAGTGAACCTAAAAGCGCATTTGGACTCCTAAAACCTACCCTGCAAATTTCAACTCTCTAACTCATTTCATTCGAGAGAGTAATCGTTGCCGAACAGACGTCGACAGGAAAGAATTAAGTTTGACCGTGGATTCTTCATGAATGAGTTGAAACTAAACGTTTGAGACGATTTTCGGCCAAAAATTCAGGGGAACAAGCGTGCAAAAAATAAATAAAATGAAGAACACAATAGTACCACATTTTCCACTGAATTTCCAAGTCTTATTCCAGATATTGCGTACAAATACATCTGAAGGAGTTGTGCACAACAATTGTTATATTTGAAATAAATATTAAAATTTGAATATATTTATCTGTCATTATAATGTGTTTCCATTACTGAAATTCTAAGAACATATTCTAACAGATTCACTACACATCATCAGACATCGTTAGAATAATTGAATATTGTAGGATAAATCTACTGGCGATAAAGAAGACTTGCTAGAATACTTGTAATAAATGAGCGAAATACATTAATTAGCAATTTTCTGAAGGGGGATAAAACTGAAATTAAATCCGACAATATTTGGAATAATAAAACGCAATCGTTTGTTCATAGATTGCAAAACAAAGTTTTCCAGTGCATGTCTGAGCATTTCCAGAATATCTCAAGGGTCCTTTCAACAACCCAAACTTTCAGGCAACTATAAAAACTTTGCTGGTTTTAATAACGCGATTCCCTAAAGATTCCAATCTTGTTAATTTAAACAAACCAGAACATTTTCTTAATGAATTACTCTGAGAGGATCCCATTGAGGATGATTCATCGTAAGAAGATGGAATTGCCTTATTTTTTCGTGATAATATACCTTCGAAATTAGCAAATGATGAATCACCTTCCCTCATATATGTTTGATATCAATAATTCATTTGATTTTTTAACCAGAGTTATGTATTCTGGTTAAGACATTGTGTGTCGAAACATAGCCTACACAATAGATAGCCTTAATTAAAAAAAGAAATACTGACCTGCTGGAAGAGAACAGAGAAGAATGAATAAGCAAAATGTATACGGAGATTTTCCTGGATATAATCTAAGCCGAACAATGCGTCTCTTTATATATTATGGGATCTGAAAGACTTATACTCTCTCCCCATGAGAGCTCCTCTACTCGGGTATTTATGTCCGTAAAAACTGAGAACGAAATATGTAATAGCGTCGTTTGCTTTTGGAGTGTTTCAATGCATTCACCTTATATTATCGAGGCAATGTCCAACTGTTATAAACTTGACATAACTAAAAAAAATAAGGGGATCAACTTTTTTCCTATCAGTGTGTTTGAGTCTCTTAAATAATTATTGCACTTCGCTTATTTACATGGGCTTGTTGAAAATTTTAAATGTTTCGCTACTTCAAAGATGTCTGCCCGACTAGCTGGGAGCTCAACTATATATCTATGCTTCCTGGGATATAAGGTAATAACTGATAAATTGATTTTAAATAGGTTTGATAAAAAATTCCTTTGATTACAACAAAAAAGCACTTAACTTAAGGAAATAATCTTCATCCAGGGAAAAGTAAGGTACTCTTCCCATTATACCAGGCACAGGCAATTCTTCCAAATGACCACTCGGGATCTCTCCAGATGGGGTGCACTAAATTTAGAGATCAGTCCCAGTTCAAAAAGTCGAAATGTCCAGAAGATTAAATTTCACTCCAAGCCAAAATATATTAAGTAGGGTTCAGCTCCAACCCAAGATTACAAATATTTAACCAGTGTTACAAATATTACTTTTCGAACTACATAATTTCTACATACGAATCTGCGGATATAAGTAAACAACTATCAACAAAATAATTCTGAAGATTTTCGTTAAGTGTCTGACGAAAGATTCTGTTATAGACTCCGAAACGTAACATATAGTTGTTTCTTCGTTGATGTTGTTTCTTTGTTGTTTGTTAGGCAACATTGTTCGATTATTTGCTTCTGACAAATATCTTGTGTTTCTTACTCAGAAGCAAATATAAAATAATGAATTTTTTATTTTATAGATATTTTTCCGAGTTCAGGAGAGAACACCCAGAAATAAACCATTTAATAATGAGTATACCTCCCACAGTATCCTTTAATGATTACATAATCCTTCGATTATTGAAGAAATTCTCCCTCTCCAACACTAGTGTTGGAGAAAAGCAGTTTTTTTGTGAGGTGTGTGATTCTGATTTTTGGATTGCGCGTGTGCAGAGGAGAAGTGACTGTTTTTGGGTTGTATGGGTTATGTTTGGAGTGGTTTAGGACTATCGGTCATGGGTCTAGTGCTGTGCCGATAATGTGAGGTTTTAAAAGAATATTCATGGCAATTATGTGCACGGACAAGTCATTTTGGGGGAAATAACGTTGTTTCAAAGTTGGAGTGTCCGTACCGTGGCTCTGGGGCTAATTTTGAAATTCATGTTACTCCTAACGGGCATTTACGTTATGCGCATGAGCAGACGAGAAGTGATCCAACTGCTGGAGTTTTCGTCTGAGAGGATTCTGGTTTGGAGGTGCAAAATGCTATTAATCCGTATAATCTCCTTGTGAGTGTCCGCGGATGCGTGGATTTCAACTGAGATCTCTCCTGAACCACTGGTGGTGAAGAATCGAAGTTTTGTGTCAGGAATTTGATTTTTAGAGGATTCTCAGCCACGAGTAGACTGCGCATGCGCAGAGGTGAAGTGGTTCTTTTTGGGTTGTATGGCTTATGTTGGGAGTGATTTGCGTCTAGTGGTCATGGATTTGGTGCTCAGCAGATATTGTGAGGTTTTAACAGAAATTTCATGGCCATTCTATTTACAGACAAGTCAGTTTCGAGGAAACAGCGTTGTTTCCGAGTTTAATTGTCTGTATACTATACTTGGAAAGATCTATATTGAATTACGTTTGGATATTTGGAATATCTACATTAAATTACGTTTGGTTTGGGAGAATAGGCGTAAGCAATTGCGTCCCCAACGGGGGTCCCATAACCGCATTTTTATTATTTCGATCTACGGTGAAACTAATAGCCAGACTGTATCGATAGCCAGAATTTGTTGAAGGAACTTGAAATAATAAAAAAAAATACTGACGTGAAGTCGGTACTCTTTGGCGCGCGTGTTCACGTTGGCTAATTTGAATTGAATGATGAGGGTTTCAAGCTCAGTGGATATAACGAGCCAGAGTTCTACCCAGAGGGTAGTTGACACCATTCACTGTCGAGTCATACATTAAGAGTGTTGTGTCTAAGATGACATAAGGATAAAGTAACAAAGTTGAAAATTAACACAACTGACTTTCCTGAGTCTCACAAGCCCCCAGGAGGTTCTGAGGTATCTTCTTGTGAAAGACTTGGGAGGGTCAGTATAATCATAATCATGTTTATAGCACGCGCGCCAAGTGCAGATTGACTTCATAATGAAAGACAAAGGCTAAACGAGCATTGACGTGGGGTCAATCTGCTTTGACGTGCGTGCTATAAACATGATTATGATTATACTGACCCTCCTAGTCTTCCCCAAGAAGATACCTCAGAAGCTCATGGGAACTTGTGAGACTAAGAAAAGTCAGTTGTGTTAATTGTCAACTTTGTTACTCTATCCTTATGCCATCTTAGACACAACACTCTTAATGTATGACTCGACAGTGAATGGTGTCCGCTACCCTCTGGGTAGATCTCTGCCTCGTTATATCCACTGAGCTTGAAACCCTCATCACTCAATTCAAATTAGCAAACGTGAACACGCTGACTTCACGTCAGTGCTTTTTTTTTATTTTCGTTTTAAAGATGTTTACTTGGTTCCATACTTTATTCCAACCCTGTATAGTTCGTAAGAGCACGAGACAATATTTGATCGAAATGTACCTTTATATTCAGCAAACGTTAATTCCTCATCAAACAGTTTTCTCATCGTTGTTTACTTCCAGTGCTACTCCAATTCCAAGCAACATAGATAAACACTGTTACCAATCGTAGAGTGAATTGGAGTTTACTGAAAATCTTTTCCGATTTAAACGTCCAATTAAATATTTACACGTTGTTTCGCTGAAACCGAGTGAAAATTCCTAGGGGCTCTAGGATTTTCCAGCCGCTTTAGGCCATCAATATATGTACAAATAGATATATCGATTAACAGTACAAGAGGCGCGGTTAAATTCTAGTCCTGGCATAATGAGCATTTGTTGGAACCAACAGAAATAAAGAATTGCTGCAACGTATTTGCGCGCATGTTCTAGGGAACAGCGTGTTATCTTTACCGACATGTCTGTAATTTTCGAATTGTTCGCCGAAAATGAATGAAGCCGGCGATATCTTTCGAACGGAAAGAGATAACGACTTGCAATTTTCATTCATCAAGTGCTTTTTTGGTCAACATTTTTGCGTATTCTCCGAAAATTATGATTGAGGTGTCATTCGATTCGGAATGGCATGTACCTAGATAGTTTTTGAGAAAATGCTAAGGCCACTCACGAAAATTGCAATAGTTATAAACAATTAATTGAAAAAAAGAAGATGGAATTTACTAAAAAAAAGTCTCAACTCCTGGAACTAGGACCAATATCTATAAATTTCCCAGACGGTTAAAAATACTCCCGAAAACGGGTACTCCGGCTTGCGTAAGCCTGGCCCCCTTCGAACCTTTCATGAATAAATATTATTTCAACTTATTAAATATGAAAATAAAAAATTGAGAAAAGCAAGATAGATCAATGAACAATAATCCGTGGTCCAAAAATGTTTATCGCGACTTTTCAATTAGTTATCCATTAGTTAATTAACAATTTTTGTAGCATGTACATTAACATTGCAAGTGCGATAACTGTTAAACTATTAATCTGAGAATTTTTTCCTTTCGTGGAGCTCTTTTTCAAAGGTCTTTGAATAGATTTCCGTTGGAGAATTCGAAAAATTGTAAATTTTCGTTTTGTCATTAACAATTTACTCGAGTGAAAAATTATAAAGCTTCAATTATGTTTTAAAAGAAAAATTTGAATTATCTCATCAACAACGCATTGGTTCATACAAATTTTTAGAGCAATAGGAGACAGTAATTACTAAAAATAATTTTTAAGTAGTTTCTGATCATAATAAAACGGATCAATAGTAATATTATAAATTGAAGCTTTATAATTTTGTACTTAAGTTAATTATTCATAACAAAACGAAATTTAACAATTTATGAAATTTTCCAATTGGAGTCTATTCTAAAACCTTTGAAAAATAACTCCACGAAGAGAAAAAATTCTCAGATTAATGGTTTAACAATGATCGTATTTGCAATGTTACTGTTCATGCTACAAAAAATCGTTAATTAACTAATGGATAACTAATTGAAAAATCGCGATAAACATTTTTGGACCTCGGATTATTGTTCATTGACCTATCCTGCAGAAGCCTGAATTTTTTAAATTTTTTATTTCCATATTTAATAAGTTCAAATAATATTTATTCATCAAAGGTACGAAGGGGGCGAGGCTTGCGCAAGCCGGAGTACCCGTTTCCGGACGTATTTTCAACCCTCTAGAAATACTATAAATATTGGTCCTACAGTTCCAGCATTCAAGACTTTTTTCTAGGAAATTTCCTCTTCTAGTTGAATCTTTTTTCAAACTCGAATTATCCTAAATAGTTTTTGAGATATTTGTGAAAACCTAAATCTCCTTCTTTTTTTCACTTAATTGCTTATAACTATTGCAATTTTTGCGAGTGGCCTTAGCGTTTTCTCAAAAACTATCTACATGCTATTCTGAATCGAATGACACCACAATCATAATTTTCTGAGAATACGCAAAAAATTTTACCCAAAAAGCACTTGTTGACTGGTCTATCAGGTTAGGTTGCGCATCCGAATGTGACAGTTAGGGTTATTAATGAGCATAATCGACCAAACGGTTTCTGAGATATACCCACATACGTCTTCATATCGATATTCTACAACTAGTTACCAATTTTCAATTCGATCGGGCCTGTCTTTTTTGAGTCATCGAGAAAATAATATTCAAGATGGGTATAACTCCGAAACCATTGGGCCAATTATGTCCATCAACTAACTTAACTGTCCTTTTTGTTCGAAAGTTATCGAGGCAACGGTCACCCATTCAGCTAGTGATCTCACCCAAGGCTGCTCAGATCTCCAACAACATAGATCCTATCGTGTTCAAACATGGAACTTGACAGTAGAGTTAGGTTTTGAAGGCACTCGCAAAATTTCAGTATTTGTTCACCTAATTTGCACTGAATCAATAATTAACACTCCAAACTGATTTTAAGTGATATAATTTATTTTGATACCGTTTGTTAAAAGAAAATACTTACTTATTCAAAATCGACAATGAATGTGAAATGCGAACATAATTTATTTATCATTCGATATTATTTTTCAGATACGCAACAAGGACCACACGAAAAGAAATTACTCAACAACTTATTAGGCGTCTACAACGTTCTTGAGAGGCCTGTAGCCAACGAGTCGGAAGCTTTGGAAGTGAAGTTTGGCCTAACATTGCAGCAAATCATAGATGTGGTTAGTATTTGTTTTTTCATTTCAGAGGAACCCCCCTCCAACAATAACATTAATATTTCATTAATGGTATCGCAGAAAACACGAAACTGTATGAAAAGTAAAGAATATTAAATAATATAGAGATTCTGTCCTGAAAAGTAGAGGGGGGAATATTGCGGAGTGGACTTGAATCATATCGAATTTTTTCGTCATAAAGGAATAAGGAACAAAATCACAAGATGTTGAAGCGAATCTGAATCAAAAGACATAACATAAGAAATTCTTTCGTAAAAGTTTTCTCACTCAAACCAATATTACTTTTGAACCAAACGTCAGGTCGATGTAATACAGGGTGTGGTAGCATGACTTGATTTTATAAAATGATGTTGTAGCGGAGAGCTAGTAATTCTGTTCGAGAGGTGGGAGTATAAAGTTTTGTCTGGACACAGTTCAGCTGCCATCATGCATTGGAACAGTGAGGAGCGTGCGATTGCCGTTTGAGCCTATTTTTCGAGTGGATGTTCTGTGATCACAACGCAGCTCGCCTTTCGGAATCGCTTCAATTTAGCCCCTTTGGTCCCTGTTTGGAAATCAATTCTTATGTGGCTCACTACGTTCAGATAAACTGCAACAAGATGAAAAACTGGAGACCCTAGGCCAATTAGATGAGAGCTTCATTGTGATCGATCACCACGTCACAGCGTGGTCCGCAATTTCCGACCGGTATGTAAACTTGTTACAGGATTTTTTACCACGGTTAGAGGAGTTGGAGTTAGGGTTTGGTTCCAACAAGACGGTGCTACGGCACATACTGCAAGAGCGTCGATGACTGTTTTGATGGAACACTTCCTAGAGCACCTCATCTCAATTAGGGGTGATTTGGAATGGCCAGTCCACTTTCCCGATTTGGCCCCTTGCGATTTTTTTCTATAGGGATTTTTGGAATCCCGTTTTTATGTGAACCGTCCTACGGTACTACAAGATTTGAATACCAACATTCAGGAAGAGATTGCGCCTGTTATGTTGGCAAGAGTAATGACAAAAGCCAGAAGTCGGTTTAACCAGTGTATGGAAAATGAGGGACGTCATCTACCTGATTTAATCTTCAAAAACTAAGTAAAACAAAATTTTAGGTATGTGCCTACAATATAAAAAAATTAAAAAAATTTTCTTATTCATACAATGCGTTTCATTAAGTTTTTAAGCAAGGAAGTTATGCTGCCACACCCTGTATAAACTATTGACGCCAAATTGACCAAAATTATGAAGTGTGATTCAAATGCCACTAAGATACTTCGTGCTTTCCCCTGATCATACTTTTCGGGACAGCTTGATTACACATATAGAATGGGTAATTTTGGGTAGGCTAATTTTTAGATGTCTCCACTCTCCAGGTCGGTATACGGGTTAGCTGGTAATTCAATTTTTTTTCAAATGATTTTAAGAATGTTTATTCTCTTTTAATCGAATTTATTTAGCTTTTTGAAACAGTACGCTAGATTTTGATTAAATTTTTTTTTCAAAATGGTTTAGTATGGCTGAAATTTCAATACGATGTTATTTAAGTAAAGATTATCCTGAAATTAATTTTTCAAACAATAATTTGACCATTTAATTACCAGCCAGGCCGATTTAAAACTGAAAAGTGAATCGGTATTATTTTGGTTGACAAAGAAATCAATTGCCAAAGAGATTTATGAAAAAGGACTGAAAACCATTAAATGAATTTGTGCATCAATATAGTTTATTGTTTTATAAAACCAAGAGAATAATGAATCTCAAGTAGTAAAATGAAGAACAGCTCTGGTCGTTACATGAAAAAATGGAATGAAGATTGAATTGTCAAAAAATTAAAAAAATCATGTTGACCAATCTGAATTCAATTATTTCATAAACAAGTTCGCCAAAGCAGAATGACATCTCGTCAGTGGGTCTGGCTGATAATTCAATGGTCGAATGATTGTTTGACAAATTGATATTAGAACGGACGAATATTTTTCCGTGTGTCATTTTATTTTATCTAGTTACCTGTAGGTACAGATGCGCACTAATAAACGCAACCTCTACTGCCAGCCAGCTAGCTCATATGCTGACCAGGATAGTGAAGTTATGTCCAAAATCCCAATAATGTTGCTAGCTCTTAGAGTAATACTTTCGATATTATCAAATATTCCGTTTATGATTTCTATTTCTGTCATGAATCTCTATGAAATCTCATGGGAATATCAAGAATATCGATATCAGAAATCAGAGTACTCTTTCATACAGTGCGGAAGCAATATTCAAACTATCCGGATACTAATTTGATTTCGAAGTAACGATATCATCGGGAACAAAACCGTCAAAACGCAATTAGGTCTCATTTATTGGCCGATAATAATAATTACTGTTCGACGATTTTCCCGCAATTGCAGAGTTCACCAATCAGTAATCGTGAACGTGATGATTTTGGCAATTTGGTGTATATGAAGAATGTTCCCTTTCATAACGATCATCGTATTTCAGGAATGTTATATCAAATTTTGGTGAACCGAATTGATTTTGGTAATGAACAGAGATCCCCAAATAATTTGGTACATCATATTTTCAGATGAAATAATTTTGGAATATTAAATTCATAAATAGGATAGCTGAAATAATTTAATAATTAAATTACAAAATTCATCCACGAAATGCGAAATCGCAAAAACAGAGAACTCCTTGAAATTGATATGAGACTCTAGAGAGAATCTATTCATAATCGAACTGGCTTTGACCTGTAACTTCGCCCACCCGCTTCCATGAAGTACACGTGATTTTTCTCGCTTTCGGGTTTTTATTTGGTGGCCTTCATTAACTCCAATATGCGTAATTATACAAAACATAGAGTGGGAAAGCCAAATGGAACAAATTCATTTTCTTGGTTACAAACAAGTGAAATTCAAATTTTAAATTGTCATTCTTCTCCGTGAAAATGCGAACTATACCTTCAACCTTCTTCGAAACCCCCAATTTTTCAAATAAGGAGTATGGGCTTGTGATACATTGTTTGAAAGGTCACGTCATTCTCTATTCAGAAATGTGATACTTTCATATTTATTGCAAAACTCAAAATAGAAATGCATTATAATATTCCCTCGAATATTCCCAAATTTTATTACAATAATACTAAACTTATTGGCCTTCAAGATGTGATAGAAAGAAAATGGAAAAATACCCTAACATTGTGTTGTCCCGGAGGGTAACATGAAAACTACGTAAAACACTTTCTGATGTGACACTGTTAGTTTCTTTAGAACGCCTTCGAAAATTGTTTTGTGCTCATAAGTTGTAGTTTATAAATTGTCCGATTTGTGTTTGAATTTCATTGACTTCAATTTTGAAAATTGGTTCGATTAACGGAAATGCACAAAATGACAATTTTACTAATGATTGGTTACGGAGATAACGCCCGAGCACAAAAAGAAGTAAGTCGCTTGTTTCATGAGAAATTTCCGAATTTGTCGCCTATAACCCAAGGGACAATAATTATAACAAAGGGTTTTCCAATAAGAAGTGTTATTTTGATATTCAAAGAAAAATACCATTTTTCAATATAAATGATCGGATGTTTATTTCATTATAAAGAAGAAGCTATGCCGTTAATAGTGGAAAATAACATCAGGCAAATGACCACCACGACCACGCTTACAGGACCATATCCTTTTAATGAAATTTTTCATAACCAAATCGCAAAGTGGCTGCCCTATGTCCTCGGTGGCCTCACGAATTCCATCTTTGAGGTCTTGAATCGACGCTGGGCTATTGGCGTAGACCTTCTCTTTCACGTGGCCCCAAAGAAAGGAGTCGCAAGGTGTTAAATCACAAGATCTCGGTGGCCAATTGTGATCATCTCTTCGAGAGATAACACGGTTCGGAAACTTTTCCCGCAAAAGATCAATGGTTTCGTTGCTTGTGTGGCACGTAGCGCCGTCTTGTTGAAAGTAAACGTTGTCCAGATCAATTCCGGCCATAAAAAATCATTAATCATCTCTCGATAGCGCAATTCATTCACCGTAACTGTTGCTCCAGCCTCATTTTCGAAAAAGTAAGGTCCAATGACTCCGCCGGACCATAAAGCGCACCAAACAGTCACACGTTGAGGATAGGTAGGCATTTCAACAATAACTCTTGGGTTTTCCGAGCCCCAGATGCGACAATTTTTCTTGTTGACAAAGCCACCGAGGTGGAAATGAGCCTCATCACTCAAGATGATTTTTCGATGGAATTCCGGATCATTTTCATGCATTTCAACGACCCAATCAACAAAGACACGACGTTGTTGATGATCGGCCGGCTTGAGTTCTTGTGTTAACTGAACTTTATTAGCCTTAAGACCCAAATCTTTATGCAAAATACGGTGTAATGACGTTTGTGGAATGCCTAATTCCAAAGAACGATGAGGAAGAGGCAAACCTGGGTTTTCTTCAACACTTTCGGCTACAGCAGCAATATTCTCGGCTGTTCTTCAGCGACGTGCACGGGTTTTATTCTTCACATAAGTAACTTGTCCCAACAGCTCGAATTTTTCCACCAATTTCTTTATTGCGGTCCGACAAGGTGCTTCACGACGACCCAAAAATGTTCGAGTTTTACGAACCATCTCTGCCAAATTTTCACCATTTTTATAGTGAATTTTAATAATTTCAATGCGTTCTTGAAGCGTGTATCGTTCCATTTTTATTAATGGCGTAGTTTCTACTTGTCAAGTGTCAAAAAATGACAGCTTCAAAAGTGACATCTACCGAAATAGCGGGCTATTCAAAATAACACCTCTTATTGGAAAGCCCTTTGGAGAAGCAGTTTCGCGAGTTTGGGCATGTAAGGCAGATTGAACAAGCAGCTGCTAATACACTGTGTGAGGATGTGAAATTAGATGTGATGCTTGACTTTCAAGAAAATCCACATAAATCGAGTAGAGATGCCTCCACAACATTCAATGTCAATTCTAAACACATTATAACAAAATAAAATGCATCCCTATAAAATTATACCTATACCCAGGAGCTCTTGGAAGACGATTTTGATAGAAGAACTTATTTTTGTGATCAAATGATGGACATGTTGGATAACAATATTATTCAATTTAGTTTAGACGTTTTGTTTTCTGATGAGTGCACTTTTTCTCTCAACGACCATGCTAATCGTCAAAATTGCTGCTACTGGTCTACCGAAAATCATCACTGGATGAGAGAGGAATAAACGCAATTCCCCCCTTAATATTTGGGCAGGAAATTTTCGAAACCATATCATAGGCCCCTTTTTCAATGAGGGCAATTTGAATGGCGATAAATATTTAGCACTACTTCAAAATGATGTCGTTCCAAACTATGGCAAATTTGTATCCTGATCAAGGAAATCCTCAAGTTGCACGGAATACGATATGGTTCCAACAGGATGGAGCACCACCACATGACCAACGCAATATCCGGCAATAACTTGACGCAATATTTCCAAATCGGTAGATAGGGCGAGGAACGATCGAATACCAGCGCGATCCCCTGATCTTAACCCATTAAATTCATTTTTATGGGGATATATGAAGGGCATTGTATACAACACCAAACCCCTTGATTTGCATGGCCAAAAAAATTGAATAACGCTTACGATTAGGTCGATCACTCCTGAGATGTTCAATAATCTTGGAAGAAATATTTATTTGAGGTTAGGATGTTGCCAAGGCGTTCGTGGTGAACAGTTTGAACATCTACTCCATTAACATTCTTAATTTTTCTGCTACATTTTAGTTTTTGATATTGTACCTTATTTCGCTAGTCACATGATTTTATTTTTTTCTTATTTGATTTTTGCATTAAACATGAAAGTGATAAAATTTCTGAATAGGGAATGACGCGACCTTTCAAACGATGTATCACAAGCCCATACTTCCTCATTGAAAAATTGAGGGTTGTGCCCGTCTTTCGAAGGGGGTTGAAGGTAGGGTTCGCATTTTTACGGAGAAGAAAAAAAATTTTGAATTTAAATTTGATGTATATCGGGATTTTCCACAAATATGTATAGTAACCAAGATAATGAATTTACACCATTTTTGGCTTTTCTACAGTGTATACAGTGCGCCTCAAGAGTATGGAAAAATTGATGTATCTTCTGCCTTTTAATGAATAGCGGAAAATGGAACATTTTTCCGTAATTCTTATTGTTCCCCTATTTCCCTTGACGTCATCGATATGTTTTTTTAAATTGCAAGCTCCTATTTTTTTTCTTGCCATGGGTGGATCCTAAATTCTGAATTCAGTAATGCACATGTTACGCCAATAATTCTCAAGATATTAATTTTTTAAATTTGAAAAACATGTGAACATTTTGAAATGAAGTCTCTCAGAACGAAATAAGAGCAATACAGTATTAAACTTTCCAAAATGTTTGTTTCTAGTTTCAAGCTCGAGTGGCGGACCGTCAAGAACTAAAGGGCCATCAATTTGAACACTTACTTTGATAATTTTTGTAAGTTATGACTCCTTCAAGTATCGTTTTCGCAACAACAATCTGTTCATTCGTTGAAGACTTCATTTCAAAATTTTCACATGTTTTTCAAATTTAAAAAATTTATATCTCGAGTATTATTCACCCCAATAGCGTGCATTACTAAATTCAGAATTTCATGATTTATCCATGTCAAGAAAAAAATTAGGGGTTTGCAATGTAATCCTGAAAGTGTAGAAAATAAATCTATTATTCCATACTTTTAACGCTCACAGTATGTACGGAACTAAAGAAGTGCTCACAAAAAATGCAATATTTATGTCAAAGATGATTATAAACATCCCAGCGAACGATTCAATCAGCCGGGGTAGCCAACTGAAAAACGAAACCGAGCCAGGAACTGCGCCAGCATTTTAGAAAAATTGAAGAGGCACATGCTTTTCTAGTACTTTTGATTCCACCACTCAACCACAGGAAGGTTAAAATCAACCCAAAATTGCATTATGGATAATAATTATTTTAAAAACTCTAACAATTCTCTTCACAATAGTCTTTCAATTTCACAATTCCGCCCAATTCTTATTAGATGTGAATCTGAATCACCCAGAGACCCACTCAAATACACACACAAAATATATTCAAGATTGGTCAAGCCGTTTTGAAGTTCCAACAAACCGAGTGCAGCGCTACCTACCTGGTCCAATTGTGAATCTAAACCATCCTGATACCCACTCAAACACATACAGAATTTCATCAAAATAGTAGTAGTACTTGCGATCCTATAAACCGATTGCAGTTCCACCTAACGGGTTCAACTATGATTCTATGCCCCCATGGGACTCACACACAGAATTTAAACCGCTTGCAGCACCACCTACCGTTTCAGTTATGAGCTTCTATCAGCTCTAAAATTGACAGGATAGCGAGTGAAGTCAGGAACAGTTTGAATACGAAAAGTGGGGTTTTCACGATTTTCCGGGAAATTTTTCCAAATTTTCTCTGCATAAGAACATTCCTCGAACTTCATGCAATATTTAAAATAAAATTAGCTAAATTGGTCCAGGCTTTCTCGAGTTTTGTGCTCGCCAACACATTTATGGATTCGTTTTTATTTAAGAGTATAGATTTAGATGTCGAATTTGAAACTCATCTGCAAGCAATCACCGGTCATAAATTCTGGAAAACGGAGTCCCCCATCAGTAAAAAATCTACTGGTATCAGCGTTTTTCTTAAATGTTGTCGCAGTTCCCTTTAAATGGCTCTGTCTCGTTTTTAATTTATCACCCTGTATAAAATAATTTCAATGGTTTGAAGATGGTTTTCTATGAGAGGTTATTTTGATAATTTTTTAATTATTAATGATAACAAAATACAAACATTCGCTGTAAAAATCATGGTCTACCCAACATATCCATATTATTCTGTGATTACCTTTGTATCCAAGCAACATAGGACTCAACATTGTGCTTGGTCGAAGGCGAAAATTAATCGATAAACTCGATAAAGGAAAAACAATACCAATGAATAGGATACAGAATTATTGGACCGTTTGAACATCAAAATCGAAGAAAAAACTCGAGAAATGTCGAAAAAGGAAATTATCTGTTACTATGCAGAACTGAATGCAAATGCCAAGTCCACCATATCGAGCAGATTTGGTAAGATGATAGTCCCAGAAGTATGGCCGTTGTAGTTTGAAGGGTGACGTAATTTAGTAGTTGTTTTGTGCTTGGCAACGATCAATGTTGAAAGCGCTCAGGGAACATGGAAAATATAGCTCTTAAATTTTACCTGAATCCTCCTGGTACAACAATATAAGGAAGTTGCTTCCTTAGGCAACCTTATCCCCAGATTTCGCCTCCTTGGATTATTTTCTGTTTCCAAACGTTAGAGAATGTTTCAGTCACAATATGTCTATTTCTGGGAGAACCTACCCACCAAGCTACTATAGTCGTTTTCCTTTCCTAAAAAATAGGCTGCGAAGCGAACCGTTCAGTGGAATGATGAAATTAAGTCACGAGTCAATCACTTTTTTGACGAAGAAGAGACACAATAAAGGTACAGAAATGTTGGGGGAAGTTATAATGACTGTAGAGCATTAATGAAGAAGTTTTAAAAAATAACCATGTATTTTTCAGCCCATGTAGTATTTCACAGGACCCTCTTCAGAAAACTGAAATACCTTTTTTTCATGGTAGGTGGTATAAAACACCGAAATTTCCGTTGTTCCTTTCGAAAACTATACGTGAATTTTCTGTTGGGTGCCTTGATGAAACTGTCACTTTGTTTTACTATGTTTTCCCTGTCTAGGACGAAAAGAATCAGATTCTAACTACAAACGCGTGGTTAAATTTGGTAAGTGCTATGAGGTCCGGCCGGCCTACGCAATGTTAACAGATCGAACTCTGATGGCCCAACCGAAAATTCGACACTTAAAGTTGGAAAATCAGTGTACGTTTCTGGGCTATGTGGCAATGGACGTGTATAGCTCTGATTAAGTATGCGCAGATTACAGTCAGATAAATAATATCTGCGCATTCTTGTTACACGCAGGAGATTCAGTCGAACAGTAAAACATATTTTCATTAGCATGGAAAACGTTCAGTAAAATATTTCGACTTCGAAGTATCTCACATTATGGAATTTGTTGAAACTGTGAAAAATTCCGAGAAAGCTCATTCGTTTTTGATTATATCGAAAGATATTCGATCAATCCATCCAAATGAAGAGCGATTTGGCGTATCAATCAATTGGGAATACCTAAGGAATAATTTTCAACAATGTCTGTCAACCTTATTCGAGTCAGAAAGGTATCGTTCGTAATAACGGCGCCTCTCTGAGATCTCGTAAGTTCTTTATGATATATCCCATTAAAACTTTATGTTGGAAAGAGAATCCATTGAAGGAATTCAGGATGGATATTTGAAATAAATTAATCATTTTTCATTTCTAAGACATTTTTCTGGTTCAGCCAAACATGAAGATTTGTATTCTTCGAGCTCTATTCCTTTTTATTCTTTGTCCTTTTGTATTCTTAATTATTATTTATTGTTGGATAAGGAGAACGAGTGCAATGCAAACTGTGATGAATTGTGCCCCGACTTAGTATATAATATATTAAGAGTGTGCAAAGTAAACAGATATTGAGCTGTAGCGACAGTTTTTTTTTCTGTTTTGTTTATAATCTTCATGATTGAGAAAGTGACTGCTAAAGATTTGTTGTTTACAAAGTTTTCCTAGCATTTTGACGGATTAAAAGGGACGAATTATATGTAAACAAAAAAAAGAACAAAATACACTCTCAGGTAAATTTACTTTCTCCGTATTATAAATTTGGTTGTGCATATTATTCTTTTTCTTTTTATTTTGCCACTCAAATGAACTAAGTCAGTAATACACATTTTTCAGCATTAAAAAGTACACAGGCAAAACAATATAACCTGTTCTTTTTGCTGCTCCCACAAGTCCATTTGTTTCCAAAATACATTTCCCTATTAAATTGTCTTTCAATTTTCCGTTCGGGGCACCAACCACCTAGGTGACATAGGTTTCCTTTTCCCCGGGAGGTCAAACATGAGAACATAGTCTAGTCTGAGCTACTCCACCCCACCCTTGAGAAAAAAAAAGAAAAATACAAAAATAAAGAGAAAAAAAGAGTTGAAACAATAAGTTGATAAACAGGATTAACTAAATTGCCACTCCTATAAATAGATACCTGGTGTTTAATACTGCGGCAGGACTATTTGCGTTGTTGATATAGGTACTTTTTTCGTTTCATCTTCCTATCTATTCTTTCTCAGCGTATTTTTAACATATTCAAAGGATTACTATTGCATCGCATTCAATATAACATTTCCTATTGCAACTTGATAACCGAAGGGAATTCCGTCAAAATTCATTAAGTGAACATTATCAGAATACTAGGACTGAATCTCCTGCTACAATGCATGCTATGTTATGTGAATAACTACCGATGTTTCCCTTTTATTGTTTTACCATAGGACGAGAAGAATCAACTCCTAATAACAAATATTTGGCTTTCTTTGGTAAGTGAAAACCAACTAAATAAATAAATATCAATACACACACGGCAGGAGATTGGCAATGTCCAATCTGTTCTCTTCTCTCATCATTTCTTAGGAGGTGATTACGACTGAATGATGCTCCATTTTCTGTACAAACGGCTAGTTATTTTGTATGTTGTTTCATGTTTGAAAACCATTTCCTTCTCCTTCAAAATTCAACTGTTGAAGTAACGATCCGATCGAAACATTATCACTGCAGCCCATATCCGCCAAGCCTCATATTTTTTTGCAATGTCATCTTGGGATCATCGACGAATGGTTTTGCGAACAATATTTCAGTGGTTCTCATTAGCCGGAGATCTATCACTGCAGACGAATTCTAAGACCGTGCAGAATGTTGATAATTATAGACTTCAATAGGTCGATTGTTTGTACATATGTCAGTACAATGAATCCAGTTCCTCAACTAGTCCATTCTATTCCTTTCCACAACTGAAATATCTCAATCTATATGGTCTGTACGACCCTAACTTCTAGTATAAGGAAGTCGGTATATGAAAACATATATCTTGCTATTTTTACTGCCTTAAGCACCGGCATTTTTCCATATAATGAGAGAAATTGTCCAAACTGACCAAGTCCAACGTAATTTAATTATTTTATAATCATAAATGCATACATTTTTCATAAACTTCATTATACCAAAGTGGTATGGCTTGAAACTCCCTCAGATGTAAAAATGTCAAATAATACTGACAACACTCGAAATATAACTGATACGCTGATACAGCTTCTAGCAATTTTCAGTTTTGGAATTCGTCTGAATCTACAGCGTCTCTGGATTTAACGTTAATATATTTCATGAGGTGATTCTAGAGATCAAATTATGAATAAAACTTTATATCAACTGAGGTCCTGCAATGAACCCCAGGGACTCTACAGCCCCTTCAACGTGATCTCCTAAAACCCATAACATATCGAAAGTAAGTATTAATGTTCGTTCAAATCCCAGCTTCTACCTCACATATGAACAGAGCCCCCATGGCGTCATTGCTGAGATCTGTTTCAATCAGGACAAGTTGCCGGGATCGATTCCTGTAGCTGAAATTGCTCTTTTTCGTTTTTTTTTTCATTTCTATCGAAATAATAACTTCGATGAATGGTACATCTACTGAATTTGAGTCGATCTTTCAATAAAATTACGTTTACCGTGAATAATTTAATATATTATTAGTTATTTTACGAATTTCAATTCGGGGTGTTCTTATCTCATGGCACAATTGTATGACTGAATTGATTTGTGTCCTTACGGTACCACAAACAAAGCACTGTTAGTATTCGACTCAACAGTTTGAGACCATTCTCCGGCAAGATTCGTATTCTTGGAAATATTGGGAATATTTTATTTTGTCTGGAGCTGAGCAGTTTTCTCGCCCAAAGCAGCTTAGCTCAGTACCTAGATGGGTGACCGGCTATAAATTTGAACAAGCGCACCAAAGCTCCTGGCCACAGTGCTTTTTCAACTTGCTAGTTATTCAAATGATTTTTGGGACTCAGAAATGTACAAAACACCATCTTACTTTTCGTTCCGTTTAATTGAAAATGTCGAAGTGTTAGAAGCTTACCTGTTTTTCAAGATCAAGGTTCAGTTAGAATGCATCTCATCACAAAATCATCTTTTCTCGAGAATTATGTTCCGTAACGCTTTCAAGGAAACGTTTTTTTTTTCTTCAAAGTTTTTTGAGTTTCGGTTCATATAAAAACATACTTTTACTAAATTTCATCTAAATCTGCCAAATTTTGTCAAAGTTATCGCAAAATTATAGGTTTTAGGTCATGTTGAAGGGGCCCTAGTACCGCTGAGGTGCATTGCAGGACCTAAGTTAATATGAAGTTTTCTTGATATTTTGATCTCTAGAATCACCTCCTGGAATATATCAACGTTAAATCCGGACACCCTGTATAAAAGGAACCCAGGAAGAATTTAAGTTTTCATTCACAAAGCTCTTCTTCATCGAAACAGCCTAAGCAAACAGTGTTTTTGTGTAGGATATTTTGAAATTTTTCGAAATTATGACACAACTTTTTTCGTCTTGTAGTTTTAACAAAAAAATAGTGATTTTTAAGAGCTGCATTACGCATTATCATTTTCGCTTCAAACATTGACATTTGTTGAAATATACCCTTGAATGTGTACATATTCATTTTCCATTCAATTCATGAACTCATTGTCGAAACCCCACCCTTTTGTACATAACCCTCGTATTTAGATATATAATGAGTAGATGGTCTGACAAATTTTTTCATATTTATTAATTCGTAGAATTTTATTAGCTATCCCTTTTTGCAAGTATGTTTCTGATATCCATTCTTCTGGGTCTTGGTAACTGCCGTGTGTGTAAAATAAAAACAATCATCCAACCATGAGCTTTCGAATTAATGATAGATAACGGTATAGTTTTAGATGCAAAGTTGCTTTTTTACTCTGGAAGTACCCTCAACTATTCTCATTCTTCACATTATTAAGAAAAATGCAATTTTCTGCACAATATCAGTACTTCCAGAGTGAATTCCAAATTCCTGATCATCAAAGCCGATCAACACAATAGACTACATGAAACCGACAGTTAAATAAGGAAACACTCAAACATACGTTGACGAATACAAATACAAATTCCATGCATGCCATTATATATCATCAGAATTATCAGCATGTTCCAAAGCTCACAACAAAGGTCGAATATTTCGGATAAATATCGGTGATACAGAGTCCGGCATCAAACATGAATGAAATGAAAAGAGTTAGCCCGTTAGGGGGAAGTAGGGTGGTCCGAGCGGGTGGGAGTTTTGCCTCATTCAGACCTATTCTGTTCGCGCAAAGCAATATTGCTAAGAAAAAGATATTGCTGCCACAGCAAGATCCGAAATATTGCTATTCTGATCATCGATAGATCTGTCAGTTTGATAAACATATCGTTATCCACATTGCTATCTCAGCAACCTCAAAATAGTACTTGCTAAGAGCATAACAAGATTTGGAATATGGCTGAGAACCACTTTTTTGGCGCTCTAGTTCCTCGGAACTGAGTGCTTATCAATTTGCCCAAATGTCTGTAATTTTCGAATATTTCGATGAAAATGGTCTTAAACGATTTGGTTCGACTCACTGATCAAGAATTCGTGGTCGAAATTCATTCTGTCCGGCCGGTCCGGCCGGCCGGTCCGGCCGGCCGTAGGCACGATAACTCTCGAACGGAATGAGCTAGAGAGTTGAAATTTTCAGAGTAGGTTTGGGGGATAAATATCTCGGCTAAGTTCGTTATTGGGCAAAATCGGACAGATGGTTTCGGAGTAACAAAAAAAAATTTTTTTTTTTACGAAACAAATTCCAAATTAAATATTTTTTAATGAGAGGATTTATCATAAGAATCCATTCATATCATTTTTAACTCTAACAAGCTAATACTTTCGGAGATATGATTTTTCAAAATTTCAATAATAAATCGTATTTCAACGTTGTCACAGAATGATATTATTCTATGTATGAATATGAATTGTCATAATGTCAAATGATGTTCCTGACAGATTATCTAATCAATCGAAGAATTGTGAGCGAAGTGAGAAAAATCTCAGTTGTTTGCTCCGAAATTAGTTTTTCTCAGAAAATTCTTACATTTCGGAACTGAACATGAAGTAAGAGATCTGAGAGTAGTGAGACTGCTTTTCATCCATAGACATAGATATAACTCTCGAACGGAATGAGGTAGGTAGTTGAAATTTTCAGAGTAGTTTAGGGAGATGAATATCTCGGTTAAGTTCGTTATTGGGCAAAATTGGCCAGATTTAATTTGATTTCTTCCATGGTGCTTTTCTCATTCTCATGATTGCTCATTTAATCTTGATAAATAAACTATTATTTGAATTGAATTTCCTTTAGGATGCAGTTCTATCATATGAATACATTGATATAATTCCCAACTCTGAGAAACCGATACTTTCGGAGATATAATTTTTCTTCGAAGAAATCGAAAATATTCAGAATAGGTAGGTACTTTGATAAATATAGTTATAAATAAATGAATACTTAATTTCAAGGGAATTGCTAAGACTTAGGTCTGAGACTAACAATCCCTTCTATTTGTAAACAGAAGAGTTCATAAACTATTCAACCTCAATAATAAGAGGCTGAGTTCATATATTCATTAGTTCATGAGGAAATTTGGATAGATCCTGTTTCTTTTAAGTTAGAGATATGCATTCGAAGACTGAATGACTGGATGAAAAAAATTAAATAAACTATTAATTCAGCCTTACTACGAAGATTACTTCTTTTGATTCAATTGAAGAACTGAGGGAATTTGTTCAGGAGAAAACTAGAAGACATTCTGTTCCTTTTAACTTGTGAAGTCTGACTGAAGACAGGAAAAATTTAAAATTTAATATGTGTTTGTGTTTACAAGTCTTCAATTTTTCGTCCATGGTAGCGGTTACCAATATTCGATGTGTTTCCAGAAAATTGATCAATAACCCCATCTTGTTGGTTTCATAAATAAAATAGTTCGTTTTTCGCTTTCGTGACATTTATATATTTGGTTAGGAATTACGAATAACCACCGAGAAACGGACGTAATGTTTATTAATTGAGGTTAAATTCTTCTTCTAATTCACATAAAAGTCATGAAATAAAGTGTTGTCAGCTTTAAAATCAATGAATTTTGACCTACTTGATAGCGATATTGCTGGGAGAAAATTGATAACCAACATTGCTATAACAGTCCGAACAGAATACGTAATACCATAGTCATATTGTTAAAAATTAGGAGGTAAGCAATATGACTTGAATAGCAATGTTTATAGCAATACGCAAACAGAATAGGTCTGATTATCGTTTCTGGACCTGGAAGTTTAATTACAATGGAGTTTTTTAACCATGTATACCCTACGTTTGCCGGCGATCGGGTTCATCAAAACAGCAAGGTCCGAAGAAGTTACCTAGAGGAAAAACGGTGGTCACCATGCGCTTCTCCAACTTCGAATAAATTCAGAAAATCAAAGAGAGTTTTTTTTTTTCAAATATTCTCAAACAGGTCGATTAGTATTTTGAAATGTCCTCTTTTTCATGTAAGAAAATGTTATAAAGCGTGCCCCAAATTTGAGATATCATCGATAATTTTTTAAATCGCAATACTATTTTTTATGACTATTTTCAAAGGGTATATCAAGTTACAAATGCGTACCAAATAACAAGCTTTCATTCAATTCGAAGATGAAGAAACCTGATCAACTAATCTACCTATGTTCCTTCAATAAAGGCTCAAAATATTGTCCATTAACTAACTTACAATATCCTAAATTCTTTTTAGACATCTCTAAGTACTTCGGCGGAACACTCCTGTGTTATTTGTTCTTTTAGCTGCTCAATATCTCTCGGTTTGGTCTTAAGAACTTTTCTTTTCAAGTACTCCCATAACAAAGGTCCTCTTCTACCAATCCATCGGCCTGGAATCATCAGCCAGATACTCACGAACAGGTCTTGCAAAATGGGAGGCGCACCGTCTTGTTGAAACCACTTGTTTCTGTTCGGGACATCGGCTTCATCCGGATCAGGAAATGGTAGCCAAATTCGGAACTGTTACTTCCTGCAAGAATGGAGCTGGATATTTATCCAGCTCCATTTTCCTTGGAAGAAAATTGGTCCTATTAATCGATAACGAGCAATCCCTGCTCAAACATTGACTTTTTCTTGATTTTGGGTTGTTGTCTGCTCAATAACGACAATTTTGACGATTTACCTCACCGTTTAACGCAAACTTTAATTCGTCATACAACAGGATGTTTTCTATGTTTAGAACATTTGTGTCTAGTAGATCCATAATTTGTTCGTAAAACTATTCTATCTGGATCATCTTCGGTGAGTTCCAGGAGGATTGTCATTTTATTTCTGTGTTTTATTAATTATCGTCATTGAAGACTGGCTAATTTCGAGTTCCTTAGTTATCTACTTATTGGGGACATGAGAAACAGAGAGGAGTACATTCATGTAGACATCTTCAGTGAGAGCACTCTGACGATGATTATTTGTTTTTCTTAAATGCCCATTAGCCCGAAACTGTTATTCAATCTTGCTTATGGTACTTCACGACATGGGCGATAAATCGGGATACTTCTCTGTAAATAAATGGAGAACTTCATTTTATGTTCTTGTCCTATCTCCTAAGCCAATCATCATTAAAATTTCAATCTTGTGGGTTTCAGTTAAGTACGCCATTTTGTCTGATTTTTCCACACACGTTGTTATCCACAAAATGACTAACAAATGAACATCCTCGCTCATCTTCGCTCGTTACAATGCTTATCTCCTTAACTATTTTGTTTGGCAGTAAATGATGAACAAATACCTGCTAACAGTCCAGCATTTCTATTTAAAAAAATTATCGATTACGTCATATCTCAAATTTGGGACACTCTGTCTAATATAAAAGTAATATAAAAAAGCAATTTAAAAGATTAATCGACCATTCCAAGCATATTTACAACAAAAATGTCTTTGATTTACTGAATTCATTCCAAATTAGAGACTCGCAATGTATCAGAGATGATTATGTCTGCTTTGTGAAGTTGTTCTATATATTTATTATAAACCTCCACACTTCCCATTTCAAATGAATTATTAAGAATTATCGAATCGAATTCATTACTATAGATCAAACAAACAGTTCAAAAATTCTTCTTTTGTTGTGGACTTTGTGCAGAAGGTTACTTCAAGAATGTAGGCTTTTTGTTTGTGGAAGGCTGAATTGTAGTCGTATTGCCTAGCTTATCATTATGTATTACGGAAGCCTATATGTCGCTTTTTCGTTGTCGAATTATACAGGGTGTGTCTTTAAGTCGTACACTAATTTTTACCATAGATTCCTCTCATCGAATAAAACACTTTTTTCATTTGCCATTTTTTCAGATTCGGGTCACGTAAAAATATACAGGCTGTTCAAATTGCAGAAAAAATCAGGAAGCAGATAAACCCCTTTCTGGGTTTTTTTCTCCCAAACTCTGAAAATATCTATGAAATAAAAATTTCGTAAATTATATAGGTACATAAACATATCATATTCAACGTTGAATGTTATGAAATCTGATAATTTGAGAATTTGCCTTATTTTGGTTGATCTGTTCCTTACCTAGAATGGCTTGAATTGATTTATTTCAATGTTGCCGCACTTTTTTCACGAGATAATATAGCTACTAATTATTATTGTCAGTTGGAATCACATCTCAACTATTTGATTTGAGATTTTCTTGGAAAATCTATGGTTAAAATTAATGTACAACATAAGGACTGTGTATGATACAAGTGCCTATAAGGATTTCATTTTTGTTTATAATATCACGAAACCTTATTTCAACTACAAGAGTGAAAATTAAAATAATTCGTGTAGCTTAATTCAACAACTAAAATTTTAAAAAATTCTATTGGCACTCGATTCGACATCACTTGGAAAGTTAGCTGAATGAGATATCACACGAGATGAATGATTGTTGTATATACGGTATGTTTGGGTTTAATAACTCTAAAACATTTAAGAATTCTCTGTAGGAATGGAATGACTACAATCTTCGCTGGAATGAAACCGAATATGGTGGTGTCAAGGATTTGAGAATTACACCTAACAAACTTTGGAAACCTGATGTTCTCATGTATAACAGGTAACATGTTTAGTGACATAAATATTGCATTGGTTTGATTTTAAATTATTGATAGCTTTAGCAAAGAGTGCCTCAAACTGTGGGAACATTTTCCATTGCACGACATTTTTTATGGTCAAATTAGAGTTACAAGGTATTAAGGGGTTAGGTGTACCTAGTCAGCTTCATCAAAAAATCTTTTTTTTGCATTTTCTTAAAGAATAGCAGGTAGCTTACAGCAGGTAGCTAGCAGCTAACGTGCTAACGACAACACTCCAGAAGGTAGAATGGTACGTCGACAACATCAAATAGATATTTTGGAGGCTGCCACAACGGCTGAAGAACTATTATATGGCTCAGGAATATATTACTCTGTAAGTAATTGAATAATACGTAAATTGAGTGTAAAACTTCAAATGCGTTTTTCTCAAAACTACGTTCTTTGACTTGGTGGCCACTGTAGGTCGAAAACCGCTTGGTAGATTCTAATGAAATTTATACAGCTTTTCGAAAACATGAGAGACTCGTGCCTGATCGAAGGATTTTCTTTTTTCTTTCAATTTTGAATTTTTATAAACAATTAACTGTTGGTTTTTTCCCGAAAATATGGAAAAAAATCCTGAGACTGCCATTTAGTTAATTTAAAAGAAAAGAAAAAAGTTTAGATCAGGCACAAGATTATATTTTAATAAAACAATTTTTTTTTGTCCGATTGATTTTTGATGAATCTCCAAGGATAAGTGATGGTCACCGCAAGGAGCTTCGGTCGGAACTGGATCAACACAAACAGCCATTACTTTCAAAATTATTTTTTTTTTTTTTATTTTTTTTTTTTTTATACGCATCGACTGCTATGGTCATTAGCCTAGCCAAAATTATTAATATTTTTTCTGAAATTTCTGTCAAATGAGGTCGAAACCTTATTTGATGATACCATATTTCAACTTTTATAAAATAAAATAATCAACTGGCAAAAAAAATATTTAATATTATCATGTTTTGACGCTTCTGACTACACCTAACCCCTTAAGAGTCCTACAGAAATACACACTTAGGTATAAAGAAGGACAACAATCATTGGAAGTAGTTCGCAATTAAGACGAAATCCTCCATATTTGTTATCTATATCAAAATAAAAATATTCATCCATGTGATCAAATAATAGGTGAAATTGTAACTTCATTTTGAGACTCTCTTTATAGTCCAGGAACCGTTGTTTTTGCAAACAATTAAAACCCGGATAATGTTTCGTAGGTGGCTTGATTTTACCGAGACGTTCAACATTTTCCTCTGCGAAAACTATCGGACCAGGTAGCTAACAGCGCAAACATGTCGATCTGGTGATTATGAAAACTTTATTAATGCCATGTTTGAGGAGGTAGACACTCTTAAACCATTTTTTTTTGCTGGACAAATGTTTTAAATTATTTATAGAATAATATCAACATTTAGTTAGGAAAAAATTAACTGGGATTGAACAAGTTTCCACCAAATCAACGTGTTTGACACATGCGCAGTATGCCAACAAACTGTTCCCATCATTTTCGCAGAGGACAAAGTTCTCGGCAAAAGGAAGCCGCTTACAAAAATAATCCGGGTATTGATTGATTACACCAAAGGCCCACAGCTCCCGGACTATTACAAGGATATAGCAGAATTTGAAATTTCCGGATTCCTGATAAATACTTATAAATGTTATACAGGGTATCCCAGAAGTCGACGTCAGGCCGGAAGCGGATGATAGTTCTTGTCAAGATAGTTATTAGAAAAATATTAAGGAAAAATTTGGTAATGTAATTTCAAAATTGTAGGCATTTAAAGAAAATCAAGAAAATCTTTACCTTCTGATGGTTTTTCAATTCGCATTTCTACAAAACTTAATTTTTTGAGAATTTTATTTTTGCTACGTGATCCTGAATAATGTGTCTGTATATTATTGCCCAAAACGTCATGACTTTGGCCCCTGTTTGGAGCAAAATGTTACTTTTTGCCGCATTAAATATTCAAAGCTCATATTTTGTCAAATTTCAACTGTCTGTACTGAAAAAAAAATGTACTACGCTAGTTTGGCAAGTAACTCTTAAAGTTTATTAAGGATTCCAAAATGCTATAACACTTGTTACTTATTCTGAAAATTTCTCGTCTGAGAACTAAAGGTGGTTACTTTGAGTTCTTTATTTGAAACAGATGAAGAGAGTTAAAAAAAAGCCCACGGTATCTAAAAGTACTGCACACAGAATATTGAACAAAAAAAAATAGTTACACCCGTATCACATTCAGAGGGTATAAACTCTACAACCCCGAGATTACCTCCCAACAGTTAACTAGGGAGCGGTGAAAGAAAAAAGTTTACTCAAGACCTATCGAAAATGTATCTGAGCTACGGCGAAGAATAATGAAAGCCATTCATCGTGTGTTTCTTTTTGTTTTTTTTTCTTGTTTCAATTATTTTTTTCTCATCAGTACTGTTAATCACAAAGTCGCTTAATTTTAAGCATTTCACATTTAAAATGTATATTTTTTTGAGTCCCTATAGGTATGTTCATTGAAAAAGTTTACCGAATCACATAGTAGAATAATTAGCTTTCTCTCGAATTCAAACAAAAATCTTACAGTAACGGCCTCAATTAAAGTCTTGGCTAGACTAGAATCAATTGAAGTTTTTAGGAAAAATTTGTTCGAAAATGGGTTTCTCAGCAGAAAAAATTCTAGCCGAATCTTGTAGAATTACTAGCAATTGTTGTATCATTTTGGAGTTCCCATTAAATGCGCCAACTTTTACAGATACTTGCCGAACTAGCGTAGTACATTTTTTTTTCAGTACAGGCAGTTGAAATTGGATAAAATATGAGCTTTGAATATTTAGTGGGACATAAAGTAATATTTTGCTCCAAACAGGGGCAAAAGTTATAAAGTTTTGGGCAACAATATACAGACGCATTATTCAGGATGACTACAAAAAAATTGGCAAATTGGCAAAAAATCAAGATTTGTAGAAGTGGGAATTAAATAGCCATCACAAAGTATAGATTCTGGCGATTTTCTTTAAATGCCTATAATTTTGAAATTACATCACCTAATTGTTTTTAAATATTTTTCTGATAACTTTCATGACTTGTAATATCACCCGCTTCCGGCTTGACGTCGACTTCTGGGACACCCTGTATAAAAATTCAACTAGATATCAAACATTCCTTTTTGGGTTGAAAATATTTCACCACTTTATTTCTCTATTTTGAATTCATAATTCCATATTATTGAAAAAAGTTTGATATTTTGGTTGTTTCTTGTGGAATATGTGCATTCTCAAGAATTGAAAAGAAAAAGTGGTCATTCCGTTTCGAATATATGACGTTTCTGGATTCTGTAGTTTTTCATGTCAAACATGATAGGTGTAAAGAGTAAAGAATCCTCGTACAATGTACATTGAGATAGCTGGATGGGTGGGAAGTACACAGACAGCTAGCCGTTGCTGTAGGCCACATAGTCCTCCAGCCCTCTGGAGTCGATGGCCAAATTGATGCTAACATCTGTCACTAGTACTTTTCTTGTACAAAAATGAAAATATAAAATGATTAAAAGGTTAGAAGCAGTTTGAAAGATCGACTCTTGTTGGGTTGGAAAGCTCCCAAAGACTCTACATCAGCGAGCAAATACAAGAAACGAGGCATTCGAAAATGTAACACAAATAGAAATCGCTGCACATTTACATCGATTCAAACAATTCATTAAAATCAAAAAAATTGAGGACTGTAAGGCAGAGAAAGTTTGGGGCAAAATCTTAACGCTTTTATTGTTATGAAGTGCTGATGAGGGTTTCGATGGGACATACCAAACAAACATTGTGGTCAAACATAACGGCAACTGCTTGTACGTCCCTCCGGGTATCTTCAAGAGCACATGCAAGATAGACATTACGTGGTTCCCCTTTGATGATCAACACTGTGACATGAAGTTTGGTAGCTGGACCCATGACGGTAACCAGGTATTACTATTTTCTATACATGTATATTTTTTTGTTGCTACAACATCACACGCTACACTGCACCGACATCTCGGGTGCTCAACCCCGTCATAAGGCACAGCCTGCTGATTGCGCCAATTTCAATCAGTTTTCTTGAACGGACCACTAATACACAATTCACTTGAATTTTTCTCTTCTACTCTAAATTCCATAGAATTCTTCAAATAATACCTGCTCGGAACTATTAGAAAAATGCGCGTCTAATCCTATATATTCACCCCTGGAAGAATCCCACCCCTGAATATCTGTCAGTATTCTAAAAAACATAAACTATCAACTCAGGTCATATGTACTTAAAATCATTTCTTTAATTCAAATGGTGGGAAGAGCTGAGCAAAACGGAATACTCAAGATTCATGACTTCATTATGCATAATATACATAACATCTGAATTTTATCGCAAAATTAACGGATATAAAAGATAAACATTTAATTAATTCATCCCATCATAGCTAGGACAAAACAAGATTATCATGTTTCTTAATATTGTTTATTAATAGAAAGGATAACTTTGACGAAATATTTTGTTTTTACCCTACCTTATGTAGGTAATTGTCTATACTATACTAACTGACAAAGAAACTGCAACACCCAGAAGGAGCTGTTTAAATTTAAATTTTTTTTTTGTAAAACATAGATAGTATAGCAAGGAGTAAATGATTAAAATTTGGAGAAAAAAATCGTGAAGGTTTTTTCATGTAAACATTTTTTCATCATTATTATTGTAGTCGTTTTTTGCAAATTTTTTTAAATTTTACAACAAACCAGCTGTTCGAGCAAATCCAAAGTCGATGTTTAGTTGCTACTAAAATGCCTAGAAACGTGTACGCTAAATTTATCGGCAGTTAAGTGAATTTGAAAGAGATCGAATTATTGGTCTACGGGAGGCGGGTTGTCATTTCGAGAAATCGCTAACCGTACGAACAGAAATCCAACTATTGTTATGAGATGTTGTCGAGTGTGGTTTGATAATGCCCAAAATCGAAGAAGAGTAGGCACCGGACGTCGAAGGGGCACAAGAGAAGTTCAAGATCGACGTCTAAGACTTATGGCTATTAGAGACAGATTTGCGACAACTCGATCTTTGGCTGATGAGTGGTTAGGGGTACAAGGCCATCCTGTTACTGTCCGAACGGTTTACCGCCATATAAGGTCTTTTGGACTGCAGCATTATCGACCCCATCTTGTGTTACCTCTGACGGTTGAGCATCGCCCTGAACGATTACCGTGGAACGTCAACATTGGAATGTGGAATAGCGGCATCAGGTCGTCTTTTCTGATGAATCTCAATTCTCCTTGGGTGTACATGATGGCCGAAGAAGGGTTAGACGACGTCGGGGAGAAAGACGTGAACCTCAGTTTGATATTGAGCACCATGTACAACGGACAGTTGGCGTTATGCTATGGGGTGCTATTGCACATGCAAATAGGTCACCTTTAGTCTTTATTCGAGGTAACATAACAGTGCTTTGTCACCTTCAAGAAATAGTGGAGCCATATGTTCTCCCTTACCTTAACCGGCTCGAGAATCCAATATTTCAGCAAGATAATGCTCGACCTCATGTTGCCAGAGTTAATTTAAACTTTTTTGAAGCGACCCACGTGAATCTTTTGCCATGGCCGGCCAGATCCCCGGATTTTTCGCCCATAGAGCATGTCATGGGTAGAAAGCTTGGAAATTTACCCCAGCCCCCACGGACTTTGGCGGCTCTGATACATGAACTACAGGTAGCTTGGGATAGTATCCCTCAAGATGAAATAGACCATCTTATTGCATCAATGCCAAGACGTGTTGGGGAGTGTATAGATAATCGCGGTGGACAAACACATTATTAACATATTTATTAAAAAAAATTGTGAACCCTTCGTTTTTTTCTTCAAATCGCAATCATTTTCTCCTTGCTATACATTCTATGTCTTATCAAAGAAAAATTAAAATTTAAACAGCTCCCTCTGGGTGTTGCAGTTTCTTTGTCAGTCGGTAGAGATCTCAAATAAATCGAAATAACCGTTTTACTCTGCTTCTTTCTACATATTCAGTGTAAGACGATTAGAAAAACTAAATTCAAGTAAATTGATTACTAGGTGCCTGACAATTCATCAACGCAGCTTTGCACCATGTATTTCAAACCACATGAACTCTAATTCATTGAACTTTTCTCTCATCTGCATGTATCCAAAATATATTTCAAAAATTTCACCTCGTCTTCAATACATCACAAAATGAGTACTAGTATGAAACGAAATATTCAAGGAAATTTTCACTAAGATAAGACTAACTATACTCGTTTATTAACAATATCACAATGAATGGTTTCGATAGGAAGGCAGCACAGCCTTCGTAACTACAAATACTAGTCAAAGTCAAGGATATTTCCGTATCATCTTAATTATTGTAGAAACATCTTCTGGTTCATCATTTTTTGTGTGTCAGAAATGCACATTTTAATGATTTTTTCTTAGCTTGCATTTCGTTTTCAAATAAATTAAACGGTTCTACGTAATTAAAAATGGAATTGGAACTTTCCCAGACAAATGAAAGGTCCTCCTTGCCTGTATCATCATGTTGAAAATATATTACTGGACCAACAGCATGGTTTCTTTAAGGGTAGAAGCGTAGAAACTAACTTGACATGTTTCCTGGAATATATTCAGGAGTGTTTTGACAATCATAACCAGGTAGATTATATTATATGGGTTGTGCTGGACAGATGAAACCCGCCCCTCCACTGCGACCAATCGGTCTATTGTGGCACACCTGTAGTATATAATCTATACTTCACCCACAAGCTCAAGTCTCTTGATGAGGGATATGAGTCTGGTGGGTGAGAACTTGTCCAGTTCCCTCAGTGTCAGTTTGTGGACTCGTAGTTCCTCCAATCTGATTCTGTCCCCAGCGGGGCAGTCACACATGATGTGTTCGATAGAGTCGTCGTCCTCCAGGCAAAGTCTACACTCAGAGTCTTCAGTCAACCCCAGCGTATTGAGGTGTTTCCGGAGGCCACAATGGCTCGTATATACAGCTGTATGGATTCTCAGGTCTACCCTAGAGATTTTTTTGAGCCATTTTCTGGCTCTTTCAGCTGATGGGCCAGTAATTGTGGAGCGAGCATGTCTGTGTCCAGGTATGCTGCTCCAGATTTCTTGGACCTTGTGGTCCACCCATCTGTTGTTTTTCTTCGCCGCTGCTCTGAGAGAGATACCGCAGGCCGGTTCAGGTCCAATGAGCCCTATGGAAGCCCCCTTTGCTGCCAATGAGTCCGCCATCTCATTACCCTTTATGCCCGAGTGGGCCGGGACCCACAAGAGCTGCAGCCTGCAGCGCTCTCCAAGTTCAGCTAGTGTGGTCCGGCAATCCTGCACAAGCAGGAATTTGCAGTTGTATGAAGTCAAGGCCTTCAAGGCAGCTTGGCTATCCGATAGGATCTTGATTGATCCGTGAGCCCAACCTTTCTCAAGTATGAGCTTCGCACAGTGATCAATGGCGAGAATTTCTGCTTGAAAGACAGTTGCAAAACTACACAGGCTGATGGATTCACCCCTAGCAATTCTGCAACCGCTCCCACCCCTTGGGTGGCAGCGGAGCCATCTGTGAACCAGCAGGGACCCTCAAGCAGTCGGGTCTCAGAGACGGCCCAGTCGTCTCTGCTGGAAAACCAGGTAGATGCTTTTTATTCAGATTTTAGCAAGGCTTTTGACAAGATAGGTCATAGTACGTTGTTGACACAGACACCCAGGTGGGTGTCTGTGGCGGTCTTTTGCGTTGGTTGGCGTCTTACATTTCGAGGAGATCGCAATTTGTTATGGTGAATGGATATAGATCCGAAATATTTCTAGACACCTCGGGTGTTCCACAGGGCTCTCACCTGGACCCACTTCTGTTCTTAATTTACATCAATGACATATCGGATTGCTTTCGTCATTCCACGTTTCTTTTGTTTGCCGATGATCTGAAGCTTTTCAGAAGGATTTCGTGTCTTGAGAATTGCATATTGGTTTGATACTTCCTTATCTTCTTCAAGACCTAGACTTAAATGTGATTTTCTTTTTTTGTAGCTGCTCAGTTCTTTGGTGTTATTACAGACGATTTTCCTTTTTCTTCAATACTGTTGTGTGTTTATCCTGTATGTATTCCCATTTCTCAAATAAATAAACAAGAACGTGTGCCAAGGTGTGATATCACGTTTACTGGCACGTTGAAGGCTGTGGTTGAAGTGATTCAATTCTGTTAATTATCTGAAAACTTGACTACTTAATACTCTTGTGGGATATTTGGTTTAATATATTGTTTCATTCCATTATTTATAATGGCTTCTCATAAAAAAAAATCCTATTTATTACGTGACGAAATATTATTATCGGAAATATATATCCTGTGGGATATCATCATTATTTCAGGTAGTAATTTGTCCATTGATCCTTCATGATCTCATCTCGAAATTAATTTCACCTCAGATAAAAGATGAGTGGAGTGGAGTTGGCACATTCCGGTAACGAAACTGTTGCCCTCTAGTTCTATTCGTGCTAGAATGCGAGAGGTTTATTCAATGTTTGACTACCTGTTGCTCGCTTTCACGTGCTTCAACGCAAAATTCGCTGCATATCCAGCATTGCATTATCCGTCTTTACGTATTTCCGACTTCAATTTGCTTCTTCATGGAACAATCGATTCTTTACAAATAAAAATTTGGAGATGAATTAAGTCAGTTCCTATCCCCGTCAGGAAGGAATAACGAATCATTTTTCGTTTCTTTTTCAGCGAATGGGGAGATTGTATTTTGTGAAATAGAATATATTGTAGAGGCTTTCAGTGCAGATGCAGGACATTTTGGTGAGTCTACATCAGTGTTCGACATATGTCCTAACCTAACTATATTCGTTTAAGAAATACAGAATGTTTTATGTATTTTATCAAAAATTTCAATCGGCATAACTCTTGAACGCCTGCATGGATCTTCATGAAAATTTTAGGGAATGAGTATAGGCCTATGCGTAATATTCGCTCATAATAACTTGTTGATAACGCCGGTCCGGACTGAGAAATTTATTTCCTTTATTCCACATCTGTAAAACCGTGTACATCAAATTCTCAAGAAGTGAATTTTTTCTCAGAATCTACTGTAAATACTCTTTCAAACAAGACTATTGACAATAATGGCATGCTTCGTACCAATATTCTATGAACCATTGAATATTTGGAATTTTCAATTTATAATAAACGTGGACCTGTGAATCTCCGTTAATTCATATTGAATCAATTGAAATTCTCAGTGACATCACTTAATTAAAGTGATGCATCTTATTCAATCCAATACATGAATTTAGGAGTGCCACATTTGATTACCTATGTATCTGAAAACAGGAATGATAGAAATACTCATTTTCGAATTATTCATCATTGAAAATTCTTTTTTCGAATTATTGCAACACAGATGTTAGCATAATTGAAGATTTTATGCATAACAACCGAAAAAAAAATAAGTAAATGAATAATCGACCAGAAAGGCTAATGAAAGCAAATTTAATACAAGAGCTAGAAAGTGCCAAAAAGAAATAGGGTAATTTTCGAGAACAAATCACATTTTCATACCATTAATTCCCTTTTATAATTTTCACTTCAATGTTCAATATGTGTTTTGTCTCTATGAAATATTTGATTCTGCTACCATCTGTTTCAGTTATTCAAAACAAAGAGTTTCCGAATATAAATAATTCCAGAATGAGAATCTCTATCATTTGAATCATGTTTTCAAACACAGCAGTATTTTTTTTAACTCTTTTGGATAAAAAAACACACGGTGAAATATTCGTTGATTTTAACCATCAACAAATATTCTGCGTGAGCCAAGCTAGGTTACCTCATCGCTCAGTGTTCCCCCAAAGAGAAAAAGCGTCATTCAAGGTCAGACACGAACCGCGGTTTCATGGTTGTTCCCACTAGCGCACCTGGGTTAAAATCAACGAATATTTCACCGTGTGTCGTTTTTAGTTATTGGCAATTAGCCACAGTTCACCTCATTGTATGTTCATTTGGGTATTCTGAAACCCCGAATTTGTGTATTGGGTAAAATAATAACATTCCTGAAATCGTGATACTGAGAAATTTAATTCATTCAATATGTATTAATGGATATGTATTCGGAGGCCCGTGTTAATTTTGAATTGAAAATTCCAAGTATTCAATGGTTCATAAAATATTGATGCGAAGTGTGCCATTATTGCCAATAGGCTGGTTTGATATAGTATTTAGATAATAAGAAAAATTTCACTTATTGAAACTTGATGTACAGGGTGTTTTACAAGATGTGGAATAAAGAAAATAATTTTCTCAGTCCGGACCTGCGCTATCAACAAGTCATTATGAGTGAATATTAGGCATAGGCCTATACTCATTCCCTGAAATTTTAATGAAGATTCATGCTGGCGTTCAAGAGTTATGCCGATTGAAAATTTTTGATAAAAAATAAAACATCATGTATTTCTTGAACGACTATAGTTAGGACATATTTCGAAAACTGATTCAGACTCACCAAAATGTCCTGCATCTGCACTGAAAGCCTGTACAATCATTCGTGAAACACCCTGTAGATATAGTACAAAGATGAGTCTTCTCTTTATGATCGCAACTAATAAATTACGCAGGATGAGTCAACAGTTCTGAATCAATAAATAACTCTTGGAAATTTTGGGCTAGGAGAATGATTTTTGACTCTACAGGGTGGTCCAGATCGTAACCAAGAAACTTTAACCTCGTATTCTACGTCAAAAATAAGCCCTAGTTTGTCATATAAATATATGTCGAGAAATGCTTTCTCTCTGAGATACAGGGTGTTAAAATTATAGAAAAAAAAATGTTTTTTATTAATAACTTTTACACTTCTTAAAATATTTTTATGAAATTTGGGACAGAGGTTTTAAGGATCAAGACGCACTTTATGAATAAAATAATTTTTTTTTATTTCACTAGTGGTGTCATTACTGCATCGAGACTGAATATTTTTAGACAAAAAATGATACGCCACTGGTTTTTCCAACAATAAAATTTATTCTTGAAATCCTTATTTCATTTGAAGCAAATTCATTCTAATGACTTTTTGACGTACGAGGCACCGTTTCCGAGTAAAAAAATTAAACACTCTCATGCATGAGCAAATCGCTAACATTTGATATGGTACATAATAATAATACTCGTAATAATAAGACTATCTTTGTAAAAAATGTGTAATTACGAAAAAATAAGCGTTAATAACCACACTCAAATACGAATTTAAAGAAGATGTTCAAAGTAAAGGAAAAAAAAGCTTTTTTTTTCTAATAATTTTTACACCCTGTATCTCGGAGAGGAAGCATTTCTCGACATATGTTTATATGACAAACTAGTGCTTATTTTTGATGTAGAATACGCGGTTAAAATTTCTTGGTTAAGATCTGCACCACCCTGTATAGGAAGGGACGAAAATGGTGAAACACGATGAAACCATGTTTTTCAAAATGATAAGCTGTTCGATCAATTGTCCATTTTCCCGGTGGCAACGTCTTACCCTGCCACTGAACAATCCACTCGCATTTGTGGGAACTTGTGGATTTATGGTTTGAAAAGCGTTCTGGATTTTACTTTTCATATCTTCTACCGTCACTTTGCCTCTCTGGCTGTAAACTAGTCATTAAGATATTGCCGAACTCCACGACTTTTTTGAGGAGGTGCTCATCTTGCTGGAACCACATTCTTCGCACAAGGTCTTGTGGCAAACTATAAATATATTTCAGTAATTTACCTCTAAGCATCTCTAAATATCGTCCAGCATTGACCCCACTACACGCCTACCAATGATAGCACCCTATACGGTTAGTGACCACATGGCTATTTTCTTCTTCGGAGTATTAAATTATACTAAACGAAATTGCAGGAATACTTCGTTTTACATGATTTCTTCACTTTTCTTTATCCTTCATTGTCCTTTTGGAATTATTCGATCTAGTCAAGGTTATTATCAAATTTCAAAGATGATAATTCACTGACACTCCGATACAAAATACATTTTACTGTTCAACTGATAAATATTTAACATCCTTCCATACAATGTTGATAATCAATCTTCTGGCCAAAATTGATATTCACCCTCGCATAAATTCTCAAGAAGCTGAAAATTTACATGAATCCCCATCGATTTCATGTTCGCAAAAAAATGTTATGCAAAGTCAAAGATCACAAAGGTTTTTTGGATTCATTGGCGAAACGGTAAGTTTCCTGATGAAAATCACTTCAATGAAAATTTTAGATCATGCCATTATCTACAAAAATTTCTTCTACACTTTTTCTGCTCAGATTCACCATTTCTGAGAAAAAGCGATTCTAACATTTACCAAAGTACAGTATCCTCCAAAATATGCACACGTTGCCACGCCACCTATGAGGTATTGTGTTTTTTTTAACGTGTTTTCCCCGGTTGGCCTACTCCACAGTCTATTTTACTGAAGTAATGGAATGTAAGGTCTTATTATTATGCTTATTATTATGCTTATTCTTCTTCTTCATCTTCCTTCATTAACAGCTCGAAGTCTTCGACGAACTGTTTCAATCGAAACCAAAACACCAGTAGCGTTCAAAAGGCGCTGTTGCATGATTTGACAAGTACTCAAAGGCTCTCAACGGGTAGACTCGGTCAGAAACCGATCTTGTGCAGGAGTGGTAGATCTTGGGCGTCCACTTCTCGGTCTTTCGGTTACGTTACCAGTTTCTCGTTATCGATGGACGGGCCAGCAAACTATGCTTTCACTAACTTGAAAGAAATTTGCAACATCTCTCTGATTACGTGCTGCTTCGATCATACCAATAGCCTCATTGGCTTCATCCGCACTAAGTTTACGTCTAGCCCTTATTGCAAAACAAATTCGCAGATTTTGAATCAAACTGTAAGAACGTAAAACAATAATTGATCTAAAATTCGAAAAAAAATCGACAAGAACTTGCCTGAAACTGAGAAAAATATCAAACGAGTAGCAACACAAAAATTGAGATATAAAAGAGTAAATATTTGATTTCTCATAAATGAACGATTGGTGGACAACGATCGGCAACTTATGAAACGGTCACAAAATTTCTGAACTGCCTTAACTTTTGTGGAGCAGTATATTATGCGTCCAATGATGTACATTATAAGTAGTATTGCATATTATGTAGAAAACAACATTTAAATTTTATAATCGCTTTTCTCAGAAATGGTGGATCTTAGGGAAAAAATGCAAGGACAATTTTTGTAGATAATTGAATGATCTACAATTTGTATGAACTATTTTAACTTAAAATTAACCGTTTCGCTAAAAATCCAAAGAACCCATTTTCGTGAACTTTGACCTTGCATAAAATTATTCGCACACATTGTATCGACGCATACTTTCCACAATTTCTTCATAATGGTATCCCTTTCAACTTCTGGGGAATTTATGCAAGGGTACCCCTATATTTCGGGCTAACTTGACCGGACTATCATATTCAGCTGTCCTAACACAAATAGTGATAGTGATTGCCGCTACGATATCTTTAGACCTAGTGCACGCATAGAAGCTAGGTTTTCCGTTTTACATGTTAGAGATAGCTTAGGGCTAAAAAACTAAAAAACGCCTTCACAATTGCTGATTTGCAAAATTTTCGCGTTGCTCTCACCTACACGGCCTGTTTGGCCATATTTCACTTGGGAACCATGTGACTGTATCGTTAGATTCACTATTTTGCATGGAGCAAAGGTGGTGATGTATCTCCTGTTTACTTTGCATTCTACCAAATCAATCCTTCACCTTTTCTGCTTTTGCGACCATCATTTAAAATATTGGAGAGTAATATGCTTATTCAGTATTTTTAAATAATGGTTTCTACTGCCATAATTCGCCTGTGTACATCTTTTCCCAAACAACCTGTTTCCTGTTGTAAAGTTTTCAGCAGATACATTGAGTGGTCAGCTTCTGGCAGGGATGTGCAAACATAAAAAGAAAGCGCAATCTGTCGATTGTCTAATGATACATTGAAATCGCCTCACCCTATCTATAGCTTCGACACCACTGCTTAATGCTTTCAAGAACACAGATGCTCTACAACTTTAGGTTCACCATTGATATCTCCGGCACATTTGGGTGATCTCATTTTTCCATTCTCAATTTATGGGAATGTGGTTGATAAGAAAGAGTACCTTATGTTCCAGTACGATGGAATACCGTATTCATTGGGCATTTCTTCATGTCCTTTGGTCAGGTCAAAGGATAATTTTTTGAATATAATTCTGCATGTTGAAGATGCATGTATATTTTGCAATGGTCGACTGATACGTATTTTTTTTATCAAATCAATCAGCATGTATTTATTCGAAAGGTTCTTCAATAATTGTCTTGATATAAATATATAGGTACAGGTAGATTATTTACAGTTTTGAAGATATTTCCCAAATAATTAATTATTTTCCCTTGAAATGACAACCCATGATTTTACGTATTTTAGTGATGTATTTTTCGCCTTGTGTATAACCTCCACATTCAGTCAGAGTAGAAACAAAATTCTGTTTTCCATTATCTCGTTTGTTAAAAGTCAATTTTCATTGTGATCTCTTGCATGACATGCTTGATATTGCTAGAACGAAATTAAACTATGTGGTCTGAAAGACATTACGTAAATTACGAATGACGCTTTCAAAGAAAATTCCCTGTAAACACTATAACTCATCATTCATGTAGAAATTTATCACTTTTCCCTAGTAGAAAAATATTGAGATATCTTGCATCCATTACATGTACGAGTTTTGTGCAGCTTGATTTGGTCCTCAACTCTGAAGATGGAGGGGATCTTTCTGACTTCATTACTAATGGTGAATGGTATCTTATTGGTATGTACATATATTTCGATACGGTTCGTAATTAATAGGGCCAAATTGAATTTTTAGGTATGCCTGGAAAGAAGAACACCATCGTTTATCAATGCTGTCCTGAGCCATACGTGGATGTGACTTTCACCATCCAAATCCGAAGGCGCACTTTGTACTACTTCTTCAACCTCATAGTTCCTTGCGTACTCATCTCATCTATGGCGTTACTTGGATTCACGTTGCCTCCAGATTCAGGCGAAAAATTAACTCTAGGTACATTATCCCGACTGTGTCTTCCTGTGTCCTTGCATTGATGTACTTTTATTGCTAATATAGTGGGTGGTTTTGACTCGCAGTGTCATCCTGTACACGGCGACGAGGTGCCTGAGCACTTTCGACCATTCCAACCACATTATAAATGTTTATAAACGATACCTAGCAACAATAAACACAAGAAACTCGGCTACATGGACCATATCTGAACATACCTAACGTAATACATTTCAGGCATGTACGAAATACCTACTACACATCTACGTTTTCGTTGTTCGTGTTCGACAGCTGTTGACAGACCCAACCAACACTTTCAAAATTGCAAATCTTCGTTTCAGGTGTCACCATACTTCTTTCATTGACTGTATTTCTCAACCTAGTAGCTGAAAAGATACCAACTACTTCAGATGCCGTTCCGTTGATAGGTATGCTGGGAGCATCCTGTGTTTGACGCCCTAATGTCCCCTACGGACTGCCGGTTGATACTTGGAGGGCATTCACCATCATCCTATTATTTATTTCAGCATGCCCAGACCCATTTGTATCATCACCACCTCACCCTTTCAAATATCATTTATTGTCATTTACTTATAGCAACCGTATCCATCTGTGACTAACAACACAGATTATCAATTATATATACATATACATATTATATATATAGAAGTAAAGGTAAGTTTGGGACATCTCGGCACGAAACGACGTTGGATACCTCTCCTTCGACGATGACTTGGTCTTAGCCAGCCGCTACCCTTAATCCAGTCGTATTCAAGCTCTGTTCTGTTGCAGGAGTGACCATCTTGCTCTCGTTGACTGTGTTCCTGAACCTCGTGGCAGAAACGTTGCCACAAGTATCTGACGCCATTCCCTTGTTAGGTACAAATCGTTTCTTGTCTGACCTGCCTGTGCTGGCTACACCCTGAGTGCTGCCTGATGACATGTTGTTTCGTTTGTGTATATGTGACTGTTGTGTACGCGCGTGCTTTTATCTAATTTAGTTCTCGATTCGATCAAAGATGGAATGTTTTAGGGCATGGCTGAGACGGAGGGCGAAGTGCTGTAGTAAGGCGGTCAATGATGCCGCAAACATTTCCTCTTTGAATCGTTCGTTGAACCGGGAAGAGCCCGATACTTGGAACAAAAAGGTCTCATATTAGTCACTCACTGTATTCGTTATTTAGAGGAGGCGACACCGGTAGCTCAGTGGCGCCGTTTTGGTGCCGCGGCACAGGTTCCAGGTCAGACGGCTCGCGTGACGCACTGTCTGTTGCAGGTGTTACTATCCTGTTGTCACAGACTGTTTTCTCGCTGCTGGTGGCGCACGTGATAACCCAGACGTCAGACGCTGTTCCTCTGATAGGTTAGAGTCTCGGCTATTTTTTTTTAATACTAAAACACACACGGGCACGGGCGAGTGCGTGGTCCGACGTTGCCCATTTTTTTACTTGAGTAGGGCGGCGTCTGACGGCGCTCTGCATGCACCGCTGCTGCTCTACGACCACCGTCGACCGTAACGTAACAGCACTTCGCCCAACCAAGACCACACACATCTTCCGACTAGACAGTCAATAATTCTTTCTTCATTGTGTGACGGGTGAATGGTTGGCTACAACGACCGAGGCTAAAACCTAATCTATTAGATAACCTTATTACAGATGACCTACCAATTTCGACCACCTTGAAACTCCTCTGGCACCCTTTCCAATCCAACCACTTAGCCATAACGAAAAACAGACTCTGCATCCTTCAACCGGCTTCGACTTAGAGTTGGGTTTCAGGCCATGAAGTCGCAGCACGGATTTTTCTGCAAATCTAGTTCTTACTGCTAAGTACTCAAGCTCAGCGTCTCAGTGTGCTCGTACGCCGATTGATCACTCTTACATGCTAATGACCTTCTCACCTCCAAGTATCAAATGGCTCTGTCCCACTAGGAGTATCTTAATCTGTATGTTTTGTTGTTAATGTTTCATTTTCTTAATTGTTTGTACTTTAATATACCACTGTTTGTTTATGTTTATTTTTATTTTTGTTTTTAATGTTTATAAAATTTCGTTACCTCCTCGTTGACGTAGTAGCAACTATAGCATCTTGTAATAAGGAAAATCATGAGAATTAGACAAAATTTCGTTCGTGGACGTGCGGGGGTCTTGTCGCCCTGTACGATGATGATTCGAGACATCAAATTCCCGACAATTTTCAGATAATTATGATCTTCAAAATTCTCCTGGTGAAACTGATCAGTTAATTGCATGGAAACATGAACGAATACTCAATTGACACAATTGTAACAAGCATAGTTCATCGAAAATGAGTACCTACCGTTCTCTTCCATTCAATGAGACTGACAATTTTCCGGTCTTATGCCTACTATATCAACAATTATTGAATGAAATATGCACAAACGAAACATCCACAAATTTTACAATTATCTGATTACTACACTTGCATCCAACAATGTGCTTTGTCTTTCTTCTTATCTATTCTATAGCTTCCACCCTTTCTGAACCTGACGGACAAATAATAAACCAAAGATAGTTATTCACAAAACAGCAACAACGAATTACTAAGGCTCATGGTCAATGAAATGTTTACATCCTTATTTCAACAATAATCGATTTAAGAAGTCTGCTTCGCATATATCACCTTCGTTTCTCGATGTTGCTGTACTATACGTTGGCGGAATATACCCTTGAGGAGGGTACGATAGTAGTCCCTACCCTTATATTTATATGTACTACTCTGGTGTATATAACTGTAGTAGATCTTTTACTGTATAACCAGACTTCATCTAGTGTTTGGTGTGAGTATTGTAGCGATTCTGATGATGGTGTGTTTGTTTTCAATTGCCTTTATGACTGTATATATCAAGAGTAAAATATGGGCAAAACACTCAGCAAATATTAATCAGATTTTTCAATCTCATGAATATTATTCAGAGATGTGACATTTTTAAAATACAAGTATTTGAAATGCAAAATACAATATACCTATTTACATTTCGTATTTAAATACTTTATTCAGAAAAGCATTTTGTATTTTGCTTGAAATACCTTTTAGGACATCTTGTATTTGCAAAATGCAAAATAATTTTTGATAAACACGGTATCGTATAGCCATTAGCTTAAGGTCATGTTAGCACTATTAACGTACGACATTAATCTGTTAATCTGTTATTAGAAATGCTCAGGGATAAAAAAAAAGTTATATATTATTACGAGCGCATTTTTTTCGCATAGTACCTAATTTATTATAAGTTGTTCTTTAGACGTCAACCAATATAAAAAAAAACAAAACACAATTTGCTATGGAAATGCTGATGTCTGAAAAAATACCCTTTGTTGTATAAGATGATAAATTTTTCAAAATAAAAAAGCCATTTTAATCTCGATTATTCTCATAAAGAGAACTTAGTAACCTTTAGTTTTAAATTATTATAGCATTATTATATCGGACTGAATTGGGTTCAATTTTTTTAGCTTATCGATATCCCTTCTTCACTTCAATTACTCACTTAAATTGCTAGCTAATAATTAAATGAAGAAATTCAAAATTTATAAAAGTATTTTATTTAAATGTATAAGGAAAATACGTATTTTGCATTTAGTATTTCAAATATAATATTTGCTATTTTGTATTTGAAATAGAAAATAAAAAAGTAATTCCGTTTTGAATTTGAATACATCTTGTAAAGTATTTAGCATATCTCTGATATTATTTGCCCATAAATTAACTCCTGCTGAAAATGTAACCCACCCTATAGATTTAGATGTGTAGTAACCCTCTGTAGTGAGTAGTAATTAGTATATTATGTGTTTTTCAACACTCCATTATTTTCTCTTACTTTGAGGACGTTACAGGAACCTACTTCAATTGCATCATGTTCATGGTAGCTTCATCTGTCGTTTTGACGGTAGTGGTCCTCAATTATCATCATCGAAAGCCAGATATCCATGAAATGCCACAGTGGGTTAGTATAACTAGTTGTAAAAGTTCTGAGTTTAGACACGCTTGTTCAATTTCATTGAAATAGCATGACCGCAGACATGAAATTCCTAATTCCATCATGAAATTCGTTCGACAAGTTTGTTGTTGGAGTGCAATACAGTGGAGCAGTACACTGTAATCGTTGTAATATTTCGATATTTTGCCAATATCCCTAGCCATATAAATCCGTTTGAGTTTAAATCTAGAACTTAGCTGTAAAATTATAGTTTGATGGCTTTATTGATTTTCTAGTAATGCGGTATTCTCGAAATTTTGTATAAGTCTTTGTGTCTGTATTTTCCACCTAATCACCGAGCTGTAATTCTTTCAGATCAATATTTTTCAAGTTAGTGGGAAAACAAAATTTGAGATGGCTATAACTTCGAAACCACTCGGCGGATTAGGCCCATCAACGAATTTAACTAGCGCATTTGCACTCCAAACCTACCGTGAAAATGTTAACTCTCTAATACCCCTATTACACTATGCCTTTTTCATGTCTATATTTGCAGCTATTTTCATGGCTATTTGTTGATTGAATTTCCACCCAAATGAGTGGCACTATTACACCGCGTTTGTTTCAGGCAGTAATTTCAGAGCTTCAAACATTGAAGAAATTGACATATTTACCTCAAGTTCTTGTTTTGTTCGTATATTTTTAAAACAATACCATAGTATTTTAAGAATGTCTGAAGAAACGTTTAATATGGCTACTATATAGAGTGCAAATTCACATACAGAAAAAAAGACACTGTAATTCCAGAAGGCATTTCTTCAAAAACGAAATTAATAACTACTTTGTGATACTAGGCTACTGGTGCAAACTTCATATCACTCGGGGATAGCCGTCACAGATTATCTGGCCTTCGTGAGTTTAGTTAGTTTACGTCCTCAGAGTATTAAACATAAATTTATTATTGAATTTACGAAGGATACGATTCAAAGGATAGAATAAACTAGGTTATGTGAAGACGTCAAGTCAGACATATAAATATTATGTTGGTAGCCATGACATTTCGAAGAAAGGCTTGAAATCCCCACGATTCAGGGGGAACAAATAGAGCCAGTTCTATTTATTTTCAAGCCTGAAACAGTCTACAAAATAGTCCCGGGCGCATGCGTATTTCTTCAAAATTTCAGGCGCAGTCCGTCAGGCTGACAAAAAGGCACGATAAAGGCATAGTGTAATAAGGGTATAACTAAATCATTGCGTTCGAGAGTAATCGCGGCGTGCTCTTCATCATTGAGCCGAAACTAATCGTTTGAGACCATTCTCGGCCATAGATTCGAAAATTACAGACTCCTGGGCTAATTGATTATTAGCATTATGTTCGGGTGAACCAGAGCGCCAAAAAGACGAAAACTAAATATTTTCCGCATTTCGTTCTGATATCAACCGATCAACTACTGTTTCAGATCAAGACGGTTTTTCTGCAGTGGCTCCCCTGGATACTACGCATGAGCAGGCCTGGAAAAAAAATCACCAGAAAGAGTATTCTGATGAATAGTCGTATGAAAGAATTAGAACTCAAGGAGCGTTCCTCAAAAAGTTTGCTAGCCAATGTGCTGGACATCAATGACGACTTCAGAAACGTATCTGGTGGCAACAACTCTTCCATGACAACAACCCTTGGTGGCGGCTTCATACGGCAACCTACAACTATAGAAGACGCTGCTTTGCCGAATAGTGGTAACCAACGGGACTTGCAGAACATTCTTCGCGAATTGCAGTTTATCACAAACCGCATGAAGAAATCGGACGAAGAAGCTGAGGTGATAAGTGACTGGAAATTCGCTGCTATGGTCGTGGACCGGTTTTGTCTGATAATATTCACGATGTTCACTATTATAGCTACTGTATTCGTTCTTCTTTCGGCACCTCACATCATAGTGCAATAGGACCAGGCTGAATTTACACTCAAGGACTCCCTTATGGTCGAAGCCATTAGTCTGATGCTGTAACCTGACATCTAAAGGAACTTTTGAACTTAAAAGGCAGGCATCGGTGTGCAGGATACTTCGCACAACGTTGTTCTAAGTAAAAAGGTCGATCGTGTTGATTATCTAACGAATACAATCAAACTTTATGGATTCGTAATCAATTAATGTACCTATTGCATAATCCATTGTAGTTTAGACGTAATCAGGAACATGGGCTTCGGCAATCTGAGGCTATAATACTTGGAAGAGGGGAGAATTCAGATAATTTATAACTGTCTGAAACTGTATTTTATCGGATGATCCAATCAAAAATTTTGTTCTCTAAATTTAAGTACCCGAATATCTTTGAAAATGTAAGTGAGGAAGAAACAACTCTTTCGAAATAAGAACTTTACAAATTGATAATTTTGATATGAGAATAGAATATCTAAGCTCCTATATTCATGGATAAATACTTGAAGTGGTCCATTTTTTATTTTTATACAGTGAAAAAAAACTTCATTCATATTTCACATAATGAAAAAGGACCAAAAATTTCCCACCCGAATTTAACTGAAATTGAGTATAACTCCATGATTTTTCGTCGACAAAATCTACAATCAAATATTTGTATTTCATATATCTCACTCTTCTACACCTTGAAGGAATAATTGATTTTATACCTCTATATATCTATCCTAATATTTGTCAAATACATAGACCAAATGGCAATTCATCTAACAATAATTAACAATCAAATATATATATACCAGTTTATACCTAAAGCTCTATTCTAGATTAAGAAGGACAGCGAGTGATTGTTTTGGAAGTCGTATTGATTCAGCTTCTTATAAGATGATTTCAAATAAACCATCAGGTAAGAAGCTCAAATTTAAAATGAAATCTTCCCTCGTCGAACTTTCTCATTCTCGTCTTTTAAAATCCAGTTGAGTAGCCCAACGGTGCAGAAAAGCTACCCAACTTGATGCTCAAAATGTTCAGGGTAAGGTAAAAATGATTAAGTTCAATAAAAAAATCAGACCCTTATTTTTCTCAGCCGACACTGGCGTTTGCCCATGTTCTAGAATTTTCCAAGAAATGTTGTTCAAAAACATGATCGAAGTAAGAGTTGATTAACTCTTTGAAAGTAAAAATATACACGTGCAGTCGTGGTGAACAATTAGATTAAAATGTGCCAAGCATGGTTCTTTGTGTATATACCTACCTATTTCATTCAGACGATTAAAGTAAATGTAGACGTATTTAAAATGAGCTTTGTGGGTGGATGAGATGGAAGTTAGATGGAAATTAGATATGTATATCGTGGTAATGTTCTTTATACTTTTATAATGCATATTTCATTCGTTAGTATATTGTTAAATTGTTGTAACATATTCCAACTGCTGAGCAGTTTTTTGTTGGGAACAAATTTAATGTAAGTCGGTAAAGAGCTAGGACGACCTTTTTCCTTAGTAAATAGATAATCAACGACAACATTACTTTTCAATGGTCTAGAAAATCTACATTGGGTACCTGAACTCTGGTGCAATTTATCCGGAATCAAAAGAAAAAGGAAGTTGGTTCGCCCTTTATAATAAGAGTCCACTTTAGAAATAATTGTGATCAACTGGCAAGTTATTTGATGATGAAAACCTTTAATGATCAGTTATAGATTATTAGTAAATATAATATATATTTTAAAGAACCGTATTAACCGGTGTAAGTACTCGTTTTGTACTCAGTGATCGTCAGCGGGCGACACGTTCAAGCCGGTCGAAAAATGGACGGTAGCCCGCTGAAAACCTGTGCGATGACTTGTGCTCGGCTCAATTTTACATGCTCACAATCATTATTTCAGAAGAATGATATCTGATTGTCTTCCTATTATTACTTATTTCGTATAGTGTTTTTTAAAGTTTCAAGCCTAGCACACGTCAGAATCCATTTTATATCACGTACCATTTTTAATATCATATTTGAACAATTGGAATTATAATGCAACTTTCTAAACCGCAGTCGGTTAGGTGATATGATAATGTCCTGGTCAAATATTGAAATCAAGATCAACTGACATCTATCACACGCGTTTTCGATTAAATCTTAGGAATTTCTTTCGGCATATTTCGGAAATACCTAAAATACCATTGAATCGACCCATATCCTTTGGCAGAATAGGAATTGCTCACACGATCCGCACTTACTGCAGGGGTAAAGACTATTTCTGTTAAGGTTTGACCTTTGACTACCAAATCCAGACATGCACTTCAAAAATGAGGAAAGAACGAACGATTGCATACCTACTCGAAAGCTCTAGAATTCGCGAATTGCATTGTCCACTTTCATTAGTTTAGATCGCCGACATAATAGTCGATCTTTAGTGAAAATATATCAGTAATACTAGAGTTAATATCCATGAGCTTAGTTTTGTTTTAAAAACCAACTGCTCAAATAAATTCAATTTTGCTACCATATTTCCTAATGAAACTTAATTGTGTCCGCTGAATGAGCAAATTAAAACATTAACTGTCAAATCAGAACAGTTTTTAATTTAAACCTTTATTTATAGCCTGTAACCCCAATAATATTCGTATTCATTTTGCTACCATTTATTATTTCATCACATATAATCATTCATTGTGGAAGTTATGTCGAAATAAATCAATATTTTGCATATTGCCTTCTTATTTTTCATTCCAACAAATACCTACTAATATTTCATCCAACAATGGAAGTTAGAAAATACAACAAACCTCTGGAGCTCGCAATAGGAATGTCATATTCTCGTTACATATGTGATATCTTGAAGAACTCCGCAATAGATATTTATTTTTCTCTTTATACTTGCGACATCTTGAGGAACTCCGCAATATACATTTATTTTTCTCTTTATACTTGCGATATCTTGAGCATGTCCGCAAAAGAAAGTCTTATCGTTATATTTGCGATGACTTGAAGAGCTCGCAACAGGAAAGTATTATTCAGGGGCGGCTGCTGAGGGAGGGCTGCGGGGTGCCACCCCTCCTAAAAAAATGACGTACATACATAAACAATTAATTTGTATATTTCATATTCATGCTTTTGTCTTCAAACTGGATTCAATTAGAATTAAAACATTTTTACCTAGCCATCATCTATATTTCACATTAACATTTGCGTTAAGCGTGCGCATATACTATGAACGACGAGCCACCGCAGTCCACACTATGCTGGGGGAGCGGAATCTCCAAAGCCCAAAGCTTAAGCGCCGGTTACCATGGAAACGGCAGACGTCGCCAATCGGAGACCAGGCTAGTCCGCTAGTTCTACGCAGTTCTCAGTGAAGATTTGGGTGCGGAAATAGGAGCCCAGAGAGGAATAAACCGAATATATAATAACATAGCCAGGCTCAGTACTAGTACTAGTAGTAAAGCAAAATAAATGCATCCCTATAGAATGATACCTACCTACTCAGGAGCTCATGGAAGACGATTTTGATAGGAGAACTAATTTTTGTGAACAAATGATGGACATGTTGGATAACAATATTATCCAACTAGTAGACGTTTTGTTTTCTGATGAGCGCACTTTTTCTCACAACGGCCATGCTAATCGTCAGAATTGCCACTACTGGTCTACCGAAAATCCTCACTGTATGAGAGAGGAGCACACGCAATTCCCTAAAAAGGTTAATTGAGCAGGAAATGTTCGAAACCATATTATAAGCCCCTTTTTCATTGAGGGTAATTTGAATGGCGATAATTACTTAGCACTACTTAAAAATTATGTCGTTCCTACTTTGACAAATTTATATCCTGATCAAGAAAATCCTCAAGTTCCACGGAATACGATATGGTTCCAACAGGATGGAGCACCACCACATTACCAACGCAATATTTGCGAATCGGTGGACAGGAAGGAGAGTAACGATCGAATGGTCAGCGCGATCCCCTGATCTTAACCCATTAGATTTCTTTTTATGGGTTTATGTGAAGAGCATTTTGTGTGCTAAACTAAACCCCTTGATTTGAATGACGAATTATAACGAACTCAAATGTCGCAGTAAGATGCACAACCTACCGTAAACATTGCAAGTTACTATGTCTTTCCCTTCTAAAGTAATCGTGGTATAAACAATATTATTTCATAATTTTCTAGTGATACGATCATTACAAAATTTCACAAACATCTTTGCGTTGATATTCTACAACTGCTCGCCAAGTTTCATTTCGATTGGATCTATATTCTTTGAGTTATCGAGAAAACAATATTCCAGATGGGTAGGTAACTCCTTGGGAAAGACTTAGGGGGGTCAGTATAATCATTATCATGTCTATAGCACGCGCGCAAATGCAGATTGACACTATAAAAGAAAAAGGCTAACAAAGCATTGAAGTGGAGCTTTCTGCTTTGGAGAGTGTGCTGTAGACGTGATTATTATTATTTATTTTTTATATTTTTGATAATCATACATTTTTTAACCCGCAATATCTCCCAACATATCCCACCACTTTCGAAAAGTTGATCGAAAAAAGTTCAAAGGGTATAACCTTCTGAAATTATCATTTTCATCAACCCTTTGTATCTGCCGAATTACTGATCAGAATTTGATTAAATTTGGCATGGATACTGTCCTCTGTCAGTTCTTCCGATGTACCGATTTTGAGCCCCATCCAATCACTTTCGAAAAGTTGATCGAAAAAAGTTTAAAGGGTATAACCTTCTGAATTCATCATTTTCATCAACCCTCTGTATCTCCCAAATTACTGATCAGAATTCCATTAAATTTGCCACAGATACTAAACTCTGTCAGCTCTATTGATGTACCGATTTTGTGTCCCGTCCGACAACTTCCGAATATTTGATCGAAAAATGAACAAAGGGTATAACATTCTGAATTTATCATTTTCATCAACCCTTTGTATCTGCCGAATTACTGATCAGAATTTGATTATATTTGTAATGGATACTGTCCTCTGTCAGTTCTTCCGATGTACCGATTTTGAGCCCCATCCAATCACTTTCGAAAAGTTGATCGAAAAATGACCAAAGGGTATAACCTTCTGAATTTATCATTTTCATCAACCCTTTGTATCTGCCGAATTACTGATCAGAATTTGATTAAATTTGGCATGGATACTGTCCTCTGTCAGTTCTTCCGATGTACCGATTTTGAGCCAGTTCAAAGGGTATAGTCTTTGCTATTTTTCTAATTTCGAAGGCTGTCGGATCGGGCTCAAATTTGGCACATCGAAAGAACACGTAGGTCGTATTATCTCTTCCAAATTTCATTGAATTCTGTTAAATATTTCGGGAGATATGGGGGTTTAAAAAAATCGATTTTTTCGACAAATTTTTCAATTTCTTTAAACCCCTATATCTCACGAAATAATGAACAGAATTAAATAAAATTTGGAAGAGATAATACGACCAACCTGTTCTTTCGATGTGCCAAATTTAAGCCCGGTCCGACAACTTTCGAAATTCGACAAAAGAGCAAAGAGCTATTTGCTATTTTTCTAATTTCGAAAGCTGTCTTATCGGGCTCAAATTTAGCACATCGAAAGAACACGTTGGTCGAATTATCTCATCCAAAGTTCATTGAATTTTGTTCAATATTTCGGGAGATATGGGGGTTTAAAGAAATCGATTTTCTCGACAAATTTTTCAATTTCTTTAAACCCCTATATCTCACGAAATAATGAACAGAATTGCATGAAATTTGAAAGAGATAATATGATCAACCTGCTCTTTCGATGTGCCAAATTTAAGCCTGGTCCGACAACTTTTGAAATTCGACAAAAGAGCAAAGACTATAGTCTTTGCTATTTTTCTAATTTCGATAGCTGTCATTTCAGGCTCAAATTTAGCCCATCGGAAGAGCACGTTGGTCTAATTAAATCTTCCAAATTTCATTGAATTCTGTTCAATATTTCGGGAGATATGGGGGTTTAAAAAAATCGATTTTTTCGACTAATTTTTCAATTTCTTTAAACCCCTATATCTCACGAAATAATGAACAGAATTGCATGAAATTTGAGAGAAATAATACGATCAACCTGCTCTTTCGATGTGCCAAATTTAAGCCCGGTCCGACAGCTTTCGAAATTCGACAAAAGAGCAAAAGAGTCTTTGCTATTTTTCTAATTTCGAAAGCTGACGGATTGGGCTCAAATTTTGCACATCGAAAGAGCACGTTGGTCGTATTATCTCTTCCAAATTTCATTGAATTCTGTTCAGTATTTCGGGAGATATGGGGGTTCAAAGTAATCGATTTTTTCCATCCGACTCCGTGGTAATAATCATCGTCCTTTAAATATTTTTGCTCCTCACTTTAGATGGTGCAGGCAGCTAAAGATTCAACGGCAAGTATTTTGTGTTGCCTGACCGATTTATCCCAACGCCCCGACCAGTCTTGGATTGCATTCAACCTTGAGCCTTATAATAAATCGGTCAAGCAACACAAAATACTTGACGTTGAATCTCTAGTTGCCTTCACCATCTAAAGTAAGGGGCAAAAATATTTAAAGGTGGATGATTATTACAACGGAGTCCGACCGAAAAAATCGATTTCTTTAAACCCCCGTATCTCCCGAAACACTGAACAGAATTTAATGAAATTTGGAAGAGATAATACGACCAACCTGCTCTTTCGATGTGCAAAATTTAAGCCCGGTTCGACAACTTTCGAAATTCGACAAAAGAGCAAAGAGCGAGACTTTGCAATTTTTCTAATTTCGAAAGCAGTTGGATCAGGCTCAAAATTGGCACATCGAAAGAGCCGGTTGGTCGTATCATCTCTTCCAAATTTCATTGAATTCTGTTCAATATTTCGGGAGATATGGAGTTTTAAAGAAATCGATTTTTTCGACAAATTTTTCAATTTCTTCAAACCCCTGTATCTCACGAAATAATGAACAGAATTAAATGAAATTTGGAAGAGATAATACGACCAACCTGCTCTTTCCATGTGCCAAATTTAAGCCCGGTCCGACAACTTTCGAAATTCGACAAAAGAGCAAAGACCATTATAGTCTTTGCTCTTTTTTCGAATTTCGAAAGTTGTCGGACCAGTCTCAAATTTGGCACTTCGAAGGAGCAGATTGGTCGTTTTATCTCATCCAAATTTCATTTAATTCTGTTCATTATTTCGGGAGATATAGGGGTTTAAATAAATTGAAAAATTCGTTGAAAAGATCGATTTCTTTAAACCCCCATTTCTCCCGAAATATTTAACAGAATTCAATGAAATTTGGAAAAGATAATACGATCAACCTGCTCTTTCGATATGCCAAATTTGAGCTCGATCCAATACCTTTCGATATCCGAAAAATAGCAAAGACTATAGTCTTTGCATCATCGAAAGAGCAGATTGGTCGTATTATCTCTTCCAAATTTCATTTAATTCTGTTCATTATTCCGGGAGATATAGGGGTTTAAAGAAATTGAAAAACTTGTCGAAAAAATCGATTTATTTAAACCTCCATATCTCCCGAAATATTGAACAGAATTCAATGAAATTTGGAAAAGATAATACGACCAACCTGCTCTTTCGATGTGCCTTATTTGAGCTCGATCCGACACCTTTCGATATCCGAAAAATAGCAAAGACTATAGTCTTTGCTCTTTTTTCGAATTTCGAAAGTTGTCGGACCAGTCTCAAGTTTGGCACATCGAAAGAACAGGTTGGTCGTATTATCTCTTCCATATTTCATTTAATTCTGTTCATTATTCCAGGAGATATAGGGGTTTAAAGAAATTGAAAAATTTGTCGAAAAAACCGATTTCTTTAAACCTTCATATCTCCCGAAATATTGAACAGAATTCAATGAAATTTGGAAGAGATAAGACTACTATAGTCTTTGCTATTTTTTGGATTTCAAAAGGTGTCGAATGGAGCTCAAATTTGGCACATCGAAAGAGCAGGTTGGTCGTATTATCTCTTCCAAATTTCATTTAATTCTGTTCAATATTCCGGGAGATATGGGGGTTTAAGAAAATCAATTTTTTCCAACCGACTCCGTGGTAATAATCATCGTCCTTTAAATATTTTTGCCCCTCACTTTAGACGGTGCAGGCAACTAAAGATTCAACAGGAAGTATTCTGTGTTGCCTGACCGATTTATCTTAACGCCCCGCCCATTCTTGGAATGCATTAGATTTGCGCCTTATAATAAATCGGTCAGGCAACACAAAGTTGAATCTCTAGTTGCCTGCTCCATCTAAAGTAAGGAGCAACAAAGGCGGCGCCTTATAATAAATCGGCTAGGCAACACAAAATACTTCCCGTTGAATCTTTAGTTACCTGCACCATCTAAAGTGAGGAGCAAAAATATTTCTCAGTCTCAAGTTTGGCACATCGAAAGAACAGGGGGTCTATTCTCGACCATTCGCAATTTTAACGATCGGTCGCATATGCTTTATATTTCTATAGAGATGCGCACGATCGTGCAAATTGCGAATGGTCGAGAATAGACCCCCAGGTTGGTCGTATTATCTCTTCCAAATTTCATTTAATTCTGTTTATTATTCCGGGAGATATAGGGGTTTAAAGAAATTGAAAAATTCGTTGAAAAGATCGATTTCTTCAAACCCCCATATCTCCCGAAATATTCAACAGAATTCAATGATATTTGGAAAAGATGATACGACCAACCTGCTCTTTCGATGTGCCAAATTTGAGCTCGATCCAACACCTTTCGAAATCCGAAAAATAGCAAAGACAGTCTTTGCTCTTTTTTCGAATTTCGAAAGTTGTCGGACCGGTCTCAAATTTGGCACATCGAAAGAGCAGATTGGTCGTATTATCTCTTCCAAATTTCATTTAATTCTGTTCATTATTTCGGGAGATATAGGGGTTTAAAGAAATTGAAAAATTCGTTGAAAATATCGATTTCTTTAAACCCCCATATCTCCCGAAATATTTAACAGAATTCAATGAAATTTGGAAAAGATAATATGACCAACCTGCTCTTTCGATGTGCCAAATTTGAGCTCGATCCGACACTTTTCGAAATCCAAGAAATAGCAAAGACTATGTCTAAGTCTTTGCTCTTTTTTCGAATTTCGAAAGTTGTCGGACTGGTCTCAAATTGGGCACATCGAAAGAGCAGGTTGGTCGTATTATCTCTTATAAATTTAATTTAATTCTGTTCATTATTTCGGGAGATATAGGGGTTTAAAGAAATTGCAAAATTTGTCGAAAAAATCGATTTCTTTAAACCCCCATATCTCCCGAAATACTGAACTGAATTCAATGAGCTTTGGAAGAAATGATACGACCAACCTGCTCTTTCAATGTGCCAAATTTGAGACTGGTCTGACAACTTTCGAAATTCGAAAAAAGAGCAAGCTGTCGGATCAGGCTTAAATTTGGCACATCGAAAGAGCAGGTTGGCCGTATTATCTCTTCCCAATTTCATTGAATTCTTTTCAGTATTTCGGGAGATATGGCGGTTTAAATAATCGATCTTTTCGGTCCGATTCCGTGGTAATAATCTTCGTCCTTTAAATATGTTTGCGCCTCACTTTAGATGGTGCAGGCAACTGAAGACTCAACGTGAAGTATTTTGTGTTGCCTGACCGATTTATCATAAGGCCCTGCCCACTCCCAGAATGCATTCGACCTTGAGCGATTCTTAGCACAGGACTGCATTCAGCCCTATGGCCGAGGAAGTGTTTTGATTTACGGAGCTTTTCAACTTCATTTCATATTTATAATTATAAACTAAATTTAAACTCTTTTGATTTGAAAATAAGGTGGAAATAAGACAATTCATTTCATTAATTATTTATTTGGAATTAAACAACAATTTCAAACATTTCAGATAGAACTTTGACGCTCATTCAATGTTCACAATGTTCACACTTTTTATGTTACAATTCTTCAATAAATTCTTCCCATAGTGCCTTGCTCATATCCACGACGATGGGGTTTGCTCTTCTTGAATTGTCTGTAAAGAAGAAATGAAATATATAAGAAATAATAATCTACCATATAATTAATGTGTTGTTTACGTGATAAATCATGCCTGGATACAGAATATTTGTGAAAATTCTCAACCATTTTAATCATCGGAAGATTAATTCCCTTTATTATGGTTCAGTACCAATTAGTTCAGGACATTTAAAGATTATTTAGAGTGCATTCATTTTATCTTCCACTTCTGTTGAAGCCACTCGTGGAACACCTCAAGAGGGAGTAACATCTCCCCTTCTTTGGAACCTGGTAGTGGATGTGCTCCTCAACAGGCTAACAGAGCACGGCTTCGAGTGTATAGGCTATGCCGATGACATAGCCCTAATAGTCAGAGGAAAATTTGAGGACACCTTGTGTGACTTACTACAGGAGGGCCTCAGAATTATCAAGCAGTGGCGCTTGTCCGTGGGGATGAGCATAAGCCCGAACAAGATTACAGTGGTTCTGTTTACTCGGAGAAGGAAACTTCCAGCTGTGAGATCCCTCTTTCTGAACGTAGATATTATAGAAGGGAAGTTTGAAGTTAAATATCTAGGGGTAACACTAGATAGTAAACTTGTGTGGAATAGGCATCTTGAAATCACTGCTAGCAAAGCAAAAAGGCCATAATGGCGTGCAGAAATATAGCAGGTAAGACTTGGGGCTGCAACCCTAAGATACTCCGATGGATGTACGTCATGATTGTGAGACCCATAATCACGTATGGGGCAGTAGTCTGGAATACAAAAATAAGCCAGAATAGTAAGAGGCAACCCTTCGACAAAGAACAAAGACTTGCCTGTGTGTGTATCACTGGAGCTATGGGAACCTGTCCTACCAGGGCACTTGAGATTATCAGAAATCTCACACCCCCTTCATCTAGTGATAGACAAAATGGCCCATGAAGCCATTCTCAGAATATCTAGGGAAGGAACAGATATCAGAGTATTTAAAACGAGAAAGCCTGGTCCTCTCTTACCAGGTACATTTCATCAGCCAATCTTAATGAGATGAAATGATTAAGAAAGTGAGCATCGAAAAGAACTTCACTACGATGATAGGTATGAAGAGAGACAGGGACAGGGAATCCACCGCACAAGTTCTTAAAAAAATGCCATTAAATGGTACACAGACGGTTTAAAAACCAATATAGGAGCTGGCGTATATGGGACAGGTACCAAATGCTCACTTTTGCTAGCTCCTATCCGAGCGTCTTTCAGGCAAAAATACTTGCAATAGAAAGATGTGTGGAAATGGACCAGAGAAAAAATTAAACGTGTGATATAGCAATCTATTCTGACAGTCAAGCTGCTATTAAAGCTCTGAGCTCCCATGTTATCAAGTCTAAGCTAATATGGGAGTGCTGAAGAAAAATTAATGAAGTTGGCAAGAGCAACAGGGTCTCCTTGGTCTGGGTTCCTCATCACTCAGGAATTAAGGAAAATGAGGAGGCCAACTCACTTGCCAAAAAAGGAGCACGAACCCCTTTTATTGGCCCGGAACCCTACTGTGGGGTAGGCAGATACACCTACAAAAGTGAATTTTGTATGAGAGGTATACTCTGGAGATCTCTCCCAGGAATGTATCACTCCAAAAAGTTCCTCCGGAACTTTGACACTGTCAGATCCAACAAGTATATGGATCTCAGTAAAGATATGCTGCATCTCCACTGGTTTCCTCACAGGGCACTGCAGCCTTAGGAAGCATATGATGAGATTAGGGCTAGCAGAAACTAACGAGTGCCGATTCTGTTGGGAGGAGGATGAAACTCCTGATCACCTGATTACGGAATGCCGGGCCATCTAAAACCAACGCAACCAATGCTTTGGGCAAGAAATCTGCAGCAGCAAAGACGTAGCCTCCCAGGCCCCTGAAAATATAGCAACGCTGAATCACTAAACTAAAGAAAACCATTCTATGTCAAAACAGCCAGTGGAATTTACAAAATGATATGCAGACTACTGCTAGATTATGGCCACATAATATTGTCAAATACAACCAAAACCACAATCAAAAACCTGGAAATAGCAGAAAGAACTTGCCTTTGAAAAGTAACAAAGTTGAGACATCCCTTATACAACCTCTCCAACACACTACTATATGAATTAACAGAAGTGGAGCCAATGCTAACGAGACTTCATAGACTGAACATGAAATTCATAAAAAACCAGAGTAACCAAAATATTATGGGACCTCTATTACACCGGTACGACAGGAACACCACTGAAAAAGCAAAACTAGCAGCGCTCCCCCTTTTTGAACACCTACACTCACTACTATAAAGAAAATACATAATATACTATTCAATTTGTAAACTAAAATAAAATATGAATTACTGGCTGGAAGGCTTCGGTTTCTCTCTCTCTCCATTCTATGTAGAAAGGAATTTCAAATACAGAGAATAATTGTTGTAAGCGGCCTAGGCCGCTTACTGTGATATGTATAATAATAATAATAATAATTTGTTGCATCTTCTTCGAGAAAAATGAAGTCAGAAAATTAGGTATCATAATTTACACGAATAATCTGACAATAATATTAATTTTCAATGAATATTATAAATATAAATAGGTTGTTATTGCAGAAGTTGACAGTTTTTATTGTTCAAATTTAATTAAAAATCATTAATGGAAAGTTCAGTTGAACTCGAATAGTTGTTGGAACATTACGGATATAAGCAAAAATCTTTATGGAATTATCTACGGTATGAAGATGCTAAATTTTGTTCGTTATATTTCAGATTTAAAAACTAAAAGGATATTCTTCCTTCACCTAATAAAGAAATCCACTCACTTATCAATAAAGAAGACAACTATCAAAATTTTCAAGATCGTGTCAGTTAATCTATTCAAAAATACTTGGTGAAAGGGTGAGAACAATAGAATTATATAAAATACAGCAACATTTAAGCAGATCTTCAAGATGTATATCACGAATATGCTGTTTCTTAAACTGGCGGTTTAAATGGTGGATGCGCTTTCGACAGCTTCCATAATTTTGAAATTAATCTGGCTCAGTATGATTTAAAATATCCACAATAATGAATTAACAAATAGAAAGGTTGAAACTAACTGTCCACATGCATCAGTTTTACCAATTTTCATCGAAAATCCAACTAATTACTAAAAATAAAAGAAAATTATATCAAATGTATGATACCTAATTATAACGCACGTTTAGTTCATCAATCTCCCAGCAGGTATTCCTTGAATTCTGAAGATGTTTAACTTGATCCCACAACCCATTGAAGGCTTGATTTTAGAAGGCTTAAATCCAAGCTGTAGAACGAAAAAAACTATAATTCATAGAATTTTTCCTTGATGAGGTGTGATATATTTAAATACAAAAAATAATTTGGAAGATATTACTCACCCTGTACAAGAAAATGACTGCATTTTCTGAGCCACCTGTGAATATGTTATCTTCTAATCCTCCATATAGTTTACCGAGTGATATAGAAATTCAACCAGTTTTGGGGTTTTTGGATTCCAAAAAATCCAAAATCCAAAAAAATGATTTCCATCTCATTTAATTCTGAAACATAATTTATTTTCAATACAAATAAAAACCTGAATCGAAGGAAAAAAAATCAAGAAGAAATTCGTTTGAAATCAAATATTAATTAAAATTAAAACATTGTGAATGAAAAAAAAAATAACTTTCTGGATATCTATTCAATATAAAGATAATAAGTTTTTCTAAGATACGTTCCAGATGTAGGATCTCTAGAAGATGTATTCCCTTATTTACGTAACGAAAATGTTTTGATTACATTTAGAATGAATAGGGATAACTACTATAAGATTCATTCGAATTTTGGTCTCAAAAACAAGGGACAGTCATTGTAACAAATACGATAGCAAAAACACATATTTAAGTGAATATTCTCAGTGCATAATTGTAATAATTTTAATATTGTCAAATCAATCTGCCTCAGTACGATATTAAACGTACCAATAATTAAATACAAAATGTGGAAACTGAAACAAATAGTCCATGTACGAAAGTCTTTCAAAACACAATTAATAACTACTTGAAGATATAGTTAACTTAAAAAAAAATGGGAAAATCGACTTTAACTTACCTGTGCATAAAAGAACATTTTATCGATTCCCTCGCAATCTATAAGCTCGTTTAATCATATTTCATTTTGAAGATGTTCATTCTAATCCCATTTTCATAACAGCCTTGGTATTTGAAGATTCCATTTGAAGATCTTCGTCGAAATATAACCGCATGATCGACTAACCTGTGGAAAGAAAGAAACTATAATAATTCATATAACATATGTTAGAAAAAGATATACAAAACATCAAACGATTTATAATTTATTGTTATATCTGGAGACATGATTCTTACAGGCGTTCAAGTAAAGTCACGATCTCACGAAGTTTTCAATTGGTATGGGAATATATTTTTACATTTCCACAATTTTACTCAATTGCAACCAAAAACAATGATCTCAATTGCTTAATTAAATGTCGCAAAATTAAGCTATGCATTTAATGTAGAGCAGACATTAACTCTTTATAAATTATATTCTACTTTTGAATTCACTCGCATAACAAGACAGCCAAAACAGTTTCAATTTACCTCAATAAATTCTCTAAAAATTGTCTCCATGGATCGTTTTCTATACCTACCACAAGCAACCTGAACTAAATAAAATACTTCATCAGATATTTGGTAGGTGGTGCTGGCATAGTGTCCCTTATCCATTTACAAAAATACAACAGAAAAAACTCGGCCATGTATTGGGGGTTACCTATAAATGATTTTTACACGTCAACAAATTAGGATAACACTCTATACTACGTGGTATTGCAATATTTTATACATCATTAGGATAACAGGAACTTCATGGATGTTAAGGAAATGGAGTGTTATGTATTAACATTGTATTCATATATGCTTATATGAATTCTCAAAGGAGATTCCGATAATTTTTGAAACTTCTATGGAAAAAAGAGGAATATTTATTACTTTAACGAAACTTCCACGTCTGTAATTGAACCTTAGGCTATTCATCAATTGGTCCCTAGTAGCCTTATTCTCATTTGCAACAATATCATCGGTTGACATGTCACTTGCAATAGCTTCGCAAGCTTCTAGTATTTGTTTGAGAGATATTTTCAATATATCTTTTTCGTAGATGGGAGGTAACGAATAGCAAACAGAGCAACTAGCTCTATTATGTGAGCAATTGCTGCAGATCATGTAAATTTTTATCGGTCAATTCTGTTGCCTGTAGTTCGAGTCCCTCCCAGTATTTTTTGCCGATACCGTATCCTTGATTCTTGACATGTCAACATTCTTTGTACAAGGGACAATACATATGCAGGCCAAGACACCAGGTAGAATAATAAAGCTGCTATACACTTGGCTGCTAACTGCACTTGAACCAGCGATACAGGTGTATTGAGCACAAGAGATATCACCGTGTTTGAGAACTACTAAGCATACAGTCACTGGTTTTACTCCAAGTTTCTGCGAATGTTTCTCCTAAAACAAAATTAATAATGAATTACAGCAAATCTGTAATGTTCTGATGGTACACCACAATAATGCTCTGTAACATTTGGTTTTGAAAACTAGTGGTATTAATGTTACCTTTCCAACAGCAATAAGAGTACCAGATTGATCAGTTTAGCCAAAACCTCCTGCACAAAACCAGATTCATAATATTTGTAGGCTTGTAGTCCTTTTGAGAGACCTAATTTCAAGGGTACATGCATAGACCTAATAAACTTTATTAGGTCTGTATGTTAATATCATCAATAAATGCCATTTTTTGTGTATAGCGCTCTTTCACATCACGGCTGAGTTGCTGAGTAATTACTGTTTCATAATATTCACTAAGAGACATTCTTCCGGAAATAATCGCCAAAAATCAATTAAAAACAATAAACCATTTGATCGCAACCACAGAAAACAAATAACACCACACCACTGACAACCTTTCTGTTTTTCTGTCAGAAGTGATATGTGAATGTGACTGTTGTCTGTTGACAACATCAACATCTGTGGTTGACTTATACAGAATAAAAGTACGTTAGGAACAAACCAATATCTCTGAACAAACCTGAAAGTTAGGAACAAACCTTTAACTAAGCTCTCCCGATGGCCTTGACCTAGTTATCACGTAAACCGGCACAATGGGATAGGGTAGGTTGACGAGACCCTGTACCTGTAGTCCCACCCCTTGAGCCATCTATTTCTACCACCTAGCCGTTGAGCAATTAGGATCAAGGACTGCAAGGCAAGGTCCCAGTTCTCGTTTGTTGTTAACCTATTTTTATAGTATCAATTAGATCTACTAGCGCCTTTGCGTTGTAAGTATTTGAGTATAGATTTAAGGGTGAAAACAGTAAATATTATCTATGCATTAATTCAAAATATCATAAAATTAACAACTGAGCAGTATTTCGTTACAGGGAGCCACCCACAATAATGTACCCACTGAAATCCATCTACAATCAATGGGTAACACCTATATCAATTCCCCTTTGCTGCATTGAAGAATATTTAAGCTGGTGAATGATAAATCCTACAGAATGAATTTACGTTGGTTTGCTAATATTGTTGTACACCATCCTTTAACCATAATATTAGTTGTCATTATTTTTTCTGTTACTTGCCTTGTAATACCATTTGCAAGAAAGTCGAGATCTTTTCCAACTTTTTCTGATCCTCAATTGGTGAGTTGCTATATTTTTACTGAGTTTGTAAATATATTTGTTACATTAACAGGGTTTTTCTACAAGAGGAACAATCATTGCAAATAGACTTACTACATGGGAAAATTTGGTTGAATCAACTAGGCCTTCTGGCCAGTTTGCAGTTAACCCCAAAGAGCTTCTTCTGCTTCAGAATTTTAGTTCAACTATAAACCATGTGAGGCGAAAAAAGGGTCATAAGAAGAAACCATCTAAAAAGGAATATGGAGATGTAATATTAAGTGAATCTATAATATTAAAAAAATAACATTTGATTTTCAGGTGTTGATAAATGAGAAAAAGAATTTTACTGATAATAATTATGATAATTGGGTAGAAATAAGAAAAATGACTAATGCTAGTTTTACATTGAAGACTAAAGTGAAACAAGATGAAGGATATTTTTGTGGAAATCCAGGTATTTCCTAGGTAATATTTGTGTATGATAATCAACATAATGCGTTTTTTATTTTAGATGAGAAGTATGCACATATGGTGATTAAATCGAAGAATAATCGAAATCTATTTGATTTATCTTCACTGATGACACTATGTAGTCTTGAGCGTCAATTGTCTAATGCACAAAACTTTTCTGACTTATGTGTTCAAAATACGAAAACATCCAAATGCTGCAAACCTTGGTCTATAGGAAATTATATAGCTGTTTTGAATAATAGAACTTCTTGCTTAGGGGTGAATGTAAGAATATTAATTGAAACTAGTTTCGTATTGGTAAATATTATTTCTTATAGGAGGAAGATGTCAACGCAACAATTGCATTACTAAGTAAATGTGCCAAATATTATTTTACTTTGAAACTTTTGCCAGATTGTTATGAGAGAAAGTACCTCTGTAAAGCACCAAAGGAGTGTATGAGACACGATGCTGTTTACAATATTTTGAATTATTTAACCACTACTAATTTCATATCAGAAAATGTAAGTTGAACTCCACATTAATATCAATTTTATGCGTGCTCGTACCAAGAAGCTAAATCCTCCCAATATCTGAATTTTTTTAATTTTAAGTCTCGGCCGATCACATTGGATATACTGATGAAAAATTTTTTTCCTTGACTTTTATGGGTGTATTAGCATGCATATACAAAACCTGAATGAAATAAAACATCTTCATACTTTAAATAGATTTTTGCGCGCATGTCCTAGGGAACAGTGTGCATTTTGTCCAAATTTCTGTAATTTTCAAATTCAATTTTATCCGGCCAGCCATCCTTTGACACGATATCTTTCGAACAGAAAGAATTATTGAGTTGAAACTGTTTAGCTTGAAGGTTCACGCTGTATTTCGTGAGGCGTGAATAGACAAAAAAGCAGGCGTGCAAAAGCTCCTGACTCATGTCGGTGTTTTTTAAGAATTTTTCATATTCAATTTTTTTTTTCAGAACACCTCAATTGAGAATATTCAACTTCACGAAACGATGTTATTTTTACCAGTTGCTGGTAGCATAGCTATATTGCCATATTTCCATACTGTAGAGAATTTGAAACTAGACTATGAGTATATGAAAGTAGTGGCCATGGATTTTGGTATCAAGAGTTCCTTGTTTGACGAGTACTTGGTACATGATATGTGGCTGATGATTTTAGGCATAGTTTTCATTCTTTTCTGTATGTGGTTGTACACAAATTCGTTATTCCTGACCATTGTGACAATAATTGGAATAATATTTTCACTAGGAATCTCATATTTTTTCTACGTACTTGTTTTTGAACTGAAGTTTTTTCCATTTATGAACCTACTTGCTATTATAGTGGCCATAGGTAAGTGAAATTCATATGTTAAGTTGATAATGATATACAGCTGATTCCATTTTATCAGAGCTCATATTAGGGTATTTTGGCACCAGAAGCTGCTGCTTCTATTTGGCAAATTTCTCAAAATTGAACAATAATTGAATTTCAGGGAGAAAAATTTTGTTAAATAAATTCCTAATTCTTTTTACTTGATGGAGGAAGCAGTGTTGCCGAAGCTTGCGTCAGAAACCAAAAGTATCGGTAAACCAGAGTGTACTTACTGTTGCTGTTTAATAACAGGGCTTTCCTCATTCTAGTTCCTTGAAGATGAAATTGTTTAACCTTATATAGTTGAGTTTTTGCAATGATAGGTCCTGCTAGTCCTATTAACGAACTCAATCAAACCAGTTCATTGCATTAATTCAAGTTTCTTGAAGCGGAATCATCTGTATATTAAATAGTCTTTCTTTTGTTCTACAACATAAATAAATTTGACAGGAATTGGTTCTGATGATGCTTTCATCTTCTGTAAAATTTGGACGAAAGTGAAGCAGGAGGGAGATGGCGAACCTATGGTTCATTTGTTGACTGATACATTTCATCATGCATTTGTTTCAATTTTTGTTACTACTTTAACGACTACTGTAGCATTTATGGCATCTTACATAAGTTCTGTGACAGCAGTATGCTGTTTTAGGTAAGCATATTATCATTTTTGTAACTTTCAATCAATGTTATTTTTTGATGAGTGGCAGGTTTCTTTGAGGCTGTGAAAAGAGGTTCAATATTGAGATGTCATTTTGTCAATATAGTTAACATTATCTTTTCTTGCATGAAGGACAATAATGTGAGGATTATTGTGGTGATTTTTAAGGCATGCTTTTTGCCCTTGTGATATCGGGAGGAGGAAGTTAACATCTGTTCAACGTGGTGGCGATATCGTGCGAGATCCGTCTGCTTGGTTTTCAGGGAGATGTTATACAGGTTGAGTCTTTGACCACTGCATTAATTTTAACCAAAGATTCCGCTCATCAAATGAAACATTTTTTTCATTTACCATTTTTCCAGATTCGGCTCAGGTAAAAAGTTACATGCGTTTAAAGATTTCACAATGTGCTAATACACTCCCGCATATAAATTATCTATGACATTGTTGGCGGACAAGAATAAGGCATGGTAACGTGGTTTATAGCTTGATTCGGGATTCCAACGCTCAGGGACGGATCCATAAAAGTAGTGAAATTTCTGGAGTTTTCCATTTTAAAACATTCAATGAAGAATATCTCGAAAACGGTGTGTTTAAGGAGAAATGATGATGAATAATATAATGTTCTAAAACGATGGAATATTCTTGAAATTACCCAAGAAAAACTTTATCTGCTTTCTTTATGCTAATTTCGTTTAGGTTTATGAATCCACGAGTCCATAACCAGAAAACCAGTAGAAGTAGAAAATAACTAATATTTGGAAAATATGTATCATAGTTATAGGAAACTTCACGCCAACATTCATTTTATTCGAAGAAAGGATGTCAAAGCTACAAAATAAAAACTGATTTTTTTTCAAAATGTCAACAGCCTGTATCTTTTTACCTGAGCTGAATTTGGAAAAATGTTGAAGGAAAAAAGTGTTTCATTTGATGAGAGGAATCTTTGGTTAAAATTAATGCAGTGGTCAAAGACTCACCCTGTATAGCAGTTTCCACCATAGTAATAATGCACTCTGTGGGTATTCTGCTAAGAGTATTTCAATAGTTGGACCCCTTGGCCAAAAGATTATGGGTCCTTTGGCCTATTGAAGTATCAGAGCAATAGTGAAAAAGATTTGTTAATTTGATATCTGCTATATCCATTTTGGAGACGAGCAGATTCAAATTGTTTAAATTTGTGTTGTCCGTGAGTTGGATGGATCTGTGGATGAGGGAGTTAAAAATTGAATTGACTTGTGTGGGATGATGGTAAGAGTTGGCATGTAGGTAACAATTTCTGTTGGTGGTTTTTCTGTAGACAGTATCGAGTGAAAAAATGATTAGATTTTGTAATAAGTTCTATTGTGAAATTGATGTTTGGACGGATACTGTTGAGATGGTCAATAAATTATGGGAGGATATCGATCCCATGTGGCTATATGACCAACACATCATCTACAGTTATTTTATATTACCTTTATTACTTTTGTTACTTGTATAATTAAGAATAGAATTTAATCTGGTGATTCATCCCACAGACTGGCTAGGCCTTTGTGGGGATCATTATTATTTGTGATGTATTATTTTGTGATATCTTTTAATAATGTGTTTTTTTCAGTATTTTTGCAGGAACAGCGGTGATAATAAATTTTCTACTGATGGTTACTTGGTTCCCGGCCTGCGTTATAATTTGGGAAAGGTCCTTCAATTTACCTGGTAGTATCTCCCAAAGTTTCATCATCGCTTGCATTCGCAGAAGCTGTTCAAGAATGTCCGCTCCAACGTTGAATGTTTTTGCAGTATGGTTACGAGGCTCCACCATCAGTAAATTGTGGTGCTTGAAGGAGAAATATCTATTGAACTGTGTTATTAATCTTAGATACTTATGGATTACGATGTTACTTGGAATAGCAGCTGGAAGTATTGTGATAGTATTATATAAACCGAAACTTGAGCTACCTGATTCGCAAGATTTTCAATTATTTGCTAGTTCTCATCCTTTTGAGCAGTATGATTTTATCTACAAGGATCACTTCTGGTTTCATCGAGAATCTGTAAGTATATCTTTCAACTTTTCAAAAATATTTTGTCTTGTTCTTGTATCTGATTGTCAGTAAATTATTATTTTTTAATACTAAAATTATAATTTTTTTTCAGCTCAATTCAGATTCCAACTATGAATTACCCCTTCGGTTCGTTTGGGGAGTTCTACCTGTGGACAATGGAGACTACCTGGACCCTACTAATCTGGGCACACTAGAACTAGATCCTACATTCAACATGTCCGACCCTAGTTCTCAAGTATGGCTTTTGAAATTTTGCAAAACACTTAAACGAGAACCGTTCTTTCGTGCTATGATTGGACCCTTACTACCCAATTGTTTTATTGAGACTTTTTTGAAATCAATGCAAAGAACATGTTCAGATTTTATGTCTGGAAAAGATCGTAGTCCATGTTGTAAATCGTCCACGTTTCCATTCAGTCCAGAAATTTTTGAAAAATGTATAATACAGGAGATGGCCGATATTTATGAAACACCTTCACAGTTTTTAATTCCAGGATTAGCCGGCCCTAAATTTTCAAAAGACCAAAATCCGACAATAAAAGTTGTTGTAGTTGAATACATTAGTAATTATAGTTATTCCATGTCTTACGATGTTATGAACGAATTTTTTAATCGAGTAGAGACTTGGATGCATGAACAAATGAAAACTGCCCCAAAGGGAATGCAAACTGGTTGGTTTGTAAGTGAACTGAAATTTTATGATTTACAAAAGGAATTGGCATCGAGTACTTTTTATGCTATCCTATTGTCGATGGGCTTAGCTTTAGCTGTTCTGTTATTCTCAACTCTGAATCTTTTGATAAGTTTTTATGCAATTCTTACAATCACATGCAGTATTTTTGTCACTATAGCTATCCTAGTCCTGCTAGGTTGGAAACTGAATATATTAGAGTCAGTCGCTATTTCTACAGCTATTGGTCTGGCAGTGGATTTTAGTTTACACTACAGTGTTAATTATAGGTTGTGTCCAGTGGGTTTAGTTAATAATCGACAGGCTGCTACTAGCTTCGCTCTGTCAAACATGGCTGGACCCGCTTTAATGGCTGCTATTACCACCGGCACAGCTGGTGCTTGTATGTTACCATCCCTTATCTTACCATACATACAAATAGGTATCTTTTTAGTGATTGTTATGAGTGTTAGTTGGTTGTATGCTACTTTCTTCTTGGGGTCCTTGTTTGCTACGATAGGACCTCAGAATCACTTTGGTCAATTCTCATATTTCAAATTGTGTCATCGTTTCAAAGGAAAATCTTCTAGAGCTAGAGCTCGAAGTCAGCCTACGAATTCCTCTATATCAGATACTCATGAGTTAGAGATGTTGACTGATAAATCCTTGAAAACCATTTCGCTGACTTTACAGAAATCTTCTAAAGGCAGTGGCACAAACCGAAATAGGGTCCTTTCAGATCAGTCCCCATCAGCCACTAGCGCAATTACTATTGTAATGGCAGATGAAAATTGACTGTGTATTGTATTAGAAGTGTGTTCTGTGATACTCATATATAATTATATATTCTGTGTTTTATTTTTCTAGATATTTATTTTGTATGCAAATACAAATTTTATCAGTAGAGATTAGTCTATTTATGTAATTAAAAATGATGACATAACTGAGTTTTTTTCACTTGGAACCTTCCAATGATAACGTTTGTGGGGGGATTTCTCTATTACATTCAAATACAACTCCACTTCTTTGTGAATGGTTAATATCTTTAGCGAGTTTCATTTCGTCCCGTGGTCAAATCTAATACTGTCCGTCCGGCCATGAGCACGCTAACTCTCGAACAAAATGAGTTAGTTGAAATTGGCAGGGTAGGTTTGGAGCATATATATTTCGGTCGAGTTCGTTATGGGCAATATCCACCGAGTAGTTTCGCTGTTATGATAATTTTGAGCTTAAGCTTTTTTGGGCGTATGTTCTAGGGGAACATCGTCCTATCATTTCGTCCAAATGTCTGTAATTTTCGAATTTCGAGCTGAAAATTGGCTAATAGACTAATTCGGACTCCCTGATCACGAATCCGGTGTCAGATTTTAGGGTGCCGTCCGGCCGGCCGGCCGGCCGGCCGGCCGGCCGGTTTCCCGGCCGTAAGCACGATAACAGGAGCACCGAAGGTCCTATCGACTTCAAACTTTCAGGGTAGGTTTCTGATCAAAATGCGACGGTTAAGTTCGTTAACGGGCAAAATCGGCCGGACGGTTTAGGAGTTATAGACATTTAAAATTTTGAGGTTATTTCCCTGATATTTCAGGAACTAAAGAAGATGTTGAATCAAAACTTGGTAGTCAGTTCGAGGATATAAACGCGCAACTTTTGGCAAAATTCTGTTATGATCGAAATGTTGGTAATTTTTAAAAAAATATTTCTTTTAATTTTTTCGAAAAAAAAATTTTTTTTTCGTGAACTATTCATCAGATTGCAACAAAAACTTGTACTAACGTCAATTGTAGTATTTTGCAACATTGTGCAAAATTTTGGCTCTATACGATTTCAAGTTCTGGAGATATAAGACAAAATGTGTCAAATTTCCTGGGTCTCTCTCAGTATTTTCATCGATTAATACATAATAATCAATAATATTAAGGTATTCAACATGATACTGCTTTTTTTCTTTACTGGTCAGTACGGGCCACTAGGAAGATGAACATGCGCCCAATAGCTCCTGTCCACAGGGCTTGAACCAATTTTTTCTGAATATTTCCGAAACTACTACATATTTCGATCTGTCTGAAATTCAGCATCAGATTGTAGAATTTAGCACCTTTATTTGCGTGCAAAGTTTTATATTGATCGGATAACTCGGTACAGAAAAAAAAAATTATAAAATTGGTAAGTTTTAAATGGAAAAGTATAACGGGTAATTCCGCAAAAGGAGCAGAGAAAATCTTCAGGACAAGACAACCAAGGAGGAAGTAAGTTCTGTTTTGCCAAAAACTCAAGAAATATTTATCTGATTGAATGGAAACTTGATAGTTGAAAAATACGACACTTGAGCAAAATTTCTAAAGCGCATGATTATTTCATTTTTATTATATTTAGCTTGCACATATTACACCTGTAGTTCTACAGTCCTGCATTACTGGTAGCCTGCGGAACATTACATAATAATAAGTTGGTAATGTTAGAGGAAATAAAATGATTTGAACAATGTTAAAAGAATACGTCTGTAAATCCTATATGAATAGTCATAAAGGGTTGAGATTCAGAACAGATAATAAGAAGGTATTGTTGTTCCGGTGTGAGTAATTCCAAAAACTTTAAAAATTGTCTTCAAAAAATAACATGGGGACCTTAGAACTTTTGTTCATATTTTCAAACTGCTGTAAATCAGATAGAAATGGTCAGATTGGGTTGAAATTCAGGATAGACAATGAGATGGTATTGTTCGTCCGGTGTGCCAAATTGGGAGTCATTCCCAGGTCTTCTACGAAAAATAAGGGATATAACCTTAAAATTTTTGTTCATTTTATATAAAACTGTTGTAACTCCCATAAAACTAGACAAATATGTATAGGAATGAATTTTGGTACAAGTGAAGAGATTGAATCGTTCTTCCTATATGTGTTAGATTTGAAGCTAATCCAATAACTTTCAAATTTTTGAGTGAGAAAAAACATTAGAGTCAAAAATATGAGAGTCCATTGTCACTTTCTGGTAATTCTAATACATTTCATATTATAGTTGCGAGATAAACTAGTTGAAATTGCATTAAATCAATCCATTTTAAATTACTATTTACCTGTGATATCTTAGACAGAATGGTGTGACATCTAATGGTGCCAGTTAGAATCATTTTAATATTACGTCTTTCCACTCGTAGATGGCCGCACCAATGAGAAGAAACCTAAGTATTATCAGCTCTGCTTCTTCGTCCAACTGGTAAGTGCCTCTGTCGTAGAACGCCTAATTGGCCGGCAACACATACTACACCTGTAGCTCTAGACTCTTGAATTACTAGTTGCCTGCGAAACGTTACATATGTTAGAGAAAATAAAATTATTTCAACTATGTTGTCAATCCAAGGTAAAATTTATGCTTCTTTGCAAATTAAAACTAACATCAAGCACAGGCGTCGTTGTGCGGGGAAACCTTAAGAGTTACGGCGACTAGGGGCACGGCTCAGGGGGGAGCAATCTCCCCGCTGCTATGGAACATGGAGGTGGACAGGGTTCTTGATGGAACTGAATAACAGCGGATTCTACACCCAGGGTTATGTAGATGACATCTGCATATTAATCCGGGAAAATACTACAAGGCTAGTCTCGGACTTAACTCTCCAGGCTAGTAAACCCCTCAAAGACAGTTATTATACCGTTCACAATCAAAAGGAATTTGGAGGGAATTAGAGCCCCCAAACTCATGGGTGTGTAACTAAACCAGACTGAAGAGGTACGCTACCTGGGCGTTATGCTTGATACCAAGATAACTTGGAAGGCACAACTATCAGCAACAGTTGGCAAGGCAAAGAAAACCCTCATGATTGCTCGAAGGGTAATTGGCAAAACATGGAGCTTGAGCCCGGGAATCACTAGGTGGATTTACACTGCTAAAGTGAGGCCCCCCCTCACATATGCTAGAGCTCTGTGTGGTGGACAAAAATGAACCACAGCAGGGCCATCAACGAGCTGCAGAAAGTTCAGAGACTGGCCTTGCTTTGCGTAACTGGAGCAATGAAAAGTACTTCAATTGCGGCTATGGAGATTCTCGTGGGGCTCCCTCTCCTTCACCTTCTGGTGAGGGCCTAGGCGAGGCTGGAGGCTGCAGCTAAACGGCGTCAGGAGACAACGGTCATACGGACACGCTAGGAATGGGGGACTTATTTAGTCACCCGGTCCTGAACATGGTGAGTGACTGGAGTCCAGTAACTCACAAATTTGATCCTTACTTCAAGCTGGGGTGAAAGCCCCCGCGAAGGGGGAGAAAAGACCTCACGATGAACTAACATGGTTCACGGACGGTTCAGTGATGGGCGGTGGCTCTGGAGCTGGGGCTGCGCCCACTGTGAGCATTTCGATGTCGCTTGGGCAATCTACCACTATATTCCAGGCGGAAGTGGTAGCCAACACGACATCTGTGGTGGAGAATATTTGTATGGGCTATTCCAATAGGAACATACGAATTCTCTCGGACAGTCAGTCAGCAATTAAGGCAATAGCCAGCTGTAGAATCAGCGCCAGGCTTGTGCTGGAATGCCAACAGCACCTGGAAACCTTGGCTTCCAGAAACCGAGTTGAGCTCAGGATGGTGCCGGGGCACCCTGGGTTTGAAAGGAATGAAAGACCTGACGCACTCGCTAGAGAGAGATCGGCTATCCCCCCCTTCGGGCCAGAGCCGGGAGAAGGGGTGACCAAATGAGCTGTGAAAGGCGTCATTGAAATGGATCTTAGCACAGCACACTCGGCACTGGAACAAAACTTCGGGCCAGAGGTATAGTAAGTTAATGATGGGGGAGCCTTGCCCCACACTAAAAAAAGAAGTCTTACTACTGAGTAGGAGTCAGCTCGGGGCAGTAACTGGCCTACTAACCGGACACTGTACCTTGAGAATGCACCTGAACAACATGGGAGTTTTCCGAGAAATCCCTGTTTGTAGGAAATGTGGGGCAGATGAAACTGCCCTCACACAATGGAGGCTTCGCTATGGGGATGACGACACGACCCTGAGTGACATAAACCGTGCGAGCTACCTAGTCAGGGCATAATCCTACTTGCTAGGAAGATGGACCTTATGTAGGCACCGACAAGGCAAGGGGTCGACTAAGAGACCCAACGAATGCTAGCAACCCGAGTTGAGGGGGGACAATCATGAGACCATGTATGAAGGGGGGGACTTCGGGCCAGAGCCGGGAGTAGGGGTGACCAAATGAGCTGTGAAAGGTGTCATTGAAATATGGATCTTTGCACAGCACACTTGGCACTGGAACAAAACTTCGGGCCAGCGGTATAGTAAGTTATTGATGGGGGAGCCTTGCAGCTCACTAAAAAACAGAAGTCTTACTACTGAGTAGGAGTCAGCTCAGGGCAGTAACTGGCCTACTAACCGGACACTGTACCCTGAAAATGCACCTGAACAACATGGGAGTTCTCCGAGAAAACCCTGTTTGTAGGGAATGTGGGGGGCAGACGAAACTGTCCACACACAATGGAGGCTTCGCTATGGGGATGACGACACGACCCTGAGTGACATAAACCGTGTGAGGTACCTAGTCAAGGGCCTAATCCTACTTGCTAGGAAGATGGACCTTATGTAGGTAATGCACCGACACGGCAAGGGGTCGACTATGAGACCCAACGAATGCTAGCAACCCGAGTTGAGGGGGAACAATCATGAGACCATGTCAGCTAAGAGGAGACCGACCGAGGTCAATATAAGCCTCTTTAGGCTGCAGCACGGGCTACTCGCTCGATCGAAATCGGTCAACACAAACGAAGGAATAAGGAAATGACTCGTATTTTATTATAACGATTTATTTCAACATAAAATATGATTACATTTTGCGCTTAATCACCTAAAATACATCAATGGAATGGATATAAAATAATATAAGTATCTACTACTAGTCACAAATTACTGACTGTTGAACAGCAGATAATTTACATTCTGAGTTACCAATGTGAGAGAATTTCCAGTTGTTACGGAAATGAAGGTAAACCTTCACCTTAAAGAAAGACAAACATTTACAAAATCAAGCATTATGTGCTTACAGTGACAAACCCCCTTCATTTCTCGGAACCTCTATGTGGACCATGTAAACAACAGATCCCGACATCCATATGTTACGATTGAATTCCATATAATTTTTCTTGATTTTCTGGAAACTGATGGGAACATTTAATGAATGGCTACATTTTCATACAGAAAGCTTGTAGTAGTATGTTTTGTTCTCTGGTCCACACTACATAGACTTAACAATGATTACTCAATTGAAATATGGCATTGCAAATAATCCAGATATTTGAAACAATTAAAATTTATAGTAGAAATACTTTTTACATTAGCTCTTTCATACATTCAGAAATATTACAATTGCAACAATATTTTTTAAATTTTACATTTAAATCTATATATCTTACACTAACATTCACACTTGAATTGATTTTAAAATTTAACTTTTTTCAAAAATGTTTTTATTTACAAACTGAGTATGAATTGAGCACATCGGAATTATCGAGAACTTCAGTGTGTGTTTGTTTTTCTGAAGAATTTTCAAGTTTATATCGAACCATTCCTTGACAATGCAAGTCAAATAATTTCCCATGAAACCTTGATTTAATTTGTAGTGGAAAATTTGCATCTATTTTATTGATATCATATTCATCTACTTTTTTTTAATTTTCGCTCTATCGCAACTTTACATGTACACTCTTTTGAGATTTAAAAAAACATAGACTGGAATGATCTCTGATCAGATTCACATATACCTCTTTGTCGACATAGGGATCGTTTATAATTAAAATACGGAGGCTTAAGTGATATGGATTCGACAGGCAAGTGAATCCACTCTATCTTGTTTGAACAATGGATTTTCAATATGCATAATATAAAAACATTCAGATGAGTTAGTTTTATTTTCTGTATGTTAGTATTCACTGAAACTCTCGACTCTCGAAGTACAAATTAACAAATCAATGAAAATGTTAAAATCACATTTATTCAGGAGAGTTGTTAAAGCGTAAGCAGTTGGTACTTTCTGCAGATGAAACAGCATTAACTCAATTGTGAATATTTAACAATCGGTAACCTCCTTTTTTGGTAGTACATATGCTCACGTAACTTCAAAAAAATATTCGTTGTAATATATTGAAGTACCTACTGCTCTGTTTATTATATTTGAAGGACTTCAGCTAGGCCTTCCAAAAAATGTAGATGAGATATAATTGAACAAATTGAGGACAACCGATGATAAGACAGCAATTCTAGAATCTAGATAAAAAAAATCTTACTGATCTCACTCCAGAGTCTTCTTTACTCCGATATAAAATTCATATTTATTTGCAAATTAATGCAGAGCTTATAATAAGTAGTGGCGTAGAAGAATACAATTGTTTGAGATTTCCTGAAAAAAAATTGGTGGTAAAGCAGTGGAAGAACGTCCGACTCAGGGGTCGGACGTCTCGAGTTCAATCCCGGGGCAAAGAAAGAAATTTCCTAGCCACGGTAATCGCCACCATTCACTGTTGGGTAAAAAATTGGCAGGAACCAAGGTGGCGTAAGGACACAGTAATATAGCCCACAGAGAATACAACTGATTATCCTAGCTGAGTCGAGCTCCTAAGAGCTTATGAGAGGTCATATATAAGTCAAATAGGAAAAGTCATTTCGGAATGCTGCACATATTAAAGTTCGTTCCAACACACCCGGGAATTCGTTTTACTGTGAGGAATCTGCATATATCCAAATTGGCGTTCCAACAAATTGATTCGAAGTCAGTGAAGAAGGTGGTTTAACATTTGATGAAATATGTACTAGAGAAACTGATTCGAAATCGTTTCTTAGATTAATCTAAAAGAACTGAAGAGGACTCATTTTCTGAAGCAAGCGCACTAGGAATTCAGTTCCTTCTTATATGGTCCCACGCTTTGGATTAATCAACTTCGAAATCAATTGGTATAAGAATCATTTACATATATGTTTAACATCTTCCTTGTCGTACAGTTCTTAATCGTGGAGGCGTGGAGTCAATTGAAACTTTTATATGTGACATGAACATCGACAATATTATTTTTCTGTGGTAATACAATAAATCATGTATCTCAGATTGAGTTCTGAACCAGAATAAATTCAGTTCGGAATTAGTTCAGAACTGGAATCTTGGAACAAACTTTATATAGAACAAAATATGCCACTCTCAAGATCTACCAGAATATTCTATGTATTCTTAGACCTACTCCAGGCTAACACATATACTCTGTGGCAAATTCATATCCACAGAACCGCTTTCAATGCCAAAGTATATCTACATTGTATATAATAATAACCGATACATCCAAAATGCCAATTTTATAGGTGAACCCGCACATGTAGGTGAAATTTTTACGCGGACATAAATTTTATATCTAAATATAAAGTTGATTCGAAAAAAATTGCCATGAAATCGGTTGTAAGGTCAACAGTAATATGTAGCATGAAAACAGCCCCTAGGGTTATTCCACCCTTTCGGTTGTACAAGTAAATTACGCAAGAAGATGTAAAAAATTTTCTACACGAGTTATCTAGTGAAACTATCGGTTTATTTATGTACTTTATAGAATGTTTGTTGTGAAGCAGTTAAGAACACGCTGGGTGAGATCAGGCTTTAAAATTGATAGGGATACATCACTGCACAGATCACCTGAGGCGAAATTCAACAAATCGAGCAAATTCTCGTCATTGATCGCTTTGTACGGACATTTCCGAGGTAAATATACTGTAAATTGTAAATATTAAAGGGTTGATTCCTATTTCCAGTCTTGGGTTCAATATATATATATATATATGACCACAGAAGCTTCAATTTCGAGATGAAGAGTGTTGAAGAATTCAAAATATTGAAGATTATTGTTTATAATTCCATGCCAGCTTTTTGTAAAAGATATGACACATCACCAAAGACATTTCAAGGCTACATTTTCAATGGATTAAACTAGTTTCAAGTCAACCATGAGTGTAGGTCATCTTTAGAATTTCGAGGAAAAATTAAACGCCACTGATTCCTTCAAGATTCGATAACTTTAACAGCAGTTAAGGCATATGGAGGTGCAGTCAAAATTTCCAGTATTTTGCGATGCTACAAATCACTTTTGAAAGATACAGAATAACAAATTGAAATAACAAAATCAACCTGTACCATAGAAATCCAACTTTTTTAAAATAAATTTTCAGGCGAATTCTTTAATTTTCACGAGATTTTTTTTCTGGTGTTTTGAGCCATATCAATTATTCAACAGTTATTGAAACTGGAGCAAAGCATCCGTTACGATATAAGTAATTTAGTTAGTCGAGAACAATTTGTCCTATCGCAAAATACTAGGAGCAATTTTCATTCACCCCAAGTTGATTACTGAAGATATACAATTTTCAAAGAATCATGGCCAATGGTCAGATTGGAATTTATTTGATACTTTCAAAATGTAGCTTTGTATCCTGCATGTCATATCAATATTCAGAGCTCAAACTGCATTTTTTCTTGAACACCTCGAAAATAGATGCGGTCCATATGCATATTAACTTTCTTTCTGAATGAATGATGCAAGGAATCACTTCTTTCAATATTTACCATTCATTGAGGTACAACACTATAAGAACCAGAAAATTTCAATTATTCTACGTGTAAACGGCCAAAATTTCAAGAACTTAATTCATCAACTTTCTTCTCGGAATTTTCACAATTAAAACACCCCATTTCCAATTCTACCTCTCCTCCATTATATTGATCTTTTAATCTCTTTTCACCATCGTCTCTACTTTGATTCGATATTTGATCTGTAGTTCCTGATTGTAAAATCCGTTGTTTTTCTTCAAATATCAAGCGAGCAGTTGAATTTCTGGCAGGCCCAATAGTTTCAAAGTATGAAATAATACTATATTACAATTTTTTAAGTATGGTATAAAATCTAATTGGTGAAATAAAAAATGGAAAAGGGTAATTGAATAATCCACAAATTATAATAGCGTAAAATTTGTTCAATCCCTCTATTTGGCTCTATGTTGCTGTCGATAATAGGTGCACAATGGCTGCCACCGTTAGGGCGACAGCAGCGGCAAACCTTGGAGGAGTACAGGTAGCCAATCCTAATCCCATGGACAGATGGGACCATCCCGGTATGGGAGATGCTGAATTTTTTCCTCGCTGCATTGCCGCAGGATGTTCTCCTGTGAAAAAAAATACATTGGTAAATTTTGTAGTAATATCGAGCGAATCGGGGCATATGGTTTCACGCTTCAAATTTTCACTGGCGGGAAAGACTGAGTTCCTTGTTTTGTCTCATAGGTGGCGTGGGAGTTTATCTTTAACCGCTCAGGCCGGCTATGGGAGGCTTGAGAGGACACAGTTGAATGTGTTGGAATGTTGGAAAGCTACAGAGTTCTGATTATGGCCAGGAAGCCAGAAACGCGTCTGCTCTTGCTTCTCGGCAAATCAATGAAATACCCTGGGGTTTATTTGAATTGTGAAATATATGCATAAGTATATTGATTATACGAACCCATTGTGAAGACCCTATTGGCAGGAACGCTCTGGACTTGCTGATTTATAAGTCTTCATGTCGGTATTTTCCAAGTTAATACGATCAGATCTTTTTTTTCGAGTTATCACTCATTTCGTTCCAGAGTAATCGTGCTTCCGGCTGGACATGTTTGACCTCAGATTCTTGATAAGTGAGTCAAAACTAAACGTTTGAGACCATTTTCGGCCAAAAATTCGAAAATACCGATATTTGGGCAAATTGATGGCACTCTGTTCCTGTGAGCAAGCGCGCCAGAAGGCAATAGCAAGAAATTCATATCAATACTTATTCATATTATGGAAATTCAGCAGACATGTGGTTTTCCCGTTCACACGTGCTCTTCAGCATGATGTGAATAAATTCATTTATATAAGAAACTAGCTGACCCGGCCAACTTCGCACCGCCTAAGTTAATAAAAAAAATGCTCGGTATGAATGAAGTTTTATTATTATTTTCGATTAATTGCACATTATGTTGCTTACTTACTAAACAGAGTTTTCCTGAAATACTGGAATTTATAAGGTTTCAATTTGTTTTTGACAGACACACACAGTTATGATACAGTATCTTAATCAATTTAAAACTTTCTGATAAACTATATTTTTTGTTTTGTTTTGTGGTGCGTAAATAAACAAAGATGACGGTTTTCCGTGCGAACACGCGACGTATAATTGTCCATATGCCATGTCCAGACATCAAAGGAAAAACAAAATTGTTACATTATGAAAATCCATCCAAGGTACCTATTTAGTTAATGCTTTGTTTGTGGCACAAATCACTTCAATCGCGTACAATTGTGCGGTGATATGAAGAACACCCTGTATAGTGATGTTTTATTTTCAATGTTGTATGCCTCGAAGGTAGGTATATTTTTTAACTGAATTGAATGAAATTGTACGATTGGCGCGAAATACAGCAAGTTGCAATTGACGTTAAAAGAAAAACACCCTGTATGAAAATTTCGGACAAATACATTATGAGAATCCATCCAAGGTACCTATTTAATTAATGCTTTGTTTGTGGCCCAAAGCGCTAAGGTTAGATTAGAAATAATATCATATGGTTGTTAAGTTTTCTTAAATAACGATTCTTAAATTTTCTAATTTTCAGCGCAATTTTTTAAATTTTTTCTGTCGAAAGAACCATCTCCTGACAATAGCAAACACAACAAGAGAAAGTGATATCGGTCCAGCCGTTCACGCGTGATGGCGTGACCAAGGGATATAGGGATTCATTTTTTTATATACAGGGTGAGTCTTTGACCACTGCATTAATTTTAACCAAAGATTCCTCTCATCAAATGAAACACTTTTTTCATTTACCATTTTTCCAGATTCCGCTCAGGTAAGAAGTTACAAGCGTTTAAAGATTTCACAATATGCTAATACACTCCCGCATATAAATTATCTATGACATTGTTGGCGGACGAGAATAAGGCATGGTAACGTGGTTTACAGCTTGATTCAGGATTCCAACGCTCAGGGACGGATCCATAGAAGTAGTGAAATTTCTGGAGTTTTCCATTTTAAAACATTCAATGAAGAATATCTCGAAAACGGTAGTTTATGGAGAAATGATGAAGAATAATATAATGTTCTAAAACGATGGAATATTCTTGAAATGACTCAAGAAAAACTTTATATGCTTTCTTTATGCTAATTTCGTTCAGTTTTTTGAATCCACGAGTCCATAACTAGAAAACCAGTAGAAGTAGAAAATAACTAATATTTGGAAAATATGTATCATTGTTATAGGAAACTTTACGCCAACATTCATTTTATTCGAAAAAAGGATGTCAAAGCTACAAAATAAAAACTGATTTTTTTTCAAAATTTCAACAGCCTGTATCTCTTTACCTGAGCTGAATTTGGAAAAATGTTTAATGAAAAAAGTGTTTCATTTGATAAGAAGAATCTTCGGTTAAAATTAATGCAGTGGTCAAAGACTCACCCTGTATAGATTTTATAGATAGATACATATGCATATACATTATACACCCATGACGCCACACGCCAAATGAAGAAACTTTCACTGAGTGCCCCTGCTGACGTAACGTCAGTTTCTCAATAAATTAAATTTTATTCACCCGGAAGGGATTTACAGCTATTCACTAGCAGGGATGATAAAGCGCCACACCTTTTTGAGTTCTCTTTCGAGGTTACTAAAACACAAGATTTCTCTACCTGAACCGGGGAAAAATGATGGAATCAAAGGATGGATTACTGGAGAAGGTGAGAATGTTCGTTGGAACGACTACATAAATCGGCTAGAATGCATTCGGAAAAGTGAATTAGTCTGGGCTAGAGCATAAAATGGCACTCACATGAGGGATTAGAGTATTATGGCTTCCAGCATTACTTATTAATACTGGTTTCTGTTTCACTGAACAGTGAATAGGAATCAGTTACGTAGTTTCGAGACCTTCGTGAAGTTACCACATCCAGTGTTTTCTCTGTTAAATATTTTGTGTACAAATAGTCTCTTGTTTTGATTCCACTCGACAAACAACGACTTATGTTGTTGTTGATAGCTTTGTTTTACCTCAAAGTTCAATCTGAAGGGCTTTCAAGTCTAACTTTGTCTTTTGCGTTATCGATATAACTCAGGGGTGTAGCCCAGCATGAGTGAATTATGGTAGTTTTGAAGGGATGCAGTAGCAATACTGAACTTATGTAATTAATAATACTAAAAGAAATCTTGACATAAGGACCGACCACCGACGGAGATCAAGGAAACTTTTTTCGAAAAAGGCTATTTTTTGAAGATTTTTCCCGTTTACGTTCGTGAAAATGGGACTAAAACGGAGGTACCGTCGGAGAGATAAAGGGCGGTTCTATGCGAGACTTTCTTCCGTCTCGGCCGAACCACGTGGCGTCTATTAAAAAAAATTATAGAATCGGGCAAAAACGTCGTTTTTTGCCAAAGGTGAAAAAAGAAGCCTTTATGCGTGGCCTGGTCGGTCAAGGTCGGGAGGATATTTGTGTAGGAACGGAAAGACCAAAGAACAAACGACTCCAGTACGACTCGCTTCTTTCGAAAAAAAAATCTGGTTTCTTGGAATTAAGATCTCAAAAAGTGACTTTTCTCTCGAAATTCCAACCACACAGAATTTTGGCTGACTTTTCCAACGAACGACGCTGTCGTTCGTTTCCGTTGCTCACCGAAGTAAAATTTGACAAATCGAGAAGCATTGAAGACAATGTCGAAAATCGTTTTAAAGGAATAATTTGTTCGAATATATTCAAGAATAACAAGTAGATTCGCTTGGAGATGGTTGAATCATGGATTACGTATCGACTAAACAACATATTAGATGATATTTTGCCAGTTATTTAGACCAATTGCATTCCCGAAAGAATTCCAAACGAAGGAAGAGATCTCTGAACGGTAAGATCGGAATGAGATATAAAGATTGCGCGGTAGGTAATAATTATGCGAAAATATATCTTAATTTTCAGAAAGAACCCCTCATTATTTTGTTCCTATATTACTTTGGAGGTTATTTGTAAGAAACATTCAGTTGTAGATGGCATTTGAGAAAAATATGCTATTAGTATTCAGCAAGAAAGACCTGTTCATAAAGAGAATGCGATCCAAAACCTAAGCATAGGTTATGCCGAAAACACGATATTTCTCCAAAGACATTCATGGATACCGTATAATAGCTCACTTCCCACTATCAAACATTTTATAGTATAGGTATTATTCGTACCCCTTTACTCTCTGATAGTTTTTGCTTTTCCAAATGAATCAATGCAATAATGGAATTCTTGAGAATTATCATACGTTGCATTGAAATATTGAATTGTTTCATTTGAAATTGAAAAACATTTTTGCACAAAGCTGAATAGTTTGCCATAGATAGAATTCTCGAAGAAATGTATCAGTGAATATTATTTCACGATTTTCATAGCAAAATTGTGATCATAATTCGACGGATTCAATCCCGATGCATAAAACCAGTATGATGCGTTATTGAATAATCTATGGATTTTGCCTGGTGAATAGAATCCGATAAGTTTCTTGAAATGTACAACAATTCTTACAATTGGATTACTTCTCAGGGCTTACTCAGTTGAAATTGCGGTATAATATCCAAAGATTTTTAATGCAAGAAGAGTTGATGATGACTGAATTAACGAGTTTAGTGTTGATATTGAACACTGAAAATAAAATTGATTATTTGAATGGTCACTTTTGGATGGCCTGGCTAGGTATATTTATCTTTATCGGATGGGTAGATCTACGGACTAGGTATATACATTTATCTGCTATTCAGATCTACTGGTTACGTAGATCTGTTAGCAATGTGGATTTCCTGTTACGTGGATCTTCTGGCTATGTGGATCTACCACTTCATTGATATGCTTGCTACGTAGATCAGCTGGCTATGTAGATCAGCTAGCTATGTAGATCAGCTGGCTATATAGATCTACCAGCTAAGTAGATCTATCAGCTAAGTAGATCAGCTGGCTATGTAGATCTACCGGTTAATTGATCTGCTGGCTAGGTGGATCTATGGCTAGGTAGATCTGCTGGCTCACTAGTTAATAATACTAAACGGATCTTGACACTGACCACCGAAGCAGAACAAGGAAACTTTTTTCGAAAAAGGCTTTCTGCCGTCTTGACGGGTAAAAGTGGCGTCTATATAAAAAAACTCGTAAAATCGGGTAAAATCTACTTGTTATGTAGATCTTTTAGCAATGTGGATTCCCTGTTACGTGGATCTTCTGGCAATGTGGATCTACCACTTCATTGATATGCTGGCTACGTAGATCAGCTGGCAATGTAGATCTATCAGCTAAGTAGATCAGCTGGCTGTGTAGATCTACCAGTTAATTGATCTGCTGGCTAGGTGGATCCATGGCTAGGTAGATCTGCTGGCTCCCTAGCTAATAATACTAAATGGAATCTTGACACTGACCACCGAAGCAGAACAAGGAAAAGGGCTTTTTTTTTTAAATTTCTATGCGGGACTTTCTGCCGTCTTGACGGGTAAAAGTGACGTCTATAAAAAAAACCTCGTAAAATCGGGTAAAAACGTCGTTTTCTGCTAAAGGTGATAAAGGAAGCCGAAAAATGTGGCCGGGCCGGCGAAGTTTAGACGGCTATCTGAGTAGCGAGGGAAAGACGAAAGATTAACGCCTTTACAACGGTTTTGAAGAAAAAAATCCGGTTTCTTCAAACTAAGATCGCAAAATGTGACTTTTCTCTTGATAATCCAACTACACAGAATTTTGGTTGACTTTTCCAACGATCGACACTGTCATTCGTTTACGTTACTCACCGGAGTCGAATTTGACAAGCTGAGACACTTCGAAGACAATGTCAAAAATCGTTTAAAGAAATAATTTTATTGAATATATTCGAATAACAGGTACATTCGCTTGGCGATGGTTAAATCATTGATTCCGTATCATTTGAACAACATATTTGATGATATTTTGCCAATTATTCAGACCAATTCCGTTCGCGAAGAAATTCCAAATGAAGGAAGATATATCTGAACGGTAACATCCGAATAAGATATAAGGATTACGCGGTAGGTAATAATCCATCCTATTCTTTCACGCGAAAATATATCTTACTTTTCAGAAAGTCACAATATTTTATCCCCATGATACTTTGGAGGTTGTTTGTAATAACATTTAGTAGTAGATGGCATTCGAGAGAAAATTGTTATTATTATTCAGAAAATAGGACGGTTCATAAAAATAATGCGATCCAAAAATCAAGCATATGTTTAGCATCAAACATCTGAAGTATTTATGCCGAAAAAACGATAATTCTCCAAAGAGAGTCATGGATACCGTTTAATATCTCACTTCTCACTATCAGGAATTTCATAACGTATAGATGTATACGTGCCCATTTACTCTCTGAGTTTTTGCTTTTCAAATTAATCAATGCAATGGAATTCATGAGGAATATCATACGTTGTATTGAATTGTTTCATTTGAAATTGAGGTACATTTTTGCACAAGTGGGACAGTTTGCAAATTCAGAATTCTTGAAGAAATGTATTACTGATTATTATTTCACGATTTTCATAGCACAAAATTGAGATTCTGTCGACTGCATTGAACCAGTTTGTTGCGTTATTGAAAAATAAGTGTATTTTTCTTGGTGAAACGATTCCGATGAGTTTCTTGAAATGTACAACAATTCTTACAATTGGATTTCAGCTCAGGGCTCAGTATCATTTCGCTTTCTGGCATAAAGATATTATACCGTAATCCTTTTACGGTATAATATCCAAATATTTTCAATGCAAGTAAAGTTTATGATAATTGAAGTAACGATATTGATATTGAACATTGAAAATTAAATTTATAATTCGAATGGCCATTTGTGGATGGCTATGTGTATGTACCTTTATCGGGTGGGTAGACCTACAAGCTATATAAATTGTTCTGCTATGCAGATCTACTGGTTACCTAGATCTGCTAGCAATGTAGATCTACCGGTTCATTGATATGTTGGCTATCTAGATCTACCAGTTACGAAAATATTATTTCTAATTCATTAGACTACGTCCAACATATTTTACGATTTCAAAGCAATTTTACAAATAAAACCTTCATTCAGTAGAGAACAAAAAAAAATTACTTGAGTATGGTCTGAAAATATTTATTCCAACTCATCAAAATACGTCCATTTTACCATTTTTGATATAAAATAACTGTTTCCAACCTCCTCTGCAAGTAACATTTGAAAATTTGCATGCAATTTCATCAAAAATAATAAAGGTAAGGTAATTTAAGATAATAAATCTAGAGTTTACAAGCTAACCTGTAATGATTGCCCGATGGTTTATATGTTGACCGATCACCGTTACTGAAACTTTTGCGTAAAATTAGCAACTTTTCTGTTACGTATTCAGTATCACAAGTTTCACAAATCCCTATAATTTGCAGATGAAGCTATAACATTGATACTTTAGGGATCATCTTATTTGGTTCTACTTTGATGATATCCTCGATTCAGAACATCGCCAACAAAGAATGTCGAGAATTTCTGAGGGAATGTAATGGATTTTGTGGCTATTCTTTCTCCCAGGAAATATTTTCCTAACATGCGGGATGAGTCTTTTACTAACGGCAAAATCAACAATGCTGCGCTTGAAGTAACATGAGGAAATGGTTCAGATTCTAACCAGAACATAACTGATCCGCCTTGCTCTTTATATTATTGGAATCCTAGGAGAATCGGGTAAATCAATAAAGTGATAATATCTAAATTCTCCCACTGTGGGAAGAAATATTCACTTGTCTTCCAAAGCCTGAGTAAATAATCCTGCCAACAGGAGTTAGTATGCGAACTTGCGCTTCACCCTAAACGATATCTGCCATTATGGATTGTTTATACCTACCTTGATTCAAAAAACATAGATATTTCATAGAATTATCCACATTGGTATCAGGGCAAAAATTGGAAGGGTAGATATTTCATAAGAAAATAGGATAACGCGGATAAGTTTATCAAAATGGAAAAGTATAACGGGTAATTCCGCAAAAGGAGCAGAGATAATCATTCTGCTGGTACCTGCCGACACGTGTTATACTTTTCCATTTTGATAAACTTATCCGCGTTATCCTATTTTCTTATTACATATCCTCGGGTTGTGGTCGCATCGCACAGGTGGCTTATGCTTCCTTCGTGCCGATGCCATAGTTTACCTCCGAATTGGAGGTCCTAGAGCTGAAGGCACAAATTGGTTGCTCGCTCCTGTTGTGGTGTCGCCTGTTTTTCAGTTATCTTTCCACCTTTTCTTGGTTTCTTGGTTGCCCTGTCCTGAAGAAGCCAACTAGCAGAAACACGTGTCGGCAGGTACCAGCAGAATGATTATCTCTGCTCCTTTTGCGGAATTACCCGTTATACTTTTCCATTTTGGTAGATATTTCGTTCGAAAATCATTGTGCCCACGAATGGCGGGATGAATGCAATTTGACTACAAATCCAGTAAATCTGATTCCACCAAAAACATTGCATATACAATTTTCCAAGCCCCTAACTATACAAAGTCTTTCTCTTCTAGCCCCAATTCTACCAATCCTACATATTAGTCAAAAAGTATGGGTTGGCTGTTTCGCAACCGTCGCATGACACTCCGGTGTACTTGGTAAGACATTATGTGCCTGGAGTCTAAAGTGGTGTTATGCAACAGTTGTATGAAACAGCCAAGCTATACTTTTTGACCGATTTGTAGGATTTGTGGAATTAGGGCTGGTGAAGTGAGGCCTTGTACAGTTAGAGGCTTGTATGGTCGGAAATACGTGGGGAAATACCTGGTCACTCTGCAGTGAATGATAACGAAATGGCAGATCAGCTGGCATCATCAGCCAGCCATCTGTCAATGGCAGTTAAGAAAAGGGAAGAAAAGAGGAGGGAAGCTTACGTTCTGGCGGACGGTCAGGGGACAAAGGTTAGGAAAATATATTCCTCTCTTACTCGACGAGCTGGAACAAAAAGGTTTTCTCACACAGGGCACTGTCCTGCAAATTATCATCTGAGGAACATTGGAGAGGTTCCCTATGATACCTGTCAAGAAGCCACTGAAACATCTGCTTTGCTTGGCGAGAAAATGAAGTCGATACACCCGTGGAGACTATTTTTTAACAATAATGATCTGTTAAAAAAATAATTCAATAATTGAAAAATTGTTCAGACAGTCAATCATTTACCAATTTGAACAGAAAGCCTAAATCAGCCACACGCCTTCAACGTTTCGATTTCACGAACTCAAAGTAGACTCTGAGATGCTCAGAGTTCACAGCATACAAGTTCTCTCGATAAGCCAAGTACCGAAGCAACTTATGCTAAACTCTCTTTTCTCATCATTACACCAATCAAAATTTCACAACGGAGGACAGTACCTGACCATTAGAAATGGCATGTACAGAACTGAAGCCCCTTTTATGAAGGGGGGGATAAGAGGGTGAAAATTACAGATTTCTCAATTTTCTTGCTGTTTGTATGCTTATCCTCGCCTACATACACAATCTAGGACTTCGAGGAGTACCCTAATTTCATACACAGATCTACACCCCCCTTTATGGTGGTTGGAGGCTGAAATCTTTTAATCTACCTGTTGTTTTTTCGCCAATACTAGCCTACTTAGCAAATCTCAGATTTCAAGGAAATACCTTAGTTTTATTCGCAGATCTGCATACTCCTCTTTACGGGGGTTAAAGAGTGAAAGACACAAATTTCTTAATTTTTCTGTAGTTTGTTCGCTAATTCTACTCTGCATTCCAAATTTCACCATTCTAGGACCCCACAATTTACTCTAGTTCAATATACATGTTATCCTGATAATTTGGGATCTCTAGTGTTATTCAGACCGAAACTATGAGGGTTTGAAAACACGTCGTATTCGTTTCAGGCAATGCTCGGCTCAAAACTTTAGCCAAATAGATAACAAAACTAAACAGTTTTCTAACCTAACATTGTGTCCGCCCAAACTTACCATTCAGAACGTGCAGAAGAACACTCGCAGAATCCAGATTTGAGGGGCTGCACGTGTAGTTACCCGAGTGTTCTGGCTTTGCATGAAATATAATGAGGGTGCTCTCTGTTGTATCAGTACCAAGCCTCTCTGTTCGTATGTCAATAGCACTTCTGTCATATTTCAGCACCCTTTCTCCATCGTGGTACCAAAATATGTAGGCTGGCTCTTCCAACGATTGAGTTATCACACACCGTAAACTTACTGTACTTTCAGTACGGACGTATACATCTGATTTGCCGGATATTTCGATTTTTGGCACTGGAAAAAAAATTACTTTTTGAATACTTTCAGGAAATATAATAATTAAAATGATTGGCAGCTGTGATTAAATATATGAAGTTAAAGTAAAGTCAGATAATTTTGAAGAGATTTTTTAATATAATTTCAAACAAGAAAGACTTTGAATTTAGTATAAGAATCCACAAAATAGTTAAGAGTCTCAATCTACTACTAATGATTTGTAACAATCCAGAAATCATCTAAGAATTCTAGTAAGTTTTACGATACAATATAATAATATAAGGATATATTATATCTCAATCCTGCACAAAATCCCCCACTATTTACATCTATACTAACTGACAAAAAAATGCAACATCCAGAAGGAGCTGTTTAAATTTAAATTTTTTTTTGGTAAAACGTAGATAGTATAGCAAGGAGTAAATGATGAAATTTGGAGAAAAAAATCGTGAAGGTTTTTTCATGTCATTTTTTAAATTTTACAACAAACCAGCTGTTCGAGGAGAACCAAAGTCGATGTTCAGTTGTTGTTAAAATACCTAGAACACGTGTACGCGGAATTTATCGCCCGCTAAGTGAATTTGAAAGAGGTCGAATTATTGGTCTACGGGAGGCGGGGTTGTCATTTCGAGAAATCGCTAACCGTACGATTAAAAATCCGACTACTGTTATGAGATGTTGTCAAGCGTGGTTTGATAATGCGCAAAATCGAATAAGAGTAGGCACCGGACGTCGAAGGGACACAAATGAAGTTCAAGATCGACGTCTAAGACTTATGGCTACTAGAGACCGATTTGCGACAATTCGATCTTTGGCTGATGAGTGGTTAGGAGAACAAGGCCATCCTATAACTGTCCGAACGGTTTACCGCCGGATAAAGTCTTTTGGACTGCAGTATTATCGACCCCATCTTGTGTTACCTCTGACGGTTGAGCATCGTCGGCAACGATTACACTGGTGCAGAGAACGTCAACATTGGAATGTAGAATGGCATCAGGTCGTCTTTTCTGATGAATCTCGATTCTCCTTTGATGCAGGGTTAGATGACGTCGCAGAAGACGTGAACCTCAGTTTGATATTGAGCGTCATGTACACCGGACAGCGTTATGGTATGAAGCGCTATTGCACATGCAAGCAGGACGCCTTTAGTCTTTATTCGAGGTAAAATGACAGCGCTGCGTTACCTTCAAGAAATAGTGGAGCCTTATGTTCTCCCTTGCCTTAACCGGCTCGAAATATTTCAGCAAGATAATGCCTGACCTCATGTTGCCAGAGTTAGTTCAAACTTTTTTGAAGCGACCCATGTGAATCTTTTGTCATGGCCGCCCAGATCCCCCGATCTTTCGCCCATAGAGCACGTTTGGGACATCATGGGTAGAAGGCTTGGAAATTTACCCCAGCCCCCACGGACTTTGGCGGCTCTGATACATGAACTACAGGTAGCTTGGGATAGTATCCCCCTCAACAAGAAATAGACCATATTATTACATCAATGCCAAGACGAGTTGGGGAGTGTATAGATAATAGCGGTGGACAAACACATTATTAACAAATTTATAAAAAAAAAATTGTAAAACCTTCGTTTTTGTTTTCTTCAAATTTCAATAATTTACTCCTTGCTATACTATCTATTTTTTAACAAAAAAAATTTTAAATTCAAACAGCTCCTTCTGGGTGTTTCAGTTTCTTTGTCAGTCAGTATAATTACCTACTATTTGTAACCGAGAGACAGGCAATTTCTCCATTCTGCCCTATATATATATATATATTTTCTTTCTGGAAACTGCGAATATGTGGATGGATTAGGTATTTTATAAATGTTTGGTGTCCATGTTTCGACAATATAAGTATCATGGGATTCGGTATCGGTCAACAGTAGCAGAGCAAAGCCAACTCGTGGCGATTGCAATTAACTGCCTGTTATATGAGCGACAGGATTGCGATAGCAAAACCCTGAACCCTTATTACAATGACACGCTCTGATCTATTGTACAATTTAGTCCTCGAGGTGAGGAAAATTATTTTTCGTTCAAGAAATTATATGGCCTAAGCGAATATTAGCAGGCGTAAACTGGGACCTTAGCGAGTTTATAGCAGTGGCATTTTACTACAAACCAAAATCACAATTTCTTCCATATCCTAAAACGATGATAGGCGATTAAGGTTCGTAATCTACAGGGTGATTCAAAAGTAAACGTGTAGAATATATTCTCATTCTCATGATACCAATACGCTCTGCAAGGTGTAAGTCTTATTTTGAATCATTCTGTATACGAAATGAGATATAAAATGTTACTTTACTCTATTTATTGAGCACTGTGTAGAATTTTGAAATCCGGGTTGATCATATTGATCGTTCTGATAATAAATGATCCGAATGATAATAATTAATTTTGTTGTGTTGGTAGTGTTGAAGGTGTCCCCTAATTCTTTTTCCAAAATTTCTTACTGTTTTTCCTATATAAATAGTTGCAAAAAAATTTTGGGGGTGATTCCTTGTCAAAAAATGAGCCGAATATAGAATTTGAGCTGAGAAGCAGTTTTAAATTTTTTACTCAAAAATAAAAAATGACAAGAATTGAATCAAGCGGGTGAGAATGAAATCAAGAAAATGTTTGGTGTTGTTTCTCTATGATTGAAAGGGGTAGAAGAAGCCACCCCTAAACCTTTTTTCGCAAACAACTTTTTTCATATTCATATTTTACAATAAAAAAAGTAATTTTGGATAGCTTGATCCATTCTTAACAAATAAGGTCTCGTGTAATAAAGAAATATGGATCATGCGGAGAAGTATGTTTAAGTAGGAAGGTTTAATGGGTAATTCCGCAAAAGAGAAATGATGACTCACGCTATTATGATGATGAATTTTTTTTTCTCAAAACCCGTGAATTTAGGCAAGAAATTAGAAGAGACCTGCTTGATTTCATTCTTGTCAGTTTTTATATTTTTAAGGAAAAAATTAAAAACTGCTTTTCGGGCGACATTTTTAGGGGGTTGTAACTAAGCATTGGAGGCTCAAAAAAGAAAGAATTATATGAAGACCCACCTTATTTTTTGGAAAGTAATCACCCCCAAATTTTTTCGCAACTATTCATATACATCCGTATATATATAGGTACGTATAATTTGTCACAACTAACAGTTTTGCCAGGCCATTGTTTGTCCGGAATATTTACCTGTTGGTTTTGAAGAAACCTATTAACTTTTTGAGTCGGTTTGCTAAAGTATGTTGAGCTATTTTTATTTTTATCCTGAACCAGCTGACCCGGCAGACTTCATACTGCCTCCTCAACGCCTACCCCACGCTAACGCCAACTCCAATGCCAACTCCAACACCTACTCTAACCCCAACTACAACGCCAACTCCAACGCCAACTTCAACGCCAACTCAAACTCCAACTCCATTTCCACCTCCATCTCCATTTCCACCTCCATTTCCACCTCCAACTCCAATACAACTACAATTCCAACTACAACGCCAACTCCATAACCAACGCCAACCACAATGCCTACTCCAACTTCAACTCCAACCCCAACGCCAACTTCAACGCCAACTCAAACTCCAACTCCATTTCCACCTCCATCTCCATTTCCACCTCCATCTCCACCTCCAACTCCAATCCAACTGCAACTCCAACTACAACACCAACTCCATAAACAACGCCAACCACAATGCCTACTCCAACTTCAACTCCAACCCCAACGCCAACTTCAACGCCGACTCAAACTCCAACTCCATTTCCAACTCCATCTCCATTTCCACCTCCATCTCCACCTCTAAATCCAATCCAACTACAACGCCAACTCCATAACCAACGCCAACCAGAATGCCTACTCCAACTTCAACTCCAACCCCAACGCCAACTTCAACGCAAACTCCAACTCCAACTTTATTGAATAGCCATAAAGTTCAAATTGACTCTACATCTTAGTTAGAAAACGTTTGTATGGGAAAAAGAAAAGGGCTGTTTTTAGGGTTTTCCCGGCAATTATTCGAAATTTTCTCCCCGTAAAACCCGTCCTTGGACTTCAATTAACATTTAAAAAAAGAATTAGCAAAATTGGTCCAGGCACTGTTGAGTTATGCGCTTACCAACACATTTTGCGATTCATTTTTATATTATAGATTTCTGGAAATACTGAAGTAAACAACTAAAATTAAGGATAAAAATAAAGAATTCAACAGCTTAATATATTTCAGCAAACCTAGTCAACATCGGGTGAATGTGGTGGCTAGAGATGAGCATGTTTTTGCGAATACCCTATAGATTTTTTTCGCCAAAATTGGACTTAAAAATCTCACGGTTCTTACAAAAATTTTTTTTTCGTAATCTTTGTGAAATTTTCAAGGGTTACGGTTCTCACAAAATTTCAAAAACGTCTTTATATCGATATTCTACAACTAGTTACCAAGCTTCAATTCGATCGAGTTTATATTTTTTGAGTTATCGAGGTAATAATATTCCAGGTGGGTATAACTCCGGAACCGTTGGAACGATTATGACCATAAACGAACTTAACTCTCCCATTCGGATGAGCAACGTACCCTGAAAATTCCGAGTCCCTACCTCCTTTCGTTCGAAAGTTATCGAGGCAACAGTCACCCATCCATCTATCTTGTGTGAGTTCAGTATACTGAACTCACACAAGGCTGCTCGAATCTTCAACCATATATATCTAATCGTGTTCAAACTTAGAACTTGATTTGCGTGTTGAATTCTGAAAGCTCTCGCAAAATTTCAGCGATATTGGATGAACAGTTCTTGATATATAGATTTTTTTTCAATAATTTTCAATGATTTCTTAAAAATTTTCTAGTAATACGATCTTCACAAAAATTTTGCAGGAACTTTCGCGTTGGCATTCTATGTCTAATAACCATGTTTGAATTGAATCGCTTTTATATTTTTTGAGTTATTGAGGAAATAACAACCAAATTTCAGATGGGTATAACTCCAGAACCGTTTGGCCGAATATACTTATTAACAAACTCAAATGTCGCATTCAGATGTACAACCTAACCTGAAAATTTCAAATCGCTTTCTCTTTCCGTTCTCAGGTTATCGCGTATTAAAAAATATTTTTTAATAATTTTTTTACAATTTCCTAGCGATACGATTTCCACAAAATTCCACGAACGTGCTTAGGTTTATATTCTACAACTATTCACCAAGTTTCAATTCGATCGGATTGATATTGGTTGAAAACAAAATTATTACTCGGAAACCATTGGGCCGATTATGCCTATTAACCACCTTGTCCGTCGTATTGGGATGCGACACCTACCCTGAAAATTTCAAGTCGCTAGCTCTTTCCGTTCTCAAGTTATCGTGGCAACGGCCGGCCGGACATAATCAAATTTGACCTCAAATTCTTCATCGGGGAGTCGAACCAAATCGTTTGAGACCATTCTCGTCAAAAAAATCGAAAGTTACAGATATTTGGGCAAAATGATAACGCGATGTTCCCCAGAACATAAGCGCAAAAATAAATTTTCAATGAAACTGTGGAACTTATAAAGGCATGGACAAAACAATGAGTTAGATTAGTGAGTAAACATTTAGATTTCATTTTAAATTTCTCATCAACTTCCTCAACTTTTGTGGAGCAGTATAGGTACTTCCTCGAAGTAACTTCGACATCGATTCATCATATCATATCGTCTTATTCATACGCCCATGTTTAACAAATCCACACCTGGCCGTTTCTATCCTCCTCCACCTATACAATTTAATAAAACGCCTCATCTGTTTACTCAGATGTATAACGCTACGAGCCGTAATGACACACAGATTTATAACCCCTTAGGAAGTGGAAGGTGGGTATGGGCGAATGGGGGTAGTTGGGGTGAAGATAAATTCTATGAAAGAAGAAGTACGCATAAGCCCGTCGTCACCGAAAGTTAAAGCTCCTTTGAATCTGAAAGATGAATAGGGTTTGGAAGTTAGTTTACTTAAAAAAGCTTTCCCTAGCACAAGCCTGGTGATATCCGATGCAGAAATGGACCGACCAATGACAATGGACAACGCGAAATATACATCACCCGCTGAAATATAGTGGTTTCTGGTTTGTACTCTAATAAATAAACACCAAAAACGCCCGCAACGATTAGGGCAATGATCATGCGCTTTCTGACATCGTTTATTCCAACTTCCCAGAAAGATATGTAACAGAAAGGGACGATAATGATGCGTTAGGGGTCTGAATGAAGAAACCCGGATTGAGACAATGATATAATGCTTGTTCAGTCCTGACCTACTGCGTGTCCCATTTAAATTACCCCATTTGGTTCATTACCTCATTGATGAAGAAATTACGACCCCAAGACGAACAGTTCTCCTATTGTCAGGGGAAAACTGCATATATTTATTTCCATTTCTTCGCGAAATGATTTGGGAAAGTCCCTGCTTCTATTCTCATATTCATAATAACATCATAACAGAAAATATGAGGAATATATTGATCTATTGATCAATCTGAAATGATTGAACCTCTTAGATTGGGGTTTAATGGCCGCGTGGATATTTGTGCGGAGTTTCAGAGAAATCTGACAGATTGTTTCGGAAATATAAAATTTTTGAAAAACAATTTTTTTTGGTAATACGATCCCCACGAAATTCCTCAGAAATTTGTGCGTTGGCATTCTACAAATAATTGCCAAGTTTCAATTCATTTTATTTATTGAGGAGAAAATATTCCAGATGGGCATAGCTCCAAAATAATTCGGCTGATTATGTCCATTCGGAGGCGCAACCTACCCTGAAAATTGCAAGTTGCTATATCTTTTCGTTCGAAAGGTATCGTGGCAACGGGAGGACGACCGAACCGAAACGAATTTCACCTTGAATTCTTCATGACTGAGTCGAACGTAATCGTTTGAGGCCATTTTCAGCAAAAAATTCGAAAATTATAGACATTTGGGCAAAATGATAGCAGGCTGTTCCCTAGATAATGCACGCACAGAAACTGGATCAGCAATCTATGGATTTGTGACGATGTGTGATGGATGTGCATGTTCTGGGGAACAGCGTGCTGTAATTTTCGATTTTTTTGTCGAAAATGTATAACTGACTTGAAATTTTTAGGGTTCGCTAATGGGCATAATCGGCCCAACCGTTTCCGAGTACTAATTTTGTTTCCAACCAATACAGATCTGATAGTATTGAAACTTGGTAACTAGTTGTAGAATACCATCCTAATATATACAGGGTGAGTCTTTGACCACTGCATTAATTTTAACCAAAGATTCCTCTCATCAAAGAAAACACTTTTTTCATTTACCATTTTTCCAGATTCGGCTCAAGTAAAAAGTTACAAGCGTTTAAAGATTCCACAATGTGCTAAAACACTCCCGCATATAAATTATCTATGACATTTTTGGCGGACGAGAATATGGCATGGTAACGTGGTTTACAGCTTGATTCGGGATTCCAACGCTCAGGGACGGATCCATCAAAATAGTGAAATTTCTGGAGTTTTCCATTTTAAAACATTCAATGAAGAATATCTATAAAACGGTGCGTTTAAGGAGAAATGATGAAGAATAATATAATGTTCCAAAACGATGGAATATTCTTGAAATGACTCAAGAAAAACTTTATATGCTTTCTTTATGCTAATTTGGTTTATTTTTATGAATCCACGAGTCCATAACTAGAAAACCAGTAAAAGTAGAAAATAACTAATATTTGGAAAATATGTATCATAGTTATAGAAATTTTTACGCCAACATTCATTTTATTCGAAAAAAGGATGTCAAAGCTACAAAATAAAAACTGATTTTTTTTCAAAATTTCAACAGCCTGTATCTTTTTACCTGAGCTGAATTTGGAAAAATGTTAAAAGAAAAAAGTGTTTCATTTGATGAGAGGAATCTTTGGTTATAATTAATGCAGTGGTCAAAGACTCACCCTGTATAAAGACGTATGTGAAATTTCGTGAGGATCGTATCACTAGAACATTTAAAAAAAATGATTGAAATATTATTGATCTCACGATATTTTTGCGGTAGGTTAGGTTAGGTTAGATTGATGTTAGGTTGATTGAAATATTACTGATCTCACGATATTTTAACGGTAGGTTGCGCATCCGAATGCAACATTTAGGTTCGTTAATAGGCATAATCGGCCATACAGTTTTGGAGTTATATTCATCTGAAATTTTGTTGTTATTTCCTCTATAACTCAAAATATACAAATGCGATCCAATTAAAAATCGGTAAATACTTGTAGAATGCCGGCACACTAATTTTCGCGAAAATTGAACAAAATTGAAGATTTTTTTTCTTCAAAAATTTTATATTTCAGAAACTATGCATCAGAATCCGCACATTACTTCGGGCCACCATTTTGCAATCGAGTACCGAATTTCATTCAGCTTGATCGACTTCGTAAGATGCGTGGAACATGCACGCAAGAGCTCCTGGCGTCAGAGCTTATCTCATATTTTTGGCGCTCTAGTTCCTCGGAACTGAGTGCTTATCAATTTGCCCAAATGTCTGTAATTTTCGAATTTTTCGATGAAAATGGTCTTAAACGATTTGGTTCGGCTCACTGATCAAGAATCCGTGGTCGAAATTCATTCTGTCCGGCCGGTCCTGCCGACCGCGTAGGATCGATAACTCTCGAACGGAATGAGCTAGAGAGTTGAAATTTTCAGAATAGGTTTGGCAGATAAATATCTCGGCTAAGTTCGTTATTGGGCAAAATCAGACAGATGGTTTTGGAGTAAGAAAAAAAAAATTTTTTTTACAAAACAAATTCCAAATTAAATTTTTTTCAATAAGCAGTTTTATTATAAGAGTCCAATGATATCATTTTTAACTCTAACAAGCTAATACTTTCGGAGATATGATTTTTCAAAATTTCAATAAAAAATCGTACTTTTACGTTTTCACAGAATTATATAATTATTCTATGTATGAATTGTCATAATGTCAACTTATTTTCCTAAGATATGACATTGTCTTATTCCTTGCTAATAGTTGGTTCGAGAAACGTCAAAATCGACTTAGAGAGACAAGGGTAAAAAACCGTCAAATAAACCCCCATGTGGCGATTTTATGTCAAAAAGTGAAAATTAAGAATATATATCCCAGGTAAGTACCGACGTTTTATTCTAATACGAGGAGCCCGATAGCCGGTGTGTCTACGCTGTCGGGTTTTCGGTTTCGGAACGAGAGAAGGCGGGACTTTTTGGCGCTCTAGTTCCTCGGAACTGAGTGCTTATCAATTTGCCCAAATGTCTGTAATTTTTATTTAAGATGCAGTTTCATCATTAAAATCCATCGATATCATTTTCAACTCCAACAAGCTAATACTTTCGGAAATATGAATTTTCTAAATTTCAATAATGAATCGTACGTACTTCTATGTTTTCACAGAATGCTATAATTATTCTATCTAAGCTTTATTAAGTATATGATCTGTGTTCATACTCGTACATTTCATCCCGTTCTATAAGAAGGAGTCAAATTCATTTCAGCTATTTGAATTTGATTTCTTCCATGGTGCAGTTCTCATTCTCAGATTGCTCATTTAATCTTGATAAATAAACTGTTATTTGAATTTAATTTCCTTTATGATGCAGTTCTTTCATAAGAATACATTGATTTAATTCCCAACTCTGAGAAACCAATACCTTCGGAGATATAATTTGTCTGTTTGAACTAGAGCGCCAGAAAGCTCCTGTCTACAGGGCTTCAACCAATTTTTGAATGAATATTTGAAACAATTTCTAGAGTTCACCCTTTTGGAATTTTGTTTTCTTGATAAATATCAGAACTCTAATATCCATACGCCTCAGTGGTATACAGGGTGGGCCAAATTGAAAAATTTTGAGGGGAAAGTCCTATTTCTGTGCTAGATAGACGAAAACTGATGTCGGGCTAATTTTCATGAGAAACTCATAGTTGAAAACCACATATCGTTATCTATCACCGTTACGTAGTTACAGGTTTTCGAAATATTGCTGTAACTTTTCTTCTGTTGAAAATATTCCATTTCTGTGAAAACATTATTGCAGCTACTTTTTACGGAGAATTCAATGACGTTAATCAAATTTTCCGTAAACTGAAATTTTATCTGATCTCGGCATGAAAATATTTTTTTCAAATGGACACCCCATATATGTTTGCATTTTTAGAAAGGGGTTGAAATCAGAGTTTCAAAAATATAGCATACTTGATATTTTCCATAATTTTCGAATTTCATTGCAGATTCGAAAGTTGAACAGAAGTTACGAAGTGAATAGAGCTTTTAGAGCTTGAAAAAGTGGGAAAGCCATCATATGGATTATCCAAGGGCATATAGGGTAGGAGTTATTATAATATCCTATAATTGTTCATTTTGCATTTAATCATACTTTTTTGTTTGAACAGAAATACATTTGACATGTCTGTCATAGGTAGATAAGATTACATGTATGAACAGTGAACAAAGATAGAATACAGACAGATAGAATTCGCATTCTGTGAAAACATAGAAGTACTTATAGGACTTTCCCTTCAAAAGTGTCCAATTTGGCTCACCCTGTACAGTGTCACAGATCCGTGAAATATATTGATTATAAAATGTTTAGGTTTCTCCTAACGTGTTCAAATTTCAGAGCTATGTTCATGTATGTTAGCTGTTCGCAATGTTTGTTATTGGAAATAATGAACTGATAGCGAAATTCCACCTTTGAGGAAGTTATCAAGATGCAAAATGAGGGTTTTCGAGGGTTCTCCCACGCGCTTGTAACCGTAGATGTGCCTCAATTGGGCATTTGCATTTTGCATGACTACTTCCAGGAAATGCTTGAAAAATCGAACCGCTCCTGTCAAAAATTATTACCCAACTTCCTCCGAAACTTCGCATTCAGCGTGAGTTAAATGTCTGAATATGCAGTGGGAATGAAAAGAAACGGAATTAGTTTTATTCACGAACGAATCGACGAATACTGGAGGACTTCTGAAGGCTAGGCGATGTAATTTGGATTCCGAATCCATCATCTTCAATAAGGAAAAATCCTAGTCTTGGTCTGATGACAACTTCAATAAGTTATGAACATTTTTCTGGATTGCGAGAACAGGTCGCCGGTATATACAGGGTGAGTCTTTAAGTTGTACATTAATTTTTACCAAGGATTCCTCTCATCAAATGGAACAACTTTTTCATTTACCATTTTTCCAGATTCGGCTCAGGTAAAAAGTTATAAGCGTTTAAAGATTTTACATTGTGCAAAGCCAGCCCTGAACTCTCGATAAGTGTTGTACATAGAAACAATTATTGGATTCAATATCGCATTATTAAATGAAAGCTTCATCATCTGATGCTCGAAATTCAACAAGATTGTCTGAGACATCTTATTTAGGTACTCACTGAACTTATGAATTGGTTTTAAATAATCTTCAAACCGCATTTTTGAAAAAGCTCTACCTCTGAATATTAAATAACTGACTTCAATTTGATTTTCATTGAACATCCAATATAAAATAATCCACAATATCTTCTTCGCCTATTTTCACATTCCTTACATATTTTAATTCGCATATAAACGAATATATCAATATCCAACAATAATTATAACCTATACTCTATTGAATCGAGAAAAACATTCTGTTCTCTATGCAAATCACAGAACACAAAAAATTACAAATGCAAGTGACGACCTCGTCTAGACACTGAAAATGAATGAAATAATAGGTTTGTTCCTACAGCGGCCGAAACCGTACAGTGAACGGTACACGGACTGCGCGGTGGTGTAAAAGCCAGAAAAGCCTTCCTTTTACACTTTGAATAAAGAAGCTTTTACACCACCGCGGAGTCCGTGGACCGTACACTGTATGGTTTCGGCCTATTAGGTTTGTTCCTACTGTGTTGTTATACTGTGACAGAAGCAGGCACATAAATGTAATAATCTAACCTGTTCTATGGTCTAAACTTAGATTATTACGCCGGCGATTCTTTGTTTAAATACATAATAACGTAGATCCAGATTGAGAATTTCTCGTCAAGAATAATTGGGATGAATATGTGGAATGATACTTATAATTGATAATTGACAATTTTTTTTAAGACTTTTTAACAACTCTAATGAGCTAATACTTCGAGAGATACGATTTTTCAAAATTTCAATAATACATCGTACTTCTATGTTTACACAGAATGCGATTTCGATCTGTCTGTGTTCTATCTGTGTTAACTGTTCATACATGTAATCTTATCTACCTATAACAGACATGTCAAATGTATTCCTGTATCCTGTATGAGGAGATTTGAGGAATGAATATCTCAGATAAGATCGTTATTGAATTTTAATTTAGTTTCTTTTATGGTGCAGTTCTATCCATTCCCAACTCTGAGAAACCGTTAATTTCGAAGATGATGTGTCCAAGTTTGAATAAGAGCGCCAAAGCTCCTGTCCATAGGGCTTTCCCACATTTTTTTTGCCATGAATAGATCATAAAATTCTGAATTCGATACAAATATCATATTTAAAAAAATACCACTGCTTGGTAACAAGAAATGGTAGAAAAATAAGTATTACGGAATGTTCCTTCAAAAATGAATTTCTTTGACCTATCAAATAATTTTTCACTATTTTATGGAAGGGGAGAAAATAAAGAGTTTTGGTTAGCATTCCATTGAAGTACCGAGAATGAATGCAATTGTAAGGGAATTAATGAGGAAGTTATAAACATGAAATTACAGGATAAGATCAGAAAAATCCGGGGTATATTTTCACACCTGCATTGGAATAAACAACTATTCTGATGTAGCAAATAAGTAGAAATAATGTTGCGTGCATAGAACAGTCGACTTTAGTCATAAATATTTCTAAATTAATTCCGTAATGACATTCACGCCATCTGAATTCCATGGAGTTTCGTAGTTTAGAATTCACACATCTAGACAGTTTTACCGACTAATATTTCGAATTCCTCGCAATATTAGCAATAATAACTTTTCCAAGCTGGAGCAATTATTGTGACTATAATCATCCAATGCGGCTAAATTTTCCACTTTTTCGAGATCACGAAAGACATTTATGTATCGTTCCATCAGAGGTCATCAAAATGAACACATCAGAAAAGGATATTTGAGAAAAAAATGTTGGGGGTTTATGCCACCTTCATGGGGGTGGTGTTTTCGGAACAAATTCATGATAGAAATTCGACACCTCCAAAACAGAAGTTGACCTGTTTCTTTTTTAATCTTCGAAAATTCTTCGTTTCTGCGTTCTGGGGAAGGGGTAAAATTTTCATTGGGACACCCGGAATGGATAGTTCCGAAAAAAATTAGGGGGTATAAACTTTTCATTTTTGAGCCCCCCCTTGGTTACAGCTCCCTAAAGATGGCACCCGAAAAGCCGTTTTAAATTTTTTTCTTAAAAACAAACGAACTGATATGAATTAAATGAAGCAGATATTGTATGCGGGCGCACCTAACCCCTCAACAATATCCTCAATTTTCGCAAAGGGTCCTTGTCACAGACGCGGCAAATTTTTCTAGAGGAGATCCAATCATTAATTTTCATAATATCCATATATGGGCCGAAGAGAACCCTCACTCACTCACTGTAGCTCACCAACAACAACAATTTTCAAGAATGTCATTTATTTAATATTTGTACCAGTTCTCAATGAAAATGTCAACTTGACATCCGCTTAATGGATAAATTTAAGGTCGGTAATTATTCCAGCCTATACGACTAAGGCGTATGTTCTGATGATAAATTTAGCAAGAATATAATGAAACTTTATTTGTTAAGAATGGAACAAGCTATTCAAAATTAATTTGCTTATCGTAACATATGAATATGGAAAAAAGTTTCTTGCGAAACAATGTTTAGGGGTGGCTTTTTCAACCATAGAGGACCACCAACTAAAATTTTTTTGAGTGCCTTCTCGCTCGCATAAAATGTCTGGTTAATTTTATTCTTTATAAGCAGAAGGGCATAAGTTTTACCAGGATTTCAAAATTCTACAAAGGTTTGCAATTCGATTATGGGGAAATGGTGAAAATAAATAGAGTAAACATAAGGGTAATTTAGTTAATGAACAATAATCCGTTACTCAATCTATTCAAATAGAGAATAAATGCATAAAAGCCGTAGGAATTATTGTAAATGTTCACAAAGTACTAGTACTAGTTTTAAATAATTCGTAAGAAGAAGAAGAAGAAAAAGTACAAAGAACAAGAAGAACAGAAAGAGTTTATGTCCAGGTCATCGAGGTACTTGTTAAGAATTTAGTATGATGTGCAGATGTGGTCTGATGAAGTTGCTGTGTCGACGAAACGTGTCACAATATGAATGAAATTAGTAATTATCGTATATATTTTTTCATTGAGTTAATATGGATTTGCATCAAGTAAAATCTGCAAGCGTTGTATTTTTAAAACAGAATGACATGAAATGACAGTGGAGTTGTTTGGGTGAATGGTTAGAATTCATATTGTTTCCAAAGAATTTCAATTCCGCCGAGTTTACCTGAAAGAGTGCGACAGAATAGTTTCATTTATTGCTCCGCAAAAATGTGTATACGAGATACGCATATGGCCTCTCTAAAAGTTGAGAACTGGTCAATCCTCAGGTTTCAAATAGAAATTTGAGTTATGCTCGACTCATTCACACCTATTCTGTTTGCGTATTGCTATAAACATTGCTATCCTCCTAATTTTTAACAATATGACTATGGTATTACGTATTCTGTTCGGACTGTTGTAGCAATGTTGGTTATCAATTTTCTTCCAGCAATATTGCTATCAAGTAGGTCAAAATTCATTGATTTTAGACCTGACAACACTGTATTTCATGACTTTTATGTGAATTAGAAGACGAATTGAACCTTAATTGATAAACATTTCGTCCGTTTTTCGGTGGTTATTCGTAATTCCTTACCAAATATATAAATGTCACGAAAGCAAAAAACGATCTATTTTATTTGTGAAACCAACTAGATGGAGTTATTGATCAATTTCCAGGAAACACATCTGGTAACCGCTACCATGACCGAAAAATTGTAAACACAAACAAATATTAAATTTTAATTTTTTTCTGTCTTCAGTCAGAGTTCGAATGCATAAGTTGAAAGGAACAGTATGTCACCTAGTTTTCTCCTGAACAAATTCCCTCAGTTCTTCAATTGAATCAAAAGAAGTCATCTTCGTAGTAAGGCTGAATTAATAGTTTATTTATTTTTTTTTCATCCAGTCGATCAGTCTTCGAATGCATATTCAACTTAAAAGAAGCAGTATATCTCATAGTTTGCTCATGAAAAAATAAATGAATGAATAAAATTCCCTCGGCTATTCAATGAAATCAAAGGCAGTCATCTTTTTACTATGGCTGAATTTATTTAATTCATTTCATCCAGTCAGTCAGTTTTCGAATGCATATCTCTAACTTAATAGAAACAGTATCTATCCTAGTTTCCTCATGAACTAATAAATATATGAATAAAGTTCTCTCAGCCTCCTATTATTGAGGTTGAATAATTTATGAACTCTTCTGTTCACAAATAGGGGATTGTTACTATTGTTAGTGTCAGACCTAAGTCTTAGCAATTCCCTTGAAATTAAGTATTTTAAAGTACCTTTAATAAATATATACGATTATGTATACCTATATTTATCAAAGTACGTACCTACCTATTTTCAATAGTTTAGATTTCTTGGAAGAAAAATTGGTTCAAGCCCTGTGGACAGGAGCTTTGGCGCTCTTGTTCAAACTTTGACAAATTATATCTCCGAAAGTATTGGTTTTTCAGAGTTGGGAATGATATCAATGGAATCTTATGATAGAACTGCATCATAAAATGAAATAAATTAGATGAGAATCCATTGATATCATTCCCAACTCGGAGAATCCAATACTTTCGGAGTTATGATTTGTCAAAGTTTGAACAAGAGCGCCAAAGCTCCTGTCCACAGGGCTTTCCCACTTTTTCAATATGGGTTTTGTGCGTCAATTATCAAGAATTTTCGTAATTCAATTCAAAACGTAGGTCTATGACTCATCTCATGTTGGATTCATATACATCAGGAAATTATAATTAGAGTATTCTATGAAATCATATAGAATTGAGAATAATTAATGAAATTTTGAAAAATCATATTTCCGAAAGTATTAGTTTGTTAGAGTTGAGAATTACATCAATGGCTTCTTATGATGATACTGCATCTTAAAGAAAATTGAATATAAAATTGAAAAAAAATTTTTTTTGTTACTTCGAAACCACCAGGCCGATTTTGCCCAATAACGAACCTTAACACACTCTGAAAATTTGAACTGTCTAGCTCATTCCGTTCAAGAGTTATCGTGTTAACGGCCGGACGGACGGCCGGCCGGCCGGACAGAATCGATTTTGCCAATGGATTCTTGATCAGTGAGTCGAACCAAATCGTTTAAGACCATTTTCAGCCAAAAATTCCAAAATTACAGACATTTGGGCAAATTGATAAGCACTCTGTTCCGAGGAACAAGAGCGCCAAAAAGTGGTTCTCAGCCATATTCCAAATCTTGTTATGCTCTTAGCAAGTACTATTTTGAGGTTGCTGAGATAGCAATGTGGATAACAATATGTTTATAAAAATGACAGATCATATTGCTCAAAATCGATGATCAGAATAGCAATATTTCGGATCTTGCTGTGGAAGCAATATCTTTTCCTTAGCAATATTGCTATACGCGAGAAGAATAGGTCTGAATATCATATCGGATGATAATCAAGTGCGGATGGTTATTGATAATGATGATGTGGAATACACAGTAAACATTTACGATTTCCTTCCATAATGAAATATTTAAATTTATCATATTTATGCTAATTAGTAAAAATAATTATCGTCCAAACCGGACAATTAAAGCATAAAATATTTTCACATTGGAAATTCATTCGGAACCAATCCCTGCAAATACATATACGTAATTTATGATACTTGATTTAATTACAGGGAGCTACAGACTCCAGTTAACGTGTGTACAGCGTTCAACAACCGAAATGTAGTTATTAAAATTTCAATACATATCTCCTGATGAATCTGTCAGAATGGAAAATAATGCCAACTAATAAATTCCGCTGGTGAACATTCTGTCGCTTTTATTCGATCTGGTTTCTATTTTTATAATCTGGCTTCGCCTCCAGGACATCAATCAGTTTTGTATCGCTCTGACAAAAAAATCCCTTTTTCGATCGTGGTTTCGCCGAATTTTAAGGGACGATGTTTATGGCCATCCACGATCAATGGGCTGCTTTTTGCTGTTTGTTGGATTTCGCCCGAAAGTAGGCATGGCCCCTGAATTCTTAGGGACGAAACAATACGAATTAATCTCAATCAATCACAAAGGTTGCCGTGTTAGTAATCATGGCAGCCTGCCTCCTCTGACTTATATTGAGGCTGCGTGAATAGGATGTCGTTCTGAGAATTATTCAAGAAAAATTGATTCAAGCCCTGTGGACAGGAGCTTTGGCGCTCTTGTTCAAACTTTGACAAATCATATCTCCGAAGTATTGGTTTCTCAGAGTTGGGAATGATATCAATGGATTCTTATGATAGAACTGCATCATAAAGGAAATTCAATCCAAATAATAGTTTATTCATCAAGATTAAATGAGCAATCTGCAATGCCTTAATACTTCAAAAATTATCATTTGAAATAATAAGGAAAGTATCATCGAAATGTCTAGAGCAAGGCTGGAGACAATCATAACAGATTGTCCATTTATTCCTGATATTTGAGTAGGCAGAGGCTTACGAACAAATTATTATCTTTTCATAATTTAATAGTTCATACCACTAACACATTCATTCTGCATTATGAACCTTAACTCAAGAAAAAATATTTGATACACAAACGTAGATCCATATTTCTCCAATTTTTTTGCTAACAACATTATGAAAATACTGTATTTAGGAAAATGTCTCACTACTTAAGGAAGTAAAAGGTAATATTTACCTCAGTGGTCAACGAACAGTAATTTGCTTTGATGATTCCATTATGTTCTTCTTTCCTATTGCCTTCATAAACTACATCATTAAAATGATCCAATTCTAAATCTCCCGAAACATCATCCCGAATTCATACATAAATTATTCAATATGCAACCAGTCAATATTATTTTCGGTTTCAAAACAGTCTAGTATATATTCTCAAATTCGAGAATTGGATACTTGTTTTCCAGCAGAAAATATTTTCAAACTACGAATTGACATGTCTCTAATAGCTAGATGACATTTATGAACAGTCAACACAGACAGTTAGAATTCGCATTTTGTAAATAGGTACATAGAACTACGATGTATTATTGAAATTTTGAAGAATCATATCTCTGGTGGAGGTTGGTGATCATCTAGTCTTCTTTGAAGCATATCCCATGCATGTTCTATGCAGTGTAAGGCTGGCAAATGCGGAGGTATTGGTAAATGTGGAATACCATGCTCGTCTCGCGCATTTTCTACTATTGCTGCAGGATGTGGTCTTGCGTTATCGTCAAGAAATTGGAAAGCTTCACCAATGGCAGCATGAAAATTTGGCACTACGTTGCCAATGACATGTTCCCTATAATGTGAAGCAGTCATATTGCCACGACAAATGTGAAGGTCTGTGCGCCCGTTGTAACATATCCCAGCCTATACTATGGTATGGGCTGGGATATGTTACAACGGGCGCACAGACCTTAACAAGGCTCTGTTATGATAGAGCCTCCTCAAAATGGATGAACCTCTTGCACATGACGGCGATTTCGGGGTATACGCGGCATAGTCCATACCCTTATTCTTCGAGAATCTGAAAATCGACCGTATCTGGATTCATCTGTGAAAAGTACACTACGCCATTGGACGTTCAGATTAACATGCTGCCTGGCCCATTCTAATATTTGTCGTTTATGCTCACGTGTTAACGGAACACCCCTCAATGGACGTCTAGAAACGAGGTTAATCTCCCCCAAACGACGTCGGATGGTTTCAATGGAAATTTCAGGACCATTGGCATTTAAGAGTCGATTTCTCAGCATCCTACATGAAGAAAGAGGATATCTCCTCGCCGAAATGGTGACAAAACGGTCTTGTGCAGGTGTTGTTTTTCTTGGTCCACCAACCCTATGTCTTTCCTGCACCGAACCTGTCTCATTGAACCTATTCCAGAGTCGCGATATTACACTTTGCGATACTTGAAATGTTTCTGCCACAGCGAGTGAGGCCACCCTGTAGCATACCGATAGCACTATTAGCCTCGGCGTTTGTTAATTTACGTCTTGGCATCTTAAGAAGTTCGTGAAATGTACTAAGTTCGATATCGCTAAGAGAATGACAATAAATTTACTGCATATTGAAATGCTAAATCTTACGAACAATGTGAAAAACTGCCAAACTCAAGAAAAAAGACGAGCAGATGGTGAAAATATGCATTCAAATCGAATTAATAACTTTTATTGGCAGTTGATCATGTTTTTGATATTGTCTTTGAATTTTACGCCCCTCAGAACAACTTAATATGATATCCCTAACTCTTGTGGAGCAGTTTAGTTGTAGATCCAACGTCTGCTAAACAGATTTCCTTCTAAATATTGATATCTCGGAGGAAATTCCGCAACTAAAACAAATTGAAAATCTCCTCTTCTCAACATTTTGCTGATAATATATGGAGTGTCAAATATATATTTCCCTGTCGATGGATATCAGTTCCATTTGAACGGCTACTACCAAACATGATTGTCTATTTTGTGGAGAAACTATACCAAAACGTAAACACAGGCAGCCTCGGGCAAGGTGGGTTGTATATTCGGCTTGCCATTGATACTGATCACGATTTAATTTGGTTGTTCAAAAATAAACTGCCTTTTGATGAAATTGATTTTGTTGAAAATGGGGACCTGTATTTCAATACGTTGATGGGATTGTTGTGAAGAGCCAATCATTTTCTACTGTTATAGTCACCTATTGATAAGTAATCATTAAAGGATACTGTGGGAGGTATACTCATTATTGAAAGGTTTTTTTTGGGTTTTCTCTCCCAAACTCTGAAAAATATCTATAAAAAGAAAATTAATTATTTTGTGATTTGCTTCTGCGTAAGAAACACAAGATATTTGTCAGAAGCAATCAATTGAACAATGTTGCCTAACAAACAACAACGAAACAACATCAACGAAGAAACAACTATATCGTAACAAAAGAATTCTAACGATTTTCATTAAGCGTCTGACGAAGGAGTCTGATATAGACTCCGAAACCTTACGATATAGTTGTTTCTTCGTTGATGTTGTTTCGTTGTTGTTTGTTAGGCAACATTGTTCAATTGATTGCTTCTGACAAATATCCTGTGTTTCTTACGCAGAAGCAAATCACAAAATAATAAATTTTTATTTTATAGATATTTTTCAGAGTTTGGGAGAGAAAACCCAAAAAAAAAACCTTTCAATAATACCTATTGATAACTCTTCAATTTCGAAACTACAAATTCCTAATCTAACGTTGAGAGAAGCCTAATGTTTTTTGGTGCTCTCATTCCTCGGAACAGAGTGCTTATCAATTGGCCCAAATGCCTGTAATTTTCGAATTTTTGGCTGAAAATGGTCGTAAACGATTTGGTTCGATTCACTGATCAAGAATCCGTTGTCAAAATCGATTCTGTCCAGCCGGCCGTAGACACGATAACTCTCGAATGGAATGAGCTAGACAGTTGAAATTACCAGAGTAGGTTTTGGAGATAAATATCTCGGTTTTGTTTGCTATTGGGCAAAATGGTTTCGGAGTAACGAAAACAACATTTTTTTCTTACATTACAAATTTCAAATTCAATGAATTATTATATGATCTGTGTTCATACATATCATCTTATTTTCAATTTTATTTCAAATTTATTTCTGGTTCGTTACTCATGATATAAAATAGCCCTGCTGTTCTAGAAAACAAAGTATGATTTAATGCAGAATGAGAAATGAAACAACCTCAGCTATCTTAGAATCATGAGGATGTATTATATTATACTTTTTGGTGATGATATAATACCTTTGGATAATCCATACGATGATGGAAATATATACTTTGGTAATTTGATCAAATTGGGTTCAGAATATCTCCAGTAAAAACAAAACTGGAATATTGGCTACGTTTCAATTGTAATATAATTTGCAGAGAAGATTTGAGGAATTAATATCTCGGATAAGTTCGTTATTGGGTAGAATCGGTGAGGTGGTTTCGGATTAATGATTTGGCAGTCTTGTTTTCTGATTAACTCACACTTTTTTTAATTTAATTTCTTTTACGATGCAGTTCTATCATAAAAATCCATTGATATCATTCCCAACCAATATTTTCGGAGATATGGTTTGTCAAAGTTTGAACAAGAGCGCGAAAGCTCCTGTCCACAAGGCTTTCCTTTTTTTCGACCCTGTTTTTGGTTTATTATGGTCAAATAAGCAATCAAGAGTGAACAATCGTTCCGTAAATAATTTCAAAAAGCATATATTTTGAAACTTTGGAGAGATTGTTGTGAAGAGATCAATGAATATTCTTATATATAAAACCATTCAAGTAATGATTAAAGCATACTTTGGGAGGTACATTCATTATTAAAAGGTTTCTTTCTGGGTTTTGTATCCCAATCTCTGAAAAATATCTTTGTTTTAAGTAATCATTGAAGGATACTTTGGGAGAGAAAATCCAGAAAAGAACCTCTCAAATTATCCTTTAATGATTACCTAAAACAAAGATATTTTTCAGAGATTGGGAGGGAAAACCTTTTAATAATAAAACCATTCGTGGTCAAAGAGAATGAAATATGGTTACGTGAACACAGATCTCATGGATCTGAAATAACCGAACGGAACAGACCAGAATCATAGATTAATCTATGATTCTGGTATGATCACAGATTAATATGTGGCAGAATGCCGTCCATAGACAAAAAAGGACTGACGTTTATTTGGAGTTTTGGTGCTTTTATTTGTTAGGAGTGAAATTTCGTAATAATGGATCTGATTAACTACATACCCGAAAATATGCAAGCAATAAATTAAGATTCAATAACAATCATATTCACCGAATCAAGGAACTTTCGGCAAGCCAATCGAATGTCGACGGAATGACACAATATGAATGTGATGAGCATATCATTCAGACTTTCGAGAAATCTAGGATTCAACTGAGTACTGATCTAAGTCGTTGAATTTTCCATATTAGCATTAACAAAAACGGCCTTTAATGTTGAGATAACTTATATCAGGATACATATAACTTCATCCCCTTTCCCTGAGGTACAAAATGTAGCTTCTTATTAATTCAAGCCGAATACAAGACGCCTTATTCTGAATCGTAAGCTGCTCTGTTACGGAATCAAATAACTTGAGTTAGGAATGTAAAGCTCTTCCTTCGAAAGTTTTAATCAGTTATTGCAATTCTGGAAAGCTGACGCCTTCAGCCAGTGTGCGACGCAAATCGTCTTCAAATTTGAATTGTTTCCTTTTTGTGAGAAGATCAATTTGTCGCAGTCCCGTTTGTATAACGGTCCCGAAAATATTTTCGTAGTAGGAGAGCGTGGAAAATATGAAGAGCTGTTCAATATTTTCGATTGGAATTGTGAAGGTGAAGAAATTGAAAATACGCGTAAAAAATATTCTATTATAAATGTTTCCCCTAATGTCTGTATTTTTGCAACTTTCGGCCGAAAATGTACTTAAACGATTGGATTCAACTCTATCATGAATAATCCGAAATTTTGTTTTACCGATAACTCGAACTCTTTCTTAAAGATACAGACACAAAGATACAGGCGTATATTGGTCTTTATTGAAGCACCGTTAACAGGTCCATATTATTTGGATTTATTAAGGGCTGCCTTGATTCCGACGTTGGCGGTTCTTTTTCCGAACGATGCAGATCCAGATATTGTATGATTTCAACAGGACGGAGCTCCTATCCATTGTTTTCAAGATGTATACGAACTACTCCCAAACAGGTAGATCAGTCGAATAAGTTTTATCGAATGACCGGTTCGGTCTACGGATCTGACTCCGTTAGACTTTTTTTTCTTATGGGGTTATATCAAAAGCAAAGTTTAACAATATTGAGGAGTTGAAACAGAGGACTCGGGACAAGATAAGAGCATTACAACCTGAAACTCTACAAAATGAGTGTTTCAAGCGCGATTGGCGTACTGTCAAGAAGTGAATGGCCATCAATCCGAACACTTACTTTGATAATTTTAAATTATGACACCTTCAATTATCGTTTTTGCAAAAGAAATGTGTTTATTTGGCGAGGATACCATTTCAAAATATTCACATGTTTTTTAAATTTTAAAAATTAATACCTCGATATGATTGACACAAATGGTGTTACATGAGCATTACTAGATTCACAATTTTATGATCTATCCAGAGCAGAAAAAAATATGGGCTTGCAATATAAAAGAAATTTCGATGAAGTCACTACTAGGTAACCGAAAATGATAGAACAATAAGAAGAATTAAACAAATTATTTTTCGCTGTCCGAAAGGGGACAAAATAAATCCATTATTCCATACTTTTTACGCTCACTGTATGGATATATGGCGATGATGAAAGTATCAAGTTGAAAGAGCTATGGAGTCGCGAAAGATTCTGCAAGCTTTATTTCAATTAAACCGATTTCGTCGTTCGGAAAGCGCTAAATAAGCATTTCAGCGATGAATTTACGTGCCCAAAGCTGAAGAAATGATGCGAAAGCTTCGCCGAAGCGGAAAATTCAGTGTAGCCATAAATAAGGAGCAATATTGCGAATTTTAGGCAGCCTGTCCTTTTGTGCTTCGTACAAAAATCAGATGTAAGTGAAGACATTGTTCATTGTGAATTATTAACGCCAGAACAGGTGGTGAAAATGTTTTCGGAAATGCTGAATCTTGCTAGGAGAGGAGCTCATTATTATATAAATTTCCAAAGGTTGTATTCTGATCTGTGCATTTTATTCCAGTTTATTAAACTTCTCCAAATAAATCACTTGAGTAGAGAACATTTTTAATACTACCTGAAATATTCACACCCTAAGTTTTGGTGTTAAAAATTCATTTAGTATGAGTTCGTTCAATTGTCTGTGATGGGTTCGTAAATCTACAGTGCGCGTCAAAATTATGGAACAAATTCATTTTCTCAGAAGAAAAATATTTGGTAACAAAATCGTGAAACAGGGCACTTTTACCTAATTTTAATGCATTTTTGAAGGATTTTTGTTGCATCCTATGCCATCTCCATCAACCCTCTAAATTTTTCGAATAGGGAAAGTGGGTCATGTGGAACTTTTTTGGCAAGGTCTTCGTATCTTCTTTACAGGCGTGCAGAAATTTTCAAGAAAAATTTTTTTTTTTTTTTAATTTGAAAAGTTAGTTCAAAGAGGTTTTCAGTATGTGCACTTTGTAATGGCTCATTTACTTTGAGACGATGGAACCTGATGAAATTTGTCACCGAATGAAAGTCGACCATTACAGTTTTGTTCATGCACAACTTTCAACCCCTTTAACCCCTTTCAACCCCCTCACGCCTCCCCATTTTTTTTTCCATTAAAAGTTTCGTAGGGGTTGAAAGTTTCCATGAACAATATACGACGATACAGTTTTACTATCCAGTTCAGAATATTCGCACTGCTTTGGAGCGGAATTTCGATATTGCCCTCTTTTTTGAAATTTTTTCTAGGAAAACTGGAGGTGTGCCAATAAAGTTGAAAATACCTGAGTAATGACAGATTATGGTAGAATTTGAAAAGGTAGCGAAGATATGAAAACGAAATGTACAAGGTGTTTTTCCAACCTGCACACTTATTATGAAATTGTCACAATATGTTGGAATCATTAAATATACTCAATTATATTGTAATCAACTTTCATCAAAATTGGATAAGCCGTACCAAAGATATTAATAAAAGAAAAATTGATCGAAATGGACAAATCACCCTGTATACTCTCAATTAAGGTCGGATTCCTTCCGGGACACCCTGTGCATCCAAATGAAATATGAGGAAGGAACGAATGAAAATGTGTCCATGGGTATTATATCTCAAAAAGCTAACCCGGTTCGTTGGTTTGAGTAACTCTACCAGTTTTTTTTTCCGGTAATTACTCAGAATACTCAGATTGAATTTAAACTAAACCAAGACCAAAATAATGAGATAAGTTGCAAGAAGTCGATGCCGCCCATGAAATTTGTTCATGTACTTGCCCCTTATTTGCTCGTTATCCCTAAGGCATTCTTCCCCCACATTCATCCTGATATTCTTAAAGTTAAATGAAGAAGCAACAAACTCTTACCATATCATTCACCTTATTAGGGTTGCTGTTATGAAGCAGAAAAAAAGGCATTTCCTCTTTTTCATTGAGGTTGTTTTAATTCATCACAAATTTTCGTCGCAAACAATTATTTCAGCTACATCTCCATTTAAAATGCTCCGCATTATTGCGCGTATGTTCTATAGTCCATTCTCCTGTATTGGTTACTCTTAATCGAATTTTTTTTCGTCGTTTTTCTCAAATTTTCTAGGAGTACGGTAACAAAATTTCAAACACGTCTTTGTGTTGATTTTCTACTACTAGTTACCGAGCTTCAATTCGATCGAATCTTTATTTTTTGAGTTATCGAGGAAATAATATTCCAGGTGGGTATAACTCGGAAACCGTTAGACTGATTATGCCCACAAACGAACTTAACTCTCCCATTCGGATACGTAACCTACAATGAAAATTGCAAGTCCCTATCTCCTTTCGTTCGAAAGTTATCGAGGCAAGTGATTCAACTGCTGGAATTTTCGTCCGAGAGGATTGGGGTTTGGAGGTGCAGGATGCTATTCCTCCATAGAATCCGCTTGGGAGTGTCCGCGCATGTGCGGATTGAAGCTGCTATATATCCGGAACCAATGGTGTTGAAGAATCAAAGTTTTGTGTGAGGTGTATGATTTTGAGAAGCCTTTCAGCCACGAGTGAGGAGTTATTGAAGGGACTCGAAAAAATATAAAAAAGCACTGACGTGAGGTCAGTACTCTTTTGCGCGCGTGTTCACGTTGGATAATTTGAATTAAATTATGAGTGTTTCAAGCTCAGTGGATATAACGAGCCGAAGATCTACCCAGATGGTAGTGGACACCATTCACTGTCGGGTCAAAAATTAAGAGTGCTTTGTCTAAGCTGGCATAAGGATAGAGTAACAAAGTTGACAAAGAACACAACTGACTTTCCTTAGTCGCACAAGCCTCTAGGAGCTTCTGAGGTATCTCCTTAGGGAAGACTTGGGAGGGTCAGTATAAGCATAATCTTATTTATAGCACGCGCGCCAATTGCAGATTGACTTCATAATGAAAGAGAAAGGCTAAAAGAACATTGACGTGGGGTCAATCTGTTTTGGCGATGTGCTATAAATATGATTATGATTATACTGACCCTCCCAAGTCTTCCCTAAAGAGATACCTCAGAAGCTCCTAGAAGCTTGTGCGACTAAGGAAAGTCAGTTGTGTTCTTTGTCAACTTTGTTACTCTATCCTATCCAAAGAGTACGGACCTCGCATCAGTGCTTTTTTATATTTTTAATTTACCAATTTTTCAAATTTGGCTCAGGTAAATAGTTACAAGCGTTCAAAGATTGGCTAATACACTGCCCAACTTTGTTGCCATCTTTAACACATAACCCCAGTTATAATCATGTTTATCATCTGATGCTCGAAATTCAATGGAATTATTCGAGAAAACTTACTCACTTCTTATGTTTTGTAGCTTATTGTATTCCTAATGAAAACATCCCAATTAATACACTGAATATCCACTTGATATTGATGAAATTTCCACAATAAGATTATACACAATTTCATCATCACAAAAAATATTCTGTAATGTTGCAAAATTCTACCTCGTGATACCGTACTACAGTAATCATTTTTTTATCTCATAAATACTTATCGTGAAGTATTGTGGTATGGAAGACTGGTCCATATTTGATATTTTATCTCTTTAGTTGGGAAGATCTTGACTAAGCATTTTAGAAAGTAGCACCCTCAGGAAATTTGCAATGTGTTAAACACTCGATTAGAAAATAAAGCCTGAAACAGACGAATATATCATTATTTATACGCGTTAACCTAGTTCCAGTGTGATCATAAACCTTTTCCACTATATATCTCTGGAAGTAAACATATTATTTTTGCCCAAAAAATCCCCACCACTAAAGCAGACAATATAAAGCAGGTATATATTCGAAGAGAATCAAATTATTGTTCATTCTCGACATCAATATGTCTGGATGAAATATCCATTATCATGGTAACTTTATTATCTCCATGGTTCGATCCTTAAGGAATTATGAGGGTATATACCAGCTTTCAAAAAGTCTAGTTTGAATCTTATCAGGCAATTTCTCCTCATTTTTTCGATATTGAGTTGAGAGTATTTTAAATTCGATTTATTCAGACTCGCGAAGGGAGGAGGTTAATTAAATCATCTATTATGTATTGTAACAAAGTTTCTGTTTCGAGATTATTAATAATTCTTTTTTCCTATCTGAGGCTCCTTGGGTTTCAAGGTTGGGATTTTACGTATATGTGAGTTCTTCAACTCGACGTCAAGTAGCATTTGGAGAACTAATACACAGAACAATTTATTTGATCCAGTTTGAAGATTCCAATATAAAGGGTTTTCCAATAAGAGGTGTTATTTTGATATTCAAAGAAAAATGCCATTTTTCAATATAAATGATCGGATGTTTATTTCATTATAAAGAAGAAGCTATGCCGTTAATAGTGGAAAATAACATCAGGCAAATGACCACCACGACCACGCTTACACCACCATATCCTTTTGATGAAATTTTCCATAACCAAATCGCAAAGTGGCTGCCCTATGTCCTCGATAGCCTCACGAATTCCATCTTTGAGGTCTTGAATCAACACTGGGCTATTGGCGTAGACCTTCTCTTTCACGTGGCCCCAAAGGGAGAAGTCACAAGGTGTTAAATCACAAGATCTCGGTGGCCAATTGTGATCACCTCTTCGAGAGATAACACGGTCCGGAAACTTTTTCCGCAAAAGATCAATGGTTTCATTGCTTGTGTGGCACGTAGCGCCATCTTATTGAAAGTAAACGTTGTCCACATCAATATCATCCAATTCCGGCCATAAAAAAATCATTAATCATCTCTCGATAGCGCAATCCATTCACCGTAGCTGTTGCTTCAGTCTTATTTTCGAAAAAGTAAGGTCCAATGACTCCGCCGTACCATAAACCGCACCAAACAGTCACACGTTGAGGTTATGGAGGCTTTTCAACAATAACTCTTGGGTTTTCCGAGCCCCACATGCGACAATTTTGCTTGTTGAGGAAGCCACCGAGGTGGAAATGGGCCTCATCACTCAAGATGATTTTTCGATGGAATTCCGGATCATTTTCATGCATTGCAACGACCCAATCAGCAAAGACACGACGTTGTTGATGATCGGCCGGCTTGAGTTCTTGTGTTAACTGAACTTTATAAGCCTTAAGACCTAAATCTTTATGCAAAATACGGTGTAATGACGTTTGTGGAATGCCTAATTCCAAAGAACGACGAGGAATGGACAAACCTGGGTTTTCTTCAACACTTTCGGCTACAGCAGCAATATTCTCGGCTGTTCTTGAGCGACGTGCACGGGTTTTATTCTTCACATAACTAACTTGTCCCAACAGCTCGAATTTTTCCACCAATTCCTTTATTGCGGTCCGACAAGGTGCTTCACGACGACCCAAAATGTCGAGTTTTACGAACCGTCTCTGCCAAATTTTCACCATTTTTATAGTGAATTTTAATAATTTCAATGCGTTCTTGAAGCGTATCGTTCCATTTTTATTAATGGGGTAGTTTCTACTTGTCAAATGTCAAAAAATGACAGCTTCAAAAGTGACATCTACCGAAATAGCGGGCTATTCAAAATAACAACTCTTATTGGAAAACCCTTTAGTTAGATCAACTTATGATTTAATGTGATACGGATGATACGGATACCCTATTGCAAATATTCAATCTCCACTTAAAGAAGGTAGAAACTATGTCATTAACTCGAAAATCTATGCCTTGAGATGATGTATTATACAGTGAGCGTCAAAAGTCTGGAATAATGAATTTATTTTCTCCCCTTTCAGGAATAGGGGAAAATGGTTTGATAGGTCAAATTAATTTATTTTTCAAGGAACACTATTCAACTATTTTCTGTTACCAAGGTCTAACGGAGTCTAATGAAGTGTTCCGGAATACTTCGTTCAGGTAATCACGTAGGTACATGTTGAAAATGATGGGTTGGAGCTCCATCCTGTTGAAACCATAGCGTTGCATTTGGGAGATCTGCATCGTTCGGAAAAAAAAGTAATATATGGAAATATTTTGGACCTATTAACGGCCCTTTAACCAAGTTCCTAACAGTCCCAGCCCATAATCCACTTTTTCAGCAAATTGTGTATATGCCTCCATCATCTGGTTTGAATTGTGATCTGATAGCTACAGTTTTGTCTGTTGACAGTCTAATGAAACTCTAAATAAACTTTAATAGAATGTTCAATTCTACCTCCTATGGATTTACCGGTAGAACACTTTTTGGATGATCCTTCACTTATCTGAACTCCTCATACTTCCTGATTATTTTACTAATAGCACTCTGAGTGACAGGTTCAGCATTAGGACATTTTTAATTGAAATAATGAAAAACTTCTTCAACTTCTTCACTGTCATACTCGTGAGAGCAATGCCCATCTATTCAAACGTACATCCATCTGTTGGACAAAAAGCTACACCCCCCTGAATCCCATTGGTACATCTTATCCAAGTTCAGATTCGTGAAAACAGATGAGAAATATGATCGGGTTGCGTTCTTATGGAGCAAACGGTGAAACATTCGTTTGCTTGGGAGATAACTGAGATTTTCAGGGCGCTCTGTTGTTCGAGGCCCTAAAAAGATCCGCCACTGGTATTTCAGCCTGCGATCAGTTTATATTGATTGATAATCGCGAAATGAATATCAACCCGATTTGTTTTCACGTTCCCCAACTTTCCACCTGTTTCTAAAAAATCACAACTGAATACCTTAATTTGAAAGGCACACGTTGAGAGAAAAAACATCGCCTTTCATGTCAGGACGGCTACAAAATTCAGTTGCTTCCACGAATACTAACATGTTAAAAGTCTATTTCCTGACAACTGTTCCAAAAGACATTCGTATAAACAGTTTCAGGGGGCATTATTCAAGATGGATGAGACATATGCTGTCTCGCGAATACCTACCGTATAAAAAAGCAATTACATTTCGTTGATAACTACGTAACTGTTGATCCGATCAAAAGGAAGAGGAAGGAATGGGCCACAAAGCTATTCCATCCAATTTTTATTTCACACAAGAAATATTGGACGGGTGTAAAAATTGGTTTTACTGGAATAGCTATAAAAACGCTTTTTATATGAATTGATGCGGATTTGAGGTTACGGAAGTGACTAATTCGATCCTTGCTATCAGGAAGATTTATTTATTATACTCTGTTTTGGTTCACTGTTAATTCCTTCGTGATATATTCAGTAAGAATCTGCTTTAATATGAAATATTTGAGGAAACGCCGCAAATCCCATACGCAGGATTACCGTTTTTTTTCGGATCACGCCTCAAACACCCTCACGAAATACTGCATGAACCTTCAAGCCGTCTTTTTTCAACCGTGCACTAGATTTCAATTCGATCAGATCTGTATTTTTGGAGAAACCCATCATTAAAGATTTTGAACAATATCCTCCTCACTCCTGCAGAATATTTCAACCAACTCAGGTATGTACCTGGAATAGGCAGGCACAAATATGAACCTTCATTAAAGTATAAAGTCTGAAAACACACACAACCCAGGACTGAGTAGGACTGCAACTTCCGGTATCGTAAACATTAAGTGTAATATAATATGGGAATTTAATTCATTTGAAACGTTCTCATTAGAGTCGTATAGATAAACCAAAAAAATCAAAATGTCAGATGATATAATAATAATAGTAACAAAGCGCACGTTGTTGGGGTGTCCACTTTCATGATGTTCTTCATGATGTCCCAACAACGTGCAGAGTATGCCACAGCCAGGAGGAAACTGTTATGCATATTCTGTCTGCTTGCCGAGTCCTTGCTACAACAGGATATGTGGAAAGCAACAATGCAGAATTCGCTACTTCCATCTGAGAGAGATTTATGGTAGAGACAACGAACCAGTGCTACCATATGTACCTCTGGAAATTGAAGCAGCTGTTGAAAATGACAGAGCTCGCATCTACTGGAACTATGCGATTCCAACAACTTGGTAGATCCACGCCATAAAGCCAGATATACTCTTGCTGCACAAAGAGCTCAAGGATTTGTTTGTCGTTGAATTTTCCTCCCCCACAGAAAATAATTTGGTGATGAAAGAAGGGGATCTTGTATCCAAGGCATAAGGTTAGAATGGTCGTACTAACTACTAATCATAGGATGCCTAGGCGGAATGAGAGCCAACTACGTGACCGAATTGAAGATTATTCAGGCCTGCAAATCTCTGTTCGAAGATTTAGCGCACAGAATGCAGAAGGCGGTGTTGCTCGGATCACTTCGAGTCATCAGGTCCCATAAACTGTGAAGCCCGCTTGCAGTCCATCTCTTTTGTTAAGGGACGCTATAAGGGCAGGAAGAAGAACTACTCCAAGGAACGTGCGAGAGGTTGTTTGGTGAGTACCCAATCAACAACTGGAGTCTCACACTACTGAGAGAAGCGCACCCTCTCAGGGCGGGCCTATAAAGGTTTTTTCTCTCGAGCGGATGAAAAAAAAAATAACAAAGTGCCTTCATTGTTTGGTGTCATATACAATACAATTAAATTTCGAGGTGGAATCTAGCTTACGGTACTCCACTTAATCTCAAACAAAAATCCCAATGTAAAAACAACAACAAATGAAAAAATAATTCGCAACCTAAATAATGAATCCAAAACAAGAAATGCAACCTAAAAACATGCATTACGTATGCCAAACAATGAAATAACGGAAAAAAAGTTCAGCTGAGCTGGTTCAAAAGTAATGTTTCCTGAAGTTTCTCTTCTAGACCAGGGTCGATAATTTTTGAAACCGAAAAGAATTATAGTAGAATAAAACCCGTTGTAAAAGGAAGATAATATAACAAAAATGATAGGCAAAATAATTTACGGGTGATCTGAGGTCGGGAAGGGGAAGGGGTTAGTTTTCAAGGGTAAAAAACGGTTTATCTTCATTTCCGGCAAAACTACAAGTCCTATGTAAGAACAATGAATTGGAAAGTTGTAGGCAGTAAAAACATCTGCAACTTTTGTATTCACACTTTTTTTCACATAACCTCAAAATTTATGTGAAAAATTCAAAAAACCACGTTTTTGGTTTTTAATTTTTATCTTCTACAAATTTTTTTTTTTACCAAATTTGGTAAAAACTTAACTTTTTATGTCCCAAATACACTGTAATTTTTTTGGTTCAAATATGTTTGTTTTCACCTTAATTTGACTTAATATTTAAAAAGCATCCTAATTTTCAATCAAAAATTCTCACGTCAAAATATCTGCTTTTTTAAAAAAGTAGGTGGGCTTTTTGATCGTCGAAATCTCCACTTTCTGGTGGTCTAAAAAAAATATACATTACTATGTTAAATTTTCTCAGAAAATGCTACGAAATAACAGGCAGTAAGGCCCAGACCCTAATGGCCCTTTGCCCAATTCTCTATGAAATAACCTTTTATGACCTAAAATTTTACGTAGGTAACTCAGGTGTATGAGTTATATTAAAATAGCAATAAATAAGCATCTACGCATATAATTTAGAGAAGATTCTACAACTTTATCAAAATATTGTTAGTATCTTATTAAATATTAACTTTATTAACTTAGCATTTTCTGAGAAAATTTACCATAGTAATGTATATTTTTTTTAAGAGCATCAGAAAGTAGAGATTTCAACGAACAAAAAGTCCACCTACTTTTTTGAAAGAGCAGATATTTTGAGACGTGAGAATTTTTTATTGAAAATTAGGATGCTTTTTCGATATTATCGTCAAATCGTCAAATTAAGGTGAAAAAAAAATATTTTGAATCCAAAAAATTCCTGTGTATTTGGGACATAGAAAAGTGGGTTTTTAGTAAATCTGGTGAAAAAAATTTTTGTTTGTAAAAGATAAAAATTAAAAACCAAAAACGTGGTTATTTGAATTTTTCACATATATTTTGAGGTTATGTGAAAAAAGTGTGAATAAAAATGTTGTAGATCTTCTTATCACCTACATTTAACTTTTTTCCATAGGACTTGTAGTTTTGCCGGAAATCGAGATAAACCGTTTTTACCCTTAGAAACTCACCCCCTTCCCCTTCCCGAACTCAGATCGCCCGTAAATTATTTGTTCAATCATTTTTGTTAAATTCTCTTCCTGGGTTTCATGGGTTCCATTCTACTATAATTTTTTTTCAGTTTTTACCATTTTTAAAGGCTTCGACCCTGGTCTATTCAGGCAAGAGAACTGTAAGTAGACATATTTGAAACACTATTATTTATTGTAACCGCATTGTAAGTGAACGAACGCTGAAACAAACAATATTGATTATCACTAGTGAATAAAGCCATAGTTTATCGATTCCACAAATTTAGAAAAGCTGCACGCGGTTGCTAATTGCCAGCGATTCTCGTTAGGGAAGAGCTAAACGTGTTTAACATTTCTATTCGTTCTCGATGACCTTTTATGAACCTTCAATTAACTGGCAATCGTGCTCTCAATCTTCTGGAACTTTCCTGAACTTTGAATTGCGGAAAAAAACCTTTTTTGGCGGAACTTCACGATATTTATACCCTCTTCAAGACGATGATGATTTTGACCGAACGAAAAACTATTTAGAAACATTTCACTTTTGATTCATTATTTAGAAATAGCTTCTGCAGATATTTTCACTGTTCATGTTTCGAATTGAAGAGATTTCAATTATCGATTGAAAAAAATCTCTTAGCTTTTCTCCGAAACTAATCTTGGAACATCAAACTTCGTACAAATATAGCATTATCTCACATCGTTCACACAGGGTCCAATAACAATAACTTCCATGCATGCAAAGTGTGTGAGATAATTTTTGCATAACAGCTTCTCGACTTCATCCTTACCAACAATATTGTGCCGGAATATTCCAGGAAGATCCATGTTGACATGACTACTCAAATGTGTCGATGATGGCACTGGTTCTATAGATTCTGGCAATCTTGTTGATATAGTTTACCTGGGTTTCTCCAGGGCCTTTGATGGAATACCTCTCCGACGACTGGCTAATTGAATTGAGCACTCTGGTGCATAGACAGGGAATACCAGGTTTGTATTCGTGATCACTTGCTACCCCTAGGTGGTGTACCCCAGGGATCTATCCTGGGTCCACTGATGTTAATTATTTATGCTTCAAATCTTCCATTTTTACTGGAATATGCCGATGATCTTAAACTGTACGTCAATCCCATCCTGCACCACAATACTCTACAAGAAGACTTCGAGACAATATTGCAATGGCGCGATTAATGGATGCTCCCTCTGAAGGTTTGAAAAATACGGTATTCTGCTCTTTGGTGGATATAATCTGGGATTCTATTACTCAGCTGAAGGATCTGTTTTGAAGACAATTGCTCATCTCGCGATCAAAGTATTGCGAAGACGTTGTGGTAAAGGTAAGACAAAAATCCCACTTATGAGCAAAACTTTTCATAGATGTCATCCGGAGATGTGGCTTCGTTTGGCGAAACGCGATTAATATACCAAGACTCATGAAGTTATCGGCTATACTTCATGAAAAATGCCATCTGTACTGTAATTTCAGAACTAATCCTTAATGCTCCTGTGTGTCAAAAATCTTCAATACCAAAACTTCGTGAAGAGATATCGAAACAAAAATCCGTGCCACATCAATTTGCCCTATAAGTCTGTAATTCTCGGATTTTTGGCCGAAAATGTTTAGTTTCGACCCACTGATGTATTCGAGGTTTGATTTAATTCTGTCTGGCCGACAGCAAGATTACTCTCGAACGAAATGAGTTGTAGTCCAAATGCGCCGGTTAAGTTCGTTAATGGGCAACATCCGCCTAGTGGTTTCGGAGTTATAGCCATCTGAACTTTTGTTTTTCCAATAACTAGAAAAATACTGAACTGATTGAATTATATCTTGGTATTTAATGCAAAATATCATGAGGATCACATGAATGGTAAATTTAAGAAAAATTCATATCGAAATATTCTCACGATTGCAGTGTAATGGTCAACTGTTTTACACCCAATCAGCAAACTTGTTAACATTAATAGAATATTTATGATTTGACTAAATTCATAGAATTATCTTCTTAATTTTTGACTTACGTCACAGTTCAGATATCGCTGAAATTTTGCTGGAGTCTTAAGACCTTGAATACGGTCTTAAGGCTCCAGGTCTAGATTTAAACTCGATCAGAGCTATGTTGATGGAAGTATTGTAAAAATGTTGTTTTTTCCTGGAAGCCAAGCAGTCTTGGGCGAGTCCACTAACCGCTCTGGCTATGAATTCGAACAAGTGAAGGACCTCGCGTCAGTGCTTTCCCAATTTTTTAATTAAAATGGATGCTTGTAAAGTTAATTTGGTTTCATTGCAATAATTGAAGCAATAACTTCGCTGGTAATCTTGATACATACAACCAGTTCAGCCTCCCCAACAATCTGATAAGATCTATTTCTGTTAATCTGAAATTATTGCCCAAGATGGCAAACCAACCAAGGGAAATTCTATAAAATTGATGATAGTCGTTAAACAATGAACATAATAGGTAGCTCTCCAGATCCTGAATTCCTTGAACCATGAAATGTAAACTGTATTGTGGCTGTTTGGTTATATTCATCAAGTGTATGCCAGCTATATAATTAGTGAGCAATCGAGTTGTTTGCCCTCGAAATAAAGCTGACGAAGATCAATTATCACTTTATTGATCTTCCAACCAATATTTTATTCCTTGTGTTCGTATCCTGAAGCCATTTCACCATTATGTTTGCCATCAACATCGTTAGGAAAATTCTTTTTATTTTCAAAAGATACTAAAAACTGACAGTCACTCGAAATATACTGATCTGATCGAATTGAAACGTAGATAGTTGAAAAATAATGGCACGAAGACTTATACAAGATTTCATGGGAATCGTATGACTAGAATATTAAAATGTATTAATTCAGATTTATTATCCCGTACTAATAGTAATTATGTCAGCAGCTTTCAGTGAACCGGAATAAAAAAATATTGTTTTGGTAACTGCCTTGATAAGGGCTTCACACGAGACGAGAGTATAAAAAATCTCGTCTCGCTCTCGCCAATTCCCAAAAAAATAAGTCTCGTTTAAGTCTCGTTCTCGTCTCGTTATCAGTTGTCTCGTCTCGTCTCGCTTAATTCTGAATAACGATAATAAATATTATAATATATAAACGAAATGGTATACAATAATGAACAATTTTGTAGAGCTATATTTATTACGATCCTATACCAAAATATTTGTACATGTACATTATTTTAAATTTTAAACACTGATAATTTCAACTTTGAAATTATTCGATGACCAAGAATTCAAACATAATCACACTTGCATCACATCATTTTTCAATGATGTACGTGTTTTTGCCATGATCATACCTGCTGTGGAAAATAATCTTTCAACATGTACGGATGTAGCCATAAATAAATCATCGGCCATTTTGGAAAGTGTAGGAAGAACTTTTTCATCACTCTCCACCACTGTAAAATATTTTGATTCCTATTTGCTATTTCTAACAGCAAATATTCTTCAAACTCAGCTTTCCAACATTTCGAAAGTTTTGTTGATGTTTTAAATAGGCTATGCTATCGATGTCGATACATTTTTTAAAAGAATTGACCAATTTGGTATAGTTTTCAAAGAATACCTTCACAGTGGGTAGATCATTGAGGGTGTTCTTGGCGTATTCCTCATAACACTATTCGAAACATTGAATAGCTTCATTTCTTTACCAGTTTTATTATACGTAGTTCCACAGATGTATACCTACAATAATTGTTCACATCGTCACTACAAGGAGCACAGGGGAATAAATTTCTCCAGATGTTCAGATATAGACGAAATTTTCAAAGCATTGGGATTTAGGGGCAATTAAAGTTGTCCGTTAAGTATTGAATTCATAATGACATCCGTTTTTATGGTTGTGAATTCCATTTTTTCTTGAAAAATAATCTCAATCATCGCAAGGTCATAACGAATTAATAATCTTCTACAAAATCGTGTATTTCTAGAACGACCGATGCATAATATAGACAAAATATATTGGTAATTATAGTGGAAACTCTTCATATTCAATTGTTTTCTGTGGGTGTTGAAAAACGTCGAGTCGTATATAAAACTTCATACAAAAAATTTAACGTGACCAAAAACGAGACTCTCGTGTTGCGCTGTATGCATGTGGTCTCGGTATCGCCTATAATATTTTTGAAAACGTCTCGTCTCGTTTCGCTTTTACGACACGAGAACGAGACGAGACGAGAAAAATATCGCTCTCGCGTGAAGCCCTAGCCTTGATTCCAATAGAAATTTGAATATTCATCATAATCATCAAAATATCATATGTTTCCTTCTCTTTCATTACCATTCATGTAGCCGCTCAAACCTTCATCGAATGTATCAATATATTTCGACTTATAGATGCAATATAGTCGGTTGATATTCCTATTACCATTTATGACTCTACGACAATGTTGAAACTTCATATAGTAATGCTGAAACTTCACAGTAATGCGGAAATGTATTTTTATTTCCTGTACTTTATTGGTCCCAATTAAACGTCAAGTCTCTGCATCGACAAATTAAGTTTATACAGAGGATTTACTTCCAGTCAAACTAACCAAAATTTATGGGACACTGTCAGCGAATATGTTGAACAATATAAACTCCTGGAATGCGGTTTCCACTCCACGCTAATAGTGCTCTTGGAGATCGAACTGTATTTGCTGTCACTTGTTGAAATATTCGTTTTCCAATTCGCTACAACTACAAGGAGAGTAACTTTAATATTTCAGAGATATTAAGACTAGATAAGATAATACATAACATAATTTTATCTCTGAAATTTCCAGTGTTTTTACTGTAATAGATAATGCTTCCTTGTCGATCATCAACAACATGATATTCACCGTAATAAATACGAACTATTTAATCATTTTTGCGCGCATGTTCTGGGGAAAATCGAGTTATCATTTTGCACAAATGTCTGTAATTTTCGAATTTTTTGCCGAAAATGGTCTCAAACGATCTGGTTCGTCTCTCTAATGAAGAATTCGAGGTCAAATTTGATTCTGTCTGGCTGACCGTTCGGCCGGCCGGCCGTTGCAACGATAACTTGAGAACGGAAAGAGATAGCGCCTTTAAAATTTTCTGGATAGGTGGCGCGTCCCAATACAACGGAGAAGTTTGTTAATGGGCATAATGGTTTCCGAGTAATAATTTTGTTTTCAACCAATACAAATCTGATCAAACTGCAACTTGGTGAGTAGTTGTAGAATACAGACCTAAGGACGTTCGTGAAATTTTGTGAGAATCGTTTCTATAGAAAATTTTGAAAAAAATTATTGAAAAATATTATCTATGTCACGATAACCTGAGAACGGAAAGATATAGTGACTTGAAATTATCAGGTTAGGTTGTGCATCTTAATGTGGCATTTGAGTTTATTTATATGCATAATAGGCCAAACGGTTTTGGAGTTATACCCATCTGAAATTTGGTAGTTATTTCCTCAATAGCTCGAAAAATACAGAACCGATCTAATTCAAATATGGTTATCAGTTGTAGAATGTCAACGCGAAAATTCTCGCGTACTTTCGTGAGGATTGTATCAAAAGAAAATTTTAAAAAAATCATTGAAAAAAATTCTATATAGGTATCAGAAACTATTCGTCCGACATCGCTGAAATTTTGCGAGAGCGTTCAGAACCTAATTCTACTGCGAAGTTCCAGGTTTGAATACGATCGGATCAATATTGTTGGAGATCTGAGCAGCCTTGTGTGAGTTCAGTAGCTGGATGGGGAACTTGAAAGGAAGTAATGTCAGAAAAGGGAGACGTATTTTTTTCTAATTTCACATAACGTGAAGAACTTCACTTCGCTCTTTTCGAAAAAAATGATAGCTCGTCAAAATAAAGTCCTTCCAATTATACCAAAATGTTAATTGGTCGTTGAATTGATATTGAGAGTATGATTCGTTACTGTGTTGGAAATTTATCCATCTCAAAATCAAGAATCGTTATGGGCGATGATATATCAATTCATGATATAATCAAATGAGATCACAAATCATTTTCCAATAGTATGTGACACGTCAAAAAGTCATACTGATGACTGTAGATTAGTCAGTGATAAAATATTCATGGTTTAGGAACTATTTGGAATTCTGAAGATAGTTACTGCGATAGTGATCTCCATTGATGAATCCATCGAATGTAAATAACACACACCTTTTGTGTACCTCCATTTACTTATTTGATCAATTTCCAATGCTGCTAATATAATGAACATTCTATTGTTTCTTTTTGAAAATTTATTCTACGATTGGAATATATTTCGTTGGAAACATAGGAGGGAAAATATTCTTATAAACGGTATAATTTTTTGATCAGCTTCATATAAATTCTGCCAAATTATGATATTCATATCATTATTTGGCATACGAATGAATATATAAACATTTTTTTTCCTACTTCCACAGGTTTCCTAGTTAGTGACTCACGAATTAAAAAAAACTTTGAGAAATTAGCATAAATAAGGAATATCAAGAGGTTCAGTGTTTTAAGTTTTAATATTCAGGAATAGTGGAACATTTTTTTTAACAAATGCTGCATGCAGATTAGATAGTTTTTCCTAAACAACTTCAAGTATCAGATGATGAAGCTCTTCGATAATTTATTATGCAATGGAGATGTCAGTAAGAGATTCTGTGTTCAACAAGTAAGTAAAGAAAGTGCAGCAATGAAGTAGCATTGTAAAATCTTCAAGCACTTATAACTTTTTACCAGAGCCGAATCTGGAAAAATTACAAATGAAAAAAGTATCAAAGTTGCTGAGAAGAATCTATGGTAAAAATTAATTTACAACTTGAAGACCTATGTACATATGATCAATTGGAGTTTATTCATCGTATTTTGTACTTTTTTTCACCAAAATTAAAACACATACTTGAAACTTCATTTTTCAAGCAGCTGATGAATATGCCTTATTTTGCGTTTCACTCAATGATTCCATATTCCCTTTTCAATTATGCTTATGTTCATAATTATCCCAGGAACTGTGAGCTTTATGTTCCCACAACATGCTCGTTTTGCCCACAAGTCGTGCAAGGGGCTATAGGCCAGCCCCTGGGCGAAGCGGTTATTCATTGACATTCCGTAATTAGTTTCATGATTCGTATTTTGGAGGTTTGCTTCGAATATTTGAATGCACTGTCAAACTACGATGGATGTAGCAACTGATAGCAATTAAAGTTGTTGGAATACGACATTTCTTTAAATCTCCCATGGACTGAGTGCCCAAGTCAGGCCCTTGGGCACGGGTTACTGATAGGGTTGCTGGGATCACGTGAAATAATGTTAATAATAGAAATATGGAGAATGCGGAGAAGTATATTTAAGTGGGAAGTTTTCACTAGCAGAAACACTTATCGGCAGGTACTAGGGCTTCACGCGAGAGCGAGATTTCGTCGTTCTCGTCTCGAAAAAGCGAGACGAGACGAGACCTTTTCAAAAATATTATAGGCGATACCAAGACCACATACAGCGCAACACGAGAATCTCGTTTTTGGTCTCCTTAAATTTTTTGTATGAAGTTTTATATACGACTCGACTTTTTTCAACACCCACAAAAAACAATTGAATATGAAGAGTTTCCACTATAATTACCAATATATTTTGTCAATGTTATGCATCGATCGTTCTAGAAATACACGATTTTTTAGAAGATTATTAATTCGTTATACCCTTGCGATAATTGAGATTATATTTCAAGGAAAAATAATATTCACAGCCATAAAAACGGATGCCATTATGAATTCAATAATTAACGGACAACTTTCATTGACCCTAAATCCCAATGCTTTGAGAATTTCGTCTCTATCTGAACATCTGGAGAAATTCATTCTCTTGTGCTCCTTGTAGTGAACAATTATTGTATACATCTGCGGAACTACGTATAATGAAACTGGTAAAGAAGTGAAGCTATTCAATGTTTCGAAAAGTGTTATGAGGAATACGCCAAGAACACCCTCAATGATCTACCCACTAGGAAGGTACTTTGAAAACTATACCAAATTGTTCAATTCTATTAAAAAATGTATCGACATCGATAGCCTATTTAAAACATCAACAAAACTTATTTCGAAATATTGGAAATATCAAAATATTTTACAGTGGTGGAGAGTGAGGAAAAAGTTCTTTCTACACTTTCCAAGATGGCCGATGATTTATTAATGGCTACATCCGTACCTGTTGAAAGATTATTTTCCACAGCAGGTATGATCATGGCAAAAACACGTACATCATTGAAAAATCATGTGATGCAAGCGTGATTATGTTTGAAATCTTGGTCATCGAGTAATTTAAAAGTTGATATTATCAGTGTTTAAAATTAAAAATGATATGCACATGTACAAATATTTTTTTGTATAAGAGCGTAATAAATAAAGCTTTACAAAATTATTCATTATTGTATATCATTTCGTTTATATATTATAATATTTATTATCGTTAATCAGAATCAAGCGAGAAGAGACGAGACAACTGATAACGAGACGAGAACGAGACTTAAACGAGACTTAATTTTTTGGGAATTGGCGAGAGCAAGACGAGATTTTTTATACTCTCGCCTACTCTCGTCTTGTGTGAAGCCCTAGCAGGTACCAGCAGAAAGATTTTTCTTTGCTCGTTTTGCGGAATTACCCGTTAAACCTTCCCACTTAAATTTTAATAATATTCAACTCCAAAATTGCCCCAATATTCGACAATTTCCGTTCAGGACAACAAGTTCGCCAAAAACCTCAGTATATATAAAGCAAGGGGATAGAGTTGGTTGTAAAATTGAAAACAATTAAAAATTCGAAAATGAAGTGGAAACTGACTCTATATAAATAAATGTAATTCAAGCATTCCGCATACTCTTCTGGATTAAAGCTAACAATACACATTTATAAATTACTTCAAATATTGAATATTCATCATTCTTGTTAATTATAACTGATCATTGCTATTTTCCAATAATGAATGAAATATTGGTGTATCCTATTATATGATAATGGATTTGTATAAAATGCTGTTTGACACTATTTCTATATAAGCCGACATCATTCAATTATTTTCACTGGTACATAATTTCATATGATCATATAATATCGATATAATTAAATTAACTATCGATATCCAATCATGAACAATCGAAAAAGTGATGTCGATTTTATTCTCACGGGAGTTAAACAAGAATGAAACTTGTTCTCGACCGAATCGCGTGTGATTTTGAAATCTTTAACTTACGGAGCCCGCAACGAATATCTGTTGTATTGTATTCGAGTGAATCGCACTGCTAAAACCTTCATCTTGTACAATTATACTCTGTATACCGAGTGTCCCAGTATACATGTTCCATGGATTATCTCAGCCATTCCAAAAGATAAAAATTTGAAAATTTTATGATTTTCAATTCGTTCAAGGAACCTTCAACTGAGAAAAACAAAAATTGAAAGTCATTTTCGGTTTGACCGGAAGTGACTCTGACTTCTTTTATCTCAAATAGCCTCCTATATATTTTTGGAAATTTCATTCCACTCAAAATTACCTTTCGAACGATGTATCATACTTTGTATTTTACATTTGATTTGAGGGAGACAACGTCAATTGAAATTTCAAATTGAAAGAATTGCAGTAGGCTACGATATTTCGTGTAATCTTGATTTTGACTTATAATCCGTGTGTGCTGATCCATCTATCTTCAGATGGACCGATAAGATGGTCTGCAAGATCTCCAAATTTAGCACCGCTAGTTTCCTTCTTTTGGGGATATTTGAAAGATCGTGTGTACCAGACTCCTCCTATTGATTTGGAAGATCTAAAAAACAAAATAAGGAATTCATATAGAGCCCTTAATGCTGAGATTTTGAGAAATGCTACTACGCGTGAACTAGTCCACAAAGCTGAAAGATGTGTAGAAGCAGATGGTCAACATTTCGAACATATTATGCTTTAGTTATTATAGGTACTTTTTTGTCCTCTTTTTTGTAATATTTTGTTTCTTTTACTATTCATTCTTTGTTTAACGTTCGGTAAAATACATAGTCAATTTCAACTTGAGAAAGGTTTTTTTTTATTGATCTCGATTTTTGAAGTCAAAATCAAGCTTACACAAAATATCGTAGCCTACTGCAATTCTTTCAATTTAAAATATCAATTGACGCTTTCTCCATTCAATAAAATTTAAAATAAAAAGTGTGATACATCGTTGGAAAGGTAATTTTGAGTAGAATTTAAAAAAATTCAAAAAATATATAGGGTGCTATTTGAGATAAAAAAATCACTTCCGGTCTGCACGCCTGTAAAGAAGATACAAAGACCTTGCCAAAAAAGTACCACATGACCGACTTTCCCTATTCAAAAAATTCAGAGGGTTGATAGGGATGACACAGGGTGCAACAAAAATCCTTCAAAAATGCATGAAAATTTGGTAAAAGTGAAACAAAAATTGACCTGTTTCAGGATTTTGTTGCCAAATATTTTTCTTCTGAGAAAATGAATTTGTTCCATAATTTTGACGCGCACTGTATAATGTTTCATTGAATCTTCTGAATCCCGTTAAGAATTAAACCAACTTTTGAAATTTTAATTATAAATAAATATAGAAAAGCTAAATGAATTTCAATATTCTCCGATTACAAAAGCTGTATGGAACCCTTTTAATATAAGCTCTATCCATTCTACCAACGGACGGGTTGATTTCGTAATATTCTGCTCGAAGAATAGTGAACAAGGCATTCAGAGGGTCCATTAAAAACAGGGATATACCTCCGTATTTTTCTGACGTGGAATTTGATGCATTAGTATTTTGGCCCTTATTTGCATTACGGTGCTTTCTCGCAGATAAAGTTTCTGCCGCTACGTAGATAACTTTCACGGCACGAATGAATGACAGGAATGTTTTGTTCGCGTCAGAAACGTATGTCGGCAAAGTGATCGATCTCCAATTCAATAAATCATCATTAGGAGGAGGTGCATCTCGAATAACGCGAAAAGAGAATAGGATTTTTCCCATTTCATTTATGTGCGAGGGAGTTTACCCCCGGCATTTCTATTCATTTGCCGGATAACAACGATTCAATAATGAACAAATTAATTATCACGGGGTTCCTATATCGACGTCCGTTTTCCACGCATGTGTTTTCATCGATACGATTTTTCACGATTATCCAAACAAATATAATAAATATGGATGCGTGATGGTTCATTTTTTTGTTCGGTTGTCTGTTTCTTTGTTATTTACCGTATTTCTTGATAGAGAATTTTGAGTTCTCGCTAATCACTTGGTGAAATATTTTGAAAAATTATTAAGAGGAAGAAAACACTTGGCTTAAGTTCCAAAATATGATACTTGACTTGAAATAGAATTTTAGTATGTGTGTAATCGAACTAACAACATCTTTCGAAATCTGCAAAAAGATACAGGGTGTCCCATTCAAATTGAAAAAGTTTTGATTATCTCAGGTGAATCCAGAAGTACAGTAGTAACAAAAAATTGGTTCAAGCACTGACGTGAAGTCAGAAGATTTTGCGCGTATGTTCTCTTGTCCATTCTCCATTATCGGACACTCTTAATCGAATTGACCATGGTGAATTCTATAGTTTGTTCTCCTGTATTGGACACTCCGAATTTACCATGGTTAATTCGATTAAGAGTGTCCAATACAGGAGAACAGACAATAGAATTCAACATGGTAAATTCGATTAAGAGTGTCCAATACAGGAGAATGGACAATAGAACATACGCGCAAAAACTCCTGACTTCACGTCAGTGCTTGAACCAATTTTTTTTTGTAAAGTCAGGAGCTTTTGCGCTTATGTTCTATTGTCAATTCTCCTGTATTTGACACTCTTAATCGAATTTACCATGGTAGATTCGGAGTGTCCAATACAGGAGAACAGACTATAGAATTCACCATAGTAAATTCGATTAAGAGTGTCCAATAATGGAGAATGGACAAGAGAACATACGCGCAAAAGCTTCTGACTTCACGTCAGTGCTTGAACCAATTTTTTTTTAATAATTTTTTAAAAATTTTCTAGTGCTACGATCCTCACGAAATTTTTTAAAGAATTTTCGCGTTGGCATTCTACAACTAATAACCATATTTGAATTGGATCGGATTTGTAGTTTTTGAGTTATTGAGGAAATAACAACCAAATTTCAGATTGATATAACTCCAACACCATTTGGCCGACTATGCTAGTTAACGAACTTAAATGTCGTATCCAGATGCGTAATCTACCCTGGAAACTACAAGTCGCTATTTCTTTCCGTTCTCAAGGATACATAATATTTTTTCGTAATTTTCTCAACATTTTCTAGTGGTACGGTCCCCACAAAATTTTACACACGCTTCAATTCGATCGAATCTATATTTTTTGAGTTATCGAGGAAATAATATTCCAGATGGGTATAACTCCGAAACCGTTGGGCCGATTATGGCCAACAGCGAACTTAACTCTTCCATTCAGATATGCAACCATCCTGAAAATTGCAAGTCCCTATCTCCTGCGAGAGTTGTCGAGGCAATGCTCACCCATCCAGCTACTGAACTCACACAAAGCTGCTCGGATCTCCAATAATATAGATGCAATCATGTTCAAACTTGGAACTTGGTAGTAGAGTTAGGTTCTGAAGGCTCTCACAAAATTTCAGCGATTTCGGACGAATAGTTTCTGTCAATAATTTTCTATGATTTTTAAAAATTTCCTATTTATACAATCAAATTTTATTAGTTATTGAGGAAATATCAACCAAATTTCAGATGGGTATAACTCCAAAGCCGTTTTGACTATTATGCCTATAAACGAACTCAAATGACGCATTCAGATTCTCAACCTTACCTGAAAATTTCAAGTCGCTATCTCTTTTCGTTCTTAGGTTATCGTGACGTGAATAATGTTTTTTAATAATTTTTTTAAAATTGTCTAGCGATACGATGTTCACAAAATTTCACAAGCGTTCTTTGGTTTATATTCTACAACTACTCACCAAGTTTCAATTCGATCGGATTAGAATTGGTTGTAGACAAAATTATTACTCGGAAACTGTTGGGCCAATTATGCCCATTAACGAACTTGTCCGTCCTATTGGGATGCGCCACCTACCCTGAAAATTTCAAGTCGCTATCTCCCCGTTCTCAAGTTATCGTGGCAACGGCTGGCCGGACAGAAACAAATTTGACCTCGAATTCTTAATCAGGAAGTCGAACTCAATCGATTGAGACCATTTTCGGCGAAAAATTCGAAAATTACAGACATTCGGGCAAAATGATATCGCGATATTCCCCAGAACATACGCGCAAAAATATGGCATTGAATGCGTTATCGTCATTGTACTAGCCTGCAAAGTTTCATGAATCTCTGATGCTCCTAGACAAAAAATACCTGTCACTAATGATCAACTGGAATTTGATCTATATCCACTCCTTTCATCTGTATGTGAATTGAATTGTCAGTTTTGACGATAATTTCTACCCCAATTGAACATACAGAGTACATAGAAATTGATATACGTAACTACACTGATCAACAATTGCTAGGGATCACTTATGAACTTCTCTTCATTTGTATTTTTTTCAAGTTATCTCGTGAATATCTGTACATTATATGTTCTCTAAGGAAAAATTAAGATGTTTTGAGTTGATTATATCAAATTTTTCCTCACTTCATCGGCTCTTGTACACAAAATCGATTATTATCTGTAGGCTGTTACATGTGGAGTGAAAAGCAATGTGGTATTTGTTATTAAATCTGTTTTTTCTCTCGTTCAAACACATAAGGTGACAATAATTGAAGAAATGAGAACAATATTAGCTTATCAGTCATGCCGAGAAGACGTTTGGCTCCTGTGCAACTGGACCAAATCATACGGTGGATACAGGAAGGTTTGTCCCAGCGAGAAGTGTCCCGGCGGTTGAATGTTTCGCAAAGTGTCGTGAGTCGGGCTTGGAATAGGTTCATCCAAAACGACTCAGTAGCTTATGTTCATGGGGGAGGTCGGCAGCGCAGTACAACAGCTGCCCAAGATCGTCTTTTGGTCCTCAATGCTAGGAGAAATCCCACTTACCCGGCGTCGCGGCTCAATAGATCACTGAGAGTTGCAACAGGAGTTCTAATTTCGAACCAGACTGTAAGACGACGACTACATGTTCGTGGTTTGAGAGCACGTAGGAGGGTACAACATCCCCGTTTGAATAGGGAACACCGGGTTCATCGACGGCAATGGGCTGAGGAGCACCACAATTGGACAGTTGAAGATTGGAGCCGATGTTTATTTACGGATGAGTCTAGATTTCGTTTGGTCAACTCCGATGGACGTATTCTTGCTTGGAGGGAAAGAGGTCGAAGGTATGCAGAACAGTTTATGGTACCCACAACAGCTTTTGGCGGAGGTTCTATATGTGTATGGGGAGGCATTTGTTTGAACCAACGCACAGAGATGGTTGTTCTGCAGAACACCACAATGACCAGCCAGAGATATCACGATATGATTATTGAACCCATAATTGTTCCGTTTGCGGCTGCCTTGGGCGAGAATTTCATTTTAATTGACGATAATGCCCGTCCACACCGTAGTCGTCTGGTTAATGAAGCGCTAGAAACTCATGCTATTGATAGGATGGACTGGCCAGCTCGCTCTCCAGACATGAATTGCATCAAACATGTCTGGTCTGAGATGTCTAGACAATTGCCAACCTTAGAACAACCGATCAATAACCTGGAGTACCTTTCTAACGCTTTACGGGATATTTGGACGAATTTGCCCCAAAATTTTATAAATCGTTTGATTGAAAGTATGCCTCGTAGGGTAGAATGCTTGAGACGAGCTCGTGGGGGGCCAACTAGGTACTAGCTTAACCGAAACTTCAGCCTTCTTGTGGTGTCATCATAAAATTTTTATGTTATTCAAACACAGAATTTTGAGTGTTCCTAATAAAGTCTTTTTTTCTCTCCAACTTTCCATTTTTTCATTCTTTTCTCAAGTGAATCATATTATCAACTGAAAATACTCTGATATCTGACTAAATTTATAATCTTGGAGCGAATAATTCAGAAATAAATTTAGAAAAAGTAAGTGATCCCTATCAATTGTTGAGCAGTGTATATGAGTACCTTGAATCACTGAGATTTACAAAAATAGTCTATAAGGATATACAGGTCATTCAGGAAGGTAGAATTCTATATTAACCTTAATCTAGTGTTCCAATTGATTAAAGCCGCGGGTAAAAATATGTATATCATAAAGAATGATTCATTTAACTCAGACATAACGGAACAATTCTGAGGTTCCAAGAAAGCAGCCTCGATACTTGCAGGAACGAGTGGGAGAAAAAACTGATTCATAACTCAGACTTTCCCTGTTAGATTGAAGTTATTTATAGGTTCGAAATGGTTGTTTGTTCACGGAATCTGATAATTTCATCTCATTCGATTGAAAATGTCAATACTAAAATGGGGAATATTAAACAGGCCACATATAATACAAGAGATTTCAATATTTATCTTTCAGAGCTTGGTATAAACCAACCATTAGATTGATTCAGACTATAATAGTAATGGATTATCTGCGAAGTGCCTTGTTAAAGTAAAATTTCTAACTGGTATCTAATTCTCCGAAATATTATTTCCTCAATAACTCAGAAAATACAAAATAAATCGAATTAAAACTTGGTAATTAGTTGTAGAATGCCGATTCGCAAATTTTTGAAGAATTTCGTGAGGATCGTATGACTATAGAAAACTTTTTTCCTCCTAAAACTTATATTTCAGAAACTAATTGTAAAATTCAGCTGAAATTCTGCACAAACTTTCGAGGCCAGCATTACACAATCGAGTACCGGATTTCAGCTCGATCGGCTCTGAATTTCAGGAATCATTGTGAACATTATATTTCGAACAGGTATCTACTTCTTCTGAAATTTCAAATCATAACGCCTCGATTGTGTGCTCGCCTGCCGCGCTGGAGATTCGGGTTCGAATCCATGCTGAGTGAGTACACTCTTTTATTTATTTCAAAATTTGAGTTTAGTTCAATGCCAAGGCATTTTTTTACGTGTATTTCGTGATAGTGCTTGAGGAGTGAATAGCTAATAGAACATGCACGCCAAAGCTCCTGACGTCATGTCATTCTCCTACATCTCCCAATCCAGCAGAAATATCCAAATTAACTCAAAAATTCTGCACACAGGTATATAGTAAGTAATCATTAAAGGATACTGTGGGAGGTATACTCATTATTCAACGGTTTTTTTCTGGGTTTTCTCTCCCAAACTCTGAAAAATATCTATAAAATAAAAATTAATTATTTTGTGATTTGCTTCTGCGTAAGAAACACAGGATATTTGTCAGAAGCAACCAATTGAACAATGTTGCCTAACAAACAACAACGAAACAACATCAACGAAGAAACAACTATAGCGTAACGTTTCGGAGTCTATATCAGACCCCTTCTTCAGACGCTCAACGAAAATCGAGAGAATTATTTTGTTGATAGTTATTTGGTGAAATTAACAGCTGAGAACAAAACTGCCCTCACCCAACATACACACAGAGAGGGACATAGATTTGATTTCGAGCATGTAACAATCCTAGAAAAAGAACAGAATTATTTCAGACGTCTGCTGGGTGAAATGATATATATTAGAAAAAATTGGTTGAAGCACTGACGTGATGTCAGGAGCTTTTGCGCGTATGTTCTATAGTCCATTCTCCTGTATTGAACACTCTTAATCGAATTTACCATGGTAAATTCGATTAAGAGTGTCCAATAAAGCAGCATTGACAAGAGAACATACGCGCAAAAGCTCCTAACTTCACTCGTCAGTGCTTGAACCATTTTTTTTTTTTTACGATTCTCTCGAACTTTTTCAATTACTTGCGCTTCGGCCTTCTACAACGGATTACCAAGTTTGAATTCGATCAGATATGTGCCTTCAGTAATTGCGGACACAATATTTCAGATGGGTATAACTCCGAAATCGTTAGACGTATTAGACCCGTTGACGAAGTCAACCGTTGTATTTATATGTTCAACCTGCCCAGAAAATTTCAAGTGATCTCTTTCCGTTCGGAAATTATTGTGTTAAAAGACGAATGACAAAATCGTTTTTAACCTGGTATTCTCCATTAGCGAGTCAAACCTAATCTATTGAAAGTAATCATTAAAGGATACTGTGGGAGGTATACTCATTATTAAAAGATTTCTTTGTGGGGTTTCTCTCCCAAACTCTGAAAAATACGTATAAAATAAAAATTGGTTCAAGCCCTGTGGACAGGAGCTATTGGGCGCATGTTCATCTTCCTTGTGGCCCGTACTGACCAGTAAAGAAAAAAAGCAGTATCATGTTGAATACCTTAATATTATTCTGGAACACAAATTTTCCATTACAATAATCTTCATCTAGCTTCTATTTAGTATCAATTCCTGTAGAACGTTATCATAATAAGTGTTTTCCATATAATATAATGTGTTTGAACTTGGTATGTAGGAAATCTGACATCAATTATTGGAATTAATTGATTTGACAAACAGCCGTCAAATGAGGTAAATAGATTTTTGTGACGATTTTCTGTGACCATAAAAAAAATTAAGCATTTCATTATTGCATTTCTTGAAATAGGTACCTTTTCAAGTCGATCAACATCGTCCTTCTTTCGACGTCTAAACTATGACTTGATTCTTTATGTTTATGTCTTTGAATTTGTTTTCGGTGGAATTCAAAGAGTTCATAGAATAATCGATGAAAATACTGAGAGAGACCCAGGAAATTTTACACATTTTGTCTTATATCTCCAGAAATTGAAATCGTATAGAGCCAAAATTTTGCACAATGTTGCAAAATACTACAATTGACGTTAGTACAAGTTTTTGTTGCAATCTGATGAATAGTTCACGAAAAAAAAATTTTTTTTTCGAAAAAATTAAAAGAAATATTTTTTTAAAAATTACCAACATTTCGATCATAACAGAATTTTGCCAAAAGTTGCGCGTTCATATCCTCGAACTGACTACCAAGTTTCGATTCAACATATTCTTTAGTTCCTGAAATATCAGGGAAATAACCTCAAAATTTTAAATGTCTATAACTCCTAAACCGTCCGGCCGATTTTGCCCGTTAACGAACTTAACCGTCGCATTTTGATCAGAAACCTACCCTGAAAGTTTGAAGTCGATAGGACCTTCGGTGCTCCTGTTATCGTGCCTACGGCCGGAAGTACGGCCGGCCGGCCGTACGGCACCCAAAAATCTGACACCGGATTCGTAATCAGGGAGTCCGAATTAGTCTATTAGCCAATTTTCAGCTCGAAATTCGAAAATTACAGACATTTGGACGAAATGATAGGACGATGTTCCCCTAGAACATACGCCCAAAAATGATACAGTGAATTTCAGAGAGGATACAAACAACTTAAGTATTGTTTACGATTATATCATTTCCAAAATGAACATTCCAAACGGATAGCTACTCCGCATTTGTTTACATGTTAGTTTGTTGATTGTGAGCGGATTGTTTGTTATTGTTATTCCGTCGACTGTCACGCATCTGAACTGATATATTTACTCTCTCTAACCATTTAAATTTGTATATTTTATTGATTGTATGATGAGGTAATAATGTTAAATGTTATATGTTTTATCTATAGTTAATAATAACAATTTTCTAGCCTTGAGAAAGGAACAAGCCGTTCCGAAACGTTGGCAAAGTCATAGTTAGTTGTCTACATTTTATGTCCAAATTCCTGCGATATGTTGTTTATTAAATTTTTTATTCGGTTAAGATTCCATTCAGCGTGATTTTTCATTCTCCTCGAAATTTTTCTTCTATAACTATAGTGGGAATATAGTTATGGACGAAAAATTATGCATTGAAGCATATTATTACACGACTTTGACTATGAAATTAAATAATATTTTAAATTATCTTTATATCTGCATCTCATATAAACTGCTCCACAAGAGTTAGGGATATCATATTAAGTTGTTCTGAGGGGCGTAAAATTTTAAAGACAATATCAAAAACATGATCAACTGCCAATAAAATCTTATTAATTCGATTTGAATGCATATTTTCACCATCTGGTCGTCTTTTTTCTTGAGTTTCGCAGTTTTTCACATTATTCGTAAGATTTAGCATTTCAATATGCAGTTAATCTATTGTCAGTCTCTTAGCGATATCGAACTTAGTCAATTTCACGAGCTTCTTAAGATGCCAAGACGTATATTAACAAACGCCGAGGCTAATAGGGCTATCGGTATGCTACAGGGTGGCCTCACTCAAGTAGCTGTGGCAGAAACATTTCAAGTATCGCAAAGTGTAATATCGCGACTCTGGAATAGGTTCAATAAGACAGGTTCGGTGCAGGAAAGACATAGGGTTGGTGGAACAAGAAAAACAACACCCGCACAAGACCGTTTTGTCACCATTTCGGCGAGGATATATCCTCTTTCTTCATGTAGGATGCTGAGAAATCGACTTTTAAATGCCAATGGTCCTGAAATTTCCATTGAAACCATGCGCCGTCGTTTGGGGGAGATTAACCTGGCTTCTAGACGTCCATTGAGGGGTGTTCCGTTAACACGTGAGCATAAACGACAAAGATTAGAATGGGCCAGGCAGCATATTAATCTGAACGTCCAATGGCGTAGTGTACTTTTCACAGATGAATCCAGATACGGTCCATTTTCAGATTCTCGAAGAATAAGGGTATGGACTATGCCGCGTATACCCCGAAATCGCCGTCATGTGCAAGAGGTTCATCCATTTCGAGGAGGCTCTGTTATGGTATGGGCTGGGATATGTTACAACGGGCGCACAGATCTTCACATTTGTCCTGGCAATATGACTGCTTTACATTATAGGGAACATGTCATCGGCAACGTAGTGCCAAATTTTCATGCTGCCATTGGTGAAGCTTTCCAATTTCTTGACGATAACGCAAGACCACATCGTGCAGCAATAGTAGAAAATGCGTGAGACGATGCGTGGTATTCCACATTTACCAATACCTCCGCATTCGCCAGACTTAAACTGCATAGAATATGCATGGGATATGCTACAAAGAAGACTAGATGATCACCAACCTCCACCAGAAACATTGAATGACGTCAAAGCACTACTGCCTCGTTCATGGAATGAAATTCCTCAAGATATGCTCAACACCCTCGTTGACAGTATGCAATGAATATGTCAGGCGGTCATTGATGCCCGTGGTGTCCACACCACGGCATTGAAGGTATTGAAGGCATAAAAAGACAAAAAAAACAATTAAATGTCCGGAAATAAAAGTCGTTAAATTTGACCCTATTCTGTTAATCACCCTGTATATGTTGCAGACCAAAAAACTTACGTGTATTTATAGTTTTGAACCTAAAACTCTATTAAATTACGTTTTCAGCACAAACAAAGGTTTCAGAATGTCAGTTATTTTAGTTGAAACGATTATCCCTAACTCTTGTGAAGCAGTTCATTTCCTTATCGATGTTCGATCACTAGTTATTATTTAGAAATATTAATTAATAAAACTAGAGCAAATTATGTTTTGCGTTTTTGGTACATATTCATCTCACATGAGTGAGATGAATTAACTACCAGATTTTGTACCATATCGGTACAAATCCAGTTGATTCCTATTCCTCGTAAATCATAAACAATACTGTTATATCTAATCAAATTAACCACAGAGATGTTCAGATACCAATCGGAGACTCAATGTGTATCCTAACGACAATTCAAACAAAATCGTTAAACTTGAGGGTAAATTACATTCGAGTTAAAACTGTGATTGGTTGTTGTACAACCTGAATTAATGCATGCATAAATTCACCTGGGCATTCCGCAAAACAGATTATACAAATAATCTCTTTCGGGGCAAAGAGGGAGATTATATAGATAATCTCTTCTACGGCAGGTCTAGGTGAAATAAATGGATGCATTAATTAAAAAGATACTAAAGTGTTTATAATGTTTTCCATCTTGAGACGGCTGTGGTTGAGATAGTTGTGAACTTTCCATCCTAGGGAGAATACACAGATTTACATTAGGATTTCAGAAATGATTTACCTACATAAGTGATTACGTTCAGCTAATGCAAATATATTTGCTGAATGATGACTGCCAGTGTATTGCAGAGGCGCAGTAGCCATCACAATTCCATAACGTTACACATATCTGAAACGTCGGTATTAATATACAGGGTGTCCCAGATGTCGACGTCAAGCCGGAAGTGGGTGATATTACAAATAATGGCAATTATCAGAAAAATATTAAAAAAAAATTAGGTGATGTAATTTCATAATTATAGGCATTTAAAGAAAATCGACAAAATCTATACTTTGTGATGGTTATTTAATTCCCATTTCTACAAATCTTAAATTTTGGCCAATTTTATTTTTGTTATGACATCCTGAATAATGCGTCTGTATATTATTGCCCAAATCTTCATGACTCTTGCCCCCGTTTGGAGCAAAATGTTACTTTTTGCCCCACTAAACATTCAAATCTCATATTTCTTCCAATTTCAACTACCTGTACTGAAAAAAAATTTTCTACGCTAGTTCGGCAAGTAACTGAAAAAGTTGGCGCATTTAATGAGGATTCCAAAATGGTATAACAATTGCTAGTATTTCTGCAAGTTTTACGGCTAGAAATTTTTCTGCTGGGAAATCCATTTCCGAAACAATTTTTCCTACTAACTCTCAAGGATTCTAGTGCACTAAAGATGGTTACATTGAGTTATTTATTTGAAGCAGATGAAGAGAGTTAAAAAAGCCCACGGAATCCATAAGTACCGCACACAGAATATTAAAAAAAAATAGGTTAGACCCTTATCACATTGAGGGCCGGTTTCCCAATTGCGAGTTAACTTAAGGCTGTAGGTAACCCGAGTGTTACGCGTTCATGAATATTGCTAAATACGTGCGTAACTCGTAATCTTGAGTTAACTTGCAATTGAGAAACCTGCCTTCAGAGGGTACAAACTATACAACCCCGAGATTACCTCCCAAGAGTTGGATTTTATCAAATGATGATTCGAAGACACCAGGAGGATCCACGATTATTGGAGCATGTTTTAAGGTGTGATTAGGTTTACTCAAGACCTATCGAAAATGTATCTGAGCTACGGCGAAGGATAATGAAAGCCGTTCATCATGTGTTTCTTTTTGGTTATTTTTTTTCTTGCTTCAATTATTTGTTTCTCATAAAAACTGTTGATCACAAAGTGACTTAAGTTTAAGTTTTCTACATTTAAAATGTATATATTCTGAGCCCCTGTAGGTATAAGCCTTGGCTCTTATGAATTGAAAAATAATCATGTCAATAACGGAGGATTAGCCAGTCTATTACTCCGATCCTTTTAACGACGATGTCGAAGGTGTATTGCGACTGAAGGGAGACAGTTTGAACATTTCTTTAATATTTATGTTGTTGTGATGTTTATTAAAAAAGTTTCCTGAATCAGAAAATTCAATTATGAAAATAAAACAGAAAAAAAAAAGATTCAGACTACCTGGAAACAGTACTAGAGCGACTTTAATCTGGCGTCATAACCAGCATCGCTCACACATCGCAGAATTATCAGCTTTCTCTTTAATTCAACCAGAAATCTTACAGTAACGGCCTGAATTAAAGGTTTGGATACATCAGAATCAATTGAAGGTTTTAGGAAAAATTTGTTTCGAAAATGGATTTCTCAGCAGAATAAATTCTAACTAAAAAACTTGCAGAATTACTAGCATTTGTTATACCATTTTGGAATTCTCATCAAATGCGCCAACTTTTGCAGTTACTTGCCGAAATAGAATAGTACATTTTTTTTTCAGTACATGCAGTTGAAATTGGACGAAATATGAGCTTTGAATATTGAGTGGTGCAAAAAGTAACATTTTGCTCCAAATGGTCATGAAGTTTTGGGCAATAATATACCGACGCGTTATTCAGGATGACATAACAAAAATAGAATTGGCAAAAAATTAAGATTTGTAGATATGGGAATTGAATAACCATCACAAAGTATAGCTTTTGTCGATTTTCTTTAAATGCCTATAATTTTGAAATTACATCATCTAATTTTTTTAAAATATTTTTCTGATAACTATCATGACTTGTAATATCACCCACTTCCGGCTTGACGTCGACTTCTGGGACACCCTGTATAATAAATTTCTGAGATTCCTAACGTCCTAAGAATTGAATTTATACGTAACACGTCTTATAAAACACTCGAACTTAGTCTCTTACATCTATAACCGTCTTTAATGCGCCTGAAAGGAAGAAAGTCCTGAATCAACTTCCTTAGCGTCCAAAGGACCCCTACCCCGATCGACTCGACCAATTTGACTACTCATGCACTTCCCGCGATTTGGGGTACTGCTGTTCACCCCTTTCACCTGAGCTTTTCACAGCTCTCATAGAGTTGTACTACTAAGGTGGTATTCAACGCTGATCGGTAAATTTCCTCTCTGATATACTTCGCTTTGACCATTGGCGTTCCACGGTGACGACAACTTGCAGCGCACTATACAGGGTTGCGATAAAGTATGGAACCAAGTAAATATCTATTATACGAAACAAACGATATTTATCAAAATTTGCAGGTAAGTGCAATGGAACGAAATGCATCTGATGTACATTTTTTCGTTAATAATATACTTCCGGTTCAACCGGAAATGCAATCAACTTCCTTAATTTAAATGGAACACCCTATATATTTTTACAGATTTTGAAGGAGCTTGTTATTTTGAATTCAGAGTTTAGTGTCAAAAAATTTGTAAAAACGAGGAATAACTCACTGTTAGTTGTACAATAGGTGTACATTTCATTATTTTAGAATAATGAGAAATAAAATTACTTCAAATGTTCAAAATGCTCGCCGTTTACTTAATGACAATATGCCATCCTCTCAAAAAATTCTTGAGTCACTCTTTCCAAGACTTCTCCACGTATTAGTTCACATTCATCGATAATAATTCTTTGTCTCAATTCCTGTAAGTTTGTTGGTCGTCTAACGTAAACACGTGATTTTAGATAACCCCAAAGAAAAAATCTAACGGGCTAAGATCCGGAGAACGAGGATGCCACTGTCTGAATCCTCAACGTCCAATCCATCGAATTGGAAAATTCGCATCCAGAAAATCCCTAACCCGTCTATCATAGTGGGGAGGTGCTCCATCTTGTTGAAACCAAACATTTTGAGGTAATTGCCTATTCTGTTGAAGTGCAGGAATAATTTCGTTGTTCAGTAGATCCAAATTCTTGTCACCATTCAAGTTTCCGTCGAAAAAAGGTGGGCCTATAAGCCTATTTTCGACAATTCCCATCCAAACATTCAACTTCTGTGGATGCTGGGTATGTGCTTCATGAATCCAATGAGAATTCTCATTTGACCAAAACCTTGAGTTATGGCGATTAACTGTTCAATTTAAACGAAAAGTTGCCTCATAGGAGAAAACTATGTTAGAAGCAAAATTTTCGTCGAAATTACTGATGTCCATTAGCCGTTCGCAAAATTCCAGACGTCGGTCAAAATCATCGTCTGTCAATTCTTGAACCAACTGTACCTTATACGGATGATACTTTTCACTTTTTAATATCTTTCCTATAGAACGTTTAATTGATACCACTGTTTAGTGCCAAATTTGTGGTGGAAGTTTGAGGTGATTCTTCTGAATCGATTGCAATATTTTGTTTAACAGTTTCGTTCGTTGCAGTCTGCGGTCTTCCAGGTTTTAGCAAATTTTTTACCATCCCAGTTGTATTAAAACGTTGTTATGTTTTAGTTACTGTTGAGCGTGATACAGGATCACCATAACCGATCATCATCAAAATTTCAATACGCTCCTCTTCACTTAATTGAAGCATTCTAAATTGTAAAATTTATTTCCATCAATCAGAATTTGACACTAGGAGAACAAAAGACGTACTAAACAGTACTCGTTTATTTATTACTATGCATACAAACAACATCAATTAGTTTATCTAAATAGTTTTTTGCTCTAATGCAAAAAACTCAAAGGAGGTTGATTAAAGTGCTATATTTCTCATTTTTACAGATTTTTTTACACTAAGCTCAGTATGTATGAATTCAAAATGACAAGCTCTTTCAAAATCTGTAAAAATATATAGGTTGTCGCATTTAGATTAAAGAAGTTGATGGCATTTTCGGTTAAACCGGTAGTATATTATTAACAAAAAAATTTACATTAGATGCATTTTATTCCATTGCACTTACCTGCAAATTTTCATAAATATCGTTCTTTTCGTTTAAAAGTTATTTACTTGGTTCCATACTTTATCTCAACCCTGTATAGAGGAATAGAAGAAATGTATCTTCTTGACGCCTGGAGTCAATGTTTGCAGCCAACATCAAATATGTCTATTCACTTTATCCTCAAATGTTTATATCTTTTTTAGTGGGGCTATAGAGATCTACGCAAATTACGAAGTAATTTCGTGTAGGAACGCGAAAAAACACACATAGATGTTGACCACGTTTTTCTTTGTAGTTAACTATATCGTCCCCTTCCTCAATCTACGGTTGTTCCCTCAATAAAAAAATATACCCTTTTTATCTATCTAAAATATTGGACTTCTACTTTGGCCCTGAATTAGTGGTTTCCCAACTCTCGAACCTGTAAATATCATCGAATACACGCCTTAAGTAGGGAATAAATCGAATCAGTTACAATTTTGTGTTTGAAGCGACTGAAGTTCGCTTGTTTATTTCGGATAGTTAGTTGAAACACCCAACAAGAACCAATAGAACAGGAAATTTGACTCTACTGAAGTGCTATATGGATGGTTAATAATTGTTCACCGAAGTTCAAGGAATAGAATACAATTTAGGGAGTTCACAAACACCAAAACAGAAAGTCATAAAACAATTATCACTTCAATAGTTTAACTCCCAAAGTTTCGTTTCGTATTTCGAAGAGCAAACAACCAATTGAATTCTGATATCTATTTGAAAGCTATGCCTTGGTATTTAATTCTGCCCAGCAAATCAAATATTGCAGTTTTCCTCGAGGCAGTCTTTCAATTCAACTCATCGCATTACAAAACAATGGAGGTTTCTCAAATTAAAAACTTTTAATATTGTTTATGAATGACTGAATCTGGAATAGATGTATACAGTGCGCGTCAAAATTATGGAACAAACTCATTTTCTCCGAAGAAAAATATTTGGCAACAAAATCCTTGAACAGGTCAATTTTTGTTTCACTTTTACCAAATTTTCATGCATTTTTGAAGGATTTTTGTTGCACCCTGTGCCATCCCCATCAACCCTCAAACATTTTTGAATAGGGAAAGTGGGTTATGTGGTACTTTTTTGGCAAGGTCTTTGTATCTTCTTTACAGGCGTGCAGATTTTTTGAAAAATAGTTAGTTCAAAGAGGTTTTCAGTATGTGCACTTTGTCATGGCTCATTTACTTTGAGACGATGGTACCTGATGAAATTTGTCACCGAATGAAAGTCGACTATTACAGGTTTGTTCATGCACAACTTTCAACCCCTACGAACCCTTTAATGGAGAAAAAATGGGGGAGGGGTGTGAGGGGGTTGAAAGGGGTTTAAAGTTGTGCATGAACAAAACTGTAATGGTCGACTTTCATTCGGTGACAAATTTCATCAGGTACCATCGTCTCAAAGTAAATGAGCCATGACAAAGTGCACATACTGAAAACCTCTTTGAACTAACTATCTTTACAAAAAAGAAAAATTTGTTCTTGAAAATTTCTGCACGCCTGTAAAGAAAATACAAAGACCTTGCCAAAAAAGTACCACATGACCCACTTTCCCTATTTAAAAAATTTAGAGGGTTGATGGGGATGGCACAGGGTGCAACAAAAATCCTTCAAAAATGCATAAAAATTTGGTAAGAGTGAAACAAAAATTGACTTGTTCCAGGATTTTGTTGCCAAATATTTTTTACTGAGAAGATGAATTTGTTCCATAATTTTGACGCGCACTGTATAGGTATTTTACATCGAATCCAACAAAAATTTTGCCAAGCGTATCTAAACATAAACGGCTGGTCAAAAGTTAAGGATCAATTCACAGGGCGTAACACTCTGAACCTACCCATTTTTATCCTGAGAGGGACTCAGTCCTTTCACGGAAAGAATCGCCAGTAATATTGAGTATAAAGATATGAATTTACAGAAATACGGTATTTTAATTAGGTACACTTCCACTAATGAACAGATCAACAAATCTTTTGAACCGTCTTCCCCGAGTTTTTTCACAAAACAATTATTTTTCACATAATATGATGGGAATTAGAGAGCGGACTATTTTTTCAGAGCTTTCCATAATAGGATCCCATTGCTATTCATGGATATAGAATTAATTTAAGGGTATTTTATTCAATTCAACAAGGAGACTTTAACCTGCAAAAGTAAAAAGTACACATCAACTTTTTCATTTGTTAATCCCGGGAATTCCTTCCGCTCAGCTGATTCCTTTCGTGAAATCTAATTCAAAGAGTAATTACGAATATTTTAGGGAGAATTCATAATTGTATTTTGAGTTAAACATCTTTGCCGAGACTCATTTAGATGAATTAATCTTTGTTAGAGTCGCGGCCGATAGCTGGTATTCTTCAGATCCTTGTTGAAATCAAGATTTCCATTTCTTCTTCACTTACACATCCTGCTCCAAAGGTAATTTGAAAGATTGTTGTTCATCAAGTTCGTATATCAAATTATTGGTAATTTTCGCGAGTAATCCAATTGTCCAATTTTCGAATTTTTAGCCGAAAATTATCTCAAACGATTAGTTTCGACCGACTGATGAAGAATCTGATGTCAAACTTAATTCTGACCGACCGTCCTACCGAAGACACGATAACTCTAGAACGAAATGACGCAGAAGTGACTGTGCTGATGTGTAGTGAATGCATAGGACCCCGCCCCCCTTATGGGCAACCACGAGGTGGGGACCTCGTTACTCGATTGGACAAAATGTCATCCATTTGGTATACGGATGGATCAAAATCAAAAGATAAAGGTGCAGATATTGGGGATATATAGGCTGAAACGGAGGATCTCTGTGCTCCTGGGACATGCGCCCTTTATATTACAGGCAGCGACAGTAGCGGTCTACATTTGTCCTCAAGAGTCCTGAAAAGGAACCTCAAGGGGGCACATCTATATTATAATGGACAGCCATGCTACACTGAGAGTCCTGGAATCACCTATCCAAGGTCCCCTAATGTCCTGGGAATACCCGAATAACATAAAGCAACTGCCTAGAGGTAATAAGGTGACTCTTCAATGGGTGTCAGGGCACTGTTGTATCGAAGGAAATAAGAAGGCCGATGAACTTGCGAAAAGGGCCTCCAGGATAACACCTGCAGGACCAGGACCTTTCTGTAGCCTTAGGAAAGACCAATACAGAGCTCTCTGTGGAGAAATATTCCAGGACTTGCAGAGGCAAAAAGATTCATGGATTTCTCTCCATCTTATACCAGAAAGCTCCTGTAGCTTCCACGAGCTGTGCTTCAGGTAACGGTGGGACTGCTGACAGGTCATTGTCGGTACAAATACCAATTGTGCCGCATGGGCAAGTCAGCAGACGAAACATGCAGGCTCTGTGGATCGCAGAAGGAAACTGCCGAACACATAGTTTGCAAATGCCCAGAGCTAGGCAGCCTAAAAATTTTACATATGGGTGGACCAGTTCTGAAACCTCACGATGTGATAGCCAAGACTCCGAAGGACGTCTTCAGCTATGTTAACACCATTGACAATGTCCTTAGGATTGAATAAGTAGGGCTATAGAACAAAAGATCTTATCCGTCATAATTCTGAAGAGCCGGACCAAGCTTCACGACCCCTTTCTAATAAATAATGTGGAAAGGTTTAACTGGTAATTCCGCAAAAGGAGCTGCTGGTACCTGCCGACACGTATTTCTGCTAGTTGGATTATTCAGGAAACCAAAGAAAAGATGGAAATCAAAGTGAAAATAGGTGACACCACACCAGGAGCGAGCAACCAATTGTGCCTTCAGCTCTAGGACCTCCATTTCGGAGGCAAACTATGGCATCGGCACGGAGGAAGCATAAGCTACCTGTGCGATGCGACCTCAACCCGAGGATATGAAACATAGAAATATGGATCATGCGGAGTAATATATATACATATGTGAAAAGGTTTAACGGGTAATTCCGCAAAAGTAGCAGATTAAAAATAATTCTGCTGGTACCTGCCGACACGTGTTTCTGCTAGTTGGCTTCTTCAGGACAGGGCAACCAAGAAACCAAGAAGCCAACTAGCAGAAACACGTGTAGGTACCAGCAGAATTATTTTTAATCTGCTACTTTTGCGGAATTACCCGTTAAACCTTTTCACATATGTATATATATTACTCCGCATGATCCATATTTCAATGTTTCATATCCTCGGGTTGAGGTCGCATCGCACAGGTAGCTTATGCTTCCTCCGTGCCGATTCCATAGGTTACCTCCGAAATAGAGGTCCTAGAGCTGAAGGCACAATTGGTTGCTCGCTCCTGGTGTGGTGTCACCTATTTTCACTTTGATTTCCATCTTTTCCTTGGTTTCTTGGTTGCCCTGTCCTGAAGAAGCCAACTAGCAGAAACACGTGTCGGCAGGTACCAGCAGAATTATTTTTAATCTGCTCCTTTTGCGGAATTACCCGTTAAACCTTTCCACACATATATATATATATATATATATATATATATATATATATATATATATATATATATATATATATATATATATATTACTCCGCGTGATCCATATTTCAATAATAATAATGTTCCATCGATCATGAGCTAGCAGGAACACCTATCACGCCAACAGACCAAAGAAGAGTTGAAGACCACATGAGTAAACACCTGCACTCCATATATTTCAGGAGTTTGAAAGATCAGGACCTGTCGGAAGAGTTATCCTTCGCCTTTTTGAAGTCCGCTGGGCTCAAGTCGGAAACGGAGGGATTTGTTATGGCTTGTTAGGATGGGGTGACACATACGAGATGATACAAAAAGAACATAATGAAATTGGACACCCCAACAACGTGCAGAGCATGCCACAGTCAGCAGAAAACTGTTATGCACATTCTGTCTGCTTGTAGAGTCCATGCTCCATCAGGATATGTGGAAAGACACACTGCAGCACTCCGAATTCTCTACTTCCAACTGAGAGAGGTTTACGGTATAGACAACGAACCAATGCTACCATATGTGCCTCTGGAGCAGTTGTTGAAAATTACAGAGCTCGCATCTACAGGAACTATGCGATTCCAGCAACTGCAACTCCTGAGAGAAGTGGACCCTCCCAGGGCGGGCCTATAAAAGATTTTTCCTCTCGAGCGGGGAAAAAATGTTCTTAAGACTTTATTTATAATATTTGTATCATAATTTCACATTAATCATATATTTAATATTTTTACCACATTCCGGCGAAAAATATATAATCCATACGCTTTCGTTTACAGAATGATCAACTACGTCTCCACGATAAACAATACGTACAATAACTCATTTTTGTTGATTAACGAATCCTGTGTATTATGAGTATAAAATTTTCCTAAAAAAAAATGTTAAGCACTATACGTTGATACTGCACATCGCACATGAATATCCGCGTGTCCTGATTCCAGTTGCCTTAAAAAAAAAAAACAAGTTCTGAAAATGTTGTCTACAAAGCCATTATTTCAATAATTTCATTGAATTTGTCAGCATTGTTATTAGGTATATTCCTGTAGCTTGCTTGACGTAACATCGTCTTTTCCCTGTCGCCTAGATGGCAAAGACTATAAAATTATAAAAATCAGTGTTCTAATTCTCGATGATACGCTTCTGGGTTATTAAACACATAAGTGTTCGATAAATTAATTGATGCATGCCTTATTATGTGGAATTAATTGCTTAAACATGTCAGAATCTCCACCGCTTCCTTCGTAAAAGATAATATAACTTTTAATGGAATTCTGCATTGAGCTTTCCATCCATTAGTTCGTTCATAGTCATGTACTTTTTGGGCTTTAACACACTAACTAACGCTTTGTTTCTGATGGAAATTTCGATAGCAAGATATTATTTTATCAGGAAGAAGGTAGATAGGGGTGGACAGATACAACCAATGGTGGCAGGAATACTCATTTAATGACAAGTATGCCTAAGCATGTATGTGATGAAATTTCAGAATATTAGTTTTCCAACGAATATTTAGTATTTTTTCCTTTGTAATTGATAATTTTTTTCAATGAAAACTACTCAACTAATTATTTCTTCGGAAGAAACTTCGGATTTCCCTAAGGTTATTGAAAATTATATAAAATTTCATTTTACTCTTTGTTTATTGTGATCTTTAAAAATTTTTTTTTTGTTATCTCTGTTCAACAAATTACAAATCGACGATTAACCATAATTAGAAGGAATATTTTACGCATAGTTTTTATTTCTCATTAATCGGTTTTGTCTTAAGTAGTTAATAAACACCTTAGATCATTTTGAGTCTTGAAAAAGGTTCTTCTATCAAACTTAGATACCATCATCCTGATTTTTTCTGAAAGACCGCGAAAATAATGGAATCACATTCAATATTGCTGCTTAAAAAATATATTAATTTGTCCTATCAAAGCATTTTTCGTTATTACTGAAAGGGCATAAAATAATTCCATTATTCTTAACATTTGACACTCACTGTATATTCTCTTGAATTGATGGGAGCTAAAAATTTTTGAGTGAATACTAAGTTGGAGCACTTCATTTCGGGAAACTCAAACGTTTATATCTTCGATGTAAGTTTATCGCAACTTCTGTTGATCAGTTGGATGCTGAGTAATAAGTATGGTGTCATATTGTGTCAAGAATTAAGAATTACTAGGAAAAGCAAAATTCCCTAGATGCAGGCATGAACAGAAACCTATTTTTTTCAAATGTCATAATTCTTCGATGCGCTTGTGTAATTTTCATTACATTCATTCAAACATAATATGTACCATAGAGGTAATTTTCAGATAAAGTGTATGAAATTTCTGTGAAACTAATGAATAAAGGACAATTTTGTGGTGAAATGTATTAAATCTGTTTCGAAATATTTTGTATTGACCTCGATGAACTATTATAGAAAGTGCTAGTTCTTGATTCCAGTAAATCATCATAAGACCATCTGTAGCTGTGATGCCTCAAAGTTTTTAGGATGCACGTTCGATATTTCCCCATAGAATGGGAGAGCCTAACTTGAACGGCTCCAATCTAGCAGTCTCAATATTGTCAAAGCGTAAATCCTCTCATACTCTATGATAATGTTGAATTATATCCTCCAGAGAATAATGAAAGGGAAATTTATTGAATCAGGTCAACTCTAGGTGAAAAACGTCTGAATTTGCTCCCAGATTTTACTGCGGTAAATGCATATATTAGGATATTATTTCTCGAAACGTGACGGAGAATACTATTATGGGTATTCACATCTACAGGGTGTATCAGAAGTGGACGTCAAGCCGGAAACGGCTGATAGACGAAATCATGATAGTACTGAAGAATTGTTTCAAGCACTGACGTGAAGTCAGGAGCTTTTGCGTGTATGTTCTATTGTCCATTCTCCTGTATTGAACAATATATAGAATATATAGAACATACGCGCAAAAGCTCCCGACTTCACGCCATTGCTTGAACCAATTTTTTTTCATAATTTTTTTAAAAATTTCTAGGAGTACGGTTCTCAAAAAATTTTATATACGTCTTTATGTCGATATTATACAACCAGTTACCAAGCTCCAATTCGATCGATTCTATATTTTTTGAGTTATCGAGGAAATAATATTCCAGGTCGGTATAACTCCGTAACCATTGGACCGATTAGACCCAAAAATTAACTTTACTCTCCCATTCGGATGAGCAACATACCCTGAAAATTACAATTCCCTACCTCCTTTCGTTCGAAAATTGTCGAGGCAACTGTCACCCACCCAGCTACTGAGCTCACACAAGGCTGCTCGGATCTCCGACAATATAGATCTGATCGTGTTCAAACTCGGAAATTGGCAGTAGAGTTAGATTCTGATGGCTCTCGCAAAATTTCAGCGATGTCGGAGGAATAGTTTCTGATATATAGAATTTTTTTCAATGATTTTTTAAAGATTTTCTAGTAATACGATTCTCATGAAATTTTGCATGAATTTCGTTGTCCGCATTTTGCAACTAATTACCACGTTTGAATTGAATTGGTTACGTATTTTTTTATTTATTGAGGAAATAACAACCAAATTTCCGATAGGTATAACTCCAAAACCGTTTGGCCGATTATGCCCACTAATAAACTCAAATGTTGCATTAATATGCAAAACCGAACCTAAAAATTACAAGTCGTTATCTCTTTCCGTTCTCAGGTTATCATGACACAAATAATATTCTTAAAACTTTGTAGAGATACGATTTTCAAAAAGTTTCATAAATTGCTTTAGGTTAGCATTCTACAACTACTCACCAAGTTTCAATTCGATCGGATCTGTATTGGTTGAACACAAATTTATTACTCGGAACCATTGGACCGATTATCCTTACTAACAAACTTATATCCGTCGTATTGCCACCTACCCTGAAAAACCTCTATAGTTAGTCGCTATATCTTTCCTTTCTCAAGTTATCTTGGCAACGGACGGCCGGACAGAATCAAATTTGTCCTCGAATTCTTCATCAGGGAGTCGACCCAATCGTTTGAGCCCATTTTCGGCAAAACATTGGGAAATTGAAAACATTTGGGCAAAATGATAACGCGATGTTCGCCAGAACATACGCGCAAAAGAGAAAAAAAATCGTTACGTTACGTATTTTAAAAGCTATAGGCTTTTCAAAAAACCGACATCATACTGTGGTAGTTTTTTAACTCCTGCTACTCCAAATCTTTATTTAAATTTAAATTTTATTTTTATTATGTATCCTCAATATTGATTTTCTAAATTGATGCCTAATATTTTAAGCCAACTGTCCCAGCGTGCAAGAAAATGTCATGAATGAATTTCAACAGCCTGTATATTTTTACCCGAAGCGAATTTGGAAAAATGGTGGTGGAAAAAAGTGTTTCATTTGATGAGATGTACCTATGGTTAGGAAGCTTGGCAATGGTAAAAGACAAATAATAAAACATCGATAAACAGAAATTATATTCTGAATATAGTAGAAGAGTTCTTTGGAATGCTATATAAAAGCCAAGCGGCTCCAAATGTACATCCAGAATCTGACATACTAACCCGTAAAAAAGCTGTGGTTAACCAAGGCTCAGAACTTCTGTTATAAAATAATGAGATCAAACTAGCCCTGAAAAAGATGAAAACTCAAAAATTGCCTGGAGAAGACTGCATGGTTTCTGACGTGATGATTGGTTGTCTTTTTCAAAAAATCATATCTCTCTTCAACCTTTGTCTTTTCAATAGTACGATACCAGAAAAGTGGCACAACACCATCGTAGAACTGATCCACAAGAAAGGAGACATCTCGCACATAGAAAATTACAGGCCGATAATTCTACTTAGCCACCTCTATAAGAATAATTACCACAAGACTTGAAAAGAAGATGAACTCTGCGCAGCCAGTAGAACAAGCCGGTTTTCGAAGTGGGTTTGTAACCATTGATTGTCCTTGCAGTCCGTAGAAGCACGCCGTATTGACTATCGCTACACCAAACTAATTTACAAAATATATAAAAATGCCACTCTTGTGGTGAAACTACATGAAAACACAAATCCTATAAAGGTTGGGAGAGGAGTATGCCAGGGAGATACGATGTCACCAAAGCTGTTTATCACCGTCCTGTAGTACGAGTACGTGTTAAAAAAGCTAGGTTGGAACCAAAAAGGTCTGAAATTAGACGGCCAAAGTCTGTCAAACTTACGGTTTGCAGATGACATTGTCTTACTAGAGGACAACTTGGAAGATGTTACAGTAATGCTACAGGGACTTCAGGAGGCCTGTGCTACACTGGGTGTAAAAATGAACATCGGAAAGACAAAAGTTATGTCAAAACTCGTCCCTAGCAACAACCTAATTATTGAAAACTCAGAGGTAGAATGAGTAGATTAATACACATATTTAGGTTACGAGATAAGCATATCCAAAGCCAACCAAACAGGCGAGATAAACAGAAGAGTTTTACTCTCCTGTGCGGCTTACAGAAGACGTCTTCAAAAGTTACCTTCCAATATGCTCGAAAAGAAAAGTTTTCAATCAATGTGTTCTACCGGTTATGACTTACGGCGCTGAAACACTAACACTTTGCAACGCTTCTGCTATAAAACTAAAAGTGACACAGCGCAAATTGAAGAGATTGGAGCTTGGTGTTTCGTTTCGTGACCACATTAGAAATGACGATGTGGTTGTACATGTAGCAGAACTAAAATGGAAGTGGACGGAACATGTGGCTCGCATGCAGGATGACAGGTGGACAAAACGATAACTTGAATGGAAACCCAGATGCGATAAAAGAAATAGAGGAAGACCACCAATTCGCTGGACAGACGACATTACAAAAATTACAAAAACTGGATTTGCTGCGCTCTAGACATAAGAGAATGGACTCAACTAGGGGAGGCTTATGTCCTGCAGTGGACGCCGAGGGCTAATTGATGATGATGATCTAGGGTTAAAAGCGATGTACAGCTTGAAGACTCAACCTATATATTGTATCATCTCAAGCTCTGTACTTGATCAGGCAGTGACTAAAAGAAACAGTGAAATATTCGTCGATTTCAACCATCTACAAATATTCCCTCGTGATCCGGCGAACCACCTCATTACTCCCTCAAAGAGGAATGTATCCTTCAGGGCAGATACGTACTGTTTTGATCCTTGTTACAATTATCAGCGTAACTTATCCACTGAATGACAAACGGAGGAGCTCTAGGAAACCTAAACCCTATAGTTGTGAAGTACTGGAAATAAAATCTTAACAGCGCCACCTAGGAAGATCCCTACGAACTGCTGTCCTCTGTGATGCTGAAACCTTGATCGATGTTCAGTGACGTTCATTCCTTCCTCGCAAGAGGGAGTCAGTGATTCCCCCAGTTAAATTGAAAAATACACTGCGAGATAAATTGAGACAATAAGCTCAGACAAAAGTTCCTTTTCATTCTATGCTTCCATATCACCTTCTATATTTTCCCTTGCTAAAAAGAATCCTTATTTGAAGACGCCACATTTAAGGTAATTCTGCAGTGAGGGGGCGCCAAATTCACCATTGTTGCATTTCATCAATATTCGCATAAATGGCACCCCAAATCCGAATATGGCTCCCCATAATATGAAACTATGTTACGTCGGCCTCCTTTATGGAAGCACGGTAGAATTTTTTTCATCCGATTCAAACATTTTCATCGGGTCCATTTGCGTGAGGCGGCCTGACAATAGTCACGTACTGAGAGGTCGATAGAAAATGAAATTTTTCATACAGAATTACCCATATAGGGAACGTGTCCTGGAATTTCGTCAGTCTATCAGACGCGCCAGATTTTGAGGGCGCGCAAGGATGCGTCGTATGTTGTCTGCCTGGCAGACGTGCCTACACGTGAAATCCGGTTCACGTTCTGAATAATCAATAATTTCATTACGGGAATAATTATAAAATCATGCGGTTTTGGTCTATTCATTTATTAGATCTACGGGTACACCGTAATGCGGTTATGAATTATAAGAATGATACGCCAGTGGCGCATCTGACATCAGTAATGCTGATATAAGCTGTTGTCTCCTTACAAGATAACAAGATATGTGTTGTGTCGGTAGGACGAACTCCACCCAGCCACTGTGACCTGACGGTCTATTGTGACAGACCTAAATCTATACTTCACCCCCAAGCTCAAGCCTTTTGATAAGGGATATGAGTCTGGTGATGGGTGAAAACTTGTCCAGTTCCCTCAGTCTCAGTTTGTGGACTCTTAGTTCTTCAAATATAATACTGTCCCCAGCGGGGCAGTCACATATGATATGCTCGATAGACTCGTCGTCCTCCAGTCTGCACTCTGAGTCCTCAACCAAGCCCTAATCCCTTAGGTGTTTTCTGAGGCCACAGTGTACATAGCTATTAAAACTCTAACCTGGAGAATAAGAACCATCGTCTGACTCTTTAAGCGAGCATGTCTGGGACCAGATATGCTGCTCCAGAGTTCCTGGACCCATTGGCCCATCTGCTGTTGAAAGAGGAGACATAGCATATCATTAAGAAATTCTCGAATTTATGAAGCTAACATTGAAGTAAGTTTCCAATGAGTGGGACATAAATAGCGCAAGGATGGTAATACCATTTAAAACTGCTCTGGCAACACTGGAGAAATGGATCCCAATTTTTACACGAACCAGTGGCGTATAACTTCCACAGTTTGTTTTCTGTTGCTTGTAGTATAATTCAAATTTTTCTGACAATATGCTAATTCAATTCTAGGGCTTCACGCGAGAGCGAGATTTTTCTCATCTCGTCTCGGTAAAGCGAGACGAGACGTTTTTAAAAATATTATAGGCGATACCAAGACCACATACAGCGCAAGAGTCTCGTTTTTGGTCTAGTAAAATTTTTTGTATGAAGTTTTATATACGACTCGACTTTTTTCAACACCCACAGAAAATAATTGAATATGAAGAGTTTCCACTATAATTACCAATATATTTTGTCTATATTATACATCGATCGATCTAGAAATACACGATTTCTTAGATGATTATTGATTCATTAAGACCTTGCGATAATTGAGATTATTTCTCAAGAAAAAAAAGAATTCACAACCATAAAAACGAATGCCATTATGAAATACTTAACGGACAACTTTCATTGCCCCTAAATCCCAATGCTTTGAAAATTTCGTCTCTATCTGAACATCTGGAGAAATTTAATCTCTTGTGCTCCTTCTAGTGAAGATGTGAACAATTATTATATACATCTGTGGAACTACGTATAATAAAACTGGTACAGAAATGAAGCTATGCAATGTTTCGAAATGTGTTATGAGGAATACACCAAGAACACCCTCAATGATCTACCCACTGGGAAGGTATTCTTTGAAAACTATATCAAATTGTTCAATTCTTTTAAAAAATGCATGACACCGAAAGCCTATTTAAAACATGAACAAAATTTTCGAAATATTGGAAAGCTGAGTTTAAAGAATATTTGAGGTTAGAAAGAGCAAATAGGAATCAACATATTTCACAGTGGTGGAGAGTGATGAAAAAATTCTTCCTACACTTTCCAAGATGGCCGATGATTTATTGATGGCTACATCAGTACCTGTTGAAAGATTATTTTCCACAGCAGGTATGATCATGGCAAAAACACGTACATCATTGAAACATGATGTGATGCAAGCGTGATTATGTTTGAAATCTTGGTCATCGAGTAATTTAAAAGTTGAAATTATCAGTGTTTAAGATTAAAAATAATAGGCACATGTAAAAATATTTTTGTACAAGAGCGTAATAAATATAGCTTTACAACATTATTCATTATTGTATACCATTTCTTTTATATATTATAATATTTATTATCGATATTCAGAATTAAGCGAGACGTGACGAGACAACTGATAACGAGACCAGAACGAGACTTAAACGAGACTAAATCTTTTAGGAATTGGCGAGACCGAAACGAGATTTTTCATACTCTCGCCTACTCTCGTCTCGTGTGAAGCCCTATTCAATTCCACGGATTTTGGGTATTTTAAGAGGAATTTGTAAACCTATCTCCTCCTAGGGACTCCAAGAGAAAGGCTTAAATTGACGAATTGCACTTGAACATATTTTCAAAAAATCACAAGGAACCGTTAATTTTTCCAGAGATTTCTCGAAATATGTCGAAATTTACCAAATTTACTTATAACCAAGGGATTTCCAGTATGCTACTAAGTAGCATACATATTTGCAATACATATATCAATTTTCTATCTATTTTGTTTAAAAACGGTGATTGATGAACGAAATAAATTCGAATGCAAAACAAACTGTATTTTTGCATCACCGGTTATAAAATAGCCGCAATAAATCGCGTTGAATAAAATGTTGGGCGAATGAAATTCCAAATAATTCACCTTAATTGGATAATAAAATCTCCATAAATATTAATTCAGAATCTTAATTTCAAACTCTCATTTTCCCCGTGAAATCCATCCAAGAAGAGGAGACGTTCATAATTCTGGCAGAATTCTTCAATTGAATTTTTTCCTAGCTTAACCAGAGATATGTACTCAACCAGGGTGAAGTCCAAAAAAAAAGGAGAATGATATGAAATTTCACAATAGAATGTTCCTTACTCGGGGTAAATCATGAGATATAATTAATCGAAAATATTCTTAATAAACTCGAGCAAACGCTTTCGCACTGCCTGAAGAAATTACTCCACCACTGGAATATTGGATTACAGGAAACCGTTCCCTGGCTCATTTTGTCTTAGCGTGATGAACGTTTCGTGAAAATTTCGATTAAATAATGCCACCACACGTTCATGAAAGCCACAAATTTCAAATCGCCTGTCATGTTATATTACGCCCCCTACTATTTGTCTATTCCGATCAGGGGGCTTATCGGAAAGACAGAAAACTGATTAGAAAACACAACAGCATTTCGTGACTACCATGGAAATTTTCACGACAATAATATGCTCAACTATCGTTATGAAATCGAGTAGGGAACCTCATCCGCAATTTGCCCATTTTGACCAATAACTCTCAAGAATATTGAGTCTCATCTGTGCATTTGAACGCTAATATAAAGGGTTTTCCAATAAGAGGTGTTATTTTGATATTCAAAGAAAAATGCCATTTTTCAATATAAATGATCGGATGTTTATTTCATTATAAAGAAGAAGCTATGCCGTTAATAGTGGAAAATAACATCAGGCAAATGACCACCACGACCACGCTTACAAGACCATATGCTTTTAATGAAATTTTCCATAACCAAATCGCAAAGTGGCTGTCCTATGTCCTCGATAGCCTCACGAATTCCATCTTTGAGGTCTTGAATCGACGCAAGGCTATTGGCGTAGACCTCCTCTTTCACGTGGCCCCAAAGGAAGAAGTCGCAAGGTGTTAAATCACAAGATCTCGGTGGCCAATTGTGATCACCTCTTCGAGAGATAACACGGTCCGGAAACCTTTCCCGCAAAAGATCAATAGTTTCGTTGCTTGTGTGGCACGTAGCGCCGTCTTGTTGAAAGTAAACGTTGTCCAGATCAATACCAACCAATTCCGGCCAAAAAAATCATTAATCATCTCTCGATAGCGTAATCCATTCACCGTAACTGTTGCTCCAGCCTCATTCTCGAAAAAGTAAGGTCCAATGACTCCGCCGGACCATAAACCGCACCAAATAGTCACACGCTGAGGATAGAGAGGCTTTTCAACAATAACTCTTGGGTTTTCCAAGCCCCAGATGCGACAATTTTGCTTGTTGACGAAGCCACCGAGGTGGAAATGGGCCTCATCACTCAAGATGATTTTTCGATGGAATTCCGGATCATTTTCATGAATTTCAACAACCCAATCAGCAAAGACACGACGTTGTTGATGATCGGCCGGCTTGAGTTCTTGTGTAAACTGAACTTTATAAGCCTTAAGACCCCAATCTTTATGCAAAATACGGTGTAATGACGTTTGTGGAATGCCTAATTCCAAAGAACGACGAGGAATGGACAAACCTGGGTTTTCTTCAACACTTTCGGCTACAGCAGCAATTTTCTCGGCTGTTCTTGAGCGACGTGCACGGGTTTTATTCTTCACATAACTAACTTGTCCCAACAGCTCGAATTTTTCCACCAATTTCTTTATTGCGGTCCGACAAGGTGCTTCACGACGGCCCAAAAATGTTCGAGTTTTACGAACCAAATTTTTATAGTGAATTTTAATAATTTCAATGCGTTCTTGAAGCGTGTATCGTTCCATTTTTATTAATGGCGTAGTTTCTACTTGTCAAATGTCAAAAAATGACAGCTTTAAAAGTGACATCTACCGAAATAGCGGGCTATTCAAAATAACACCTCTTATTGAAAAACCATTTACAAAGAGAAAGAAAAATTTGAGAAAAGCATGTTTCATTGCCTATTCAAGACGAGCGGAAATTCGATACTCGATTGTAAAATGGTAGCTCGAAGTTATATGCGTAATTTTTCAAGATTGCTGAAAAAATGAAAATTCAACCGTATACCGGCATAATTACTGTTAATAATGTTTAATTCACATCTATAGCACAATCTTAATAGAGTTTACCATCGATATAGACGGTTTTCTCAGTTTTTAGGTGCTCTTGTTCCTCGGAACAGAGTGCACATCAACTTGCCCAAATGTCTGTAAATTTGGAATTTTTAGCTGAAAATGGTCTTAAACGATTTGGTTCGACTCACTGATCAAGAATCCATGCTCAAAATCGATTCTGTCCGAATTAGAAATATCATTGATTGAATGTTATTTGTAGAGGTGATTTTCTTTCTGGGAAGAATAAACTTCGAAATGTGATCGCGTAAATTGTTTTTTTTCCGAATATCTCAAGAAAATTTGACTTTTAGGGCATTCGTGTATTTTCCACACCTACATTATTTTTCAACGTAGATTCCCTTATGTCTTAAAAAAAGTGAGAACGCCCTGTGGACAGGAGCTTTGGCGCTCTTGTTCAAATAATTGTTGAATACAGATCATATATGAGGAGCAACTTTTCAAAACGCATTTAGTCCAAAAACCATTTTATTGGGAATCAACGAAAAAGGATTTTTTCTTCCACCCTGGCTTATAATTTGAGTACGTCTAGTTTGTTTGATAGAAATTCACATCTAAAGTTAACAACTAATGTCATTTGAATCAATATTGCTCAGAAATACACAGAAAATGCAAAAAACGTTTGGACTTAATGCGTTTTGATTCATCCCATTGTATATAATGCGTTTTGTTGTGGTTGAAATTGAACATAATGCTGTTTGTTGCGATTTTTTATAAATTTAGAGAAAACTGTCTGCACAGTAAGTGTTGGCCTGTAACCTAATTAACATGAGCAAATCGATAAAAAAATTTTTTAGTTATATTTAATTTGTTTTAAAAATACAAACGTAAACATAATTCGTGGCGATGCGGCTTACATTTTTTGGACTTGAATTACGCAAGGACATAAAGCCATTTGGAAGATTTTGTTTACATAGGGCTATAGAGCAATAGAAATCATTTCTGAATCAGCTTCAAACTCAATATCTCCCAAATTGGACATAATGCGTTTTGAAAAGTTACTCCTCATATAATAATTCATAGATAGAATGATTATAGCATTCTGTCAAAACATAGAAGTGCGATTTATTATTGAAATTTTGAAAAATTATTATATCAATGGATTTTTATGGGGAAACTGCATCTTAAAAAGGATTGAATTTGAAATTTGTAATGTAAAAAAATTTTTTTTTTCTCACTCCGAAACCATAAGGCTGATTTTGCCCAATAACGAACTCAACCGAGATATTTACTCCCAAACCTACTACGAAAATTTCAACTATTTAGCTGATTCTGTTTGAGACTTATTGTAGAAACAAAATTCAAAAATTTTTGAAATTTTTTTTTGCCACTTTACGGCAATCCGATCAATACAAAACTTCGCATGCATATAAAGGTCGCGATTCTACAATTTGACGCTAAATTTCAGATAGATCGAGTGATGTGTTCCGGAAATATTTATAAAAAATGTTCTTACAAAAAACGACCATAACTCCGAAACCGCTCGGTGGATTTCGCACGTTAACGAATCCGTCCGAGATATTTACATTCCAAACCCTCCCTTCAAATTTCAATCCTCTAAATCGAAAATTACAGACATATGGGCAAATTGATAAGCACTCTGTTCCGAGAAACAAGAGCGCCAAAAATAAGGTTCTAATTTGAAAAAATTGAGTTTTCACGTTTTCGAAATTTCCAAATTTGACAACGCTCTTGTGACCTCCTGTATCATTATTTCTGATTCAATTTTTTTTCGCAATTTTACTCTAAAAAAGAATGGAAATTCGGAAACCAATCAAAACAACTCAGAATTTTATATAAGGAATCTATTTTTCTCATAAAATATGTGCTCGTGTGAAAAACGAGGGTTGGTGTCACTTCTGGTGAAAACAGAGGTCCCACGAATCTCAAAAAATTTACAGTGTCATCTCTCTAGTCAAAGCTTAACTCCGAAATTGCAAAGGTGAACTTCGATTCCTTCCCAAAAATATCCAAACGAACGGTATTCGTGGGACACCCGGTATACAAATTTTATTGGTGGTGTTCGAAACTCACTTGAAGGAAGCTAAAAAGTCACGATGAGTTTAGTTCTATATAGAAGTTACGTCAATCCAATCATCATACTTATCGAAATGAGTCGAATGAAACGCGTAATTAGAATTGTATCAAATACAGGAAAACAGATGTCATTTACCCCTTTGTTCCAACATTCTCGGGACGAGTTAATTGATCGATTGTTTCATTATCGTTTTCCACCACTGTTTGTACAATTCCCTCTACATTGGGACAACACGACTTCGAAATGTATCTACAAATTATTAGGAAGTATAATTAGCATTTCAAATCAGCAAGAGAAAGCATACTTTATGTTTGGCTAACATAAAATTTTCATTGGAGAACAAGAAGATCGGAGATGAACATGAAAAATTCCTTCCTTGGATCATACCAAACTCATTCAGATAGGTTGATAATCATCATGTGTCGTCATTTAACTTCAGCCTGAGATTATGGGAATTTTTGAAATTAAGCATTCTTGATAACATGGCCAGTATTGAAAGTAGATTAGCAGATTCCATGCATAATCCACTGAGCTGAACTGTGATCATTTTGATCTTTTGTCCTTAGGAGCTCTGGATATCATGTCGCGAGGATTTTAAACTGGCTCACTCATATGTAAAATTCTTAGGCTGGCCAGCCCTGGACTTTTGCAAACTATATGTTCGGCTATTTCCTCTTCGAATCCACATAGCCCGAATTAGGGCTTCACATGAGACGAGAGTAGGCGAGAGCATAAAAAATCTCGTCTCGCTCTCGCCAATTCCCAAAAAATTAAGTCTCGTTTAAGTCTCGTTCTCGTCTCGTCTCGATTAATTCTGAATAACTATAATAAATATTATAATATATAAAAGAAATGGTATACAATAATGAATAATTTTGTAAAGCTATATTTATTACGCTCTTATAGAAAAATATTTGTGCATGTATATTATTATTTTAATTTTAAACACTGATAATTTCAACTTTTAAATTACTCGATGACCAATAATTCAAACTTAATCACGCCTGCATCACATCATTTTTCAATGATGTACGTGTTTTTGCCATGATCATACCTGCTGTGGAAAATAATCTTTCAACAGGTACGGATGTAGCCATTAATAAATCATCGGCCATCTTGGAAAGTGTAGGAAGAATTTTTCATCACTCTACACCACTGTTAATTATTTTGATTCCTATTTGCTCTTTCTAACAGCAAATATTCTTCAAATTCAGCTTTCCAATATTTCAAAAGTTGATGTTTTAAATAGGCTATCGATGTCGATACATTTTTTAATCGAATTGAACAATTTGGTATAGTTTTCAAAGAATTCCTTCCCAGTGGGTAGATCATTGAGGGTGATCTTGGCGTACTCCTCATAACACTTTTCGAAACATTGAATAGCTTCATTTCTTTAGCAGTTTTATCATACGTAGTTCCACAGATGTATACAATAATTGTTCACATCTTCACTACAAGGAGCACAAGAGAATACATTTCTCCAGATGTTCAGATAGAGACGAAATTTTCAAAGCATTGGGATTTAGGGGCAATAAAAGTTGTCCGTTAAGTATTGAATTCATAATGGCATCCATTTTATGGTTGTGAATTATATTTTTTCTTGAAAATAATCTCAATTATCGCAAGGCCAAAACGAATTAATAATCTTCTAAAAAATCGTGTATTTCTAGAACGATCGATGTATAATATAGACAAAATATATTGGTATAAATAGTGGAAACTCTTCATATTCAATTGTTTTCTGTGGGTGTTGAAAAAAGTCGAATCGTATAAAAAACTTCATACAAAAATTTTAACGAGACCAAAAACGAGACTCTCTTTTGCGTCTCTTGTCCTACTATCATACCCGAAGCTCAGCTTGTTGCAGCTTTCTGTAATAGCATGGTGAAGAATCCACGAATCTTTTTGTGCTTTTCTGTTATCTTGCTCCTCTTGTTGGATCACTGCATTGACCACTGTATTGATCTTTTCCAAGCTCAGAGAAGGTTCAGCAGGTGTTGACCTGGAAGTCATTTTCACAGGTTCAACTGCCTACTCATTTTATTCAATACCATAGTACCCTAGCACCCATAGAAGAGTCACCTCTAGCCAGTTGCTTTAAGGTATTCCGGCATTCAGGTCTCTCAGTATAGCCTGGCTGTCCATTATAATGTAGATGTGCCCCCCCATAAGGAGTCTTTTCAGGCACTCTTGAGCAAAAATATAGACAGCTAGTGTCTCTGCCTTTAAGATAGAGGGCTCATGTCCCAGGGGCACAGAGGTCCTTAGTTTCAGTCCATATACCCCAATACCTGCTCCCTTATCTGATTTTGATCCAACTGCATGTCAAATGGACCACTTTTTTGTTGAATCGATTAACGGGGACCACCGCACTCAGAAGATCTCTCGTGACCATTGCAAAGGGTGCTTCGATTGGAATTCCGGAGGCTTATGCAGAGGAGATAAGTCTAGTAAGACCTCCAAAGCTGCAGAGTTGGGTTAACGTTAGGAAACATTTTCTAACAAATGTTATCGACATATGCTGACTTGTTTTCAAACATAACTCACCACGGCAATGTATTCTTACAGAAAATATATTTTCTTTACCTTTATTTTATATTGCCTACTAACACTTGGGAACGTTGCTACACATAAAATATTTTTGGTGTGGATGCACCATTATCCTATTGCTAGTCAACATCGTGACGAAACACTACTACACCATTTCTTTAGTGCATCAATTGAGATTGAAGTTCTCATTCTGCCGTCAAACCTGTATTATTTCACTCATGCAGTCGCAATGTCAGTTTTGCAAAATTCTGCACTGGGGAAATATGACTGCCACATTGAAAACAATATTAAATTTATTCAACTTGAGTTGAAAGTATACTGGGGATTATCGTCAGTTAAAATCCCTATTTTCGAGCGACGAATTATGCGAATTGGGAAATGTTAAGGAATAGGGAATAATTTATTGTAATTAAGTTTCGGTAAACTTGAAAGGGAATGATAATGACCCTTGGTGCCTCGACAAAATAAAATAACTCTTTACCTTTGCGAGGAAAAATTATAGGACCAAGCGGACCTATTATGTGAGTCTAGAAGTTATGAACACTTTACTAGTAGGTATAAAAATCGGGAGTTTCATAGTGGAAATCAATAATGGCATATCGTTCACAAATATAAGATGTATTTCAATCAAGTTATAACGTTATATACATATGAAGATAATGGCAGGACGAGAATAGAATATGTTTGAAATGTTCTATTAAAGGACACGTGAGTTCAAATTTAGATGATATTATTAACAGGAAAGAAAGAAAGTGTTTTGAAGAACACCAAACACTTTCTTTAATAACTACAAAATTCAAATTTGAAACAAAATGACATATAAGTAAGTTTTGATGTTGTTAGTTTGTTCTCAAATGTTCCTGTCGATAAGTCCCTTTAAATTGTTTTACAAAATTAGAAAATGATGACTCAGATATTAAAGATTCGAAATTTAAAACTAATGATATTGTGGATATGCTTGATGTATGTTTAAATACCGCATATTTCCAACTTGAAAATGATTTTTATCGACAAAATGTTTGAATGGCAATGGGTGCTCCTTCAACACCTCCCTTGAGTAATATACTCATGGAAAATTTCGAAGAAAAATTTGTGGATACATATTCGTTGAAACTCAAAAGCTTGGAGGCGAAATGTTGATGATATATTTGTAATTTGGCAACAAATTTTTCGATTTCATAAATTCATAAGAACCAACAAGAATATCAACTTTGTTAATTAAGTAGTATTGTAATGAATGTTATAGAATACAAGGAATCACCAATGTTTCAAGCATCTGAACATCGTGACTAAGTCCTAGGACTTCTTAGGACTGTATATCCAACATTGACAAAATGATCATTTGATTCTGTCATTCTTTATAATTTCAAGAATAGGCTAAGAGAAATTATGAAACCGAATATATACAACTCATATCATTCAATGAACAAGCACAGTAAGGCTCCCGACGTTAATAATCATTATTAAACGGTTTATTTCTGAGTTTTTCTCTTCCAAACTCTGAAAAATATCTATAATATAATTTTTTTTTATTTTGTGAATTGCTTCTGCGTAAGAAACACAAAATATTTGTCAGAAGCAATCAATCGAACAATGTTGCCTAAAAAACAATAACGAAACAACATGCACGATGAAACAACTATTTCGTAATGTTTCGGAGTCTATATCAGACTCATTCGTCAGATACTTAATGAAAATCTTCAGAATTATTTTTTGTTGATAGCTATTCCAAAATTTGAAAATTGTCACAGTGACAGTATTTCAAAATCATAGAAACATAGTTTTACTTTGCATAGAAATTTCCGTGTTCCAACTCCTTGAGTTTCCTTTTAATGTAATACAATTCTATGTAAGGGGGTGAAATTAGTCTTATCCTCACTTATTCATTCGCTTCATTTATTGTTCGGTCAAATAACAAACTACATGTTTCGGCAATATGCCATCTTCGGGTTATAAAATTGATCCGAGCGTTGAAGCTTAGTCATAACAAGAAAATTAGTCCAAGTTCTAAACGAAGTTCTCACATCAATATGTATGGTAAAGAACAGAACATTAAAATCACATTATACAGATTTACGATGGTAAACAAATTAAAAGTAAATGTAAGGGGGTGAAATTAGTCTTATCCTCACTTATTCATTCGCTTCATTTATTGTTCGGTCAAATAACAAACTACATGTTTCGGCAATATGCCATCTTCGGGTTATAAAATTGATCCGAGCGTTGAAGCTTAGTCATAACAAGAAAATTAGTCCAAGTTCTAAACGAAGTTCTCACATCAATATGTATGGTAAAGAACAGAACATTAAAATCACATTATACAGATTTACGATGGTAAACAAATTAAAAGTAATACAATTCTGTCAAGAGAATCTTTGCATTACTGAAATCCATCATGTGATCTCCTTGGAAGGAACATACATGTTCTGCTATTTTTGATTTCTGTATATATATCTCTATTTCTCGAGTTGTTCTCATGTCCCGACTTTCTTACTTCTAGTGGTCTTCATGTTTCTGCTGTGTACGATTAACCACAAATACAAGGCATATTATATACACAGTTTATTGATTTTTGTTTTTCATTAAAGGGCTTTGTCTTTGTTAAGAAATACCTAAAATCATTTTGTGTCTTGAAGACGTTTCTTACATTGAACTTGAAACCGATTCTTCTGAATTTTTCAGAAAGGCCACGAACATAAGGTATCGCATTCAATAGATTGTGTTCTTCTTGTTGATTATTCTGTTGTACTCGATTGGTTGTTATTTTACTAGAAGCTCTTCTATCTAACTTCATGATTGATGTATTTATAAATTGCCATTATCTTCAAGAATTTTTGATGTAATGAATTTCATTATTTCGAATTTCAGAAGTAGAACAAATTAGGTTAGCTCTATCGTAAAGTGTTTGTGCGTCTTACGCAGAAGCAATTCACAAAATATTAAAAAAAAAATATTTTATAGAACTTTATCAGAGTTTGGGAGAGAAAACACAGAAAGGGACCATTTAATGATGAATGTACCTTCCACAGTATCCTTTAATGATTAGTTATTACTCATACAGTTTACTTGGAGTATTATTGTGGTATTTACTCTTCAAAGGAAGCCAAACTATGGACTTATCTATATTGGATGATTAGGATATAGAAAATTCTGTTGGATAATGTAATTTAAAGGAGATTTCTGTTTGGGACCAAAGATTTTACTGAATAGCATTGTAACCAATAGTAAATCTCACCTCATAAGTTCAATAATTAATAATAATAATTATTTCAGTGTCATGGAAATTCTAATGAGGTAACAGGAGAATAAATAGAGTGATATCATCCTGTGTTTCATCGATTTCACTACGTTCAATTGAGGGACCCTATTTCGAGAGGCAGCTTGCGACATTGATGCTGGAATAGTTTTTACGCCGGGTCCCAGAACTTGACAGTTGTAAATGTTCATCATTCAGAAAAGAATATATCATTCAGACCGAGATAGAGGAATCATTATTACAAATAGGGCTGGAAAGGGGTGATGGATTCAGGGGACGCCTTGTTGAATCATGTAAATTGCGCATCTTATCGAATAAAAGGACCGAATAGGTAGAATACATTCTACATACTAAAGAGAAACATTGAAGGTTTACTCCACATTTTCGTTTCACATGATTCGGATGAAATTAACCATAGAAAGAAATCTTAAAAAACATCTTTTTTCTAGTGATACGATTTTCGCGAAATTCCGCGAATATTAAAATCTTAGCATTCTACAAATAATTACCAAGTTTTAGTTGGATCGGATTTGTGTAGTTTGAGTTATTGAGGCAAGTACAGCAAAATTCAAGATGTGTATAACTCCGAAACCGTTTTTCCGATTATGTCCAACAACAACCTCAACTGTCCGATTTGCTAATGCACAGAACTGTAAATTTTGAGAACTATTAGCGTCACATCGAAAAAAGCCTCCTGAAGGCACTTTGCGGATGAAATGCGGATGGAAATGTTAAATTTCTTCAAAACCATACTGTGCGTATGCGGAACTACCCAAAGATCATTTCACACATTTCACATTAAAACAGAAAAGATCTCAATTCGTCCATAATTTAATCAATTCCCCTTGTACGTATAATCAGATGAAACACGTGTAGGATTAAAATTATGTATTTGAGAAGTAGGTATTCAGAATTTTGAATTGGATTTTTTGTATGCTCTTAGGGATCAATTTCCATGAAATTTTTCCCGCTTCATGAGGTCATTATTAGTCACCTAAATACCAAAATTCAACTGAATCCGACATATAGTTTCCGAATTTCAAGCAGAATAGTTGAACATTTTTTTAGTCATATGATCCCCACGAAATTGTGCATAAGGTATTCTTCAACCAACTACCGAGTTTAAATTCGATCAGATCAGCATTTTTAAGAATTATAGAGCAAACTTAATTTTCTAATTAAAAAAAAATTCTGTTCCTAATCATCCGATCAATACCAAACTTTGTACGAATACAGTGTGGAAAAGCCAAAAGGAATAAATTCATTATCTTGGTTACTGTACATGAGTATGGAAATCCTGAAACACTTCAAATTTTAATTTTGAATTGTCATTCTTCTTCGTAAAAATGCGAATCCTATCTTTAACCCCCCTCAAAAGACAGGTACAACCCCCAATTTTTCAAATAGGGAGTATGGGATTGTGATACATCGTTTGAAAAGTCTCGTCATTCTGTATTCAGAAATGTTATCATTTTCATGTTTATTGCTAAAATCAAATTAGAAAAAAATGTAATCAATTGATGAGCGAAATTTGGAACAATATCAAAAACTAAATTGTATTAAAGAATGTAGCAAAAAAATTATGAATGTTAATTAAGTAGATGTTGAAAATTTCCATTTTGTATCACAAGCCCATACTTCCTATTTGAAAAATTGGGGGTTGTACCTGTCTTTCGAAGGGAGTTGAAGGTAGGTTTCGCATTTTCACGAAGAAGAATGACAATTTACACTGTGATATTGACGTGATTCGAATTTTCCATAAATAAGTACAATAACCAAGATAATGAATTTATTCAATTTTTTCTCCACATTATATTAAGGTCGTAATTCTACAACTTTCGCTAACTTTAAGTTAGATGAAATTAACGGTTTCGGAAATTTTCAGTAAAAATGCTTACACTTAAAAGGGCCATAACTGCGGAACCACTGGGTGGATTTTGCCCACTCACGAACTCAACCGAGATATTCATGCAACAAACCAACCCTGTAAATTCCAACTCTCTTAATAATTTCATTCGAGAATTATCGTGCCTATGGCCGGACGGACATAATTGGATTTGACCGCAGATCAATATTTATCAGTGAATCGAAGCCATACGTTTGAGATAATTTTCAGCCAAAAATTCCAACCACCAGATAAATACAGGCTCTTCCGCCAAATGAGCCAATTTCAATCATCCAATATCCGGACATGACTAGAATTGATCAGCTAAGGACACCAATAAATGGGTGTCAGTTGTGGATTTTGCTTTGGGCAACAGCAAAATGCACAATGACAATGGCGAAACGAGGAGATTGAAATGTCACTCATATGTCAAATGTTAATTAGAATATAGTAAATCCAAAATACGTATATTGAAAAAAATGTTTGCTGATCCCGCTGACGAAACCTACCATAGCGTGAGCTCAATTTGATTTTTTTTCATTGATGTTATGTGGCGTTGTCATTGTTGAATTGGTGGTGGAGGAGCATTGTGTCGTAGTCGATCAGACTGCATAATTTACTCGCAAATCATTAGATAAAATCATAGACGCGATGACATTTTGTAATGGTGTGCAAATTCGGCTGACAGAAAAGTACAACTGCAGTGTTTCGAAATTGTAACGCGGAATTGTTTGAATTCGGTGTAGTTTTTATGAATTTTAATAGCCCACAGCAGGTTTTATGGTAATCAGCGACATCAAAAGGTTTACACATTTATAATCGTTTTCAATTTCATGGAATGCATTTATGCTCTGAATGGGCTCTGATAAGCATGACTGCTTTTTATCCTGAATTATCTGAATATTTTAGCTACCAGGAATTTATGTAAATATCGATCTACTCGGACTAACCTACATATATTTATACAATTCATTTATAACTGTAAATCCTGTAGACTGAGCATGGAATCACAATTCCTCCTTGACATAATGTAGTTCATTTGCGACTGGGTAGATCGGTTATTCGCTGAGTAAATTTTGATAAAGCAATTTGGTTATCCCAAGTTTTAGTTATATATAAATTTAATCTTCCCGTAGTGGGTTGATCTGAGTGTTCATAATATTTGATCGAGAAATTGGTGGGGCTCATGAGTTTTGAAGAAGGTATGAGGATGGTCGTAAATTGAAGGCAGTGTGACTATACACCATGGTCGTCTTAGGGGCACGGTGGTGCATTAATATCTGGTTCTCGCGGTACAAAATTCAAACAAACCATGCTTCTAGGCTACTGCTAGGCTTCCAGGAAAAAAATAATTTCCTAATATTTCCAACAATAAAGATCTGATCGAGTTTAAACACAGAAGTTAGGTGTGAAATAAGGTTTTGAAGATTCTGGAGGACTGGAGGACATAATTTAGTCCGATTCTTCATCAGTCAGTCGAAACTAAACGTTCAAAACCATTTTCTGTCAAAAATTGGAAAATAACAGACATTCAGGCAAAATTATGAGTTCAGGGGAACAATAACACCAACAAGTTGTCATGTCATGTCTTTTCAGAATTCATTTATTCATTATATTAGATTCATTGGAATTAATCAATCGACTTGGAGGGCCATACCTACTCGGTTTCTGGAATTTCTATTCTGCAGTTAATTGAATCATGGAACATGATTATTAATTATAATAATTAATCATAATCATCAATCACACCTATTAATCATCATCATTAATCGTAAATATAAACACTATTCATGATCACAATCAGTATCATAAAAATAAATTATTAAATGGTTTCATTCTGGGTTTTCCCTCCCAAACTCTGAAAAATATCTATGAACTAAAAAAATATTATTTTGTGATTTGCTTCTCCGTAAGAAACACAAGATATTTCTCAGAAGCAATCTTTCGAACAATAATGGCTAACAAACAATAACGAAACAACATCAACGATGAAACAACTATTTCGTAACGTTTCGGAGTCTATATCAGACTCCTTCATCAGACACTTAACGAAAATCTTCAGAATTACTTTTTGTTTTATGCTATTCTGAAATTCAAGAATTGTCACATTGATCGTATTCGAAAATCATAGTACCATAGTTTTACTTTGTATAGAAATTTCCAAGTTCCAACTTCTTTTTTAATAAATTCAGCCAAATATGGTCAATACCAGTTGAGCAGTTTGCAAAATCGCATTATCTGCTCAACAAAATAAGAGTGTTTGCGAGAGAAAACCCAGAAAGAAACCATTTAATAATGATTATACCTCCCACAGTATCCTTTTAATGATTACATAAAAATTAATCATAATCATTACTCAAATTCGTAAAACATAATCATCAATCGTAATCATAATAATTAATCATTATCAAGAAGAAGAATCATCCTTCGCCTTTTTGAAGTCTACTGGACTCAACTCGGAAGCGGAGGGATTTGTTATAGCTTGTCAAGATGCGGTTATGAACACCAGATAGTATAAGGGGAACATCATGAAAGTGGACATCCCCACAACTTGTAGAGCATGCCACAGCCAGCAAGAAACTATTATGCACATTCTGTCTGCTTGCAGAGTCCATGCTCCATCAGGATATGTGGAAAGACATAATGCGGCACTCCGAATTCTCTACTTCCATCTGAGAGAGGTTTATAGTATAGACAAGGAACCAGTGCTACCATATGTGCCTCTGGAGATTGAAGCAGTTGTTGAAAATAGCAGGGCTCGCATCTACTGGAACTATGCGATTCCAACAACTCAGCAGATCCACGCCATAAAGCCAGATATACTTCTGCTGGACGAAGAACTCAAGGATTTGTTTGTCGTCGAATTTTCCTCCCCCCCAGAAAATAATGTGGTGATGAAAGAAGAACAGAAGAGAGAGAAATACAAGGATTCAATGTTTGAACTTGGGGTCCTGTATCCAAGGCATAAGGTTAGGAGGGTCATACTTATCATAGGATGCCTAGGCGGAATGAAAGCGAACTACGTGACGGAATTGAAGATGATTCCTGCCTGTAAATCTCTGGCCGAGTATTTAGCTCACAGAATGCAGAAAGCGGTGTTGCTCACATCACTTCGAGTCATCAGGTCCCATCAACTATGAAGGCCGCTTGCAGCTCATCTCTTTTGTTAAGAGACGCTGTAAGGACAGGACGAAGAACTGCTCCAAGGAAAGTGGGAGAGGTTTTTTAGTGAGTAACCATCAACATCTGGAGTAGCGCACTCCTGAGAGAAGCAGACCCTTTCAGGGCGGGCCTATTAAAGGTTTTTCCTCTCGAGCGGAAAAAAAAATGGGTTCAAGCCCTGTGGACAGGAGCTTTCTGGCGCTCTAGTTCAAATAGACAAATTATATCTCCGAAAGTATTGGTTTCTCTGAGTTGGGAATTATATCAATGTATACATATGATAGAGCTGCATCATAGAGGAAATTCAATTCAAATAATAGTTTATTTATCAAGATTAAATGAGCAATTATGAGAATGAGAACTGCACCATGGAAGAAATCGAATTAAATCTGGCCAATTTTGCCCAATAACGAACTTAACCGAGATATTCATCTCCCTAACCTACTCTGAAAATTTCAACTACCTAGCTCATTCCGTTCGAGAGTTATTGTGGAAAAACTTTTTTTAAATTTTCAATTTTTTTTTTACACTTTGCGGTAATCTGGTCAATACAAAACTTCACATGCGTATAAAGGTCATGATTCTACAATTTGATGCTAAATTTCAGATAGATCGAACGAACTTGTCCGAGATATTTACGCTCCAAAACCACCTTGCAATTTTCAATCCGCTAACTCCTTTCGTTCGAGAGTTATCGTGCCTACGGCCGGTCGGCCGGCCAGACAGAATCGATTTCGCACTCGAATTCTTGATCAGTGAGTCGAACCAAATCGTTTGAGACCATTTTCAGCCAAAAATTTCAAAATTACAGACACTTGGGCAAATTGATAAGAACACTGTTCCGAGGAACAAGAGCGCCAAAAAAACAAGTTTCGTATGACAATTGCCCAAAACAGGTTTGGAGTACCTACAAATAGTAGGTATTCCGTAAAACAGATATGAAAGAAGATAAGTAATAATAAAAAATTACCTTGTAATCGATAAAAAATTTCCTGATCTACGTTCACCAAACTACAGAATTATGCTTTCAATATTTACGTAATATTTTCAAACATTTTCGGGTGAGGTTCCCGTTGCATCGCTAAAATACGAGTATTTCAACCCCAATATTTTTGAAGTTACAATATTCCCTTCTGTCAAGTTGACATTATCAGAATTCATACATAGAATAATAATTATATCAATCTGTGAAATACGATTTACATTGAAATTTAAAAAAAACATATCTCCGAAAGTATTAGCTTGTTAGATTTGAAAATGATATGAATGGATTCTTATGATAAAACTGCTTATTAAAAAAAAATTGATTTGGAATTTGTTTCGTAAAAAAAATTTTTTTTTTGTTACTCCGAAACCATCTGTCCGATTTTGCCCAATAACGAACTTAGCCGAGATATTCATCCCCCAAACCTACTCTCTAGCTCATTCCGTTCGAGAGTTATCGTGCTTACCGCCGGCCGGCCGGCTGGACAGAATGAATTTCGACCACGGATTCTTGATCAGTGAGTCGAACCAAATCGTTTAAGACCATTTTCATCGAAATATTCCAAAATTACAGACATTTGGGCAAATTGATAAGCACTCAGTTCCGAGGAACTAGAGCGCCAAAAATCATTATCATTAATCGTGATCGTAATCATTATTGATCAAAATTCCAACATTTTATTGCTGCGCGATTCGAAAGATTTCATATCTGAAAATAATAAATTTGGCTTTATTATTTTCCGAAAATAAATGCGCATCCAACAGTCGGCTTGGGCAATTATACTATGAAACGAGTGTGGCGCGAACGTATCGTACAATCCCTGAATTATCATAACACAATATCTGAATCATCTGACTCATACAGCACATTAACAAGTTCACGCATGAGTAGCGGTTCCCTTGATCCAAAGGCTAATTCATTTTGTGTCATGGCTACGACTCTCTGTGGTACAGGGCATATGTGAGGAGAATGGGGGATTTCAGGACTGTTTCACAGGCCTCCTTAATGCCATTACCGATGGACTGGCAGAAATGAAGGCTTTCACTCCCATCCGTTCCTCAGCCAGTAGAATCAGACCCAACAACCCATAAATGAAAAACAAAAATTAAAAAACAGTGTATATAATATTCCTTGTATTTGTGTTAAATCATACACAGGAGAAACATCAAGACCACTAGAAGTAAGAAAGTCAGAGCATAAGAATAACTTGAGAAATAGAGACATACAGAAATCAAAAATAGCAGAACATGTATCTACAATCCAAGGAGATCACATGATGGATTGGAGTAATACAAATATTCTAATGACAGAACCTGATTTTATGAAAAGGAAACTTAAGGAGGCAACTTGTATTTTATTGAACAGAGAATGCAATTTTCCAAATTGCTCAATTGGTATTGACCATATTTGGCTAAATTTATTGAAAAAGGAGTTGGAACTTGGAAATGTCTATGCGAAGTAAAACTATGTTAGCTATGATTTTTAAATACTGTCAATGTGACAATTCTTGAATTGCACAAAATAACTATCAACAAAATAATTCTAACGATTTTCATTAAGCGTCTGTTGAAGGAGTCTGATATAGACTCCGAAACGTTACGATATAGTTGTTTCTTCGTTGATGTTGTTTCGTTGTTGTTTGTTAGGCAACATTGTTCAATTGATTGCTTCTTACAAATATCCTGTGTTTCTTACGCAGAAGCAAATCACAAAATAATTAATTTTTATTTTATAGATATTTTTCAGAGTTTGGGAGAGAAAACTAAAAAAAAAAACATTCAATAAGTCTGGACGAATTACGCTTCTACCTGCACCTCTCATTTTTTGGCGCGCTGATCACCTGAACAGAGTGCCTGATGCAGAATCCGAGATCGAAATTGATCGTGTCCGTCCGGCCGGCCGTCAGCACCATTACGCTTGAACGCAATTAGTTAGAGGGTTGACATTTTCAGGGTACGTTTGGAGTCCAAATGCGCCGGCTAAGTTCGTTAATAGGCAAAATCCATCGGGTGGTTTCAGAGTAATTGCCATCTGAAATTTTGTTTTCCCAATAACTCGAAAAATACTAATCTGATCAAAGCAAAGCACGATAATTAGTCGAAAAATACCGACTCGAAGACTTATGCCAAATTGTATGAGGATCGCATGACTGGAAATTCAAAAAAAATATATTTAAAATAATTCTGTATTTCAGAAACTATCGATATCCGTCAGATATCGTTGAAATTCTACGAGAGCCTTCAAAACCTTATTTTACAGTAAAGTTCTAGATTTGAACTCGATCGGATCTACAGGGTGTCCCAAAAATACCACGCGAAAGTGACACTGGAGATAGATTGGCATTAGGTCTATCAGACAGCATCAACATGACCTCAGTAAAAGTCCGCTGGTTTTCGAGATATCACCACTGTTGCGTCCCATGACTTCACATGTTGGGAAGCGCTCATTTGTATTTCTAAACAAAGCAGCTCGCTTGTAAAACTTAAATGTTTTGGGTTAACTGGTTTATTTTTGCATGGGTGGTCTCACCCTTGAAATTAATATTTTCCACGGAAAGATAATTGCAAGTAAAATATCTTGTAATACTTCAACCCTTGTAGAAGTATTTATGACCTATTTCCTGTGAAATATTGATAAAATGCATACAACAACTAACACATTGCCAGAGCTGTGAGTCCTTTGTCTAGATTCTAACCCATACAAAAATCTAGAATTTTCCGATTAGATCGCCACGGCTTTGGCTATTCTCTAAATCGAGGGCGTAGATTCCGAATCTGTAATTAGTTTTTCCGTATCTCGATAAATTTTGGTAATATGGCGAAAAATCCGACTGATTAGTCCATTTTCCGGAGGTAGAGCCAGAAATTGCGACTTTCTTCGTCATTGCTCTGAAACTAATCGAGATACGGAAAATCTAATTACAGATTCGTGATCTGCGTACCCGATTTAGTGAATAACCAAAGCCGCGTCGACCTAATCGGAAAATTGTAGATTTTTGTATGTGTTGGATACTAGAGAAAACTTTTTGGCGTTTGACGGATTCGCTCATTACCTAATATTTTCCGAACGGATAGAGATACAGAAAAAATAGATACATAAATCTGAACTTCGTCCACCGACCAATCATCGGGGAAAATTTTGATATCGAGATGTGAAAATTATAGATTTCGGACGGGAAAGAAGAATTTTCCTTCGATTCCGGGTCAAAGTGCCAACCCAAAAAATTTTTTTCATGGTATATCGATACGGAGCTCGTGTCTAATTAAATCGAGGTCGCTGATCACGAATATGTAATTAGTTTTTCCCTAAGTGGCGTACTTTGGGAAAATTTTCACTTAAAGTGAAAAAATTGACGAAAATAGGTCAATTTTGGAACTTTCCACCGCCCAAAAAAATCGGAGTAGGGTGTTGCTGATTTTTTACGTCATATTTGGATCCTTTATCTATCGAATATCCGAACAATAAATGTCCAGGTCGTACGCTTCGGAAATTATGATTTTTTTTTCCCGAGGGTCTATTTTTCGGAAAATTCTTTCCGCGATATTTCCTCGGAAAATTTTTGTAATAAATATCTGATGGTAGATTCGGAATCTACGGCCCCGAATCTATACGAATAAATACCCGTTTCATAGTTTTGCGTCAAAAAATTTTTCTCGAAAAATGGGATTTTTTTAAGGCTAATGTATTAAAAAATTGCCAAAATTCGACCGGTCTCCGATTTCGATGCAAATTACGTCATTTACTAATTCGGGACCGTAGATTACGAATATATGATCGGATTTTTCATTCGAGAATTTTCCGCGGAAATACCGCGAAATGAATTTTCCGAAAAACAGACCCTTGGGAAAAAAATCATAATTTCCGAATAGTACGGCCTGGACATTTTCTGTTTGGATTATTCAGTAGATAAAGGATCCATATATGAGGGCAAAAATCAACAACACCTTACTCCGATTTTTTTGGGCAGTGTGAACTTCCAAAATTGACTTATTTTCGTCCATTTTTTCACTCTAAGTGAAAATTTTCCCAAAGTACGCCACTTAGGGAAAAACTAATTGCATATTCGTGATCAGCGACCTCGATTTAACTAGACACGAGCTCCGTATCGATATACCATGAAAAAAATTTTTGGGTCGGCACTTAGAAATATTTTTGACCCGGAATCGAAGGAAAATTCTTCTTTCCCGTCCGAAATCTATGATTTTCACATCTCGATATCCAAATTTTCCCCGATGATTGGTCGGTGGACGACGTTTAGATTTATGTATCTATTTCCTCTGCATCTCTATCCGTTCGGAAGCCGATAAGGGTTTTGGTTTTTTTTAATAAGTAGCAATTCTGGTTCTGATTAAAAAAAATTGGTAGTGTTGTATCATTTTGAAAAGGGCATGAAATGGATCAGTTTTTGCGATTATTTGTCAATTCAGTCTGATATAATTTTTTTTCACAGCAGTCAGTCAAACTTAAGTTAACGTTTTAACTTCGGCATAAAATACAACAAGTTAGACATTTTTTGAAGGATTTTGTTCTAGTTGTCGGTGAAGTTATTACTTCATTGTTTAAAGCAACTATTCAGGATAGCCTAGGTAAAAAAAAACATGAGTTTGAAGTAATTTCTAGCAATGCTAGGCGATAAAAGATCGAAAACTGGAGATTTTTAAAAAATACACAAAAGTGGTGATATCTCGAAAACCAGCGGACTTTTACTGAGGAGATGTTGATGCTATCTGATAGACCTAATGCCAATCTATCTCCGGTGTCACTTTCGCGTGGTATTTTTGGGACACCCTGTATATTGGTGAAGATATTGAAGAGATATCGAAATATTCCAACGATCGGGGTTTCCTGGTCCACTGTTTTTACATTCGACCATACAAGCTATCAACAGTTGTTGATTTTTGGCTTGGCTCTAAACTATTTCATATTACATTTTGTGCTCTCCATAGATCGTATATCTGTCTTTCATGTTCATGTTCCTCTATGATCTTTACATAAACATATGATGACATGCGTATGACATCTCTGACAATCTGTTAATCTGGGAAAAATGTTTAAATCGAAATTGCATATCACTGGTCGAGACGAGTTAAATATGGTACAAGGACATATTTCAAAGAATAGGGATTTACTTTGGCTGTATTCCAGTATAATAATTTAACACAGAAATAAGAAAGAAAAAAGTTGTGATCAGGTTTTGCAGTTAATAGAAGAATATTATAAATATATTTTCCTTTCAGCAGTAACAAATAAACTTAGTTATTAAGGAAATTTAGTTTGTGACTTGGTAGAGAAAATGTTATCATTTTCGTGTAAGGCTCAACATTTGTCGTCTGAAGATTTTCAAGCAGCCAACCTAGTAAAAATAATGCCAATAGGACAAATCATATTGATTTTAAATAGAAAAGAATTTGAACATTGAAATATTCGTCCAATTTTTAAATCATGGAATAAACAGGATGTAAAGGACTTCCATATCTAAGTTACTGGATTGTTTTATACCTCACTAGTTGAAATTATATTCTAAAGAGCGCTTTATAAATAAACAACATGGATTCTTCGATCTCTGATCAATATCCTGATTGCTTTACCTTGGACTCGAAACAGTCTATCCTACCCTGAGCAGGTGCTCCATGACAGAATATGATATCTGAATTGAGTTTCAATAAGACAGAATTACTTTCAGCTGATAATATCATGTGGAACTGAATAATTATGCTGGAAGATAGGCAGTGTAATTACCACAGGTGAATTATGGATCCATGATCATATCCAAAAAACATACCTATTTGATCAGAAATCTCAGATCGTCATCAATACCTATTTTGATCCAGCATACATCTAGGTATATGCTATTGAGTCAACCATTTTACATGTATCTACCGATGATAAAAAAAAATTAAAATCGATCTGATCTACATTACTGGAAATATATATATATATATATATATGATATTTTTTCTTAGGAAAGTTCAGTACATGGATGGGTGTCAGCTCTGGCTATGGGTGATCGGCTCTGGCCGAAAATGGTCTTAAACGTTTAGTTGCGACTGACGAGGAATCCGAGGTCTAATATAATTTTTTCCGGTCGTCCGTGAGCACGATAACTCAAGATCGAAATGAGCCAGAGCATGGCCTTCGAATCTGCGCCAATAATATTCAGGAGGAAGTAAAATTCTCACTTGGTTGAAATTTCAGTACCTACACATTTTTTTGTAAGGGGACGTGAAAAGCTTCTATTCCAATAGAAAGGGACGTAGTATTTGGGAAACCCTTAGTTAGAGATATCAAATTTGCAGGGTAGGTTTGCAAGCCAAATTCGGATTAATTCTTGTCGGAATCTCTTTTTCCGAATATTTCCGAGATTATGATTCTGATCCAGTTTAAATTTGGTATTTAGTTGAAGAATAATGTTCTACGTGTCATTAGAAGCACGAAAAGGAAATTAACATCTCATAAACAAGTGCGCCACAGCCATCTCATCACATGTCCTTTTCCAATTTTTCTCTACAATATAAGAATTCCGAGCAACAAAATTTGACCTCAATATAGAAAATGAAATATAAAAATTATAAATGCACACCCGTGGAGTCATTAACTCAATTAAGTTTAATTATTTACTCAAATAATAATGTTTAGCATTGAAAAAAACATGTATCAACGGATTCACGATATATGTGTAACTGTTGTTGCTCAATGTGCAAATTTCGACCCCAATGCTCTGTTTGAATAAGTTCACAAGTTATGGAGACAAACAATGAAAATGTGAAGAACTTTGTGAATATATAAATAAATAGGGGGATATTTTGAATAGAAAATAATGACAAATTATTTTTAATATCTTCGATCATACCAATTTTTCTAATATGAGCAAGTGTATACATATACATATACTAGATATCCTGTTCAATGTCAAGCCTCTGGATTTTTGATATCATAACGATACGGAATTGAAAAGACCTATGAAATGGAGGCAGATGGAGACAGAGTGAGTGAAACCAAGGGGGATAGATGGGGTGTAGAGCCCCGTTAAACAATGTTGTTCGATCCTACTCAAGCCTAACAGCTCTTGAATGACAATTGATGAATGCCTTCCAATCAATAATCGACTCCACCATCCTTATTGATGAAGTAGCATGAAAACTAGGTGGAAAAGCAGTGAGGTCACTCGTTCAAATTTATAGCTAGAGCTATCACCCATCCAGGTAATGAACTCGTCCAAGGCTACTTGCCTTTCAGGAAAAATCTTCTATGAATGTTATAGGTTATTATTTAAATCAAGCTTAGAACATAGAACTGTTCTAGGAATAGAACTGTTCTAGGAAGTCAACTGATCAGTCATCGTATTTCATATACTGAATTCCGAAACTATTCCTTATAATATACCCATTTCAAGCCAGTATTGCGTTTAGATATCGATTTCAAATCAATTTTACAAATAAAATCTTCATTCAGTAGGGAAAAAATATCTACTTCGGCATCTCTTATCTTTTTCACATCATTAAATATTAATATAAATGCAACTAACTAACTACTTTCCAACCTCCTCTGTAACTGACATTTGTGAATTTTCAAAATGATATTTTCGGAAAGAATTGTAACAATTGTCAAAGATTATAACTTACTTACACTTTTTCAGTGTTTGTTGTTTTATATTAAATAGAATATTTCTAATTTCGGAAAATTCTCGAATTTTAGGTACGCTATATCATATCTGGATAAAAATTTCTCTTAACTTCCAATCAAAACCTAAATTCTTTAAAATTAATCCATATGCACCATATTCAACTAGTCTTGAACCGCGATAGGTATTAAATATGGATTTAAGATCATCTTTCAAACTAATTCTCTTCTTGGAAGGTTTTTTTCTGGGTTTTTTCTCCCAAACTCTGTGACATTTCTTGAATTTCACAATAACTATCAACAAAATAATTCTAAAGATTTTCATTAAGCGTCTGACGAAGGAGTCTGATATAGATTCCGAAACGTTACGATATAGTTGTTTCTTCGTTGATGATGTTTCGTTGTTGTTTGTTAGGCAACATTGTTCAATTGATTGCTTCTGACAAATATCTTGTGTTTTACGCAGAAGCAAATCACAAAATAATTAATTTTTATTTGATAGATATTTTTCAGAGTTTGGGAGAGAAAACCCAGCAAAAAAACCTTTCAATAATGAGTATACCTCCCACAGTATCCTTTAATGATTAATTAAATTCTCTTCTCTTATAAAAATGACAAGACCAAAGAGAGGCATGACGTCAAGTTTTGATTTCAATACTAAATCATGAAAATTTACATTTATTTTCACGTAGTATAGCTATAAGACTGAAATTTCAGATCACTCACATATCTTCATGTCCATAAGTACCATATTTAACTCATCTCGACCCACGAAATGTATTAAATATCGATTTGCGATCATGCTTTAAACGAATTGCTCCTCCCTTATAAAAATGACATGAACACATACATGACATTTCTAATTCCATCAAATCAAACTGCATCATGAAATTCATTCGATATTTCATTCGTTGACAAGTTTATTCTTTGTTCTACTGTAGAACAGACCATTATACTCTATTCGTGAAAATATTTCGATATTTCGCCAATATCTCAAACAATATCTAGAAGATCTAGAAGTTGACTATAAAATAAGGTTTTGAAGATGCTCGCAAAATTTCAACAAAATATAGTTTCTGAGATACAGAATTTTTTGAGTATATTTTTTGGCACGGCTATTTGAAATTTTGTTTCCCCAATAACTCGAAAAGAACTTATCTGATCAAATCAAAGCACGGTTATTAGTTGAAAAATACGGACACGAAGACTTATGCATAATTTCGTGAGCATCGCATGCCTGCAAAATGAAAAAAAATTCAAATGTATTGAGTTGAAACTAGTCGTTTGAAAGTTTTCTCGGCCAAAAAGTGTACCAATTTGACGCTTGCTTTTTCTTTCGGATTCAAATTCTTGGAAATATTGGGAATATTTTTTTTTTCCTGGAGCCAAGTAGCTTTGGGCGAGTTCAGTACCTGGATGGGTGACCGCTCTGGCTACAAATTTGAACAGCTCGCCAAAGCTCCTGTCCACAGGGCTTTCCCTTTTTTTTAAATTTTCAATTTATGCGATCTCCACAAAAAGGCATTTCTCAACCTACTACCGTGTTTTAATTCGATAAGATCAGTATTTTCCGAGTACCTACTTCGTAAATTTCAACTCTCCAACTCATTACGTTCGAGAGTAATCGTGCTGACAGCCGGACGGCCGGATAGAATCAAGTTTGACCTCAGTTTCATCATCAGTGAGTCGAAACTAATAGTTTGAGAACATTCTCGGCCGAAAATTCGATAATTAAAGACATTTAGGCAAATTGATAGGCACTCTGTTCAGGAGAATAAGCGCTTCAACAAGGATAATTCTGTTCTGATCATTTCGATGGACTTCCGGCGTAGATAAGATATTCCAGGCTACAGCGACAACCACATGAGGAAAACCGCCCAAAGTTCACAATGAAAGTAAACATTCATTATCAGAACTGGTGGCATCTAGCGAAATATTGACTATAAATGGAGTTCAAAGGAATTCGAGTTCCAGTTACAGGGGTGGAAAAACTTTCTCTAAATGCGTTTTGGGTCTATTGATTTCATTCAAGCTTAATTATCTAGATATCCTGCATCAATTCAAATCATTGAATCCAGAAATTTTATGGAGGTTTCAGGAGAAGTTCGTGGCACGACATTCGTTCTTCCCGGATTTATTAACCTTCCCGTGAAAATCGACACCGTGGCAATTCGGAATAGTTTATTTGATTTCGGAGATTTTTTCGATATCAGACTCGGCAGCATAGGGCTGAGGATTTGCATGGGGTTATTATGATCAACAATAATGAAAATCAAAATAACTAAAAAACAATCGAGGAAAACAGACGTGAAGTGACCGAGTATTCTAGATTATAATTCGATCGGATCTGTATTTTTGGAAATATTGGGAAAAATATGAAGCCGATTGAGCTGAACTCTAGTTCTCGATTTCAAAAAAGCGGCTTGAAGGTTTGTGCAATTTAGGTGTAAACTGACGGATACAAATTTTACACCTAATTACTAAGTTTCAATTCGATCGGATCACATTTTTTTGAGTTGTTCACTGAAAAAAAAATTTTGGGTACAACTGAAAATTTGCATAGTTATCGACTGGATAGTTTACAGTCCCATAACTGTAAAAAAAATATTGCCAAACAGAGCAAGTAATTTTTACAAGCATTTCGAGAAAAAACTGTGTTTTCTCAGAATTATTGTGAAATTCAATAAAACCTGTACAGTTGGACATAATTGAATTTGAACTCGAATTCTTTATCAGTGAGTCTAACCTAATCGCTTGGGACCATTTTCAGGACAAAAATTTGATAATTACATAAATTGGTGAAATGGGGGTTGGAAAAAACCCATATGTGATTGGACTTGTTCACACCCATTTATTTTACCCTTGTGATTGAAAGAGAATTTCATATTAATTTTAAACAGTAAACCTATTATTTTTACCTGGAAAAGAGAAAGCCCATACCTGTTTAATTGAATGTATTTGTTGGAAAAGCCACAAATATTATGTATGCTTATATTCACTGTCGCTTTCCTAAGGGTCTCAACCAGGTTTAATACAGAAAACTCTTTTTTCTCTTGCCAAGCTTTCGGAATATTTGATTCCATCCTCACCATACGCCACCATTCACTGTCGCTTTCCTAAGGGTCTCGATCAGAAAACTCTTTTTTCTCTTGCCAAGCTTTCGGAATATTTTATTCCATCCTCAGGGCTAAGAATTTGAGATCTCTACAACATGTAATTTTGAAACTTGAAATCTAAAACCAGCTAACATTCAGATCGTCGTTTTTTTGGCCATAATTAGGTTTTTTTTTACAAAAAAAAAGCGACGATCTGAATGTTAGCTGGTTTTAGATTTCAAGTCTCAAAATTACATGTTGTAGAGATCTCAAATTCTTAGCCCTGAGGATGGAATAAAATATTCCGAAAGCTTGGCAAGAGAAAAAAAAAAAAGCACTGACGTGAAGTCAGTACTCTTTGGCGCGCGTGTTCACGGTGGCTAATTTGAATTGAATGATTCAAAAATTAACAGTGCTGTATCTAAGCTGCCATCAGGATAGAGTAACAAAGTTGGAAAAGAACACAAGTGACTCTCCTTAGTCGCACAAGCTCCTAGAAGATTTGGGAGGGTCAGTATAATCCTAATCATGTTTATAGCACACGCGCCAAAGCAGATTGACTTTTTACACTTTTTCTTTCATTGTTAAGTCAATCTGCTTTTGCGCGCGTGCTATAAACATGATTAGGATTATACTGACCCTCCCAAATCTTCTAGGAGCTTGTGCGACTAAGGAGAGTCACTTGTGTTCTTTTCCAACTTTGTTACTCTATCCTGATGGCAGCTTAGATACAGCACTGTTAATTTTTGAATCATTCAATTCAAATTAGCCACCGTGAACACGCGCGCCAAAGAGTACTGACTTCACGTCAGTGCTTTTTTTTTTTTTTTTTTTCAAGTTCCTTTAACAAATATAGCTATCAATACAGTTTGGCTGTTAGTTTTACCGTAGATCAGAAAAAAATTCGGTTGTGGGTCCTCCGTTAGGGACGAAATTGCATCTTCTCCAAATCCGAACGCATTTTAATATAGATCTACCGAATATAGTTATTTATAAATTCGCCTCAGGGCCACCTTACAGACCATTCAAATCGGAAACAACGCTATTTCCCCCAAACTGACTTGTGTCCGTGCACTGAATTGACATGAATATTCTTTTAAAACCTCACAATATCGGCTCATTACTCCCAACATAACCCAAACAACCCAAAACCATTCACTTCTCGTCTGCGCAAGCGAAGTATACTCGTGGCTGCAAGACCTCCCAAAATTACACACCTCACAAAAAACTCCGATTCTCCAACACTAGTGGTTCAGGAGATATCGCTTCTTGAATCCACGCATGCGCAGACCCTCACCAGGGGATTCTATAGCGGAAAAGCACCCGCCACCCCAAAACCCCAATCCTCTCTGACGAAAGCACCACCAGTTAAATCACTGATGGTCTGCTCATGCGCATAACGAAAAATGCCCGTAAGGGGTTACATCAATTTCAAAATTAGCCCCAGGGCCACGGTACGGACACTTTAACCTGGAAACAACGCTACATCCCCCAAACTGACTTGTCCTTGCACTGAATTGCTATGAATATTCTTTTAAAACCTCATAATATCGACTCAGCCCTCCCAACATAACCCATCCAACCCAAAAACAGTCACTTCTCTTCTGCGCATGCGCAATCTACTCGCGGCTAAAAGTCCTCTCAAAATAACACACCTTACAAAAAACTCCGATTCTCCAACACTAGTGGTTCAGGAGATATCACATCTTTAATCCACGCATGCGCAGACCCTCAACAAGGGATTCTGTAGAGGAATAGCATCTGCCACCCCAAAACCCTAATCCTCTCTGATGAAAACACCACCAGTTAAATCACTTATGGTCTGCTCATGCGCATAACGAAAAATGCCTGTAAGGGGTAACATCAATTTCAAAATATGCCCCAGGGCCACGGTACGGACACTTTAACTCGGAAACAACGCTACATCCCCCAAACTGACTTGTCCTTGCACTGAATTGCTATGAATATTCTTTCAAAACCTCATAATATCGACTCAGCACTCCCAACATAACCCATCCAACCCAATAATAGTCACTTCTCTTCTGCGCATGCGCAATCTACTGGCGGCTAAAAGTCCTCTCAAAATAACACACCTTAGAAAAAACTCCGATTCTCCAACACTAGTGGTTCGGAAGATATCGCATCTTTAATCTACGCATGCGCAGACCCTCATCAGGGATCTGAATTCTATGGAGGAATAGCATCCGCCACCCCAAAACCCCAATCCTCTCTGACGAAAACTACAGCAGTTAAAGGACTTCTCATCTGCGCATGCGCAATACGGAAAATGCCCGGAAAGGGCAGCATGAACCTCAAAAACATATGTTTCGGCATTAAAAGCAAAGTATTTCGCAAAATAGTAGTAATTTTTTTATTTTTTTCATGTCACGTGATCTTCACGAAATTTTGCAAAACTGTTTGCTTTGGTCTTTTGCATCTATTTACTGAGTTTCAATTTAATCAGATCAGTATTTTTCGAGTTATCGTGAAAACAAAATTTTCAAATTTTCAAAAATTTTTTTTGCCACTTTAGGGCCGCCCGTTCAACACAAAACTTCGCAGGCATATAAAGGTCATGATTCTTCAATCTGATGCCAAATTTCAAAAAGATCGAGTGATCGGTTCCGGAAATATTCATAAAAAACGTTTTTATTAAAAACGGCCTTAACTCCGAAACCGCTCGGTCGATTTCGCCCGTTAACGAACTTGTCCGAGATATTTACGCTACGAAACTACCCTGCAAATTTCAACGCTCTAAGTCGTTCCGTTCGAGAGTTATCGTGCTAACGGCCGGACCGGCCGGCCGGACCGGCCGGCCGGACCGGCCGGACCGGCCGGCCGGACGGACAGAATTGAATTTGACCTCGAATTCTTCATCAGGGAGTCGAACCCAATCGTTTGAGACCATTTTCGAAAAAAAATTCGAAAAATACAGACATTGTGACGAAATGATAGCACGCTGTTCCTTGCGGAACACGCGCGCAAAAAGAGTTTTCTGATCGAGACCCTTAGGAAAGCGACAGTGAATGGTGGCGTATGGTCTACTACTATTATACATGTATCTATCTATCTATTGTTGTAGGGGGTAACGTTGCACTGCGACCTTAAGGTCTATTGTGCCCAACTTAGAAAAATAGCAGTTCGGAGACGATTTCTCTAGCACTGAATACTGAACACTAATACAAAGGGATTATCGCTTCAAGGTGAAGCTATACCACTAGTTGATGAGAGATAAACGGACTAGCAGAGATCATAGTTCAGAGCAATCCACAGAGTGTGATTTCATCGAGGTTGAATAGCTACATACCACGGTTTCATCCATATTTGGAATAATCAGTGAAGCATAATTCAACGCCGATGAAAAAAAAAAACACTACGAATGAACCGGTTTATCAAAATCCAGCAATCACCTCTGAGTACAAAGTAGACAGAAGTGACAACTGGCGTTCAATCAACCAAGCTACTCAAAACTATGGATCTCCGAGTATATTCATTTTCCAAACGTGGCTATTTACAAGTACCCTGTTTAGAGTCTTATGCGGACTATCACGAGGAAGCGAAAACGCCCAGGTTATCACGCAATTGTAATTACGTATAAGTACAAGTACAAGGGGATTATCGCTTTAAAGTAAAGCTACCACTAGTTGATGAGAGATAAACGGACTAAAAGAGATCATAGTTCAGAGCAATCCACAGAGTGTGATTTCATCGAGGTTGAATAGCTACATACCACGGTTTCATCCTTATTTGGAATAATCAGTGAAGCATAATTCAACGTCGATGAAAAAAAAACACTACGAATGAACCGGTTTATCAAAATCCAGCAATCACCTCTGAGTACAAAGTAGACAGAAGTGACACCTGGCGTTCAATCAACCAAGCTACTCAAAACTATGGATCTCTGAGTATATTCATTTTCCAAACGTGGCTATTTACAAGTACCCTGTTTAGAGTCTCATGCGGACCATCACGAGGAAGCAAAAACGCCCAGGTTATAACGCAAGTGCAATTAAGTATAAGTACAAGTACAAGGGGATTATCGCTTCAAAGTAAAGCTACCACTAGTTGATGAGAGATAAACGGACTAACAGAGATCATAGTTCAGAGCAATCCGAAGAGTGTGATTTCATCGAGGTTGAATAGCTACATAGAGCGGTTTCATCCAGATAAGGTATGTATGATCTCTGCTAGTGCGTTTATCTCTCATGAGCTAATATCTCTCTGTAAATTTGATTTAAAACTCACAGGGGAGTTTGACGATATAGTATACTTTGGAAAATATGACATTTTTCACTCACCTACAACGTTGAGGGTAATAAAATGGCTCATTTTTGGTTCTGTGCTAACTTGACATTCATACTGCCCTGCATCTCTTGCCTGAACGTACTTGACCTGCAACGTCCAAGTGTCGGTTGCCTCAACTAGAAATGCTTGAAAGCGATCATCTGCTATAAAAGTGTATCTATCTACGGTGAGAATATGAGCGTCTCTTCTCCTTATCCAGGATACTGATTTGTTGCCGAGTTGTTTCACCTTACAAGGCAGATAGGCGTGCGTGCCCAGTTGTGTGGTTATGTTCGTTGTGGTCGTGGGATCGAAATAAGGACCTGTATATAGTCCGGTGAAACGCTTCACGATGTGTGCTGTTTCACCGCCGGAAAATACTGAAAAAAAAAGAGATAATTAGTGAAGTCCTGATTGGAACATTCTACTAATATTGACATATGATAAACCTTCACTCAACAACGTATACGTGTTACATTGATCTGGATTGAATCAACCTATCAATTTGTATCGAGTCAACAGTGCCCTCTCATACCTGAAAGCACCCAAGAACTTAAGGCTGGATTATGCAGCCGTTATTTCATTAAAGATATTATGTTTTTATTGGCCATCAATAACAAATGCATCGTTATCAAGGTTCCTACAAGTTTGTTTCTATGTTCCGACCACCTCTTCATATCCTGTTTAAGTGATAAAAATTGGTTCAAGCACTGACGTGAAGTCAGGAGCTTTTGCGCGAAAGTTCTATTGTCTACTCACCTCTATTGGACACTACTACGAATTAAGCATCGAAATAAACCGTTTTCTCAGCTTTTCTGATATATGAATACATTTCATACCATTTCAATGACAGACTTCAGCATAACGAGGGACTCGTCTATGATCACAATTTCCAATTCTCAAATAATATGTATTCTATTGGAATTGATATACGAAAAAACTTACGCCTCAAGTAACTCCGGGATACGATATTCACAAAAATTAGTGAGACGGCATTCTACAAGTAATCACCGAGTTTTAATTGGATCAGATTTTAATATTTTAAGTTATAGAGGAAAAAAACAACAAAATTTCAGATGGGTATAACTTCAGAACAATTTGGCCGATTATGCTAATTATCGAACTCAAGTGTCGCATTCGGATGCGCCTGAAAATTGCAAGTCGCTATCCTTTTCCGTTCTAAAGTTATCGTGTCGATATTCTACAACCAGTTACCAAGCTTCAATTCTATCGGGTCTGTATTTTTTGAGTTATCGAGAAATTTTTTTTCCGGATGGGTGTAACTCTGATACCGTTGTGCCGATTATGCCCAACAACGAACTTAACTCTCCCATTCAGATGAGCAACCTACCCTGAAAATTGCAAGTTCCTACATATTTTCGTTCGAAAGATATCGAGGCAATGGTCATCCATCCAGCTACTGAACTCAACCAAGGCTGCATGGATCTCCAAAAATTTAGATCCGATCATATTCAAACTTGGAACTTGGCAGCAAAGTTAGGTTTTGAAGGCTCTCGCAAAATTTCAGCGATGTCAGGCGAATAGTCTCTGATACATAGAATTTTTTTCAATGATTTTTTTAAAATTTTCTTGTGTAGTAATCCTCACTAAATTTGGCAGAAATTATCGCGTCCGTATTGTACAACTAATAACCATGTTTGAATTGGATCGGTTCAGTATTTTTCTAGTTATTGAGGAAATAACAACCAAATTTCAGATGGGTATATCTTCGAAACCGTTCGTCCGATTATGCCTATTAACAAATTCAAATGTCGCATTCAGATGCACAACCTACCCTAAAAAAAGTTGCTATCTCTTCCCCTTCACCGGTTAGCGTGACATAAATAATATCTTTTAATAATTGAATGGTTTCTTTCCAGGTTTTCTCTCTCCCAAACTCTGAAAAATATCTATAAAATAAAGAATTAATTATTTGGTGACAATTATCGAATCTCAGAATAACAATCAACAAAATAGTTCTGAAGATTTTTTCGTTAAGCGTCTGAAGAAGGAGTGTGATATATACTCCGAAACGTTACGATATAGTTGTTTCTTCGTTGATGTTGTTTCGTTGTTATTTGTTAGGCAACATTGTTCAATTGATTGCTTCTGACAAATATCTTATGTTTCTTACGCAGAAGCAAATCACTAAATAATTATTTTTTTATTTTATAGATATTTTTCAGAGTTTGGGAGCGAAAACCCAGAAAGAAACCATTCAATGATGAATATATACCTCCCTTTAATGATTATCTTCAAATAATTTTTTCAAAATTTATACACGATTATCACAAAATTTATTGAACGTCCTTGAATTAGTATTACCTACCAAGTTTCAATGCGATGGGATCGGTATTGGTTGATGACAAAATTATTACTCGGAAACCGTTGGGCCGATTATGCTCGTTGAAAATTTCCAGTCGCTATTTTTTTTCGTTCTCAAGTTATCGTGACAACAGCCGGCCGAACCTTACTGTATACAGGGTGTCCCAGAAGTCGACGTCAATCCGGAAGCAGGTGATATGACAAGTCATGATAGTTATCGGAAAAATACAAAAATAATCAGGTGATGTAATTTCAAAATTATAGGCATTTAAAGAAAATCGACAAAATCTATAATGTGATGGTTATTCAATTCCCATTTCTACAAATCTTGTTTTTTTGCCAATTTTATTTTTGTTATGTCATCCTGAATAATGCGTCTGTATAATATTGCCCAAAACTTCATGACTTTTGTCCCCGTTTAGAGCAAAATGTTACTTTTTGCACCATTAAATATTCAAAGCTCATATTTCGTCCAATTTCAACTGCCTGTACTGAAAAAAAAAATGTACTGCGCTAGTTCGACAAGTAACTGTAAAACTTGGTGCATTTAATGAGGATTCCAAAACGGTATAAGAAATGCTAGTAATTCTGCAAGTTTTTCGGCTGGAATTTTTTCTGCTGAGAAATCCATTTTCGAATCAATTTTTCCCAAAAACTTCAATTGATTCTGGTGTACTCAAACCTTTAATTCAGGCCGTTACTGTAAGATTTCTGGTTGAATTAATGAGAAGGCTATTACGATGTGTGAGCGATGCAGGTAATGGCGCCAGATATAAGTCGCTCTTCTACTGTTTCCAGGTAGTCTGAATCTTTTTTTTTCTGTTTTATGTTCATAATTGAATTTTCTGATTCAGAAAACTTTTTTAATAAACATTACAACAACATAAATATTAAAGAAGTGTTCAAACTGTCTCCCATCGGCTGCAATACACGTTCGACATCGTCGTGAAAAAAATCGGAGTATCAGATTGGCTAATCCTCCGTTATTGACATGATTATTATTCAATTCATAAGAGCCAAGGCTAATACCTACAGGGGCTCAAAAATTATACATTTTAAATGTAAAAAGCTTAAACTTAAGTCACTTTGTGATTAACAGTATTGATGAGAAACAAATAATTTAAACAAGAAAAAAATAAGCAAAAAGAAACACATGACGAACGGCTTTCATTATTCTTCGCCGTAGCTCAGATACATTTTCGATAGGTCTTGAGTAAACCTAATCGGACCGTAAAACATTCTCCAAGAATCGTGGATCCTCCCAGTGTCTTCGAATCATCATTTGATAAAATCCAACTCTAAGGAGGTAATCTCGGGGTTATAGAGTTTGTACCCTCTGAGGGCGGGTTTATCAATTACGAGTTAACTCAAGGTTACCTGCAACCTTCAGTTAACTCGCAATTGAGAAATAGGCCCCCAATGTGATAAGGGTGTAACCTGTTTTTTTTTCAATATTCTGTGAGCAGTGCTTGTGGATACCATGGGCTTTTTTAACTCGGTTCATCTGTTTCAAATAATGAACTCAAAGTAACCACCTCTAGTGCACTAGAATCATTTAGAGTTAGTAGGAAAAATTGTTTTGTAAATGGATTTCTCAGCAGAAAAAATTCTAGCCGAAAAACTTGCAGAATTACTAGCAATTGTTATACCATTTTGAAATCCTCATTAAATGCGCCAACTTTTAGAGTTACTTGCCGAACTAGAGTAGTGTATTTTTTTTTCAGTACAGGCAGTTGAAATTGGACGAACATTAATGAGCTTTGAATATTTAGTGGGACAAAAAGTATCATTTTGCTTCAAACGGGGGCAAAAATCATGATGTTTTGGGCAATAATATACAGACGCATTATTCAGGATGACCTAACAAAAATAATATTGGCAAAGAATTAAGATTTGTAGGAATGGGAATTGAATAACCATCACAAAGTATAGATTTTGTCGATTTTCTTTAAATGTCTATTATTTTGAAATTACATCACCTAATTTTTTAAAAATATTTTTCTGATAATTATCATGACTTGTAATATCACCCGCTTCCAGCTTGACGTCGACTTCTGGGATACCCTGTATAGAAGTTATGTATTGAACTAGAACCGGAACATATTATTTTTACGAAATCTATACCAATTTCGGGTTGAGATCGCTCGAGGTGAGGTGAAAATTTCATCTTTACTGCTAAAGTTGTTCATCAAGAGGAAATTCAGTTTCCTGGAACCGTCTTCGTAATTCTTATATACAATACGGCACACCTATCAAATTTCAATGGAGGCTGAACTCATACGACACTAGAATCGTTTTCCTCCATTTCTCCCATACATTCCAAGACGCCTTGTCAAATGTCGTCATGTTACTCCAAGAAATTCTAACACCGGAAACGTTTATAAAAAGACTCATACAACTCGACATTTACTGCCAATTCACAAAGTCTGTCTTCAAATTTTTGGACAGAAGCTAAAAGCGAGAATTACTCTTGTTTTTTATCCATTTCATGCTGAAAATACAAATCTGAGCAGAAAAGTGAGCGTCAAAAGTATGGATTTATTTTCTGCCCTCTCAGGAATATCGACAAATGATTTCATTAGTCAAAGTAATTCATTCTTCAAGAAACATTTTCGCGTAATTCTTATTTTTGCGCGTATGTTCTGGGGAACATCGCGTTATCATTTTGCCCAAATGTCTGTAACTTTCGAATTTTTTGATGAAAATGGTCTCAAACGATTTGGTTCGACTCCCTAATGAAGAATTCGAGGCCTAATTTGATTCTGTTCGGCCGGCCGTCCGACCATTACCACAATAACTTGAGAACGGAAAGAGCTCGCGACTTGAAATTTTCAGGGTAGGTGGCGCATCCCAATACGACGGACAAGTTCGTTAATGGGCATAATCGGCTCAATGGTTTCCGAGTAATAATTTTGTTTTCAACCAATATAAATCCGATCGAATTGAAACTTGGTGAATGCTGTAGAATATAAACCTAAGCACGTTTGTGGAATTTTGTGAGATTCGTATCGCTAGAAAATTATTACAAAATATTTTTGTTGCCACGATAACCTGAGAACGGAAAGAGATAGCAGCTTGAAGTTTTTAGGTTAGGTTGTGCATCTGAATGCGACATTTGAGTTTGTTTATAAGCATAATCGGCCAAACGGTTTTAGAGTTATAGCCATCTGAAATTTGGTCGTTTTTTTCCTCATTAACTCGAAAAATACAAAACCTATTAAATTCGAACATGGTTATTCGTTGTAGAATGCCAACGCGAAAATTCTTGCAAAATTTCGTGAAGATAGTTTTCGTAGAAAATTTTCAAGAAATCATTGAAAATTAAAAGAAAAATTCTATATATCAGTTACTATTCCTCTGAAATTGCTGAAATCTTGCAAGAGCCTGTAGAACCTAACTCTACTGCCAAGTTTTAAGTTTTAACAAGATCAGTTAAATATTGTTGGAGATTCGAGCAGCCTTGTGTGAGTTCAGTAGATGGTTGACGTTTCGAAATAAAGGAGATAGGGACTTGCAATTTTCAGGGTAGGTTGCGAATCCGAATGGGAGAGTTAAGTTCGTTTTTGGGCATAATTGGTCTAACGGTTTCCGAGTTTTACCCACCTGGAATATTATTTCCTCGATAACTCAAAAAATGATGATTCGATCAAATTGAAGCTTGGTAACTAGTAGTAGAAAATCAACATAAAGACGTGTTTAAAATTTTGTAAGAACCGTACCCCTAGGAAATTTGAAAAAAATGACAAAAAATAATTGGTTCAAGCACTGACGTGAAGTCAGGAGCTTTTGCGCGTATGTTCTATTCTCTATTATCCTGTATTGGACACTCTTAATCGAATTTGCCATGGTGAATTCTATTGTCTGTTCTCCTGTATTGGACACTCCGAATTTACCATGGTAAATTCGATCAAGAGTGTCCATTACAGGAGAACAGACAATAGACACTCTGAATTTACCACCGTAACAGACAATATAATTCACCATGGTAAATTCGATTAAGAGTGTCCAATACAGGAAAATGAACAATAGAACATACGCGCAAAAGCTCCTGACTTCACGTCAGTGCTTGAACCACTGTTTTTTACTATTTCCTGTTACCAAGCAGTGACGTCATCGGTATTTTTTTTTTTATTGCAAGCCATATTTTTTTTCTCTTGACACGGATAGATCATGAAATTCTGAACTCAGTGGTAATTATCGAGATATCATTTTTTCAAATTTGAAAAACCTGTGAACATTTTTAAATTGAGTCTTCACCAAATAAACACTTTTTTATTATGAAAACGATACTAGTATTGATACTGAAACACACAAAAAATATTTAAAACCATCTGGATATCTTGAGTGTTATCCTAGTACCTACTTGCCTGTAGTGAATATTGCAAATCGTTGGAATCTGAACTTAATTTGAATTATTTGGTTAATTTTTATTCAGCTATTGTAAAAAATCAAACTTAAAATGGTTTGGCGTTTATCAGCATCAGACAGAATATAAATTCTGATTACAAGGGGTTGTGTAGATAGAACTATCAAAATATCCTAATCTTGAACCTATAAGTCAGGGTGATGTTAGTAAAATAGCCAGGAAGTATGAGGAATTCGGATACGTAATGGTTCATCCAAAAAGTGTTCGACTGGCAATGCCAGAGGAGGTTGAATCGGACATTTTATTAGAGTTGGAGGGAAATCCTCATTTGTCTTCGAGAACTGTAGCAGCAAATAACAATATATAGCGAAAATCGGTTTTGACAAAATGAAAATTTATTTAGTGACGAAGCAGCATTTTATTTGCATGGAACTGTCAACAGACAAAACGGTCTGACAACATGATTGCCTTGGAACATAACATGAAGAAAAACAAATAACAGTATTGTACCCTTTTCTGTGGGTGGTTTGTCAATTGGAATAACTGACATCCATTTTTAAGGGAAAATATTCGAGAATTGGCGTTGAGGAAGTCAGCGCAAATACGGAATATCCTGGAAAGTAAAAAAAAAACACCAGGGATCGGGGCCAGGCGTACCCTGCACTTGCTAGACATATTAATAATTCAAAAACAGCAGGAATTCTCAGAGTTGAAACTGACAAGTTTCAATAATATACCTTTGTTTAATATTATCACCCCGGAAGTGAATGGAATCTTTTATCTCTTCCTAGGGATATTTCAGAAGTCCCCAGTGTATCTGCACACCTTAAAGACAAGTTTCAAGTAAATTGTAATCTTCGGAGATAACAAAAACATGGATATCCAGCAAGAACATTGGTACATTATTAAAAGATGTAATGGAACAATTTAAAATAGAGAATTTCAAAGAACAATATTTGCTCTTTGCAGAATTATTCTTGAATAATTCATTAAGCTATTTTTTTTCCAGGAAAGGTGAAGTCAATGTGGAGACAAAAATTGTTATGTCTTCGATTAAATACACTTATTGGTTTAATTTGATTTTCGTAATTCAATGTGAATAATGGTCATTTCCGAAGACCTTGGAAATTACTGCATTGTACATTGGATAATGGGAAAATAATTGCCCTAAAATTATATTCAATCGCTAAATGTATATAATAAACGAGAATTCTTGAATAACTGTAAATTGTTTTGGGAACATTTATTTTTATTGCTGGAATACCTCGTTTATCAAAATCAGTCTGTTATTAGGACATACCATATCTTCTTGGGTGGAATTCTCCGAACGAATGATGAATAAAACAGTTATCCGCGGATAATTTTGCGATTTTTCTTCATTTTGTCTGCGTACATCCTCCAACGCAGAATTGAGATGCTCACAATGCATTCCAATGAGCCAGTTGTATAGATTTTTTACCAGATTATCACGATATCTTTGGGCAAAGAAGAATTTCGCAGTGTATTCAATTTCAATTTATTTTATCACTCGTTTGATACAAACAAGGAAGCTAAAAACAATAAAGACTGTTTCTAGAATATTCTAAACGTATATTTTATTTGAAACTCATAAGCTCATGCAATAACCAGAGCAGGGTAGTTTGGAACATTGTGAATGAAGAAACTGGTAGAATATCAAAAGACTATGTAATATCTCTGATTTTACGCCGGTGGTTGAGGCTTTTGTTGATTAATTTTGTTGATTTCAACTAAACAGGGTGTACATGAATAGTCGCGGAAAAACTTAGGGGGTGATTTCTTGTGAAAAAATAGGGTGGGTCCTTCATATAAACTTTTCTGTTTGAGCCCCCCCTGCTTAGTTACAGCCCACTAACGATGGCGCTCGAAAAGCGGTGTTTAATTTTTTGCGCGCGTGTTCCGCAAGGAACAGCATGCTATCATTTCGTCACAATGTCTGTATTTTTCGATTTTTTTTTTGCGAAAATGGTCTCAAACGATTGGGTTCGACTCCCTGACGAAGAATTCGAGGTCAAATGCAATTCTGTCCGTCTGGCCAGTCCGGCCGTTAGCACGATAACTCTCGAACGGAACGAGTTAGAGCGTTGAAATTTGCAGATCATGTTTGGAGCGGACAAGTTCGTTAATGGGCTAAATCCATCAAGCCGTATCGGAGTTACGGCCATTTTTAGTAAAAAAGTTTTTCAAGAATATTTCCGAAACCGATCACTCTATCTATCTGAAATTCAGCATCAAATTGTAGAATCATGAACTTTATATGCCTGCGAAGTTTTGTATTGATCAGATGGCGGTAAATTAGAAAAAAAAATGTTAAATATTTGAAAATGAAATTGAAATTTTGTTCTCACTATAACTCGAAAAATACTGATCCGATTGAATTGAAGCTCGGTAGTTAGATACAAGGTACCAACGAAAACACTTGTGCATAATTTCGGGGGATAGCATGAGTAGAAAAAATAAAAAAAAATTTTAACTATTAGCGGAATATTTTGCTTGAAATTCCGAAACCAAATATCGGATTGAGTTCAGTTTTGGCACTTCGGTGACGAATTTTGACCTCTTGGGGTTTGCAAAATTTAACTGAGAATAGACCACTAGGAGCCCAAAAAAAAGTATATACAAAAAAGCACTGACGTGAGGTCAGTACTCTTTGGCGCGCGTGTTCTCGTTTGCTAATTTGAATTTAATTATTATGAGTGTTTCAAGCTCAGTGGATAGAACGAGCCGGAGATCTTCCCAGATGGTAGTGGACACCATTCACTGTCAGGTCAAAAATTAAAACTGCTTTGTCTAAGCTGGCATAAGGATAGAGTAACAAAGTTGACAAAGAACACAACTGACTTTTCTTAGTCGCACAAACTTCTAGGAGCTTCTGAGGTATCTGCTTGGGGAAGACTTGGGAGGGTCAGTATAATCATAATCAAATTTATAGCACTCGCGCCAAGACAGATTGACCCCACGTCAATGTTCTTTTAGCCTGTCTCTTTCATTATGAAGTCAATCTGCAATTGGCACGCGTGCTATAAATATTATTATAATTATAGTGACCCTCCCAAGTCTCCCCTAAGGAGATACCTCAGAAGCTCCTGGAAGTTTGTGGGACTAGGAAAGTCAGTTGTGTCTTTTGTCAACTTTGTTACTCTATCCTTATGCCAGCTTAGACAAAGCACTCTTAATGTTTGACTCGACAGTGAATGGTATCCACTACCATCTGGGTAGATCTCCGGCTCGTTCTATCCACTGCGCTTGAAACACTCATAATTTAATTCAAATTAGCCAACGAGAACACGCGCGCCCAAGAGTACTGAGCTCACGTCAGTGCTTTTTTATATTTTTCTTTAAAATAAAGAAACTAACAGAATGAAATCAAGCAGATATCTTATGCGGGCGAGGCATTCAAACAATTTCTTGATGGTGTTCCTCTGTGATTGAAAGGGGTAGAAAAAGCCACCCCTACACTTTGTTTCGCAAGAAAATTTGGATAGCTTGATCCATTCATAACGAATAAGGTCTGTAATTTTTTGCTGAAATTCACGCTTTTTGAGAAAAAAAATAATTTATCATCATGATAGCGTGAGTCGTAGAGGCTGGAATGATTTCCCAACTAGAATTTATCTAGTAAGCGGATGTCATTTTGTTATGACAACTGACTTGTTTAGGTTAACTTTGATTCAATTACAATTATTTTTGATTTGGCTTATCATATTGAGATAGGTTTAGGGGTTGCTTTTTCTACTTTTTGCAATCATAGCGGAACACCATCAAATATTTTTTCGATTACCTTCTCTCTCGCATAAAATGACTGCTCAATTTTATTCTTCTCAGTTTTTTGGTTTTCAAGAAAACAATTAAAAACTGCTTTTTGGGCGCCATCTTAAGGGAGCCGTAACTAACTAAGCAGGGTTGGCTCAGAAAAGAAAAGTTTATATGAAAGACCCACCCCAAGGAATCACTTCCTAATTTTTTCACAACTATTCATGTACACCCTGTATAAGTCTCGATAATAAAAATGGCGATCTAGTATCAGTTTCGTGTGCAACTTCATCCATAAATGAACACAGGTTTTCGCCACTAGATGAGCATGAAGTGATCGATACTATAAAATCACTAAAAAATATAAGAAGTTTTCATCTCCATGGAAATGCATTGGTGAACCATTTTTCAACCTTATTAATCTCTCGATTTCCTCGGGCAGTTTTAACCACAAGATGTTGAAGCATGCCAAACAGTGCTCTTGTCAGTACATAAGAAAAACGATGTGAAAGATGTCTCAAACTATAGGTCTATTTCCATCGTAGGTATTTTCTCAAGAGTTATTGAGAGAATAGCTCTGAATCGCATGACCAGCTGAATAAGTTCGAACTATTGGCATCATACTCAAGTTTGTTCTCAATAAACTTCATAGTCTTGTTTTCTTGGACTGGGTTTTCAGCTTCACCTCTGGGAGTACTACGTCAGTGAATGTAGGGAAATATGCTCTGACAAGCATATAAATGAAAGGGGAATTCCACAAGGTTCTATACTGGGACTGATGAAAGTTCGTGTAACATTTACAGTGTTTTTCTTTGATATTTGCATGCTACGTAGTTCGAAATGTTTATTGCGAAAATTTCAAGTTGAGTTGGCTTAACCAGTATTTTCACTGGATGGTTTCGAAGTTGGTATTATTCGACAAGCATACAACGAACTTTTATCTGGAGTTGCACAATGAAATAATTCCATCGAAGTTTCCATATTGAAGTTTCGTTCTTATGTTGAGTAAAAATGTTATACCAATCTCCATAAGCGAATTGTAGTAAAAGCAATGAATAACCAGCTCGCATATAATTACAAGATATTCCATGTATTTTCGATGTGCAACATGAAATATGCATGCATGCTGAAACATGTTCCTTCGGTTCTGAATAAATCTGTCTACCTGGCTTCTAAAGTTTGATTAAGTAGGTGAGCTACGCTGTGGAGGCTCAGAAAGAATATTAAGATATCCTCAATCAGCAATAATGGAGGTTGTGCGAGTTGATATATAGTTCTTGTATTAAAAGTTTTGCTATCTAGTTCTCTAAGTTATATATTATTTCTCGAATTGATGAAATTGACATTTCGCTCAGAGTTTTATGTTCGAAGTTTTTCCCGTTAATTCATATGTTTGAAAACTCGGATAAAACGATGGAGGGAACTTCCGAATGTTCTTATTTCGTTAGTTTACGTTCGACGGAATGGATTAACGAGGAGGCAATCAGCTCTTATACGATATTGAATCGAAATACTTCTTCGATATAGCATTTTGACGGAAATATTATTATTGTTCTCCATATTTCATTCAATAAATATTCCAAGGATAAGCCAGTTGAAATTCTCTACCCACTATAGACCACATTAAAAATAAAATATAGAAGCTATGAAGTAGCATTAGGAACTTCGGCGATAATAATCGATATTTTTCACTGATTTTTAACTGTTGAATGACTCTTTCAGACGAACGGCAACATATTGGATTTCGAGCATACTTTACCAATACCTTTACAGGTGGAGCCTGTAAAGGTGAAAATAAAGTCTTATATAGAAATTGAATTTCAAAACATTTCGTTGTGGACCATAGAGCTAAGATATTATGTTTGTTATGATTGGTTAAAATATTAAAAAGCAAAAGAACCTGCTGAAATTCGAAATCGTGATTCTCTGCACTGAAATCCGGAAATTATTTGCACTTCACCCGCAGAGCTTTTTCAACACGCTTTTATTAGCTTGGTATGTATGCGGGTAACGGAATATTTGAGCTTGATTTTGACCCCTTTCAAAACGTCGGATTAATTTGAAACGTTGCAGACTTCTCAACGACCGATGACAATTATTTAAATAGTTTGTCCCATTATTCCTACCAGGCTTTTGTAACACAGACACCTTCACCTTTTTGCAACAACAGTGACATTTCATACCTTATGATAGCAATGAAACAGGAAGTCTCCCTAAAGCTTCGAAGATAGATCTAATATTGACGTGTCAAAGGGTTCAGTAAATGGCAATATGGGATTTATAACGGAGATTATCTGGTCACATTTTCGACGGGATCAAGTATATATGATACAGATATACCGTCAGTCCGTATTGATTTTGGAACAGACGGTATACATGTAATTAAACAAGTGGCATCAACTGTCCACAAAATGCAAGGCTGCACAGTCATTTATTAATGCACCCTTAACTCCAGAAATCAATGCTATTTACAAATCAAGTAATGGTAGGTATTATTTATATTTTTATGATATAAGAAAGGCTAAATTCATTCTATATTTACCTTCGTCATCAGAAATATGTTATCTGTGGCATTCGCTATAAAATTTTATGTGTTCTTTTTCGAGCACTTTTGTTGGGATTTATCTCACTTTCTGTATGTAAGTTTATGATATCTGCTAATATCAATATCGACTCACTGATCAAGGATCCGAGGTCAAAATTGATTCTGTCCGACCATCCGGCCGTCCAGCAGTCAGCACGATTACGCTCGAATGCAATGGGTTAGAGAGTTGACATTTTCAGGGTATCTTTGGAATTCAAATGCGCTGGATGAGTTCGTTGATGGGCAAAATCCACTTGGTGGATTCAGAGTTATAGCCATTTGGAATATTGTTTTTCCAATAATTCGAAACATACTAATCTGATCGAATCAAAGCACAATAATTAGATGAAAAATATCGACACGATGGCTTATGCAAAGGTGATAATGGAAAATTGAAGACACATATTAAAAAAAAATCTGTATATCAGAAACTATCCGTCAGATATGGTTGAAATTCTAGGAGAGCCTTCAAAACCTTATTTTACAGTAAAGTTCTAGATTTGAACTCGATCGGATCTATGTATGTATATTGGTGAAGATATTGCCGAAATATCCAAATATTCCAACAATCGGGGTAATTGGTCCACTATATTTACACTCGACCAAACAAGTTGTCAACAGTTTCTGATTTTCGAAGTTAGTAACTTCATTAAAATTTTGACCACTAACATCTTGACATTACACTTATCTGAGACCTATTGTCTGTGACAATATGTCATTTTGTAAACAATAATAAAATGCTTTAACCCAGAAATATGGATGAACAAAAGGAAGTTGTTTTTCTATTGATAGAAGGGGATTATAAATATATTTACTTTTCAATAACCCAGTAAAAATCCCAGTCAAGATAGAAGTTGATGTTCTTGTTGAGAAGAAGATAGCGTACCATTTCACCCAGTAGAGAAATCGTAACCAAGATCTACCAAAACGTTTTGGAGTTTCATCTAAAATAGCAGTTGATAAGCCTTAGCCAGTCACCGTAGGAAAAAAGTTCCATATCCATTCGATAAATTTCGGCTTTTCTCCGGCAGCAAACTCAGAGGTGCAGCTTTAGTCAATGACAAATTTTCTTCGTTATTCATTTTAGAACTGGCAAAGTCAGTTTCTAAAGTTGAATTGGAAGTAGATACATACATTTGACAATACGATTGCCTCGAGTTGAATTTAGAATTCATTTTTCTGAGTAACAGGTCTCTTGCATGAATTTTGTTTATTATTGGAATATATTATTATATCCATAGGACACTGAAAAAGTTCAACCGCCGTAAAAAATTCCAATTTTCAACGGGAAAACGGTCATTTAAATTTGGTTGCACATAATGGCTGTTCAAACGATCGAAACTTGGCGCCAATCCGTGACTTAACCCGTCATATCTCACTCTCTTGTCGTGTCCGTTTCACTCTTTGTACCGGTCAACACAGCCCTCTATAGAAGGCTTGTTGTCGGCATTGGCTGTAACAAGCAGATGGTACATTTTGATACGTCAGCCGGTATAGCAACGATTCAGAAGCGTTTCACCACATTTGAATTTGCTTCTTGATTTACCGATTTCAAATACCGAAATATTAAAATTTCATGAATTACGAAAGTGGATGAGGGCATACATGATGATCTGGTATTGAAGTAGATTCAGAAAAACATAAACATATGGAATTTCGTGTTACATTTACCTATTTTATGGAGAGTACAAACACAGGCCTTAGATTGAATATTTGAAACATATTTCAGTAAATTTGTGACATAATTCAGATTGCTTTTGAATGAAATGATTATCATTGAGAAGAAAGGAGTTTATTTTCAGGAGCAAGCCCAAAATAAATACATTCATTTCAACACTACACTCTGCAACTCCAGAAGGCAGCTTTCGTTTATAGTAGTGCAGATTGTGAAAAACCAAAAATCCATCGCCTATTCAAATAGTCAAATCCTCAAGTATATATCCGCAAATTGTTGTGCACTAGTGGCGTCATACGGAAGGAGCTTTGCGTTAAACCTCTTATTATCCGTAAGAGCCTACACCATCTCGCCCAAAAGGACTATTTTCAGAAATAAAGCAGCTTAGCGTTACAATTCTTCTGTTTGTTTTATATTTCGATGTTGAGCGAAAACTTTTCCCCTTCAAAGTTGAAGTGATTATGAAGCAGGACTCGCGGTTATCTCCCACCCTTGCGATATCCATGAATATTTGAATGTTGTTGTATATTCTCTCTCCCAGTCAAATTTTCTATCCTATCAACTGAAAATGTATTCGTAATAGCGACCACCAGAATTTCAGATTTGGAGAATTGTTTCTTGTACGCTATCATTTTAAGCTTGTTAAGAATCCGTAACCGAATTCGATTTTGTCCATATGTCCACGAATTGGTGAAAATCAACCAATGGGTTTGGAAATATTCATATTTGTCATTTTATTTTTCCAAAACTACAGATTCCATGAGTTTGAGAGGAAGTATTCAATTCATACCATTATTTATTTATTTATTAATTTATTTACAAGGAGTGAATGCAATTATAATAGAAAAAATAACGAAGCTCCCGAGAAAATTATATAACCTTAAAAAAACCAACTTGAGTAAGAAAAGGATTAAAAAACAATACGCTCATCAAGAACTTTACCCTCATCAGAGCATGTGTATGGTAATTAACTAATTCTACAACATCGTTTTCCTTAAATACAAAATATACAATTTCTCAATAAAAATCTGCAATTCCCATAAAAATGGTACAAATCTCATGAATCTTTTTCCTGTATATTTTGTATTTAAGGAAAACGATATTGTAGAATTAGTTAGTTACTATACTCACATGAAGAAGTTAAGATGTACTTGACGAAACACTGGTTGTGAAAATAAACATATTTTAGCGGAAATAAAGTGTTTACTTTAATCGTTCATAATATTATAGAATGATAATAACCAGGACAAGGACCTTTTGCCAAAGTGTTTGATGAATTAAGGATAAATTCTATCAAATCCTGTTGCTTTTTGAGATTTTGTGCATTTAACTGCTGCTCTTAATTAATCCAAGTTGAATAGATTCGAGATACTGTCTACAGATGAAGATGATGTCCTAAAGGTGTGCAAATTATACTTCATATTTTTGATTTTGAAATTTCAACCGAATTGGAAACATCCACTAGTCGACGAGCAATCAATTCAGAATCAATTTTGTAAGATGACAATGTTAGAGGAGAGACTTCTCCTAATTTCCTCAAAACATCCCGTGTACTCCGACTCGAATGTGTAAAATTCATATCGGAGAGTCGAATGTGTAAAATTCATATCGGAAACTTCACTATTCCACTTTTCCTTACGACTTCCATTCATCGAATTTATTAGCTTTTCGCATTTTTCATTAGTTGGAAAATTTTGATTATCCTTATATACATTTTCTGCTTCAACTAACCAACCAGCAATATACTCTTGGCGGAAACCCATCGGAATGATTTTTTTAGCTGGAGCTTTTACTACACCAACAAATCTAGAGTAATTTTCATGAGTTGGCCGAAACCATCTTATGTCACCATCAACTATTTTTGGCGAACTGAACCCAATCAGCTACAGAAATAAATTATTTTGACCTATCAAACCATTTTCCAATATTCGTGTAAAGGAAAAAATAAATTCATTATTCCATACTTTGGACGCTCCGCGTTGGATTCTTCAGCATATTTATAAATTCCGTAAAATCAACTCTCTCACACAAAAGAGAAAATGTGAAACAGAGAGTTTGTTAATATTATCCCTGCAAATTTTGTATATTTCCATTAACATGATGGAAGCATATTGTTACGTTATATTTTTCTTGAAAAACTTCCTGGCACCTCCGGTGAGTTTTCTTTCAGAAGGGAGCGTTCAAAATGGAATTTTCCCATTCACAGAAAGTCGAACGTTTAATTTCAGAGCAGCAATTCATGCAGATTTTCCCAAATTAGGGTCCCGTAAAAAGCACAACATACGAGAGTTTTTTACCTCGCGATATGTGTTTTAATAAATTCAACGGTATATTTTCGGTTCTTATACCCGTGCAATTTTACAGTGTAGTGCTTGCTCCTGATATAATACCGAATTTGCACAGCAGCGAGTAGAGGTTTTCATTTCATAATTGGAGTAAACAGGGGAATAAACTTTCGCTTGCCATGAAACTCGTAATCTCTACAAGAATAAATATGAGTCTATCACCTACATTATTTTGCTGATAAATGGATATAGATATTGAATATTAATTGGTTAGCTCAAGCTCAACACTTTCTCAACAAGGGAATAGCGATTGATATCGTCGCTGAAACAAAACTTTTCGAAGAATCAATAATTGCGGGCTTCAGAAAGCGCAATAAGAACAGAAGAGTAGGTTTCGTAGATAGATATCTATATCTAAATGTATATACAGGATGTCCCAAAAAAAATTTGCCCCCCACCAGAACTCAGAAACGAAGAACCACTTCCTGGCATCAACCCCCAAAATTTTTTAATTAGGGAAGAAGTGTCGAGTGATGGTCAGTTTGAAAGTTATTTATGCTTTGTACACAACCCAGTTAAAATTTTCAAAATCGGTTCATTATTCACGGAAGAATGTAATAATTGAACTTACTGTCAGAAAGTGATGTTGAACAGACAGTTGAACCACCTTAACTCAACATTAAAAACGAAAAAACCACCTGAGGGTGGCAACAAGCCCCAACAATTTTTGAATAGGGAGGAGATGTCGGATGTGGTTTAGTTAAGAAGTTTTCTCTATTCCCTAAACATCGCAGTTGAAATTTTCAAATTTTTCAGTTTTTCAGTTTTCACTTTAAAAACATAAGATTTTCTTATTGTTCATGATCAGAAAATGTGTGAGAAAATTCATTATATTATACTATTTTTTTAAGATTCTTTCTCAAATGTGTTTCAGTCTTTCGTTACTGCATCATAATTCGGTTTAAGACATACTTACGTGGGCAAAAATGGTCTATTCCATAGAAGAAAAAAAAAATTCTCAAATTATACTATCGGAATGACAAAAATGCTAGATTAACTGAAAGATATTTTAATAAAAATCATTCAGAAAGAAATATATGTCACCAATATGTTAAGCATTTGATGAATGAAGTCAAAACACTTAGGTTCGAGAGTTTGAGTGGTTCAACTGCCTGCTCAACATCACCTTTTGAGGGTAAGTTCAATTATTACATTATTTCTTTAATAATGAACCCTATTCGAAAAATTTTTGGGGTTGAAGCCACCTTCATGGTGGTAGTTTTTTCGAAACAAACTCATGATGGAAGTTCGTCCCCCTCAAAACAGAAGGTGACCTGTTTTTTTTTTAATCTTCGTTCCTGAGTTCTGGGGGGCGGGGTGAAATTACAATCGTTAAAGAGAATGGAATAAATGTACTGAGTGACATTGAAATAACAATACCATATTATATTTGTAATATTTGAACATTTTTCGGTGAACATATTTTTTTACGTCCAGGTAAACCTCTAATGGGGCGATTTTTTGCCTTCTGAAGTATGATCTCAGGTGACCTTTACTTCAAGACGATGGATGCCAAAGTCTGTTGGGAATCGAGTAAACTGTCTACCCTATAATGTTTCAGACATGCAAGAATGATTGAAAAATTCCGAACTCTGCATGGCCACGGTAACAAATTGCCTCTTATGAAAATCTTCCACAAGCGATCACCGCTCACACCATATCTACAACTCTGCAGGGCACATTAGCTCTATTGTGGCACCCGTTAATCTATACTTTGCTCACAAGTTGAAGCCTTTTGATCGTTAGATTAGTCTGGTGAGTTAGAACTTATGCCAAGTTCCCTCAGTCTCAGATTGTTGACTCCTAGTTCCTCAAATCTAATTCTGTCTCCAGTGAGCCAGTCACATATGATATGCTCGATAGACTCGTCATCTCCAGGCATAGTCAGCAGTCCCGAACCAACCCCAACTTACAGAGGTATTTTCTGAGGTTACAGTGACCCGTGTGCACAGCTGTTGGCTCTCTGAGGTCTAACCAGGATAATTTGAGCCATCATTAAGCTCTTCCACCTGAAGGACCAATAACGTTGGACATTTTGTTCTAACAATCTGTTGTTCTCCCACCCTGCTGCCTTGAGAGAGATGCTACAGGCCGGTTCAGGTCTAATGAGCCCTGTGGAACCCCTCACGGCGACAAAGAGTACGCCACCTCATCACCTTATATGCCTAGAAACCAGATGAACCAAGTGACTATTCATCAAGTTAAAAGTTAAATGAGTGTGCAAAGAGAATCATAAACTGAACGTGTTGCAAAATGGCGAATGCATTTGCTTTTTATGCGCGCTTGTTCACCTGAACAGGGTGCCCGTCAATTCATCCAAATGTTGGTAAATTTTAAATTTTTGGCCGAGAATAGTCTCAGACGATTAGTTTCGACTGATGAAGAATCCGAAGTCAAACTTGATTCTGTCCGGTTAAAAAAGGGAATTATCATTTTGCCCAACCTTTCAGTACTTCCTTATGTTAATGAAATTTTACGGGAGAACATCGAATCTATATGTTCTAGATTTATTCACGTTCAAATGAATTTATCCCGACTAGATGATATGTAATTCCCGGAGACGATATGAGTAAATCTGGAATTCTGTACACCATTTCTATTTACATCGTAAATGCCTCTTCAGTTCACTCGAAATCCGCTCGATAAATCCGAACAGAAAATTCGAAACTTCAGGTTGCTTATAAAACTTCAAAGGGACATTTCTTCCACTTCCCCCAGAACTTGACAATCAACCCCTGTATGCGGCCGGTCTTTGTTTTATAAGCATTCATTTTCATAATGAGCTACTATTTTCCATTCCATTTCACCCCAGCTACAAGCTTCGCCTTTATGCAATAAGTATCATTTTCCCGGCTAGTAACCCAGTTCTGAAGGAATAGAACTGAACTGATATTAAAACGTAAGAAACCGCCCAAAGTGGCTCGAACATAACCGTCACGGGGGGAACTTTGAATTAAACTAGAACCGAATACAGCCAGCCCAGGAAATATGTCCTAACTGTTATTTAAGGTCAGACTAGGCTATTGAATGAATAAATTATCTTGCTCAACTGAAAGCTTCAATGGCATTCGATTTCAGTATATTGCAGTGCAACCCCTAGACGCTCTGGTCTTCTCGTTCGATAATAAAATAAGTACCATCAATCTCTATTATATTATCAATTTCAGTTTACGAGCTTTGGTGCCATGTACAATATATCCACTTATTTAGCACTTCACTGTCGTCCTCATCCTAGGGTTTAGTTTTAGTTAATTTATAGTCGATGTTTCTCTTCCTAAAAGGACATGAAATCTCCTTGTTGATGATACTGATTTTGCAGAATTGCCCATCCTATCATTTGTCATGCGGGTTTTCGGTATTTACCGCCTATGCATGAAAAAAAGCTCAAATAGGTCGACTTTTGTTTTGAGGGAAAATAACTTTTACCTCAAAATTTTCACCCCTGCGTCAAACCCCTGCTACCCCTGTTGACAGTGCCAACATTTTGAATAGGGGAAGTAGGTCGTGTGGCATATCAATCGATGGGTCTTTTCATTCTCTACATGAAATGTAGTACTTTTTAATTTTTTTTTGGTCGTGAATCGAAAATTCTGTTCAATTGAGGTAAACATAGTGCGAACAACAGCGGAAAAAATTGAGATTATATCATTGTACTACGGAAACAATCGTTTTGGTAACAGGGCGGCTAATTTTTTTAATGTGCACCACCCCGAAAATACTGTTACTCGTCACATGGCAAATCATGGATGAGCCACCTTGTATAAGAATCCTCCTCATCAAATGTCTTCTTCCATTGGGACCTTTTATTTTTTTCTATGATACATCAGATTTGGTTATTTATTCCTTTTTTCTTCATCACATCTGAATTTTGGGTAGGATAAAGAGGGTAACTAGATAAAATAATATTTTTTTGCGCTCTCATTGCAAACGCTGGCTGAACCCTACGAGATAGATCAAAATAATGTAGTACAGTATGGTACACCTTAAAAAGGTCTATAAAAAAGTCCGCTATGGTATATGTCCATCTCTTAAGGATAACCCACAATAACCATTTTTTATCCTTTACATTCTACGAGAAATAATGGATTGATTACGAAACTATTTTAAGCAATACAGCATTGATCCTTATCCAATTAAGTACCTTAAATGCATTGTGCATTTAATATTGATCAATATGGCCCTTTACAGCATGTAATTTAAATGTATATTTTGGAAGATATCGCAGATTCAAAATGCAGGGACATAGCGGTTGCGGTGGTACCGACCGGGGGGCCAGCACAGCCAGGATAGGGATAGAAATCGAATACAGAGAGCCAGAGAACCATCTGTAGAGCGTGAGGCTCGCCTCAGCCAGGATAGATGTATTGATTCCCCAAATTCCTCTGATACCATCGAATTTACTGATCCAATTTAAACGCCTATAATTTCCGGTGAAGATATATTTTGTAATAACCATTAATAAATCGCAGGGTCCAACTTTCAACGCTTTCAGGCTTATATTTGAGCGTTGAGTGTTTTCCACATGGCCAATTATATGTCACTCTTTCAAGAGTAACCTCTAAAGAAAACATGTTTGTATTGTCCAACGACAAAAATGCTGTGTACTAATACCATCGAGTAGCAGAAATTACTGTGCAGGAAATAAAAATGGGATTCTCTTGGGTTTGAATTCGGTCCTTAGAACTTGGGGCAGAATCATAATGGAAGTTCAGATTTATTAAAATCCATAAACAGCTTTGATAACCCTAGCGGTGGGTGTTTCATGAAAACGAATGGATTTCAACTCGCATGATATCTTAAGAGCCATCTTGGGAGATACCCTAATCTAAAAAAAAGGTTCCCGTGAGTTTTTGATGCAACAAAGGATTATATAATAAATTGATCCGGACTCATTAGAAGAACGACGTCGCAGTGTCGGACCCGCCTAACAAGAATGGCAGAAATTATGAAAGAGTCGAGCAGAAAGCAATTACCGTGAGATTCTCCGCTGTTATTGTCTTGCATGTTCTCGGAATTTTCTAAGTTGGAACTTTTAATCATCGAATTTTTATAATCTTGAATTCTTATCTTCGAAGTAAACGTATAAAAATGTGTTAAAAGGAGCAAACTGATAACCAACCAATCCTCAATGAACTTCCTAGAATCAAGGCCGAACATTCCAGACAGGTCTTACACTGGAGAAGGAACGCTGAAAATTTCTTTCCTCTATAGAATATTGAGATTTTATTTTTTCAGTTATTCAATTCGGATGATTCTCACTTAGTAGCAAATTATGATAATTGAACCAGACACTATTCAGCTTTTCTGAGAGATACATACTGTTTAGATTCCGACAAAGATCTATTGAGGAGCAACTTTTCAAAACGCATTTAGTCCAAAAACCATTTTATTGGTAATCAACGAAAAACGATTTTTTCTTCCACCCTGGCTTATAATTTGAGTACGTCGGGTTTGTTTAATAGAAATTTACATCTAAAGGTAATAACTAATCTCATTTAAATCAATATTGATCAGATATACACAGAAAATGTAAAAAACGTTTGGACTTAATGCGTTTTGATTCATCCCATTGTATATAATGCGTTTTGATGTGGTTGAAATTGAAAATATTGCTGTTTGTTGCGATTTCTTATGCATTTAGAGAAAACAGTCTGCACAGTAAGTGTTGGCCTGTAACCTAATTAACATGAGCAAGTCGATAAAAAATGTCTTTGGTTATATTTTATAGGTTTTAAAAATACAAACGTAAACATAATTTATTGCGATGCGGCTTACATACTTTGGATTTGAATTACACAGGGACATAATGCCATTTGGAAGATTTTGTTTACATACGACTATAGAGCAATAGAAATCATTTCTGAATCCGCTTCAAACTCAATTTCGCCCAAATTGGACATAATGCGTTTTGAAAAGTTACTCCTCAATTATTACAAATGCTTTGTCTAATAATGATCAGATTCAAGCTTAACTATTTTATTCATTTGAGAATTGTTGGTTTTCAATAATAATTAGTGGTCCAGCAACGAAAGAAAACACAGTCCTTCCTATCGAAATATCTATGTGAATATATTGCAGAAATCTAATTAGATTTTTACCGAATACTTTTCAAATCTACCTCGCTCCGAATTCATACAAACGTAAAAAAGTTCTTGAAAAGCACTGACGTGCAGTCAGGAGCTTCTGCGCGCTTGTTATTGTGTCTATTAACTCCTCAGACACACTCACGAATTAATGCATGAAACTTCAAGCCGTCATTTCAACGTTAAACCGTGAAATAATACATTGGGCATCAACTGAATTCAAATTTTAAAATGAATAGAATAGTAAGCTCACTCAGCGAGGATTCGAACCCGAATGCTTCGCACGGCAGGGAAGCACACTAAACTCGGCCATCGAGGTAATGTTACAATTCTGAGACTTACATGATTTGAAATCTACGAAGATGTAGATACCAGCTCGAAATTTTATTTTCACAATAATTGCTAAAATACAAAGCTGATCGAACTGACATCCGGTACTCGATCGTGAAATGTCAGCTTGAAGGTTTATGCGGAATCTGACATATTCTCTGAAATATAAATTTTTTTGAGAAATCAATTTTTTTCTCCTCCGGGATGAAAAGTTCACTTTTAGTCCCTGTCACACGGGACAAAAGTACCCGATTCTCTCCCGGTGAGATGGCAACTGTGCGCATGCGGGTACTTTACTTTATCTCCCGGTTACCTAGCAACCGCGTGTTTATATCTCAAGTTGATGACAGCTGAGTCAAAAAAAGGTTAATTATTTCAGTGAATACCGACAAATATAATAAAAAATGGATTTGATTACCTCTGATGAAAGTGATTCAGACGGAGAAGAAAAAAATTGTATACGCACCTAGGGAGAAAAGAAGGACATCCTCGCCCGCGATTGTCACCCTCGGCTTCGGCTCGGGTGACAATCATTCGCGGGCGTGCATGTCCTACTTTTCTCCCTCGGTGCGTAATATACTATTTTTCCATTCTTCTTTTCATTATTGACTACAGTCTGGCGACACATTTCATTCCTCCCTTCCCAGTATATATTCAAAATATATCCAAAACAATTATCTTGGATGTGACAAATACAGAGTTTAGTTAATTTTTGAGGTTATCCAAAATTGTCGAATTCAAGAACATCTGCCCTTTGTAAAAAAGGTGAGAGTTGTATCTAATATGTTTTTCAACGACAAATTGCTTTCAAATAACAATATGGATATGAAATCACAGACGCACCTGTTCATTCCGAATTAATTTTGGAGGACAAAAATGATGCTGACTAGGTGTGCATCGAAAACAAACAATTGGATAATGGAGTTGTGTAGTTTTTCAAACAGAACGTAGCATGCAGATAAACTGCTGGAATATTGACTATGGTCCTAGCTGTTTTCAAATTTGCGGTAAAATTGCTCTAAACGGCAAAACCCTTTTTTTGCGTCATTTACCTAGCCGTTTATCAATCGCAACATCATTCATTTTCACACCAGTCTCAATACTTTGTATTTTGGGTTTCGTAGAAATCAGATTGCTGTTAATAGCGCTAGACGTTACTGATCTTCTTGCATGCTTGTTCCGCTAGGAACAGCGTGCTATCATTTTGCTCAGATGTCTGAATTATTTTTGACAAAAAATGGTCTCAAACCATCAAATCATGAATATTTGCGAAACAACTTTTCCGATCTGTCTGAAATTTAGCACCAGAACATATAATTACTACTCGAATATGTATGCAAAGGTTCGTATTGATCAGATGAATACGTACAGAAAAAAATTCAAAAATTTGAAAATTTTGTTTTCCCAGTAACTCTAAAACTTCTGATTGGATATAATTGAAACTCGGCAGTTAGTTGTGAAAAGTGACACTTAAGCAAAATTTCGTGAGGGTAGCAAAAAATGAACTATTCCGCGGAATATTTTGCTTGAAATTTCGGAACCAAATATTGGAATTCTGGCAAAATTTAATGGAAAACCGTCTCTTAGGAGCTTCAAAAAACAAATTCTGACATGAAATTCCAAATACCTGTCTAAATTAGGAATGCTTTGGTTACGACGTAAATTTTTCTGTGATTCTTCAGCATATGTTTAAGGAAATGATTTATGATGCACTTAGGGATGTTTATACGAAGCTATCGAATAAGTGCAGTAACTACAGAAGCGAAACAAAAAGTGATTGATTCCATAGTTGAATGTAACATGTACAGGGTGATTCACTTGAAATTTTATAGTTAAGCTTTGTTGGAAGAGATAAATTCTTGGAAAAAATTTCAGAATTGTTCGACTTCCGGTTTCACCGGAAATACCAAATTTCGTTTTCTAAACGCAATACCCAGTTTTTTCATTGATAATAGATTACCCATTGAATTCCACATTGTTCAAATGTGTCACTTACACATTATTCTCATGAAATCCGTGTGAAATCTGAAAAAACCCATTGAATTTTCTCGAATGGAGCTTCATTCCAATGTTAATATGTACATTGTACATTCTAACATGAATATTCCTAATTTTCTAGCTTCTACCAGAAAACATACCAATGCTTCCTTTTCCTTCGATAATTAAGAATTCCATTGAACATACAGGGTGTTTTTATTTCAATATCAAATTTCCCGAGAAATTTGGTAAAGTCTAAATTTATTTTCAGGAATTCTCTGTTTTCTTTCCTCAAAGAGTAAGGGTGAAAAAAACAATTGTATAATGAAGTTTTTAATTACAAATGTTCCATATGTTCACCGTTTTCAACGAGGCATTTCAAAAGACGTTCTCTAACGGATTGTGTTGCTCTACGAATTTTGGCAGAATCCAAGCTATCGAAGGCCGCAACAATTTTAATTTTCAGATCCTGGTAATTCATAATATGATCATTATAAACTAATTCCTTGATCGGACCCCATAAATGAAAATCTAGAGGAGTGAGATCCGGTGATCGAGCAGGCCCAAGAAAAGGACCTCTATTTCCCCACCAACGATCTTCGAATGAATCCGTTATCTTGGCATGTATGTTCCATTGAATTTTTAATAAACGAAGTAGAAGGAAGCATTAGGATGCGTTCTGATAGAAGCTAGAAAATTATGAATTTTCATGCAAATATCTACAAGTTATTAACATTGGAATGAAGCCCTATTCGAATAAATTTAAAGGGATTTTTCAGATTTCACAGGAATTTTCTGAGAATAATATGTAAGTGATACATTTAAACAATGTAGAATTCAGTTGGTAATCTGATTACCAATGGAAAAACGGGTTATTACATTTCAAAAACGAAAGTTGGTATTATTTCCGGTGGAACCGGAAGTCGAACGAATCTGATTTTTTTTCCAAGAATTCATCCGTCCTCAACCTTAAAATTTGAAGTGTATATCTCGAGTTTTTCTTTGAAATATTCTAACGAACGTTCTTCTGAATTACCCTGTATACTGCACCTCGAATAATATCTCAATTATTTTCTGTTTTTCGGAAGGGAAAATACTTATATCCATATTGAAAAATTTCAAAAGTGCGATCAATACTACAAACCTAATACTAGTAGAACTAGAATTTGAAACACAAAGTGATGTTGAGTATCACAGCCCTCCAGTCCAAACGACTCATCCAATATCTTATTCATTCATTACAAAAATAATGAAGACAGAAGGAGTTTGATGGTTGAACGTTGGAAGAAACTAAGCAAACTACATCCAAGTTTCTAAGTACTTTCTCCGAATTTATTTCGGACTGTCATATTCCATGAGGATCCCAAAAATTAATATGAAGAGAAATGAGGAGAACTTTATGAACTTGATAAAGATAAGAAAAAGTATGGGGCCTCCAAGATGACGAGCAAAACATTTCACCTGACAAATTCCATAACTCTTTCCGCAGCGGAAAGATGAACCAACTTAAGAAATTTTAAATGAGTGTTCGTCATACAATAAAAATCTTTCGCGAGAAGTTCTTTTGGTGCGGTAATAAGGGTAGAGGCAGAGGTTTCCTGATGTAATAATTTTTCAATCAAAAACTTCTGACATTTTCTTTTTATTTCCCGAAAAGGAAGGAACATCAGGTTCAAAGTCCAGCCCACCTCGCTGTTGTGAATTATGCCCAGCTTTCAACGCCATAAGGTTTGGGGAAGTGTTTCACTAAAGCCGTTTAGGTGATATAATTTCTCTGTTGAGATTTTTCTACTTATTTATGGGCCATATTGTACCGCTGATTATGTCTAATACATTATTTTACGGTTGAACTGCTCAAACCAACCTTATCAAACGCTGCTTTGCTTGCAAACGAGATAGTTTTTCCAAGAATACATTTGCTTCTCCCCCATGTAGTTTGAATGTGGTTTATTCTATACTTGTGTGCCAGAAGGGCGCGGAAAGTGGGCCAGAGGAGGTGAATTAATTAAAAATAGATTGCGCATATGAAACTTTGTTGAGGTAATGTTGGATAATCCAATTTTGAGCCTGAAATGTTAATTCAACTCGTCTCTTGAAAACTGCAGATTTTCTGTCAAATTTAGTACGTTATGACGGAAATACCCGAAATATTCGCAGCTTCTTCGGAATGGCTGGATGAAATGGAATACAAAACTTTGCTCCGAATTAAATGGAAAATATTGTACTGCTTTGAATGGAATTTTGCTGATAGAGCATAATTTTCTATATACTTATGGAGGTTACACGAAAGAGTACAAAGAGTCCTTAAACTGAAAGCTCCTAACAAGGAATAATTGTTCATGTCATTCACTAAGAAACACAGCATTTTGCAAAAATAATTCAGAATTCAAAATTTATATGGGACTAATTAAGACTTAAAACTATATTGAACAATTGATAAACAGAGAATTTCCGTAATAACTTTTAAAAATATCTTCTTTGTCTATCATATCTCAAGAACATTAATTAACGTCTATATCTATGACAAATCTAATGTTTATACCGGGTGATTCATTTAACTTGGAACTTATTTACTCGAAAACTATGCGTCGCAGAGAAAAAAATATGGAGACCAAATTTTTTTTTATCTCTAAGGGGCCTCTCCTGTAGTATTGAATTCCGCATCAAGTTAATACAGGGTGTGTCTAAATTCATTCGACAAAATTCAGGTGGTGATTTCCCGTTTGAAATTAAGATGGGTCTTTCCTACAACAGAATTTCCTCAGCCCACACTTTTTGGGCGCATGTTCTAGGGGAACATCGTCCTATCACTTCGTCCAAATGTCTGTAATTTTCGAATTTCGAGCTGAAAATTGGCTAATAGACTAATTCGGACTCCCTGATCACGAATCCGGTGTCAGATTTTTGGGTGCCGTCCGGCCGGCTGGCCGTAGGCACGATAACAGGAGCACCGAAGGTCCTATCGACTTCAAACTTTCAGGGTAGGTTTCTGATCAAAATGCGACGGTTAAGTTCGTTAACGGGCAAAATCGGCCAGACGGTTTAGGAGTTATAGACATTTAAAATTTTGAGGTTATTTCCCTGATATTTCAGGAACTAAAGAAGATGTTGAATCGAAACTTGGTAGTCAGTTCGAGGATATAAACGCGCAACTTTTGGCAAAATTTTGTTATGATCGAAATGTTGGTAATTTTTAAAAAAATATTTTTTTCGTGAACTATTCATCAGATTGCAACAAAAACTTGTACTAACGTCAATTGTAGTATTCTGCAACATTGTGCAAAATTTTGGCTCTATACGATTTCAATTTCTGGAGATATAAGACAAAATGTGTCAAATTTCTTGGGTCTCTCTCAGTATTTTCATCGATTATTATATAATAATCAATAATATTAAGGTATTCAACATGATACTGCTTTTCTTCTTTACTGGTCAGTACGGGCCACAAGGAAGATGAACATGCGCCCAATAGCTCCTGTCCACAGGGCTTGAACCAATTTTTCAAGCTATAACCGTTTAAAGGTGGTGCCTAAAATTGAGCTTTAAGTTTTTTTCTTAAATTCCAGTGGAGCTAGAAACTTGAAATTCTGTAAGTTTCATACACTCGCAAAGGATTAATAACAGGTATTTTGTCAATATTCCTATTACATTATACGTGGGTGAAATTACTTACTTTATTTAATATCGAAACATTTTTTCGAGATCAAGTTTTGTCAAATGAAACTATAACTTAAAATCGTTGTTTATTAAAAAAAAATAATTTCGAATTTTTTCACAGAACCAATAGCAATAGTGAAAAAAAATAAATTACAACAACATGATTTATTATTTTTTTTAATGTATTACGTATTCAGTGGAAAACAGTAAAGATGTAAATTCAACTACGATTCATAATATATGCAGAAAATGACCACCTCTAGCCAAAATTTAGTCACCTTTTAAGGGTACCATCTCGAAAAGGGGTGGGCTGCGGAGATTTTGTTATAGGAAACACCCACCTTAATTTCATACAGGCAATCACCTTCTGAATTTTGTCTCATGAATTCAAAAACACCCTTTATATACCCGAAAATCATTATGGAGATGGTAATGAAACACAATTCCTAGTAATGAAGAAAAACATTGGTTCAAGCCCTGTGGACAGGAGCTTTTTGGCGCTCTTGTTCAAACAGACAAATTATATCTCCGAAGGTATTGGTTTCTCAGAGTTGGGAATTATATCAATGGATTCCTATGATAGAAATGCATCATGAAAGAAATTAAATTTAAAAAAAGTGTCGTTTACAAAAAATGCTTGAAAAATTATCTTATAAAAAAAAGAGCAATCTACAATGCTTCAATGCCTTGATTCTTCAAAAATTGTCATTAAATTTATTTATCAAGATTAAATGAGCACTCATGGAATGGGTTGTTGCAACTTACACTAGGTGCATAGTTTTCACAACTCGAAATACCTAAGGAAATTATCATCAAAATGTCTAGAGCAAGGCTGGAGACAATCATAGCAGATTGTCCATTTATTCCTGATATTTGAGTAGGTAGTGGATTATGAAAAAATTATTTTAATAGTTCAAAATATATTAATAAAATACTTTCCTCTTTTCATAATTTAAAATTCAATAGTTCATACCACTAACACATTCTTTTCTGTATTATGAACCTTAACTCAAGAAAAACTGATTGATACACAAATGTAGATCCATATTTCAGTATTTTTTTGCTAGCAACATTATGAAAATACTGTATATAGGAACATGTCTCACTACTTAAGGAAAAATAGGTAATATTGACCTCAGTGGTCAACGAACAGTAATTTCTTTTGATGATTCCATTATGTTCGAACTCAACCGAGATATTTATCGCTCAAACCCACTCTGTAAATTTCAACTACCTAGCTCATTCCGTTCGAGAGTTATCGTGTTAATGGCCGGCCGGACAGAATCGATTTCGACCACGGATTCTTGACTAGTGAGTCAAACCAAATCGTTGAAGACCATTTTCAGACAAAAATTCGAAAATTACAGACATTTGGGCAAATTGATAAGCACTCTGATCCGAGGAACAAGAGCGCCAAAAATGGACCTGGAAAATTAACCAATCCTCGTTGAAGTTCGTAGATTGTTTCATGCTGACAAAGTATCAAATTCAAATATCTCGGCGTGAGTTTGGGCGGCAACTCTTGAGAACTTAACCTATGAGAAGTGGTTTGCTGTTAAGTGAACCGAGTTGTTGAAGAGTGAATTCACGGTGGATTGGGGGAGAAAAGGAAATTAATTAAAGGGCTATGATTCGAATCGGCAATACCGCAGAAGCCGCAAGGTCTGCAAGACGATGCTCCTGAACAATTCATAACCAGAGAACCGATATCAAATTTGACCCAATTTTATTAGCGAGCCAATGTTCTATCACCTAACCTACATCAAAGTCGTTCTCCTATGCCGCAATTCTGTATCGAACTGAAAGACATAGAGCTAGCTACATATTATCTGGATACATTGTGTTCACGAGTTATTGCATCTGGAGTCATTACCAATTTAAACGCGCCCGCCGCTTCTTTGTTTCGGCTTTCTTGAAAACTAAATTGGAACTTCGCTCCCTTAGTTCAGTACAATCACTTCACGGTTGAAGCAACCAAGCATTTGTTCAGCTTCTAAAAATCAATAACCGTCACATTATCCAGTATAAAAAGTAAATAGGATTTTCAGACTTGTTTCAACCGGTTCAGCCATGTTTGGTACATTATTTCCAAATGATAAACATCAGTGGTCGAACATGACAAAAAATTAATAATAACACCATTAACGTTTATTCACCAATTTTACATTTCCCTTGAAGCAAATTCGATTTCAGAAAATGAACAAAATATAAAAATTGGTTCAAGCCCTGTGGACAGGAGCTTTCTGGCGCTCTTGTTCAAACAGAAAGATTATATCTCCGAAAGTATTAGTTTCTCAGAGTTGGGAATTATATCAATGGATTCCTATGATAGAACGGCATCATGAAATAAATAAAATTTTAAAAAAGTGTCGTTTAAAAGAAATGCTTCAAAAAGTATGATTCCTCCGAAATTAAACTTACACTACTGAACTGAACTCTGAAGTCGAATATTGCATCATAAAAAACCCTTTAATGCGTGCCAGTTTACTGACAGCCCAGCGAAGCATATTCGCCAGAATACATCGCAATTCGACCAAGTACAGACTTGTCTGGAAAACGCGAATATTCGCGGAATCGCGCTAGTGTGGTCCCAGCATAATTGACATTTGTGCAGTTTTTTTTTTAAATTGCGATTTGAGTAAAAAGTGTTATCATGGCAGATACATTGATTTGTTTCGTTTGTAATAAAAGTGATGGTGAAATAATATTGTTCTTGGAGGAAACGTTGAATAAAATTGGTTCAAGCCCTGTGGACAGGAGCTTTTTGGCGCTCTTGTTCAAACAGACAAATTATATCTCCGAAAGTATTGGTTTCTCAGAGTTGGGAATTATATCAATGGATTCCTATGATAAAACTGCATCATTAAATTTAAAAAAGTGCTTAAAGAAGGTTCTTTAATAAAAAGAGCAATGTACAATGGTTCAATGCTTTAAAGCTTCAAAAATTGTCATTAAATTTATTTGTCAAGATTAAATGAGCAATCTGCAATGATTCAACTTCGTGGAATGGGTTGTTGCAACTTACACTCGGTGCATAGTTTTTTCACAACTCGAAATACCTGAGGAAAGTATAATCGAAATGTCTAGAGCAAAGCTGGAGACAATCATAGCAGATTGTGCATTTATTCCTGATATTTGAGTAGGTAGGGGATTACGAACAAATTATCTTAATAGTTCAAAATATATTAATAAAATACTATCCTCTTTTCATTTCATAATTTAAAATTCAATAGTTCATACCACTAACACATTCTTTTCTGTATTATTAACCTTAGCTCAAGAAAAAATGTTTGATACACAAAATACTGTATATAGGAACATGTCTCACTACTTAAGGAAGCAAAAGGTAATATTAATCTCAGTGGTCAACGAACAGTAATGTCTTTTGATGCCAATATTCATACATAAATTATTCAATATGTAATCAGTCAATATTATTTTCGGTTCCATAACATTCTTGTATATATTCACAAATTCAAGAATCGGATACTTATTTTCCGAGATAAAGTTTTTGCAACATACGAATTGACAATTTCTAATAGCTAGAAAAGTTCACATTTACGTTACAGTGAACACAGATTCTGTGTTCACATTATGTGAATACATAGAACTTACGATGTATTATTGAAATTTTGAAATCATATCTTCGAAAGTATTAGCTTGTAAGAGTTGAAAATGGTAACACTGGATTCTTATGATGAAAATGCATCTTAAATTAATTTGAATTCAAAAGTTGTAATTTAAAAAAAAATTTTTTTTTCGTTACTCCGAAACTGTTAGACCGATTTTGCCCAATAACGAACTTAACCGAGATATTTATCCCTCAAACCTACTCTGAAAATTTCAACTGTCTAGCTCATACCGTTCGAGAGTTATCGTGTTAACGGCCGGACGGCCGGACAGAATCGATTTCGACCACGGATTCTTGATCAGTGAGTCAAACCAAATCGTTTTCAGCCAAAAATTCGAAAATTACAGACAGGGCAAATTGATAAGCACTCTGTTCCGAGGAACAAGAGCGCCAAAAAGCACTGACGTGATGTCAGACAGCTGAAAAAATTGAAAATTTAAACTTAAATCGACGAAATTACTGTTAATAATGTTTCATTCACCTTTATTGGCAACTCTTAATCGAATTTACCACCGATTTAGACCGTTTATAAGATTACATTTCATACCATTTCAATGACAGACTTGAGTAATAAGAGAATCATCTAAGATCACAGAATTTTAAATCCTGAAATATGTATTCTATCGGAATTGAAATTCGTTGAATTTTCAACAATATACGAAAAAACTTACGACTCAAGTTCATTTCAGGATACGATATTCACGAAATTCCGCGAAAATCAGGGCGTCGGCATTTTACTAGTAATTATCGAGTTTTAATTGGATCGTATTTGAATATTTCGCATTATATAGGAAATAACAACAAAATTTCAGGTAACTCCAAAACCATTTGGACGATTATGCCTATGGACGAACTTAGATAATCGCATACGGATGAGCAATCCACATAATATTTTTTTATCGTTTTTTTTTAAATTTTATAGTAATACGATCCTCACAAAATTTCACATAGACGTCTTTATGTCAGTATTCTACAACGAATTACCATGTTTCAATTCGATCGAATCTGAATAACTCCGAAACCGTTAGCCCTATTCTGTCCAACAACGAATTAAACTGTTCCCTTCGAATGCATAACCTTCCCTGAAAATTGCAAGTCACTATCTCTTTCCGTTCGAATGTTATCCTGGCAACAGTCACCCATCCAGCTATTGAACTCCCCCAAGGTTGCTCAGATCTCCGAGAGTATGGATCCGATTATGTTCAATTTGGGAACTTGGCTGTAAAAATAGGTTTGAAGGCTCTTGCAAAATTTCAGCGATGTCGGACAAATAGTTTTTGATATATAGTTTTTTTTCAATGAAATTCAATGATTTTTTAAAAATTTTCAAGTTATACGATTCTCACGAAATTTCTCAGAAATTTTCGCCTCGGCATTCTACAGCTAATTACCCTGTTTGAATTGGATCGGTTTTGTATTCTTTGAGTTCGGGGTTCGCATTTTTAAGAAGAAGAATGACAATTTAAAATTTGACTTTGACGTGTTTCGGGATTTTCCATAAAAATGTACAGGGTGGTTCCCTTATCTTGGTCACCCCACTTTTCTCCGAAACGGCTGAATATATTTTAATTCTGTGAACGCCGTTTTGTACATGTCAACGTTGACTTGAGATGCATGTAGAAGTTGGCGTGAAAAATAAAGATGGCTGGCGTCGAGGCACCGTTAATTTTTTTTTCCTGGAGGCAAACCTTTTTTATTATGCCATTCGACAGATGATTCAAATCTCAATTCTATTTCCCAATACCTTTTTTCCAATTTTAAACCGTTAGCGATCTACAGGGCGTTTTATGTTAATTCTATTCCATTTTTGCGCGATGTTCTGAGGACCATCGCGTTATCATTTTGCCCAAATTTTCGAATTTTTTGCCGAAAATGGCAAATTTTACAAACGTCCTTAGGTTTATATTCTACAACTAATCACCAAGCATCAATTCAATCGGATTTGTATTGGTAGAAAACAAAATTATTACCCGGAAACTATCGGGCGTTTACGGAATTAAAATATATTCGGCCATTTCCGAGAAAATTGGAGTGACCAAGATAAGTGAATCACCCTGTATAGTAAACCAAGATGATAAATTTATTTTATTTGGCTTTTCCACACTGTATGTATGATTGAATTCTCAGTTGTGAGCGGGATGATGTTCCTTTGGCACCAAACGTTGAAACGCTAGTGACTATAAGAGAAAAAATAATTCAAGAGGAAATACAAAAGCACAATGAACGTTTATAGCGTTTTCGGAGTTGTATATTTCGAACTAATTTAATTCGGTCCCCTCATTTATCGCTAAAGCTTTTCAATTGAAATAATAAATTCCCTAGCTGGTTATCCGAAAGTTCCAGCAATAACAAGCCGATCCAGGATAGCCTAGGATTCCATTTATTTCACTCCTAACTCCATATACGTTCCACCACTGATCATATTGACATTTACATTGTATTCCCGAAGGAATAGTTACCAACTCCACTTCTGGGAACGATCACTTAAATCCTGTTTGCGGTCGTGTGGGAAATTCTTCAGTTACATTCTTCCACAGAGGAAATGCCCGGTGTAATTCGTAATTCCAATTTTACTTGCTGATGAAATTTTTTTTCAGAAACACTATCAGAAATTGCATGCTGCAGAACGTAAATTTCGATTTTCTGTTGATAGATGAACTATAAGTTCATCCATATATCTATTCCGTGTAGGTTTGAACTAATCATTCGTACAAAAACAATCGTCATCATTCTCGAATTCTTCTTCTTCTTAGACTTCCCATCCTTTTCGGATGTTGGCCATCATATATGCTATCTTAACTTTATTCACTGCCGCTCGGAATAACTCAGTTTTACTCCTACCAAACCAGGTTCTAAGATTTTTCAACCATGAGATTCTTCTTCAACCCAAACTTCGTTCTCCCAGTACTTTTCCTTGCAATAAGTGAAATCTGTTCTCGTTTCTCACTACGTGTCCCAAATATTGGAACTTTTGTGCCTTCACAGTATTAACCACTTCCTTTTCCTTGCCTATTCTGCTGAGAATTTCGTTAACACGATAACTCACGAACGGAATGAGATAGACAGTTGAAATTTTCAGAGTAGGTTTGAGGAATAAATATCTCGGTCAAGTTCGTTATTGGGCAAAATCGGCCAAGTAATTTCGGAGTAACGAAAAAAAAATTTTTTGTTTACATCACAACTTTTGAATTCAATTTTTTTTAAGATGCAGTTTCATAATAAGAATCCATTGTTACCATTTTAAACTCTAACAAGCGTATACTTTCGGAGATATGATGTTTAAAAATTTCAATAATACATCGTAAGTTCTATGTGTTCTGTGTTCACTGTTCATAGATGTCATATTTTCTAGCTGTTAGAGATTGTCAATTTGTAGTTCTAAAATATTTTTTCTTGGTAAACAATTATCCGATTCTTGAATTTGTTAATAAATACAAGACTGTTTTGAAACCGAAAATAATACATATATACAAATTACATATTGAATAATTTATGTATAAATATTGGGTATAATGTTTCAGAAGATTTAGAATTGGATCATTTGAATGATGTAGTTTATGAAAGCAATATGAAAGAAGAACATAATGGAATCATCAAAAGAAATAACTGTTCGTTGACCACTGAGGTTAATATTACCTATTTTTTCCTTAAGTAGTGAGACATGTTCCTATATACAGTATTTTCATAATGTTGCTAGCAAAAAAATACTGAAATGTGTATCAAACATTTTTTCTTGAGTTAAGGTTCATAGTACAGAAAAGAATGTGTTAGTGGTATGAACTATTGAATTTTAAATTATGAAAAGAGGATAGTATTTGATTAATATATTTTGAACTATTATGATAATTTGTTTGTAATCCTATACCTACTCAAATATCAGAAATAAATGGACAATCTGCTATGATTGTCTCCAGCCTTGCTCTAGACATTTCGATGATACTTTCCCTAGGTATTTCGAGTTGTGTAAACTATGCACCGAGTGTAAGTTGCAACAACCCATTCCACGAGGTTGAATATATATTTGCAGATTGGTCATTTAATCTTGATAAATAAATTCAATGACAATTTTTGAAGCATTAAAGCATTGTAGATTGCTCTTCTTTTTTAAAAGGTAATTTTTGAGGCATTTTTTATTAAACGACTCTTTTTTCAAATTTAATTTCTTTCATGATGCAGTTCTATCATAGGAATTCTTTGTTAAAACTCCCAACTCTGAGAAACCAATACTTTCGGAGATATAATTTGTCTGTTTGAACAAGAGCTCCAAAAAGCTCCTGTCCACAGGGCTTGAACCAATTTTTAATATTAATATCCAGGCCATATGCTTGACTATTAACTATTATTTCATTCATGAGATTTTGTAATCCTTCGACAAAAACGACTGCATCGTCTGCATAACGTATATTGTTCACTCTTTCTCCATTCAGGGATATTCCTGAAACTGTCTGTTCTAAGGCTTCTCTAAATATGAATTCTGAATAAATATTGAACAGCAATGGGGAGAGAACACAGCCCTGTCCGACACCCCTCAGTATATTAATTTTCTCTGTTGTCTCATTTCCGACTCTGACAAAAGCTGCTTGATTTCAGTATAGGTTAACTATTATGTTAATGTCCCTTCCATCCAAGCCTACGTTTTCCAGAATTTCTACCATTTTTCGATGTTTCACCCTATAACAAGCCTTCTGGTAGTCAACAAAACATGCAAATACGCTACAGGTAATGTCTCTGCATCTCTGAAATAAAACTTGGGTGCTATATATGGCCTCTCGTGTTCCTGCTCCATCTCTTAAACCAAACTGTGTAGGTGCTAATTGCTAATTGCTGTGTTTAATTTTTAGAAATATTTTCAGCAGATGGCTCATCAGACTTATTGTTCTATAGTCTTCACACTTTTTACCTCCTGATTTTTTAGGCAAGGTGATGAACGCCAGTGTGAGCCACTAATGCGGAATTTCACCAGAACTGTATATCCTATCAAACACATTTATTAATCATCTCATGCTGGCCTCATCAACAAGTTTCAAGAACTCTCTATTTATATTATCGGGACCCAGGGATTTTCCTCCCCTCATGGATTTTATTGCTCCTCTGACCTCGTCAATGAGGATATCTGGACCTCTATCTTCATTTACTTTGGAGGGTCCATAGTTGTTTCATGTATGTTTTCCATGTGTCTTTCAAGTCAGCAGTTTCAGGTTTTCCCTCGTTGTTAGTTAGGGTGGTTATAAGATTGAGTTTAGATGTCCCAGTTAACTAAATCAATAAGTCCAGAGCGTTCCTGCCAATCGGGTCCTTCATATATGGCTTCGTATAATTAATATACTTATGCATATATTTCACAAATCAAATAGACCCCAGGTTTCATTGATTTGCCGAGAAAGCAAGAACAGACGCGTTTCTGGATTCTTGGCCTTCATCAGTACTCTGTAGCTTCTCAACAAATTCAACTAAACTGACCCGGGTTAAGCCTCTCAGAGCCGGCTTGGTCGATCATACCTAATCGCCCACGCCACCTATGAGACAAAACACGGAAATCAGCCTTTCCCCACCAGTGAATATTTGAAGCGTGAAATCATATGCCACCATTTACTCGATATTTAATCGAGAAATGAGTCCCGCAGAGCTAAGACAGTATCTTCCCAATGGCCATGAACGCTGTCTAGCGTTTTCAAAAATAATAATGAAAAATGGCGATACCGTTGTTAATCATCAAGCCTGTATGATCCTATGATATCTCCTATCCGTCCCTTTCCACCTATTGCGTAAAAATCTCCCATAATTATTGTTAGTTCTTGTTTGGACAATTCCTTAAATATATAATAATATATATAATTATATTTATGTTGGCTGGTGTTGAGGTTCCACTGTTATAACATAATTCTTTCAGATATTAGAGCAAAGTATTTTGTGAACTTTCATGTACATTAGCCGAAAACAGTACCAGTTACGTGTAAGTATTCAACATGGTTTCATTTCGGAACAATGAAGCTTCAGCATCGTAGAGCGAAACAAATTTCCGAACCTTTCCTGAAATTGATACGGTTAACATTTCGAAGTGTGTAAAATAAAGAAAAAAATTGAAATAGTAATACTAAAGAATAGAGGAAATATGATGAAACAAGTTCAGATGGCTATAACTCCGAAGCCACTAGACGTATTTTGCCCATTAACGAACTCAACTGATATATTTATACCCCAAACCCCTGCGATTTTCAAACCTATAACTCACTTCGCTTGGGAGTTATCTTAACCTCGGTTCCTCATCAGCGAGCCGAAATTAAACGTTTAATATCATTTCCGACAGAAAATCCGAAAATAACATAAATTTGGGCATAATGATAGGGGAACAAACGTACCAAAAAAAGATTTGTTTTCATGGAGCTAATTGTGCCAAATTGGAAAATATGCTGAAGGAGCAAGTTAGAAAAGGCAGTTCCTTGTTCTTGCTGTGAGTTCAAGGGAGAAAACAGCCAATGCATCCCTTAGATTTATCTGTCAACAGATTTCATATTTTGATGTCTGAAAGACAGACAAATAAAACGAATACACACATAAAACAGAACTATCTTAAAATGAACTGAGCTCTGTAGAACACAAGAAATAGCAGTTCTGATAAAACAAACAATAAAAATAATCCTGTTTGCCTAGACTCCCTCATATTCTCTCAATTTCCTGCGTCATATCGGACGGTATTGCAGCTTTATGGCGGAAGGAGTTTACTCTTAAAGATAATTTTTGGAGACATTTCACCTAGAAATAGGCGACTTTTGCGGACTGTGAGACAACAAGTCAAAATAAATTCAGTTTTGTTCTTTTGTCTTCACTGGAAATACATCGAAGAATAGCATTTAAAATTTTCATCGAATGAATATTTCTGGTAAAATTCACCCAATCTTTAATGGAATCATAGATTTATTCTCTGGTTTGATAGGTCAAATTAATTTATTTTTGCGCCCGTGTTCCGCAAGGAACCAACTGCTATCATTTTGCCACCATGTCTGTATTTTTCGAAATTTTTGTCGAAATGGGTTCGAGAGTGGTATAACTCTCGAACGGAATGGGTTAGAGGGTTGAAATTTGCAGGGTAGTTTTGGAGCGTAACTGTCTCGGACACGTTTGCTAACGGGCAAAATCCACCGAGTGGTTTCGGAGTAATGGGCATCTTCAGTTAAAACATTTTTTATGAATATTTCTGAAATGGTTCTAACTATCTGAAATTTAGCATCAAATTGTAGAATCATGACTTCTATATGCGAACGTAGTTAAGTATTGATCGGATGGCTATAAACTGAAAAAAAAATTAAAAAATCTGAAAATTTTGTTTTCTCCACAACTCGCCTAAATTTTTTTTTATAATTTTGAACTTTACAGTTGTTCTCGTACGTGGAATATAACATCTGGTGAATATTCAACAAGTTTTATCTGAATAATGCGATATGTACGATGGCAACTGATTAAAATATGGACGAGTAATTACCGTGGCAATTGAATTAGTGGGTGAACGATGTGTGGAATTTCAAATTGGTTTTCGAAAATTGTCTGAATGCTGAGTGCCTGGGGGTGTAACTGGAAGGCCATATTACCACCTCGTGTCAATTCTGTGAGTGGGCAAGCCAGTTTTGAGGAAACAGCATAGTGTCCGTGGTGTAGTGTTCATAATATATTCCTTGGAGCCAATACTGAATTTCATGCTGCCTCTTTGAGGCATTTTTCGTTATTTGCATGAGCAGACGAGAAATGGTTTAACTGTTGGAGTTGTCGTCTGAGAGGATTGGGGTATTGAGGTGGAGGATGCAATTGCTCCCCAAAATCTACTTGTGAGGGTCCGCACGTGGATTGAAGATGCAATATCACCTGAACCACTGGTGTTGGAAAATCGGAATTTTGTATGAGAGGACTTCCGGCCACGACTGGATAGCACATGCGCAGAGGATAAGTGACTGTTTCTGGGTGGTATGGGTTATGTTGGGAGTGGTTTAGGACTATCGGTGATGGTGTTTGGTGTGAGGTTTCAAAAGAAAATTCATGACAATTCTGTACACGGACAAGTCAGTGTGGAGGAAATAGCGTTGTTTCCGAGTTGGAGTGTCCATACCATAACTCTGGGGCCAATTTTGAAATTCATGTTGCCATGTAAAATTGACTGTAAGTCCCTTCAAACATGAGTAAACCATACATTCTGCCAGGCATATGGTCGTCTTTTACTGAAGCAATGCACCAGCTTCGCACGAACGCTAAAAGCCTGTCTGAACATGCGATTCGAGTCTAATTTCAGATACAAATATTCCAATAAGCTTCTAAAAATGAAATTAGAATTGTATTTTATTCTTCCGTTTGTCCGGCCACATCTCCGTAATTTTTATGGTTTATTACAGTGGAAATTTTCCAGAGATTGACATGAAGGTGTCCAGATACATCTAGAATCAATTACATTGGTGTATGTTCGAATCCTATCTATTCCATCACACAAATGCAACCGGAATGCTGTCCATAATTACTGCCAACTCAGTCAGGCCACAACGACTGGTTGTTTGTTCGTCATTCGTCAATGGATGCCAATATCGGTGTATAATTGGGGGTATATTAGGGTCAATGGTTAGTCAAGATTGCATCATTCATAATCAAGGCATATTATCAGACAAATGGGCACATAAATCCACATATCGAAGTGTTATATTATGTCGTGCTCAAGTATTTTGCCTAGCAGCTAACATATGTGGGTATATCAATACTCATATTGGGTAATGATTATTATTTCTAGCGCTATTCATTTCAGAAGTAATTCACAAAAGGATACATTTTTTATTTTATAGTTATTTTACAGTTTGTTGGAGAAAACCCATAAAGGAACCATTTAATAATGAATGTATCTCCCAAAGTATCCTTTAATGACTTAATACTTAAAATTCTGCAAGTTTTACAGATGGCTTATTAATACCCCATTCAATTGAAAGGTTTTTTTCTGGGTTTTCTCACCCAAACTCTGAAAAATATCTATAAAATAAAAATTTAGTATTTTCTGATTTGCTTCTGCGTAAAAAACACAAGATATTTGTTAGAAGCAATCAATTGAACAATGTTGCCTAACAAACAACAACGAAACAACATCAAAGAAGAAACAACTATATCGTAACGTTTCGGAGTCTATATCAGACTCCTTCGTCAGACGCTTAATGAAAATCTTTAGAATTATTTTGTTGATAGTTATTTTTTGACAATTCTTGAATTTCACAAAATAACTCAATAATAATAATAATAATAATAACTTCAATAATGAGTATACCTATCAGAGTATCCTTTAATGATTACCCCATTCAATGTTTTTTTTCCTGGATTTTCCCCCAAACTCTGGAAAATATCTTTAATATGCAATAGGTATATAGAACAAGATTGCCTAATAAGCAGTAATATAGTATGAAGAAACAACACCAATGATAAAAACTTTCCTGTAAAGTTTCAATGCCAGACTCTAAGCCAAATCTTCAAAATTATTTGTTATTGAATATTAATTATATATTAATAAGGTTCGACTCACTGATGAATAATTCGAGGTCAGAATCGATTCTGTCCGGTCGGCCGTCCACTGCCACGATAATTTTCGAACGGAAAGCGATAGTGACTCGAAACTTTCAGGGTAGGCTGCGCCTCTGAATACGACGAAGTTCGTTAATGGGCTTGATCAGCCCAACAGTTTCAGAGTTATACTCATCTGACATTTTGTTGTTATTTCCTCCAAAAAATACAGATCCAATACAATTTCAACTTGCTAATTAGTTGTAGAATGTTGACACGCAAATGATTGCGAAATTCTGCTGGAAAATTAGAAAAAAATCATTGAAAACAATCATCATCATCATTGAAACTTGAAAATTTGTGGTAGAATGCTGACGCGCAAATTTTGTAAAACTTCCTGGGGATCATATTACTAGAAAAAAAATTGTTTTCCTTCGAAAATTTTGTATTTCAGAAAACATCTGTCAGATTCCGTTGAAAATCCGCACAAACCTTCTAGCCGCTACTTCACAATCGAGTATCCATCATTCGACATGTTCTTACGAATTTTTCTAAGAGAATTTTCCATGCTATAAAGAAGAAACCATTGCCATTTCGAAGTATGGTCGATACAAATCATCTCTTAGTTGGAAATATCTGGTCCTTGAACACATTTTTTTATCTGCTCGAGAGGAAAAACCTTTTATAGGCCCGCCCTGAGAGGGTCCGCTTCTCTCAGGAGTGTGAGACTCCAGGTGATATTCATGAGAGCCAATCTTCTCTCGTAATCGGGGCACACAGAACCATATGGTATTCGGGTAGCTCTCCGCTGGACAGATTCCAAGAGATTCACATCTTTGATCAGCCAGAGATGCCAGACAGGACCGGCGAACTCCAGATCTGGGCGAATGTAAGTCTTGTATAATTGCGCCGCAGTCGCAGAATCACAACCAGCGAAAGACCTTCCGAAAAGATAAATAAGTTTCCTTGCTCTGCCCGTGCAGTAAGTTATATGCTGACTCCAGGATAGATCCTCCGTCATAAGCACGCCCAGGTCGCTGTGAGCGGATACTTCCTTAAGCTGCCTTCCCTCGATAAAGTAAGACAGTCTTGGATTAATCCTTCCCAAATGCAAAAATTTACACTTTTTAAAGTTTAATGGTAGTAACCAGTCATCGCACCATCTCACCAGGGAGTCAAGATCCTATTGTAGAATAGAATGATGAGTAGTGGGAAAGTTGAATCATTTGTCATCTGCGTATGAACAACACTGAGAACGCACAGACGCTGGCAGATCCGAAATATACATGAGTAACAGAATAGGAGCCAGTACAGATCCCTGAGGTACACCACTCAAAAAATCTCTCAAGGAGGATCTAGTTGAGCCTATCCTGACCAAAAATTTTCTGTCCGTAACGAACTCCTCAATCCAAACGACCACATCGCCCCGGACACCCAGATGTCGCAGCTTATGCAACAATCTCCTTAGGGGAACACGACACATACACCAAGCGTTTCCATAATATAATTAGAATTGAATTTTGAATATTCAATCACCGAGTCATCATTTTCTAGTTTTGTTCGTATCTTTTGAAGGGTATTACACACATAAACATTTGCGAATAAACTAACAACATCAAACTCACTAGAATGACATTGGTTCAAATTTGAATTTTGCAGATTTTCAAGACAGTGTTTGGTGTTAATGGGTTCATCATAAAGTGTCAATTGTTTCTGTATAATATAGCTTATCGTTCAATAAAAGCATTACTTGTCAACACTTCAACAGAATATTAATTTTAAGTTTTCCAGTCAGGATTGTTTCTCATATGTGTGAGTTGACAAATTTTCAGGAAAATACCTCTACTGCAAAATTTCAAACGATTATCAATCGAGATGATAATGATCAAAATTTGTATCAATATTCATATATATATTTATATTTATAATATATATATTTCTCACACGAACATTAAAATTGGGCTAATGGTTTTTGCCTTCTATTATGATGTTGATTGAGTTGACATTTTGTGCGATTATTCAGGGCGAGTCTTTAAGTTGTACATAAATTTAACGGATGATTCCGCAAAAGGAGTGGAGAAAAATAATTCTGCCGGTACCTGCCGACACGTGTTTCTGCTAATTGCCTTCTTCCAGAATGATTTTTCTCTGCTCCTCAAACTTTCCCATTTTAATATACGTCTCCGCGCTATTCCCATTACTATAACTATATATTAATATAAATATCGAGTAGGAGCGGTATTGTGTACCACGAAAACCCATTAAGTGGTTCTTTCCTGGTCAATTCTGATAATTGAACACGACGAAAAAGTTTAACTTTGTTGGGAAGTATGTAGTAAACATATTCTCCGAAATTAGACAAGAATATTGTTTCACGTTCTGCTACACTGAAAACGCTAAACCTTAATCCCCATCGAAGAATAAAGGATATCCCCTTGCTTTCGGACAAGAACATACCAGGTAGAACCTTCCTATATGATTCATTACGGTACACATAAATAATCCTAAAGGATAAATTATAAGTTAAACTGTATAATTCAGAATCATCTCAGGGGATGCCCTGACCACCAGCATTCTACATCCGCTTTGTATTAGAGAGTAATAGAATTTCATCCTTATTTATGGAAGATGCGGAATTCATTGGTTGAATCTGTTGTCATCGTAATTCCATGTACAGGGTGTCCTAATTTCGATGAAATTGAACGAAAACTCCGCCATCTTGAAATATATCAGAATGCGCTTTTTACAGCCCTCTCCCACTTTCGTTGAGATGACCTATATCTACTTTTGCTACAAATAACTTAATAATTCTGCTTCATCTTTGAATGCCAACTGGCCCAGCATATCCTACGTTTTTTGGAAGTGTGATAGTCTGCATGATACCCTCGCTGAATATTTTCATAATTGGCCTTAATTTCTCCATTCTAATATTATTCCACTGCCTGACATTTTCAGATATCATATACATGGGCGTGGCAACGTTCCAAAACCTTTTATGTGGAAGACCGACCCTCGCAATGGCAATTTTTCGAGGTCGGATATGGAAGTGTAAAGCCGAGGGATAATTTCCTTCGATTTCCTCTTTCAGTGGGTAATTAGGTCCTTGGAAATGTTGGAACGCACAGAATCCGTCATACCTCATCCTAATTCCGAAGTAACTTATCCCTATGTTCAATCGAAATCGAATAATCGTATCCAATATCCGAGTTTGGACTTCGATTTCGAAGAGAATTTCTACGGAATTACGTCATATCTGATGAAGGACCATAAACGTCCGACACGGTGATAAGCTGTCAATAAATTAATTAGTTTGAAGACTAGACGCGCCGTCTCCCAACACGGAAATAATTATTATCATGAAAACTTTATTGTTTTCGAAGAACTCTCATCTGGATCTACGGCACGAATCCATCCTTCACCAGAAATAACAGACAGTTCTCCCCCAATCACCGTCACCCCCACTTCACTGCAATTCGATATCTAAAAGCAGCAAACGGAAAACATTATTGTTTTGGAATAGAGATGCCGCGAATCCATTTGAATGATTTCTAATTCAACTGCCAATTGAACGGCATGCTCATTTCCTTGGAAACGAAGAAAGTATTACTCTCTTCGAAATTAACGTGTCAAGCCATCAAATTTGATGCGCTTGATTCGAATGAGCGTTTATTCCATTTTTGGCGCTCTTGTTCCTCGGAACAGAGTGCTTATCAATTTGCCCAAATATATGTAATTTTTGAATTTTTGGATGAAAATGGTCTTAAACGATTTGGTTCGACTCACTGAGTAACGAAAAAAAAAATTTTTTTTACAATACAACTTTTGAATTCATTTTTTTTTAAGATGCAGTTTTATCATAAGAATCCATTGTTATCATTCTCAACTCTAGCAAGCTAATACTTTCAGAGATACGATGTTTCAAAGTTTCAATATTACATCGTAAGTTCTATGTATTCACAGAATGTGAACACAGAATCTGTCTGTGTGACTATTCATAAATGTCATCTTTTCTAGCTATTAGAGATTGCCAATTCGTATATTCTCTATTGGAAAGCAGGTATTCGATTATTGAATTTGTGAATATATACAAGACTGTTTTGATGTAGTTTATGGAGGCAATAGGAAAGAATAACATAATGGAATCATCAAAATAAATTACTGTTCGTTGAACAATGAGGTTAATATTACCTTTACTTCCTTAGGTTGTGAGACATGTTCCCATATACAGTATTTTCATGATGTTGCTTGCAAAAAATACTGTAATATGGATCTTCATTTGTGTATCGATCATTTTTTCTTGATTTAAGGTTCATAATACATTAAAGAATGTGTTAGTGGTATGAACTATTAAATTTCAAATTATGAAAAGAGGATAGTATTTTATTAATATATTTTGAACTATTAAAATAGTTTGTTCGTAATCCACTACCTACTCAAATATCAGGAATAAATGGACAATCTGCTATGATTGTCTCCAGCCTTGCTCTAGACATTTCGATGATAATTTCCTTATGTATTTCGAGTTGTGAAAACTATGCACCGAGTGTGAGTTGCAACAACCCATTCCACGAGGTTGAATCATTGCTCATTTAATTTTGATTAATACATTTAATGACAATTTTTGAAGCATTGAAGCATTGTAGATTACTCTTTTTTTTTAAAGATAATTTTTGAAGCATTTTTCTTAAACGACACTTTTTTTAATTAAATTTCTTTCATGATGCAGTTCTATCATAGAAATCCATTGATATGATTCCAAGCTCTGAGAAACCAATACTTTCGGAGATATAATTTTTCTGTTTGAACAAGAGCGCCAAAAAGCTCCTGCCCGCAGGACTTGAACCATTTTTTATTACGTAAATTTCAGATGATGTGAATGACAGTGATTGACTTTTCATTGGTGGGCGTTCTCTGCCCACTATTTGTCATTCATACACCAACACTTATCTACACATTTATACCCGCACAATGGGGTTATTAGCTCACTATGTGTCATGGAGCGAGATGTCAACTCGTACACAAACACTTTTCTACAAAAACCCCCAAAAATGGGGTTTTCCGACCACTATGTGTGTATTTCTCTATTGTCCTTTGTAGTAGGATTGAATAGGCAATTGAACATGCGCACAACAGCTTGAGACCTCACGACAGTGCTTTCTAAAACGAAATTTAAATGATTTTTTTAATTTTCTAGCAAAAAAATCCTCACTAAACTTCGCACAGATCTTAAAGCTATTCTTCAGCTAGCTATCCAATTTCAATTCGAATAGATCTGTATTATTCCAGTCATTGGAAAACAAAATTTAATATGATATTTTGAATAATTTTTGAAAAACTTGGCATTCTACAATTTGCTATCAAGTTTGAATTGGATCGGATTCGGTCTTTTTGAGTTATTGAGGAAAAAGGAAAATATTCATACGGGAATATCTCCGAAACCGCTGAGCCGATTAACGGAATCAACTGTCATAATCTGATGCAGAACCTACCCTGAAAATCGCAAGTCGCTATCTCTTTCCGTTCGTAAGTTATTGTGGTAACGATCACCCATGCAGATGCTGAACGTGCCCTACGCAGTGGCATTTCCAATATTTGCCGAAATCTCCAACAATGTAGAGCCGATCGTGTTGAAGCTTGGCTTTAGAATGAGGTTCTGAAGGCTCTCGGAACATTTCAGCGATATTGGACGAATAGTTTCCGAGATACAGGCTGTTTATTATTATTATTTTATTTTCCAGTTATACTATTGTCACCAAATTTCGCATGAGTCTTCGTCTCGGCATTCTACAACTAATTTCAATTCGATTGGATCTGAACTTTGGAGTTATCGGAAATACAAAATTTCAGATTGGTATAACACCGAAACTGTACGGCCGATTATACCCGTTAAGAAACTTGTACGTCGTATTCGGATTTGCAATCTACCCTGAAAATTTCATGTCGCAAACCCATTCCGTTCAAAAATTATCGTGCCGGCCGGTCGGACAGAATCAAATTTTATATCGGATTCTTCATCAGGAAGTCGGATTCAGTCGTTTGAGACCATTTTCGGCAAAAATTACAGACTCTTGCGCGAAATGATTACTCGATGTTTCCCAGAACATACGCGAGAAAAAAATAATAAGAATTTGATTGGTGTGTTAGTAACTGTACTCCAACTGATGTGAAGTTCTTATAAGCAATGAAATACGGAAAAAACATGCTTCATTTATTCAAAGCACTTTTTTTGCTACAACCTAACAGGAGAGAAAGAATTTTGCTTAAGGAATTTATGGAAATTGTTGATGCTGCCTTCATACCAAGCATAACATCAACATTATTGTTTGTTTGTAGTGGATTTCGACTTTGTCGCCATAGATCCTGTCAAAATAGCTAATACATATGTCTAGTAGAGAAGTTAATCGAAATAGATGGACTACCCAAATGACTAGGAATTCCGTGGAATTCCGTGGAATTTCTTGGAATTACTTGGAATTCCGTGGAATTCCATGGAATTACTTGGAATTCCGTGGAATTCCGTCGAATTATTTGGAATTCCGTGGAAGTACTTGGAATTCCATGGAATTATTTCACAAAGTGGAATTATGGTGTACACATTTTTATGGGTGGTTTGCCCCTCGAATAAAACAAATAACTATATTTCAATGATCATTACTAGTCATTTTGGAGAAAGGATATTAAAAAAAATGGTGTTTAATGATTCATCTGTCAGTCGACTCCTTATGCTGCAAATATAGCCGAAAATAGCAGAAAAAGCTCTTTTAGCTTCCACCCTCGTCAAAAAATAATCATGAACAACGAGCTAAATTAGACACTAAACAGGGACAGCAATGCAGTAGAGTCGGTGAGGCCTACTTAGGAGTATGGAGAATTTGAAGTTCCAGATGAATCAGCGTTAATTTCTCGTCTGATATAACAAAAATTACTACGACCGGATCCGGTAAAGGCTAAATGATGCCGGATTTCCGGATTTGCAATTCCTACACGGCAACAATCAGAATTGTCGATACTGTTCCACAACAAATCCCGGAAATGTTGCATGAGAATCTCTTTTAATGTGTTTTTTCACATTTGTGAATAATAAACGAATATTCATTGCACTCACATTTGGTGCAGCGTCATTTTGAAATGCGGCCATCCTTTCTGACGGACCCTGTACATAATTACAAAATCCTCATATGTGTGGTGATCCCCATCCAGCATGAAACAAATTCTCTCCTTCGTTCCCCGTAACATTACCGCCATTCCGTTGCATAATCTTTGACAAACAAGTTGATTCGTTGATGGCACGTGAACGTTGATGAATTAATTCAGTTAGTTCAGTCTTTTTATTCGGCATTAACCCAGAGGGTGGCCATTACTTTGCTGCAATTTTGACATTTTGCAATCGTTCTTGCGGAATTGAGCTTACGGCAACCACTCTGAAAAATTGGACGAAACTTTACTTTTAACATGGATTGGTGCTTTCATGATATACAACAATCTATTTAAACAGAGTCATGATGAAAGTCTAGTACTATATTTTATCTAGTATAGTGGTAAAAATGTGTCGATCAATCTCTTCCCTTAGTTTTGGCCAAGTACAGTGATTTGTCTATCGCTCCCTCCACTGTACAGGGTGGTTTCAAAGGTATGGCTTCACACGAGAGCTAGATTTTTCTCGTCTCGTCTCGTTCTCGTCTCGTAAAAGCGAGAACGAGATGAAGTTTTACATACGCATCGACTTTATTCAACACCCACAGAAAACAATTGAATATGAAGAGTTTCCACTATAATTACCAATATATTTTGTATGTATTATGCATCGATCGTTCTAGAAATACACGACTTTTTAGAAGATTATTAATTCGTTATGAACTTGCAATAATTGAGATTATTTTTCAAGAAAAAATAGAATTCACAACCATAAAAACGGATGCCATTATGAATTAAATACTTAACGGACAACTTTTATTGCCCCTAAATCCCAATGCTTTAAAAATTTCGTCTCTATCTGAACATCTGCAGAAATGTATTCTCTTGTGCTCCTTGTAGTGAAGATGTGAACAATTATTGTATACATCTGTGGAACTACTAAGGTACATGTCATCATGACATAAGTCGTAATTTGTCCGGCGCATTTTTTTTCATTCTTTTATACAATATAAAGTAAAATATATATCTATGGGAGATGATAGCCCTTCTTAAGGGCCCTGTAGCGGGCTTCGAACATCTGAAGTTCTGAATAATCATCGCTTGGACTTGGACCGGTCAGACCTGGTTTTGAGAGAGACCCTCCTGGCCTTACGAGCAACATTTTCATTTTTGAATTCAAATATTGAAGGGATTTCAGGAGTGAATATCTTCGAAAACTAGCGGATGCGATTCTTCTCCACGAGATCCCATTAGCCGACAGAGAAGTATTTTTGTTAGAGGAGACTTTTGAAAGGTTATGTATTATTTTTAATTTGTTCGTTTCCTCCTCTTGTCTTTTCATTTTTCAGGTTGAGTTTCGGGTACCTTGGAGAAACCTATCCGTTTTTTGTCGAGGGAATCCACATTGAAGAAATATATCCCCATCAATATTTTTAAATTTCAGCAAATTTTGTAAACAATAGTTACAAATCACCACACTCACGGGGAGAAAGGGTTTTTTGCTGAGGTTTTTCCCTAAGCTCTTGTATCATACGTCGAATTGTATGGTACCCCGTTACACCAACCTCTGCTAACACATATACAGCTCTCAGTCAAAAGAATATATATATACTACGTATAATAAAACTGGTAAAGAAATGAAGCCATTCAATGTTTCGAAAAGTGTTATGAGGAATACGCCAAGAACACCCTCAATGATCCACCCACTGGGAAGGTATTCTTTGAAAACTATACCAAATTGTTCAATTCTATTAAAAAATGTATAAACATTGATAGCCTATTTCATCATCATCAACATCAACAAAACTTTCGAAATATTGCAAAGCTGAGTATGAAGAATATTTGCTGTTAGAAAGAGCAAATAGGAATCAAAATATTTTACAGTGGTGGAGAGTGATGAAAAAGTTCTTCCTATACTTTACAAGATGGCCGATAATCTATTAATGGCTACATCCGTACCTGTTGAAAGATTATTTTCCACAGCAGGTATGATCATGGCAAAAACATGTACATCATTGAAAAAAAAAATTGGTTCAAGCACTGACGTGAAGTCAGAAGCTTTTGCGCGTATGTTCTATTAAGGGTGTCCAATACAGAAGAATGGACAATAGAACATACGCGCAAAAGCTTCTGACTTCACGTCAGTGCTTGAACCAATTTTTTTTTTCGTGATTTTTTTGAAATTTTCTAGGGGTACGGTTCTTAAAATTTTTTTTCTCGTCGTTTTTTTCAAATTTTCTAGGGGTACGGTTCTCACAAAATTTTAAACACGTCTTTATGTTGATTTTCTACTACTAGTTACCAAACTTCAATTCGATCGGATATTTATTTTTTGAGTTATCAAGGAAACAATATTCCAGATGGGTATAACTCGGAAACCGTTAGACCGATTATGCCCAAAATTGAACTCAACTCTCCCTTTCGGATACGCAACCTCCCCTGAAATTTGCAAGTCCCTATCTCCTTTCGTTCGAAAGTTATCGAGGCAACGGTCACCCATCTACTGAACTCACACAAGAATGCTCAAATCTCCAACAATATTTAACCGATCGTATTAAAACTTGAAAATTGTCAGTATAGTTAGGTTATGAAGGTTCTTGCAAAATTTCAGCAATTTCGAACGATTAGTTACTGATATATAGAATTTTTCTTTATTATTTTCAAAGATTTATTTAAAATTTTCTACAAATGCTATCCTCACCAAATTTTGCAAACGTTTCCGCATTGGCATTCTACAACTAATAACCATGTTTGAATTCAATCGGTTCAGTATTTTTCGAGTTAATGAGGAACAAAAACCTCAAAATTTCATAATATTTCAGATGGCTATAACTCTAAAACCGTTTGGCCGATTAGGCTCATAATCAAACTGAAATGTCGCGTTGTGGTGTACATCCTAACCTGAAAACTTGAGGCCGCTATCTCTCTCAGTTCTCAAGTTATCGTGACAACAAAAATATTTTTTAATAATTTTTTAATAATTTTGAAGCCATACGATTCGCACAAAATTTCACAAACGTGCTAAGGTTCATATTCTACAACTACTCACCAAGTTTCAATTCGATGGGATTCATATTGGTTGAAAACAAAATTATTACTCGGAAACCACTGGGCCGATTATGCCCATTAACGAACTTGTCCGTCGTATTGGGATGCGCCACCCACCCTGAAAATTTCAAGTCGCTAGCTCTTTTCGTTCTCAAGTTATCGTGGCAACGGCCGGACGGCCGGACGGCCGGACGGCCGGACGGACAGAATCAAATTTGACATCGAATTCTTCATTGGGGAGTCGAACTTAATCGTTTGAGACCATTTTCGTCAAAAAATTCGAAAGTTACAGACATTTGGGCAAAACTATAACGCGATGTTCCCCAGAACATACGCGCAAAAATGATGTGATGAAAGCGTGATTATGTTTGAATTCTTGGTCATTGAGTAATTTAAAAGTTGAAATTATCAGTGTTTAAAATTAAAAATAATATGTACATGTACAAATATTTTTGTATAAGAGCGTAATAAATATAGCTTTACAAAAGTATTCATTATTGCATACTATTTCGTTTATATATATTATAATATTTATTATCGTTGTTCAGAGTTATGTGAGACGAGACGAGACAACTGATAACGAGACGAGAACGAGACTTAAACGAGACTTAATTCTTTGGGAATTGACGAGAGCGAGACGAGATTTTTTATACTCTCGCCTACTCTCGTCTCGTGTGAAGCCCTGTTCAGAGGTAAGTTTTTTTTTGACGGAATAAATCATTTCACCAAAAACCAAATATATAAAATGATGAGTCAGCTACCCACCTTAGAATTCGAATGCGATTCGAACGAAATTCCGAATACTGCTCTGATTCTCTCTACACTTTCATAGTCAATATCAAGCAATGAGTAATCAGACAGATCAAATGAATCCCGTGTTCCACAACCTTCTTAAACAATGGCGACAATTTCTCAGAGACATACTACCATTATACATCGTGAGAGGAAAGAGAACAACACAAAGTTATAAAGTAGGAAAAATAACTTAAACCCATTTCGTTTCGAAATCATAGTACCTGTGGTCGCTGAATCGAATCATGAAATATTCATTCTGTAGTTTAAACACTTCCGCTAAAATTTTACTGAATAAGTATCAACATATTATCTTGCACAGAGAATATACCACATTCAGTAATGCATATTTGATCTCAATAATATACAATATACAATACAATTGGATGCGTGCATGATGCATTAATGAATTATTAACCATTCTGCCATTTCGAAACTGATTTTAATTACAATATAGTGTCAAATATTCGAAATATTCAAATATTACGTTGTACTGTGAGTTCACTTCAATACTCTTTATCCAGAACATAAAAAAACCTCAACAAAAATATCATTTGAATTTCAGATTGTAGATTTTTAGTTAGCAATTCAAATTTTAAATCGTTTCAAAGCGAGTTCTCATGTTCGTCAGAACGACGAAACAGTGCAAATGTTAGTCAATGAGTTTTCGTGTTCACTCCACTATTCCTTCAACATTTCTAATAAACTTTTAAATAACAGAGGAACACCTACATGTGTCTGACTGATTCAGAAATCCGTTTCGTATAGAAGACTTAAGATCTAGTAATCCGTACGATCCAGTCTATTAAATTTAAAGTCATTTCGGTTCATTATTTTCTGACATATCAATCATCGGCATCATCGCAACAAAAAAATAATTTTTGCTCCCCCTGAAATTTTCATAGTGGACCATTTGAACTACGTTCGAATAATGCTGCAAGTTTTACAAGAAGTACTATTATTTTCATTTCAAAATGAGCTGATCAACTCTTTTTGTGTCGATATGTCTAATAACGGATTTGTAATAACCATAAATTCAACTTGAAGATGGTGTTATAAATGAGTGAAATATATTCATCATCATATGAACGAGCGCTAAAGCTTCTGATATTAAATAAGTGCTTTAACACATTGTTATAAATTGGTACTTATCATTTTCGTGAACCTCTACTATCATAGATAGTAGTTTTTGTAATAAAAATTGTTTATTAGATGAAGAAATAAATCACAAATTTTCACATGTTTTTTAAATATAAGAAATTAATGTCTCGAGAATAATCGACCCAAATGGCATTAAATGTGCATTACTGAATTCAGAATTTTATGAGGAGCTTGTAGTTCAAAAAAAGAGGAGGAAAAATGGTAGAAAAATAAGAATTACGGTAAAATATTCCATAAAAATTAAATTACTTCGACCTATCAAACCATTTTTCTATATTACGAAAGTATGGGTGGGACACCCGGTGTACTGGGATATATATAATACATTGTGGATCCACAAAATCATATAGTGAGCATCAAAAGTATGGAATAATGGATTTGTTTTCTTCCCTTTAAGGAATATCGAAAAATGGTTTTATAGGTAAAAGTAATTAATTTTTTATAGAAAATGTTCCTGTAATTTTTATTATCCTTCCATTTTCCTTTACATTTTTTTAAATTGCTAGCTCCCATTTTTTTTTTCGTGACATGCATAGATCATAAAATTTCGAATTTGAATGCACATCTAACCCCATTTGGGTCGATCATTCTCGAGATTTTATATTAAAAAAACATGTGCAAATTTTTGAATTATTTCTTCATCCAGTAAACACTTTTTATTACAAAAAAAATGGGAAAGCCCTGTAGACAGGAGCTTCGGCCCTCTTGTTCAAACTTTGACAAATCATATCTTCGAAAGTATTCGTAAGACTAGGGAATTATATCAATGGATTCTCATGATAGAACTTCATCATAACAGAAAATAAATCCAAACATCATAAATGAATTTATACTCAACAAGAGTGCCAAAAATTACTAATCCAAAACCAACAGACCAATTCTTTCTAACATCGAACTTATCCGAGATATTCATTCCTAAAATCTATGATGAACGAGATATTCATTTCTCAAATCCACTCTGAAAATTATATTATATCAATTCAAACTTATCTAATATTCCAGTTTTGTTTTTACTGGAGATATTCTGAACTCAATATTATTAACTCACAATCACCATTCCCATCATCATATGGATTAACCATGGGCATTAGAATATCACCCAAAAAGTATGATATCATAATATAATCCTCATAATTCTACGATACCTGGAATGAATTTGACATGTCATGTCTCTACTGTCTCTTAAAGGAACATTAGTTGACATGTATGAACACAGATCATTTAATAATTCATAGATAGAATAATTATAGCATTCTTTGAAAACATAAAAGTACGATTTATTATTGAAATTTCGAAAAATCATATCTCCGGAAGTATTAGAGTTAAAAATGATATCATCAGGCCGATTTCGCCCAATAACCAACTCAATTCCGTTCGAGAGTTATCGTGCCTACGGCCGGCCGGACAGAATCACGGATTCTTGATTAGTGAGTCGAACGAAACCGTTTAAGAACATTTTCATCAGGAAATTCGAAAATTACAGATTTTTGGGCAAATTGATAAGCACTCTGACCCGAGGAACTAGAGCGCCAAAAATACTATCAATGATGATAGAAGTTCACGAAGATGGTAAGTAACAATTTGAAAAAATGTTTAAGAGCATTTACGTAATATCAGATATTCGATTCCTTCCCAAGAATATTCTAACGAGCGGTATAGTTTATAAATTCGAATATAGAAAAATCGTTCGCTGGAACAACTAATAGCAGTCAAGGCACCGTCCGAGTAGAACAACAGCCCTCGGGACCGCTAGTGAGTTTATAATTTTTTTCCTTCAGGGTTACTACGGAACGTTTAGCATGGCAAATTGAGTGGCAACGTTTAATTGGTGTAATTGATATGGCAGATTGAGTGACAAAATTTAATTTGTCTGGTCGCTTGTTTCCAACGACTGTTGATACTTTCTAAAAATAAATCAAAATGGAGTTATTTCGGAAGATCTCACCCTTTGCTCATTTCACATCATAGCTTGAATGTGAGTTGCTAAATATGCAGAACATACCTTTTTATGCATTAATATAACGAGAATGCTCAGTATAAAGTGAAACGGAGATAACTAAGTACGAGAGACTTGACGTGAATTAAAAAAACGAGAAATAAAACGAGCCATCTAGTGCAACCTACATTTATATGGAGTGAAAGAGAACACGAGTATTTTTGGTGTGATAATGATAATATGTAGGGCTTTTTGCTAACATTTTCCCTGCGAATCATCATATTATTCTTGAATATGCACGAAAATTCCTGAAATCATATCCTTGGTTTTATGTTGATGAAAAAAAATAAAAAAAATGAATATATGCAGGATATGGCATAGAATTGAAAATCTTCTTCGCTTATTCTGATAATTTTGGTCCAGATTGGCGGAATAAAGACGAGTTGAATTCACCCGAACTTTGTTAAAAATTTGTAAAAAGCACTGACGTGATGTCAGGAGCATTTGCGCGTTTGTTCCATTGGATATTCACAAAGTCGATTGTACTCTTTTTCCAACTGATTATATTAGGACCTATAAACTGAGTTGAAACCATACAAAACTAGCGTTGTTTTCAATCTTTGTTTAATTATTTCTATTTCAAGACTTTTTGATATTTTAGACTTTTTATTTCTGTGCATTGTGGTAATTGGAAAATATTCGTGGAAAAGATTTATGATTTGATTAATTAAAACCTGCCACTGAACATTAACATCAGATTCTCCAGTACTGAAAACATTTTCCAAATTTTTTTGTTCTAGTTTACAAATGAAATATTCCTTTTTATCAGCATTGAAAAATTTTCTCCTAACAAGTTAATTTTTCTCTCTTTTTCCCAGGTAAAAACAGACGATCTGGGCTCTGTGGTGCGAAATTCAAGGACCTTAGATGATGAGATATTACTATGATTTGTGAATATATTATCTAAACAACTCTTTAGAAATGGACATTGGTTCTCGTATATTCAGAAATTTGTGATTCAATAATGTAAACAACCTCGTTTCGACACTGTTGTCATCTGTTATTTCAATATTAAAATCACCTACCAAAAATAAGTCCTTATTATCATTTTTGGCGCTCTTGTTCATCGGAACAGAGTGCTTATCAATTTGCCCAAATGTCTGTAATTTTCGAATTTTTGGCTGAAAATGGTCTTACACGATTTGTTTCGACTAACTGATCAAGAATCCTTGGTCAAAATCAATTCTGTACGGCCGTTAACACGATAACTCTCGAACGGAATGAGCTAGACAGTTGAAATTTTCAGAGTAGGTTTGGGATAAATTCGTTATTGGGCACAATCGGACAGGTGGTTTCGGAGTAACAAAAAAAAATACATCACAAATTTAAAATTTATTTTTTCAAGATGCAGTTTTATCATAAGAATCCATTGACATCATTCTCAACTCTAACAAACTAATACTTTCGGAGATATAATTTTTCAAAATGTCAATAATTATTCTCAATAATTCAATATGATTTCATATAACACTCTAATTATAATTTGCTGATGTATGTATATCCAACAGGGATAATTCATAGACCTACGTTTTGAATTTAATTACGAAAATTCTTGAAAACTGACGCACATAATGCAAATTGAAAAAGTGGGAAAGCCCTGTGGACAGGAGCTTTGGTGGTCTTGTTCAAACTTTGACAAATAACTCCGAAAGTATTGGTTTTTCAGATTTTGAATGATATAAATGGATTCTTGTTTAATTTATTATATTTTATGATGCAGTTCTATCACAAGAATCCATTGATATAATTCCCAACTCTGAGAAACCACTTTTGAGATATGATTTCTCAACGTATGAACAAGAGCACCACAGCTCCTGTCCGCAGGGCTTTTCCACTTCTTTTCCGAAAAAATTAACTCAAGTTTGTCAAAAAAGAATTCGACATTTCCGCTAGGTAGCCTAAAGATTGTGATAACTATAATCTTCGACTTTTGCACTACACATTCCAATGCACAACATTCAGATTCACCTGCCACTGACAAGACACTAATATGTTTGAACTCTTTTACCACAGCACTTTCACGAACATTACTTGCCGAGTCACCATACCCATATTCATAACAAAAGCTGGCTCGAAGCTCTGCAATCTCAGTTGTCATGCTTCATCTTCAGATATCCAGTAATCTGTTATGCATAATCAGACCTATTCTGTTTGTGTATTGCTATAAACATTGCTATTCCAGTCATATTGCTATCCTCCTCATTTTTAACAATATAACTATGGTATTACGTATTCTGTTCGGACTGTTATAGCAATGTTGTTTATCAATTTTCTTCCAGCAATATTGCTATCAAGTAGGTCAAAATTCATTGATTTTAGAGCTGACAACACTGTATTTCATGACTTTTATGTGAATTAGAAGAAGAATTTAACCTTAATTGATAAACATTTCTTCCGTTTTTCGGAGGTTATTCGTAATTGCTAACCAAATATATAAAATGTTACGAAAGCGGAAAACGAACTTTTTCATTCATGAGACTAACAAGATGGAGTATTTGATCAATTTTCAGGAAACACATTGAATATTGGTAACCGCTACCATGACCGAAAAATTGAAGACTAGCAAACACCTAAACAAATATTATATTTCAATTTTTCTTTTCTTCAGTCTGACTTCGAATGCAAAAGTTAAACGGAACAGTATGTCTCCTAGTTTTCTCCCGAACAAATTCCCTCAGTTCTTCAATTGAATCAAAAGAAGTCATCTTCGTATTAAGGCTGAATCAATAGTTTATTTAATTCTTTTCATCTAATCAGTCAGTCTTCGAATGCATATCTAACTTAAAAGAAGCAGTAAATCTCATAATTTGCTCATGAACAAATAAATATATGAATAAAATACCCTTGGCTCTTCAATGAAATCAAAGGTAGTCATCTTATTAATAAGGCTGAATTAATAGTTTATTTAATTTTTTTCATCCAGTCGGTCAGTCTTCGAATGCATATCTCTAACTTAATATAAACAGTATCTATCCTAGTTTGCTCATGAAATGATAAATATATGAATAAAATTCTCTCAGCCTCTTATTATTGAGGTTGAATAGTTTATGAACTTTTCTGTTCACAAATAGAAGGGATTGTTAGTGTCAGACCTAAGTCTTAGCAATTCCCTTGAAATTAAGTATTTTCAAGTACCTTTAATGAATATATACGATTATTTGGGTATACCTATATTTATCAAAGTACATACCTATTTTCAATATTTTCGATTTCTTGGAAGAAAAAAGTGGTTCTTAGCCATATTCCAATTCTTGTTATGCACTTAGCAAGTACTATTTTGAGGTTGCTGAGATAGCAATGTGGATAATAATATGTTTGTAAAAATGACAGATCATATCGCTCAAAATCGATGATCAGAATAGCAATATTTCGGATCTTCCTGTGGTAGCAATATCTTTTTCTTAGCAATATTGTTATGCGCGAACAGAATAGGTCTGAATATAGCACATTCAGGATGTTCTGTTAGTAATTTCTCCACCTCATTGACACTTTTTACCATCGATTCTACATTTTGATGAATTACACTTATTGTATGTTTCTGTGGACTGTCGTATTCGGATGCGAAACCTACCCTGGAAATTTGAAGTCAGTATCTGTTTCTGTTCGAAAGTTATCGTGGCAACGACCAGCCGGACATAATCGAATTTAACCTCGAATTCGAAAATTACAGTCATTTGGACAAAATGATATCACTTTGTTCCCTAGAACATGCGAGCAAAAAGCAGATTCAATCATTGCAATACGTGCTTCGTTGTACGTAGGGCCTAAACAATAATCTCTTTGCCTGAATCTCGAACTTGCGGCATCAGATATTGAATTTCGTGACAAAAACTAAGGAGCTGAAGCAGCAGGGGTTGCGTCTTTGCGCTATTATCCTATCAGAAACATTGTTCTAAACAATGAATATAAGATAAATCATATAGGTTGAGATCGATTAGGAAACATGGCACCAGAGCAAGTACGAGCTGTCAGATAAAGGAAAGCCAACAATCATTCCACATTAAACAATGCAGCCACCAGACCATAAAGCATGTAGCTTCATGGTACAAAGAAAATAGAATCGTAGAAAACCTGGTCGTTTACACGAAAGAAGACGATTATTGTCAGAAATTCATTCGGTAAATTCAGAGTGAACAAACGAATTTCATTTAGAGGGAAGAAACATTTGCGTACTGAACACGAATTAACTACGCACCCCACTGATTACGTGATACGATCGACGTAACGTGGACTCATTAATCATTAATAATACTTAAAGAAATCTTGTGTTAAGGACCGACCACCGAAGCAGACCAAGGAAACTTTTTTTGAAGAAGGCTTTTTGTTTTAGATTTTTACCGTTTACGTTCGTGAAAAGGGGTTGAAAACGGAGGTACTCTCGGAGAGAGAAAGGGCGGTTCTATGCGGGATGTTCTTCTCTATTGGCCGAAAAAATGGCTTCTATTTAAAAAAATCATGGGATCGTAAAAAGCTGAAAAATGTGGCCGAGCCACTGAAGTTAGGGAAGATATTTGAATAGCAATGAAAATACGAAAGAAGGAACGACTTTATAACGGCTTTTTTTTCGAAAAAATCCGGTTTCTTAAAAAAAAAAATATATCTGAAAGAATTGGTTTCTCAGAGTTGAGAATTATATCAATGTATTCTTATAATAGAACTGCATCATAAAGGAAATTCAATTCAACTAATAGTTTATTTCTCGAGATTAAATGAGCAATCTGAGAATGAGAACTGCACCATGGAAGAAATCAAATTAAAAAAGCTGAAATGAATTTGACTCTCTCTTATAGAACAGGATGACATGTACGATTCATTATTGAAATTTCGAAAAATCATGTCTCCGAAAGTATTAGCTTGTTGGTTGTTGTTATTACTTTTAAGCTCAGTCAGTATTACGCTATCTGTAAAAATGAAATTTGAGACATATTATTTTAAATTGTAATTGATATGTGAACGGAAATGTAATTAAAGATTATATGTCGTGGGATTCGTTAGCTGCAGTGTTGAAGTGAGTATTTATCATAGCCGCAATATTATACTCACCACAAATCACACGAAAAATACAGGTTTTTCTGCCAAATGAGCCAAGTGTAAGCACCAATTCACGACCGGACATGACACTAGAATTGATCAGCTAAGGATACCAAGAAATGGGAATCAGTATTGAAAAAAAAAATATATTTTTTATGTCTGAAATTTTCGAATTGTTTGCCAGGAATGGTCTCAAACGACTAGGTTCAACTCACCGATGAAGAATTCGTGGTCAAATTTGATTCTGTCCGACCGGGCGTTGGCACGATAACTTGAGAACGAAAGAAGATAGCGACTTGAAATTTTCAGAGTAAGGCGGCACATCCGCATACGACGGAAAATTTCGTTAATGGGCATAATTAGACCCACGGTTTCCAAGTAATATTTTTGTCATCAACCAATACAGATCCGATCGAATTGAAACTTGGTAGCTAGTTGTAGAATATTAATAATACAAAGACGTTCGTGAAATTTTGTGAGAATAGTGTCACTAGAAAATTTTTCGTATTTCAATTCCAATAGAATACATATGTCGGCAAATTCTGTGATCATGGATGATTCACTCGTTTCTGAAGTTTGTCACTAAAATGGTATAAAATGTATTCATATATTATAAAAGCTGAGAAAACGGTATATATCGATGCTACATTCGATTAAGAGTGTCCAATAGAAAAAACGCGCAGAAGCTCCTGACTTGACATCAGTACTTGAACAAATGTTTTAGCATAACTATTTGTTCAGCACAAAGTGAAATTCTCTTATAATTTTTGCAACTAGGCACGTTTGAGCATTAGATCTGGTAAATCTGACAGATCCAGGCAGACACGCCCGCAAATATAATAATAGCAGGATTTTTACTTGACGTCACCTACATCAAAATGACAGTGGGTGGCCTTTCATCCTAATGTTCGATTTTTTAGAATCACTGCAACATTTCCAACGGAAGAAACAACATTCGTCAAATTGAAATCCCTGTTGAATCCCGAAATGAGAGCTGCTCGAATTCCCCATACTTTGTTCGATTGTTTTTTCACTATGAACTTCTATAAAAGCAGGAAATGAAAAGCTGAATGTAAATGTGAATTGACGTTAGCGTGTACTGCATTATTCAGTAGGAATGAAGATGATTGGGATGAAATTGAATTATATTCCCTCCCGTAGCATTAGTAGGACTATGCCGTTCAACCCGAAATGAAGTTCGAGCAAGAAAACAATTTCTGGAGTCTCCGTAAAAAACTTCCATACGATTATATATTTATGATATCTAAGTACATATCAAAACATTTTCAGAGAAAACTAGAATACCTTTTATTAAATCGGAGGTGGTTGTTTGGCCTAAAGCGAGCCTTTCAACATTTCGACCAATCAGTTATTTAACGTATTACCATACGCATTTCCCTGGAAGACCCTGATGTCAGGTCACGCCTCCCAGTAGAGTTGCTCTACCTTGCACTAACGCCTTGCAATGGCAAAGTATTCATTTTCCCTTGACAACATGTTGAGCAGACATCCAAACCAGAACTGGTAAGTTTTTGCAGTTTGCCATACGGTATCCTACTAGCATCAAGTGGCCTCCAGGTGTCTCAATACTGCGATATAAATTATTGCTCCTTTAAACCACCTGAAGAACATCTTTCCTCATTTCATAAACCTACACATCTTTCACCTCCAGAAGTTCATTCTGGAGCAGTAGGTATCCCTGAAAGCAACCATTTTGTTGAATTGGTACCATGTATTCCTATGCCAGTTCCTTCATCTCTGAGTTATCATCTGATGATCTGAATGTGTGTACCAGATTAGATTTTTTTGCAGTTGAGTCGCCTATGCTTTCATAGTGGTCGTTAATGGCCACTTCAGTGGCACCAACATACTCAATCAGCATGGAATCTCATGGACATGGGATCAATTCCTCTCTCATATCAAAAGCTTAAAGTGTCCCCTTCTTGAATTTCTGTCATCTATCTGCAGCACTTCCATTTAACCGTTTTTTACCTGTAGACTCTCCGTTGCTGCCGTGGGAGGAGTAAGTATATCCGATAATGCCTATACAAGGAAGCCTCTTAACCTACTTCAGCTTCTGCTGGCTTATTTTTCCTCTAGTTTTGTCCTATCGAAATGGAGATATAGCTGATATTATATTGAGGTGGCTATCAGTATTATATTGAGGTGGATCACGATGGAATACTTTTTGATGGTTAAAATTAAATAATATTTCGCCGTCTGGCTTTTAGGTAATATAACCCCACAGTGGGATAGCCTATTGAGTGTATTACCTACGAAATATGTAATTAAAAACCATTATGGGCATACACAAACCATCCATAACCACACATGGCAGGTCTCGAACCTGTGATCTTCAGCACGGAAGACATACATATACATACGAAATAGAGAGTGAGATAATTCATTGCTGGAAGTTCGTTTACAGGATGAAGGTCTGGGAATTGATCAAAGGAGTGTTTTTTTGATCAATTCCCAGACCTTAGTCCTGTAAACGAACTTCCATCATTGAAAGCAAAGGTCTCAATCCAACAATTATTTCATAATTCATTGCATTTGGTTGATTTTTTATTTAGGACTATATTTTCGGGAGAATTCAAACAGAATGGATAGTTTTCTTCAGCCGGATGCTAAAATGGATTCATAATGACGGAACAAATTGTGTGTATAATATACCTTTGTATTTGTAGTAAATCGTAAATACGAATACAGGAGAAACATCGAGACCCCTAAAAGTAAGAAAGTCGGAACATAAGAACAACTTGAGGAATAGATATATTCTATTTTAAGTTCACTGTGGATTTATTATGAACACTATAAAAGTAACTAAACTCTGGTCCACTACAGTTTCTTGTCGTCTGACATATGTTCCGGAAACAAAGTTTCCATCCACAAAGACGAAGCGTTACTGTAACAGTAACAGTAACTGTTACAGTAGCGCTTCGTCTTTGAAGATGGAAACTTTGTTTCCGAAACATATGTCAGACGACAAAAAACTGTAGCGGACGAGAGTGTAGTCACTTTTATAGTGTTGAGGAATAGAGATATACAAAAATCAAGAATAGGAGAACATATATGTACAATCCATGGAGATCACATGATGGATTGTAGTAATACAAAGATTCTGATGACCGAATCTGATTACGTCAAATGGAAACTTATGGAGTCAACTTGTATTTTGTTGAACAGAGAATGTAATTTTGCAAACTCCTCAACTGGAGTTGACCATATTTGGCTGTATTTATTGAAAAAGGAGTTGGAACTTGGAAATTTCTATGCTAAGTAAAACTATGTACTATGATTTTCAAATACTATCAATGTGACAATTCGCGAACTTCAGAATCAACAAAAAATCATTCCGAAGATTTTCATTTAGTGTCTGACCAAGGAGTCTGATTCAGACTCCGAAACTTAACGAAATAGTTGTTTTATCGTTGATGTTGTTTCGATATTGTTTGTTATGCAAAATTGTTCGATTTATTGCTCCTGATACAATTATCTTGTGTTTCTTATGCAGAAGCAATTCACAAACTGATGAATTATTATTTAATAGATATTTTTCAGAGTTCAAGAGAGGAAATCTAGAAAGAAACCATTTAATAAATTGAGTAGCTCGAGGAAATATCGACTCATCACTGGATACCCTAGGATCACCGGTTTTCTTGGAGTGGTAGGATGGTAATATTGAGATCCTCTTTATCGAAAATCCTCAGCTTTCACGACTAGTGTGCCGTTTCATCAGAGGTTTACAAAAGTATTACCATATTTCATTATTTGTTCTTATTGTGCCTATAAAGATCATCTCAAGATTATCAGCCTACTGACTCCAAACAAACCGATATTTTCAGGGTACAAAATGATTAGGTTTGTAGTGAGGAATGAGGAGGGATTCGAGGAAGGGGAAGTAATATAACTTCATATTGGCACGTCACTATCAGTAAATAGAAATGCAAATGTGCCGAAGAACAAGAGAATGATACCTCGCCCTATGATCTTATTGTATATCAAGTCCGGCAGAGCCTGAGGGGTTCGGAGAATTTGAGAACAGATCGATGACCTCCCGCTTTTTGCCGTTTCTAGAGAGAATAATAGAATGCTCAGGCACTATTATTCATCGCCAGTTAGAACAGTGCAAGAAAACCGTTTCCAAATAGTCTCTTATGTACGGCATATCGCACAGTATGAAGTGCGTCCACCGTGACGTCTACAACGTAGACAATAGATTCAATGGTTTCGTACATTTATGACACATCCAAGGAGCAATCTAATTCTATAACAGGTCCCCAACCCGGCAGTCCATGATAAATTCGATCAAAATCATTATACACCTCACAAAGGAACGCATTTACCAGAGAAAAGTTATTTCGCCTTGAATGGAATCCCATGTGTTTCCCTCTTGGCCTTTTGTCAGGCCCCACTACGGGCTCTTTTTCAAACCTCGATATCTCACTTGAACGGGTCAAACACACCTTTTCCATGGTAATTCATCAATCATTCAATAAACTCCTAATTTCTGCCGAATTGATCCCGAAAACTTTCGCTTCATTTTGTTTAGATGCGGTTTTTCCATTTCGACTGGACCGGATAATCTGAATTTCCCTCGAATGAGAAAACAACGTAACTTTTTCGGACTTTCAGATAGGGGACTGACTAACGCGAGTCTAATGTTTATCAAAGCATCTCAGCGGGACATGTTTGTTTTACTTAATGCTTCGATAAATATGTTAGGTTCGTTCTACTTCATCTGAATTACTAACAATTTAATTCAACAAGGAGATTATGAGTAATGACTCCTCATACTGTTTTGTAATATTTATCAATTACCATAAAAAACTACAGAGCAAAGGATTTTTTCAATTCGTCAAATCGCATTGTATAATGAATGTAACGTCCAACTCAAACGTATGAGTCGTATTCCTCTCTTCCTTGATTTGTTATTATTTTTCTTTTTAGAAATACTCTAGGAAGGTCCAAATTTAACAAAATAGGAGATGTTAGAGGTGTTTTACTTGATGTAAATCTATATGAAATGAAATAAAACATATTATGTTCCTTCATACTATTCAGAAATAAGTGAGGAGTAGATATGAGATTTACTTAAATAATCGTCTATTCCGTGAGTACTATTATATTTCAGATAACAACGAAAGTTATGAATTCAAAATTAATCATTTTACGGAATATTCGCCGTGTAACAGTAGCGAAATGGCGAAATACACACAACCAAACCATATGGAATCACCCAGTATTAATATGAAATATTCGTTTATGTTTTTTTGGCGCTCTTATTCCTTGGAACAGAGTGCTTATCAATTTGCCCACATGTCTGTAATTTTCGAATTCTTGGATGAAAATGGTCTTAAACGAAATGCTCCAACTCACTGTCTGGCCGTCCGGCCGGTCCAGACTGCCCACTGTTAACACGATAACACTCGAAAACGGAATGAGCTAGACAGTTGAAATTTTCAGAGTAGGTTTGGGAGTTAAATATCTCGGTTGAGTTCGTAATTGGGCAAAATCATCCTGATAGTTACAGAGTAACGAAAAAAATTTTTTTACATGACAAATTTCAAATTCAATTTTTTTTCTAAAAGCAGTTTCATCATGAAAATCCATTGATTTCAATAATAAATCATAATCATTCTATGATTTCACAGAATACTGTAATCGAAAATTAACGTCTGTATTTGTATCTATGAATTTCATGATCTGTGTTCATACTTGTGACGTTACCCATGATATAAAATACGTCCTGTGCTAGAAAACAAAGTATGATCAATGCTGAATTACCAATGAAACAACCTCAGCAATCGTAGAATTATGAGGATTATAGAATATTGTAATTTCTGGGTGATAATATACTGCCCTTGGATAACCTATATGAATATAATTTTCAGAGTAGATTTAAGGAATGAATATCTCGGATAAGTTCGTTATTGGGTATAATCGGTCTGGTGGTTTCGGATTAATAATTTTTGGCACTCTTGTTTTTTTTTAATGACACTTTCTTGAATTAAATTTCTTTTATGACACAGTTCTATCATAAGAATCCATTGATATCATTCCCAACTCTTACCAATACTTTCGGAGATATGACTTCTCAAAGTTTGTACAATAGCGCTAAAGCTCCTGTCATCTGGGCTTTTCCACATTTTTTCTTACCGGCGATGAAAAAGTACATGTGTTTACTAACAAGAACAGGTAGGTAGATAAACAAATAGCCTGATAAGATTTGTCCTGGAAATTTCGATTTTACAGTATCGCCTCGTCGAAGTGAGTTTACAATTTATTTCTTATCGCAAATATAGAAAAAATGCCGTGTGTTTGGTTATCGGAAGTCCAAAGTGGAAGAACTATTGCTCTGGCAGAACAAGGCATGCTAGAAAAGGTAGATTGCAAGAACAGTGGGGGCTACAAAAGGGGTTGCCCCAAAAACCTATTCAAGGTAGTAGTAAAGTAACTACATGAGGGCAGGATCGCTTTGTAGCTCAAATAACAAGAAGAAATCCCACAACATCTAATGTAGAGCTTCAAAGGCAACTTTTGCAAGCTACAGGTGTGTGAGTGTTTTCTGTCGAAACTATGACAAGAAGACTTTGCGCTCGGGAGTTATTTAGTAGAAGATATTTAAGGGTTCCAGAACTTTCAAGACAAAATGAAACTGACTGTTTAAATTTGTGTTTGGGGCATAAAAATTGGACTATTGAAGATTGGAAAAATGTCTTATTTTCGGATGAAACCAGAATCAGCCCACGATTTGATAACCGTACAATTCATTTTAAGACGTAGCGGGAGAACAGCTAGACGTTCTGCCGAAACGATCCCGAAATACAAAGGAGGTACAGTAATGTGTTGGGGTAGAATTATGATTAGAGAAAGAAATCCTTTACTTCCTTCCATTCGGCAAACCCTAACAGGTCAAATGTATGTTAATTTAGTATTGCAACCTGCAGTCATGCTCTGGAGATTTTTTTCATTTATGCAAGATAATGCACCTCCACATACTAGCAGAGTTTCAACATTTTTAGAAAGGAAAGGTGTTCCAGTTTTTGAGACCGGATCCGAATCCTATATAGCACTGATCGGATAAGATCAAAAGAAAGATTAGAGCAACTTACACAAGCGGTTTTAGAGGAATAGGAAAATGTTGCCCTAGAAGAAACTAACAACTTGATACAACTTGCCTAGTCGAATTCGTGCTTGTACCGATGCTAGAGGTGGCAATACCCATTATTGATATAATATTCAAATATAAATTTCCTGTGAAATTGTCATTTTCAGAGAAAATTACTTCGATAGAAATCTACACGTTTTGTTATTTGTTGCATCATTAAGAGAATTGTAATAATCGAAATCATACCACCGTAATTTTCATCAAGTTTATGGACTGAGTATCTGAGTATCGAATTCGTTATACAAGGAAATCAGAATTTTGTACTGTCGACGTTGTCTCATTTCGTAAATCCGAAAAACATCGGCCTCTCTCGATATTAAGAGAGATGAAAAAGAGCGAAATATTATAGACGAACAATTTTATCAGAGTTTGCCACTCAAGCGAGAAAATTCCAAGATCAGGTAACCATAAAATATCTCACATTTTCAGTATGGATGCAAAATCCCATATCCTGTTGATTGAACTATAAACTGGCCACTTCAGCAATGGGATCAAACTTCTGCTCTTTTTGCATTCTGTGCACACGTACCTTTCAGCTCTGGTGAAATTCAATGATATTTAGCATCGAGTTCCGTTCTCAAAAGTCATCAAACTCCGCAAGTTATGCCATTACCAAATATGAGATGGATAAAACGAGGGTAACCAGACTCTAGGGCCATCGCGGTGCGTTTTTCGATCACTCGAAAAAGTGGCAAAGTGGCAGGGTGGGTCAAGATTTTCAATAAAGTTCCTTCTTCCAACTCACTCGATAGGTCGCATTGATTCAATTTCATAAGAATTGAAAAAGTTTGTTATAAACTTTATTTCATTTTACAAATCCCGTTCTCGTTTGAGACTTTGTATATATACTCGGGGGTAATTTTAGGTCGGAAAACTTGCAGAAAACCAGCACTGGAGTCGAACTTCCGATTTGGTCATCGTTAAAAACTCGCTTGTTGTTGTTTTTCATCATGTTCTCAATATGTTAAGAGCAGTAGAACATGTTCAATCCTCAACGCAATTTACGTTTGAAGAAACTTCATCTTCAAAATTCAATAGAAAAATACTCAAAATGCACTGCCATGAAGTCAGAAGCTTTTGCGCGCCTATTCTTTTGTCTACTCCCGCCTTATACACACTCACGATATACTGGATGAACCTACAAGCCGTATTTTTTCATTGCTAATTGGTTACTCACTAAATAAAATTGGTTCAAGCCCCGTGGACAGGAGCTTTCTGGCGCTCTTGTTCAGACAGACAAATTATATATCCGAAAGTATTGGTTTCTCAGAGTTGAGATTTATATCAATGTATTCTTATCATAGAACTGCATCATAAAGGAGATTCAATTCAAATAATAGTTTATTTATCAAGATTAAATGAGCAATCTGAGAATGAGAACTGCACCATGGAAGAAATCAAATTAAAATAGCTGAAATGAATTCGACTCTCTCTTATAGAACAGGATGACATGTACGATTATGAACACAGATCATATAATAAATCATAGATAGAATAATAATAGCATTCTGTGATAACATAGAAGTACGATTAATTATTGAAATTTCGAAAAATCATATCTCCGAAAGTATTAGCTTGTTGGAGTTGAAAATGATATCAATGGATTTTTATGGTGGAACTGCATTTTAACGAGAGATATTGTAGAAACAGAATTTAAATAAAAAAAATTTTTTTTGACACTTTACGTTAACCCGATCAATACAAAAGTTCACAGGCGTCTAAAGGTCATGATTCTACAATTTGATGCTAAATTTGAGATAGATCGAGTGATCGGTTTCGGAAATATTCATAAAAAACGTTTTTACTAAAAACGGCCATAACTCCGAAACCGCTTGATGGATTTCGCCCGTTAACGAACTCTTACGAGATATTTAAGGCTGGTTTATGCTGGTATGCTGGTAACTTTAACTTATTCCCTAACTTAAAAATTGAAACATAGATTTCTAACGCTATGGTTGATACTGAGACTGAATAATCCGTTTACATATTATTAATAATAATAATTAATAAGTTAACGGATTATTTAGTCTGATTATAAACCATAACACTAAAAATAAATGTCTATATATATTATATATATATGATTAAGTTAAAGTTACCAGCCAGCATAAACCAGCCTTTACGCTTCAAACGTATGCTGCAAATTTCAATCCTCTAACTCCTTTCGTTCGAGAGCTATCGTGTTAACGGACGGACGGCCGGACAGAATCGATTTCGACCACGGATTCTTGTTCAGTGAGTCGAACCAAATCGTTTGAGACCATTTTGAGCCAAAAATTCGAAAATTACAGACATTTGGGCAAATTGATAAGCACTCTGTTCCGAGGAACAAGAGCACCAAAAACATCTCGCACTTTCCTTGAAGTAGGTCTTCATCCTGTCCTTACATCATCCCGAAACAGAATATATGAGCTGCAAGTGGCCTTCACAGTTTATGGGACCTGATGACTCGAAGTGATCTGCCTTCTGCATTCTGTGTGCTAAATCCTCGGCCTGGGATTTGCAGGCCGCAATAATCTTCTATTCCGTCACGTAGTTCGCTCTCATTCCACCTAGGCATCCTATGATTAGTACGACCATCCTAACTTTATGCCTTGTATACAGGATCCCCAGTTCGAACATTAAATCCTTTTTTTTCCCTCTTCTGTTCTTCTTTCATCACCAGATCATTTTCTGCGGGGGAGGAAAATTCGACGACAAACAATCCCTTGAGTTCTTTGTCCAGCAGGACTATATCTAGCTTTATGGTGTGGATCTGCCGAGATGGTGGAATCACATAGTGAATGCGTTATTTTCAACAACGGCTCCAATCACCAGAGCCACATATGGTAGCACTGGTTCGTTGTCTGTACCATAAACCTCTCTCAGATGGAAGTAGAGAATCCGGAGTGCCACGTTGTGTCTTTCCACATCCTTATGGAACATGGACTCTGCAAGCAGACATAATGTGCATAACAGTTTCCTGCTGACTGTGGCATGCTCTGCAAGTTGTTGGGTGTCCACTTTCATGATGATTATTTATGCCATCTGGTATATATGACCACATCTTGACAAGCCATTCACCTGCTCCATGTCCGGTGCTGGGACTTCTTCATATCGCAATACAGGCATTGGAGGTTGAATGTTTGCGGCATCTCTCACTTGCCTCTCACCCTGTTATTTTCTCCTTTGATTCGTCAAGTATTGCTTTAGGTTTGGAGCATCCCTCACCTGTCCTTCAGCTCATTCTTCTATACCCTCTGACTCTCGAAGCTGCTGCAAGATTCTTCTCTTCTTGAGATGGCTAACCTGGTCTTGAAGGTTTAGCTGCATCATGAAGTTGAGATCTGGATGATTCTGACACCACAGACCATGCAGTCAACCCATATATCCCTTTATTTCTTGTCTAGATATTCGGTATAACACAGACAGTTGTTCATGTTGCTCGGGTGTCCACTTGTGGTGTCCCCTTTGTGCGGCCTTGTTCCTATTGCCAGTTCCGACTACGTGTTGCTCTTGCAAGTCCCTATGCGACCAACACTTGATCTCTCTTCTCCTCGATGTCCTTGCTGTAATTTCTTGTATGACAGGCGCCCGCCTCCTCAGTATCCTGCCGTTGGTGTTCCGCATGCTGTCACGTCCAGCACCAACACCACATGGTGATCCCCAGGCCTCAGTGGTTCTCTGAGGCTTCATAGATTGTGATGCATCATCGGTTGAGAGTGGCCAGGGTCCGCGGGCTTGTTACACCCGTATGCTACTAAGTTGTGCCCCCATGTGGTTTTGCATTTTATACCTACTGCCAGGTTTAGCTAGAGTACCTCGGGTTTGCTAAGCCCGTACTCTGGACATAACCCAGAGACCCTGAGGGCATATATATAAATATATATCACATATACATGCCATATAATATAATATTATATAGCATCATTATAGAACTAGTCGTTAAGTATTTACCAACTTACTAAAGCGGCTGTTGAAATTATTATTTTACAATTGGTATACCGAATGAAAACATGAAAAAAAACGCAATTCCAAATGGTAATCACATGAGAAAAGAATAAACATAAGGATATCAGCAGGTACACAACCCTGAAATCGAATCCTGAAAAAATATCATTTATCGTGAAAATCCTAATTCCTGTCCAAAAATAACGCTAAGCGCCTAAGTATCAGTAGAATTAATTTATAATTCACCACACGAGGGAGGTTAAGCTTCTGACTGTTTGATAGTGCTTTTGATTCATTATTTTCTCAAATGCTTTACCCCTCTGAATAATGCCCCTGAAAATTTCATACTTTTAAATTATGTAGATTATCTTCCGTACGCCGTCCAGGAATTTTCTCTGAAACTACAGGAGAAACTTGGTACAGGAATTCTCGATAAATCCTTTACGAATTTTCAGGAAATTCGAAATACATATTACTGCTTTAATGATGAACATATTTATTTTTACTGCAATGTTTAACATATGTTAATTCGCAAGTATATGAAAGAAATGGTTCGAAAATTGCGAAAAGATGGTAAAATTGCTAAAGAATAGAATATATACATTTTGGTGAGGCGATAAAATATTGGTGTAAGATTTGCAGCGTTTTCAATATTGTTTTGTATCATTATAAGCAACGCATCTCTACAAGGGATCAAAATACAATTTTATTTCCATCTCCATTACATTCCGATGGTCAGGGATAATCCCCCTAGGATATTGACTCAGAGAATACAATCCGAGGGGAATCCAACTCATTTCAAATTTTTGCTTGAGGTCATACACATCTATACTTTCAGTTGAAAGTAAAGGAAATATCGAATATATCACATTTCTTGTATTTGAGGTGAATTTAACTTTGTATGAAAATGAAATGAGAAAATTGATCATAGAAAATATCATAGCACTGACGTGAATTCAGGGTCTTTTGCGAGCATATTCCATTGTCTATTCACACCTCGTATTAGGGCTTCAGGAGAGTATGAAAAATCTCGTCTCGGTCTCGCCAATTCCCAAAAAATTAAGTCTCGTTTAAGTCTCGGTCTCGTCTCGTTATGAGTGTTCTCGTCTCGTATCGCTTGATTCTTAATAACGATAATAAATATTTATAATATATAAACGAAATGGTATACAATAATGAATAATTTTGTAAAGCTGTATTTATTACGCTCTTATAAAAAAATATTTGTACATGTACATATTATTTCTAATTTTAAACACTGATAATTTCAACTTTTAAAATACTCGATGACCAAGAATTCAAATATAATCACGCTTGGATGACATCATCTTTCAATGATGTACTTGTTTTTGCCATGATCATACCTGCTATGGAAAATAATCTTTCAACAGGTACGGATGTAGCCATTAATAAATCATCAGCTATCTTGGAAAGTGTAGATAGAACTTTTTCATTACTCTCCACCACTGTAAAATATTTTGATTCCTATTTGCTCTTTCTAACAGCAAATATTCTTCAAACTCAGATTTCCAATATTTCGAAAGTTTTGTTGATGTTTTAAATAGGTTATCGATGTCGATACATTTTTTAATAGAATTGAACAATTTGGTATAGTTTTCAAAGAATACCTTCCCAGTGGGTAGATCATTGAGGGTGTTCTTGGCGTATTCCTCATAACACTTTTCGAAACATTGAATAGCTTCATTTCTTTACCAGTTTTATTATACATAGTTCCACAGATATATACAATAATTGTTCACATCTTCACTACAAGGAGCACAAGAGAATACATTTCTCCAGATGTTCAGATAGAGACGAAATTTTCAAAGCATTGGGATTTAGGGACAATAAAAGTTGTCCGTTGAGTATTGAATTCATAATGGCATCCGTTTTTCTGGTTGTGAATTCTATTTCTTCTTGAAAAATAATCTCAATTATCGCAAGGTCATAACGAATTATTAATCTTCTAAAATATCGTGTATTTCTAGAACGATCGATGTATAATATAGACAAAATATATTGGTAATTATAGTGGAAACTTTTCATATTCATTTGTTTTCTGTGGGTGTCGTCTTTAAAACTTCATACAAAAAATTTAACGAGACCTAAAACGAGCCTCTCGTGTTGCGCTGTATGTGCTCTCGGTGTCGCCTATAATATTTTTGAAAACGTCTCGTCTCGTCACGTCTCGCTTTTCCGAGACGACAACGAGACGAGACGAGAAAAATCTCGCTGTCGCGTGAAGCCCTACATCGTATAAAGTCGATTGGGCTGAAATAATTTTTTTTAAATGATTTAGTGATACGAACCTTAAGAAATTTTGCATAAGTATTTGTGTCAGCATTCAACACCTTATTACCAAGTTTCGATTCGATTGGTTTTATAATGTTTGGAATCAATGGGAAACTGTTCGGCCGATTATACCCATTAACAATATTGTCAGTTGCATTTGGATGCGCAACCTACCCTGAAAATTTGAAGACGATATCTCTTTCTTTTCGAAAGTTATCGTGGCAATGGTCACCCATCCAGCTACTGAACTCACTCAAAGCTGCGCAGATCTCCAACAATATAGATCCGATCGTGTTCAAATTTGGAACTTGGCTTTAAAGTCAGGTTTCGAAGGCTCTCGCACAATTTAAGCAATATCGGAAGGATAGTTTCTGCAATACAGAATTTTTTCAATGATTTTTTAAAAATTTTCTAGTGATACGATACTTAAAAAATTTCGCAAAAATTTGCCTGATGGCATGCCACAACTAACTAACTATGTTTGAATTGGATCAGATTTGTATTTTTCGAGTAATTGACGAAATAACATCAAAATCAGATGGGTTTAACTCAATAATTGTTTGGCCGATATTGAAGAACTCAAATGCACCCTTTTTATGGGGTGAAAATTATATGTTCTTTCAACTTTGTTGTTGTTTTCAAGCTTATCCTAGCTTGAATACAACAATACGCACCACTTTTCATGGGTATTAAAGGATAAAAATTGCTGAAATAGCAGGTCATAAAATTTTTTGCTTGCAAATCAAGAAGATCCATCTGAGGATTAAAAGGTTCGTATTGAAATAAGGAATATATTTTTGGGAATGTGAATTACTTTTATCAACTGAATTCTACCATGATGTTCTACGTTCAATAGTTCTCGAGTTAGAAAGTTGAAAAGTAATCGAAAAATATGGATGGATCGAAAAAACTGGTGTATGTTGAAAAGGAAATATTAAACTCATGCGTGAATTTGACAGCGTATATTCGATGGACACATCAGAAAGTTCGTTTGATAGAAGTTCTCTGGCATACTCTCGGAAATGTTTTATTTTAGAAGCGAAGTGTTTGATACATAAAGGGTGGTAGTAAATGATATTCAATATTACCTCCTGTATATTCACCAAGGCGCTTTTAAGTGAAAATTCGAAGGTAATTATATTTATAATCCGGGACTGTACACTCAACTTTGTTTATCAAAAATAATTCAGCTCAGGATTAAACTAAGGACATTCAACATTAAATTATAATCCTGGATTATATATAACATCAAATCATGTTAGGAGGGCGCAAAAGTTTCAATTGGGATCCAACTGTAATCCGTGTATTATATCACACTCTACCGAGAAAATTATTTCATTCGCAAATTTGGGATTGCTCGCAGTTGAATGCATTAATTTATCTTCATTAGTGTTTGATTTTTGAAATCAGAACTTCTTTGAATTCGTAGGCAATTTTTTGTTCGAAAATTTGACGGTCATGCTCCTGAGGGTGCAATGAGCCTTCGGTACTGTGATCTTGAGAGGACAGTTGAAATTTCCTGAAGAAGCATTTTATCTATCATTGGAATTAAGTCATTATGGTTCTATACCTAAAAAATTGGTTCAAGCCCTGTGGACAGGAGCTATTGGGCGCATGTTCATCTTCCTTGTGGCCCGTACTGACCAGTAAAGAAAAAAAGCAGTATCATGTTGAATACCTTAATATTATTCTGGAACACAAATTTTCCATTACAATAATCTTCATCTAGCTTCTATTTAGTATCAATTCCTGTAGAACGTGATCATAATAAGTGTTTTCCATATAATAAAATGTGTTTGAACTTGGTATGTAGGAAATCTGACATCAATTATTGGAATTAATTGATTTGACAAACAGCCGTCAAATGAGGTAAATAAATTTTTGTGACGATTTTCTGTGACCATAGAACGTCAAAACACGCTGGAATGTGAATTTTAAGCAATATCTTCTGGAATTGAGATCGTATCGAGCTGAAATTTTGCACACTCGTGTAGAATGCTTGATTTAACGTCGGTACAAATTTTTTTATTAAAAAATTTTCCAACTGCCCGATCCCAACAATACTTAGATAATATTATATCCATAAATTAAGCATTTCATTATTGCATTTCTTGAAATAGGTACCTTTTCAAGTCGATCAACATCGTCCTTCTTTCGACGTCTAAACTATGACTTGATTCTTTATGTTTATGTCTTTGAATTTGTTTTCGGTGGAATTCAAAGAGTTCATAGAATAATCGATGAAAATACTGAGAGAGACCCAGGAAATTTGACACATTTTGTCTTATATCTCCAGAAATTGAAATCGTATAGAGCCAAAATTTTGCACAATGTTGCAAAATACTACAATTGACGTTAGTGCAAGTTTTTGTTGCAATCTGATGAATAGTTCACGAAAAAAATTAAAAGAAATATTTTTTTAAAAATTACCAACATTTCGATCATAACAGAATTTTGCCAAAAGTTGCGCGTTTATATCCTCGAACTGACTACCAAGTTTCGATTCAACATCTTCTTTAGTTCCTGAAATATCAGGGAAATAACCTCAAAATTTTAAATGTCTATAACTCCTAAACCGTCCGGCCGATTTTGCCCGTTAACGAACTTAACCGTCGCATTTTGATCAGAAGCCTACCCTGAAAGTTTGAAGTCGATAGGACCTTCGGTGCTCCTGTTATCGTGCCTACGGCCGGAAGTACGGCCGGCCGGCCGGCCGGCCATACGGCACCCAAAATTCTGACACCGGATTCGTGATCAGGGAGTCCGAATTAATCTATTAGCCAATTTTCAGCTCGAAATTCGAAAATTACAGACATTTGGACGAAATGATAGGACGATGTTCCCCTAGAACATGCGCCCAATAAAATTATAAATGCTACTACTTTTACATGAAGTCCTATATTTTTTCTAGCAGATAGGAACAGGAATCCTTGAAACAAATTCTACAGCAACATCGTTGCGAATACAAATATTGTGTCTGGAGAAAATAGTTTCTATGGATGACAAATTTGAATAATATAAATTAATGTACGATTGAACTACTGATATAGACTAAAAAAGGTTTAGGATTACCAAAAATATCAATCCCTTCTATATATATGATGTCTGAAGAAAATTGATTTCTCTAATTCAGTATCGTAATGAGTTCATTACAGCACTAAAAACAGTGCTGTGATGAATTAATTCTCGCATTGTTTCTGGTTATATGTTTCGTTTTGTGGTAGTCAGCACTGACATTCGATCATATCAAATTTCAACTCACGTCGATTGACAATATAATATAATCTGCATAAAGTGAAATAATTGTTGAGAGGAAAATATTTATTTTCTTTAAAGAATAAGGTACCAGAGATTTCTTGCTAATTTTGAATCATTCATACTATTAGGACTGTTTTAAACTGTTTTAAATCTGATCTCCACGATACAATACAAAAGTCACTAGGATGTATAATCCGAATTTTGCATTGAATTTCAACAGTATTTTACAAAACTTGCCTGAAATAGAGAAAATATCGTCTGATACTCGTTGCAGAAGGCAATTTCAACACTCATGCATTCGAAAACGAGCGACGAAGGAGCGATTCGTGTTTGAATAGGAACCCATTCTGCAACTTGTTTTAGAATATACTATTCTATTGATGGTAAATTAAAATTAAATCATATAACCTTCAATCCAACAAAAAAATTAGGAAACAGCTTACATGATTAATATCATCTAAATACGATATTGTACGTACTTTTCGCTTTGATAGAATTTTCTGTTCCTCATAAGTTATTTTCAGGCGAGTAACCGTTTATTAGCAGACTAGGGGTTGGTCATAGCCCTATTATGTCAAACGAATGATGCCAATCGATCAACTGTCACACAAGTTATATAAATAATTGCCAGAACGACTTTTTTTACATACATTATATGCTCATAGACGTTAATAATAATACTGAACAAACCACCAATAACCTCAACGCTTATTTTCACACGATCACACAATTGATTGCATTAAAGAGTTTTTCTGAACATTTTAACGATGAGATGAATGTTTTATATTTGTATAATTATTTCTCTATGTGGATTTAGAATAAATATTCTGCATTTTATTTTATTTAATATTTCCTATCTTGCGGACAACAAATGAAAGTTAAATGATTAGAAAACTGGCTACGGATAGCAAAAACATGCAGTTCCACCGAATATTCAGAACTCAATATACCTTGGACAAGTATAGCAACAAGATTTAAAATTTGTGGGGACGAAGTAATGAAAATAATGAAAATTCGTACTTTAATCTAAGTGTTGTGTTATTATTCGAAATTTCTGATTAGAAACCGAAGAAAGATTCATTTTTATTGGATGATATTTGAAAAAGATCCGTCTACATAAAAAAATCCAGATATTTTAGATTTGTACAGGCTGTATAAAATAAGATAAAAAATAACTTGCTATTCAACCTTCAAATAAAGAATTCATAATAATTATTCATATCATCCTCCAGTTGGGTAATAGGCCTGTTCGTAACGTCACGAATTTGATTTTGCCATAAAAATAGGGGCCGAAAGGCCACGAACACAAGGGATCACATTCAACGGATTGGGTTGTTGTTCTTGTTGGTTATTCTTTTGTGCTTGATTAATTGTTATATTATTAGAAGCTCTTCTACCTAAATTGATTGATTGATGTATTCATAGATAACCGAGGTAATTCATACATACATCTATCATGAATTTATATAGAAGAGCTTCTAATAGAATGACAATCACTCATAACAGAACAAGAGCAACCCAATCTGTTGAATGTGATCCCTTATATTTGAGGGCTTTCGGAAAAAGTCAGGTGAATCGATTCTAAATTCAATATAAGAACCGCTTTCAAGACACAAAATCATCTTAGCTCTTTTTCAACAAAGGCAAAACCCATTAATGAAAAACAAAAATCCAAAAACTGTGTACTTATGAGGGTCTGAGTACATTGAAAGGAAACTTAAGGAAAGGACTGGTATTTTGTTGAACAGAGAATGCAATTTTGCAAATTGCTCAATTGGAATTGACCATATTTGGTTTAATTTGTTGAAAAAGGAGTTGGAAGTTGGAAATTTCTATGCAAGGTGAAACTATGTTGCTATGATCTTCAACGACTGTCAATGTGACAATTTTCGAATTTCAGAATAGCAACAAAAAATTAAGAACAAAATCAATTTAGATGAAAGAAAATTAACTCACCAAACTTCCTTCAAAATTCTGGCTTCGACCTAACTTGTCCTTGGAAAAGAGCGATAGGAGGAAAAAAGTGATCGGGAAATGCGAACTTCAGCAGTTCCCCCATGATAACCTGAATTTCGATGTCCCTTTTAGTAGCTGGTTTTTTCTTACTTGAATTATTTCTAATGCTAGAATTTTTAATATATGCGGTACTATCGATAATAATTATGAGTTTTCTACTATTATATTGTCATGCTTTTACCAATAATTCACGAAAATCGCGAAGAATTCCGTGATAAATCAAGAAAGAATGACCGGCGACTAATCCCAAATCGCATGTTCACCAGATGTGTCGCGGTGTATTCGAACTAAACGATAATATACGGAGAAGGCGTGAACAATATTCGTCTGAAATTTATCATAATATCAGGGATATGGATGAAATGAGTAAACAAAACTAGTTGGCGCGCTTGTTCAAATCTATAGCCAGAGCGGTCACTCATCCAGGTACTGAACTCGCCCAAGGCAGCTTGGCTTCCAGGAAAAAATAATATATTCACTATATATATATATATATATATATATAGCTGCACTTGCATGGGATAATATGATACATTTAAATCCAAAACTCTACAAGGCTCCTCAGGTCTATCACTTTGTGGCATCCAAAAAGCTCTCCTCGTTCCTCTAGTTTTCGAATTGCAATATCTTTTGAGCCATTGAGTCTTTATGAATGCATCTCAAGATCAGAAATTAGTAATAAACAATACAATAGGTATGATTGTTCATTTTTCCAATGATTACAATATGGAAATTTATGTGCTTCACTTAACCATTATCAACCACTTTCGCGTAAATGGAGTGATTATACTTTTTTATTACCAATTGTTACCAGGTTATAAATTGTTACTTGCCTAAAAATGACTATAGTATATTGCGACATTCAATTGTTATGAATACATGTGAAATGGTGACGGTTGGTACTAGGTGTTTCGCACATTTCAGAAATTTCTATATATTCTATTCATCACAGGAAATTGTCAGGAATTGCAACTATCGTGCAAATCCAGTAATGGCATTTCCTGCGCATTTATAAGAGGCCATAAATATAAACGGAACGAGCATGTTCAGACCCAGAGTGGAAGCCACTTTCAACGTGAACTCAGTTCGCCCTTATTTTAAATTATAATTTGTATAAGTTAGTGTTAACTTTTAATTAAATGGTGCCCCAACTGCCTGCACCGTCCTTTTCATATGCCATTTAAAATGCATTTCATTCTCGTCCAGAAATTAAAAACAAAGGGATCCAAATTTATTATCCTCTTTCAGGGTAGAGGTGTGATCAGGAACATTTCTGATTTTCCGGGTACATAAACGCCAAGACTCGAACATATTTGGCCTCTTTTCATTTTATACATTTCCTGTGCAAATTAATGACACCGGGGGACATTCAAAGGGCTTTTGTTCGGTTAATATAATTGGAAACGGGTGAATCTTGGTCAGAAGGTGCGTGTGAACAAGATAACTGAAATGTTTTTGGAATAAAAATTATGAATCAGTAGTCAAATTCATAGTATGAGATTATTCATATAGTAACTTAATCAAGTAGTCCATTTCACAAGGAGTAATAATTTCAAAATAACAAACTTCAAGACCGACAAAATGAATTCTACTACTGTTATTGCGGCTAGAATAAATTTCCAACAAAGGTTTTTCATTTGCCAACCATGAATGATTTGAAAGTTATTCAGTAAATTACTACTTTTTGCACTTTTGTTCCTCGGAACAGAGTGCTTATCAATCTGTCCAAATGTCTGCAGAAACATCGATCAAGAATCCGTGGTCCAAGTCGAGTCTGTCCGGCCGGCTGTTAACACGATAACTCTCGAACGGAATGAGCTACACAGTTGAAAATTACAGAGTTGGTTTGGGAGATAAATATCTCGGTTAATTTCCTCATTGGGCCAAATCGACCTAAGGGTTTCGGAGTACCAAAAACATTTTTTTTTACATTACAGATTTCAAATTTCGATTTATGATGAAGTTTCATCATAAGAATCCATTGATGCTATTTTTAACTCTAACCAGTTAATACTTTCGGAGATATGATTTTTTTAAATTTCAATATTGAATCGTGATTCTGATTTCACAGAATGCTGTAATCGTATCTATGAATATAAAAATATGAATGATCTGTGTTCATACATGTCATCTTAGGGCTTTTCGAAAAGTGTAACCCATATACATAAAAGAATATCTATTGTATATGGTGTAACCCTGGATCGAGTAGACCATCATCAGCTCTTTGCAGTTTCTTGCAAATAATCGCGTTTTCGATCCCCGTTTCCGAACGTGGCAGTCAGAGCTCAGTGCCGAGGTAGAATTTACATAACCTTATTTTATTTCTTCATAATTCGTACTTTGAAAATATTTTGTGTGCGAAAACAAGGTTCCGAATATCGAATTTGTGAATATATACAAGACTGTTTTGATACCAAAAATAATATTGACTTGTTGCATGTTGAATAACTTGTGTATAAATATTGGGGATGATGTTTCAGAAGATTGTATTTTACTAATATATTCTATCTTATAATGAAATAAGTTTTCAAATAAAGAAAAACAAGAATATAAAATACATATTCAATCTTTCAAACAAATGAAATGAACTATTAAAATTATTTGTTTGTTAGCCTAAACATATTCAAATATTAGGACTAAATAGGCAATCTGATATGATTATCTCCAGCCTTGCTCTTGACATTTCTATGATACTTTCCTTGAGTTGTGAAAATATGCACTGGGTGTAATTTGCAACAACCCATTCCACGGGGCTAAACAATTGCAGATTGCTCATTTAATCTTGATAAATAAACTATTATTTGAATTTAATTTCCTTTATGATGCAGTTATATTATAACAATCCATTGATATCATTCCCTACTCTGAGAAACCAATACTTTCGGAGAAATGATTTGTCAAAGTTTGAACAAGAGCTCCTGTCCATTTTAGGCGAGTCAGATTCTTTTCTAGGTAATTCCTCAACACTTCGGCTTATTTTGAAAATTCGTCAACATTTCCCGCATTTGTAAATCATTGAAAAGAAAATTGACAAACGGAGCTGAACTCCATCTTCCGTTTTCCAACATCTATACCGTTTCAGGTTCAATTTCGGAAAAACTAAAACTAATTTCGGAAAAAGTAAAGCCAATTTCGGACAAAATATTCAGATTTACTCAGTACAATTTCCGAAATTGTACTTGAAAAGGTATAGTAGTAGCTAACCATATATTAATTCGACTGAAACAATGACTAATGATGCTTATGGGCTGGTAGATTGGTTTCAGATTCTGAATAACAACTAATCTCTGGTCCACTACAAATATGGTCGTCTCACCTATACAGGGTGTCCCAAGTTCGAGTGCCTATTAGACGTTTCTGGAGAACTGGACATATTTGAAATCATTCGAATAGTTTTCAAAATATCGAAAAAAAACACATGTTTAGTCAGTATTATGTTCATTATTCTTATTTTAAACATCCTGAGCGTGAGCCGTTTTTAGTACATAGAAGAGGAAGAATGTGGAAAGGTCATGCATCTTTTGAATTTCAGAAATATCATCACAGACACAAAATTTGAAAGACCCTGTGATGATATTTCTGAAATTCAAAAGATGTATGACCTTTCCACTTTCCACATTCTTCCTCTTCGACGTTCTAAAAACGGTTCACGCTCAGGATGTTTAAAACAAGAATAATGAACATAATACTGACTAAACATATTTGACTTTTTTCCGGTTTTTTTTTTATTTTTTAAAAACTATCCAAATGAATACCATGGTCTTAACAGAAATGTATTCAGCATCGAATACTTGATCATAAAAGGAATGCAAAACTTGAAAACAAAATTTTTCCATCAAATTTATTTTCACTCCCTGTATAACCAGAAGTGATTTGGCTCCAAAAATATTTCAGCTCTGTAGAGAATCTCAAGCAATATCATAATCCCAATTTTCAGATTCTTCAGAAACGTCTAGTAGGCACTCGAACTTGGGACACCCTGTATGTTTCGGAAACGATGTTTTCATCTTTCCATCGTTTCCTGAACATATGCCAGACGACAAAATTTGTAGTTACTATTTATGTGTTCATAATCAGTCCACAATGAAATTAATAGCGTATTCCATTCGTAGAACTCGTGCGCACTGAGTGCATGAATCGTATTCCATAGGGGAATTTCGTCAAGCACTTTGACACATTTTGACGTCCAGTGCAACATTTTTTGCAATCAGTGCGTGCTCAGTGCAGCACTGGTGCTGCCAATGGAATACGCCATAAGAAATCCTGTTAGTTTTACAAATTAGCTGCTTCTATTTTCATGAAAAATTGAACGTAGTTTCTGGGTTGAATTACCAAATTAAACGTACACAAAGTATCGAAACAATCTCGAGGGGGCCCATTGAAATCATAATTAATGAAAAATAACATTTGAAATACCGACAAACAAAACTTTTATAATGAATAAAAAAAAATGAACACACTCCTAGAAGTCAGAACAGATAAGTCTCAAATGCCGAAATCAAGCATTCCTTTCTGGTATAGAAGAGAATTTCTTCAATGGAGTATAAGGAAACAAATTTTCACGATTCATTTCAAGAGTTTCCGCAATCCCATCGAACACAAGGTAGACCTTTTCGATACCCACCCTATTTGCCATTTACATAATATGTGGATATCTCTGAAGATGTATATGGAGAAATAAAAGTGTTTCCATATAGAACAACAACGGTGCACTCCGATCTCTACGACTATTGATCTGAATATGTTTGAACTACAAAGAGAATATATTCCTTATGTAAACTTCGAGTTACCAAGGTTTCCTCCGATGTTTACGTATGTTTTGGAAATTTTCCTGACTAATTTACATTTTCAACGACGCAACGCTAGGTTATCGTAATTCAGGGTAGGTGAGGAAAGTAGATCTTATCAAATTGGTTTGTACCACCAACAGAATATGTGGGTTATCCAGATTTCCAGCCACTACAACTACTGCTTTTTATAGTCTTCAAGAAAACTGTTTGAAAATTGGTTTATTCAGATTCTTTTCTAGGTAATTCCTCAACACTTCGGCTTATTTTGAAAATTCGTCAACATTTCCCGCATTTGTAAATCATTGAAAAGAAAATTGACAAACGGAGCTGAACTCCATCTTCCGTTTTCCAACATCTATACCGTTTCAGGTTCAATTTCGGAAAAAGTAAAACTAATTTCGGAAAAAGTAAAGCCAATTTCGGACAAAATATTCAGATTTACTCAGTACAATTTCCGAAATTGAACTTGAAAAGGTATAGTAGTAGCTAACCATATATTAATTCGACTGAAACAATGACTAATGATGCTTATGGGCTGGTAGATTGGTTTCAGATTCTGAATAACAACTAATCTCTGGTTCACTACAAATATGGTCGTCTCACCTATACAGGGTGTCCCAAGTTCGAGTGCCTATTAGACGTTTCTGGAGAACTGGACATATTTGAAATCATTCGAATAGTTTTCAAAATATCGAAAAAAAACACATGTTTAGTCAGTATTATGTAGGTAGGTGAGGAAAGTAGATCTTATCAAATTGGTTTGTACCACCAACAGAATATGTGGGTTATCCAGATTTCCAGCCACTACAACTACTGCTTTTTATAGTCTTCAAGAAAACTGTTTGAAAATTGGTTTATTATCGAGGATTTTCAATTTATTTATGTATTGTGCTTGATAGATTCTTGTTCGGAAAGTACGTAAAAGCGAATACTTTGATGAAGTGTAGTTTACTGATTCGGTAATATCTTAAAGTAAAATGTTATACTTTATCCTATGGTAAACTAATTGCTTGGAAATAATCTGTGACATAAAATTAATGTAATTTCATCTCATTCTATTCAGTGTAAGCTCCTGATGAATTCTCGAATCTGAGACGAAATATCTTGAGCTCCATTAATGCAAAGCGTTTAACTTCATACCTGGTTGATATACCCTAACTCCTTTCACCTATATATATATATAGTAGTAGAGGGGTTTCGTGGGATTTCAGTCAGGTAAATTAAGAAAGACTCTTTTTTCTTTACTCGAGCTTTCGAGACGTATATTCGTCTCTTCGTCAGGAGAACTATAAATAAATTAGTATTAACATAGTGTATAATTTAGGAATATACGAACTTACGAATTTGAGACTATTTATATATTATTATATATATATATTTATTTAGATCTATCCAACAATAAAAAGTTTTCCCACATGAACATTGCTGAAAAGGTCGAAGGGAGGCAAAATTTCAAACATAATTATCTGTGCTGTGTGACGTTCTCGAAGATGTGGAGCTAAAATGTGTTTGGTTCTCATGCAGGGAAACCATCTAACCATCTTTCCGGACTGCGGCAAATACTTGTAAACATGAGAAGGGATAATTGCGTCAAGAAGACCCAGCAACCCTAATAGGATGAGATAGATCCGTTGAACTGATATGGAAATTCAATGCCTACCTTAACTGGACTCACAACTCAGTCAGGACATTATAAGCGTGGGTATAAACTTTCCATTGACTCTGTCATTTTATGGTATGTTGGAGGAATTTGCTGGGTAATGTTAAGAGAAAATGAGCATACAAATCAGTGTGATTGGATGGAGGATCCCCGCTTGTTGGATGGAGATTGCATCAACTGCTAATTATTCTACAGAGGTATTGCCTTGTATCTCAGTGATTGTTAGACGTAAAACGATAACACTTTGGGAATACCAATAAGAAATGCTGTATATTCAAGTAATCATAATCATTTTTCACAACAATCCACAGGTTCTTCACAAATGATGAATATAGTTTTTTTTCAGTATTTCCAAAAAAACTCGGTTTTTTCAAATGAAATCCCCCTTTTTTATTCCAGATAGTAATTCTAGACGAAATTTCCTTCGATTTTTCTTTACGTATTTCAATAACATGTCAATCAAAAGGAAGCTTTGTCTAGAATTACTATCTAAAATAAATAAAAAACGCATTCCATTTGAAAAAAAAACAGAGTTTTTCGGAAAAAACTGAAAAAGAAGTATGTTCATCATTTGTGAAGATCCTGTGGGTAGTTGTGACAAATGATTATGATTACTTGAATAAACAGCATTATTTATTGGTACCTACTTCCAAAGTTTTATTGTTTTACTTCCAACAGTAACTGAGATACAAGGCATCAAAATACCCCTCTCAGCTGTGGAATTTTTTTCTTAAAATGCAAAACAAACATAGATGGCCATTAGGTAATATTGTTGAATAATCAGACCTTAATTATTGAAGAGGAATCTGAATGTGAAAAGAGATGAGAGTTGCCATTTAAAAGAAGGAAGTTGGTATCTACTTCCGGTATAACCGGATTTCGCAACGAATTTTTATGTATTTATTTTCTTTGGGCCCATTGTATTTTGAGAAATATTATCCGCATAAGGATTAGAACAACATTCTTTTGAGCAACAGAAGGTATAACGTGTATAGACAGAAATGGTAGAAAACTAACAATATTTAAAGAAAAGTAGTTTATGGTCCACAACCTCTGTGTATATACTTTTATGAGCGTTTCATTTTTACTTTCCCATATAAGGCAACTAGTCCCTTTAAAATAATGGGCCTGGATTGGTATCAATGTAGTCCTCCTCCATACAAAATTCCATGAATTTGTGATATTTCAAATGGGGAATTTGGAAAATATGACTCACAATTGGAAATCAACCTGTATAATTCGAACGAGAGGTCGAAGACCCATGTGGTGTATTTTTGGAACTGTCTTAGTGTCAAGTAATCATCAAAGGATACTGTGGGAGGTATACTCATTATTAAAAGGTTTCTTTCTGAGTTTTCTCTCCCAAACTCTGTAAAATATCTATAAAATAAAAATTAATTATTTTGTGATTTGCTTCTGCGTAAAAATAATTAAGATTTTCGTTAAGTGCCCGACGAAGGAGCCTGATATAGACACCGAAACGTTACGATGTAGACTAGTATATTTCACAGGGATTTGGACAGAATGAAACCAATCAATTATGATATAGTTTTTTCTTCGTTGATGTTGTTCAGTTGTTGTTTGTTAGGCAACATTGTTCGATTGATTGCTCCTGACAAATATCTCGTGTTTCACACGCAGAAGCAAATCACAAAATAGTTAATTTTTTATTTTATAGATATTTTTCAGAGTTTGGGAGAGAAAACCCAGAAAGAAACCTTCTAATATTGTGTAAAGGCCTGGTTTCGCTAGTGCGTCGGCTGCATGCAGTGACTGCAGAAAGTGGCTGCACCGTCTTTCGAATAGACTGCTACTTCGGAACTACGAAGAAGTGGTGTCGCTTCTGCGTCCGACGCAACAGCACTGCAACAGCCAAACGGCTGACTGCTTGGGGTACCAGTCTGTGCGACGTCGCTGCAGAGAAAATTAGTGTCGATAAATTCACAAGGAACGAAGAAATTAATCTTATTGAATTAGTTTCGCCAATTTTTCTTCAGGTTATATAGGCCTTGTCACAAAGGAAGTTGACTTCTTCGTTAATTTTTCTTGGATAGCTTCTAGCACAAAATTGAAGTGGTTTATGTTCAACCGAAAAAACTCTGGAACTTTTCTTCATTATCTAGAAGATGTTTCGTTATGAGGTTGTTGAAGGTACGTTCCTCATCCCAGTTTTTATACATTAAATGCATAGGTCACCGTTTTTTATTTTTTTGTCTAGATATTTTAAAATCAATTCATCCTGCTCCTCTTCCAAAATATAAAGTGCAAGTAAATACTCCATTGCTAACGAATTATCACTGACGACTCACAGAACACAAATAATAATGCCGGCTGCAGTAGTTTCGCTGCACCTAATAATAATAATAATAATAATAATAATAATGTTTATTGCAATAAATTTCCATACATAAAGTGTTACATCATTGTCTCTTAGCTAATAAACACAATAATCCTCCACAAGGAAAATTTCCGCGCGTGGACAAAATATAAGCCTTAATTCTAAGCATATCCAACACAAGATTTCTTACACCCATTAACCTAACAAAAAATTTGTAATTTCTGGTTTTTTTTTTTTTTTTTCTATTTTCTAAACCATATAATTCGTATTTTACTTTTTTTTTATATATTTTTTTTTCTATTTTCTTTCTATAAAATGTCTGACAGCTTTTCGGCCTTTCTCATTTAAATACGTAAGAACAATTTTTTTGAACATATTTTTTGAATGTGAAGTTTTAGCAGTCTTTGGCAGTTCATTGATTAAACGAGGTCCCAAAGAAATGAAAGATCGTTGACTCATCACTTTATGCATTTTAGGTTCAACAATGCAATGTTCTCTATATCGTGTACCATGAGAATGTTCTATCTCTAACCAATTTGATCTATACTTGAACTGATAAATACACACAGACAGAGCATACAGCTGTCTCACGTCAAAAACTCCGCTTTCTTCAAACAGTTGATCAGTTGGAAACAGATAACCCTTCCGAAACATTACTTTAAGAATCCATTTTTGTGCAATCTCAATTTTTCTTAAGTGACAACTGTACATCCCTCCCCATGCCATATTACCATAAACCAGATGACTCCGCACAAGTGCATCATAGATAACTTTCATCTGATTGTCATTACAAAATGATCTGCATAATTTTATCTTTGGGATTAATGATCTTAATTTTTGAGTGAGTTTAGCTGCGTGAGTATTCCATTGGAGATGACTATCTATGTGTATCCCTAGATATTTTATTGTATCTGTTACATTTATTTCTAGTATTGTATTATCTAGATCTATATTGAGCTTAGTGAATTCTGGAAGTTTATGAGCGAAACTATTGAACATCATAAACTTAGTCTTTTCTTTATTTACTGTGAGCAGTTTATTATTGAAAAAGGATATTATCTTTCCAAAATCGTTCTCTACCTTATATTTTAGATCATCCCAGGTTTTGTCTTGGTAAAGTACCACAGTATCATCTGCAAAACTAACAACATGTCCCGATGTCAGCCCGTATAAATCATTTATATATATCAAGAATAAGAGCGGTCCGAGAACAGTGCCTTGTGGCACGCCATAATTAACTTCCTTGAATTCACTTATAGATTCGCCTACTCTTACAGCCTGGGACCGTCTACAAAGATAGCTCTCAAAAAGATTTAAAGCTCTTCCTCTAAAACCCATACCCTCCAAGCTCAACAATAGATCTGCATGACTTACTGAGTCGAAAGCTTTCGCTAAGTCGACGAAGACACATATTGCTGGAATTTTCTTGTCAACAGCTTTATATATTTCACCAATTACATCTGCAATAGCGTCCTGTGTCGACATACCCCTTCTAAAGCCATACTGTTTGTCAGATATCAATTTATACTTTTCAAGAAAATTCACGACTCTTTCTTTAATTATTTTTTCAAAAATCTTTGATACCGCAGATAAGAGAGATATAGGTCTATAATTATTGCAGGACGTACGGTCACCTGACTTATATATTGGGGTTATTATTGATTTTTTCAAGCATTCGGGAAAGATGCCCGTTTCAATACAAACATTGATCAGATGGCACAATGGCTTTATTATATATTTAGAAATGTGTTTCAAAGTTTCTGCCCTTATACCATCAACACCTGCAGACTTCTTATCTTTCAGACTCATTATTATATTATGTACTTCATTTTCTGTAGTTGGTAGAAGGACAATTGAACTTGGACAATTTTTGCGCTTATATTTAAAACTTTTTCGTTTTATTTTTTCTGCTAAGTTTTTCCCAACATTTGCAAAAAATTCAGCGAATGTGTCCGCAATATCTGTTTGCTGGGAGGTGATGTTACCCATGGAGTCTTTCAGAATGTGAATACCGTTCGATTTATCTTTACCTCTGCCCAGTTCCCGTAAAGTTTCCCACAATCTGGAAGGTTCACCAGAATTCTTATTAATTTTGGTTCGGAAGTAATTTTCTTTGGCTTTTTGTATTAAAGTTTTTAGCTTATTTGAATAAATTTTAAATTCATTTTTTAAATCAATGTTGGTGGGGTCTAATTTACTTTTTTTATATAATTCGTCCTTCTTATTAATTGATTTTACTAATCCTTTTGTTACCCAGTCACGACGCTTTATTTCTTTTCTCTCAATTTTAACCGTATGCGTGCTTTGCTTTATATGGTGTTTCAAGATTTCTATAAATGTGTCTGTTGCACGATGTATATTTTTCTCATTAATAACGCTATACCAGGATTCATTTTCTAGAAAAAACTTCAATTTCTTATAATCAATATTTTTTTTTGAATTCGATTCTATCTTCGGGATCATTGCTTTTTGATGCGAAAGCAACTTCAAGGCGATTGGTTTATGATCAGTAACCAGAAAATCTATAACTACAGAAGAAACTAATTCTGGGGGCAGTTCCCCTCTAACAAACATATGATCTATACAGGAATCTATTCTAGTAGGCAGGTTTATTGACGATACAAAGTAAAACATCTATCTATGGGAGATGATAGCCCTAAATAAGGGCCCTGTAGCGGTCTTCGAACATCTGAAGTTCTGAATAATCATCGCTTGGACTGTCAGACCTGGTTTTGAAAGAGACCCTCCTGGCCTTACGAGCAACATTTTCCTTTTCGAATTCAAATATTGAAGGGATTTCTAAGAACAAGAAGGAATATTTTTGAAAACTAGCGGAGGTGATTCTTCTCCAAGAGAACCCATGCGCCTACAGAGAATTATATTTGTGAGAGGAGACTTTTGAAAGGTTATGTAGTATTTATAATTTGTTCGTTCTTCTCCTCTTGTCTTTTCATTTTTCAGGAGTTTCGGGTACCTTGGAGAATCCTCTCCGTTTTTTGACGAAGGAGTCCATATTGAGGAAATAAATGCCTATCAATATTTTTAAATTGCAGTAAATTTTGTGAACAATAGTTACAAATCACGACACTCACGGGGAGACAGGGTTTTTTTGCTGAGGTTTTTCCCTAAGCTCTTGTATCATACGTCGAATTGTATGGTACCCCGTTACACCAACCTCTGCTAACACATATATACAGCTCTCAGTCAAAAGAATATATATATATATTGACGGGCGAAAACCAGCCGCTGCCATTACACTGAGGTATTCCTCTCTAACGCTTGTATCTTCTAATAGATCTATATTTATATCCCCTATCATCAGAGCAGTGCCCTGCCCACAGTGATTTTTTTGAAAAAATCTTTCCAAGTTCGTGACAAATTCATGAACATCCAGCGATGGAGATCTGTAAACTGCAATTATCCTAATGTTGAATGGAAACAATTTTAATTGTAAATTTATAGCTTTAACCCTGCCAATATCAACTATTTCATATGCAAAATCAATGTTATCCTTGACATAAACCAGAACCCCATCATTCTTGTTCAAATTTCCCCCATTATAGATCATTTTATAACCTTGTAAATCAAACAAACCCAAATCAAAAATTTTAAAAGTTTCCGTGAGTATAATGCAATCTAATTTACCTAAACTATTATGAACGAAAACTTTAAACTCATCGAAATTTCTGCTTATACTTCTGATATTGTTATGTAAAACAGTGAAGTTACTACGACAATCATCAACGAAACATTTTAGGTCACTTCTATCTATCAACCTGTCTGTATACTGAACTGTTTGAAAATTCTTAATAAACCTATTCATATTTACAAATATCACAAAAACTTACATCGAAAATGTTGTCTTATTCTAAGCTTTTGAGGTCATCCACTGACTGAATCCTCACAGTTTTCGTATCCTCATTTTCCCTGATAAATACACTTCCATTTTTTACCCATACAAATTTATAGTTTTTATCTTTTTTAATTTTCGCACCGACGTATACAATTCTTGCTTCCTCAAAGACAAATCTTCATTAAAATAAATTATACTCTCTCCTGGAATCCCACATTCTAAGCTTTTCAATGTTTTTATTTCCTTACGTTTTTCTATGACAAGATTTCTCAGTCTTTCTTCCTTGAATTTAACCAATATTGGAGAGTTATCCTTTTTTGAAATTCGAGTTGCCTGGAAATCATCGGTGGTCGCAGCAACTCCAACTTTTGCTATAATGGTTTTCACCAAATTAACGGTATTTTCTTGGGGTTGTTTGGGTATATTCATCATAACGATGTTATTCTTTCGTTTATCTTGCTCGAGATCTTCTAACTTTCCCTCAAGATATCTTATTCTTCGATTTGCATCAATCAAATCTTTTGTATTCTCGTGCAACTGTTTCTTCATAGCTGCATTTTCCCTTCTCATTTCTTCGAAAGAATCTGAGATGAATTGGAGCGATTCCTGTATTTCCTCTCTGAACACTTGCATACTTCTTGTTGAAATATCCTGATTTTTCTTCATTTCTCTCATTAATTCAAAGTTGGTAATTGAGGTTTTTTCCTCTTTAGATTGCTCGTTTTCTTCATCAGTGGTTTCTTCCTCTGAAGTGACGACGGTGATACAATCTGGACATGTCCACCTGTTATTTGATTTCTGAAGTGATTTGATTTCCTCACGTTTTAGTTTTGAGCATTCTTCACAAAACCATTTTCCACAGATTCCACTGCAAGATATCTTGCATTCCGATCTTGAAAACCTTTTATTACATTTGACGCAGTTATTTTCTTCATCGACTTTCGCTGGAGAATTATTCTTGTTTACGTTTTTTTTGCCCATGTCTATTCACGTACCTGATGTGCTTATCTTGACTCCGTTATCTTTCTTACGGGAAACAGATGAGGTATAACAAACGAGCGACGGATTTCTTTATATTTCGAGATTCTCGTTTTCTTGAAAAATCTCGTGGTTTTGATGAACTATCTTAAAAACAACAGTTTTATTGGATTTTGGCGGTTCTTATGCTTCTCCTGGTACCAAATATAAAATTCTTCTTATAGTTTTAACTATATTAATTTCACGTTATTCGGGAGGATAATTTACACGTGTGCACAGTCGGAATATGCTATATGATCAATGAATCAATGAAACCACTCCGACGACGCAGCGGACGCAAGCATTCGCTGCACGCAGTCACTGCATGCATCCGACGCACTAGCGAAACCAGGCCTTAAGTGTCCTTTATCTCTGTATAAAATATGTACAGTGCAGCAGGATTTAAAGATTTGAGTTTTCAGAAGTCTGAATAAAATCGCAAAACATTCTATGAGAGGAAATAACCGATATCCAACTCGACCGCCTGTCTTCCTAGAACGGTCCACATATTTCGAATTTTTTTCTGAATATTCTCTGGGCTCCGTAATACCCTATTCACGTACAAAATCCCATAACTGTATACGATTCAGAAGATGATATTGGTACGGCATCCATCTATCAGTCGAGTGCGCATTTGAATTCTTGCTTTTATTTCGTCGAATTACTTGGAATACCGCGAATCGTCATAGACCCTGGAGAGAGGATCGGCCGGAACCCGGCGTAGTAATCGGGTCATGTGCCAGCGCTTCAGAATATTTACTCGATAGTAATCTCTTGTTACAAACAGAGGGACAGCCGAAGCTATCCGTTCTTCCAGGCTCGTGGTTGATACATGTAAACACTAGGAGGGATAATTGCGTTAAGGAGTCCTGGCTCACTAATAGGATGATTTAGATTCGTTGATCCGATATGGAAATTTAATGCACACCTTCGAATGAACGCTTGCGAATCGCCAGGCTCCAGAGACCAACAGTTATATTGACTTTGGTCATATCATTGTATCGACAGTCAAGATTATACATGGCTGCTTCGACAGGACTTCGACGCAAGCTTGTTTATGATGGCATACAGTAAGGAGCACAACATGCCGCTCGAGTTCAACCAATGAGAAGCCGGCATGCTCGTAACCACATTCTATTCAAATTTGGAATTTATTGTCAAACTCTGACAGCTGTCGAAGCCTCTTATAATTCGTATTTTATTTATCTCAAACATTATAATATAAATATTGGTAAGATTCTGCATTTAGGTCTCAGTATACTGTCGTAGAACCGTTCAGAACTGCGGACCAAAATAAACCAGATATTTCATTTCAGCAAAATGCTCCAAGCCATCAACTCTAGAATACTCAAGTACTGCAAGCAGCTATTTGAAAGAAATTGCCAATAATTCTCAGATACTTCAATTATGAAATTAGAGGAGAACTCTCGAAAAAGTTCATGCCCAACTTGCCTAAGTTTTCAGATATAAATGATAGAGAAGAAACGCGTCAAATTTTGTTCAGAAACGGTTCGAAAATTGTTATTACTGCACAATTAAGAGAGTTCCTGTTACAGAAAATGTTGCAGTAATTTGGCATTTAATTTCGAGAATAAAAAATATTTTTCCTGAAGAGACAATTGGACACATTGGCACATTGGCACTTATATCAATGAGTTGCTAATATTGTTCCGATATTATTCATTAAGCAACAAGAGTATTATAAGACTGTCAATTTTCAGCAATTTTACATATACAAACCTTTGAAAACGCTTTGATTAAAATATATCCCTTTTATTATATCCTTGTGCACTGTAATGCATGCATGCAGTGCATAATCCACATTTATATGATTTAGTGCTCGCCAAGACTCAAATTCTTCCATATTCCCGAATTCATAAGAGGAGGTTTTAATATTCAAAGGAGCACTTGTTTGAAATGCTTGGTTGAGAGATTGTGAGTTCAGTTCTGAAGGATATTTTTTCTTCCTCAGTGCAAACAGGACACTTGTTGTGTATAGTTTTTTTCCAGTTCTTCATGATAAACTAATCTCAAACGACGATTTCTTTTTGATAAGCTTGAAAAAGTTTTCTGGCAAACGTGACCAATTGCATGACCGCAAAAAATTGATAGTAATTAATTATTATTATGAATTAAACAATCATGAAAACTTACTTTCGTCCATTGATGTGGTATGGAATCTGATTGAAAATGTCTGGGTTAATATTTTTAATAATACCAATGATAACAGTCGATGATAACACGAATGAATCTGACAGCCTCAGTGCAGAAAGCAGGTTAGATTAAAAGAGACAAACTACCCTTCATTGTTGCGGGTTGCGGGTTTCAGCCTAACGCTGATTGGTTGAACTCGAGCGGCATGTTGTGCTTCTTACTGTATGCTTGTTTATGCTACCACATTCGTCGTTAACTGAAATCATCTGTTATGCGCATGAATATACAACGATGTCACTACATGATACATGGATTTGCGCAGACTCTATCGATTGAGGTCGTCCATATAACTGGAGAGGGTGCTGAAATATTTCTTCAGATAATGGCACATCACATGTAACAATATTATGTTCGAGAAAATTATGCAATAGTTCCACCCTGTGTTTTATATAGATCATCGAGTGTAACGTATAAATGATAAAGCTTAACGGGTAATTCTACAAAATAAGCTGAGAAAAATTATGTTGTTGGTACTTGCTGACATATGCTTCTGCTTATTGAGTTATTCTGAGTTAAATAATCAAGAAAACCAAGGAAAAGAAAAGAAACTGAACACATAAGTGACACCACAACAGGAGCGAGCGATTTGTGCCTTCAGCTCCAGGACCTCCATATAGGAGGAAAACTACAGCTATAACATCCTAATTTCTATCGAATGTAACTTTCTTGAAACATAATTTCAATCCTAAATACCTGTGAGTCAAACTAGATCCCTTTTGGTTGACTTGCTTCTGAAGTTGAAAACAAGGAATAATATCCTGTAGAAATTAGCAGGGGTACTGATGCAACTACTCTTGGTACTGCAGCCTTAACCTTGGTTTTTTCTGCAGCTGAATATTGTTGCCCCGACTGGTTTAACAGTTTTCATTCGCAAAAAAATTATGCCAGCTGCCATCCATGAGGATCATCACAGGAACTATCAGATCTACAGTATTCATTGGTTAACAGGTCTTTCACACATTGTCCCGCCTCACATTCACTGGCAGACAGCTGTTTTGAGTTCTTGGAATAAATTTCATTATTTTCCGTGTTCAGTTACAAATCTCTCCAATACCCCAGAGTATAAAATTCCGAGGTTGAAGTCATATAAACCTTTACGGCTCAGCTGTTTTCGTATTTTCAATAAACGAAACAAGGAAATTTGACAGTCTGAATGGAATTCAGGCGATATTTTCAAAAATTATCTAATTGATTTGAATGTTTACCGCAAAGTTACTTGATTTTTTAGGTTTTAGACATCTTTCGCCTGATTTATACTAAAATATCTAAAAATAAGTCAAAAAATGTTGAAAAAATTGGTTCAAGCACTGACGTGAAGTCAGGAGCTTTTGCTAGCATGTTCTATTGTCTACTCACCTCTATTGGACACTTTACGACGAGTTCAGCATCGATATATACCGTTTTCTCAGCTTTTGTAATACATGAATACATTTCATACCATCTTAATGGCAGACTTCAGTGACTTCTACGATCACATAATTTTTAATTCTAATGGAATTGAAATACGAAAAAACTTACGCCGTAAGTATCTCCACGATACGATATTCACGTAATTTCGCGAAAATTAGTGGGTCGGCATTCTAAAAGTAATCACAGAGTTTTAATTGGACTAGATTTGTATATTTCGAGTTATAGAGGAAATAACAACAAAATTCCAGATGAGTAAGTATAACTCCAAAAAACTTTGGCCGATTATGCCAATTAACGAACTCAAATGTCGCATGCGGATGCGCAACCTACCCTGAAAATTGCAAGTCGCTATCTCATTACGATCTCAAGGTATCGTGAGATGCATATTATTTTTTCGTTATTGTTTTAATTTTTTCTAGTAGTTCAGTCCTCACGAAATTTTATATATGTTTTTATGTCGATATTCTACAACTTCAATTCGTCGAGTCTATATTTTTCGTTATATCGAGGAAATAATATTCCAGATGGGTTTACTCCGAAGCCATAGGGCCGATTATGCTCGACAACGAACTCAACTCTCCCATGCGGATGCGCCAACTATCCTGAAAATTGCAAGTCCCTATCTCTGTTCATTCGAAAGTTATCGAGGCCACGAGGCTGTTCGGATCTCCAACAATATATAGATCATATTCAAACTTGGAACTTGGCAGTAGATTAAGGTTTTAAAGGCTCTCGCAAACTTTCGGCGATGTCGGACGAATACTTTATGCTATATAGAATCTTTTTCAATGATATTTTTTAAATTTTCTAGTGATACAATCCTCACGAAATTACGCAAAATTTTAGCGTTGGCATTCTACAACTAATAACCATGTTTGAAATGGAACAACCAAACTTCAGATGGGCATAACTCCAAAACTATTTGGCCGACTATGCCTATAAATAAACTCAAATGTTGAATTCAGATGCACAATCTAACCTAAAAATTTCAAGTCGCTATTTCTTTCCGTTCTCAGGTTATCGTGACATAAATAATATTTTGTAATAATCATTTTTGAATTTTTTAGTTATATGATTCTCACAAAGTTCCGCAAACTTCTTCCTCTTGCATTCTACAACTACTCACCAAGTTTCAATTCCATCAGATTTGTATTGGTTGAAAACAATATTATTACTCGGAAACCATTGGACCGATTATGCCCATTAACGAACTTGTTCGTTGTATTGGGACGTGATATCTCCCCTCAAAACTTCGAGTCACTATCGCTTTCCGTTCTCAAGTTATCGTGGCAACGGCCGGCCAGCCTGACGGTTGGACCTCGAATTCTTCATCAGAGAATCAAACCAAATCATTTGAGACCATTTTCGGTAAAAAATTGAAATATTGAGGCAATTAAAATCGTTAAATATTTCTGTGATAGAAATTGTCAAACAATTAAAACAATAATAATAAAATAGTAAATGTTGTGTACTGTTTCGGTGAGTAATGTATCTCCAACACAAATAATTTGAGAATACATACATTTTTCGAATACCATCGCAATATCGTCAAATTATTCTTGTGGTAATATCATACTGCATTCCTTTGCGAAAACTGTAAGGGCGCTTTTGAACTTTCCATCGATATTCCCAAAGGCTTCCTCACTGGATAATCTTCATTACAAGCAACTGCGTAACATAAGGGATGCCAAGAGCATGAAAAATTATTCATGAGACGTGGGTGATGAAATAAATGGACGCAAATATTGAAACTTTGATGTGGGGCATAGGTATCCAAGTGAATTCCTGACTTTGGCTTCTAGAAGGTTATGATTCCGCAAGAAGGTAAAATGAAAATTAAAGATTAAACTGAACCAAAACATTGTATGGGGCCGCATGTGAAACGTGTAAGGGAATGAATTTGGGAAGAGTATTATGGGATGAATGCCTCATAAAACATTTTTATGTTAAAATATTCAAATAGGTAATACCCTTGGGAGCATTTCCGGTGAAGAGCGGATATCATTAACATATAGAACGGTAGATTAAGTAGATTAGTGACAAAATCAAACGCTTGTTCTGAAGTTATTAATTCGGAGCGTCGAATATTGTATGAAACATTCGCTCTCGAAGAAATGGTCAATATGACGAAACTACCGTCTTAACCTATTTTGGCATTCTGGGACCATCATTGCGCCCGAATGTCGGTGTTTTTGAGGAGCAAATGATTTCGAATGATAAAGGTCGATAGAGACTGTTCCCACGTATACTCCATTCACTTTTATATAAAGTCTCCCGGTAGGCCATGATTTAGGTCTATCACGTTTTTGTTACTGAAACAAAAGCAGGTTGGCACTTCTGAAATATCGTCAGTGTCAAAACAATTCTCTGAGACGTTGCCAATTTCTACTCTCGACAATCAACATAATGTTCTATCTTAGACAAGATATTATCACATATACAGGGTGAGTCTTTGACCACTGCATTAATTTTAACCAAAGATTCCTCTCATGAAATGAAACACTTTTTTCATTTACCATTTTTCCAGATTCGGCTCAGGTAAAAAGTTACAAGCGTTAAAGATTTCACAATGTGCTAATACACTCCCGCATATAAATTATCTATGACATTGTTGGCGGACGAGAATAATGCATGGTAACGTGGTTTACAGCTTGATTCGGGATTCCAACGCTCAGGGACGGATCCATAAAAGTGTTGAAATTTCTGGAGTTTTCCATTTTAAAACATTCAATGAAGAATATCTCGAAAACGGTGCGTTTAAAGAGAAATGATGAAGAATAATATAATGTTCTAAAACGATGGAATATTCTTGAAATGACTCAAGAAAAACTTTATATGCTTTCTTTATGCTAATTTCGTTTAGTTTTATGAATCCACGAGTCCATAACTAGAAAACTAGTAGAAGTAGAAAATAACTAATATTTGGAAAATATGTATCATAGTTATAGGAAACTTTACGCCAACATTCATTTTATTCGAAAAAAGGATGTCAAAGCTACAAAATAAAAACTGTTTTTTTTCAGAATTTCAACAGCCTGTATCTTTTTACCAGAGCTGAATTTGGAAAAATGTTAAAGGAAAAAAGTGTTTCATTTGATGAGAGGAATCTTTGCTTAAAATTCATGGAGAGGTCAAAGACTCACCCTGTATATATCTTCGAATAATAAAGAACTCTTCGCTTTGAAATTGAGAATGCCAAAAGCAATTTTGAAGAAGCAGAGACAAAGTACACATCAGGAAGTGCTATACAGAACTGAAATCTGCAATAGGAAGATTACTTTCGGTCTTAGGACATGTTGAACTCTCGAATGAAATTACTTAGTTTCCTATCCTATCACTATATTTTATGAAGGTTTAATAGTGACTACTATATTTTCAAATTGGTGTATTTCAAGTTGTGCAACAAGGTATTCAAATGTCATATGTAGGCGTATTTGTTGAGAATTTCGAAAAGTGGGGAATTCCATAGGTACGTCTGTTCGTTCATAAGTTCTGCCGGGATATTCAGGTACTTTTATTCATTTTTCAAATGATCTATCACAAAGTAACGAACTACTGTATCCATTATTTTCCATTGAAATTTCAACACATGATTCTTGATTTCCGTGCAAGAAAATAGCATAGCTGAATCTTCCAACCAGTTTATATAGGTGAAATATTTCCATAGAAAGAACAGATGACAAATTTTCTGCAACAGTCGCCAGGTTTGTGGAATTGTTGAATTCACATAATATGTTCTCAAATTCATTATTTTCCCCAAGAAAATTCACATTGTGAAAAATATGTAATTACTAAGACGTTGCGTGGTGATCTGACAGGAAAATGAGCATATCCTAACATTTTCAAAATATACACGGTGAAATGTGTCAAAATTTCATGGCCAAACGGGAGACTTTATAAAAGTGAATGGAGTATACGCAAAGTATGCAACGCATTATGATATCTGGACCCTTGAATTTACATCCCTAGAAACACACACATACGCAACGCTGTCCCACGCAACGTAGGTAGGACCTGCCGATCTAGATCTACGTGGGAAGGTGGAGAGGATTGCATACGCCATTCCACGCATAAACTAGTGTGTTTCTATAGCAACTTACATTCGCAACGCGTCAGTTTGAATTTTGAAAAATGGTAGATGAAGAATTCATTGATTTGATTAGGAGTTCAAGTCATTTATAATTTTGAATCCGCTGAATATCGTGAAGTAACATTACGAAACGCAGCATGGGGAAAAATAGCCAAGGAACTGTACTTTGGACATGCGGAAGTATATAAAAAAAATCGGTCTTCATCAGATTCCAGTTTCCGTATCAATGTATGGTATTCCGCAAATTTCTCTATTTCTTTATTTATACCGTGTATCCAACATCTCTTCTCAATTTTTTTTTCTTGATGCACGGACATATTCGTGTAAAAATAACAAACTTAATATATCGTTCTTAAATTCACACTCAGAATCAGAAAACATAGTACCTACACTGACAAGTGACAACATCTTATGTCAATATGCGTGACATACGTGGGACAAGTGTGCATACAAGCTCTCCCACGCTGCATCGCATACGTAAGAAATTCGGGGTTCCTCCATTTCCCAAGCTGACTGAGGGTTATTCCGAGCAACAACTTCCGTGTTACACAGTTTTTTCATTTAATATAAACGACGAAGCCCATTTAAAATTGTCATAGAATTTCAGAACCACAAAAAAGGGGAAAACTATTTTAAATTGACTAAATGACACACAGAGAAATACACGTCGATTTAAATATCCCCTCGTGTTCCGGGATAGCTACCTCATCGCTCAGTATTCCCCCGAATAGGAAAGTCATATTCAGGGCGGGTACGTACCGGTTTCATGATTGTCATCAATCATAGGCGTAACTTAGCCACTGAATGACAACTGAAGGACCTCTAGGGAACTTGAACCCTTTTGTGGCGAATTAAAGGAAAGAAAAAATCTCATAAGCACTACCTATAGGAGGATCCTTAGTAACCCCAACACTCTGTGATGCGGAATTGACAGTAATGTCAAACAATGAGCTTCTGTCTGATACTGCAGACTACACTGAGAGAACAGTTTATTTATAAATAATAAAGTTTATTCATATTAAATAAACCCCTTATTCATATATGGCGTAATAAATATTTATTTGTCCCAAATAATGGATTTGTTTGAGTTTTAAAAATAAATATATATTGGTGAAAAATAAATATATATATTAATTATTAATAAACGATTTATTAATAGATGAAAAGGTTTATTAATAGATACAAAATTATATTATCATTCAATTACGATTTATTAATAATAAATAAATGGTATTTATGAGAATTAAATATTTGTTCTGAATGAATATCATTAGTTTATAATGAATAAAGATATATTTATATTTCAGAAAAGAATATTTCTCATGAATATAGGAAATTTATTATAAGAAATTATATATTCACAAAAAATAATGAATTTATTGAAGGAGAAAAGATATATTTTTATTAAATAACGAATTCTTATCAATAACTATATATTATTCATGGGATAAAACAATGTTCATTCTATGAAAGTCAATAGTTTATACCAAACAAATATAAATTTATATTTAGTAGATTATATTTCATGTAAAAAAATAAAATTTATTATAGAATAATTTTATACTTTCGTAAATAACAAGTTTTTCACAGTAAATTGAGGTTTTTTTTTCGAAAAAAAAATATATTTTCCAATAAATATGATTAATTAAATGAAAACTGAAGTGAATGAAAACTGAGGGGAATGAATAATTAAAATCCATCACATTAGCCTTTTTATGTTTCATTGGAATGGAACTTAATTAAGTTATGTATTATTGAGTCAATCAACAATATATAGGGGTGGTGCATGAAAAATAAAATAAAGGAAATACACAAAACGTAATATTTATTCTATAATGAGAAAACATAACATAGGTTCAACATTAAACTTATAAAAAAAATCAGTCTAGTCTTAGTATACATTCAACAACAAAATATATTATTTAGAAAATAATGAGAAAAATTACTTAGGAGGTCCAACATTAAACTCTTACAAAATATAAAATCAGTCTAGTCTTAATATGCATTCAACAACAAAACGTAATATTTATTGAATAATTAGAAAATAAACAGGCCCAACATTAAACTTTTGAAAAATATAAAATCAGTCTAGTCAGTACAGATTCAACAACAAAACGTAATATTTATTGAATAACAAAAAAAAAGTATTTAGGAGGTTCAACATTGAACTCTTTCAAAATATAAAATCAGTCTAGTCTTTACAAGCATTCAACGCAACAAAACGTTAATATTTATTAAATAATGAGAAAAAAATAACAGGTTCAACATTCAACTTTCAAAAAATCAAAAAAGTAAAAATATAATTCGAGTCTAACTATACATTCATCAATATTTTAGTATCAGATAAAAGAACATAATTTTTCTTAATTATTAAATTCTTATGAACTCAACTCATTTATGTGAAGCAAGAAATAATAAAATTGTCAGAAACATTTAAATTAACAATTTGGTCGAATTATGACTAGGTTCAAGAAATTCGCTCTCACATACACTAAATCAAAAATTACACTTATGGCATTGTCACACCTAAACTTCAGGAACAATTGGGTACATAAAGCGAACTCAATCATTAGGTTGATTTAAACTTCCTGATTCATACATGAAATATATTTATTTCCATTAGCTGAATTGTGGATATGTGTTAGAAAAGGCCAAAAGTCTTCGAGGACATTAACTTTAAAGGTATGGGAAGAAATACAATTTACCTGATAGGCCTCAAAATGTTTATCAAAACCGAAACACAATTTTGCAATTTAAACGATAATTTTTATTGTTATATTCAATAGATTCTATAACACAAAACACTGGTTCTCCAAAATTATTTCGACCGTATTGACATACCACTCCTTTCTTATAGAGTACTCCATTGATTTTCAACCAACTCGAATATACTTCTCAAATGGCTCAAACCATTTTCAAACAAAAACTCCTGGAAATCGGACATTCTGTTCACACACTTATCACATAACTTTTAGTTCGTAGTAACTCACAAATTCACTATCCTAACAATATCCTAACTGACTGAAGAAAAGGAAAAGACTGAATTAGAATTAGAAGATTTTCAGAGTCGCAATTCGCTATGATGGGGTGGGGTCGGGAACATAAAGATCCGAGCGTAAATAAACACTTATTCAGGTCTAATCAAGATTTATTATTAATAAATAAATGTTGATTAAATGATGATTCAACAAATATTTGTTTGACAGAAATAAGGCAAATTTTAACTTGAAATTATATTTGTTTGGTGGAAATAAATCATTTTGTTATAGTTAATAATATTTTCGAACATGACTTTTCTGTATTAGATTTATTTCCTATTAATAAACCTTTCTAATAATTAATAAATATTGCCTAAATAAATAATATATTTCTGAGGAATAAGCTTAAAATCAAGTGGATCTAACTATTAATAACATTTATTAATAATTAATAAAATTCATTAATAATGAATAAATCTATCCCAAATAAAGAATTATTAATTATTAACCCTAACATTTCTCTCAGTGTATGATAGGGATAATATTTCCTGAACTATCCGCGTTGTGTGCTAAAGGAATATAAACCAACATAAACGAAAATATAATTACGGGGGTAAGAGGACCATAAATAATAGGAGAAGCAATTCTTTATAGTCACACAATTTATATGAGTAATAAATTCGGGTTTTAAGGAGTTGGTAAAAATTGTTGTTAACTTTGGAAGCTTCAATATTTCATAGCCTCAGATATTTAAAGTATACGTTTCAACTTCAAATAGAAAGTTCCATGATATATTTTTCCGACTCTCCTTTCGAGTTATTGTCGACGGAAAGTTACGTTCATCACATGATTCAAGAAGGAACTTTTATTATTCTAATAACTCTTAACAGATTCCGTGACTTCTCAAGATGGAGCCTGCCGGTAATGAATTGCGAAATTAACTTCAAAAGCGAAATAACGAGGGGCGTGAAGGAGAAATAAACATTTAAAATGTTCTGATGGATAAAACATTGCTCCCTCTCACAGTTCTGCCCCGCGAAAAACTTTCCTGTGGATTTCTAAAGGAATACGCTCGATGATATTCATTGCGAAATGTTTCAATGATTGCATTTCTTGAGATTAAGAATGATTATGATGAGCATTCATTAAAGGATTCTGTAGGAGGTATATTCATCATTAAATGGTTTATTTCTGGGTTTTCTCTTCTAAACTCTGAAGAATATGTATAAAATAAAAAAAATATTATTTAGTGATTTGCTTCTGCGTAAGAAACACAAGATATATGTCAGAAGTAATCTATCGAACAATGTTGCCTAACAAACAATAACGAAACAACATCAACCATGAAACAACTATATCGTAACGTTTCGGACTCTATATCAGACTCCTTCATCAGGCACTTAACGAAAATCTTCAGGATTATTTTTTGTTGATAGCTATTCTGAAATTCAAGAATTGTCACATTGAAAGTATTTGAAAAACATATTAACCTAGTTTGAATTAGTAAAATTAATATTAACAGGAAGCAGAAACATACAAATAGATATTTGAATTTCTATTCGAACCATCAACTTAGTGTGAAAAGATGTGTTATTAAAACACTTTATGATAGAGCTAACCTAATTTGTTCTACTCATAAACATTCGAAATAATGAAATTGATTCAATCAAAAACTTTCTTGAAGATAATAGATATCCGAGGTAATTAATACATTCATGAAGTTAGATAGAAGAGCTTCCAATAGAATAACAATCAATCAAGTACAACAGAATAATCAACAAGAAGAACAACACAATCTGTTGAATATGATCCCTTATGTTCTGGGCCCTTCTGAAAAAAACTAGAAGCATCCATTGTATGTTCAATATAAGAACCGTTTTGAAGACAGAAAATGATCGTAGGTCTTTGTTAACAAAGACAAAACCCATTGATGAGAAACAAGAACAAAAACCTGTGTATACAATATTCCTTGTATTTGTAGTGAATCAGACACAGGAGAAACATCCTGATCACTAGAAGTAAGAAGGTCGGAACATAAGAACAACTTGAGAAATAGAGACACGTATAGAATTAAATATAGCAGAACATGTATGTACAATCCGAGGAGATCACATGATGGATTGGAGTAATACAAATATTCTTATGACAGAATCTGATTACATTAAAAGGACACTTAAGGAGTCAACTCGTATTTTGTTGAACAGAGAATGCAATTAGGCAAATTTCTCAATTGCAATTGACCATATTTGGCTGAATTTATTAAAAAAAGGGTTGGTACTTGGAAATTCATATGCGAAGTAAAACTATGGTACTTTTTACTTCATTAATTTTATCAAAATTTTCCACCCCGAAATTTGCGAGAAGCCACTATGTTTAATCCTACTCAAATCGTGAAACTAAAAATTGACGTCAAAACTGAGCCATCTACATATTTCTAGAATTGCGAATGGACTCTCTCAAAATTCGACATGAGCATTCAAATCCTTCTATTATAACCATCTTCTCGGTTCAAACTTGGATGGTTTGGTATTCAAACTGCTTACACACCGACAGACGGATGGACATAATGGAATTCGACCACGAATTCTCCATCAGTAAGCGACAAATAATTGTTTGGGGCCATTCTCAGACTAAATAGGTGATTCACTTCCTGCATTTATGAATGGAATCGCTATTAGTGTACTTTTGGCTTTCGAATACGGCCATATCTATTTATGGATTTAGTCAGGGGTGCTGAAGGGGTTCTAATCAAGTCGAAGATTTGGGATCAGGTGACCTCTTGGGCAATCATTTCGAGGTTTCCGATTATACGAAGCCACCTTCGACTAGGTTCGTGGAAATCCGTAATTTCACGAATGATGCTTGGAATTTGAAATTCTACGAAATTAGTTCATTGGTGCAGTATCATGAATTAAACATATGTTTTTGGATACCTATATATCTAGTAGAAAACGTTTTGAAACCCAGTATCTCGTAGTAATTTCTAAAGTCAAAGAAGCAAGAATCCCGCCTAAAGCGAAGTGCTTATATCGTTCTTCGATTGAATGATTGAAACTTTCAGTTCAGAACTATGATTCCTCGAAATTACTAATGAATTGAAACATTTGTCAAGAAAACTATATTATAATTCTGTAGGCCACGAACAAACAGAGAGTTGAACTGGAAACTGTCAAATTTCTGAAGACAAACCCCCACAAACCTATGTACGAACACTTCAGAAACTTTCATGAAGATAACTGACGTTTTGTTGGCTGTAATGAAATGGTAAGCAAACATATGATTAACAAACAGATGTAACTAGAGACTTAATTATATAAAGTCCATAATTTCTTGAAACATTCACAACTGTACAATAGACTCACTCCGTAATTATCCAATAATTCAAATGACTGCTATGTACCGTTTAATAAGTTGTTTGCGTGATCAAGAGGGCGTTACTTCCCGAACTAATCTCCACAAAATTTGTATACGATAAAGTTACTGTATAGACTGAAATTACAGGATAAATTCCGAGAACTGAACTGAAGTATGTTCAATTCATATTGAATATTTTATACCACCACCGTATACACATTTATGACAGCAAGTTACTAGGTCCACAGTTATAAGGAAATACTCGATTAAGAACCCAAGAATGGTATGAACTGTGTTGAGTTGGCTCACTCCTTACATATCCAATATGGTTAAGCACAGCAGTAGTACTCCCAATTGTCACCTACGCATCCTTAGCATGGTGGACAAAAACTAATCAGGCCACCACACGCAGTCGGTTGGAGAAACTGCAACAGCTTGCCTGTGTTGGTGTTAGCTAGTTATACTACTACCACAGCAGCGCTTGAGATCATACTTAATTTGCCTCCCTTGCTCCTATATAAAGGGTTTTCCAATAAGAGGTGTTATTTTGAATAGCCAGCTATTTCGGTAGATGTTACTTTTGATGCTGTAATTTTTTGACGTTTGACAAGTAGAAACTACGCTATTAATAAAAATGGAACGATACACGCTTCAAGAACGCATTGAAATTATTAAAATTTACTATAGAAATGGTGAAAAGTTGGCAGAGACGCTTCGTAAAACTCGAACATTTTTGGGTCGTCGTGAACACCTTGTCGGACCGCAATAGAGAAATTTGTGGAAAAATTCGAGCTGTTGGGACAAGTTAGTTATGTGAAGAATAAAACCCGTGCACGTCGCTCAAGAACAGCCGAGAATATTGCTGCTGTAGCCGAAAGTGTTGAAGAAAACCCAGGTTTGTCCATTTCTCGTCGTTCTTTGGAATTAGGCATTCCACAAACGTCATTACACCGTATTTCGCACAAAGATTTGGGTCTTAAGGCTTATAATGTTCAGTTAACACAAGAACTCAAGCCGGCCGATCATCAACAAAGTCGTGTCTTTGCTGATTGAGTTTTTTGTTCTATAAACAAATTATTCCTATTCCATATCAATTGATATGAAGAAATCCATTGAGTAATCATTAAATGATACTGCGGGAGGTATATTCGTTATCAAATGGTTTCTTTCTCGATTTTCTCTCCCAAAACTCTGAAAAATATCTATAAAACATTCATTATTTTGTGACTTACTTCTGCGTAAGAAACACAAGCTATTTGGCAGAAGTAATCAATCGAATAATGTTGGCTAACAAACAATAACGAAAACAACATTAACGATGAAACAACTATTTTGTAACGCTTCAGAGTCTTTATGAGACTGCTTCGTCAGTCACTTAACGAAAATCTTCAGAATTATGTTTTGTTGATAGCTATTCTGAAATTCGAGAATAGTTACATTGATAGTATTTGAAAATCCTGTCACTGTGACAATTCTCGAATTACAGAATAGCTATCAACAAAAAATAAGTCTGAAGATTTTCGTTAAGTGTCTGACGAAGGAGTCTGATATAGGCCCCGAAACGTTATGAAATAGTTGTATCATCGTAGATGTTGTTCTCGTTATTGTTTGTTAGGCAACATTTTTCGATTGATTGCTTTTGACAAATATCGTGTGTTTCTTATGCAGAAGAAATTCACAAAATAATACATTTTTGGCTCTTCTGTTTTCTCGGAACAGAGTGCTTATGGATTTGCCCATATGTCTGTAATTTTCGAATTTTTGCCTGAAAAGGGTCTTAAACGATTTTGTTCGACTCACTGATCAAGAATACGTGGTCCGAATCGATTCTGTTAACACGATAACTCTAGAACGGAATGAGCTAGATAGTTGAAATTTTCAGAATAGGTTTGGGACATAAATATCTCGGCTAAGTACGTTATTGGGCAAAATCGATCAGATGGTTTCGGAGTAACAAAAAAAAATATTTTTTTTTACATTACAAATTTCAAAATAATTTTTTTTCAAGATGCAGTTTCACCATAGAAATCCATTCATGTCAATTTTAACTCTAACAAGCTAATACTTTCGGATATATGATTTTTCAAAATTTCAATAATAAATCGTACTTCTGTATTTTCACAGAATGCGATAATTAGTCTATCTATGAATTATTATAATATGATCTGTGTTGATACATGTCAACTCAATTTCCTGAGACATGATATGTCAAATTTTAATATTCAATGCCCATGGTTAATCCATGTGATGATGCGCATGGTAATGTTAAGTTAATAATATTGAGTTCAGAATATCTACAGTAAAAACAAAACTGAAATATTGGCTAAAGTTTCAATTGATATAATATAATTTTCTGAGTGGATTTGAGGAAAAAATCGTTCATCATAGAATTGAGGAACGAATATCTCGGATGAGTTCGTTGTTGGGTAGAATTGGTCTATTGGTTTTGGATTAATAATTTTTGGCACCCTTGTTGAATTCAAATTCTTTCATGATGTTTGAATTTCAATTATGCTATTATGAAGTTCTATCATAAGAATCCATTGATATAATTCCTAACTCTTACCAATACTTCCGAAGATATGATTTGTCAAAGTTTGAACAAGAGCGCCAAAGCTCCTGTCCACAGAGCTTGTTTATTTTATAGATATTTTTCAGAGTTTGGGAGAGAAAACCCAGAAAGAAGCCATTCAATAAGAAATCCATTCATTTGAAATATTTTTGTTTTCGACACTTGTAGATTCATTCTTTTTTTCCGATATGGAGGATGATACAGCATACTCGTACTAAATCTTTCCGTTACTTTCATTCGAATTTTAACGTATATGTGTTGGCCATTCTTCTAGTATCCTCATATTTCCCGACACCTATATGGATCTGGACCCTAATAACATACCCCAAAGGATCGTCCAGGGTGAGGCACGAGTTTTGACCTCGATTATGTTTAATATATCGCCTGAACTCTCCCTACACACAGTTCGTTCTAAACAGGCACATGAAAAATTTATCCATTTCGCTCATATTTTATTTTGAATGAACCTTCGGTGGCCTTGAGACTAATCAGGTGATTACCTCGGTGAACATTGCTGATCAAAGATTCATTAAACAAACTAGGCACCCTTAGTTGAGATGAGTAGATTGGAGGGGATGAACTCGAGAAAGGGGAATGAGGAAGTAACGATGTTGAAACAACATAAAATTGTTGTGGTAATTACTTCATTCACCTTTTCGCTATTCTTTCGGGAAAGTTTGCTAGGACGGGCACCCCCATCCGAAATTAACCGGCCAACCTGGCCTGAATAAAGGCCTCCACCAGCAATCTATTGTATTTTAAGATTATTGTTTCGAGGATAACCTGAAAAGGTGAGATGCGCACAAAAGATATCCTCGAAATTCCTTTTCGCTCAGGAGGACTCATACAGATAACTTCCCTCTTTATTTGTTTTTCGTATGCTTATCCTAGCCTATATACGAAACCTCAGCTTTCTATAACTTCGACAAGTTTTATACAATGATCTGCATCCCTTTTATGTGATTATTATGTTTATGTTGTTGGAGGGTGAAAATTGTAGATTTATTGATATTTTTTTTCGTTTGTTTGTATAAATGTTCGCCCGCTTACCAGATCTCAACACTTATTTTATACATACCCACCTGCACACCCCTTTATTTGGATATACGTTGAAATGCTTCGAGAAATAGTAGGTAGTGTCCTGTTTTTGGTGCTCTTGATCCTCGGAACAGAGTGCTTATGAATTTGCACAAATGTCTGTAATTTTCGAATTTCTGTATGAAAATGGCCTCAAACGATTTGGTTCGACTCACTGATCTCCGCGGTCAGAATCGATTATGTCCGGCCAGTCCGGTCAGCCGTAGACACGATAGGTCTCGAACAGAATGACCCTCAAACAGCCATGTCCTTCGCTTCGTCTCTTTCATGCACCCTATTTTTGTTTCCGACCAAACCAGTAGCGTCAAATTTGGCAACCAGTTTCACAACGTTAGCAGCGGATACATTTTTTTCAGGATGTCATTCGTTAAATAAAGCCGCTGTTGTTCGTGCAGAGTCGTCCACCATTTTTTCTACGGAATACACCTTTTTAATTCTACCACAAATTTACAATCGCTTCGACACAATTGTAAGGTTCTTAAAAATTCACGATAGTCTAAGGTAAATCAAAAAAAATGGCCCGTCTACTCTTTTGGACAAGAAATTAACATAACTATTACCTACCCTATAAATGTGTCGGATACGAATAATTTGCTCGAGATAAATTCCACTACCTCTTTCACAATGTTCGCTGTTATTTGATTATCGATGGATATTTTGATGCGAAATTTCAGGGTCAGATAGTACTCGATACGATTTTCAAAATAAGCTATCGCAACAACCCTCATCCCTATTCAAGACCAAGAGGTTTTGCTCACCCCTTGTTCTACGGAATACACCATTTTAATTATACTACAAATTTACAATCGCTTTGACACACTTCTAACGTTCTTAAATATTGTGCTCATCCCCGTTAGAGGGTTGAAGTTACGGGGATGAAAAAATCGGAAAAATTCTTCCTCCTCGAATCAGAAATTCACGAGTCTAAGCGATTTTCCACATTTTCATCTTAAAGTAGGAAAATCGAGGTGTTACGTTTTCGTTGGACCACCCTGTATATATATTGTGTATACATGCAAGATGCGAATTATGAAAACCTTTTCAAAGGTGCGTTAAAGTTTACCAAGAGACTGTTTGTGAAATTGAATATAACATTACATATAATACCTTCATGTTCATCTCCATATAAGTTTAAGGAATCGCTGAGACGTGTATTTGTTCGAATGGGATGGAGTTTCGCCTTCCTTAAATTCTGAAAACAGCGATATTCTTTGAAGTCTAACACTCCCTGCTTAGTGCTCTTGGGTTCGGGATTCTGTAAACTGACGAAATAAATATTTGCTCACCAGCAATTTTCTACGGATTATAACACGATACCTCTCTGCGTTCGGCTACTTCTTGAGCAGAGCAACACAATTTTGATGTGACAGAACGTGATATCAACCATTCAGATGTCACCTAGAAGGAATTTAACATCTGCTCAAATTCAACTACAACCACATACATGAATAATTTTGTAGAACCGAATAGCCGGAACTATTGCTTATCGTTGAGTACAAAATATGAATGCATCATTAGAGGATTATGATGAGTCAACGGCAAATGCTAAGTCAAGGTTAGCATTTTTATGATGTTTAAAATGTGCTCTATTATACTCTAGGCGCTTGGGCCAATATATTGCCAGGCACTCAAGATTATCATAGTTTCTTTAGAAAACTTCGTCTTTCAGATATGCAAAAATGCTAAAATCAAAGGGAGACTGGAAATGTGAGGGAACTGAAGGTTGGAGTTCTTGGTAGTGTAGATAGTTGCCCCATCTCGTTAAAAATATCCCAACTATATTTTCTCGTCGTCTAGTTGATTTGTAAATGGTTCCAGCATTATTCCTCTGTATGTATCACCATTGATGCCACTCTTAAAGAAAACTGGTCCATCTATTGTACCACGAGAAACTCCTAACCATACACCAACCTTTTGTATATGTAATCGAGTCTCAATAAGCTGGTGGGAATTCTCAGATCTCCAAATCTGTCGTTTTGAGAATTCGCACACCCCAACACTTGAAAACAAGCGTAATCACAAAAAAAGTAGGGTCCAACAATCTTTCCTCGTTGACATCATTTAGAAACCAATCATGATATTTATTGGTAGGAGCTGTACCATCGTGATTTTGTGAAGGTACCAATTCAACTTCTCCAGAAACTGGAGGTCTTTCTCTCGATTTTCTCTTGTTTTACCCAGTCTGAATCAATCTGCTCCTAACAGCTCTGAACATTCGTATATTTCGCCAGATATTCATTTTCGCACGCCCCTACAGAATAAATTCATTCATCATTGATGAATGTAACGTTACGGTTATAGCACATCACAATTAATGTGTTTTGTTCTGAATCATAAGCCATTGGGAATTTCAATAATTTCCACGGTTTTGGAAACAGAAGGTTCACGAATTTTACTACGAGTTGACATTAAAATAATAATGGCTGCCAGTTTCGAAATTCTATGATATAGTTTAGTTAGAACAGAGAACACAAGTGAGAAACGGCAAACATTAATCCTTAGCCACCTACGATGTTACGATCATTTATGAAGTTCCGTATTATCCATTATATACAGGGTAGTCCAACGAAAACTTAACACCTCGATTTTCCTACTTTAAAATGAAAATGTGGAAAATCGCTCGGACCCGTCAATTTCTGATTCGAGGGGGAAGAACTCTTCCGCTTTTTTCATACCCGTAACTTCAACCCCCTAACGGGAATAAGCACAATTTTTAAGAAGTATCTCAAAGCGATTGTAAATTTGTAGTAGAATTAAAATGGTGTATTCCGTAGACGAAAGGGTGGAAATTATAAAATTATTTTTTAGGAATAACGACTCTGCACGAACAACAGCGGCTTTATTTAACATCCTGGAAAAAATGTATCCTCAGCTTAAGTTGTGCAACTGTTCGCCAAATTTGACGCTACTGGTTCAGTCGGAAACAAAAAGAGGGTGCATGAAAGAGACGAAGCGAGGGACGTGGCTGTCTTAGGTCAGATAGCAATGGATCCAACCTTGAGTCCTAGGAAATTGTCCGATGTATCTGGTGTTTCACGCACTGTTGTGCGTGATTTTCATAACATAAATTGAAACATAAATTCCATCCTCATAAGATACTATTGTTTCAGGAAATGAATGAGGGTGATCCCGATCGCCCACTCCAGTTCTGTGAAGTGGTCAGTGAAATTATTAACGGTAATCAAAACTACTTGTTCGTTATCTGTTTTTCGGACGAGTGTTCATTTTACCTCAAAGGCATTGTAAACCGGTATAACTGTCGGTATTGGTCAGATGAAAATCGAAGATTTTTTCGTGAGGTGCATACTCAGCGTCCCCAAAAATTAAATATTTGGGCGGGTATTTATGGAAATCACATAATCAGCCATTTTTTATACCCGATAATCACACTGGACAGATTTATTCAGTTCTACTGGATAACGCTATTTATCCAGCCCTCTTGCAAGTATTAGAGGATGCAGAAGACCATCAAACGATCATTTTCCAACAAGATGGCGTACCACCTCATTTCGTCCAACCAGTGCGTCAGTTCTTGATAGAAAATTATCCTCACGTCTGGATTGGAAGAAGGGGACATATTGAGTGGCCACCCAGATCTGGCTCCACTGAACTTTTTTCTATGGGGTCACCTGAAATCCAAGATCTACGGTATCCAGTCACTGGATCGTTTGCGAACTAGGATCATAATTGAATGCCGTCAAACTACACTAGAAATCTTGGATAATGTACGTGAACGTTTTCAGCCAAACTTATATTACTGTATGGAAGTGAATGATGCCCATTTCCAGCATTTAGTAAACTAATCACAAAAATCAGTACTCCTCCACTATTTTACCTGTCATTTCGATGGAAGTTTTGAAGCAAAATTTCAGAACCAGACAGTACTCGATAAGATCTTCAAATTGAGGTATCGCAACACCCCTCATCCCTTTTCAAAATCTAGGGGTTGTGCTCACCACCGTTTGGGGGTTTGCAGTAACGGGGATGCAAAGAACTGAAAATCAGAAATTGATTTTCCACATTTTCATTTTGAAGCCGGAAAATCGAAGTGTTAAGTTTTCGTTAAACCACATTGTATACACCACCAAACTTCTGTGGAATCACCCAGTAATGTCAAGAAATAGAATTTAATTTTAAATAAGTTATTAAGGAGTAAAGAGCAGTTTATTATGAATATAAAATAAAAATTATTACAATTTTCATAGTAAGAGAACGAATAGAAAAAATTGTAGGTTTCAATAAAAGAAACTTTTTTGAAAATGACAATTCATCAAGAATTAATGCTATCAAAATAATTTCAATAATAAGTATTGCCACCTCTAGCATCGATAAAAGCACGAATTCGATGAGGCATGCAATCTACCAAGTTGTTACGTTCTTCTCGAGGAAAATTTGCCGATTCCTCTGAAGCCGCTTGAATAATTTGCCCTGTGTTAACAAGGTTGTTTTGGTCTTATCCCATAAGTGCTCTACAGATCCGGCGAGCAATAAGGCCACTTTAAACCTGCAACAACTTTCTCTTCTGAGAAAGATTTCGAAAATGGCCAAAACCACCTCGCCTGAGCCTGGCTACGATATTTTGTGTGATCTCGATTTCGACTTATAATCCGTGTGTGCTGATCCATCTGTCTTTGAATGGACCGATAAGATAGCCTGTGAGATCTCCAGAATTAACACCGCTAGATCTCTTCTTTTGGGGATATTTGAAAGAAGTGTAACAGACTCCTATTGATTTGGAAGATCTAAAAAACAAGATAAGGGATGCATATAGAGCCCTTAATGCTGAGGTGTTGAGAAGTGTTACTTCGCGTGAGCTAGTCCACCGAGCTGAAAGATGTGTAGAAGCAGATGGTCAACATTTCGAACATATGCTTTAGTTATTAACGGTATTTCTTGTTCCATTTTATCTAATTTTTTGTTTCCTTTACTATTCATTCTTTGTTTAACGTTCGGTAAAATACATAGTTGATTGCAACTTGAGGAAGGTTTTTTTTATTGATCTCGATTATTGAGGTCAAAATCAAGATTACAGAAAATATCTCAGCCTACTGAAATTCTCTCAATTTGAAATATCAATTGACGTTTTCTCCATCAAATCAAATGTGAAATACAAAGTGTGATATATCGTTGGAAAGTTAATTTTGAGTGGAATTGAAAAATTGCAAAAAATATACAGGGTGCTATTTGAGATAAACAAAAGTCAGAGTCTTTTCCGGTCAAACCGAAAGTGAGTTGAAGGTTCCTTGAACGAATTGAAAATCATAAAATTTTCAAATTTTAATTGAAAATTGCTGAGATAATGCATTGGAACATGTATACTGGCACATCCGGTATCTAAACTATGAGATTTAGTTCTTCCATTTATGACTCACGCTTTCCACTTTATAACGCGATGTACGTCTCCAATTATATATAGAGCATTTGCCGGATTGTATTATAGAAGCACTTTGTCATCGTGGGAAGGAGCCTCTCCTCCGCCACTGAGGCTTGAGAGATGGCTGTCATCGGTCGTTGAGGCCCATGATAAATCACTCAAATGAACAATAGGAACTTCTGAGGAGCTGCACTGTCCGTGAATTGTAAATCGCTCCCCATTTCCTTTGGTGGACGATTCACCGATTCATTTCGATTCGTTCTGAGTTCGTGACAATAAAAAGAAAAATCCATGAGACTCAATTATCCGCCCGGATTTATGGGAATATTGATCCACTTCCCGGTTTTCTACATGTCCCTATATCAATAAATGGTATGCCACGCTGGCTTCCGACGGCCAAACGAAAGATTGAAATGAAAATAATAATTTTCCATTGAGAGCGCCTAATGAATATTTATACCGTGACCGAAAATTTCAGAAAAATCGTGACTTGTGATTGGATTCTCGAAATTAGCCTGTCTCGCAGCCACTGGATGGAGAATTACCAGCAACAAGTGTAGTTTTGTTTTGGCTACCATCTTTCTTACTCTTTCTTTCAATCTGTATAATAGAATATCCAAAAGAATCCTCCGATGTTCGAGATTCAATGAAATTCTTTGAGGATACATATTTACTCACTCAATTATTATGATTAGGTTCTTAATGGAGCATTTGTAACGACAATATTCCACTATCCTTGAGTTTGGAGTTTACCATTTGAAATTCCTTGATATTACCGGATCTCTAATATCCATAAATTTCAGTAGTTTATGGTGTTACAAATTAGGGTTGTTTATTGATCACGAAATGAACGAGCGTGCTAAGGCTTGACTATTTGAATATGCACTTGGCTTTGATTCCAATGTGTATGTTCTTCTGGGTTATGAATAGTTACGGAACAATTTAGGAGATTCCTTGTCAATAAATAGGGTGGGTCTTTCATACAAACTTTTTTTTTGAGCCCCCCTGCTTAGTTACAGCCCCCTAAATATGGCAACCGAAAAGCAGTTTTTACTTCTTTTCTTAAGAACCAAAAAACTGACAAGAATAAAATTAAGCAGACTGTGAGTGAGAAGGCACCCAAAACAATCTTTGGTGGTGTTCTTCTATGATTGCAAGGGTTACAAAAAGCCACCCTCAAACCTCGTTCCTCAAGAAACTTTTTTTGATATTCATATTTCACATTGAAAAAAAATGATTTTGCATAGCTTGTTCCATTCTTAGTAACGGTGTCTCATGTTATTTCTTGGTAAAGTTAATTTATCAACTGATAATACACCTGGTTCGAGCTTGAATTTATCCATTAAGCAGATGTCAAGTTTACATTTTTATTGAGAGCTGATACAAATATTAAATAATGTAACAAAACAAACGATTTTGAACTTTTTATATTGTGAAATATGATTATGGAAAAAAAATTCTTGGGAAACAATGTTTAGGGGTGGCTTTTCCTATCAATCATAGAGGAACGCCACCAGAAATGTTTTTGAATGACTTCTCACCCGAATAAAATATCTGCATGAATTCATTCTTGTCAGTTTTTTCATTTTCAAGAAAAAATGAGAACTGCTTTTCGGGTGCCAACTTTAGGGGCTGTGTGAGAAAAGTTTATATGAAAGACTAACCCATTTATTTGACAAGGAATCACCCCCTATTCATATACACCCTGTATTTATATGTGTTGTTAAAGAGCACCACGAGAGATATAATTAAGTTCTTATGGAGTTGAAGGGAAGGCCAAATTAAACCGTGTATCGAAAGAATGGTTTTTCCATTGGGAAATTATTTCAATCGTAAATGCCGACGAAATAAATTATATATGTGAGCTATCTTGGCGTGAACATTCAAGGTACGACAGCCGGATATAACTTTGCCCAGATCACACAAATTTAGTTGATTGCATAAGCCTCTATGTATCCCTCTTCTCCTGAGCAGCATCCCCCCGAAATGAATGTCATACATTATACTCAGTCAAAACATACTGTAAACTAGGGCAGAGTGTCATTCTCTAGATATCATGCTCATGTCAGCATTCACAATATTATTGTTCCAGTTCTCCATTGTGCATGTACAGTTAGTTCTGTGAATAAACATTTGAATATGTAAATCTTAGAGTAAACTCCAGTTATAAATTCGTTGATTCTTGGTTTTCTGAGAAGCTGACTAGAAATTCAACTTACATATTTTCCAATTATCAAATGGCATTTTCGAGGGAATTGCACAATATAATTTATTCGTTGATAATATCCACCTTAACGCTATTTTCGATACGGACGATTTCATTCTGTTTAGCGCAAGCGGCGTAAACTAACTCCGTTCGAAAAAAAAATGGGTTCAAGCCCTGTGGACAGGAGCTTTCTGGCGCTCTAGTTCAAACAGACAAATTATATCTCCGAAAGTATTGGTTTCTCAGAGTTGGGAATTATATCAATGTATTCTTATGATAGAACTGCATCATAAAGGAAATTCAATTCAAATAATAGTTTATTTATCAAGACTAAATGAGCAATCTGAGAATGAGAACTGCACCATGGAAGAAATCAAATTAAAATAGCTGAAATTAATTTGACTCTCCCTTATAGAACAGGACTGCCTAGCTTATTCCGTTCGAGAGTAATAACTCTCGAACGAAATTTTTCTACAATAGTAGAAAAATTTTTTTTTGACACTTTGCTGTAACCTGGTCGATGCCAAACTTCACATGCTTAGAAAGGTCAGGATTCTACAATTTGATGCTAAATTTCAGATAGATCGAGTGATCGGTTTCGGAAATATTCATAAAAAATGTGTTTTACTAAAATCGGCCATAACTCCGAAACCGCTTGATGGATTTCGCCCATTAACGAACTTGTCCGAGATATTTACGCTCCAAACCTACCTTGCAAATTTCAATCCTCTAACTCCTTTCGTTCGAGAGTTATCGTGCCTACGGCCGGCCGGCCGGACCGGCCGGACAGAATTTCGACCTCGGATTCTTGATCAGTGAGTCGAACCAAAGCGTTTGAGACCATTTTCAGCCAAAAATTCGAAAACTACAGACATTTGGGCAAATTGATAAGCACTCAGTTCCGAGGAACTAGAGCTCCAAAAAACGAAAGAAGTGAAGCTGTAGGGATACGTATATTTCAGGGGAACTTTGAACATGAATAATAACATAATTACCTACGAAATTCTTGGATTGAAGGAATGGGTGCCGAATAAATAAATATTTCGGTCACAATACGAGAAGCTCATTAATAACGCGAAGGAAATTCAGCGAATATCATACTTGAATGAACCTGCAGAACAACCCAGCTCATAAAAAAAGGTTATGAAAGTTCGAGCTTCGCACAACTCAGCTACATTATATCTCACAACATAAAAACATGTAGTGGGGAAATTTAAGGAAGTGAGATTTCAAACTTCATACATTTTAATGACAGTAATTAAAACTTGATATTCCATTAGCTGCGAAATAAAAAATGAGTTTTATATTAGTAATTTCTCCTGACCCCACTTACAGCTCGTTTATTTCGGAATTTATTTCGTGCTTTACACTTGACGAGCTCGGAATGTTTCCGGATAAAGGCACAGTTATTCTCATTTATTGGTTGTCCTAAAAATTCGATATTTCGAAACAATTACGGCGCTTTGACATTGCCTTTCCCATTGAAATCCCCACGGCAGTTGTACTTTTTCGAACAGAGTACTCACTTTTGTTTTATTATAATCTCAAATGATAAATCTTCGAAATCGTGCTGCGGTAAATTTATTTCAACCCACAATTGAATTTTCAAATTTTTGAGGTAGGTATAATTTAATAACCCTTCAAAAATCTTCGCCCATCTGTTATCGGCTATTGGATCGAAACAAATTCATATCTAGAGTGGTCTCCTATCCAAGTACTGATTCAGCCCAAGGCTGCTTGGCTTCCAGTGAAGACAATTCTATTTTCACCATACACCAACAAATTGAATCCGATCGAGTTTAAAGCTAACACTTTGAATTTCGGTTTTGAAGGTTTTGAAATTTTGTGACAGTCTTCAAAACCTCATTTTACAGCAAAGCTCTAGACTTAAACTGGAATGGATCTATATTGCTGGAAATTTTCAAGTTCCAGTCATATTCTAGCTGACACTAACATTGTCTAGTCCCCCAAAAAAAAATCCGTTAGGTAATCAATCAATTTTTAAAAAAAGTTATAACCAAAAATATTTTTCAAGGTTTCCCGGCCTGAATGTTAGCATATTGATCTCATTGTAATTTCAAACAAGTTTAACTGAAACGTTCCGTACAAAAAGTTCTAATCATTCGAGATAATCAACATTTTTCTTTGAAAATTGCGATTTCCGCTCAAACCGGAAGTCACTGTTGGCCGAGTTTTTATCATCATTTATTATTTTTGATGCACCAACTTTTTATGAGAAATAAAATTCGGAAATATTCAAAGAAGAGGTCCTCTTGGTGTGGAGTTGCTGGGAAGCACTGTAGAAATACTAAAATGTCATATTCAGAGAAGCTTGGAAAACAGATATTTAGATGCATTTATATCGATATTTAGAACAATTCGTTGGTCAAAAAGAATCAAATATAGTACATTAGATGTTGTTGAATCCTGATTGTTTTATCAGGAGGATGAGTAAAGGGGTATACTTAACTTTAAGCACCCAGTAGTAATCTCGGTGATTATGGCGTAAGTTGTTAATTGCAATAAGATAACAATTACGAGGAAAGGAAGTGGTGAAAGATTCGAACGCACTTTAAACAATTAACTGTATTTTCTTATTACCGATAATGAGATAACACATGCGAAGTTAATGTACAATGCAATATTAATACAATATAAAATCTTCCTTCTATATGAAAATGTATAGCGAGGAAGAAGTGACTACTTAGTTGCTACGACAACAAGGCATGGTTTTGTTTCGAGACAGATCAAGAATAGTAATGAATTCTTACAGTGTAATTGTATATAAACGACCAGATAGAAGGAAAATAGGAGGTTCCTCCATCTGGGTAAAAAACGGGGGTAATATTAACATTGATTGGGGTTTCGATCGTGAAACCACCCCTGATATGTTACAACAATACTCTCATTTGTCGTTTACGAAAAAGAGTAGGAATGCATACTAAATGCACCAATGAGTGAACTTCTAGGGTGTTTTAATCTTAGGAATTTGAAATCTCGAATTTCTCCCACTATCTGGAAACTTAACTTGCTTTCTGCATATAATCTCACCGTGAAAGATGATGGATAAGTTTTCACAGATAAGGGATTTCGAAGCGTCTAGATAAGAAGAATACCATCACTGGGCAATGTGTTACCACTTCAGTAAAATAATGCATTTTAGCAGGTCGAAGCTTAACAAGAAATTCTACTCGCAGTTATCTTTTCGTGAAAGTATTACTTTCCAGGGTGAGACCACACATGGTAAACTAAAACCCAAGTTAACCCAATAGACAAATGAGGAGTAACTTTTCAAAATGCATTATGTCCAATTTGGGCGTAATTGAGTTTGAAGCAGATTCAGAAATGATTTATAGCCCTATGTAAACAAAATCTTCCAAATGGCATTATGTCCCTGTTTAATTCAAATCCAAAGTATGTAAGCCGCTTCGCCATGAATTATGTGTACGTTTGTATTTTTAAAACAAATAAAATATAACTAAAAAAAATTGTATCTATTTGCCCGTGTTAATAAGGTTACAGGCCAACACTTACTGTGCAGACAGTTTTCTCTAAATTTATAATAAATCGCACAGCATTAGGTTCAATTTCAACCACAAAAAACGCATTATATACAATGGGATGAATCAAAACGCATTAAATCCAAACGTTTTTTACATTTTCTGTGTATATCTGATCAATGTCGATTTAAATGAGATTAGTTATTTACTTTAGATGTGAATTTCTATCAAACAAACTCGATGTACTCAAATTATAAGCCAGGGTGGAAAAAAAATCGTTTTTCGTTGATTCCCAATAAAATGGTTTTTGGACTAAATGCGTTCTGATAAATTGCTCCTCAAATATTCACGATTCACAAGCGAGCTCCTTTGTAGAGAAACACAAATCTGCGTTTCCCAAAAAGTGACGTCATGGGAAGTAACAGATGTATTTTGATGAATTGAAACAGATCTTCAAACTCGATCGGATCTATACTGTTGGAAGTATTGTGAAAATAATATTTCGTTTCCTGGAAGCCAAGCTGCCTTCGGCGAGTTCAATGCCGGGATGGTTGGCCGTTCTGGCTATAAATTTGAACAAGCTCCTGACCTCAGTGCTTTTTCAACTAGTTTGAACTTTCTAAGTTCGAAAACTCTGTTCAGGAGATCGGGTCTATTATTCAGAGATAATAAGCGAAACATCATTCATATTTATCGTGTATCCGATATAGTTTCACGAAAATCCTGGGAAATATAAATTTTATGTGTTTCCGTCTTCTTTCAAAGATTTCCGCGTTGACTTCTGACATTTCCCAGATTAACTGAAATTACCTCGTAACTGTTTTCCCCCTTTTCCGATGGGAATGAGACACCAATTCAATTACATAGAAAATGAAATTCATCTCCTAGTCCACGTGAAATAAAGAGTTCCGGAATCTTTCAGCCCTGCCATTCTGTAGTATCCGGTATAAAATATTTTTGTTTTCTGCCAACGGTATCGTTTTAGATCTCGATGTAACATTTATTCCTTCCTGCACTGGTCCATTGTCTCCGATGCTTTTAATCTGTTTTTCATTCTCCCAGTTTTTGCGGAATGAGGAAATTTTGTTTCTCTTAATGGACAATAGGAATTGAGCTAATCGACTAATGTATCAGGGAAGTGACTTTATGACTCAAACACCGAACCTTTCCAGGCCGCCTCAGCCCGAACGAAAAGATCCGAATCTTGCGATTTATCTTTCCCTATACATTGGGCCAGGATTTATTTCCCTCGAAAAAAAATGTAGTACTCAGCATCGAGATTTTTCGCAATTAACAGCTGGGCTTTCTCAGTGATAGATGACTGAAGAATTTCTGGCTGCCGTACACTGTACGCTAAATCTGATGACTCATCCTGATTTCTTGATCTCTGCCATGCTTGGATTAATAATTTTCCAATTACACCGGTTGTTTTCGGAAGCGAGATATAAAATTCACCAGCTACTACTATTAGTAGTAGTATTAGTAGCATTTGAGAAATTGGTTCAAACCCTGTGGACAGGAGCTTTGGCGCTCTTGTTCAAACTTTGACAAATCATATCTCCGATTATTGTAGGGCTTCACACGAGACGAGAGTAGGCGAGAGTATAAAAAATCTCATCTCGCTCTCGCCAATTCCCTAAAAATTAAGTCTCGTTTAAGTCTCGTTCTCTTCTCGTTATCAGTTGTCTCGTCTCGTCTCGCTTAATTCTGAATAACGATAATAGATATTATAATATATAAACGAAATGGTATACAATAATGAATAATTTTGTCACGGTATATTTATTACGAGCTTAAACAAAAATATTTGTACATGTACATATTATTTTTAATTTTTAACACTGATAATTTCAACTTTTAAATTACTCGATTCATCTTAAAGCAGATTGCCGAAAAGGCCATAGAGTACAATAAAACCGCGTTTATGTGCTTCATAGATTTAACGAAAGCATTTGATAGAGTGAGATTACAGGATGTCATTGAGCTGCTGAAAGAACGAGACGTAAACCAAAGGACAATAGACATCATTCGGGATATGAACATTGGAAATAGCACACATGTAAGGGTAAACAACGAACTCTCCAGTAAAATACCAGTATCAACAGGGATCAGACAAGGAGATAGCCTCAGTCCAATACTCTTCAACATTATAATGGACGAAATTATAACAGAAGTCAAAACTGCAGGCAGAGGATACAGGATGGGAAAACATGAGTTCAAAATAGTTTGCTACGCTGATGACGCAGTCGTGATGTCGGAAGATGAGGATAATCTGCAAAAACTGCTACACAGATTCGAAACAGTTGCAGGAAAGTTCAATATGGTCATATCAGCACAAAAGACACAATCCTTGACAATAGCGAGAGAACCCAGAATATGCAAACTGGCAATTTATAATAAAAGTGTGGAGCAGGTTATGTCCTTTAAATATCTAGGGGTTAACATCACGAGCAATAGGAACCTAAAACAAGAAGTAAAAATGCAAACAGTAGCAGCATCTAGGATATGGGGATTCCTTCGAACCGTGATATGGAGGAATAAATTCTTAAGTATCGAAAGCAAAACACGGATATATAAAACGTGTGTTAGACCAGTTATGACATACGCCATAGAAACGAGAGTGGAGACTGCAGCTACTAAGCAGATTCTTAGAACGACCGAAATGAAGACATTACGCTCAATCACAGGGAAAACGCTAAGAGAAAGAGTAAGGAGCAATGAAATTAGAAGAATGTGTGAGTTCCGGATATAGTGAGATGGGCCAGAATTAGAAGAAGAGCATGGAGAGATCATGTCAATAGAATGGATGACGATCGACTAGTTAAAATCGCAAAGGAAGACAGACCAAATACAAGCAGACCTCCTGGGAGACCACCAAAGCGCTGGTATGAGAGCTGATCCTCGGAGTCACAACTTAGGCTGTCTCTTTGAAAATACAAGACATAGTCTTAAAATAAGAAGAAGAAGAGAAGAATAAATTACTCGATGAAAAAGAATTCAAACGTAATTACGCTTAAATCACTTAATTTTTCAATGATGTGCGTGCTTTTGCCATGATCATACCTGCTGTGGAAAATAATCTTTCAACAGGTACGGATGTAACCATTAATAAATCATCGTCCATCTTCGAAAGTGTAGGAAGAACTTTTTCATCACTCTCCTCCTCTGTGGAATATTTTGATTCCTATTTGCTCTTTCAAACAGCAAATATTCTTCAAACTCAGCTTTCCAATATTTCTAAAGTTTTGTTGATGTTTAAAATAGGCTATCGATGTCGATACATTTTTTAATAGAATTGAACAATTTGGTATAGTTTTCGAAGAATACCTTCCCAGTGGGTAGATCATTGAGGGGGTGTTTTTGGCGTATTCCTCATAACACTTTTCGAAACATTGAATAGCTTAATTTCTTTACCAGTTTTATTATACGTAGTTCCACAGATGTACATAATAATTGTTCACATCTTCACTAGAAGGAGCACAGGAGAATACATTTCTCCAGATGTTCAGATAGAGACGATATTTTCAAAGCATTGTGATTTAGGGGCAATAAAAGTTGTCCGTTAAGTATTGAATTCATAATGGCATCCGTTTTTATGGTTGTGAATTCTATGTCTTCTTGAAAAGTAATCTCAGTTATCGCACGGTCATAACGAATTAATAATCTTCTAAAAAATCGTGTATTTCTAGAACGATCGATGCATAATATAGACAAAATATTTTGGAAATTAATAATTATAGTGGATAGTCTTCATATTCAATTGTTTGCTGTGGGTGTTGAAAGAAGTCGAGTCGTATATAAAACTTTATACAAAAAATTCAACGAGACCAAAAACGAGACTCTCGTGTTGCGCTGTATGTGGTCTCGGTATCGCCTATAATATTCTTGAAAACGTCTCGTCTCGTTATCGTCTCGTAAAAGCGAGACGAGACGATAACGAGACGAGACGAGAAAAATCTCGCTCTCGCCGGGTGGTCTCGGAGTTATAGCTGATCGAATTGAAACAAATAAGTTAATTTGAAAATAACGAAACGAAGATTTTGGCAGAATTTCATGAGGATTGACCAGAGACAAAAAACAATATTGAAATAAATTCTATATCCTAGAAGCTTTCCGTGATATATTGTTGAAATTTTGCAAGACCCTTCAAGATCTTAATTCATACTCAAGTTCTAGATGTAAACTCGATGGTAAGTACATTGTTGGAAATATTGGGAAAATTGTAACCATTGACAAGTTTGTTGTTTCAGTGTACCTAATACAGTACACTATAATCGTTGTAATATTTCAATATTTTACCAATATCTCCAAGGAAATAGATCCGTTCAAATTTTAATCTAGAACTTGAGTATGAATTATGATCTTGAAGGGTCTTGCAAAATTTCAACGATATCTCACGGTAAGCTCAGGAAATTTTGGATAAGTCTTCGTACTTTTCAACTAACTACCGAGCTTCAATTCGATCAAATCAGTATTTTTCGAGTTATTTGGAAAAAATTATAATGGCTATACCTCCGAAACCACTTGGCAGATTTCATCCATTAACAAGCTTAGCTGGCTTATTTGGACTCCAAACCTCCTCTGATAAGTTCAAATATGTAACTCATTGCGTTCGACCGTAATCATGCTGACTGCCGGCCGGCCGGACAGAATCCAGTTTGACCTCGGATTCCTGATCAGTGAGTTGAAACTTTTCGTTTGATCATTCTCGCAAAAATTTTTCAGACATTTGGAAGAATCGACGGGCATTCTGTTCAGGTCAACAAACGCTCAAAAAAAGCAAAGGTCGCATTCGCTATTTTGCAACGGCCGTTGAATTCGCCATTTTGCAACTAGTCCGGTATATTATTCTCCTAAATTATTAACCTTATAATTTGTATTTGCATTTGGACTCCAAACGTACCCTGCCAATTTCATCTGTCTAATTCTCGCCTAGAAATCCTAAAATTACAGACATTACTACGAGCTCACAGTATTCGAAATAATGTGATGTTTGATGATGTGCATGTTAGGCATAAAATATTTTCTATAGATTCGTGCTTTGAAATAATTCACTAATAAATTCGATAAAAAAGAATATGGTACGAAGGCGTGGATCACATTGAAAATTCGTCAATAACAATCGCGGTGAGAAAGAACGATCGTACACTAGCGCTAACCGTGTGAAAACAAAATATGAAAAGCCGATAACTCGCGAGAATGTAATGAAACTTTCCATTGAAAATGTATAAATATGGACATTAGGGAATATCGTGAATTATGGCAGAATGAAAGTCATAAAGACTCGTTACCCACCGAATGTGTGTTCGATAGACAACAATGAAATAGCACGGTAAAAACTTTGCGTCCGCATATTCGAACAGAATTCGGGTTTCTTCTTCCTGTTGTAGACGTAGACTATGCATATTTTAAGGATGTTCAGTTCAGTGTAGGTTTATTCTCAAAAATTGGAACGGAATGCTCTTGTTTGAATCAATATCACTTCGCCGCTTGAAGACGATGAGCAGTATCTATATTCGTGAATTTTCCCTTCATCCCAATGAAATAGTTATTTCCAGTGGCGGATTTACACATTTTCCACCAACAGGCTATGCCAATTTTATCATCCTTTCTACAGGCACAATTTGGCGCACTTGTTCTACTGAACAGACAGCCTATATCAATTCGCCTGAGCGTTTTGTCTCAAATATAATTCTGTCCAGCAATCCGACCGGCGGCCAAAACGATTACTCTCGAACGCAATGTTTGGGTACAGATGCGCCGTTTAAGTTCGTTAAAGGGCAAAATCCACCGAGTCGTTCCTGAGTTATCGCCATCTGAAAATTTGTTTTCCAAATAACTCGAAAAATAGTCATCTGACCAAATCAAAGCTCCGTAGTTCATTGACAAATATCGAGCGATTACTTATTCAAAATTTGGTGCGTATCGTATTATTAGAAAATAGTTCTAGAAAATTTAAACTAGAACGGATATAATATTGTTGGAGATATTGATGGTTTATCGAAATATTACAATGGTTGCAGTGGTCCACTTCATTACTCTCGAACAACAAAGTGGTCGACAGTTTCTGATATTCGACATAAGGTCGAATTTCATGATGATAGGTATAATTAGAAATGTCATCATATGCTTCCAAAGGCCAAATTGCCGTGACAGGAAACCAGAGAAGAGATGCAGCGTATTCTTTCAGAGGTCCATATATTTCTTGGAACTGACAGTGTCAAAGTTCCGGAGGATTTTTTTTGGAGTGGTGTATTCCGGGCAGAGATCTTCAGAAAATACCCCTTTCAGTTTCTTCTTTCATACGAAACTCACTTCGTAGGTGTATCTACCAACCCCACAGTAGGAATCCAGGTCAATGGTAAGTGTGTTGTCCTCCTCATTTCCTTTAATTCCCGCATCACCAGGGCCCAGATCAAGGAGACCCTGTTGATCTTACCTACTTCATTGAGATTTCTTCGACACTTCCATATTATCTTGAACTCGATAACATGGGAGCTCAGAGCTTTAATAGCAGCTTGACTATCAGAGTGGATTGCTATATCACATCTGTGATAGTTTCTTTCTAGGTTCATTTCCGCACATATTTCGGGAGTACTTCTCCCTGAAAGATGCTCGGATAGGCGACTAGCGATAGTGAGCATTTGGTGCCTGGCCCATTTACTCCAGTGCCAGATCCTGTAGGGGTTTTTGAACCACCTGTGTACAATTTAATGGCATTTGTTATGAGAACTTGGGTGCTGGATTCCATGTCCCAGTTTTTTTTTCTACCCTCGTAGTGAAGTTCTTTTCGAAGCTTACTTCCTTAATCATTTCGTCACTAGAAAGATTGACTGATGAAATTTACCTGGTAAGAAAGGACCAGGCTTTCTGGTATTTAATACTCTCATACCGAAATTAAAAAAAAAAATACTCTCATTACATGTTCCTTTCCTAGATATTCTGAGAATGGTTTCATGGACCATTTTGTCTATCTCTAGATGAAGTGGTGTGAGAGTTCTGATAATCTCAAGTGCCCTGGTAGGACAGGTTCCCATAGCTCCAGTGATACACACACAGGCCAGCCTTTGTACTCTGTCAAGGGTTTTCATCGTGCTATTCTGGCTTATGTTTATGTACCAGACTACGTGATACGTGATTATGGGTCTCACAATCACAAGTAAATTAAAATCTTCAAGAATTATCACAATTTTCACCAAAAAAAAATCATTGAATATTCTCAAATTTCAGTTTAAAATGAGGTTGGAAAACAGGTATTTAGACGCATTTATATAGATATATAAAGCAATTCGTTAGTCAAAAAGAATGAAATATAGGGTACTGGATGTATTTTGATGAATTGAGGCAGATTTTCAGATTAGAGATGCTGAAGTAGATTTTTTTGTTCTCTACCGAATAAAGGTTTCATTTGTAAAATTGATTCGGAAGCGATATCTAAACGCAATACTGATTCAAAATCCGTAAAATAGAATATATTGGTCTTATTCTAATTGGGAAGAATATTTTCGGAATCCAGCATATAGAATATGAGAACTTATAAGTTGAATACCTAGAAGAGATTGTTGTATTAGTGGTAACTCTGCATAATATAATAAGTACATCACTGAGACATATGGCGTGTTTGTCAATCCCATCAGAGAGGCGACGGATTTTTTCGTCACGTACTACAGATTACATGGATTTATTTGAAATAAATGAACGGGATAGTCAAAAGTGGGATTGACATTTCTCCGGCAGTTGGGGTAAACCATTCGATTTGTTTAAATAAGTTAAATATAAATTCTCATATATTTCAGCCACTGGAAAGGTGAACAATCATACCAACAGCATTGTTGTAATGTAATTGTCCTAGTTTTTAATTTTTGTATGTGATGCACACACAAAGACTGATTGAAAATTATGAACATAATGGGTAATCAGTTTTGAAGATGGCATTGTTTTTACCGCTCAATGCTACTGCATAGCAGGCTTAGGGAGGTTTGTTCTCATGGGGCTGCAATTTTATTATCCATAGTGTGTGAACCTTGTACAGTTTTAGATTTAAATTCAACGAAGGGTTTCAGTAGAGAGAAAGCAGTAAGCCGAAGGATTTAGTTTTCGAAGTAATCTTTCCGAAACATCTGGGTAAATATTTCACGATATCAAATTCCAAGACCCAGTACATCAACCCCACACCCCAGTTCTGTAATGTCTCTGTTAACAGGAAGATGATAAAATAACTCCCAGGGTTGTCTGTGAGTCCGGTAATTGAGTGGTATCTTTTCAGCTGTGTAGGGCTATCGGAAATGCCAGATTCTAAAATACCTAGTGGGAATTGTATAATGTATGTACCTTGTATTATCATTATTTCAAAGCAGGATATCCATTTCTGACTATTATGGGATTTGTCAGGTGCATATCAAAAAATAAGGTGGAGTACGGCATTGAGCGTGAAAGTAGATACGTGTATGCCACAATGGCATCTCGAAGTATTCCAGGCAATGTATCCCCTGCATTCAAACCCTCAACGAAAGAACGATTAGCGTGCAAATCCAATTTCGCTGTGAGCAAAAGGCAAGACAAAAAACTTGAATCGATAAAACTTTGCTCTTTGTGAACCAGTATAGTGCCGATTCTACAAAATAAGATCAAAGGGTTAGTGACAAGTATAAGGGAATGCAATCACAGTAATGCAGATGTTTATTTTGCATTGCTGATGTTTTTCACTCTTTCTGTCAATGGATCCGCATCGGTGGAGACGAGCAACGACAATTTATACCGGGCATATTTCGGAAGGCGGATACGTCATAGGATCAAACATAGAATAAATCTAGAGAATCGACAAAATCACTCCAATACATTTGTACGGCTCAAATCGTTTTCGACTCTATCGTTCTAGGACCTTTCTCTCACAAATTCAGTTTTGCCATTGAATTTTCATGATGGAAACTGAAATGCAAAATTCTAACAAGATTATCTGAAAACGTCTAATTCCGAAAGAGTCATAGAGCTTTCACGAAGTCTATCCGATGATATTAGGCCATATAGGAAGGAGCATGAACTGAATTTCTATAAATTTCGAATGGTACAATGCACAAAGTGCGGTATATTTCACACTGCGTTTTATTTTGCTTCAATGAGTAGCCTCAGTAATCAGTTATACGGTGTGTACAGGGCGAGTCTTTAACTTGTACATTAATGATTGTTCCATCAGTTGGATTCTCAGATCAACTATTCAGTTTGAGATTGTTTAGGAAGGTAGGATATTAGTGGACTTTTAAATATGAGAATGGGCGATGATCGCAGTATTTATGATTATATATATATATATATATATATATATATATATATATATATATATATATATATATATATATATATATATATATATATATATATATATATATATATATATATATATATATATATATATATATATATATATATATATATATATATATATATATATATATATATATATAAGAATGATATAAAAGTCGGCCAACTGAGACTTCTGTTTTGAGCGGAAATCGCCATTTTCGAACAAAAATTTCTATTATCTCGGAAAATTCGAACTTTTTCTGTGAAGCGCTTTAAGTAAACTTGTTCGAAATTGAAATTGGAATTCATGTGTCAAATTTCAGGTCTGAAAACCATGAAGAATATTTTTTCTTTTTTTGCTCAAAACTCTTTTAAAAACTGAAGAATAACCTAACAATTTTTTTTTGGGTGACTAGACGACATTATTTTCAGCATGGATATAATTGTAACTTGTGAATCTTGTTTGAACTTGGTTTTTCGACATTTGTTCGAATTTTCCCTGAAAAGTAGTTTCATTCTGGTGCAATGTTGCTCCTATTCGTATTTTCGCTATTAAAATCATTCAAGTTCACATTCAACTAACATCCGATAATCCCAAGACTGCAAATTTTGCTGCAAATTAACAATTTATAGCAAGATTTCTGATTTAAATAGAATTCTTTGATGAATATCCATCGTTCAATTTCAACGCCATATTTTCTATGATCACAGATTTGTGGAAATTCGAACAATATTGTCTAGTCACCAAAAAAAAATCCGTTGGGTAATTATTCAATTTCTAAAAGAGTGATAAGCAAAAAAAGGAAAAATATTTATCACGGTTTTCCGACCTGAATTTTTGCACATTCATCTAAATTGTAATTACAAAAAGTTCGAATTTTCCGAGTGTTGGCATTTTTTTTCAAAAGTGGCAATTTCCGCCCAAACCGGACGTCGTAGTTGGCAGAGTTTTATATCTTTTATTATCATTTTTCATGCACCTACTTTTTGTAAAAAATAAAATTAGGTAATATTAATATAAAAGAAAAGTCCCTCTTGGTGCGCAGTTGCTGGGCAACACTGTATATGATTAAAGTGAAAGCAATTCGAGCAAGTATCGAATGAAAATCAAGTGAAAATAGAGTAAATTAGTCAAGAATAGTGGAATATTTTCATATCAAATCATAAGAATTGAGTTAGTGAATAAGCTTCCTCAAGAAAATACACAATCATTCTGCTGGTACCTGTAGAGTGAGTTTTATCTGATCCTTTTGCGGAATTACCCGTTAAACCTTTCCACTTATTATAAAAAAGTATATACGAGCTATGAAGGATATGATTTTCTTCTCCTATCATATGAAAAAGTACCTACAAGACGGTCTACATTCTTTTGCTCTCTTCTGTACGAATATTTCGATGGAAGTATATTGACAGTTACAAAGCACCCATGAGCGAACTGAAATGCATTCAGAATGCCTTTTTTACGTCTCATTCCGATGAGGAAACTCCGAAATCGTGCAGAAATATGATCCTGGGAAATTCCCCGTTTATGAGTTCATTTCTGAATAGAGCGAAAATATTTTTACCTTCAAATTTATCGTGAAAATTCAGGAATGTGCCAGATGAAAACGTGTCGATTGAGCCATCGAGCTTATGGGAAGAAAACGAAGCGAGGGTGAAATGAAACATTTCGTGGGCTTTCCGAAGGGATTCACAATAATGGTGAATGAGAGTTGAAATGATTCATTTCTAATTTTGATCATTCATAGCAAGTGATTGCTTGGAAATATCCAGGTTCTCATTTGACAAGAACAGTTTTGTGTCTGAATTGTTGGAAAAGCACCGCGGACAGCAGCTTTGGCGCGCTTGTTCAAATTTGTAGCCAGAGCATCCGTCCAGAGTGCCCAAGACAGCCTTTTTCAGAATTTAAGCGATATCTGAACTGTGATATAAGTTAAAAAATATCCGGAATATTCCATGAAATCATTGAAATCATGAATCTGCTATGAATGGTGCAGGTTATATTTTATTTCAACGTCAGATCATCAAACTGTTCTAGGAATTCAACTAATCACTTATCATATTCCATATACTGAATTCCGAAAATACTCTTTCTAATTCTTCAGAATATGTCCAATATACCCTATTTTACACATTTCGCACCAGTATTGATTGTAGATATTGATTTAAAATCAATTCTCCGTTCAACAAAATACAAATTGACTCCTCAATCAACTTTCAACTTCTTTTAAAATTAATAAGGAACATTAAAAGGAAACTTAAGGAGTCAACTTGGTTTTTGTTGAACGGAGAATGCAAGTTAGCGAATTGGTCAATTAGAATTGACCATTTTTGGCTGAATTTATTACTCTATCACTCTATTACGAATTTAGCATCGATATATGTATACCGTTTTCTCAGCATTCATAATATATATACCATTTTAATGACATACTTCAATTACGTCTATGATCACAGAATTTTTGTTCTGTACAACGAAAAAAATTATGCCTCAACTAACTCCAGGACACAATATTCACGAAATTAGTGGGTTGGCATTCTAAAAGTAATCACAGAGTTTTAATTGGATCAGATTTGTATATTTTGAGTTATAGAGGAAATAACAACAAAATTTCAGATGAGTATAACTCCAAACAACTCGGCCGATTATGCCAATTAACTAACTTAAATGTCGCATTCAGATGCGCAACCTACTCTGAAAATTGCAAGTTGCTATCTCTTTCGGTTCTCAAGATATTATTTTTTCGTAATTTTTTTTTAAATTTTCTACGGTCCTCACAGAATTTTATGTCAATATTCCACAACTAATTACCACGCTTCAGTTCAGTCGAGTCTCTATTTTTTGAGTTATCGACGAAATAATATTCCAGATGGGTCTAGTTCCGAAACCAGTCTACCGATTATGCCCAACAACGAACTTAACTCGCCCATTCAGATGTGCAACCTACCCTGAAAATCGCAAGTCTCAATCTCCTTTCGTTCGAAAGTTACCGAGGCAACGGTCACCCATCCAGCTACTGAACTCAAACAAAGCTGCTCGGATGTCCATTAAAATAGATCCAATCGTGTTCAAACTTGAAACTTAGTAGTGTTTTGAAGGCCCTCGCAAAATTTCAGCGATGTCGGACGAATATTTTCTGATGTATAGAATTTTTTTCAATGATTTTCAGTAACTTTTTTAAAATTTTCTAGTAATAGGATCCTCACAAAATTTTGAAAGAATTTTTGCGATGGCATTTTACAACTAATACCTATGTTTGAATTGGATCGGTTTCGTATTTTTCGAGTTATCGAGGAAATAACAACCGAGTTTCAGAAGGGTATAACTCCAAAAATGTTTGGCCGATTTCTAGTGATACAATTCTAACAAAATTTCACAAATGTATTTACAACTACTCACCAAGTCTCAATTCGATTGGATTTTTATTGGTTGCAAACAAAATGATTACTCGGAAACCATTGGGCCAATTATGCCCATTTACGAACTTGTCCATTGTATTGGGACGCGCCACCTACCCTGAAAATTTCAAATCTCTTTCCGTTCTCAAGTTATCGTGACAATGGACGGCCAGCCGACCGGAAAGACAGAATCAAATTTGTCCTCGAATTATTCATCAGGTAGTCGAACTCAATCGTTTGAAACCATTTTCGGCAAAAAATTCGGAAATTACAGACATTCGGGCAAAATGACAACGCGATGTTTTCCCGAACAAGTTCGCAAAGAGCCGTTGGAACTTGGAAATTTCTATGCAAAGTAAAACTAAGTTACTATGATTTTTCAATGTGACAATTCTCGAATTTCAGAATAGCTATCAACAAAAAATAATTCTGAAGATTTTCGTTAAGTGTCTGACGAAGGAGTCTGATATAGATACCGAAACGTTACGAAATAGTTGTTTCATTGTTGATGTTGTTTCGTTATTGTTTATTAGGCAAAAATGTTCGATACATTGCTTCTGACAAATATCTTATGTTTCTATAACGCAGGAGCAATTCACAAAATAATAAATTTTTTATTTTATAGATATTTTTCAGAGTTTTGGGGACAAAACCCAGAAAACAACCATTTGATAACCACTATAAATGCATCTAAATAAGAAATAAAGGATAAAGGATTTTCAATCCTTTGGTTGGATGGGGAAGTCTCATCGCAGAGAAGAATACTTTCTGGTGTTCCCCAGGGGAGTATCCTGGGAACACTTCTCTATATAGTGTATACTATTAGATTTCGGGATTCGCTCAGATTTTGCGACAGCCACTTTTACGCTGATGATACACTGATATACTGTTCTTTCAGGTACGAAGAATGAACACAGACGATCGATCTAATTAATAATGATTTGCTCCACATTTTTAGAACTTCCCGCGACCACCTTCTGAAAATGAACCCTGGTAAATCCAAAGCCCTGTTATTCTGCGAAGATTCACTGCGTCGGACTTGTTTGGATTCAATTATTCTGACAATAGGTGGAGATATTATACCTTTAGTGGATAATGGCAAAAGCCTCGGATTGACTGTGGATAACAAGTTGAGGTTCAAGAATCATACAACAGACAAGATACAATTAGCATACTCGGCCATAAAACTAATCTATGCACAAAGGCACTTTCTAGATATTAAGACAAAAAAACTTTTATGTGATTCCCTTGTACTGTCTCATTTCGATCACTGTGATAGTGTCTACGGTCCATGTTTGGACAGTATTGATAAAAGGCGTATACAGAAGGTACAGAATTCTTGCCTGCGTATGATGATTTTCGGCATCAGAAGGGGTCAGAGAGTGTCTCACAAGATTAAGGACTGTAACTGGCTCAACATGTACAATCGAAGACAATTACAAATGGCATGTTTCTTCTTTAAAATTATTAAATTCAAGTCCCCAGCTTACTTACATGATAGGCTAAGGTACCGAACAGATGTACATAATCTAAATATCCGCCGTAAGGTATTACTTACCATCCCATCTCATAGAAAAGAAGTTTACAAGAGATCCCTCTCTTATAATATCGCGGTTGTTATGAATGATGTGTTGAGGCTGAGATTTTTTGATGTAAGCGTGAGCCCGAGTGCGTTCAAGAGAATATTTAAAAGACATATGTTTGAAACTCAAAATTGATGAATATACAATCTAGAAATATCCTTTCCATACCTCCCCCTTCCCCCCTTTTTTTTTCATTCTTTTTGTTTGGATCTCTATTTACTTTAACCACAAATTCTTCGCTAGATCGCTCAACTTCCTCTAGTAAATTATGGCATTGGTGGTAGAGCAGACCCTTGGCCAGTCCTCGGTGTCTGAACCAAATGCCAATTGTTCATCAGTGATTTTTGTTAAAAGTTTTGTTTTGTACATTTTTGATGAATAATAAACTGATTTATTATTATTATTATTAAAATGAATCAATTGTCATTTTTGTCAACTGGAACAAACATATATAGACTTCCTTTTTGTGTTGTTGATATAACCTCCATTAACCAGAAATATCAGTCGGGTACGGTGCTAATAATAAGTGAAATATAGTGATCACTAAATGAACGAGTTTGCTAAATCTGAGTGTTTTTGAAAGGGGTCTGTTGGCTGAAAATCGTATCTTTATGCTGAAGGTATGCTGGCCTGTGATTCAAAGAATTCAGTCTTTCAGCGAAAGAGGATGGGACAGCTTCGAGTTCTTTTATTGAAATGTCCTGGAATGTCTCCATATTCAGTAGCGAAATAAATATTCTCCTTTTGTCTTTCCGGCCCATCCAGGTGAATTAAATAATGAACTTCTTAATAATAAATCGATGTCTTGTAAACAGAAAGTAGAACACGAAATTCGCTGCATAATTCATTGTGTTCCGATACAATTTCTCCCGGAAATTCTGCTCATCTTGAAAATGAGGGATGCTGGTAGGCAGCTCAGAGGCTTTTCATAATTCAGACATCCAGTACAACCCACATGTTCTAAGTGAATGTCTGATGAATTGAGGTAATGGAAACAAGTTGACATATGAGCTATTCAGGAATATATCATATTAGTTCATTGGTTATCTTGTTCTTTCCATAGACACAAAACTTCGATGAGAAACTTCTTCGAGAATTATTCTATACTAGCTGGCCCGGCGAACTTCGTATCGCCTAACTTAATATAAAAATTAAAAAAACTAAAAAAACACGCTTTTATAGCTAACCGAACTAAAAATTAGAAAATAATTTTTAATTTCAGAGAGTTTATAATACAGTAGTAGAAGATCGAACAATCAATCAGAATTTATCACATCAAAATAAAATTATAATAAAGTTTAAGTTATTAACAAAAGAATTCAATTCAGAGTAAAAAGCGTGGGGTGCATTTTACTACTTTTCATAACTCTCTTCTCATAGATAGTTGCCAATAGAATGGTTGCTACATTTACTTTATCAAGCACCCCACGCTGTTTACTCTGAATTGAATTCTTTTGTTAATAACTTAAACTTTATTATAATTTTATTTTGAGGTGATAAATTCTGATTGATTGTTCGATCTTCTACAACTGTATGATAAACTCTCTGAAATTAAAAATTATTTTCTAATTTTTAGTTCGGTTAGCTATAAAAGCGTGTTTTTTTAGTTTTTTTAAACTATTATTTATTTTTCATTTTTTAGTTCGATTTATCAATTAGTTATTTGTTGACATGTGGTATTGAAATGTCTCACAAATTATTTCGCAATCTCATCATTTCATTCAAAATTTTATTAATCCTGGCGGTCCCAATAAGGATAATGGGAAACTGTTAGAACATGTTAGAACTGTTAGAATATGAGCCCAAAATGATATATCGCATGCGACAAATCGCCTTGCGATAGACAGGCTCCACTCTGTGAGATTTTGTACATGAGATACAGATAGTCCGCCGTATTCACAAATCATTCAATCTCCGTTAAGTCCTAACTGAGGTACTCAGTTAAGGATAAATTTGAATCGGAACCTCAGTTACCTAAAGTGAAAATCAACGTGAAACAGGCCAGTTTCACCACCGTTAAATACTTTAACTGAGGTTGCGATTCAAATTTATTCTTAACGGAGGACCTCAGTTAGGACTTAACGGAGATTGAATGCTTTGTGAATACGGCGGAGTATCTGTCTGCGCTTGTCGCTCATGCGATATCGCATCAGTATGAACTGGACCTGAAACATCAAGTTGCAAATTGGCGGAGGTGCCCGGTATGAGATAATATGCTATAAATAATAATCAATTTTTGTGGATAATAAGGATAATGGGAAACTGTTATCAAATTATTGCATTGTCATCGGTTCTTGATACGTATGCAAAGTTTCAAATTAATCAGACTTCTGGAAACTGGTGAAAATTAAGTTCAAGGATTCCGTTACATACATAGTCAGATACAACCCAAGCTAATATATATATACAGGGTGTTTCAAAAAAAGGTGACCCCCTCTCTAGGATAGGTAGAAAACTGAAAAATAATTGGGGTTTGCTCAGTAAAAAATTTTCGTAACGCCATCCGTATTCAAGATACAGGGCGTTGAAAAAAAAAAATTATACACATTTTTTAAAATTTTGCAGAAACTACTGGCAACATTGTAATGAAATTTTATACGAATATGTTTTGGAAGCTGATACATCCAATGAATTCGTTTTTATGTCTGACTCTCCTAGAGGGCGCTAGTTACACGGTTCGTACCAAGTAGTATTAAACATAACTTTTTTATTATTAGATTTATTGAGCAAAATTTCAAGCGTACTTAAACATCATTCAATTTCCCACAAAAAAGGTACTCTTGGTAAAACTCGATAATGTGTACCGTTCTCGGAGTATTTTGATTTGAAAATTATGAAGTAATAACCGATGAATTCTACACGGCAATAGCATTTTCTCTGAAATTTCAGTTGCCATGGAAAACTGTCTGTCATTTAATGGTTGTGACGTTGATTCAACAATAATTACATTTCTATTGTTAAATTAGATATTGTTAATCAAAATGTATTCAAATTTTGAATACACTGACATGTTATTAACCTTAGGAGAGTGTTTAGGAAACGCTAGTGCAGCTGTTATGCGTTATTCAGAAAAGTTTCCTCGAAGAAACTTTCCAAGTAAAAATACATTTAGAGCAATTGAACGACGTTGTCGAGAAACTGGGAGTGTGAGACCTAAAAAAATAAATTCTGGTAGGCCAAGAATAACAAGAACCATTAATAAAGAAAATGTGATTTTAAATTTAGTTGATCAAAATCCAACAGTTAGCGTAAGGGATGTGGCAAGACAAACAAATACGTCTTCTTCAAGTACTTGGAGGATACTTAAAGAGCAGCAGCTACATCCTTATCATTACAGACAAGTCCAAGAGCTCTTGCCAGACGATCTACCGGTTAGAATGGATTTTTGTCGAACATTACAAGAAAGGACAGCCATCAATCCAAATTTTTTAAAATGTATTCTTTTTACGGACGAGGCCAGTTTTACGCGACAAGGTATGTTTAACTCCCATAATGCACACTACTGGAGTGATGAGAATCCACATGTCAAAAGGGTAGCACATTACCAACACTCATTTAAAGTTAATGTTTGGGCAGCAACTTTAGGCAACAAGTTAATAGGTTATCACATTCTACCTGGAAATTTAAATGGTGATATGTACCTGGACTTTTTAAGTAATCATTTATTCGAGATATTAGAAAATTTAACGGTAAACGAGCGAAGATATCTAATTTTTATGCACGATGGAGCTCCACCGCACTTTGATAGAAGGTGTCGTAATTGGTTGAGTAACCATTTTCCGAATCGATGGATTGGTAGAGGTGCAGAAGCTCCAATTCATTGGCCTCCTCGGTCATGTGATTTTAATCCCTTGGATTACACAGTTTGGTCGTATCTTAAAGAAAAAGTTTATGCTGCAGAGGTAAATTCACCTCAAGATTTGAAAGATAGAATACAACGTCACTTTAATGATCTCACAGCTGACTCCCAACCATTTAGAAGATTAATGGATTCTTTAGAAAAAAGGATAGCCTTGTGTATTCGTGAAAACGGAGGACATTTTGAACACCTACTCTAATTGAAATCATATTAATGTTATTAGCCATTTTTTTAATTTTCTGATTTTTGTGTGAAATTGAATGATGTTTAAGTCCGCTTGAAATTTTGCTCAATAAATCTAATATTAAAAAAGTTATGTTCAATACTAATATCTAATTTAACAATAGAAATGTAATTATTGTTGAATCAACGTTAAAACTATTAAATGAAAGACAGTTCTCCATGGCAACTCAAATTTCAGAGAAAATGCTATTGCCGTGTAGAATTCATCGGTTATTACTTCATAATTTTCAAATCAAAATACTCCGAAAACGGTACGCAGTATCGAGTTTTACCAAGAGTACCTTTTTTGTGTGAAATTGAATGATGTTTAAGTACGCTTGAAATTTTGCTCAATAAATCTAATAATAAAAAAGTTATGTTCCATACTACTTGGTACGAACCGTGTAACTAGCGCCCTCTAGGAGAGTCAGACATAAAAAGGAATTCATTGGATGTATCAGCTTCCAAAACATATTCGTATAAAATTTCATTACAATGTTGCCAGTAGTTTCTGCAATATTTTAAAAAATGTGTATAATTTTTTTTTTTCAACGCCCTGTATCTTGAATACGGATGGCGTTACGAAAATTTTTTACTGAGCAAACCCCAATTATTTTTCAGTTTTCTACCTATCCTAGAGAGGGGGTCACCTTTTTTTGAAACACCCTGTATATTATTTTGACTGAGAGCTGTATATGTGTTAGCAGAGGTTGGTGTAACGGGGTACCATACAATTCGACGTATGATACAAGAGCTTAGGGAAAAACCTCAGCAAAAAACCCTTTCTCCCCGTGAGTGTGGTGATTTGTAACTATTGTTTACAAAATTTGCTGAAATTTAAAAATATTGATGAGGATATATTTCTTCAATGTGGATTCCCTCGTCAAAAAACGGATAGGTTTCTCCAAGGTACCCGAAACTCGACCTGAAAAATGAAAAGACAAGAGGAGGAAACGAACAAAATAAAAATAATACATAACCTTTCAAAAGTCTCCTCTCACAAAAATACTTCTCTTTAGGCGAATGGGATCTCGTGGAGAAGATTCACCTCCGCTAGTTTTCGAAGATATTCACTACTGAAATCCCTTCAATATTTGAATTCAATAATGAAAATGTTGCTCGTAAGGCCAGGAGGGTCTCTTTCAAAACCAGGTCTGACCGGTCCAAGTCCAAGCGATGATTATTCAGAACTTCAGATGTTCGAAGCCCGCTACAGGGCCCTTACGAAGGGCTATCATCTCCCATAGATATATATTTTACTTTATATTGTATAAAAGAATGAAAAAATGCGCCGGACAAATTACGACTTATGTCATGATGACATAAAAGCGTGTTAAAAATGCTCGGTACGAGTGAAGTTTAATTATTATTTTCGATTAATTGCACATGATGTTGCTTACTTTCAAAACAGAGTTTTCCTGAAATACTGGCTATTTATAAGGTTTCAATTTGTTTTTGACAGACACACGCAGTTATGATACAGTATCTTAATCAATTTAAAGCTTTCTGATAAACTATATTTTTTGTTTTGTTTTGTGGTGCGTAAATAAACACAGTTTTCCGACGCGCGAACATGCAACGCATAATTGTCCATTCACCATGTCCACACATCAAAGGAAAAACAAAATTATTACATTATGAGAATCCATCCAAGGTACCTATTTAGTTAATGCTTCGTTCGTGGCACAAATCACTTCAATTGTGTACAATTGTGCGGTGATATAAAGAACAGCCTGTATAGTAATGGTTTATTTTCAATGATGTATGCCTCGAAACTATATTTTCCAACACAATTGAATTAAATAGTACAATTGGCGTGAAGAACAGCAAGTTGCAATTGACGTTAAAAGAAAAACACCCTGTATGAAAATTTCGGACAAATACATTATGAGAATCCATCCAAGGTACCTATTTAGTTAATGCTTTGTTTGTGGCAAAAACCACTTCAATCGCGTACAAATGTGCCGTAAGAAAAAGAACACCCTGTATAGTAATGGTTTATTTTCAATGATGTTTGCCTCAAAAGTATATTTTTTAACACAATTGAATGAAATTGTACGTTTATGGCGTGAAAAAGAGCAAGTTGCCATTGACGTTAAAAGAAAAACACCTAGTTGACATTTTTATATTTATTCACCTTTTAAACCTTCCCTGGACTTCCACAAATAATTCAAGACCAAAATTAGCCAAATCGGTCCAGCTGTTCTCGAGTTTTAGCGAGACTAACGAACAGCAATTCATTTTTGGCGCTCTAGTTTCTCGGAACTGAGTGCTTATTAATTTGCCCAAATGGCGAATTTTTGGCTGAAAATGGTCAGAAACGATTTGGTTCGACTCCCTGATCAATAATCCGAGGTCGAAATCGATTCTGTCCGGCCGGTCCGGCCGTAGGTACGATAACTCTTGAACGAAAGGAGTTAGAGGATTGAAATATGCAAGGTGGGTTTGGAACGTAAATATCTCGGTTAAGTTCGTTAATGGGCAAAATCCATCAAGCGGTTTCGGAGTTATGGCCGATTTTAGTAAAACCATTTTTTTATGAATATTTCCAAAAACGATCACTCGATCTATCTGAAATTTAGCATCAAATTGTAGAATTATGACCTTTATACGCATGTGAAGTTTTGTATTAACCAGGTTACCGCAAAGTGTAAACAAATTTATTTGAAAATTCAAAAATTTCTACAATAACTTTCGAACGGAATGACCTAGGGAGCTGAAATTTTCAGAGTAGGTTAGGGAGATGAATATCTCGGTTAAGTACGTTAGTGAGCAAAATAGGCCAAATGGTTTCGGAGTAACGAAAAAAAATTTTTTTTTAAAGTAACAAATTTCAAATTCAATTTTTATTTAAGATGCAGTTTCACAATAAAAATCCATTGATATAAATTTCAACTCCAACAGGCTAATACGGAGATATGATTTTTCTAAATTTCAATAATGAATCGTACTTGTATGTTTTCACAGAATGCTATAATTATTCTATCTAAGCTTTATTATATGATCTGTGTTCATACTCGTACATGTCATCCTGTTCCATAAGAGAGAGTCAAATTCATTTCAGCTATTTTAATTTGATTTCTTCCCTGGTGCAGTTCTCATTCTCAGATTGCTCATTTAATCTTGATAAATAAACTATTATTTGAATTGAATTTCCTTTATGATGCAGTTCTATCATAAGAATACATTGATATAATTCCCAACTCTGAGAAACCAATACTTTCGGAGATATAATTTGTCTGTTTGAACTAGAGCGCCAGAAAGCTCCTGTCCACAGGGCTTGAACCCATTTTTATATGATAGATGCTTCGCCATGCAGTAATGCTTTTCATAAGTATTCATAATTAAACACTATGTTTCTAGGAATGTGTATTCAACTTCCATTTAATTCTCGTTCATTATCAGTCACGCTAGGAACTGGTTGAAGAAACAGCAGAATCGGTATATCATTTCCATACAGAAAGGTCGTTCATAATTCATATTTTGTTTCTACTGAAGCTTCACCAGTTCTCGGTTTGCCATGAGTCATTCCGGAAAATTTCGAACGTGTCGAGGAAACTTAGCGACAACCTTCTGAAGGGTCATTTTCGACTGTAGCAAATGTGGATGTGGAAATATGGCTCCGGGCCGAGGGCCAGGATGGAACAAGTCGAGTTTCCATGACTCCGAAATATATGCTTTGATTAATGACCAAAAAAGAAGCAGAGAAATATTTAATTCTCGAATAGCGTTTAATCCAATTTACAAAGTTAAAATGAATGGGCCATAACGCATATATCTTGATCCATTCCGAGTGATCTGTTAACGCCACCTGCAGCAATACAGATTCGGAATTAGTTAACTGATTGCGACGATTTCAACAAGCCAAACTTTAGACGCGCTAACTGCAGCCTTGAAACGTATTTAAACCCGATTTTTATCTGTTCTGGATTATCTTTAATAATAATACAGAGGGGCTCATTTAAATAAAGTTGGCCGCGCTTAATAACATCGGCGGTCGTTATCGATTTTCAAGAATCACTAGGCAGAGCAAAAATAAACGGCCTCACCGAAAGCTTATACCGGGTGCGACGGAGAAAATGGCGATATTCATTATTAAACTTCCGGAGTTCAGTAATGTTCGCTGTGAGGCCGCCCCATTGTAATTGCAACAGACTTTCATTAGTAAACAAGAATCCGTGAGAGGTTCAACAGTGTCTATAAGCGTTTCCATAGATCAATGTTTTAAATGGGGCCGTTTTCGCGAACTTCCTCTTTTAAGCGTTGATCGCATTCTTTGAAAATTGTATAATTTATATATTATAATCTTTTTGACATACATATAGTATTATATATAACAAGATGTAAAATTCATCGAACCATCCACACAAAACCGCAAATATAGAAGTCAAAGATGAGAAGGATACGGACTCTCAAATTTATCATTGACCCATTGGAGTTAAACTTTAGTACGGATCTGACATATTTATTTATTTAATTATTTCTTTATTTAGACATAATACATCCATCAGGCCGAAGCCTTATTACAGGAGTATATAATAATAAATTTGTAAGTAATCAGATTATAACAAAACATTCGAAAGCAAAATATATATATAACATATATCAGAAGGACCCGTAATTGATCGAACTACATACATATATCGAAAAGACTTGTAAGTATTCGGACTATTATTCCATTCGTTCTTGTTTTTTATGGCCTCTTGGTTGACATAACAAATTTCCAGGGAATATTATTGATTTCTTCGTGAAGGTAAGAAGATTATGACACTTTAGATAAAGGCTCAGAAACTGCGACTACCAGTGATTTTGATATATCAGTTATCAAATCACATTTTGTGGAATATCGCTCAACACCGAGCTCAAAAATAGAGTCCCTTCGCAAGTATGTGATATCATTGTTCGTTCGTTGTTAATTCATTCTTTTATTTTATAAAAAATTAATAATCAGAATAGAGTTTTATATCTCTGAAAAATATTTTTAAATCGTATAAGTTCATTTCCAATAAGAATCTATCAACATATTTATACCTTCAGCGTCAGAAGTGTGGAATAATGGATTTGTTTCCTCTCCTTTAAGAAATATCGAAAAATAGTTTGAAAGATCAAAGGCACGTTTTCCGGTTATTCTTATTTTCTGCCCCTTCCCGTTACCAAGAAGTGATGCCTTTGATATTTCCTTTAAATTGCAAGCCCCTATTTTTCTTCTTGACATTAATAGATCATAGAATTCTGAATTAAAATCATGTAATGAGAATGTTTAAATTAAGTGTTCATCAAATAAACACTTTCTTATTACAACAACAATACTAGTATTGATAACGAAATAGTGCTGGGACATCGACTCAAAACATCGATGTTGACCATCGATGTTACCATCGAAAGCAAACATCGATGTCGTGAAAACATGTTGTGAAACATCGATCGCACTATACTGAAACTCAAAAAAAATATTTTAGACCATAGATGTCTTGTGTGTTCTCCTAGTACCTACTAGGAGTTGTAATTGTTGTAATTGATAGTCGTATCTAAATTTAATTCGAATTCAAATGTTAATTTTTATTCACTTACTGTCAAAAACTAACCTAAAAATAGTTTGCACTTTATCTGTATCAGACAGAATAGAAATTCTGATTATTAGGGGTTGTGGAGATTTGAATGGAAAATATCCTAATGCCGAACCTTCAACTTGGGGTGCTGTTAGTAAAAGAATCAGGAAGTATGAGGAGTTCGGATATGTGAAGGACCATCCAAAAAGTGGTCGACCGGCAATTCCAGAGGGGTATTTAACATTTTGTTAGAGTTGGAGGAAAATATTCATTTACCTTCCGAGAACTACAGAGGTAAATAACAATATATCACAAAAATGGGTTTGAAGAAACATAAAATGTTAAGAATGGCCCCATTCAAAATTAATTCAGTGATGAGATGATTTTGACGACAGAACTCAGTTTTCCGAATGAATGGTGGACCTTAGCAATACCAATGAGGGGTTTCAAACTCGAATTTCATTTTGTGACGAAGCAACAATTTTTTTTGATAGAACTGTCACTGAATCACAATCCAAACTGGATGATGGGGGCACATACACCATTTCCTGAAAAAGTGAATGTCTGGACTGGAACTGTTATAGGAACAGGGTTATAGGGCCTGTATTTATTCGAGGACCTTTAACAGGTCAAGAATATTTGGATTTATCTCGGGATGACCTGATTCCAACGTTGGCGGTTCTTTGAACGATGCAGACTCAGATGAAACGCTATGGTTTCAACAGGATGAAGCTTCATCCCATCATTTCCAAGATGTACGTGATTCCGTAAACGAAGTGTTCCCGAATAAGTGGATCGGTCGAGGAGGTTTTATTGAATGGCCAGCTCGGTCTCCAGATCTGACTACGTTAGACTTTTTCTTATGGAGTTATATCAAAATCAAAGTTTACACCAATAAGTCAAACAACATCGAGGAGTTGCAACGGAGTATTTGAGAGGAAATAGGAGAATAAGGGAATATGTTTGTTCCGAGTTTCAAGTTCGATGGGCGTGCTGTCAAGAAATCCGATTCCCATTGACGCTACCTATTCCTCGACGACATCATTATCGAGTTGATTAATAACTTTCACTACATTGGAGTATTTCTGTCATCCCTGATCCATGTGTCGCCGTGATTGAACCACATGTACCATCTGTTTGACGTATTTCCAAAAACCGGAAACAATATTGCTTCCGACGGTTCTGAACCTAGCCTACCGGAAGTGCGTTCTCATAATTTAGCTTTCTATAATTGTGGCATGGCCCTTTATATTACACGCTCGACTTTCTACTAAAAGATATGAACGCAGAAAGTATAAATACTGTCCGTTTGCCAAGTTCTATTGTACTGCACTGTTCTCTGAGCGAAAAAACCCAGATCTCGTTTCTGTATGCGCTCTAAATTTTCACATCTCAGTAATCACGTCTTTATATTGCGGTGAAAACTATATTTTATTAGAGTCCAACAAATCTTTTCCGAATGAATGAAAATGTGCCACTGAATTTGGCGGAAATATGGACAGAGATCATATATTTGAGAGTGATATTTCAGAATAAGCCGTATAAATTCTTTTCAAGAGTCCTATATGGCCAAGAATATATAACTAGCGTCGTTATGACTCTCACATCTGAGGAAGGGATTCATAATGAATCATCTCAATGGAATCATATTTTCTACAGTGTTTTTAAGAATGTTGGTGAGAAATACAAATTATGAAGATATTATCCGCAATCGTGCAAGGAAAGTGGGATATATTTACATTGATCTGGTTTTCCATAACAAGATGCGTATATCTATTTTACTCAATTCGACAAATACAATATTCTCACCAAAATCGTTGTATTATCAGATCTAACTGTACAAGGTGTTTCTCTATAAGCTCTAATTCTGCCAACCCTACATCTTGGTCATAAAATATGGCTTGGTTGTTTTATCGAACTATTGCATGACTCAACTTCTAAGACCAGGATGGACTGCAAAAGAACCAAGAAATCCATACTTTTCAACCAAGATGTAGGATTTGTAGAATTAGGACTTGTAGAGAAAGGCCTTGTACAGCTATGGGTTTGGCTCATTATGATAACTGATATCTCTTTAACTGTCAAAGCTTCTTATTAGTCTTGGCAACCAATTATACATGCAATTTTTTCGGTAGGATTTCATCTTCTTGTAAGAAGCCTTAGTTCTTTATATTTTCTTGGTGTGTATTTCTTATGACTCTGCTTTTCCATTTTTTATAGCCCATTCTCTATAACAGTCTTGCTTCTAACATAGTCGGTTAAAATAGGTATTTCTTGCACATAAGCAGTTCTTCCTTCATATATTATTATATGCAACCCCTCTTCCTCGTCATTTATTTATGTACTCGTATTTGTTCATTTTTTTCCTCTTGTCTTTTCATTTTCAGGTTAAGTTTCGGGTACCTTGGAGAAACCTTTCCGTTTTTTGACGAAAGAATCCATATTGAAGAAAGAAATGCCTATCAATATTTTTAAATTTCATAAAAGTTTTTAAACAATAGTGACAAATCACAACATTCAAGGGGAGACAGGTATTTTTGCTGAGGTTTTTCCCGTCGAATTGTAATTGTTATTTTCCTGAGACATGACATTGTCTAATTCATTTCAGCAATCGTAGAAATATGAGAATTATAATATGATATCATACTTTTTGTTGGTTGATATTTTCATGCCGATGGTCAATCCACATGATGATGGAATGGTAAGTTAATGATATTGAGTTCAGAATAATTCGAGTAAAAACAAAACTGGAATATTGGTGTATTGGAGTAGTGGAGTGGATTTGAGGAATGAATATCTCGGATGAGTTCGTTGTTGGGTAGAATTCGTCTATTGGTTTTGGATTGATAATTTTTGGCACTCTTGTTGAATTTAAATTTTTCTATGATGTTTGAATTCTATTTCTGCTAAGAAGTTCTTTCATATTAATAATATTGAAATGTCATAACAAAATTGTCCCTCCATAATACGAACGCCTAACTTGCATAAAAATTTTGTAGGAATTTATATATTTCACGCAGAATCACTGCTTTAATATAAATCAGTTTTCATACGCACCGTCGCAAAGGATAAAATAGAAGCGGGAGATAAATGAGGGCATTTTTGGGGAGAGTAATTCCGCCTTACTAAACTTCTTTATAAAGGAATCCAGTTTAGCGCTAGAACAAATTCCTTAAGCCGGACGAATCTGAAGTTGTCAGTGTCAGCTCCAAGAGAATACCTGGAATGGGACATATATCAAAGAGGAAGAGAGAAATAACCCTTCGTTCTTGGACATAAAGTAATGGGTACTTTATTTTTATGGGACCTCAGAGGGAAATTATCAGAGATTCTTAGATACCTTTCATATGGGCCCTCAGAAATCATAGCTGGGAATTTTCAACGAAATATAATTTATGTGACCCGGGGCCAATATGTAGCTCTCGCGGGAGGGAAACTGTTTGAACACAACCATAGTTGATTATCTTTATCAGAAATACAAACAATTCGCTCCTTCCTGTTCTCCAAACGTGACTCTAGAGTGAATTTACGATTGGCTCTTGATACGTGTGCACTCGGGAAATTACCATACGTTGAGATCAGAAATGGAGAATTCGTTTCGTATTCTGAAAAGCGAGACTTGAAACATGTCATCTTTACGTTCCTCTGTGAACGTCCGCTGGATGAGAATTTCCCGATCAGGATTCCCTGTTTTTTTCCCAATCTCTTAGGTATACAGTGTGTCCCGAAGTCAATATTGTGACAGAAAATTTTCAAATAGATATTTCTGCAAATTTCTGGTTGTATTTCATGAACCGGCTTATTCAATCCTTGAACTTTCCTGCAAGTATCTACAAGTATATACAAGTATCTAAGATTCTTATTTACGAAGCTTCGCTGACACTTCGGTGGTTGTTTCGGCACGGAGTTTTGAGGAGCTACAGCGTGTGCTTGTAAGGCTTCTTTCACATGCATACGGTTCCATTCGGTTCGGTTCGTTTTCGGTTTCAACCGAAAACGAATGAAGGCCTTTCACACATATACGGTTCATATTAGGTTTTATGTTATATTTCTATATTTGAACAATTCGGGAAATTTTGAAAGATATCTGCTCGATTTGAGGTTAAAACGAAAACGCATTGGATGGTCAGTTGGCTTCAACTCCTGAACCAATTGGCCTTTGCATGGCGCCATACCAAGGTCTTTATGCAAAATTCCTCTTAATGATGTCTCCGAAATGTTGAATTCTTGAGAACGACGGTGAATTAATGTTGATGGCGCTTCATGCACACTTTCTGCCACAGCAGCAATATTCACGGGAGTACGCACTAATTTTGGCTTTTCACGCTTTGGTTTATCGTTGAGGATGTCAGTTTCTTTCACTTTTTTCACAAGATAACGAACATACGGAGCTGACGGTGCTTCTCTTCTTTCAAAATCCGTACGCAATTTCCGCACACATTCTGCAACATTACCATGATTTTCAAAGTAATGTCGCAATATTTCCCAGCGTTGTTCAAGCGTATACACAACCATATTCGTTCAGCGGAAGGATAAAACTAATTAATAAAGTGCCATATTATGAGCACTTATCCATCAACAAGGTCCACCGCACTCAGGAGGTCGCTTATGACATGACCATTGCAAAGAGTGTTTTGGAATTGAATATGATGGCATTACGCCTGGAGGCTTTACCAAGAGCTTTGCCCAGGGGCACAGAGATCCTCAGTTTCGGTCCATATAACCCAATACCTGCACCCTGATCTGATTTTGATCTTTGACTTTTTGTCCAATGGACTAATGAGGTCCACCGCACTCAGACGGTCTCTTATGACCGTTGCAAAGGGTGTTTCGAAATCGAATACGGTTGGCATTACATCTGAGGGCATTACCAAGAGGTTTGAGTCTAGTTGGTCCAGTAACCTCATATGTTCTACCCAGGTACCAGGTAGGAGATTCCGACTACCAGAAATTCTTATTGCATCCCTCAGGCATAATTTCTCTACATGTGAGTTCAAGGAAGTCAGATTGAGTTAGTTAGTTTGTGAGAAATGTACAAATTTTCACTGACTTCCCTCCATCAGCTTCGGAAAAACTAAATAGAACCGTCCTCAGGTAATTATAAAACAGTTCCTTTATATTTTTCAAACTTATTTCCGAGACATCATGTATACTGTATAAATGATTCATTCGTTAGTGGAACATTTGATAGAAAGAAAATATTTTTTTTCAAACGTACAATAACAATGTCATATTTTGACTGACAGGATGGCAGGAAAGTTCAACTCCTCTGCCGGCGGCAGTTATAATTTTAATTTTCCGTCGGTCGGAGGAAAAAGTGTAGCCATGAAAACAATAAAATATTCACCCAGCTTCATTGGCCAAAGCCTCTACTTATATCATGTCATGATGACATGGTGTCATGATGACATCGTAAATTTTCCGGCTCATTTTTCCATTATTTTACACAATACAAAGTAAAACATGTATTTATGGGAGATAATAGCCCTACATACGGGCCCTGTAGCGGTCTTCGAACATCTGAAGTTCTGAATAATCATCACTTGGCCTTGTCAGACCTGGTTTTGAAAGAGACCCTCCTGGCTTTACGAGCAACATTTTCCTTTTTGGATTCAAATATTGAAGGGATTTCTAAGAACAAGAAGGAATATTTTTGAAAACTAGCGGCGGCGATTCTGCTCCAAGAGATCCCATGCGCCTACAGAGAAGTATATTTGTGAGAGGAGACTTTTGAAAGGTTATGTAGTATTTATAATTTGTTCGTTCTTCTCCTCTTGTCTTTTCGTTTTTCAGGTTGAGTTTCGGGTACCTTGGAGAAACCTCTCCGTTTTTTGACGAAGGAGTTCATATTGAAGAAATAAATGCCTATCAATATTTTTAAATGTCAGCAAATTTTGTGAACAATAGTTACAAATCACAACACTCACTAGCTCCAAATGCGTAAAAAGGGCTATATTGACCGAATTCTAATGAATTAATATTTTCGGAATTCAGCATATAGAATATGATATCTGATTAATTGAATTCTAAAATAGTTCTTATGTTCTGAGGTTGAATTAAATAATAACCTGCACGATCACGATTTTAGTGATTTCGTAGAATTTTCTGGATATTATTCAAATTTATCCTAGGTGGCAAGCTATGATCACTAAAAATCTGACAGGAAAGTTTCATGTTAATTTGGTTTGAAAAATACCTCAATTTTCTGAAAGAATTTGATGCGATTCGGCAACTCGAAATACTTAAGGAAAGTATCATCGAAATGTCTAGAGCAAGGCTGGAGACAATCATAGCAGATTGTCCATTCATTCCTGATATTTGAGTAGGTAGTGGATTACGAACAAATTATTTTAATAGTTCAAAATATATTAATAAAATACTATCCTCTTTTGATAATTTAAAATTCAATAGTTCATACCACTAACACATTCTTTTCTGTATTATAAAACTTAACTCAAGAAAAAATGTTTGATACACAAATGTAGATCCATATTTCAGTATTTTTTTGCAAGCAACATTATGAAAATACTGTATATAGGAACATGTCCCACTACTTAAGGAAGTAAAACCTAATATTAACCTCAGTGGTCAACGAACAGTAATTTCTTTTGTTGATTCCATTATGTTCTTCTTTCCTATTGCCTCCATAAACTACATCAAAACAGTCCTGTATATATTCACAAATTCAAGAATCGAATACTTGCTTTCCAGGAGAAAAGAACAACTATGAATTGACAATCTCTAATAGCTAGAAAATATGACATTTATGAATAGTGATCACAGGCAGATTCTGTGTTCACATTCTGTGAATACATAGAACTTACGATGTATTATTGAAACTTTGAAACATCATATCTCCGAAATAATTAGCTTGTTAGAGTTGGAAATGATAGCAAGGGATTATTATGATGAAACTGCATCTCAAAAAAATTTGAATTCAAAAGTTGTAATGTAAAAAAAATGTTTTTGTTTATTACTCCGAAACTATTACACCAATTCTGCCCAATAACGAAGTCAACCGAGATATTTATCCCTCAAACCTACTCTGAAAATTTCAACTGTCTAGCTCAGTCCGTTCAAGAGTTATCGTGTTAACGGCCGGCCGGACGGCCGGACAGAATCGATTTCGACCACGGATTCTTGATCAGTGAGTCAAACCAAATCGTTCAAGACCATTTTCAGCTTAAAATTCGAAAATTACAGACATTTAGGCAAATTGATAAGCACTCTGCTCCGAGGAACAAGAGCGCCAAAAACTAGGTTGCAAGCTATGATCCCAAAAACTCTGACGGTAAAGTTTCATGTTAATTTGGTTTGAAAAAGACGACCATTTTCTGAAAGAATTTGATGCGATTCGAAGATAGATCCATTTCTCCGAGACTTTTGTTGAACAGAAAATACGAGATTGGTAAATTTTACGATGCAGATTAACATTAGAACCCTCAACTGGCTACCATGATGAATTATTATTTACAAATAAAAAGTACGATTTATTAAAACGACGACGGGAGCTTCCTAACGAAAAATTGCAGCGTTTTTAATGAATTGTTCTTTGAGACCGAAATTCATCTCATAAAAACCCAGTCACAACGCTTGAATTACCAGTGACAATTTAATTTTCAAGAGCTTCTGGTGAATTAATTGAAATTACTGTCATAATTCTGTTCTGACAGGATTTCTCAAGTAATATTTTTGCACCAGTGTTACATTAAACTGATCATGCTAACCTTGGCATGGACTTTTCAGTAGTTTGGAAATTTGCACCAAATTCTACGGAAATGGTATGAGTTGAAATATTACTACGATTAAAATCGGTAGGTCTGTGCTACCACCTTGAAAATGGAGAAAATCGTTTGAATTAATACAGGCATCGTAGTTTCGCTGTTCAGAATCCAAAATTCATTATAATGCAATGCGGCGCAAATGAATTATACAGATTGAATTCAGAAGTGTTACATACAAGGAATAATTACTTCAAATTGGATATTTGGCAACAGAATGTGTATACAGTGAGCCCCAAAAGTATGAAATAATGGATTTATTTTCTGCACTTCCAGGAATAACGATGGATGGTTTGTTATGTCAAATCATTTCATTAGTGACGTCATCGATATTTTTGGCAATTGTGAGCTCTTATTTTTTGGCGCTCTTGTTCCTCGGAACAGAGTGCTTATCAATTTGCCCAAATGTCTGTAATTTTAGAATTTTTGGCTGAAAATGGTCTCACTGATCAAGAATCCGTGGTCGAAATCGATTCTGTCCGGCGGTCTGTTAAAACGATAACTCTCGAACGAAAGGAGTTACAGGATTGAAATTTTCAGGGTAGGTTTGGAGCGTAAATATCTCGGACGAGTTCGTTAACGGGCGAAATCCACCAAGTGGTTCCGGAGTATGACCGTTTTTCGTAAAAACATTCTTATGAATATTTCCGAAACCGATCACTTCGTCTATCTGAAATTTATCATCAGATTGTAGAATATCGGGTAGCCGTAAAGTGTCAAAAACAATTTTTTTAAATTTTTAAATTTTTTTTCTACAATAACTCTCGAACATAATAAGGTAGGCCGTTGAAATTTTCAGAGTAGATTTGAGAGAAAAATATCTCGGTTGAGTTCGTTGGTGGGTAAAATAGGCCGGATGGTTTCGGAGTAACGAAAATAAGCAATTTTATTAATTTGCATATTTCAAATTCAATTTTTTGTTAAGATGCAGTTTCACCATAAAAATCCATTGATATCATTTTCAACTGTAACATGCTAATACTTTCGGAGATATGATTTTTCGAAATTTCGATAATGAATCGTACTTATATGTTTTCACAGAATGCTATAATTATTCTATCTCTGAATTATTATATGATCTATGTTCATACTCGTACATGTCATCCTTTTCTATAAGAGAGAGTCAAATTCATTTCAGATATTTTAATTTGATTTCTTCCATGGTGCAGTCCTCATTCTTAGATTGCTCATTTAATTTTGATAAATAAACTATTATTTGAATTGAATCTCCTCTAAGATGCAGTTATATCATAAGAATACATTGATATAATTTCCAACTCTGAGAAACCAATACTTTCGGAGATATGATTTGTTTGAACAAGAGCGCCAAAGCTCCTGTCCACAGGGCTTGTTCTTGACATGGATAGATCATAAAATTCTGAATTCAGTAATTTACATGTAAATTCGGGATAATAATTCTTGAGATGTTAATTTTTTAAATTGAAAAACATGTGAAATTTTTTTTAAATTATGTCTATATTTAATAAACACTTTTTGGCGCTCTTGTTCCTCGGAACTAAGTTCTTATCAATTCGCCCAAATGTCTGTAATTTCCGAATTTTTGGCTGAAAATGGTCTTGAACGATTTGATTCGACTCACTATCATTAATCCGTGGTCGAAATCGATTCTGTCCGGCCGTCCGTCTGGCCGACCGTTAACACGATAACTCCCGAACGGAATGAGCTAGACAATTGAAATTTTCAGAGTAGGTTGGTTACATAAATATCTCGGTTAAGTTCGTTATTAGGCAAAATCGGCCTAATGGTTTCGGAGTAACGAAAAAAAAATTTTGTTTTACATTACAACTTTTGAATTAATTTGTTTTTCAAGATGCAGTTTGATCATAAGAACCCATTGATTTCATTTTCAACTCTAAAAAGCTAATTTTTTTCGAGATATGATTCTTCAAAATGTCAATAATATATCGTAGTTCTATGTATTCACAGAATGCGAATCCTAACTATCTGTGTTCACTGTTCATAAATGTCATCTAGCTGTTAGAGACATGCCAATTCGTAGTTTGAAAATATTTTCTGCTGGAAAACAAGTATCTGATTCTTGTATTTGTGAATATATACAAGACTGTTTTGAAACAGAAAATAATATTGACTGGTTGTATATTGAATAATTTATGTATAAATTTGGGATGAATAACTTGAGGATTTGGAATTGGATCATTTTAATGATGTAGTTTATGAAGGCAATAGGAAAGAAGAACATAATGGAATCATCAAAAGAAATTGTTCGTTGACCACTGAGGTAAATATTACCTTGTACTTCCTTAAGTAGCAAGTTCCTATATACAGTATTTTCATAATGTTGCTAGCAAAAAAATGCTGAAATATGGATCTAAATTTGTGTATCAAACATTTTTTCTTGAGTTAAGGTTCATAATACAGAATGAATGTGTTAGTGGTATGAACTATTGAATTATGAAAAGAGGATTGTATTTTATTAATATATTTTGAACTACCTATTGGAATAATTTGTTCGTCAGCCTCTACCTACTCAAATATCAGGAATAAATGGAAAATCTGCTTGTCTCCAGCCTTGCTCTAGACATTTCGATGATACTTTCCTTATTATTTTGAATGATAATGTTTGAAGCATTATAGCATTGAAAATTGCTCATTTGATCTTGATAAATAAACTATTATTTGAATTGAATTTCCTTCATGATGCAGTTCTATCATAAGAATCCATTGATAACATTCCCAACTCTGAGAGAGCAATACTTTCCAATTCTTCCAAAGTTTGAACAAGAGCGCCAAAGCTCCTGTCCACAGGGCTTGAACCAATTTTTTACGGGATGACCTGATTCCGTAGATGGTTATTCATCCGAACGAAGAAGAACCAGATCCCGATGCAGTTCCACCCCATTATTTTCAAGATGTAACTGATATCCAAAACGAAGTCTTCCCAAACAGATATATCGGTCGGCGAGGTTCAATTGAATGGCCGGCTCGGTCTGCAGATCTGACTCCCTTCGACTTTTTCTTATGGGGTTATATAAAAAGCAAAGTTTCCAAACAATATCGATGATTTGAATCAGAGGATTTGGAACGAAATAAGAGCAATACAGCATGAAACTCTCCAAAATGTTTGTTCCGAATTTCCAGCCCGATTATCGTTTTTGCAATAAAAATGTGTTTATTTGGTGAAGCATTCATTTATAAATTTTCGACTGTTTTTCAAATTTAAAAAATTAATTGACCCAAATGGCCTTACATGCTACTGAATTCAGAATTTCATGATCTATCTATGGCGAAAATAGGTGCTTGGAATTTTTAAAAACATATCGATGACTCCACTGCTTGGTAACGGGAAATGCAATAAGAATTACGGGAAAATGTTTCGTAACAAACTTCGACCTACCAAACCATTTTTTCCAATTCCCGATAGGAGATGCTCACTGTATAAACCTGTATAACCTATAGTTAAAGTTAAAGTAGATAATATCGCCGTAATTGTAAATATAGCGAAAGGCTGATCGAGACACATCCTTGAAAAAGTTCTAACTTGGGTACAAAGTCTGAGCGAATCAATTTCGTTATAACAGGATGACTTAGCGACAAAATATTTCTACCTCAACAATGTTGTTCGTGAAGTTCGAGGAAGTTGATGAAATATTTTACAAAGCGGACGATTAAGTTCTTCATCAATACTCCGAAAGAAGGGTCAAATTCAGTCTTGTATTACCCCTGGCATTGTTTCCACGTAATGCAAGAGGCAGAACAACAATGAACGAATAGACCAGACTTTGTGTAACATTGCTCCTGTTTCTGAAAGTTTGGGATCGTGGAACTTATGCACCCAGCATTAATATTCAAGTTCTCTCTTCATGAAACATTTTATTCCGTATTTTATCGTTTTATTTTTTTGTACTTCTACATCGAAGTTCCTTCAGAGGGAGCTCTCCAATTTCCATCTCATTGTTGTGCATCACTTCCGGTTCGTCTATTTGTGTTCTGTTTGCTGTTCAGCTACCCACGTTGGTTCTCAGAGCATTATCATCTCGAAAAAACCTACCACGGTGTTGGATCGGATTTCCTCTTTAAAAAGTGACCGTTTGTAGATTAAGCCAGTTTCCTGTGAAATTCCTGTACTCTCGCACTTGCCCATTCGTTTCAAGAATTGAATTAGTGCAACTCCCATGCGGAATGAAAAACATGATGCTTTTCTGGGTAATCACAATGAAAGGTTCGGCAATATATTCATACGCGTTGAAAGGAAATTTCTCTGGACGGCTCGTATAATTTGAGGAATTATTATTTTCGGAAACAATTATAGCGAGCAGATGCGCGATCTGCTTCTGAATACATTTCCTGGATATCCAGGAATGAGACTAACATGATTACAAATGGACTGCATGAAGATTAGTTTCTATCAGGGTATCGATCATTTTCCGGGGTTCACTCTGAACATTTTTATTTATTTCCATATCTAAAAAAGTGGGAAAGCGCTGTGGACAGGGCTTTGGCACTCTTATCCAAACGTTGACAAATCATATCTCCGAGAGTATTGGTTTCTCAGAGTTGGACATGATATAAATGGATTCTTGTGATACAACATCATGAAAGAAATCAAATTAAAAGGAGTGTCATTCAGAAATAAACAAGAGTGCCAAAAATTATTAATCGGAGACCACGAACTTATCCGTGATATTCATTCCTCAAATCCACTCTTAAGATTATATTATATAAATTGAAACTAAGCAAATATTTCAGTTTTGCTTTTACTGGAGATATTCTGAACCCAAAGTATATATTTCCATCATCATACGGATTATTCACGGGCATTAAAATATCACCCTAAAAGTATAATATCATATGTTAATCCTCATAATTCTACGAAAGCTGTAATAAATTTGACATGTCTCTTATCGGAAAAGAAGATCACACGTATGAATACAGATATAATAACTCATAGATAGAATAATTAAAGCATTCTGTGAAAACATAGAATTACTATTTATTATTGAAATTTTGAATAATCATATCTCCGGAAGTAAAAGCTTGTTGAAGTTGAAACTGATATCAATGGATTCTTAAGAAAAAATTGCATCTTGTAAAAAATTTAATTCGAAATTTGTAATGTAAAAATTTTTTTTTTCGTTACTCCGAGATATTTATCTCCCAAACCTACTCTGAAATTATTTCAACTAGCTAGCTCATTCCGATCGAGAGTTATCGTGTCTACGGCCGGGCAGAATCGATGTTGACCACGGATTCTTGATCAGTGAGTCGAATCAAATCGTTTAAGTCCATTTTCATCAAGAAATTCGAAAATTATAGACCTTTGGACAAATTGATAAGCACTCTGTTCCGAGTAACAAGAGCGCCAAAAATTGATACTTTCGAAACAGGCTCAACATTGCTGAACATTCTTAATTTTTGTGGAGCATCAGTATAGTCCATCATTTCCGAAGAACAATATTATTCTAGATGCGGATATCTCCTGTTTTGTAGGGATATCCTCCGTTTACAAATACGTACTCATTATAAATCACAATTGACCAAATTTTCCATTCCCTACAAAATCATCCAGGCATAAAGGCGTTTTTGTGCAAACAAAAATGAACGTTCGGAATCAAGGCCTCCATAAATTCTGTAGCAGGAGAGAGTTCACTAATTTTAGCACTGCGTGACAGGGGAAACAAGAGGGGTCAGACTCTTGTGACATCTTATAATTCATGAACTAAAAGAATTGAGTCTGCTAAGCATAAGAGGTCGGACAATTTCGGGCCTGTCATTTTCACGTGAAATATAGCAGTTCAAAAGTAGTATTGCATATGGATATCGAGATTGAGGATTTTACTTGGAAGTTCAGAAGTACGGAACTTGAGAATAATGTTCTTTATCGTTCTTTCTGAATGGTAAGGTTTGATTTGTAATATTTCGAACTTTTGAAATCAGTTCAACTATGGTTCGTGGAGGTGAAACGAATCAATCTTTTCGAATAATCAATTTTTTTAACCGTAAATAATTGCTAATTCCACCAACGGTGAATATCTACTTGTGGTTTAGTATAGATATGTGGACGATATATTTGCGAGGAAGATTGGCACAGACAGACAATAAGGCATTTTCTTAATCAATCATATTCACAAAGCTGTGAATTCTTTCAAATTCATAAAGAAAAGTGGCAAAGCCCTGTGGACAGGAGCTTTGGCGCTCTTGTTCAAACTTTGATAAATCATATCTCCAAAAGTATTGGTTTCTCAGAGTTGGGAATGATATCAATGGATTCTTATGTGAGAACTGCATCATAGAAGGAATTTAATTCAAACATCATAAAAGAAATTAAATTCAACAAAGAGTGCCTAAAATTATTAATTCGAAACCACCAGATCTATCCTACCCAATAACGAACTTATCCGAGATATTCATTCCTCAAATCTACTATGAAAATTATATCATATCGATTGATTCTTAGTCACTATTCAAGTTTTTGTTTTTACTGGATATTCTGAACCCAATTTGATCAGCTTGCCGAAGTTTATATTTTCATCATCATCATCATCATCATCATCATCATCATCATCATCATATGGATTATCCAAGAGCTATCTACGATTTCTGAGGTTATTTCATTGGTTATTTTGCATTCAATCATACTTTCTTTGACATGTCTCTTATCTATAGATGAGATGATGATGACAATTCATAGATACGGACGTTAATATTCGATACAGCATTCTGTGAAATCGTAGGAGTCTTGATTTAAAAATGAAATTTTGAAAAATCATATCTCTGACAGTATTAATTTGGCCACACCAGCCTGACAGAATGGATATTGACCTCGTATTCTGGATCAGTGAGTCGAACCAAATCCTTTAAAACCATTCTCATCCAAAAATTCGAAAATTACAGTCATTCCGGCAAATTGATTAGCACTCTGTTCCGAGGAACAAGAGCGCAGGTCCCAAGTTATTTTATACCGTAATTCCCTTGGTTTTTCATGAATTTGAGAAATTTCGAGGTATTTTTGAGGAATTACGACGTCAACCATCCAAAGTTTCTCTGAAATTTATAGGGTTTTGATTGGTCGAAAATTTCGAAAAATACCCACCATCCAAATTTCTGAACCTAGAAGGAGATGGTTTTACAAATTCCTCCTAAAAACGTCAAAATCCGTTGCCATGAGATAAATTCAATAAGTAAAGGGTTTTGCAATAAGAGGTGTTATTTTGATATTTAAAGAAATATGCCATTTTTCAATATAAATGATCGGATGTTTATTTTATTATAAAGAAGAAGCTAAGCCGTTAATAGTGGAAATTAACATCAGGCAAATGACCACCACGACCACGCTTACAGCACCATATCCTTTTGATGAAATTTTCCATAACCAAATCGCAAAGTGGCTGTCCTATGTCCTCGATAGCCTCACGAATTCCATCTTTGAGGTCTTGAATCGACGCTGGGCTATTGGCGTAGACCTTCTCTTTCACGTGGCCCCAAAGGAAGAAGTCGCAAGGTGTTAAATCACAAGATCTCGGTGGCCAATTGTGATCACCTTTTCAAGAGATAACACGGTCCGGAAACTTTTCCCGCAAAAGTTTCGTTGCTTGTGTGGTACGTAGCGCCGTCTTGTTGAGAGTAAACGTTGTCCAGAGCAATACCATCTAATTCCGGCCATAAAAAATCATTAATCATCTCTGGATAGCGCAAAACATTCACCGTAACTGTTGCTCCAGCCTCATTTTAGAAAAAGTAAGGCCCAATGACTCCGCCGGACCATAAACCGCACCAAACAGTCACACGTTGAGGATTTTCAACAATAACTCTTGTGTTTTCCGAGCCCCAGATGCGACAATTTTGCTCGTTGACGAAGCCACCGAGGTGGAAATGGGCCTCATCACTCGAGATGATTTTTCGATGGAATTCCGACGTTGTTGAGTATCGGCCGGCTTGAGTTCTTGTGTTAACTGAACCCTATGAGCCTTAAGACCCAAACCTTTATGCAAAATACGTTGTAATGACGTTTGTGGAATGCCTAATTCCAAAGAACGACGAGGAATGGACAAACCTGGGTTTTCTTCAACACTTTCGGCTACAGCAGCAATATTCTCGGCTGTTCTTGAGCGAGGTGCACGGTCTTTATTCTTCACATAACTAACTTGTCCCAACAGCTCGAATTTTTTCACCAATTTCTTTATTGCGGTCCGACAAGGTGCTGCACGACGACCCAAAAATGTTCGAGTTTTACGAACCGTCTCTGCCAAATTTTCACGATTTTTATAGTGAATTTTAATAATTTCAATGCGTTCTTGAAGCGTGTATCGTTCCATTTTTATTAATGGCGTAGTTTCTAATTGTCAGATGTCAAAAAATTATAGTTTCAAAAGTGACATCTACCGAAATAGCGGGCTTTTCAAAATAACACCTCTTATTGGAAATACCCTTTATGTTATGGAAATATACATACAATGGGTATATTATGGAATTATCAAATGGAAGTTTTTGAATCCTCTCTGATAAATCTGAAACGAATAACGTAAATTTATTAGGCTGGAATATCTGGAACAGAGGCATTAATAATGCCAAAACCCTATCCCAAAAAATAAAGATATATTATATTATTCCCATTGACTCCAAATCCCGAGAATTCTTACGCAGCAAAAGGCTGTACCCCATTATCATTCAACCTGGACCGAAAAATATCCATTTTTTTATTCGGCACGTGTTATGAGCGTGAATTTGCTCATAAGAGTTCGACAATGAGGAAGGATGTCTCTTACTCATCGTATTATATGCCGCACCATGTAAAACAAGAAAGGAATACTAATTTTGTAATGCTGAGCAAAACAACGAGCTTGGCGTGAAATATACATGCCCATTCTTTATCTTCCCGTTTTTCCTACGCGCCACGGTGTGTTTGAAGAGGGTTATCAGAGTATAAAAACTCCAACTCCGATAAAAATTGAAACAAAAATAACGAAAAGGGAACAGAACTCCGAGATATGTGCACGGATTTGTGGTCCCAGGGGTTTGAAAAACAATTCGAAAAATCTCGGACTGACTAATGAAATGTTGTAGGTAATTCGTGATGAATGATCACGTCTCACGTAGATATCCGGCGAATTGATATAATTGATTTTATTTTGGGTGCCTTCGGCCATTCGCGGAACATTTGGGCAAATATCACAATTTCTGGCTATGATTAATTGCTTTCATCCATTTCGAGATGATTTGTTTGGTCCTTCTGATTGCTTTTCTCAAATAATTTTTATTTCATTCGTGACCATTATCGAATCAATTTCTGTGAATTTTGGTGATTATGATACAACAATCCTCGCTGATCCCAGAACAGCTCATCATAAAAACTTGGATAGAAATTAAAAAAAAAAGAAATATATAATAATACATGTATATTAAATCACATTCTCATCAGTATTTTTTTGTTTGTTTATCTATTATTTCCACCTCATGTATTCACTATTTTTGGCGCTCTTGTTCCTCGGAACAGAGTGCTTATCAATTTGCCCAAATGTCTGTAATTTTCGAATTTTTGGCTGAAAATGGTCTCAAACGATTTGGTTCGACTTACTGATCAAGAATCCGAGGTCAAAATCGATTCTGTTTGGCGGTCCGTCTGGTCGGCCGTTCAGCAGGCCGTTAACACGATAACTCTCGAACTAAAGAAGTTAGATGATTGAAATTTGCAAGCTAGGTTTTTTTATATCTCAGACGAGTTCGTTAATGGGTGAAATCCATCAAGCGGTTTCGGAGTTATGGCCGTTTTTTATTAAAAATATTTTTTATGAATAATTCCGAAACCGATCACTCGATCTACCTGAAATTTAGCATCAGATTGTAGAATCACGACCTTCAGACGCATGTGGAGTTTTGTATTGATCGGGTTACCGTAAAGTGTCAAAAAAAATTCGGAAAATTTTTTTATTTGGTTTCTAGAATAACTCTCGAACGGAATGAGCTTGGCAGTTGAAATTTTCAAAGTAGGTTAGGGAGATAAATATCTCAGTTAAGAGATGGTATCGGAGTAACGAAACAAATTTTTTTTTAGTTACAAATTTCAAAATAAATTTTTTTTAAAGATGCAGTTTCACATTAAAAATCCATTGATATCATTTTCAACTCTAAAAAGCTAATACTTTCGGGGATATGATTTTTCGACATTTCAGTAATGAATCGTGCTTCTATATTTTCACAGAATGCTATAATTATTCTATCTATGATTTATTATATGATCTGTGTTCATACTCGTCTATGTTATCCTGTTCTATAAGAGAAAGTCAACTTCATTTCAGCTATTTCAATTTGATTTTTCCATGGTGCAGTTCTCATTCTCAGATTGATCATTTAATATTGATAAATAAACTATTACTTTAATTAAATTTCCTTTATGATGCAGTTTTATCATAAGAATACATTGATATAACTCTCAACTCTAAGAAACCAATACTTTTGGAGATATAATTTGTCTGTTTGAACAAGAGCGCCAGAAAGCTGCTGTCCACAGGGATTGAACCATTCTTTTGCAATAGAAAGTGAAGCATATATTTGTGGCTGATGATAGCCCTGCAATGGGATTCTGCAGCAGTCTTTGAACATATGAAGATCTGACTAATCATCACTTGGTTTGGCCGAACCTGGTTTTAAGAAATCCTGCCGACCCATGAGCAACAACATTTCCTTCTTAAATTCAAATATTGAAGTGATTTATAAGGAAATTTGCGGAGTTGATTCTTCTTCAAGAGATCCATGTGGCTCCTGAGGAGAATCTTTGTGAGAAGGGACATTTGAAAGGATTAGTATTATTTTTGATTTGTTCGATTTTCTCCCCTTGTCTTTTGATTTTTCAAGCTGAGATCAATATCCCTTTTATCCTGTATAGATTTCAAAACTACATATATATAGTACTATACATAGGATCATTAGTTCAAGAGATTTAAAATTAAAAAAAGCACTGACGTAGGGACATTTCCCAGCTTCACTCGGTATTTAGTTATAAGATATTAATGAAGATTGTTGGTCCACGAATGATTTCAGAGTTCTGAAATGGCAGTACTTCTGCGTTGTTTCCTGTGAAATATTGCCAATAAATTCATAGAATATGGTTATAAAATACTTGCTAAAGGAATAAGGAAAATATGACATTTTTCATTGCTTCATTTATACCGCAATTTTTTACAACCTGTAAAGCAATGGAAGAATGGCAGTGGAAATTGACTTTTTGTATCCACGCCCGATTGAGTAAATAAATCCGGATGGAATCGTCTGAGAGCAATACGTACATTTTTATGACGTACACTGAAGTTTCGAGTATTACCCTGAGATGATTTCGAGATGGTTTCATCCAGATGAAATTGACACTAAGGGTTGAAACATAAAATTTACAACGAATTTATATGAAACTCGAAGTATTTATTACCGTTGTAATACTCATTACCATTTTTTTATATTGTATCATTTGACAGTCAGCATTTCGCGCATAAAAAGAATATGGTGAAGACATGAATCAATATGGAAAATACTAAACCATTTTATTCCAAGTCAAGAATATTTTCTTTCGACTTTGGCTTAAGGGTACTCTGAAAATATCGATACTCTGAATATTATACACTGTCACAAATGGGCAGGCCACCCTGTGGGCATTGGAAGCTTATAGCATGAGCTTTCTCTTGTCCTGGGAACACTATTATGCACCTGGTTAGTAGCAACAAATGACCTAATTATTGGTAGGACATCGTGGTGTTGAATGAAATTATTTGGCAGACGAATTTGCCAAGCTGGTTTACTGGACAACCATCTGTTGGACCAAAACCTTTTTGTGAACTGTTACTTAATATATGTTGTATTGGGAGATCGAACCCACAAACTCAAGCCTTTTCATAAGGGAGTGAGTCTAGTGGGTGAGAATTTGTCCAGTTCCCTCAGTTTGTGGCCTCAAATCCTCAAACCTCAAATCTGATCCTGTCCCCAGCGGGACAATCACACCTGATGTGCTCGATAAGCTCGTTGTCTGCCAGGCATAGTCTACACTCAGAGTCCTCAACTATCCCCAACTTACTTAGGTGTTTTCTGAGGCCTCAGTTGCCCGTGTACACAGCTTTTATTAAATTATCCGCGGTCTTACCTAGAGGATTTGAGCCATTGTCTGGTTCTTTCAGCTGATGGGCCAGGTGTTCGAGCTGGCATGTCTGCGACCAGATATGTTGCTCCAGAGTTCGTGGACCTTTTGGTCCAATCAACTGTTTTTTCCCACCCTCAAGAGAAATGCCAAAGGCCGGTTGAGATCCAATGAGCCCAGTGGAAGCACCTCGTGCTGCCAATCACCTTATATGCCTGAGTGGCCCGGAACCCAGATGAGCATTTCAGAAAGTGTGGTCCGAAAGTTCTGAACAAGCAAGTACTTGCAGTTTTATGGAGCCAAGGCCTTCAAGGCAGCTTGGCTATCCGATAGAATTATATTTAATCTGCGAACCCACCCTTGCTCAAGGATGAGCTTCGCGCAGTGACCAATGGTGAAAATTTCTGCTTGAAAGACAGTCGCAAAACTACCCAGGCTGATGGATTCACCATGGGCAATTTTGGAACCAGTTACTACCGCTCCCACTCCTTGGGTGGAAATGGAGCCATCTGTGAACTAATCGGGACCCTCAAGCAGTGGGGTCCAAGAGATGGTGCAATAGTCTCTGCTGGGAAAGACGACTGGGTAGTTATGTGGCCTGCGTAGTGACCACTACAGAGATGCTGTTGAACATTGGGAGCTGGATAAAATCATGCGAAAAGATTTATCAGTCTCTCATCAGTCTTTCCTGTTCTAGGAAAATGATGCAACTTTCACTCGATGAAATCCGTGTTATCGCGGAAATGCTGACAGGGCACTGGCTGTACAAATATAATCTGTACCGTAATGGCAAATGGAATATGCAGACTCTGTGGATTGGTCAATGAAACAGCTGAATAGATTGTATGCATATTTCCAAAACTGTCCGAAACTATAATCAATATAATCAAAAATCTGTTCAGAAAACCTTCAAAAGCGATCTTAACATGATTGCGAACAACAAAACCAGATCGACACAATATTCTGGTTCGAATTCCGCTCGTGACTGAAATATATATCTCCAGGTCTTTCTCTCTTGACTAGTGATAAATCCGTCAGTAAAACTCTCAATTTTTCTTGCATAAATTTACTGTAACCCTTGGATTTGGATAGAGGATTTTCATTCGCCGGGAATGTATCCGAAAAATCTGACAGCCCGACATGATGAAGAATAAGGTGATACGAATAAAAGATACCTCCTCCCGAAAAGTCGATCTCAGCTTCCATGTGAAGCTTTGACTTCGTTCTCTTCCAGTTGTCCAGCTGACAGCGAACAACCGAATATATGCGATATTCTCGAAAGTAATCATTATATACCAGACTCGTTATGCCACGGAAGCAATATCGATGTAAAAACAATACGAACTTCTATTTGAATAAGGGCCTTTCTGACGTTTCAAAGAATCGGTCTTTGTAATCTATACCTTCCTACATTATTTATTCAGGAAGCCTTAGTAGGGGGAAATGTGCTACCGAGACTTGGGAGAAATAATGTAAATAGCATTTATAATTATAAATGTATAATTATCTTCCTGTTTCGGTTCACGTGCTTTTCAAAATTGAAATATTTGGTTTTCAAAATGAGCATCCCTTGTTTATTCAGATATAACGAAATGATCCGGCATTTCGGTGATTTCCCTTGTCAAGATTGCACAGAAAGGGGGTCGTTCAGCTAATATTTACCGCCTTCAGAACTGCAACCGTTCTGATATTTTGTTCTATTAACCTACTGACTTAAGCGTTAGAAAAATATTGTCTTCTGGAGATCTGACAATATCCCTAAGAGTCTTGGTCATCACTTTGTGAAGATTAATATCTGGTTAGCTCAAATGCGTGGTTGTGAGGCGAGTCACTTCTGGACATATGCATAAAATGTATTCAGCCATTTGATTGGACAATCCACAGAGTTTGCATATACCATTTACAGATTTGCCCATACGGTACAGATGAGGTTTGTACTGGCGGTGCCCCGTCAGCAGTTTAATCAAATGAGATTCCTTCAGCAGGGCGGGGGGAGACTGAGAAATCTTTTCCATGTACTTGTCGGGGTGTTCTTAGGAAGATTTTATTTAGCTTAGTTCCCATTTTTGAATAACCTCTCTAAAGAGGTCCTTGCTCAGGCCACAGAAAGTTTCTGGTGCGACAGGTTGTAGTTTTTCAGGTTATCCCAGAAAGCTTTTCTTTTGCTTAGCTCCCATTGTTGAATAGCCTCTTTCTTGTGGTCTTTGCTCAGGCCACAGAAAGGTTATGTTTCAACAGGTTGTAGTTGTCCGGGTGTTCCCAGAGAGCTTTTGTTTGCTTAGCTCCCATTCTTGAGTAGCCTCTCTAGAGGTCTTTGCTCGAGCCACAGAAAGGTTATGTTTCAACAGGTTGTAGTTTTCTGGGTGCTCCCAGAAAGCTTTTTTTTGCTTGGCCCCATTCTTAAATAGCCTCTCAACTGGCCATTGCTCGAGCCACATAAATGTTCTGGTCCAACAGGTTGTAGTTGTCGGAGGGTTCCCAGAAACCTTTTCTTTTGCTGAGCTTCCATTGCTGAATGCATCTCTATAGTTGTACTTGCTCAGGCCACATACATTTTCTGGTACAATAGGTTGTAGTTGTCTGGGTGTTCCCAGCAAGCTTTCATCTTGCTTAGCTCACATTGGACTGTCTCTTTATAGAGGTCTCTGCTCAGGAGACATAGAGGTTCTAGTCCAACAGGTGATCTAGTAGCCTGCTTGGAAAGTTTGTCTGCCAATTAATTTCCTTCAACAGTAAGGCCTGGTACCCACAAAAGGGTCACTTTGTTGCCCTTTGACAGCTATTCAATGGTGTTCCCAGGACAAGAGGGAGCTGTGGCTGTAAGCTTTCCAGTACCCTCAGGATTGCCTGCTTTATGTGGCAATGTGATTGTTCGGGAGAATTTTCGACTTAAATTCCTAAATTTGAGGACATCCGGTCGGAATGATAGCGCACTGGAAAATGATGTTGGCGCGTAAAAATGAGAACAAACATTTTAGAGAGAAATTAATACGAGATACGTTTAACGATAGAGAAGTCCTCTCGAATACGCCTCGGGAACATTACCATGTTCGTCTACGTTTAAACTTCGAATCAAATACAATATCGCTAACTTTATCCCTTGTATCGATCGTGCTAATTAATTGCAGCCGCTACTCAAACATTTTATGATAAATGGTCACGTTTCACCGTCCCGATTCCAATAAAATTTGGGTGAAATTGAATTCTTTATTCTTCGCACCCCAGATATTGCTGATCCAAAATAACATTCTTCATTTCCACCGGCAGGAAGATTACGAAATGGCCTTCTAAGAATCCTGTTTTTGAATGTTCATCAATTATATAAGGGCCGTATTTTCCATCAGGTCTAACGAAGTTACAATTTCAAAGAATACTAGCGCAATGCGATCTAGAATTACCATTCTCGATTTTTGATTCCAATTTGTTTCCATCTGATTAATTTACGTAACTCTGTGATTACTGAAATTTGGCATGTTTCTTTCTCTTCACATAGAAATTTTCAACTTCTAACTCTTTCCTCTACCAAATGTGGTCAATTCGAATTATGCAATTTGCATGATTGTCTCTGTCCAACAAAATACAAGTCGAGTCCTTTAGTATCCTTTTTACTTCATCAGAATCTGTCATCAGAATCTTTGTTTTACTCCAATCTACATTGATGCTACATACATGTTTTGTTATTTTTTATTTTTGTATGTCTCTATTCCGTAAGTTGTTCCTATGTCCCGACTTCATTAAATCCAGTGGTTTCGAAGTTTCTCTTCAAGGAATATCATAACACAGTATTTGGATTTTGTTTTTCATTAATCGGTCTTGTCTTAGTTAATATTAAGAAAACTCAGAAAGTAACCATTAAGTGATTAATTCACCTACCAAAGTAACTTTTAATGATTACATATCATGAAGTTTTATGTTCAAATAGGAAATTCACTATTCGCAAAAGCTCCGCGGACTAATCACTCACTTCACAGTATATGTACGCAATGAACTAATAATGCATGAAGGGTTTTGTTTGCTCCCCCAATGATCTTAGCAGCCATGTTGTGAGAGAGTACAGTGCTTTATAGCATGTGTATATATTTTATGAAGGAATCAGCCTCTATATCAAGATTATTCGACCTGAGGCTTATGCCTTAGTATTCCACGTGACGTGTGCTGGTATGAGCTAAAAGAAGCGACATAAAAATAAATATCTTGTGATAATTGAGAGTAACCTACAATGAAACACGAAGAGCCGAAAGACGTAATTGGTTTGCCAGTTCTCCCCCGAAACAATGAGAAAACCCCACTAGCATAATTTACGAGAAGGCAGACGTGATACAAATCCGAATTATTATGAAGTCAGCACTGTTATTGCATATACATTCTTGAGATGCCTTTCAGGTATCATCCGCAATCGTGCTGAAATTAAAAAGCAACGTCCAAATATGGAGTGAATTTTCTATTCGCAATTGCCCTCAGAAGATTTTTCTGACATTTTTTCTGTTTACGCGTAACAGCAAAGGATGTGCGGGTGAAATTTTAATCGTAGGCTCCAGTGAAATATACTCTTTTTCATTTATTTATAAAATAAATACCTACTGATTTATTTTAACTTACAATTACGTCTTCTTTGTCGTAAACCTACCTGCCAAAATGGCAGGGGGGTCTGGTTAAATTATTCTTTTCAATTTGTAGTATTGCATGACTATTGCAGGCTATTGATTTCTGAAGAAAATCTCCACTGAAACATTTGAGGATATTCGAATATATAAATTCCCGAATTCGTCACGTCACTGACAAAGAAAAATACATTGGAAAGTCTCTTATAAACAGGTGTTATAAAATATTCGAGAAATATCTAGTTTGACTTCTTAGTAGATAAACTCTACGACATTCCCTAGAGAAATAATCTCATATTTCTGAGTAGATTGGGCATAATTTTACCACACACTTGAATTATTTTGACCCTCATTTAGATTTATAGCTCGCGCCGATAAGCAGAATCTTCCAGATAACTACAAGAAAAAATAAGAAAAAACATACCATGTGTAGATATCACGATCAGAAAACATCGTTCGGAGAACTTCTCGTGCATTGTGGCTTGGACAGATATCTTGTCGAAAACTGAAAAAATGTAGATACGATCGAATTGAATCTTGGTAATTAGTTGAAGAATGCTCACGCACAAATTCTTGTGGATAGTATCCCTAGAAAAAAAATTAAAATTTTGAAAAAAATCAAATTTTTCCTCAAAAATTTCATATTTCAGGAACAATATGTCAGATTTCACTGAATTTTCGCAAAATCCTTCTTGCCATAATCCATTTTCCAAAAGTACAGATCCCATCGAATTGAGATTAGGGCTTCACACGAGAGCGAGATTTTGCTCGTCTCGTTCTCGTCTCAAAAAAGCGAGACAAGACGAGCCGAGACGTTTCGAAAAATATTATAGGCGATACCGATACCACATATAGCGTAAATTTCGACTCTTGTTACTATCTGTGAAATATGGCTGTTCTTATAGTAACGTATCTCTTATCATAAATATTTATCCTTGCAGGTTTTTATATTTTAGGTTTGAATGTATTTTTTTCAAGATCTATTTTTTACTCTCGGTTAAGTATACTCGTATGTGTCTATAAACTACTGAGTAATAAACGTGTATACTATTGAAAAGGTTTCTTTGGCTCGAAATTTTATACCTGGAAGATCGTCTTATATACTACAGATCCATACAGTAAACTTTTCTTATATAGGTACTCGACCTTTTGCAACACCCACAGAAAACAATTGAAAATGAAAAGTTTCCACTATAATTACCAATATATTTTGTCTATATTATACATCGATCGTTCTAGAAATACAAGATTTTTTAGAAGATTATTAATTATTATGTTCGTTATGACCTTGAGATAATTGAGATTATTTTTCAAGAAAAAATAGAATTCACAACCAAAAAAACTGATGCCATTATGAATTCAATACTTAACGGAAAACTTTTATTGCCCCTAAATCCCATTGTTTTTTAAATTTCTTCGTCTCTATTTGAACATCTGGAGAAATTTATTTCCTTGTACTTCTTGTAGTGAAGATGTGAACAATTATTGTATACATCTGTGGAAGTACATATAATAAAACTGGTAATAAAAGAATTGAAGCTATTCAATGTGTCGAAAAGTGTTATGAGGAATACGCCAAGAACACCCTCAATGATCTACCCACTGAGAAGGTCTTCATTGAAAACTATACCAATTTGTCCAATTCTATTAAAAAATGTATCGACACCGATAGCTTCTTTAAAACATCAACAAAACTACAAAATATTGTAGTGGAACACCTTGGTTCTTTCAAGAAAAATTCAAGTTTTTCTAATTAACTCCCCAAAAGCTTCAGGAGTCTGCAAAATGCTCCGAACACAGTTTTCATCATTTATGAATAAAATTCAATACGGAAATCAAGATCAACGAAGTGAAGCAATCGCGAAGCATCGTGAATCTCGCTTCGGTTCCAGATGTATCGATGTGGGAACGTACAAATAGAAAATATTGGTATTCTGAATTTCTATCTGAGATTCATATTCGATGTTTACAATATAGGTAGCATTACGCAAAATTGATATGACATTTTCCCCGCGAAATCCATATATTATTTCACTGGATGGCATATTTCTTATCATGATATTGATTTGACACTTTCTTTCGTCACGTAGCAGCTTTCCCTTATGTATCGCATTTTCAATTGAATATTTTTTCTTCCCGACTGGAAATTCCAGCTTCTTCTTAGATTTCCAAAACGTCATAACGTGAATTCAAGATAAAAACGCTTTATACTTTTCAATATACACCTGAATAACTCCTGAAAAAACTCAATATTTTGTATGATGGATATTCCTGTGTGAGCTTTTCTCATTGAATATGTCTCTCAATATACTATTCTATGACATTCTATGAACAATTTTTTTATGGTTAATAAGTTCATTACTATTATTAATAATTTCTGACTAAACTATGATGAATTGAGAGTGTGCTCATGAGGGACATAATTTTGTTCATATTTTCATGGAAAGGTTTCTGTTCGTTTTCATTTTCCAAAAGTTCTTGTCCTCATATATTTATTTTATATAATACTTCAATATTCTCGTTTGGGCTCAAATCTTTGAATGGCTCTCGAAAAATTGAACAATCAATTCGGATTAAGCAGAAACCTACTTCCAAATAACTTTATTTGGAAGATCTATATTTAATTACATTCGGATTTGCAGAATAGGCGTATTGATTGCTTCTGACAAATATCTTGTGTTTCTTACGCAGAAGCTAATCACAAAATAATAAATTTTTATTTTTATTTTATAGATATTTTTCAGAGTTTTGGGAGTTGCGTTCCCAACGGGGACCCCTAATCGCAATCTTTTATTTTATTTCGACCGACGGTAAAAATAAATAGCCAGACTGTATTAATAGACATAATTGTCAAATAATTTTGATAAAATATATAAAAGCACTGACGTGATGTCAGTCTTCTTCGGAGCGCATGTTCACAGTGACCAATTTGAATTGAATGATGTGAGTTTTAAGCTCAGTGGATGGAGCAAACCAGAGTTCTAGTCAGAGGGCAGTGAGGAGTAACAAAGCCTACACAGGCAAAACTGACTCTCCTAACTCATACCAGCTCCTAGCTTCTGACGGGTTTTCTTGGGGAAGACCTGTAAGGGTCAGTTTAATCATAATCATGTCTTTAGGAAGCGCGCCCAGGCCAATTGACCTCACGTCAGTGCTATTTTAGCTTTTAACTTCTTTCATAGTGAAATCAATCTATATTGGTGCACTTGCTAATGGCATGTTTATATGTTTATACTGACCCTCGTAGGTCTTCCCCAAGAAGACCTCTCAGAAGCTCCTAGGAGCTTGTGCGAGTTAGCAGAGTCAGTTGTTTTTTGTGTGGGTTTTGTTGACGTAAACCTATCCCAATTCAACACATACAGCCTAAAAACATCCACTTCTCCTCTGTACATGCGCATTCCATTCATGACTGAAAGTACTCTGAAAATAACAAACCTCACACAGAATTGAAATGAGATGGTAATATTATGGCCTTCCAGTCCCTCCCCAATAGCCCAACAAATTTCGAAATATGTTGTAAAATTCCACGTATCATTCATCCACTTATGCAATAGCCACTGCACCTATCAAATGCGTTAATGTAGAATTTCTTGAAATCCTTTATCCTGTGGGTATACAGAAATACTAAAGGATCACATTGAAGTGGGCAATAACATGAAACTCAAGTAATCATATAATAGCCATTGGAATTATCAGATAAAGCACGTGTAGGAAACGAGTTCGGTAAGTAAACAGATTATGATTCACCTTGAAACTAAGTCAAATAATTTGCCAAGTATTCCGAATTATAAATTGTAAAATGTATTTATTAGTACACTAGGTGTGTGTTTTCAATGAAATTTTGCACGCTCCAATAGGTCATTTTTGTTCACCTAAATGGCAAAATTAAACTCAATCCGATATGTGGCTCTGGTATTTCAAGAAAAATAGTTGAATATTTTTTCTATACATGCGATCATCGTGGATATTTGCATAATTTTTCGTGTCGGTATATCGCATCTAACTACCGAGGTTCGATCCGATATATTCAGCATTGTTCGAGTTATTGGGAAAACAACATTTTAAAATTTTCGAAATTCAGATATATCGAGTGAGTAGTCCCAGAAATAACCAGAAAAAAAAAACTCCGAAACTACTCGGCAGATTTCGCCCACAAACTTAACCTTGCTTATTCATCAGTGAGCCGAACCCAATAGTTGGAGACATCTTGACAGAAAATCATTCACTTTTCACTTGCTGTTTTGAGAGACTCTCCAGAGGTTCGACTATTTCCATTCGAGATGTCCCCCGCTAGCTTCAATCATTTTACATTATACGAGAAGGGTTCAGTTTATTTTTCAACGATTTTCTAAGTTCGGAATCTTCCATCAAACAAACTCACTTTGGTATTCTCTTCGCAATGAAGTAAAATCTTGCCCTTATACAGGTGACACCGCGTAGTGAAATATTCAAAACATGAGGGGAAAATCTAAAAGTTTCAATCATGTTAATAAATTCCCGTAGTCTTTGCTTCGAAGGAGCAACTCAATCTCCTACCCGAAATATGGGGTTTTCACTTATTAGTATTCTAGTATTTCATGGCAACGGGAAATATATGGCATTTGAATTAATTCGAGAATTGATTCAGGGAAGTTTCGCCCACGATATACACAGCATTGGAAATAAAGTTGGTGGGTATATATAGGAACAACAAATCATTTCGCGCATTGCACGCCTACGCTATCGACCGCTAATTCAAGTTGGGAATCTCAAATCGACGATCTGGAGTAAATTAATATCGTTGACTCCTTCCTCTGAAACCTGAACCTTCAGAACGGTTGTTGGGTGAAATGGAGGTATCGCAGTTACCACAGCCATCAATACAACCAAACTCGTTGAGCTTTACTAAACCAGGAAGTCACTAACAATGCTGGAATTGAAACCTTATATGGAATACCGCCAAGTATGCCTGTGAATTCGTTATGATTGTACGTGGAGGTTTCGTTTGCCTTCCATGAACTGTACAAACTCGTATTACGACTGCAAAAACAATGCGATAGGATAGATTCGAATATCCAAGGATCGCCTCTCTACCTCTGTTTTAGGGAGAGATCGAAAACGAAGTCGTTTTTGCACTGCAAACTCCCAAAGATTCCTATTCCATTCATTCGCCCTCGGAACTTCGAAATTCGGAAACGAAATGGCAAGAAAGTTATCCACTAATTTTTTGACGTCATCCCTTATTTCATCATACAAACATTGGAGAATCTGAGGGACGAGAGCAACATCTTCTAATCTGCAGGGTGTATATGAATAGTTGCGAAACAATTTTGAGAATGAATTCTTGTCAAAAAATAGGGTGGGTGATTCATATAAACTTTTCTTTTTTGAGCCTCCCCTGCTTAGTTAGCCTCCTAAATATGGCACCCGAAAAGCAGTTTTTAATTTTTTTCTTAAAAATAATAAAACTAACAAGGATGAAATCACACAGATATTTTATGCGGGCGAGAAGGCATTAAAAACAATGTTTGGTGGTGTTCTTCTATGATTGAAAGGAGTAGAAAAAAAAACCCTCAACCTTGTTTCACAAGAAGCTTTTTTCCCTATTCATATTTTACAATGAAAAATTAATTTCGGATAGCTTGATCCAGTCTTAACAAATAAGGACTTCAGTAATTTCTTGCTAAAATTCACGTTTTCTGAAAAGAAAAATTATCATCATGATAGCGTCGTAGAGGCTGGAATTATTTCCGAATTAGAATTTATCTAGTAAGTAGATGTCCTTATGTTATGACAACTGACTAGTTTTCTAAAATTTTCTTAAGTTTTCTCTAAAATCTTGCTGAAGATATACAGAAATGTTCCCTGAATGTGCAGCTCCACATAACACTCTATACAGGGTGAGTCTTTGACCACTGCATTAATTTTAACCAAAGATTCCTCTAATCAAATGAAACACTTTTTTCATATAACATTTTTCCAAATTCAGCTCAGGTAAAAAGGTACAGGCTGTTGAAATTTTGAAAAAAAATCAGTTTTTACTTTGTAGCTTTGACATCCTTTTTTCGAATAAAATGAATGTTGGCGTAAAGTTTCCTATAACTATTATACATATTTTCCAAATATTAGTTATTTTCTACTTCTACTGGTTTTCTAGTTATGGACTCGTGGATTCATAAAACTAAACGAAATTAGCATAAAGAAAGCATATAAAGGTTTTCTTGAGTCATTTCAAGAATATTCCATCGTTTTAGAACATTATATTATTCTTCATCATTTCTCCTTCAACGCACCGTTTTCGAGATATTCTTCATTGAATGTTTTAAAATAGAAAACTCCAGAAATTTCACTACTTTTATGGATTCGTCCCTGAGCGTTGGAATCCCGAATCAAGCTGTAAACCACGTTACCATGCCTTATTCTCGTCCGCCAACAATGTCATAGATAATTTATATGCGGGAGTGTATTAGCACATTGTGAAATCTTTAAACGCTTGTAACTTTTTACCTGAGCCGAATCTGGAAAAATGGCAAATGAAAAAAGTGTTTCATTTGATGAGAGGAATCTTTGGTTAAAATTAATGCAGTGGTCAAAAACTCACCCTGTATACACGAATTCACCAACGACTACTAGAAAGTGCTACATTTAGAATAAATAAAATTGATTGTGGGCGCCAGCGCAAGATTAGAATTCCAGCAATAAAAGAAGCACTACTAAATCTTGTCGACGAGCAACCTGATATCAGTACTAAGAAAATTGCTCAGCAATTACAAATTCACTACATGCCGGTGTTTGCGATCTAAGAGGAACAACTTTTATATCCGTATCACATTCAATGTGTACAGGCTCTCTTACCACGGGATTTTCCGAATCGTTTCCAATTTTCCACTTGGATGTTGGGAATGATTGAACAATATCCCTAATTTTTAAGAAAGGCCCTATTCAAAGACGAGGCAAATTTTTCTAGAGATCCAACAACTAATTTCCATAATAACCACATATGGGCCGAAGAGAACCCTCACGCTATCACTGTAGCTCACCACCAAGAACAATTGTCTATGAATGTCTGGCTTGGATATTTTGGGGATCAGTTAATTGGTTCAACATTTCTACCACCTAGATTCAATGGAAATTCATACGTTCAATTTCTACAAGAAGTACTTCCCGTACTTCTTCAAAATATTCCTTTGTGTGTCCGAAGGCAAAGTGCTTAATACATGATGGGGCCGCCGCACATTTCAGTATTGGAGCACGTCAGCATTTTAATCATACATATCTAAATCGATGGATAGGGCGAAGTGGACCTCAGTTCTGGCCTTCCCGATCCCCAGATTTAAATCCTCTGGATTTTGCTTTTTGGGGCTTTTTAAAAAAATTGGTTTACAAGACTCCTGTTCAAGATATGGAGGACTTAAGAAACTGCATTGTGCTTTCATGTAGGTTTATTCAAATTACTCCCGGATTTTTTGACCGGGTATCCAATCTATGCGCCGACGTCTAGACTCTTGTGCAACGACCGAGGGTGATCACTTTGAACACTTAATATGATCACAAAAAGCAAGAAAGAAATATTTGTTGGTTACAATCGATGAATATTTCTTTCTTGCTATTTGTGATGTATTGCATTTGGCCTTTCCGACTGTACCTTCTACTTATTTAATTTGTGAAAAGTTGCAAATTGTTTGTTTTGTTATATTTATTCAATATTTGTTCCAGTTCCTCATTTAAAATGAATTGACATCCGCTTAATAGATACATTTAAGGTCGAAAATAATTCCAGCCTCTACGACTCTACGGCGTATTATCTGTTGATAAATATATTTTTTTTCTCAAAAAAAGCGAACTTCAGCAAGAAATAACATGAGACCATATTTGCTAAGAATGGAACAAGCTATCCAAAATTGATTTTTTTATTGTAGAATATGAATATGGAAAAAAGTTTCTTGCGAAACAAGGTTTAAGAGTGCCTTTTTCTACCCCTTGTAATCATAGAGGAACACCACCAGAAATTTTTTTTGAGTGCTTTCTCACCCGCATGAAATGTTTCAATTGTATTCTTGTCAGATTTTTGGTTTTTAAGAAAAAAATTAAAAACTGTTTTTCGGCCGCCCTCTTTAGGGGGCTGTAACTAAGCAGGGGGGGCTCAAAAAAGAGTATTTATACGTAAGGCCCACCCTATTTTTTGAAAAGGAATCACCCCATGAATTTGTTTGCAACTATTCATATACACCCTATATATTTGGACACTACTTGTAACTACACTCTTGTCCAATTGTCAATTGTCCAATTGAAATTAAAAAATATTTTCCAAAACTTTGGGCTAGATTCGTCGATGACATCTTTGCAATTGTCGATGGAAATTTCAATATTGACGAATTTACCAGTATCCTAAACAGTAAATACCCATCTATTAAGTTCACCTTCGAAATTAGGGCTTCACGCGAGACGAGAGTGGGCGAGAGTATAGAGAATCTCGTCTCGCTCTCGCCAATTCCCAAAAAATTAAGTCTCGTTCAAGTCTCGTTCTCGTCTCGTTATCAGTTGTCTCGTCTCGTCTCGCTTAATTCTGAATAACGATAATAAATACATATTATAATATATAAACGAAATATAGCACTCAGTTCCGAGGAACTAGAGCGCCAAAAATGTAAGTCATATTGGAAAAATATAAGGAAGAAATTTTTTAATGCCAATGAAGGAACACCTTAAAAACCCAATAATGCTAAGATCTTTTCGATTTATTCGTTATTAAATAGATATTATCAAATATTAATTAATCAACCAAAATTCTGGAATATTTTTCGTTAACTCAATATTCACTTGTCCAGTATATAATGAATGATAATATCATCGAGATAAATTTACTGATTGAGACATATAGCAACTGACATATTTAGAATGAAAATGGAAAATTTTGAACAATTCAATATAGTCATCTATAATAAATTGGAATGGAACTGCATCAAGTAAACACATTCAATAGAATATCCTACGGATTGTCGAATAAAAGTCAACAGTCTATTGTTGAAAGAAGAATTCATTCTAGTTGCGTTTCGAAAATCCAACGTCATCGTCTGTCCAAGATATGAAATCTGGAGTAACAATCAACTACTCTCAACACACCGAACACAATATAACCACCATTTTTGCTATTTCTCATCGTCATTATCTACGGCGTCGTATCCTTTTTGGATTAACGAACAAGAGAGCATCTTTCCTCACCAATCAATGAAGCCTCGGAGGCGATGGCCTATAGATTGCTGTATACTGTTGCATTAGGGGTAGATCTTCTCTGACAATATTGTAGTTGGCTGGTAGGTAATTCAGTATCCTCTATTTATGAACTGTCCAATAGACATAATAAATGACTTCTACCCAGATGTGATGAAGGTTTGAAACCTTATTGGATCACTACCGATATTTTGACGCCTTCATTTGGATGTTGATGAAGCGGAACAATACAACAAGGAGTACATTTCCTTTTATACCGATTCCTTCATTGAAATCGGATTTAATTGAAGAGTGATAAAAACACACAAAGGCTCATCCTAGCAGTCAAATTCTATTTATACCTGACCGTTCGCTCTTTAGTGAGTTTTATTATTCTTCAATTAAGTTTTCTACTTCCTACCTGGACCTCTTACATTAATAATTTGAAATCAGATTATATTAACTCGAAAAATACTGATCGGGTCGAATTAACGCACGGTAGTTAGTTGAAAAATGGGTTCAAGCCCTGTGGACAGGAGCTTTCTGGCGCTCTAGTTCAAACAGACAAATTATATCTCCGAAAGTATTAGTTTCTCAGAGTTGGGAATGATATCAATGTATTCATATGATAAAACTGCATCATAAAGGAAATTCAATTCAAATAATAGTTTATTTATCAAGATTAAATGAGTAATCTGAGAATGAGAACTGCACCATGGAAGAAATCAAATAAAATCTGGCCAATTTTGCCCAATAACGAATTCAACCGAGATATTTATCTCCCTAACATACTCCGAAAATTTCAACTACCTAGCTCATTCCGTTCGAGAGTTATTGTAGAAAAACTTTTTTTAAATTTTCAAAATTTTTTTTTGACACTTTGCGGTAATCTGGTCAATACAAAACTTCACATGCGTATAAAGGTCTTGATTCTACAATTTGATGCTAAATTTCAGATAGATCGAGTGATCGGTTTTGGAAATAGTCATGAAAAATGTTTTTACTAAAATCGGCCATAACTCCGAAACCGCTTGATGGATTTCGTCCGAGATATTTACGCTCCAAACCCACCTTGCAAATTTCAATCCTCTACCTCTTTTCGTTCGAGAGTTATCGTGCCTACGGACGGCCAGAATCGATTTCGAACTCGGATTCTTGATCAGTGAGTCGAACCAAATCGTTTGAGACCATTTTCAGCTAAAAATTCCAAAATTACAGACATTTGGGCAAATTGATAAGCACTCTGTTCCGAGGAACTAGAGCGCCAAAAAAACAAGTTTCGTATGACAATTGCCCAAAACAGGTTTAAAGTACCTACAAATAGTAGATATTCCATAAAACATGTATGAAAGAAGAGAAGTAATAATGAAAAATTACCTTGTAATCGATCAAAAATTTCCTGATCTACGTTCACCAAATTTTCTCCTTTCTCGAACTACAGAATTATGCTTTCAATATTTACGTAATATTTTCAAACATTTTTGGGTAAGACATGGTCCTATATACAGTATTTTCATAATGTTGCTAGTTAATATATTTTGAACCAATAAAATAATTTGTTCGTAAGCCTCTACCTACTCAAATATCAAGAATAAATGGACAATCTGCTATGATTGTCTCCAGCCTTGCTCTAGACATTTCGATGATACTTTCCTTAGGTATTTCGAGTTGTGAAAACAATGCACCGAGTGTAAGTTGCAACAACCCATTCCACGAGGTTGAATCATTGAAGATTGCTCATTTAATTTTGCTTTAGGGAAGCTAACCACTAATCATAGATGAAAGGACTAGTAGAGACCAAAGTTTTGGAGCAATCCACAGAGTGTGTATGATTTCATCAAAGTTGAATAGCTACATACCGCGGTTTCATCCTTATTAGGAATCATAAGTGGAGCACAATTCAACGCTGATGAAAACAACACTACGAAGTAACCGGTTTAAAGAAAACCAGCAATCCCTTGTGAGCAGAATTTAGACACAAGTGACACCTGGCGCTCTTGTGTAAATGATAATGTTTGAAACATTTTTTTTAAACGACACTTTTTTTAAATTTAATTTATTTCATGATGCAGTTTTATCATAAGAATCCATTGATATAATTCCCAACTCTGAGAAACCAATACTTTCGGAGATATAATTTGTCTGTTTGAATGAGAGCGCCAAAAATCTGCTGTCCACAGGGCTTGAACTAATTTTTCTGATAAAGTACTTCCCGGATCGCACGATGCATCTTCTTTAATGAAGTTTGCTATCTCACTCTATATGATTCCAGCTCTACTGAACCCTCACCGATGAAACAACGCACACTAATCAAATTACTGGGAATAGAACCGATGAATTTCCTAGAGAATGACGACTGGATTTGCACTTCATTATTCGCTATACAAAACAGTTGATGACACATGTTATGTATGTAATAATTACCTCATATTTAATTAGGATGTGTTCAGGGAAATGTCGAATTCACCATAGATTAGGAAATACCAATTACTTGTCAGGCTCTAATTGAACCGGAGATATCAGATGATTCAGCTGGTGATTGCAGATTGAATTCAAGATTCAATCACTGTTATAATCCAATTTGTTGATAGTTACGTAGGCGTTGAGCTCACCGAGGTGTTGGAAACAAAAGGAGTCCCGACAATTCGGAAAATAAGAATCGGTACTTTATTGATTTTCGTCTCGGTTACGAACGAAGGCACAACTAGCACTAATGCAGACTTGTTCTCGATTCAATTCCAATTACTGTAGATTGAAGACATACTCTCGGGATGTTGGAGGAGATTACTGCTTTATGAGCGATGAGTCCCATCTGAATTACATCTATTTTTCGATTTATAACAAATTTACCAGCGATAAAGTGACAAAATGTCGGTAATGGAACACTTTACGATTCGATTTTATGACAAAGCGGATCTATTACTCAATAATTTTATACACTTCAACAATTTATCGTATCCTGATAATTGAATTTTGAATGTTTTGAGGTTTTTACGGGTATGAAACACCGGAGGTATTAGGCTCAGTGCACAATTGCACATAATTAACTGACGTACTCTATGGCAAGTTTTAACGGAATAATTTCCGGTTTACCCATCAAGTTAATATTAGTTTAATAATTTAATTATATCCAGTTTTCTAGTGTAAATATGGTTCACTATTTTCATATGAACCAGGCCTCTATGATATGATATTTCTATATATAGGTGTTCTATCTATCTCAGTGGCGTTTGTATCCGAATCCAAATAACACTGAGGTTGCTTTCATTTGAACAATTATCAAAAATATAGAACATTGTGTGTAACATTCGGTGATTCTTTCTTGAGACATTATTTTTATCCTAAATATCTAGGAGTGAAACTAGATTCTTCTTTGAATTTCCAAGCCCATTTGGATGACTTGCGTCTGAAGTTGAAAACAAGAAATAATATTCTGTAGAAATTAGCTGGTACTTCATGGGGTGCTGATGCAGCTACTCTTCGAACGGCAGCCTTAGCCTTGGTTTTTTCTGCCGCTGAATATTGTTGCCCCGTGTGGTTTAATAATGCTCATACTCAAAAAATTGATTCACAGCTGAATTCATCTATGAGGATCATCACTGGAACTATTAGATCTACTGCTATTCATTGGTTGCCAGTTCTATCAAACATTGTCCCGCCTCACATTCGCAGACAGAATGATGTTTCTAAATCTTGGAATAAATTTCATTTTTTTCCGAATTCATTTCCGATTCTCTTCTACATTCCAGAAAATAAGATTTCCAGATTGAAGTCCCGAAACCCTTTATTGTCCAACTGTTTTCTTAATTTGAATAAAAGTTACAAGGAAGTTTGACGGTCTGAATGGATTTCTTGCGGTTTATTCAATCTTCCAAGGAAAATATGGTCTATTCTGAATCGTCTAAGAATCGTTTATGGTCGTTGCAACAGCATGCTTTCCAGATGGAACTCAGTTGAGAGGCCTAGTTTTGAATGCGGGGAAGAAGAAGAAACCATAGATCATTCAGTTTTTAATTGTTGCATGTATAGATTCAAGGATGGTTTAAGGGCTATTCATAACGTTTCTGAATCTTTTTTTGGAATGGGTAGCGAGTTTCAAATCTATTTAATAAAATATAGAATATCTTATTTTAAATTTGTTCGTTTTCTCATTTTATCTTCTCCTTTTCCAGATTGAGTGTCGGGTACCTTGGAGAAACTTCTCTGCTTGTATGAGAGGAGAAGCGATAGTAAAGGAGGAGATAGGGTTTTTTTGCTTGAGGTTGACTACGGATTCTTGATCAGTGAGTCAAACCAAATCGTTCAAGACCATTTTCATAAAAAAATTCGAACATTACAGACATTTGGGCAAATTGATAAGAACTCTGTTCCGAGGAACAAGAGCGCCAAAGAGTTAGTAAATGAATTGGACTTATCAGCCAAGTTTTTTTAAAAGGAAAATTCTAATCCAAAACAAGTTGTAAGAAAAGATATCTTAGGGGTTGATTATTTCAACCGCTTCTAAGCATACTTCAGGTTTGAAAAAACTCCAAAATGTGTAGTTTTATTGACAAATAATATTTACCAAGTTTCGTGACTTTAGCTTAATATACAAGGAAAATAAAAAAGTGAAACAAATTTTTTTTAATCTTTGGAGGGGTATCACATTTCCGGGCGTGTGTTTTTCAAAAAAATTTGTAGAAAAAAAAAACGTAGATGCATAAAATAATGTGATAAAATGGATTTATTTTTTCGGCCTCGATTGGAAAAATCAGATTGAACTTTCCTATTATTTCGTCCGAATTTTTTTATCCACGACCTTCAACAGCGGAAGGTAAGTTTTGAGGGATTGAAGAACTTCGGATAGTTTTTGCCCATCTCGGATTGGAAGCAATTTCCGATAAGGATTAGTCCGGTAACTTATGGAGATAATTAGATCGATGTCGGCTGGCACAACTGATGCAGCTGGATACTGCTGCAATGTTAAGTGGAAGCATGAACCATTATGGAGTACAATTCACCTACGCTCAGAATCAATCACATTAGAACGGCTTGGTAGCGGAAATCATCCTAGAATCAATCTTTCGTGGGATAGCTATCACATTATGCCAATTAGCTTCATACGCGTTTATCTGCACAACCTCGTTGTACGTGTTGTGGTATAAAGATCATCGTGATAACCAGCTGCATTTCCATGACAATGATGAGAAGCTGTGAAGATCAGTTCAGAGATGTATTTCATTTGAAGAATTCTCAGTCACCTATGATATGTTCAGCTGAACACAAATGATATTTCGGCGGAATATAAAGGGTTTTCCAATAAGAGGTGTTATTTTGAATAGCCTGCTATTTCGGTAGATGTCACTTTTGAAGCTGTAATTTTTTGACATTTGACAAGTAGAAACAACGCCATTAATGAAAATGGAACGATACACGCTTCAAGAACGCATTGAAATTATTAAAATTTACTATAAAAATGGTGAAAATTTGGCAGAGACGGTTCGTAAAACTCGAACATTTTTGGATCGTCGAAAAGCACCTTGTCGGACCGCAATAAAGAAATTGGTGGAAAAATTCGAGCTGTTGGGACAAGTTAGTTAAGTGAAGAATAAAACCCGTGCACGTCGCTCAAGAACAGCCGAGAATATTGCTGCTGTAGCCGAAAGTGTTGAAGAAAACTCAGGTTTGTCCATTCCTCGACGTTCTTTGGAATTCCAGAAACGTCATGACACAGTATTTTGCATAAAGATTTGGGTCTTAAGGCTTATAAAGTTCAGTTAACACAAGAACTCAAGCCGGCCGTTCATCAACAAAGTCGTGTCTTTGCTGATTGGGTCGTTGAAATGAAAATGATCCGGAATTCCATCGAAAAATCATCTTGAGTGATGAGGCCCATTTCCACCTCGGTGGCTTCGTCAACTAGCAAAATTGTCGCATATGGGGCTCGGAAAACCCAAGAGTTATTGTTGAAAAGCCTCTCTATCCTCAACGTGTGACTGTTTGGTGCGGTTTATGGTCCGGCGAAGTCATTGGACCTTACATTTTCGAAAATGAGGGTGGAGCAAGAGTTGCGGTGAATGGATTGCGCTATCGAGGGATGATTAATGATTTTCTATAGCCGGAATTGGATGGTATTGATCTGGACAACGTTTACTTTCAACAAGATGGCGCTACGTGCCACACAAGCAACGAAACCATTGATCTTTTGCGGGAAAAGTTTCCGGAACGTGTTATCTTTCGAAGAGGTGATCACAATTGGCCACCGAGATCTTGTGATTTAACACCTTGCGACTTCTTCCCTTGGGGCACATGAAACAGAAGGTCTACGCCAATAGCCCAGCGTCGATTCAAGACCTCAAAGATATAATTCGTGAGGCTATCGAGGACATAGGGCAGCCACTTTTATAAACTTCTATTCAAGTTACAATAAAATTCAAGCCGAACCTTCGATTTGGCTCTTTTTTGGCGCTCTTGTTCCTCGAAACAGAGTGCTTATCAATTTGCCCAATTCTATATGAGTTCATAGAATACTCTAATTATAATTTCCTGATGTATATAGATCCAACATGAGATAAGTCATAGACCTACGTTTTGAATTTAATTACGAAAATTCTTGAGAATTGAGGTACAGAAGCCAAATTGAAAAATTGGGAAAGCCCTATGGACAGGTGTTTTGGCGCTCTTGTTCAATTAAATTTTTATGTCAAATCATAACTCCGAAAGTATTGGATTCTCCGAGTTGGGAATGATATCAAAGGATTATTATTTAATTTATTTTATTTTACGATGATAAGACTCCATTGAAATCATTCCCAACTCTGAGAAACCAATACTTTCAGAGATATAATTTGTCAAAGAGCACCAAAGCTTCTGCCAACAGGTCTTGAACCAATTTCTCTAGAGTAATGTTTGATACGATAGATATACAACATGTGATGGGATCTAATTATGAAGAAAAAAAAATTCTTGAATACCTGACCTCAATTTTGAGAGCGAATAGAAAGAAGGACTCAAATGGATGGGTTGTTCGAATTTCCTTAAAATAATTTCGGACAATTGCTCTCTGGAACGATGTCTTGAGAGACACTGTTGCATATGTTATTTAATAAGAATAATATTTCGTGAAAAAATGCATGTGGTGAACTTGTTTCCATTTATGTATAAATTAAGATTGGATTATATTATTATGTTCCAAATGAGAATCAGCGTTTCTGATAAGACGATGGCATCTTCTTCATGTCTCTGTAGCCTCATTTCAGCCTTCAGTACTTCTGGTGCATTTTTTTTCCCGCGAGGAAAAACCTTCTATAGGCCCGCCCTGAGAGGGTGCGCTTCTCTCAGGAGTGTGAGAATCCAGTTTTTGATTGGTTACACACTTAAAAAACTCTCACTCGTTCCTTTCTGCATTCTGTGTGCTAAATCCTCGGCCAGGGATTTGCAGGTAGGAATAATCTTCAATTCGGTCACCTAGTTCGCTCTCATTCCGCCTAGGCATCTAATGCTTAGTACGACCATCCTTTCTTTATGCCTTGGATACAGGATCCTCAGTTCGAACAAATCCTTGTATTTTTCCCTCTTCTGTTCTTCTTTCATTACCACATTATTTTCTGCGGAGGAGGAAAATTCGACGACAAACCATTCCTTGAGTTCTATGTCCAACAGGAGTATATCTGGCTTTATTGCGTGGATCTGCAGAGTTGTTAGAATCGCATAGTTTTAGTAGATGCGAGCTCTGTCACTTTCAACAACTGATTCAATCTGCAGAGGCACATATGGTAGCACTGATTCGTTGTCTATACCATAAACTTCTCTCAGATGCAAGCAGATAATTCGGATTGCCGCGTTGTGTCTTTCCACATATACTAATGGAGCATGAACTCTACAAGCAGATAGAATGTGCATAGCAGTTGCCTGCTGACTGTGGCATGCTCTACAAATTGTTGGGGTATCCACTTTCATGATGTTCTTTTTACACCATCTGGTATTTATGACCCCATCTTGACAAGCCATAATAAATCCCTCCGTTTCCGACTTCAAAGCTGACTTCAAAAACGCGAAGGATAGCTCTTCCGACAGGCCCTGCTCTTTCAAACTCCTGTAATATATGGAGTGCAGGTGTTTACTCGTGTGGTCTTCGAACAGTGTCTTCAGTTGTGCCTGTCTTATCTCTCTGCCAACTCTTCTTTGGTCTGTTGGCGTGAAAGGTGTTCCTGCTAGCTCATGATCGATGGATATGCCAGTAATAGTGAGCTTCTCCAAAGCTCTCTGACTAGTCCTAAATATAAAAGCTACTTGGTTCCTAATTTCATGATGAGTCACCATATTTAGAAGCGGGTCTTCACTTCTCAATATCCTTATTGCCATTTCCAACGTTTGTTGTTGGTTATTACTATTGTTATATTTGATACGGAGTTGAGTATATAACTATAAAACTCTTAAAAAAATTACATTGTAAACCTTTGTGAGGAAAGTAATACAAAAACAATCAAGAACAATATGGAAGAATCAATAATGATTGAGCCAATGAAAAATCCTCGAAATAAGAAAAAGAGAAGAAAAAGAACGCTATAACATAACAGTTGTCCTCCCGACCCCTACAACATCAGGTGTAAGGTATTGATTATTTGAATAAGGTGAGAGGACACTATTTTTAATGTAGATTCCAGCCTACCCATAAAAAAATGGGTTCTCATTTGAAAAAAATAGTTTTGAGGTTTCTGTCATGACTTTTTTTTTAACTAGAAATACCTGTATGTTCAATTGAATGTTCAATTAGCGAAGGAGAATTATTGGTATGTCTTCTAATAGCAGCTACAAAATTAGGAATTTTCATACGAAAATCTATAAGTTATTAACATTGGAATGAAGCCCTATTTGAGAAAATTTAAAGGGTTTTTTCAGAATTCGAAAAAACCCTTTAAATTTTCTCTTTCTTTCAAATGAGAACCCATTTTTTGAGAACTATGTAAGTGACACATTGAAACAATGTAGAATTCAATGGGTAATCTGATTATCAATAAAAAAACTGGGTAATACACTCAAAAAGCGAAAGTTGGTATCATTACCGGTTAAACCGGAAGTCGAAAGAAATATGAATTTTTTTCCAATAATTATTCATCTATCCTACAAAGCTTAACTATAAAATTTCAAGTGCTCATCTCGAGTCTTTCTTTGAAATATTCTCACGAACGTTCTTCGTGAATCACATGCACTCGAAAAAGCCTATTTCCTTCGGACAGTCGGGTAAGAAGAGGAAGTGTCTTTTAGGTGGATCAGATACTGAGCAAATATTATTCAGCATATAAGATGACAGATATTGCCAACATAACTTTCAACATTTCTTGTTTCGTTATAGGCCGAACCTACCGAAACATATTTTATATCCGAATTTTCCGCGATTTGTCAAAGGTTGCCAGAGCTTTTCTGCAACTATGCATGAAAATCTACGATATTTTTCGACTCGTTCCAAAACCGGAATATTTATCATAAAGTTTTCCCTTCTTCGAAACCAAGAAGCGGACCCGTTCTCTCGTATTCTTGCATACTCACGGCGCGGGCGCCCGAGAGGAGCTACTATTATCGCATGAATTCGATTAAAACTTCTACTCCGCCTTTTAATATTTCATCCAAAGGCATTCATGGTAAATCTATTTCACCTCAGCTCTGATTCGAAAATGTTTGCCCTCGGTGAGATGAAAGAGGCTCTCGAACTTTCCATACAACTCGAAATATTACTTTTTGAACGCACAGCCCAATGGATCGAATTATCAACAAGTCGAAAAAATTTCTGCATTCAGCCTCGATGGTCCGACGTGACGCCTGGAGTGGTTGATACAAACTCAACCAGAAATTTCACATTCTATACTGCATTCACTTTTATAAAGTCTCCCGGTTGGCCATGATTTAGGTCTATCACGTTTTTGTAACTAAAACAAAGGCAGGTTGGCACTTCTAAAATATCGTCAATGTCAAAACAATTCTCTGAGACGTTGCCAATTTCTACTCTCAACAATCAACATAATGTTCCATCATAGACAAGATTGTCCGCCGTATTCACAAAGCATTCAATCTCCGTTAAGTCCTAACTGAGGTCCTCAGTTAAGGATAAATAAGAATCTCAACCTCAGTTAACGTATATAACGGTACTGAAACAGGCCTGTTTCACGTTAACTGAGGTTGCGATTCTTATTTATCCTTAACTGAGGACCTCAGTTAGGACTGAGATTGTAACGCTTTGTGAATACGGCGGATTATTACAGATCATTATCTTCGAATAATAAAGAATTCTTCGCTTTGAGATTGAAAATGCCGAAAGTAGTTTTGAAGAAGCAGAGATCAGGAAGTGCTATACAGAAATGAAATTTGCAATAGGAAAACTTCATCCTGTCTTAGGACATGTTTAATAATAATAATAATAACGTTTATTTCTGGTCCCAAAAAAAAAACAGTGAGATCACTGGTAACAGGACCTAACTCCTAGTTTACAGCAATAAATAACTCAAAAATAAACAATTCATTCTTTCCCGAAAAAACGAAAAAAAAAAAAAGCCAACATATTTGAACCTGATCGTTATCTAACTGTATCTATCATATATTTCCTAAGGTTATAGCTGAAGTTTTTATTATTTGTAACATGTGCCGGAAGGGAGTTGAAAGCTGCTACACTGTTGTATATAGGAGACTCTTTGTATTTACTGCTTCTTGGTAGTTTCTGTCTGATATTAGTGCGATTTCTGGTGTTATATCCATGTATATCTTGATTATAAGTGAAAGTGACACGTGTTTTCATTAGGTTTCTTCGTATATTACATATAAGTTTAGTCTGCTCCAGTATCACTAATTTTTTTATGTCAAGTATCTCAGTAGTTTTGTATACCATTGTTGTGGGTGTATAATAATCCATGCAATAGGCTGTTTTGACTGCTTTATTTTGAATTCTTTGAACTCTCTCCAGTACATATTTGGGTGAAGAACCCCAGCATGGCAGAAGATATCTCAAGTGTGGTTCAAAGAAAGAGTTGTATAGCATTTTCCTCGTCTGATCATTTAGTTGAAAGGCACATCGTTTTACAGCTCCTATCATAGGTGAAATTTTGTTTCTAATATTCGAAACATGAGAATTCCAATCTAGTTTGTTAGTGATAGTCAATCCTAGGTATTTATATTCGTCTACCTCTTTGAGTTTAACTTTATTGAGATAAACATCTATATTACATGCATTTTTATTTTTTTGTTTGATTATCATATATTTCAATGTTGTTTAGTTCACTGTCCAGGTTTTTTTGTATTTCCTCTAGCTGAATTCAGGTTTTTTTCTGCGTATCTTTGTTTCAATTTTTTTCTCAGATTGTTCGCTTGATTTTTTAGTTTTTTGAAGTTTCTTTCTGTATAATTGCTTTGCAGCATTTTCCATCTTTCATACATTTTGTCCCTTTTTTTATGTTGAACTCTCGAATGGAATTACTTTGTTTCCTATCCTATCACTATATTTTATTAAGGTTTAACAGGTTTCATAGTACTACTACATTTTGAAACTGGTGTATTCAAGGCGTGCAACAAGGTATTTAAATGTCTCCCGTAGCCTTATTTCTTGAGAATTTCGAAAAGTGGGGAAGTTCCAGAAATACGTATGTTCGTTCACAAGTTCTCCTGCTGTGTTATTCAGGTACTTTCATTCTATTTTCAAATGAACTATCACAAAGTAACGGACTACTGTTTCCAATATTTTTCATTGAAATTTCAACACTGGATTCTTGATTTCCGTACAAGAAAATAGCATAACTGAATCTTCCCACCAGTTTATATACGTGAAATACTTCCATAGTAACAACATATGAAAAATTTTCTTCAAGAAAATTCATATTGTGAAAAATACGTAATTACTACGACTTCTATGTAGAGAGGACAACGTTGCGTAGTTATCTGACAGGATAACATTCTCAAAATATACACAGTGAAATGTGTCAAAATTCCATGGCCAACCGGGAGACTTTATAAAAGTAAATGGAGTATATACAGGGTCACCGACGAAACTAGACCAATTGCCATGTTTTTAACTATAGGAAGACTAAAAAGGTGGTAAATCCCGAGCTTTCACCCATCCAGGTACTGAACTCGCCTGAAGCTGCTTAGCTCCAGAAAAGAATATAATATCCTTCCCTTATTTCCAGTAATAGGGATCCGATCGAATTTAAATCTAGAGCTTGTCTGTAAAATGAGCTGAAAGATTAAACATTTCAGGGGCATTTTTTTATCTTTAATATCGATTCTTCTTCAAATGAGCTGAATTATTGAATATTGAGGGGAAGTTTTATGTTTACAATCGATTCTTTCTTCAAATTAAATACTCATTGTTTCGAAACTGCAATCATTTATGAATAAAATAAGTTATTTCCATTGAGACCATATTTTTCTTTTACTGGAACTTTGAATGATAATAAATAAAAAACTATATTGCAGTCATAGCAACATTTTGTGTTGATCCTACCCAAAACATGCTTGTTTATACAGTGCGCGTCAAAATTATGGAACAAATTCATTTTCTCTGAAGAAAAATATTTGGCAACAAAATCCTGAAACAGGTCAATTTTTGTTTCACTTTCACCAAATTTGTATGCATTTTTGAAGGATTTTTGTTGCACCCTGTGCCATCCCCATCAACCCTCTAAATTTTTTGAATAGGGAAAGTGGGTCATGTGGTACTTTTTTGGCAAGGTCTTTGTATCTTCTTTACAGGCGTGCAGAAATTTTCAGGAAAAAAAAATCTTTTTTGAAAAATAGTTAGTTCAAAGAGGTTTTCAGTATGTGCACTTTGTCATGGCTCATTTACTTTGAGACGATGGTACCTGATGAAATATGTCACCGAATGAAAGTCGACCATTTACAGTTTTGTTCATGCACAACTTTGTGATTAAATCTAGAACATTACTGTAAAATAAACTCTGAAGGCTCTCGTAGCATTTGAACGATATCTGACTGATTGTTTCTGAGATACAGAATTTATTTAAATATTTTTTTTTTTAATATTCCAGTCATGTGATTTTCACAACAGCATAAGACTTCGTGTCGGTATTTTTCAAATAATAATCGTGCTTTGATTCAAAAATTAGTATTTGTCGAGTTACTGGTGAAATAAAATTTCAAATTGCTACTATTCTGAAACCACTTGGTGGATTTCGCCCATTAACGAACTGAGCCAGCGCATATGGACTCCAAACCTACCGTAAAAATTTAAAATCTCTATCTCATTGCGTTCAAGCGTAATCATGCTGACGGCCAGGCGGACAGAATCAATTCTGACCTCGGGTTCTTGTTCAGTGAGTCGAAACTAATCATTTAAGACCATTCTCGGCCAAATATTCGAAAAGTACAGACATTTGGACGAATTGGTAGGCACTGTATTCATAGAAGGGCGCGAAAAATAGACGAATGAACGGCACCAACGGAGGGATATCACTGAGCCACAAGACCGTTATTGAGGTGAAATTACTAGAAGAAATCCAACAATTACTCAACCAGCACATCAAAGACCGTTTCTACAAGGGACAGGGATAAGCGTATCAGTGGAAACGATTAGAAAACGACTTCGAACCAGAGAATTGTTTAGTAGGAAACAATTAAGAGTTCCACAGCTATCTAGACCATAAAAAATCGATCGATTAGCTTGGTGTTTGGAGCAACAACATTGGAGCATAGTGGAATGGCAGAACGTCTTATTCTCGGACAGAACTACATATGTAGGTTCAGTCCTATATCTGATGACCGACTTCTCCGTGCTTTAAGTGAATTTTTTAAAATTTTGCAACATACTATGTAACGGTCATTCTCTTTCAATTCAATATTTAATTCGGTTTTGATGCATATGAGCCGAAAAGATAAGAGAGATCGCTCGAAGGAAACAGGTTTTCAGTATTAGAAAAGTATTCAGCGTAACGACTGTACTTGGCGATTAATCAGTGGAAATAATTGCGATTTTGATTTTGGATCTGATTACCAAATAATTTGGGATTTGGCGAAGTATAGTTTTAGCTCTGATTTTAATTAATGAGCATACTTTGGAAGGATATAAACTAACGTTGATTAAATACTTGAATTTCACTCAGAGCCGCCCAAGATCAAAGGTAAAACTTTAATTGTATTTTTTTCTAAATTTAATAGTAATTATTTCAGGCTATTTATTATTATCTTCACCTAGTTTCATTGGCTTCCTTTCTGAATCTTCGGTGTTCTGCTATCAATAGATTTTTCAAAGTTGATTAGAAGATCTAAGACAATTTATAGAGGACGTGACTACTATCAGTCCTGAATATATCTTCCGGAAGTTAGCCAACCTGATGAATTGATTTTAAGAAGGATAATTGGATGTATCTACGACAAAACCTACCATATAGATGAGTATTGTAATTGCATGAACTTTCTATTATTTGATCTATCTATATTGACATTATTGATTTTCTGCATTTTCATATTTGACTGCAATTTTCATTGACATTGAGTACCTATATATTTGATAATTAAGTTTTGGTATATATGTGAACTTTTATTCTGATCTTCATAAGTTTGATTCATTTTCATGTTCGATGATTAGTGCAATAGATACCACTATAACTTCCTTTCATCTATTCTTGGTCAACCCTTACTCACACCTATTCCACTGAGCTGGTCAGTGCTGCTCTAAAGACATTAAGAGAGGCACTTAAGAAAATGTATTTTGTAACAGAGTGTCCTCATGAGAGTGAAATTAATTTTCAAATAATTATATGTGTTACAACTGTTGGCGATATATGGTTGAATAGGAAATATCGCTTAAGAGGTTTGAAGATGTTTGAATGCGTAAATCTAAGGAACTTTGATGAAAATGCATGTATTTTGAATCCTATTTAGTGAATCTTTTAAAGCAGTTGAAGGGAAAAAGTGCCAATGTCTTATTGGAATTTCATATAAGTTCTCAGCAAAAAGGAAACTATGAAAATTTATTTGTTTCGGAGATATGTATAGGACAGATAATTATCAGTTTAAATTGTTCGGCGATGTGTTTGGAATCTACTGAAATCTCTGATCAATTTTGCAAAATGTACAGAAATTATTGTATTAAATTGATCACCATCTTAATAATAATAATAATGAAAAATGGCGATACCGTTGTTAATAAATCAACAAGTCCAGATTTATTAACAACGGTATCGCCATTTTTCATTATTATTTTTGAAAACGCTAAACAGCGTTCATGGCCATTGGGAAGATACTGTCTGAGCTCTGCGGGACTCGTTTCTCGATTAAATATCGAGTGAATGGTGGCATATGATTTCACGCTTCAAATATTCACTGGTGGGGAAAGGCTGATTTCCGGTTTTGTCCCATAGGTGGCGTGGGCGATTAGGTATGATCGACCAAGCCGGCTCTGAGAGGTTTAACCCGGGTCAGTTTAGTTGAATTTGTTGAGAAGCTACAGAGTACTGATGAAGGCCAAGAAGCCAGAAACGCGTCTGCTCTTGCTTTCTCGGCAAATCAATGAACCCCCTGGGGTCTATTTGACTTGTGAAATATATGCATAAGTATATTTATTATACGAAGCCATTTATGAAGGACCCGATTGGCAGGAACGCTCTGGACTTGTTGATTCACCATCTTAATGTCTAGCAAACTACTGATCCTAGATTATTGTTCATTCAAATCGGTCGTTGAGTCTAAGAGAATTTTTTTTTTAGATTCAACTAACAATTTTCCAACCTTGCAAATAATCGATCCAAACTAAGGGTACCTTTATGGTGCGCTTGTTCCCCTGAACAGTCTGTAATTTTTGATTTTTTGGCGGGGAAATAGACGTCCTTTTTTTGGCCTGCTCGATCACCGTATCTCACTCCTCTAGATTTTTATTTATGGGATCAGATCAAGGAATTAGTTTATAATGATCATATTATGAATTAACAGGATCTGAAAATTAAAATTGTTGCGGCTTTCGATAGTTTGGACCCTGCCGAAATTTCTAGAACAACACAATCCGTTAGAGGAGGTATTTTGAAATGCCTCGATGAAAACGATGAACATATCAAATATTTGTAATTAAAAATTTATCATTTTACAATTGTTGTTCTTTTTACCCTTACTCTTTGAGGAAAGAAAACAGAGAATTCCTGAAAAGAAAATGAGACTATAGAATATCTCGGGAAATAAGCCAATTAGAGCTTGTATGTCTTGCACTTATGCACTATTTTTTAGTGCAGATTCCAAATGAGCAATAAAATAATTATATGGAAAGGTTTAACGGGTAATTAAACCTTTCCATATATATATATTACTCCGCATGATCCATATTTCTATGTTTAATAAAATAATTGGTTCTCATTTCAAGAAGATTAGCTTTGAGGTTTTTGTTGTGACTGAATTTGACATTGACATAAAAACACTCTGTATGTTCAATGGAACTTTTAATTAACGAAGGAGAAGCATTGGGATGTCTTCTGATAGATGCTAGAAAATTAGGAATTTGCATGCAAAAATCTACAAGTTATTATCATTGGAATGTGTGAAAATGTTAAGGTTTTTCCAGATTTCGCACGAATTTTCTGCGAATAATATGTGACACATTAAAACAATTTAGAATTCAATGAGTAATCTGATTATCATTGAAAAAAACTGCGTATTACATGTAAAAAATGAAAGCTAGTATCAATTCCGTTGAAACCAGCAGTTGAACGATTCTGAAATTGTTTCCAAGAATTAATCTCTCCAAGCAAAGCTTAACTATAAATTTTCAAGTGTATATCTCGAGTCTTTCTTTAAAATATTCTAACGAACGGTCTTCGTGAATCATCCTGTATGTTTTGAATGAAACTCATTACATTTAAAACTCCCTTCGGGAGATATATCATTTCATTTAGCCAAGAAAGTGTAACACTCAATCGACAGAAGAGAACGGAAGTTTTCAAAAAATGCTAAATTACAGCGAAAGCAGGCAGTCGAGTATTTTATGATTGTCTGAAGTGTAAGCGTTCGTGAAAATTGTACAATGAATTTTCTTTTTAGTTTCAGCCCTCTCTCCTAAATTGAGTGGAAAATAGAAGAATTCGGGGTCTACAATCCAAACATTAAATTACTAAACTTTATATTAATGTCCCTGGAAGCACATAGCAAGAGAAGTATATGGATTCAACTCCACCAGCAATGTTTCTGCCCCAAATCTGATTCAGATTACTGTCATAAATTCAAATTACTTACTGGAAATGCCTACATACAGCCCCCCTCTTCTCTCACTTCGTTTTTGCGTTTCGTATATTTTTGATGGAAAACACTTTCATAGTCCAGGCTTATTTCGGAATAATAGCGTTGCGCGAGAATTGAACCATTCAGATTCCCTCTGATACCACTATTTTCCATTTTCTATTCAGTTGACGAGATCACCTAACAATAACTTTACCTTACAACATAAATGTGAGAGAAACAATTTTTTTGCGAACAGAAAAAACGTTTCCACAGCAAGATCCCATAAATGTCTAATTTGAGTTAATATTAATCCAAAATAAAAAAACGGTTTTCGAGAAAAAAGAATAAATTCTTCAAAAGGTTAGATATCTTTCAAGTATTTTTGGAATTACTTTATTTTAAAATGTGAAATAATTTATGCCGAAGGCATTAGGGCTTCACACGAGACGAGAGTAGGCGAGAGTATAAAAAATCTCGTCTCGCTCTCGCCTATTCCCAAAAAATTAAGTCTCGTTCTCGTCTCGTCTCGCTGAATTCTCAATAACGATAATAAATATTATTATAATATTCTATATTACTCGATGACCAAGAAATCGAACATAATCACGCTTGCATCACATCATTTTTCAATGATATACGTGTTTTTGCCATGCCAGGTACGGATGTAGCCATTAATAAATCATAGGCCATCTTGGAAAGTGTAGGAAGAACTTTTTCATCACTCTCCACCACTGTAAAATATTTTCATTCCTATTTTTTTCTAACAGCAGATATTCTCAAACTCAGCTTTCCAATAATTCGAAAGTTTTGTTGATGTTTTAAATAGGCTATCGATTTCGATACATTTTTCAATAGAATGGAATAATTTGGTATAGTTTTCAAAGAACACCTTTCCAGTGGGTAGATCATTGAGGGTGTTCTTGGCGTATTCCTCATAACACTTTTCGAAACATTGAATAGCTCCATTTCTTTACCAGTTTTATTATACGTGGTTCCACAGATGTATACAATAATTGTTCACATCTTCACTACAAGGAGCACACGAGAATAAATTTCTCCAGATGTTCAGATAGAGACGAAATTTTCAAAGCATTTGGATTTAGGGGCAATAAAAGTTGTCCGTTGAGTTTTGAATTCATAATGGCATCCGTTTTTATGGTTGTGAATTCTATTTTTTCTGGAAAAATAATCTCCATTATCGCAAGGTCATAACGATTTAACAATCTTCTAAAATATCGTGTATTTCTAGAACGATCGATGCTTATTATAGACAAAATATATCGGTAATTATAGTGGAAACTTTTCATATTAAATTGTTTTCTGTGGGTGTTGAAAAATTCGAGTCGTATATAAAACTTCATACAGAAAATTTAACGAGACTCTCGTGTTGTGCTGTTTGTGGTCTCGGTATCGCCTATAATATTTTTGAAAACGTCTCGTCTCGTCTCGTCTCGCTTTTACGAGACGAGAACGGGACGAGTCGAAAAAAATCTCGCTCTCGCGTGAAGCCCTAAAAGGCATGTTTTGACGTGTTAGCGCTTTCTTTATTCATACTCAACCACACATAGGCTGCAATTTTTTTTTAACGAACTATTCCAAATCTTTATATTTTCGTGAAAAAATATCGTCCATTCTGCAACATCTCAATCGGCCGCACAGAACATTTCCTCCACATAGCTCCTTTCATTACATTTTCCGAAACGAAACGATGACAATTGCACCATCAACATAAAATACATTATTCATACCTCGAGTTAAAAGTGATTGATTATTGTGGCCGCTAGTGGGATCCCAGCTTTTTTGTAACAGTCGTCGACAACACTCCCAATGTTTCCTGGTTTAGTTCGAACTTTATCGATCTGGAATAATTGGCCTGGACTAGATTCCACCTTTTTCGAGGGGTTTTTGGTCCGTTCTCATTTTTCAACTGATTGACCTATACAGATTTACTCCACAAATATTTCAACAAAACAGAAATGATTCAAATATTACAAGAATATTCATTTACCATTCAAAAAATAACCCCCACCATAGATTCCTCTAATTGAACAAAATACTTTTTTTCTTGACCATTTTCACAGATTCAGTACAGGTAAAAACGTACAGGCTGTGGAAATTAAAGAAAACTCAGTTTTATTCTGTAGCTTTGACATGGTTTCTTTCGGATAGAATGAATCTGTCCTGATCTATGACGCATAATCTCCAAAATATTTTTTTTCTATTCCACTGGTTTCCTAGTTATAGCCTCGAGTATTCATAAAACTGAATTAAATTAGCATAGAAATTTGGTTCAAGCACTGACTTGAAGTCAGAAGCTTTTGCGCGCATGTTCTATTGTCCAATCTTCTGTATTAAACACCAATTTACCATGGTGAATTCGATAGACGGTTCACGTCACTGTCACTGCTTGAACCACTTTTTTTTTGTAATTTGAAAAAAAATATGGTGTTGAGTACGTTCCTCACACAACTTTACACACGTTTTTATGTCAATATTCTACATTTAGTTACCAAGCTTCAATTCGATCGAGTCTATATTTTTTGAGATTCCGAGGAAATAATATTCCAGATGGGTATAAGGCCAAAACCGTTCGGCCGATTATACCTAACAACCAACTTAACTGTCCCATTCAGATGCGCAACCTATCCTGAAAAAATCGAGGCAAAAGTTACCCATCCAGCTACTGAACTCCCACAAGGCTGCTTGGATCTTCAACAATATAGATCCGATGATATTCACACTTGAAACTTCGCAGTAGAGTTAGGGTTTGAAGGCTCTCGCGAAATTTCACCGATGTCGGACGAATAGTTTCTGATATGTAGAAATTTTGCAAAAATTTTTGCGTCGGCATTTTCCTCGCGTACGGAAAAAAAAAAAATAATATGGATCGTTTATAAGATTTCAATGTAGGTGTTTTATTATAGGATATTCTTGTAGGTATTCATTTCCGAATCCGGATATTCGAGGAATAGGCGATGATGAAATTGAATATAATATTATAGTGCATAATTTCATACTTAGTGGAAATCGAATTCAATTCAAGTGGATATTGAATATTTCAATGGTGAAGAATAATAGAATATTGGATTAAAATCAAATGGATTTTCAGTGTATTAATTGGAATGTTTTCATTGCTGCAATGAACTTCAAAACATAAGTATCGCGGGTAAATCATTTTTCTCAAACAATTTTATTGATTTCAAGCAACTGATGATAACACTGATTATAATCTATATCTAGAAATGGGGTTATGTGCTAAATATGGAAACAAGGTGCAGGAGTGTGTTAGAACATCGAAAGATCTTTATACACTTTTAACTTTTCCCCTAAACCAAATCTGGAAAATTGATAAATGAACAAAATGTTTTATTTGACGTGGGGAATCTATGGTTAAAATGAATGTACAACTTGAAGTCTCACCCAGTATATCTTGATTTGATCAAATTTTAACCATATTTTCTGAAAACCCAGGAACTACTGATCGATCAACATCGCATGAAGTATTTTTTCATTTAACACCACGGCATGAATAGACATTTCGAATTTTATATAAATCCGTTAACAAGCTTCCGGAATTTGTTTCAATTCAACCCCCAATTTCCGTCCATTATATCTATCGATCCCGTTATCCCGATATCGTTATACCTCGTTGTTATCACTGGGACTACAAAACCTGTGGTGGACAAGAGTGAAGTTACATTTGTAGTGTATATAATACTCTTATTCTTTTGAATCAAAATTTCAATTTTCCAGAGTCGAAGGAATTTATTTGAGGGCAATACTCTGTATATTACTATGAGTAGTAATACTCGAAACTTGAAGGGTAAATGACAAAAATTGTTTTGCGGCACGATTTCGAATGTTCATCAAGGAATCAATAGACTAACATAAAACAATTTTATTATTTATTATTGCCTTCAAATAAATTCCTTCGACTCTGGAATATTGAAGTTTTGATTCAACAGAACAAGAGTATATTGTATACTGATTGACAAAGAAACTGCAACACCCAGAAGGAGCTGTTTAAATTAATTTTTTTTTTTTTGTAAAACATAGAAAGTATAGCAAGGAGTAAATGAATGAAATTTGAAGAAAAAAAAACGAAGGGTTTACAATTTTTTTCAATAAATTTGTTAATGATGTGTTTGCTCACCGCGATTATCTATACACTTCCCAACACGTCTTGGCATTGATGCAATAAGATGGTCTATTTCTTCTTGGGGGATACTATCCCAAGCTACCTGTAGTTCATGTATCAGAAGAAGTGAAGAAGTGCGTTGAATACTGATTAGAGCGTGGATATCGAAATATTATTCCTTTAATGCAGTTGAGAAAAATAAATAAGGAATAAAACAACCAGCTTTGAAGAACAACGCATAGGTATGAAAAAATGATTCCCTATAATTTCACATTCAAGTAATACAAGCGAAATATTAGTTTTGCTGTAAACCGAAAAAATTTTATATGCTCACAAGCAGAACCTTCCAGTAACTAATGACCTACTAAAATTTCACCTACACCAACTTCCCTACCCTGTATGTAAAATATGAATTACAGTTTTAGCCTCAGTTGTGAACATGGAATAATGGTCCCTTTCTGGGTTTTCTCTGCTAAACTCTGAAAATTAGCAACGAAATGAAAATGATATAGTCTTGAAAACGTTTCTTATATTGGACTTAGAAACGATTCTCCTGATATTTTTCGAAATGCCGGGAACATAGAGGGTGACATTCAATATATTGGGTTATTGTTCCTGTTGGTTATTTTGTTGTATTTGATGAATTATTTCATTAGAAGCCCGTCTATCTAAATTCATGATAAATGTATTTATCAATTGTCTCGGATATCCATTATATTCAAGAAATTTCTGATGACATCAATTTCGTTTTTTCGATTTTCAAGAGTACTACAAATTATACAGGGTGTCAATTTGAAAACTTGCCAGGGCAATTATGTCACGACAGGGATGTTATGAGAGAAAAAATTCCGGAACAGGTCAATTCATATTCGGAGGCGCACATATTTTGAGCACAATTGTGAGCCAAAATCTTCTCAACCCTAGGTGCAGGGGTTGTCACCCCTAAATTCTTAATAGGGAATAGAGGGTGATCTATACCTCAATTGAAAGACAACTTGTCTCTCTACATGAATAATACAGTTTGCAAATTTTTATTGAGTCCTTCAAGTAGTTACAGGATGTTCATACTTAGTGTAGTAATCAAATGAGATGCTCAAAATGATTTCCAGTACTATCCAAACAGCAATACAGTCCATTCTTAAATGTTTGTATGTCCCCCTCCAAATCAAAATTGATCTGTTCCGTTATTGGCACTGGGAACAGAGTGCTTATCAATTTGCCCAAATCTCTGTAATTTTCGAATTTTTGGCTGAAAATGGTCTTAAACGATTTGGTTCGACTCACTGATCAAGAATCCGTGTTCGAAATCGATTCTGTCCGGCCGTCCTTCCGTCTGGCCGTTAACACGATAACTCTCGAACGGAATGAGCTATACAGTTGAAATTTTCAGAGTTGGTTTGAGGATAAATATCTCAGTTAAGTTCGTTATTGGGCAAAATCAGTCTAATAGTTTCGAAGTAACGAAAAAATATTTTTTGTTTTACATTACAACTTTTGAATTCAATTTTTTTAAGATGCAGTTTCATCATAAGAATCCATTATTATCATTTTCAACTCTAACAAGCTAATACTTTCGGAGATATGATGTTTCAAAGTTTCAATAATACATTGTAAGTTCTATGTATTCACAGAATGTGAACACAGAATGTGAACACAGAATCTGTCTCTGATCACTATTCATAAATGTCATCTTTTCTAGCTATAAGAGATTGTCAAATCATAGTTGTTATTTTCTCTTGAAAACCAAAAATTCGATTCCTGAATTTGTGAATATATACAAGACTGTTTTGATGTAGTTTATGGAGGCAATAGGAAATAAGATCATAATGGAATCATCAAAAGAAATCACTGTTCGTTGACCATTGAGGTTAATATTACCTCCTACTTCCGTAAGTACTGAGACATGTTCCTATATACAGTATTTTCATAATGTTGCTAGCAAAAAAATACTGAAATATGGATCTACATTTGTGTATCAATCATTTTTTCTTGAGTTAAGGTTCATAATACAGAATGTGTTAGTGGTATGAACTATTAAATTTCAAATGATGAAAAGAGGATAGTATTCTATTAATATATTTTGAACTATTAAAATAATTTGTTCTCAATCCACTACCTACTCAAATATCAGGTATAAATGGACAATCTGCTATGATTGTCTCCAGTCTTGCTCTAGACATTTCGATGATACTTTCCTTAGGTATTTCGAGTTGGGAAAACTATGCACTCGGTGTAAGTTGCAACAACCCATTCCACGAGGTTGAATCATTGCAGATTGCTCATTTAATCTTGATAAATAAATTTAATGACAATTTTTGAAGCATTGTAGATAGCTCTTTTTTTATAAGAGAATTTTTGATGCATTTTTTTCAGACGACACTTTTTTTAAATTTAATTTCTTTCATGATGCAATTCTATCATAGGAATCCATTGATATAATTCCCAACTCTGAGAAACCAATACTTTTTTCGGAGATATAATTTGTCTGTTTGAACAAGAGCGCCAATAAGCTCCTGTCCACAGGTGAACCAATTTTTCTTTCTCAAAATATCCCTGTCGTGGCATAATTAGCCTGGCAAGTTTTCTAATTGACACCTGGTATAAGCTCTATCGTGAAGTCTTTCAATAACACCTCTTCTCGCACTAAGTTGAGGATTTGAATAGAAATTCAAATATCTATTTGTATGTATCATACGGATTTCATTAGGACTTGTATAATAAGGTATGAGAAATACTCAGCTGCGATAATAAAGGTTGATAAATATCATTCCATACATATTGTTTATTTCGGCTACAGCTTTTCACGAACGTTTTTCGAACACCCCAATTACTTTCGTGGCAGAACAAATGATATACCTCATAATAACATGAACTGAGGACAGTTTCCCCTTTATTTGAAGTAATGAATATTGCACTTTATAAAAATTCACAGGCGTGCTCAACGAAAATGTACGGACTAGCCGCAGTGTATGGAGCGTTCGGAGATAATCTATCATGTAAATTTTTCGTTGCATGTTCCAGGATTATCTGATCCAAAGCTTTTTCCGTTTTACAAGCTATTAGCCTTGTTTCGTTGTTGGTTTACATCCAGCAACATTACCGGTCGGTCTCATATTCAATTTTTCACTCACCACGATGCAGATTGATTACACCAAGACGATGTTGGACGAATCCATCGAGGTTCTTGCCAAAGGTTTATTATTTCCTCTCGAAAATATACAAATTACTCCATTGTCTGATCTGTCCCGACTTACTTCTTTTCGGCTGAAAGCTGGTTTGATTGATCGATATTTTGAACAATGGATTTTGAAAATTCATTTCATCTCACTTCTAAAGCATAGCATCATGTATGAAAGGATTACCAACATGAAAAACCTGACGTATAGACAAACAAATTCCGCATGCCATCTCATGCTGGGGCCACACTAGCAGGCGAACATTTTTATGACTTTATCGCGATGAAAACATCGCAAAGTTTTCGTGGCGATGTTCTTGTCTACATCTGCAGTCATCGTGACGTGACGATTTTTCTAAAAAATTGAAATGGAGGAAGCAGTGGCGTTCTATTATATGTCGTTGAATAATGATCTACTACAAGTCGTAAATTTCTTCCGAAATCAAATATGCACTCAAAATCTGGAGCGCTACTGAACTGAACACCGAAGTCGCATATTGCATCATAAAAATTGGTTCAAGCACTGACGTGAAGTCAGGAGCTTTTGCGCGTATGTTCTATTGTCAATTCTCCTGTATTGGATACTCTTAATCGAATTTACTATGTTGAATTCTATTGTCTATTCTCCTGTATTGGACACTCTTAATCGAATTTACCATGGTGAATTCGATAGCACGAGGTTCACAGCACACGCAAAAAAAAAAAGACATTTATATGGAATTCAACTTCTACATACTAAGAACATACTACATACTACATACTAAGAAGTTAAGATTCAGTATTCCCATTTTCAGTGGAATAATTTTTATACCTATCATATATTTTTCTAAAACTTACTGAAAAGGAAGAAACTTGTGAATGTTTCACAGTACATACATATTAGTGGTCTTAAAATACACTGATTATGATTACATGTCATAACCTTCGAAAAATAATGGTAAAAAAGGAAAGTAGACTCTGAAATATAGCGATGGAAAGTCGTTACAAATCAAATCCGTATGATATTGATAATCTTTGAGATCCAATCATTATTGAACTATTGGTTTAAATGTTCCAGTCCCCACATTTTCATCCGGTTCATTTTCCAATGGAGAAATTAAATATCCATGATTATTGATTTCTTTTCAGTTTTCCAAGGCGGCTCTCATTTTCTGAGTGTACTTCAACATCAATGATATTATGATTCCCATTCCTCTGATACATAATGGATCGATTTAATCAGATTATACCCGTCTCAAATGTCCTAGACCACATTTAATATTGCTTCGCTGATATGAGAGAATGAATTAATATAAATTTTAATGAGAAACAGAATCGAGCTATAAAATGAAACTAATATCGGAGTGCTTGTTGTGAGATGATGGGTTGTTGATAATTGATTTTATTGCTTCGAATTTCATCTTCAATTCGATAACTGTATCAAACAACTCTTCTTGTGATGTCAACAGGGAGAGGCATTGGAATACCTTTGCTGAATTAGTGAATATTGGTAGATACAGGGTGAGTCTTTGACCACTGCATTAATTTCAACCAAAGATTCCTCTCATCAAATGAAACACTTTTTTCATTTAACATTTTTCCAAATTCAGCTCAGGTAAAAAGATACAGGCTGTTGAAATTTTGAAAAAAAAATCAGATTTTATTTTGTAGCTTTGACCTCCTTTTTTCGAATAAAATGAATGTTGGCGTAAAGTTTCCTATAACTATGATACATATTTTCCAAATATTAGTTATTTTCTACTTCTACTGGTTTTCTAGTTATGGACTCGTGGATTCATAAAACTAAACGAAATTAGCATAAAGAAAGCATACAAGGTTTTTCTTGAGTCATTTCAAGAATATTCCATCGTTTTAGAACATTATATTATTCTTCATTATTTCTCCTTAAATGCACCGTTTTCGAGATATTCTTCATTGAATGTTTTAAAATGGAAAACTCCAGAAATTTCACTACTTTTATGGATCCGTCCCTGAGCGTTGGAATCCCGAATCAAGCTGTAAACCACGTTACCATGCCTTATTCTCGTCCGCCAACAATGTCATAGATAATTTATATGCGGGAGTGTATTAGCACATTGTGAAATCTCGCTTGTAACTTTTTTCCTGAGCCGAATCTGGAAAAATGGTAAATGAAAAAAGTGTTTCATTTGATGAGAGGAATCTTTGGTTAAAATTAATGCAGTGGTCAAAGACTCACCCTGTATACGCAATATCAATAAAATTCGGTGGATATTCAGTGAAGATCCGGATTTGTAAATATTCGTCAACTGAGTAGTGAGGAATTGCTATGTTACCACCAATTACTAAAGAAAATCATTTCCTTCGAAAATATGCTGCAATAAGTCGCTTGATCATATTCATATCCATGGGGTCCAGGAGACTCCTCATAAGCGCTTCAGAGCTTGAGCGAGTAAGGAGAATCACTTGTGTTCTGTGTAGCCCTTGTTACTCTGTCCTCAGGCCACCTTAGGCACAGCACTGTTAATTTTTGATCCAACAGTGAATGGTGGCAATAACCGTGACAACAAAATTTCTTTCCTAGCCTCGGGATTGAACGGGAGTCAAACGCTCTACCACTGAGCCAATCGCACGGCTATTACTTCGCCCAAATGTCTGTAATTTTCCAATTTTCTGCAGAAGATGGTCTCAAACGATTAGCGACTCACTGATGAAGAATTCGTGATCAAATTCAGTTCTGTCCAGCCGGTCATCCGTTGCCACGATAACTTTCGAATGGAAAGAGATAGCGACTTGAAATTTCATGGTAGGTTGCGGCTCCAAATGCGACGGTTAAGTTTGTTAATGGGCATAAACTGCCTAATGGTATCGGAGTTTTATCCATCTAAAATATTTTTTCCTCAATAACGCAAAAATAGAGATACGATTGAATTAAAACTTGAAATTTTCATGGTAGGATGCTCATCCAAATGCGCCTGTCATTTTTTACGGTTTTGGAGTTATACCCATCTGAAATTCTCTTGATAATAACAGGGGATCGCATCACTTGAAAGAAGGAATTTATTTAAAAAAAAATGCAAATTTTTGTCAGATTTTGCTGAAATTAGGGGAAATCCTTTTTTGAAAATATTTTATTTAAAAATTAGAATTTAGTTTATGTCCAATGCATTATTTCAAGTGCTAGGTCTTCCTTTATTCGTGTTCAATTTCGTAACGGTGTGTGAGGCGTGAATAGCTCCTGACTTCTTCACCTCAGTTCCTCTCGAAATTTTTTCAAGTGGTTGATCGAACCTACAATATGTGCCGATATACGTTTTCGAGATATCATTATTCGTTATATTAGCTGGGGAACAATAAATATTTATCTTCGAGAAACATCAATATCCTTCACTTTTGTCGACCAGTATATTTTCATTGATTCGCCTAACTTTACCCGTTAACATTGGGAAATTGCTTGTATAAAAATTCGCGAATGGTTGACAATATGACAAAATGGGATATTTCCAAATGCTTCAAACGTAACGATTTGTATCTCATTCCATTCAGCTGCCATGTATGTGTGTTTCAAATATTGCTTCCCGTTTCACCGGACACGAACACCAAAACCATTTCGACCGTACGGGATAGATATTTAAGCGTGAAATATTTTTATTCCGTATAAACATAATTCCGGCTACATTGGGTGTGTTTTTTCAGCCTGAGGAAATCGCCGGATGAAATGTAGAAAATGTTCATTTTCATTTTTTCGATTGTACCTAGTTCCACTTTGGTGGCGTGGTTGCTTCCTTAGGGTCAAAAGCGCAACTTAAATATCTAGGACCTTTTCAATATACAACGATTTTGTCACATTCACGAATTTTCATAATCACTTCCCCTCTTTCATTCGAAACTTTGTAATCGATTCCAACATGATAATAGTTATTTATGTACCAAGGACGAAAAACTGTCTATTATAGTCGAGTCTACAAATTGATATCCGAGGCGGAGCCGAGGAAAGCAAGCATGCGAGACAATAGACAGTTTTTCGCCGAGGTGCATATTAATTTTTTTCGTCGACCTCTACATAATTTTATGAATTTCAGACCTATTAAATAATTTCACAATAGCCACAAATAGGGATTCACTCGAGAGCGAGATTTTTCTCGTCTCGTAATAGCGAGACGAGACGAGACGAGACGTTTTCAAAAATATTATAGGCGATACCGAGACCACATACAGCGCAACACGAGAGTCTCGTTTTTGGTCTCGTTAAATTTTTTGTATGAAGTTTTATATAAGACTCATCTTTTTTCAAGACCCACAGAAAACAATTGAACATAAAGAGTTTCAACTATAATTACCAATATATTTCGTCTGTATTATGCATCGATCGTTCTAGAAATACACGATTTTTTAGAAGATTATTAATTCGTTATGACCTTGCGATAATTGAGATTATTTTTCAAGAAAAAATAGAATTCACAACCATAAAAACGAATGTCATTATGAATTCAATATTTAAAGGACAACTTTTATTGCCCCTAAATCCCAATGCTTCGAAAATTTCGTCTCTATCTGAACATCTGGAGAAATTTATTCTCTGGTGCTTGTTGTAGTGAGGATGTGAACAATTATTTTATACATCTGTGGAACTACGTATAATAAAACTGGTAAAGAAACGAAGCTATTCAATGTTTCGAAAAGTGTTATGAGGAATACGCCAAGAACACCCTCAATTATCTACCCACTGGGAAGGTAGTCTTTGAAAACTATACCAAATTGTTCAATTGTATTAAAAAATGTATCGACATCGATAGCCTATTTAAAACATCAACAAAACTTTTGAAATATTGGAAAGCTGAGTTTGAAGAATATTTGCTGTTAGAAAGAGCAAATAGGAATTAAAATATTTTACAGTGGTGGAGAGTTATGAAAAAGTTCTTCCTACACTTTCCAAGATGGCCGATGATTTATTAATGGCTACATCTGTACCTGTTGGAAGATTATTCTCCACAGCAGGTATGATCATGGCAAAAACACGTACATCATTGAAAAATGATGTGATGCAAGCGTGATAATGTTTGAATTCTTGGTCATCGAGTGATTTAAAAGTTGAAATTATCAGTGATTAAAATTAAAAATAATATGTAGGTGTACATTAGGGTGATTCAAAAAAAAAGAATATTTTTTTTTTCGTTTGGTACTCTGAAAAATAGGTTCCTAGACACCTCTAAGAAAGCCTCTCCAAGCATGAGTTCTTAATTGTAATGGGAAGGTCCTCCTTCTTACAGTTTTCTATTTTTTCTTATTATCAGATAGAAAAATTTATATCTCGATTCCAACTACTTGAAAAAATATCTTGTTCCTTAGATTTTTTAGAAAATTGAATGTTCTACAAAAAAGGTCTCTCACGATTTTTTCGTAAACCCAACCGTTTAAAAGATATTAACGGTTAAAGTTTGATTATTTTTGGGAAAATTTTTTATTTCTTATGAATTTCATAACTCAATGAAAAAAAATCATTATGAATGATGAAACTCATAGTTTTGTAGGAAATTTACTGCTCTATAAAAATGGTCTCTTATGATTTTACGATCAAGTTGAGCGTTTACGAGATATTCATCGTCAAACATCAATGCATATCAATTTTTCTAGTTTTTGATCAATAATTCGAAAATTTTCAATTTATTCTGTGAGTTTCAAGGAAATTTAGACAAATTTGAGTTGTTGAAGATAGTTGAGAGTAAAAAACATAGATGGCGTTAGTTTCAGAAGACAAACAGAAGAAGAAATGGAATTCAAAACAAAAATCCCCTCGAACGAAAATTTTATGTATATTTTGTGAAAAACAATTTAAAAATACGCACTGAACAAATTTCATAATAATAAATGACAACGCGATTAAGATTTTAAATTATTAAAGATAAAATTAAAAAAAATATATTATTAGAATAAAAACTTTCAAATGAATTTTTGAACAGAAAACATCTATAGGAGTTGCTTTTATAATGAAAACTCAAATTTGTCTAAATTTCCTTGAAACTCACAGAATAAATTGAAATTTTTCGAATTATTGATCAAAAACTAGAAAAATTGATATGCATTGATGTTTGACGATGAATATCTCGTAAACGCTCAACTTGATCGAAAAATCATAAGAGACCATTTTTATAGAGCAGTAAATTTCCTACAAAACTGTGAGTTTCATCACTCATAATGTTTTTTTTTCATTGAGTTATAAAATTCATAAGAAATAAAAAATTTTCCCAAAAATAATCAAACTTTAACCGTTAATATCTTTTAAACGGTTGGGTTTACGAAAAAATCGTAAGAGACCTTTTTTGTAGAACATTCAATTTCCTACAAAATCTAAGGAACAAGATATTTTTTCAAGTAGTTGGAAGCGAGATATAAATTTTTCTATCTGATAATAAGAAAAAATAGAAAACTGTAAGAAGGAGGACCTTCCCATTACAATTAAGAACTCATGCTTGGAGAGGCTTTCTTAGAGGTGTCTAGGAACCTATTTTTCAGAGTACCAAACGAAAAAAAAAATATTCTTTTTTTTTGAATCACCCTAAGGTACATGTACATATATTTTTGGATAAGAGCGTAATAAATATAGCTTTACAAAATTATTCATTATTGTATATCATTTCGTTTATATATTATAATATTTATTATCGTCACTCAGAGTTAAGCGAGACGAGACGAGACAACTGATAACGAGACGAGAACGAGACTCAAACGAGACTTAATTTTTTGGGAATTGTCGAGAGCGAGACAAGATTTTGTATACTCTCGCCTACTCTCGTCTCGTGTGAAGCCCTAGCCACAAATGTGACAAAAAGTGAGTATGTATGTCAAGACAATAAGCCAAACCAAAAAATAGTAGTAACTGAATCAAAGTTTATCAGAACTAGTCAGTTACAAAATGCAATCCGCTTACTAGATAGATTCTAGTTCGGAAATAATTCTAGCCTCTACGACTCGTGAATTTTAGCAAGAGATTACAAGAGACCTTATTTGTTAAGAATGGATCAAGCTATACAAATTTGATTTTTTTATTGTAAAATATGAATATGGAAAATTCATTTCGGGCCTCTTGAACAATTTCATAATAGCACAAGACACATACACATTTACGGACGAGGGAGTACTTTCTCGTCCGCAAAGTACTTGCCTTCAATTAATAGTCGAATTCACGGCCGCACATTAGTACGTAAAATGTCACTTTTCATAGAGGACAATGAAAAAATACTTTCATCCCGTATTCCTTGCCATAATCCAGAACAGTCCAGAATATTCTCGCCAAAGCATATTATCGAATTTATTCCTGCCGAACTCGCCAACGGGAACATTCGGAAGCCATGTTCCCATTGAAAAGTCCCCGAATGAAATAAAAAAAAATGTTTTCAATGACACAATAGAGCAGGCGTGAATTCGGTTTTATGGTATAGTGAATTATGCACTTTTATTGCACAAAATTGCAGACAAGTTTTGATCTACGACCAGTATTTCGAGATTGAAAACGTTCAATCGTAAAGGTGTGTCAATTTCATGAACCAGTTTGACGAAATGGATAACATGCCGGACCGATTGCGGGTTCTAGTCCCGGATGTGAATTAAGTCTTTTTCTAGTTTACTCGATATGTGAAAAAACCTCAAAAGGCAGTTCGAGTTATTGAGGAAACAATATTTCAGAAAGGAATAACTCCGGAACCACATTGTTGATTATGCCCCTTAAGGAACTTAACCACTGGTGCATTCGAATGCGTAACCTACCCTGAAAATTGCAAGTCGCTATTTCTTTCCAATTGAAAGTTATCGTGGCAACTGCGGGCCAGCCGGACCTAAAATTCTCCATAACTTAAAAATCGAAAAACTGTGTATACAATAATCATTAAAGGATACTGTGGGAGGTATACTCATTATTTAAAGGTAATTCTAAAGATTTTCATTAAGCATCTGACGAAGGAGTCTGATATAGACTCCGAAACGTTACGATATAGTTGTTTCTTCGTTGATGTTGTTTCGTTGTTGTTTGTTAGGCAACATTGTTCAATTGATTGCTTCTGACAAATATCTTGTGTTTCTTGTGCAGAAGCAAATCACAAAATAATTAATTTTTATTTTATAGATATTTTTCAGACTTTGGGAGAGAAAACCCAGAAAAAAACCTTTCAATAATGTGTATACAATATTCCTTGTATTTGTGCTAAATCGTATACAGGAGAAACATCGAGATCACTAGGGGTGATATGTAATCATTAAAGGATACTGAGGGAGGTATACTCATTATTAATTAATATTATTATTCTTTTTGGGTTTTCTCTCCCAAACTCTGAAAAATATCTATTAAATAAAAAAATTATTATTTTGTGAATTGCTTCTGCGTAAGAATCACAAGATATTTGTCAGAATCAATATATCGAAAAATGTCGCCTAACAAACAATAACGAACCAACATCAACGATGAAACAACTATTACGTAACGTTTCGGAGTCTATATCAGACCTTTTTGTCAGACATATACTTCGAAACGTATTTCTCAGAGTTTGGGAGGGAAAACCCACAAAGAAACCAATTGATAGGGGTGATATCTCTTTCATAAAATTCATAAGCCCGTCCTTACATACTACATTGATCAAAAAGTTTCCAGGATAGCTCATAGATGGCACGAAAAATGCAAAATCATATACGGCATTCGATAGCTACATCCTTCAGAAGACTTTGTGTCAAAATGTCATGACCATCGGACCACGTGTTCTCAAGTTATAGCTGTTTGTGTCAAGCAACTTTGGTGTTTTTGATAAAGATGAACACGAAAGAATTTCACGCATTTTTTTTGATCGTCAAAAAATCTGGAAAATCGTTTTTACCGACTGCAAACTGAAAGTGAGGAAGATAGCTGAGATTTCGAAGTTCTATACAGGGTGTACCAAGTTCGAGTGCCCATTAGACGTTTCTGGAGAACTGGACATATTTGAAATCTGAAAATTGGGATTGTGATATTGCTTGCAATTCTCTACAGAGCTAAAATATTTTCGAAGCCCAAGCACTTCCGGTTATACAGGGAGTGAACATAAATTTGATGAAAGATTTTTTATTCATGTTTTGAATTCCTGGTATGATCAAGTATTCAATGCTGAATAAATTTCTGTTAAAACCATTGTATTCATTCGAATAGTTTTCAAAATATCGAAAAAAAAAACCGGAAAATAATTCAAATATGTTTAGTCAGTATTATGTTCATTATTCTTATTTTAAACATCTTGAGCGGTAACCGTTTTTACAACATCGAAGAGGAAGAATGTGGAAAGGTCATGCATCTTTTGAATTTGAGAAATATCATCACAGGGTGTTTCAAGTTTTGTGTCGAAAATTGTGATAAAAAATTGGCCATAACTTATGTTTTTCAGATTAGAACCCTATTTTTTATGATTGCGTTGGATTCTGCGGTGAAAAATAATGATAGTTTCCTAACATGATTATGCTCCTAAATTCATTAATTTCAGAGTTTCTTTTTTTAGTTTAGGAGAATTTAGGTAGGTAGTGGATTACGAACAAATTATTCTAATAGTTCAAAATATATTAATAAAATACTATCCCCTTTTCATGATTTAAAATTTAATAGTTCATACCACTAACACATTCTTTTCTGTATTATGAACCTTTACTCAAAAAAAAATGTTTGATATACAAATGCAGATCCATATTTCAGTATTTTTTTGCTAGCAACATTATGAAAATACTGTATATAGGAACATGTCTCACTACTCAAGGAAGTAAAAGGTAATATTAACCTCAGTGGTCAACGAAAAGTAATTTCTTTTGATGATTCCATTATGATCTTCTTTCCTATTGCCTCCATAAACTACATCAAAACAGTCTTGTATATATTCAGAAATTCAAGAATCGAATACTTGCTTTCCAAGAGATAATATTTGCAAAGTACGAATTGACAATCTGTAATAGCTAGAAACGATGACATTTATGAATAGTGAACACAGATAGATTCTGTGTTCACATTCTGTGAATATGTACATAGAACTTACGATGTATTATTGAAACTTTGAAACATCATATCTCCGAAAGTATTAGCTTGTTAGAGTTGAAAATGATAACAATGAATTCTTATGATGAAACTGCAACTTGAAAAATTTGAATTCAAAAGTTTTTATGTGACACAATATATATTTTTTTTCGTTACTCCGAAACCATTATACCAATTTTGCCCAGTAACGAACTTAGCCGAGATATTTATCCCTCAAACCTACTCTGAAAATTTCAACTTTTTAGCTCATTCCGTTCGAGAGTTATCGTGTTAACGGCCAGACGGACGGCCGGACAGAATCGATTTCGACCACGGATTCTTGAACAGTTAGTCAAACCAAATCGTTCAAGACCATTTTCAGCCAAAAATTCGAAAACTACAGACATTTGGGCAAATTGATAAGCACTCTGTTCCGAGGAACGAGAGCGCCAAAAATGCCCTTCCATATTTAATATTTCAGCTTTCAGCCTAGATTCAAACTCAATCGGATCTATATTATTTTCAATTTTCACTAGTGAGTTGTGGACAGTGTGGTAACTGAGTTGTAATGAGGATTCCATTCAGTTTCGTAGCTATGTGTAAATAAGAACAGAGGGTTTGAGAGCAAAAGTAACTTTTTGGGGGTGCCACAATAGTCGAAAGTATACGAACTCTCCCATATGTATCCTGATCAAATTCGAGTATAATAAAGTCATGAATGTGTCCGAGTTGTGTGGTACCAATTACCATTTTTCGTAGCGCAATCCCAATTAGAATAAAAAAGCAATGTGCGGCTTTATCCGAGCAGATCCGACTATTGGAAAGTTCATTTTCTTCATTTCAGAATCTGCCACAAATTGCCACATCCAGCGCACTTATATCCGTTGTTTTCCTGAAATTGTAATAACCTGGGTCTATTTTCTCATTTTTGTTTCGTCGTTCGCCGAATTTTGTTGTTATGAAAATTGCCACAGGATTAAGTGTCGGCAAATTGGTGTTTTCTCTTCAACTGGAGCATTGTGAACTGGAAAGTTTTCATCTCTATTGATTATATGGTTTCGCAACTTTATATAGTTCGGGAATATTATGAAAACAACGATTAAACGAATGAGTTATAACTTGCTTAGGAGTAGAAAGAAACGGCGTTGAGGAGTTCACGAAAATTAAGTTATCGAGGAGGGTTAGATATTTTTCAGAAACTCCATCTATAAATTTATACTTTACTTCTGAAGCTCGAACAAACGACTGGAATGGCTCGTGATTTTTACTACCAGTAACTTGTTTCCACTCATTATTTACAATGTTGAACGAATTTATGTTATCACTGAACTCTGCGATCACCTACAGAAATTCTACGTATTTGTCCAATTCTATTTATGATCCCATATTTTCCGCCATATTTATGCAAAATTATTCACGTAAGTGGCGAAACTGCTGTTGCGGAATGTTAGAGTATCTCGAATTCAGGTTGAGGTTCATTCAACCCACAACGGTTTATGTTACATCCAAATCAATTTTGGCATTCGAAAACGCCTCCCATTATAAGGTTACGTGTTAAAATTTCAAGACAATCGGAACACGTGTTCTCGAGTTATAGGTTTTTGTGTCAAGCAACTTTTTTTTCAATAAAATCTCGCAAAAATTAGCGCGGTGGCAGTCTACCAATAATTAGCAAGTTTCAATTGGATTGGATTAGTATATTTTGAGTTATTGAGGAAATAATAACAAAATATTAGTTAGGGATAACTCCAAAAATGGTTTGACCGATTATGACCAACTTTCGCATTCGGATGGCCAACCTATCCTGAAAATTGCAAATCTCTTCGGCGGCAACGGTTACCCATCCACCTACTGAACACACCCGAGGCTGCTCAGCTTCCAATACTTTTCAATATCTCCAACAATATATTTAGAACTGATATTGTTCAAATTTGGAACTTGACTGTGAAGTTAGGTTATGAAGACTCTCGTCGAATTTCAGCGATATCGGACGGATAGTTCTTGAGATCCCGAATTTTTTTCATTGATTTTTTAAAAATTTTCCAGCAATATTATCCCCACGAAATCTCGCAAAATTTTGCGCTAGCGAATATAAACATGGTATCGAAAAGTTAGAAAAACGTTGGACCGATTGTATATAACCTCAGATGGATGTCGAAGAATAAAAACGAATTTTTCGAAAACAGAGTACTTATCAATTTGCCCAAATGTCTGTAATTTTGGAATTTTTGGATGAAAATGGTCTTAAACGATTTGGTTCGACTCACTGATAAAAAATCCTTGGTCGAAATCGATTTGGTCCGGCCTGTCCGGCCGGCCGTAGATATGATAACTCTCCAACGGAATGAGCTAGATAGTTGAAATTTGCACAGTAGGTTTGGGAGATAAGTATCTCAGCTAAGATCTTTATAGGGCCAAATCGGTCATATGGTTTCGGAGTGACGAAAAAAAATTTTTTTTCTTACATTACAAATTTTGATTTCAACTTTTTTTAAGGTGCAGTTGATATCAATTTCAACTCAAACAAATTTATACTTTCGGAGATATGACTTTTCAAAATTTCTATATCAAATCATAATTCTATGATTTCACAGAATGCTGTACTTCGTTCGAAGGCGGCAACGGTTACCCATCCACCTACTGAACTCACCCAAATCTTCTCAGCTTCCAATAATTTTCAATATCTCCAACAATATATTTAGATCTGATCATGTTCAAATTTGGACCTTGACTGTGAAGTTAGGTTTTGAAGGCTCTCGTAGAATTGCAGCCATATCGAACGGATAGTTTTTGAGATATAGAAATTTTTCAATGATTTTTTAAAATTTTCCAGCAATATTATCCTCACGGAATTCCGCAGGTTCGCATTCTATAACTAATAACCAAGTTTTATTCGGACCCAATCTGTATTAATACATAACATAAATATATAATTATTGAAAAAAAAATTTTAAATTATTCATCAAAATGTTCATCTGCCTGATATTTATTTCGTAAGCTCCATCTAACATTGATAGAATTGAAGCTTTTGACATTAGTATAACATTTTTGTAATCTATTCACATACCATTTTGATGACAGAATCAGTTCGAAGAAAAAATTCTGTTGGAAATGGAAAAACTAACGGAAGGCCTTCCTGTACAATACACGAGGCCGTGGAAATTATTCAGATGAAATATTTCGGGGTCTTACTTTCGAAGGGAGTTGAAAGGTTGAAAGTTTTAATTCGATTAGCTATCCTGTATATTAGATAGAGTCTGATGTTTGCTTCAGAAACTGGAACTTCGGGAAACAAATTAGCATCTATTAAGAGAGGAACCGTTAACCAAAATATAACCAAAAGCGTTCATTTATTTTTATAAATTTAAGACCTTGCAAATTGGGGGAACTTTGAAAAATTCGTGAACGCTATATAAAAACAAATGTGCCCAACTTAGTCTTTTAAGCTGAATTTGCCTCTAAAAGATGGGATTGCATCGCAATTTATTATGAACCATTAAGGGAGGCCTCAAGCGAGAATTGCAAGCAGAACGGATAAATTCCAGTTTCCACCCTTTACATATTCATCATAAATAATATGGATAAGGAACGAGGAAGATATATCATTTTATTTTGATTATGTGTAAAACGTACCCCTACGACCGTGATGTAAAAGCCAAAGTTATAAATTTGATAATTATGTTTTGGATTGCTGCCAGTAATTCTACAAGGATAGTGGTGCAAAAGCTCGCTCTGTCTCAGCCAAAAGTACTCATAAAGATCCAATGATGCCATCTACTTCAAATTTCTACTATATTAGGGGAGTTATAGAGCAAAGGTTTGTTTTGAATCGAAACTTTCGAAATAGTCAAACGCATTAAATTTAAATCTGCAGAGAATGCCGTATTTCCATTTCCATTGGAACATCCAGTGGATAAAGTTCAACCAAATTTGGTCTATTTTCTAATAAAATCAAGTCCTCTCGTATTTCAAAGCAAATGAACACAGAAATACAACTCAATCGACAAATAACCAATAATAAATCAATTAAATATCAAGCGGCACATTTTATTAAAAAACAGGAACTTTCTGAAAACGGTAATCCATAATTGAGAACCGTGAAAGCATTGAAACCGAAAAGCGCCGCGGATAATATTGTTTTTACAAAAGCCGATAAAGGAAGTACTGTTATCGCAATAAACAAGGACGATTACATTAACAAAACGGAAAATTTCATTGCAACTCAAAATTATAAAATACTTAATAGGGATCCAACTACAAAATTTCAACGAGAATTAAAGAACAATTTGAAAGATATACATTATTTAATAGATGAAAATTCAAAATTTAAACTAATTCTGAGTAATCCGCAAATCCCGCAATTGTACTCGTTTATCAAACTTCATAAACCGGATAGAAATATTAGACCAGTAGTTTCGTACATTTCAGCACCAACAGTTAAAACTTCGCGTTTTCTAATAAACCCGATTAAAAATTATTGTAACTTCGTACCAACTGTTTCGATCAAGAACTCGCTTGATCTAGTAGAAAAAATTAAAAATCTTTCCCTACCGGCCAATGCAAAATTAGTGTCTTTCGATGTTGTTAACCGTTTCCATAGTATTCCACCCCAGGATACAGTGAAAATAGTTAGGGATTTATTAGATAAAAACAAAGTCAATATAGTGATTCAGTCCGAAATACTCCAGCTTTTAGAAACGTGTTTGAATCAAAATTACTTTAGTTTCAACGATAAAATTTATACTAGCGATGAAGGACTTATCATGGGGAATCCGCTCAGCCCCTTTTTGGCAGAAATATTCATGGACAACCTAGAAGCCATCGCTAAAAACATCCTATTTTTTCCGTATTCGTATATTGGTTTAGATATACGAAAAACTGGTAGAAATTTTGGCATAAGAATAAAGGAACGTCATCACAGCTACAAAAACAACAAAATTAATTCAAATTATTCGAATCGTTTATTAGCAGAAGGACATAAGTTTAACCCGGATTTCAAAATTCTACACAATTTGAATAAAGGTGCGCAACTCAATTACTGGGAAATGGTGGAAATAAATAGGGAAAAACATACGGGTAATTTAGTTAATGAACAATTAGATCTAAATTTTTCACCGTTACTCAATCTACTCAAATAGAGAATCAATTTATAAAAGCATTAGGAATGAATTATTGTTAATGTGTACAAAGAAACCAGCAGTGTAATCTCATGTAATTAGTTTTAAATAAGTCTATTATGTAATTAGTTTTAAATGATTCTGTGTCCATGTCGTCTAGGTATAGGGAGATATATATATATTCTTTTGACTGAGAGTTTTATATGTTAGCAGAGGTTGGTGTAACGGGGTACCATACAATTCTGCGTATGATACAAGAGCTTAGGGAAAAACCTCAGCAAAAAACCCTGTCTCCCCGTAAGTGTTGTGATTTGTAACTATTGTTCACAAAATTTGCTGAAATTTAGAAATATTGATAGGCATTTATTTCTTCAATATCGACTCCTTCGTCAAAAAACGGAGAGGTTTCTCCAAGGTACCCAAAAACTCAACCTGAAAAATGAAAAGACAAGAGGAGAAGAACGAACAAACTAAAAATAATACATAACCTTTCAAAAGTCTCCTCTCACAAATATACTCTTCTGTTGGCGCATGGGATCTCTTGGAGAAGAATCGCCTCCGCTAGTTCTCAAAGATATTGATCTTAGAAATCCCTTCAATATTGAATTCAAAAAGGAAATTGTTGCTCGTAAGGCCAGGAGGGTCTCTTTCAAAACCAGATCTGGCCAGTCCAAGTGATGAATATTCAGAACTTCAGATGTTCGAAGACCGCTACAGGGCCCATATGTAGGGCTATCATCTCCCATAGATGCATGTTTTTACTTTGTATTGTGTAAAATAATGAAAAAATGAGCAGGAAAAATTTACGATATAGTTTAATATGTCATCATGACAGAATATAGGGAGATAATAATTTGTTAAGAATTAAGTATGATGTAGTCTGATGAAGTCGCTGTGTCGTCGAAACGCGTCACAATATTGAATAAATAAGTGTAAATCGTATATAAATTTTCATTGAGTTAAACACGTAATGAATGAAAAATTGGAGAGGCACTGACGTGAGGTCAGTCTGCCTTGGAGCGCTTGTTCATGTAGTCCACTGAATAATGCCATGAACAAGCACGCAAAAACAGACTAATCTCACTTAAGTGCTTTTTCAATTTTTATACAATTCTGTATATAATATATTTGCGAAGCCAATGATGATGATGATGAATAAGATGACTCAGATTTTCGTTCCCCAAAGTCAGTGATGATGCAACGACGCTCACACAGAAATTCTTCCATAATATTCCAAACAACGAACCACGCTCAAATATTTCCATGGTGAATAATATTTTCAAGGGAGATCCTCGTGTTGGTCAGAATAAGTTGCATATTCATTTCCATCTGTAACGATTGCCTACGCGATCAGACATATTTATGGACCAGTATAGCTCTTTTATCATTGACAGAGAGATATTGTTCTTTGAAATTCAGTCCAAATCGAATTTCAATTGGGGTAAAACCGAAGCCTGTAATGTATGTTACCTACAGCCAAAGTGTAATGCGTGCTTTACATAAAGATAATTCAAGATAGATTGGACAATAATAGAGCTAGTGAACTTTAATATTCCACTGATTAGCCAAATTGGCTGCGGTACATTACACATTGATTTGATTCATGTTCGTATCAGTGGAAGGCCGTTACTAACTTGGCAACGTGCTATTTTAAAGTGTAGCAAATCATCAGTGTGAAATCGAAGCGAAATAGTTACAACTCATATTGGTAACCATATGGATTTATGATTCCCATAATGAAGCTGAATATTAGCATCCCACCCTATCACACACTCTAGAGGTACTCTACCGCTTACACGTAAATACATGTACATCTGAACCTAATTACCTCATAAGGATGGCAAATAAATATGGCCTTATATTCTCCGAATTTTATCCTTCTCACTTAACATTGCAGTGCATCATTTCCACTATGAATAATATTATCAATGGGTGGAGATCAATCAATTCTTCGATTCTTATATACAGTGACAAAATTAAAATATTTAAAAATATACACCGATGACTAATTGAATGAAACAATATGATTTACCCGGACCCGTGTGAAGTTAGCCACATCCACACATACACTCAAAGACCAAACAATGTTCAAAATGAAATTGTAATAATTCCATTCCATTCTTGGGGAATAATGCTCGAATTTGAGAGTGTTGTTCATGCATCAATAAAAAATTGAAATACAATGTCAAGTAGTTTGTGTATCCCCCAGGGCACGGTGGCTAGGGGCGGTAAAACGCAAAATGCCATAATTCAGTGTATACGAAATGTTCCAAGATGAACTTTGGAATAGTTCTTCAGAAGAGCGTTAATTATGAGATGTAGTATGTCACATAGTTTGTGCGGCTATAGGCGGGTAGTACTTGGGGGCAGCCTATCGAAAAATGGTATGATTCGTTAAATATTGAGTGTTCCACACCTTCATAGTTACGCCATTCTCGACATCATTTTCAAAGCTAATCGTATATATACTCTATATTTTCCGAATTGTGGCATTTTTCGATATGCAATCGTAGGGATGCGGCAATGGGGGGCGCATTGCCGCATCCCTACGGCCGCACAAACTATGGGACATACTACATCTTTGTATTTACGCCATTCTCGACAACATCCAGAGCTTATTGTGTAACACTCAATATTTTCCGAATTATGGCATTTTTCGATATGCTGCCCCCGATTGCCGCCTCCATACAGCCGCATGAACTATGAGACATACCACATCTTAATATTTACGTCATTCTCGACAACATATCCAAAGCTTATCGTGGAGCACTCAAAGTTTTCCGAATTATGGCATTTTTCGTATTACCAACCCCGGTTACCGACCCCTAGAGGCTACACAAACTTTTTGACACTGTATTTCCATTCTTTATGCATTCATGAACAACACTTTCAAATTTCATCATTATTCACCCATAACTTATCGAATTATTGATATTTCATTTTGAACATTTTTTGTTCTTTGAGTGTATGTGTGGATGTGGCTAACTTCACACTGGTTTTACCCAGAACTTGCATATGTATATACCGCGAAGAAATACACGTTTTATGGATACCGGCAATACATTTGATGTTCTGAAATTATACTCATAATCTTTTGCTACTTGTGGTCAATTATTTTCTAGTGTCGTTAAGTCGGGTGATCTCGCAGACTAACTCCATGGTCGTAAACGTCTACATCACAGATTCTCGAACATTTTGAATAATTCTGTCATGATTTCCCCTGAACAATGACTGCACCATTCAGTTACCGTTGATACAGCAAGTACGAAAAATTCCAGTTTATAGTATTTTATTAGGTAAAATACGTTGAAACTGAACTTCTCCTGAAAACTCGTTTCCTTGTGGATACGTGGGTTTTCGTCAGCCCAAAAATGTTCATTTTTTTCTATTGAAAGATAAGATAAGATAGATAAGTTAATGTTTATTGATCCAAAACGAAATTTATCCTCAAAATATTCACCCCTGAGTCAACCCTCTGCCACCCCTGTTGACAACGTCAAAATTTTGATTAGGGAGTAGTGGCATATCACTAGGGTCTTTTCATTCTCTACATAAAATTAAGTAATTTTTTTATTTTTTTTTTTGGTCGTGAATTGACAATGACAAATGACAAATCTTGGATGGACCACTCTGTATAAAAGAACGTTAAGAATATAAATACAAGGAAAAGTTAAAATTCTGTATTCCATGAGAAAAGGTTGGCAAGAGTCGAAATGTATTACGAATTATGCTGTCTTGCGCTCCTGATTTCAGGGATTAAACTTCCACAATTCTGTGAGGGTAACATTCTCCGTTAAAATCCAGGGTACCAAAGAATGTGGCCCACCTTGTTTAGTGCCACAATAATACTTCCATTCAACACTTTTGGCGCGAAAAGAAAGAAGGAACATTGAAATGAAATAAAAGGGCTAGAATTGATTTCAGCACCGTCGAATGCCTAATGCGATTGACGCTAAAACCGAACACGACTAATTGATTGTCCCTGTATCTATAAACTAAGTCCATCTCATGCCTTGTTTCCTCATAATATGTAAAACTCTTTGGCACCCACGCAGCTATTCGTATTGAGTTCCATTATTCAACCGAAGCATTAGAAGCATTTGCAGATTATTGGTTGGAGCAATTGTATTATGGTTGATAGAACACGAGATCCGTATAATCAATCGTTCCGCAAATAATTGGTCGAGAAATTGGAAGAAAGCTGCAAGCATCCTCAATTTATTGAGTGAAAAATGTTCAACCCGAGGTTTCATCATCACGAAATTAGTAACGAGTCATTCATAAAAATCTTCTTAATATTGAAATTAATTCATCTAGTCAATAAAACTCACATTGACTGATAGACAAGGTATATCTTATCTGGGTCGATGCAGAAGCAATAGTTCCATATTCTGAATGTAGGATTTTTTTAAATTAATTCGATAAAGGAGAGGAAAGAACACAATGGGGGTTCCCGTTGTCCGAAGTAAGAAATAATGAAATTGGTGATAATTAATCATTTAAGTTTATAGATACCTAGATAACACTTCTATATGCTCAGCAAAATATACCAATTTCCTCATTTAATAATTTACATTTGTAAATCTTTCATAATTTTATCACCGCTTTTGTAATTCGTGAACGACAACCCTAACTATTTGTGTCAGAAATGGATAGATCTTTAGTTGCTGACATTTGGGCAAAATGATAACGCGATGTTCCCCAGAACATACGCACAAAAAGGAAAAATTCGAATTCAATAAGTTTAACCATTTCATTCCTACAATAAAAAAGGGATGAATAAAAAAACCTCATAAAAGACATAGACATGCTCAGCAACAAAATGTCTATCCATTTCTGGCACAAATAGATAGGGCTGCCAATTAAAAAGACTCAACTACCCTACACACCTCGCATGACAAAAAACTCAATTATACATGAAAAATGAGTAATTTCATAATAAAGATATGAATTTTGTTCGATCCTTTTTATGAACTCGCATAAATAAAATAATAATATTTTTCAACATAAACTCGAAGACAATGAGAAATTTTAAATCAGGTACACGGCGAGTACTAGATTTTCATTCTATCCGATTAATATTCATTGGCAAATGGATTTTTATATAATTTGCTACCGCAACGTATGAAATGGCCGGTAAATCGATTCCTCCATTTTTCTCCATTCGTGATTTTAGCAGGAAAATAGCTTCAATTCCATTCGAACATTAAACAAATTAATTGAACAAGGTTATCGTTTTGTTGATAATAGCTATGATAAGTAGAACGTATGCATTACAATGATATCAATCCGATTATGCTGCTTATCTTATCGAACCAAAATAATAACTATATAATTTAAGAATTTCAACATCAGTAAAACAATATAGAAACGACATTTTTTATATTTAAACATAAAAATCTTCAACTCAGGAATACTAAAAAGGAATTTATGTCCAGAGCACGAATAGAATTTTGCATGAAATAAATATTATACAATATTTATAATATTATATGGTGTTGACATCTAAAACTATGAATTAGTTCTAAATATGGAATACCTCAATATGAAACATAATTTCAAATACAAACTTGTACTATACAGAGGTTTTAGAAAAATAGCTGATTGGTAAGTTCGCTTGTAATAACTTCCAGAATGTTCTCATAGGGGTACACCTCTTCAAAATGGAATAACAACGCTTGGGAAGATTTCTTGGTGTTAAAAACGATTCCTCTCACGTAGTCAGTGCTGTGAGAGTTGGATTAACAGTGAAAAGTCCTGAAGCATTATCGAAAGGAACTTCGGTTCCTAGCAGGGACAGCCTTGTTGATACAGATCAAGAGGAGCAGCGAAACTAAGACTCACTTTTCCTATGGTAGACCCAATTTTTTCATCTCTTAATACCAAAAGCGGTAGAAGTGCTCTTCCTATCCTTATCCCAGGACGAAATTATGATGAAAACTAAGCTAATGTCTAGGAAATGGGATGTGTGCTTGCAGTGCTCAAACAACAACATGGAATATGGAAAGTATCTCCAGAGGACCTAGAGGGGCCTAGAGGGACCTAGAGGGGTACCTAGGAGGGCAGTATAATCATAATAATGTCTATAACACGCGCGCCAAAGCAGTGCGTGTTTAGCCTTTTTCTTTCATAGTGAAGACAATCTGAATTTGTGCCCGTGCTATCGACATGATTATGATGATACTGACCCTCCTAGGTCTTCCCCAAGGAGACCTCCTAGGGGCTTGAGCGACTACAGTTTGTGAGCGGAGGAAATCATATTCGAAATGAATAATTTGAATAATCTATATATATAAAAATGAATCCCTATATCCTTTGGTCACGCCATCACGCGTGAACGGCTGGACCGATTTCACTATTTTTTTGTTTTTGTGTTTGTTATTGTCAGGAGAAAGTTCTTATGACAGTAAACCATTACTATACAGCATATCACTGCACAATTGTACGTGATTGAAGTGATTTGTGCCACAAACAAAGCATTAACTAACTAGGTACCTTGGATGGATTCTCATAATGTATTTGTCCGATATTTTCATACAGGGTGTTTTTCTTACAACGTCAATTGCAACTTGCTGTATTTCACGCCAATCGTACGATTTCAATCAATTGAGCTAAAAAATCTACTTTCGAGGCACACATCATTGAAAATAAACCATTACTATACAGGGTGTTCTTTTTCTTACGGCACATTTGTACGCGATTGAAGTGGTTTTTGCCACAAATAAAGCATTAACTAAATAGGCACCTTGGATGATTTCTCATAATGTATTTGCCCGAAATTGTCATACAGAGTGTTTTTCTTTTAACTTCAATTGCAACTTGCTGTTTTTCACGCCAATCGTACAATTTCATTCAATTGTGTTAAAAATTATACTTTCGAGGCATACATCGTTGAAAATAAACCATTACTATACAGGGTGTTCTTTATATCACGGCACAATTGTACATAATTGAAGTGATTTGTGCTACAAACAAAGCATTAACTAAATACATATATATATTCTTTTGAACTTGAGCATTACAATTAATTTTTCATCTAACAATAAAGCATGTGTATGAAAAAAGTGTTAGCAGAGGTTAGTGTAACGGGGTACCATATAATTTGATATATGATACTAGAGCTTAGGGAAAAAACCTCAGCAAAAAAACCCTATCTCCCCGTTAGTGTTGTGATTTATGAAAATTGAAATTGTTAACAAAATATGCTGAAATATTAAATATTGAATATATAATATAATATATATATATATATATATATATATATATATAATATATTAAATATTAAATAGGTACCTTGGATGGATTCTCATAATGTAACAATTTTGTTTCTCCTTTGATGTATGGACATGGCGCATGGACAATTATACGTCGCGTGTTCGCGCGTCGGAAAACCGTCATCTTTGTTTATTTACGCACCACAAAACAAAACAAAAAATATAGTTTATCAGAAAGCTTTAAATTGATTAAGATACTGTATCATAACTGTGTGTGAATGTCAAAAACAAATTGAAACCTTATAAATAGCCAGTATTTCAGGAAAATTCTGTTTTGTAAGCAAGCAACATAATGTGCAATTAATCGAAAATAATAATAAAACTTCATGCATGCCAAGCATTTTTTTTTAATCAACTTAGGCGGTGCGAAGTTCGCCGGGCCAGCTAGTTCAGCATTCCAATGTACCTCAAAACTGTGATATTACCCTCAATTCGGATTCTTGAAATAAAATCCTGCAATAATGGCGACACGTTCCATAATCTGTAGTTTTTCACGAATATGATCGATCACGTTGCTCAGGGGAGTATCCTTTCTAGGAATCTTGAGAATCGGCCGTAGAACCACTTGGTCATCCATCCTTATTACCGTATTATTTCACCGCATTTTCCTAGTTTCACCTTGACGCTCATGTCCTTCCGTGGGCACCCTTTTACGTACGCAACATCGATCACAAGATTGTAATTCATTGTCAGTTAAGTGGCACTGGTTCAGTAGCTCTGATAGGCCGGACACTTAGTCACGATGTTCGAAAATCGAACCATATATTCACAGCATGTAATTGATATTAATGCGGCACCTAGCGTATATGTATAATGATGATTTCCTCGAACTGAATACTAAGAAGGCTCAGCACACATAAAACAGAAACGGCAGAGTTAATTCCGTTGTAACATTATCGTTAATTAATGTGGGGATACTGTAAGCGTTCAACTTCTATCCCACTCGAATATACCTAAAACTGTATGTAAATATTTTATGTCTATGTGTGAGAGCACCAACGTTTATCTTGCAATATCTCATCGCTTTCCAGGACGTTCATGGTGGATATCGGGGTTTTCTCTGCTTCCACAGTCGAGAAACTGGGTTATCCAGATATCCAATTCCATAGCAGTCAAATTAACTTTTGAATCAAGAAACGAACTACAGAGCTGGATATGAGTCTTTACTCTGTGGTGCACTTATATACGGTAATGTTACGGCAATTTAACCGTCGTCTTGTGAAACGCGGTGTCTCCAAAGAAAGAAATATACAGTATCAAAATCAACTCCTGAGCAATTGAAAACATTCGATAAAAAAATGGGTTCCAGCCCTGTGGACAGGAGCTTTCTGGCGCTCTAGTTCAAACAGACAAATTATATCTCCGGAGTATTGGTTTCTCAGAGTTGAGAATTATATCAATGTATTCTTATGATATAGAACTGCATCATGAAGGAAATTCAATTCAAATATTAGTTTATTTATCAAGATTAAATGAGCAATCGGAGAATGAGAACTGCACCATGGATGAAATCAAATTAACATAGCTGAAATGAATCTGACTCTCTCTTATCGAATAGGATGACATGTACGAGTATGAACACAGATCATATAATAAAGCATAGATAGAATAATTATAGCATTCTGTGAAAACATAGAAGTACGATTCATTATTGAAATTTAGAAAAATCATATCTCCGAAAGTATTACCTTGTTGGAGTTGAAAATAATACCAATGGATTTTTATGGTGAAACAGCATCATCAATAAAAATTGAATTTGAAATTTTGTTACTCAAAAAAAAAATTTTTTTTTCATTACTCCGAAACCATCTGGCCTATTTTGCCCACTAACGAACTTAACCGAGATATTTATCTTCCTAACCTACTCTGAAAATTTCAACTGCCTAGATCATTCCGTTCGAGAGTTATTGTAGAAAAATTTTTTCAAAATTTTCAAATTTTTTTTTTACATCTTGCAGTAACCTGGTTGATACAAAACTTCACATGCATCTAAAGGTCCTGATTTTACAATTTGATGCTAAATTTCAGATAGATCGAGTGATCGGTTTCGGAAATATTCATAAAAAATATTTTTAATAAAATCGGCCATAACTCCGAAACTGCTTGATGGATTTCGCCCATTAACGAACTCGTCAGAGATATTTACGCTGCAAACCCACCTTGCAAATTTCAATCCTGTAACTGCTTTCATTCGAGAGTTATCGTGCCTACGGCCTGCCGGCCGTCTGGACGGAATCGATTTCTACTTCGGATTCTTGATCAGTGAGTCGAACCAAATCGTTTGAGACCATTTTCAGCCAAAGAATCGAAAATTACAGACATTTGAGCAGATTGATAAGCACTAAGTTCGGAGGAACTAGAGCGCCAAAAACGATTTGAATATTGCAAATTATATTGAAATGTAGAATGAGAAATGATGTTGAATACGAAGTGTAGTAGAACATTCTTTTCAAACGGTTATATTTAGCTTGCCCTGTTCCCTATTTTTTGCGCGCATGTTCTGTGTTGCCAAAAAGTCCGTAATTTTCGAACTTTTGGCCGCAAATGGTCCCGAACGATTAGGTTCGACATACTGATGAAGAATTCGAGGTCAAAATCGATTCCAGTCACGCCGTCCCTTGCCACAATAACTTTCGAATGGAAAGATATAGCGTCTTGAAAATTTCAAGGTAGGCTTAATCGGCCAGTTATACCCGTATGAAATTTGGTTGTTATTTCCTCAATAACTTAAAAAATACATATGTGATCGAATAGTTTCTTAGTAATTAGTTGAGTATTGTATACCCGCAAATGTAAGCGAGATTTCCGTGTATCACTAGAAAAAAAACTAAAATTCTTTCTTCCAAAATTTTATATTCCAGAAACTATCTATCAGATTCCACTTAAATTACGCACAAATCTTCAAGCCGCCATTTTACAATCGATTACCGGATTTCAGCTCTATCGGCTTTGCATTGTTGGAATTTCTTTATTTTAAAATTCGAATTCAGTTGATGTCCAATGCATTCTTGCACAGGTAGTCGCTGCCATTAATTATACTCAACTTCATGCATTTCGTGTGGGTGTGTTACGTGTGAATAGACAATGGAACATGCACGTAAAAACTGTTGACTTTACGTCAGTGCTTTTCTCGAATTTTCTATTTGTTCAATTGGGACAATTTGAAGGGAATTATATCTGTTGATTTTGAGTGCTTCCAAGGATGTGAATCTATAACCTTCATTCTACATATGAATGATTTCATAGTTGTTATTAACATTACGTCCAAATTGTTTGAAAAGGTCCGCGTATTGAATGTGAGGTATTCGAAGCGTAACTACTGTGATGTTCGTTTGTTTCTTCTCAAACTTCCTTCCAGTTAAAAAAAAAGGGGGTATCTGTGATAAGAGGTCAGGGTAACACATATAAAATACTTTTTTTGGAGTCAATGGAAATATCTTTAAATCCAAATAGTTTAAATTTACAGAATGATTCCATAGCAGTCAGCCCCATCTATTGTTATCTTTTGCAACTAATTAACCAACGAAATAAACAGGTAGCACGACCGAACGATAGATCTAATACGACAGGGTTTGACGTTCATAGACTTTTGACATTTGGGCTGCCAATTTTTCATTTTTGTGTTTTTTCCATTTCAGAGTCATTTTCGGTTGTACAACCGCCATAGCCACTTTGATAAATTCTTAAATTAGTTTGTATTCCTGGTGTTCACAATTTTTAATATAGTGACTATAGTTTTTTGTTTTCTTTTTGACATGTTAATTCTCATTGACGAAGTTGTATAGGGCACTTCATGGTAACGAGCAAATTTTTTTATGTTATGTTCCTCATGTTGAGTAAGTAACACGTGTATTTGTTTCACTAGAATTTTAAGGCTGAATTATTGTAGTTTTCCCTGAGGAAGGACTCGAGAGAGTTTGAAAGCTTGGAACATATCAATAAAGAGGATTTTACATTGAATCTTAGTTGTGACTACAATCCCGATAACTGCCTTTTATCAATTCATCCAACGTAGTCGATACTTCCACCAACTAAACTTCCTTCCAGTTTGACCAATATAAACCATTGAGCAAAATCAAAATGAAAATAAAAAATGTGGGAAGGCTATGACGTAAATACTCTTGTCTTTTCATTTTTCCAGTTGAGTTTCGGGTACCTTGCAGTAACCTCTCGTTTTTTTGACGATTTGAAACCATATTGAAGAAAGAAATTCCATCCAATATTTTTATTTATATTATTTATATTTATATATTCAAAAGAATATATATATATTTTCAGCAAATTATGTAAACAATAGTTACAAATGAGAACACTCACGGGAAGACAGGGTTTTTTTGCTGAGGTTTTTCCCTAAGCTCTTGTATCATACGTCGAATTGTATGGCACCCCGTTACACCAACCTCTGCTAACACGTATAAAGCATATATATTAATCTGCAATATGCTGGTTGTACAAAATTTATTGTCAAAATTAACGGTAATAAGGTTGCTAGAATACCTTGGAACCATACAGTAAACAGATATTTATTCTATACTTGGAAACTCATGTAATAAAAAGTTGTGCCCTTTCATTCTTAAACTGTGAGAGTTAAAAACAGTTGATTTACTAATTGGTCGAATTTTGGACAGTACACTTAAGGTCAAACTGATATAAATATTTATTATTCTATTACAAGACAGCAAATAATATAAATTCATATATATATATATATACAGTGCGTTTCAAAAAGTACGCACCAAGAGGAAATTTTCGCACCTGTATAGTTTTTTCGAAATTTAGGTTTTCGGGAAAGATGGTGCTCAAGAAACGATGATTTTGATCATTGATCGTATTACTCTGCAAACCTGTCGAAATTGTCAGTTTTTTAGGAAAATGACCAAAATTGCTCATTTAATTTCTCAAGTATAATTTGGTTTGCACCAGTATTGTGAGGTTTTCACTATAGAAATCATAATTTATGAGGAACATTTAATTAATATAAACTTTATTTGAATTATGATAATGCCTCTTTCATTAGAATTATATTCCGAATAATTTTCAAATTTTTTCAAATTTCCGCAATGCCGAAAGCACCCTCTAGCGTGCTGTCATCAAAATATTAATATTAAAACATTTCGCAATTTCACCATGAAATTTGGCAGTTTGATATAAAATGAAATTCTGAGCTACATTTCTTTCAGAAAATTTTTGTTATAGTTCTGCTTTAACGTCTTTTGGTGATTTTTCTAAAAAAAAATTCAATTTTGACAGGTTTGCAAGGTAACACGATCAATGACATATATGTCAAATATCATCGTTTCTGTGGCACCAACTTACCCGAAAACACAAATTTCAAAAAATTATACAGGCGGGAAAATTTCCTCTTGCTGCGTACTTTTTGAAACGCACTGTATATACTATTTTTGCCATTATTCAGAACTGAAATGTACTTAGAAAATTGGATTTATGAATCATCTTAACGATAAAAGTGAAACGGGAAGAAGGTACAGTGAGGGTGGAGCCCTTATTTCCGTCTTTATCTGGATGGAAGCGTGACAGTGTGATGACTTATGTAATCAATCCACAATATGATATGGGGTGAGGGCTGTTGGGGTGAATCATTGATTATAAGGCTGATAAAGTTCGGATCGTACATTTTCCGTATGTAATGTACGTATAAATGTGGAATGAAATATACATATAACGCAGAGGTTCATCGAGAGAGTCTTTTCCGAATACAAAATAGAATCTATAAACGTATGTGCTCAAAATTTGTTGTTTTCTTTATGTAGATATTTTCTCACAACGAGGTTCATAACATCGATTTCATGAATTTCGAGAATGGAATTGTCCTACTTTCAACTCTATCGTTGCATTGCGCTCAACATTTCCTCTCACCCTCATGTGTTGTCGATGTTGTCGAGCATTCGTTCCTGAAACTTTTGGCTTCAGTAGATTTCCATGCAAAATTTCCTTCCTTCTATCTGGAATTTCGTTTGACCCTAATATACCTATCTTAATATTTTCATCCTTTACTACGTCGTCATTGGGTTCTAGGATTATCGTGCTCACCTAAGGACTTGCGGTGTCCGAAAATCCATAAATTGGTTAAATCATTGGTAAAAGGTTTCTTTCTGGGTTTTCTGTCCCCAACTCTGAAAAATATCTATTAAATAAAAATTCATTATATTGTGATTTGCTTCTGCGTAAGAAACACAAGATATTTGTCAGAAGCAATCAATCGAACAATGTTGCCTAACAAACAACAACGAAACAACATCAACGAAGAAACAACTATATCGTAACGTTTCGGAGTCTATATATGACTCCTTCGTCAGATACTTAGCAAAAATCTTCAGAATTATTTTATTGATAGTTATTCGGAATTTTTAGAATTGTCTCATTGTCAGTATTTGAAAATCATAGTAACATAGTTTTATTTTGCATAGAAACTTCCAAGTTCCAACTCCTTTTTTAATAAATTCATCTAAATATGGTCAATACCAATTGAGCAATTTGCAAAATTGCATTCTCTGTTCAACAAAATACAAGTTGACTCCTTGAGTTTCCTTTTAATATAACCGGGTTTTGTCATCAGAATCTTTGTTTTACTCCAATCCATTATGTGATCTCCTTGGATTGTACATACATGTTCTGCTATTTTTGATTTCTATATGCCTCTATTTTTCAAGTTGTTCTTATGTTCCGACTTTCTTACTTCTAATGGTCTTGATGTTTTCCTGTGTACGATTTACCACAAATACAAGGAATAATATATACACAGTTTTTTGTTTTTCATTAATGGGTTTTGTCTTTGTCAATAAAGATCTAAGAACATTTTCTGTTTTGAAGACGGTTCTTATATTGAACTTAGAATCGATTCTTCTGATTTTTTCAGAAAGGCCACGGACATAGGGGATCACATTCAACAGTTACTGTTCTTGTTTATTATTCTGTTGTACTTGCTTGCTCTTCTATCTAAATTCATGATTGATGTATTTATGAATTGCCTAGGATATCCATTATCTTCAAGAAATACGAACATTCTGATGACAGAGAATGCAATTTCGCAAATTGCTCAATTGGTATAGACCATATTTGGCTGAATTTATTAAAAAATGAGTTAGAACTTGGAAACTTCTATACGAAGTAAAACTATGTTACTATGATTTTATAATACTGTCAATGCGACAATTCTAGAAATTCAGAATAACTATCAACAAAATAATTCTGAAGTTTTTCGTTAAGTGTCTGGCGAAGGAGTCTGATATAGACTCCGAAACGTTACGATATATGTAGTTGTTTCTTCGTTGATGTTGTTTCGTTGCTGTTTGTTAGGCAAAATTGTTCAATTGATTGCTTCTGACATATATCTTGTGTCTCTTACGCAGAAGCAAATAATAAAATAATTATTTTTTTATTTTATAGATATTTTTCAGAGTTTGGGACAGTAAACCCAGAAAGAAACCTTATAATAATGAGTATACCTCCCACAGTATCCTTTAATGATTACTTAAATCATTGGTATTTGACGGCAATTAATTACACCGACATAAAAATTTACAGCCAAAAATACAGACATTCTGCCAAATCATAGGGACAAGGGGACAAATGCTCTAAAAGTGAACTCTGGAAAAATAGACCTCATTGTTGTGATAAACAATGGCCAAATTTGATACAGACAGATAATCTCATATCTCTGAGTACATTTGGGATAATGTTGCTACATAGTAGGATAATTTTCACTATTCATCCATCAAGATCTGTATACAGATCTTGATACATCGGATAAGCGGACTATTAGACATCTTCAAAATAAAAGCATTTGGAAATGAATATGGTGATCCTGGCGGCCACAAAAAGGTATCATGAGCATTGAAGAAACATTAATTCCACGTACATACAATCCAACGGATATGTGTAATGGCAGGCATAGGTATGGGTAGAGAGTTTTTTTATTTTTATAACTGAAAGAGTAATTTATCGAATAAAAAACGGAGCATTCCTGCAGTAAGTGATGCAATCAATTTCCGAAATGTCTTTCTCACCGACTTTCCCTTAGATCTGGAAATCCGTGGGTCAAGTAAGTAACAAGGAAAGTTATATGTCACATGAATAAAATGTATTATTCAGGAGCACCGTAACACAAACTCCAGAAATCATATGGATCTGATCACGGAGATCTGTTAACCTTTCATCTCACCTATTAGATATGGAATATTGAGTTCGAGTCTAGGGTTCAGTTCAATCGCAGAACATCGGTTGAAATTTCTAGATTCAGAGAATTCAACTAGATGTTATAGAAAATTTCACTTGTGAAATGAGATTTGTTTTGGGAGTTCCAACTGCTGAACCTTGGGTATAGAGTAGCAAGAAAGAGCCCCTGATATTTTCATGGGTCAAATTTCGTAAATTTTAACATAACGAAGATCGCAGGAGAAAATATATTCTTCCGCTATCATAAGATACACTGTAGACAGTAGTCAGAGGTTTTTAACTTTTCACGGATAATCGAGTGTTAATCTACCAAAATAAATTAATTAAATTAGTTAATCTGCCACCATAAGTCAATGATATCAAAACACGTAGAATTCGAAATAGGAATGAAAGAAAATCTGAGAAAAACATTCTGAAATTCGGTACAAAATAGAGCACTACCTTTAATTATTATTAATAGAACGGAACCGTGAGGCTTGGTACAGCCCTTCCGAACTGCAAACGACACTAATCCTAAGGGCATTGTCAATGGTATTAACATAACTAATGACGTCCTTAGGAGCCTAAGCTATCACGTCGTGAGGATTTAGAACTTGCTTACCCATATGTAAAAGCCTTAGGCTGGCCAACTCTAGATATTTGCAAACTAAATGTTTGCAGTTTCTTTCTCTGACCCACAGAGTGTTTCGTCTGCTGTCTTGCGCATGCGGTACAAGTGATATTTGTACTGACAGTGCCCTGTCAGCAGTGCCCGAAGCTCAGCTCATGGTAGCTGCATGAGCTTTCTTGTATAGGGAGGTCGGAAATCCGTTAATCTTTTTGCCTTTGCAAGCCTTAAATATTTCTCGAAAGAGCTGTTCTGTTATTTAGCTACCATTGTTGGACCGCTACCCTGTAGTGGTCTTTTCATGGCGGACAGAAGGGTTCTGGCCCAGCAAGTGTTATCCTGAAGGCCTGTTTCGCAAGTTCGTCGGCCTCCTCATTACCTCCATTGCCACAGTTCCCTGAGACCCATAGCAAAGTCACCTTATTGCCTCTAGACAGTTGCATTATGGTGTTCGAGCATTTCCAGGACAGTAGGGAACCCTGGATGGCTGATTCCAGGTCTCTAAGTGTGGCCTCGCTATCCATTATAATGTAGATATGTGCCCTCTTGAGGTTCCTTCTTAAACACTCTTGAGCAAAAATCTAGACAGCTAGTGTCTCTGCCTGTAAGATAGATAGAGAGCTCATGTCCAAGAGACACTCCGTCGGTCTCTAATGATCGTTGCAAAGGATGTTTTGAAATCGATATTGGTTGGCATTACATCTGAGGGCTTTGCCAAGAGGTTTGAGTCCAGTTGGTCCAGAAACCTCATATATCCTACTCAGTTACCAGTTAGCATAAAGTTTCCCACTACGAGAAGTGCGAGCTTTTTGACAGACCTTTTGTTATGTTTATAAACAAATAAATACACTTTTGTTGCTATCTGGGTGCATGGCATCGATGAAAGCTTGTTTCGGAAAATCCGATTATATATTTCAACTAATCTTCTTTTAGTTTTCCGTCTTTCCAAATTGAGTAGGTCAAAGGTTATGGGGTGTGGAGCCCTGTCTATCGATCTGTACAATATTACACAGATTAATTACATTCAGAGTTCTAGGGGTTAAAAGGAAAAGCAGTTTATGTAATAGATATCTTTTTCGTCAGCTGCTAATTTCAGCATCCAGCCAGATTCCATCTAGTGCCCTATTTTGTGGGCAAGGAATAATCGACCTAAAACCAGTTGGCGTCTTTATTCTGTTTACCGCCGGTCTGGGATGCAGCGCCAAATCCCACTTAGTTCACGCGCCGCCAAAAATTATCATATCAACTATCAGGATATGTGTTGATTACACCGCCGTGTATTTTGAAAGAAGTCGATAAATTAACCGAGGGGGGCACACGATAGGCTTCCGTATTCGGAATGTAAATCGGGGATTAGGCGGCTCAGACAGGGCCAGGGCAATATCGATAACTCCGTACATGACGTGACATCAGAATTCTCCACTCTGGAGATTTCCACCTTGATAGGATGCGACCTGCGAAATTCGACCGGAAAAACCCACTCAAACTACGTATTTCCTTCCCGCCAAAAGCTATCCCAATCCATACGGGTTCACAGCTTAATACAGTGTTCCAGAAATTTCGGATGACCCCTCCGCTAGGCGTAACCAACGATTATAATGAATAGCTTCATTCGGGAAAAATATGCTCTTTCTTCGTGATATCCCGACGAAGTTTAGACATAGTTTCCAGATGTAAATGTGTTTATGGTTGACCATATATGGGATCAACATGAAGTTTTCCCTGATTATTTGGCGTTTATAGCTGAAATACAAGAAATTTCATAGGACATATCATTCCACCTGGACGATACGATATGAACGAAACGTTACGATATAGTTGTTTCATCGTTGATGTTGTTTCGTTAATGCTTGTTAGGCAACATTGTCCGATTGATTACTTCTGACAAATGTGTGTTTTTTACGCAGAAGCAAATCACAAAATACAAAACTTTTTATTTTATAGATATTTTTCAGAGTTTGGGAGAAAAAACCCAGAAAGAAACCATTTAATTATTCTTACTTACAATTAAAAAGCTCTGGCCAAGAATTGTAAAAATACACTTGAAGGATGAAGTATGGGTATCCAATATGTTGAGAATTTTTTGTGCTGAAATTCGTGAGGCATAATGCAATCCCTTGGCGCGAAAAAAACGGTGGTCATATGGAACGTAAGATTAAAAATATAATATTAATTATTAAATTCTTGTTTTTTCTTCACCATGACATCTGAAGAATGGATGAAACTTCAATCATGTAAACGAAAACCAGACCATGAGATTTTGCTCCATATCTTCGGAAATAAGCATTTTAAAGCAGTAGTTTGTATTACGCTTATACACTATTTTTCAACGTAGATTCCAGCTGAGCAATAAAAAAAAATTGGTTCTCACTCGAAAAAACTGAGTTTTGAGCTTTTTGTCATGACTGACTTTGACATTGAAATAGAAACACGCTGTATGTTGAATTGAATTTTTAATTAATGGAGGAGAAGCACTGGTGTGTCTTCTAATAGAATCTAGAAAATTAGGAATTTTCATGCAGAAGTTACTTACTAACATTGCAATGAAGCCATCCTTGAGAAAATTTTAAGTGTTTTTTCTGATTCCCCAGATTTTCTGACACATTCAAACAATGTAGTATTACATTTGAAAAACGAAAGTTGAAATCATTTTCGAACGAATCTGAAATTTTTTCCAAGAATTCATCTCTACTAACGAAGCTTTAACTATAAAATTTCAAGTATTTATCTCGTATATTCTCTCTCTCTCGAATATTCTTTGAAATATTCTAACGAACGGTTTTCGTGAAGCACCCTTAATATCTTGTTTCCTAACACTCTCACCTAATATCCGGCTTGAAATATTTTGTGTCTAATTCATAGCACGATTAAATTTCCCTTTGAAAACAAGGAAAGAAGAACGCCACGTTCTAAAATTTACATAAATCGCTATAAACCATTCCAAAATAAGTCCAGTCATCATCAGGAAATCATTGAAACGATAGCAAAAACCAATATACACGTTTTGAAATATCCAAATGCTCTGTGGCGCCAAAAACAGTAAAACATCTAGCGGTTTCATTCATGTATAAGTAAATAAGGTCACAAGGGAATGATGCTCTATTGATTTCAACGAAGCATATAAAAAAGATCCGGAGTAGATAAATTCAAAACCCAAAAGGGTTCACAAACGTATTGATTTTGCAGAATACAATTCTCTTCTGATAAATGGAAGATTTATGGGGAACAGTCTACGCTGTATAGAGATTGCAGCATCCTGGATAACCGTGTCATGGACCTATTATTTTGCATTATCACGAATTTAAAATATATCTACGCGATACATTTTGGAATTCCAATAGCCCTTCAATACGGGTTTCCATAGGGGGAACTCATTTTTCGTTTTTATTTATTAACGCTGTCCGAATTTTCGTGAATAATGGGGTAGCCCAGAATCAGGTTTTCAATAGAGCCGAATATTTTCGCTTCGTACAAAAGTATTTACTATTCACAGCGTCCTAGACAATTTGAAAAATTTTCAGACCAACGTAACGGAGTGCTTTCAGTATTTTGGCCTAGTTCTCTATTGAAAAACGTGATATTTCCGCTGCTTCGAGTTGAGAAATACGTGTTAGAGCTTATTGGATTCGTAATGACATCCAGAAAAATTGGCGAATGTTACAAACATGCACGCACATAGGCAATTGCACAAGTTATTCATAATTCAAGATTCCAAAATTCGCTGTTTAATATAGAGAAAAATCTGGACCGGAATCTTCAATGACTTATCATATTTATAATATTATTTTATTATCTAATAATAAACTATTTTTTTTTGAGTCCTCACTTCCGAATCAGATGATTGTTAAAAATTGTGCTTCAAAACCCAACAACGCAAAAACGGTTTTGCTCCGTGGAGAATTCTATAGACTACTTTACTCAATGGAATTATCAGCGGACGATTATACAGGTTTGGGCCATAGTCTGGAATACAATTCATATTTTTTCAACCAATAGTTTAAATTAAAAACGATGAATCAACTCACTACTGTGTTCCGGTATTGTTCGAGTTATTGGGAAAAAATTTCAGATGAGTATTACTCCAAAACCACTCGGCGGATTTTGCCCATTGAAGAACTCATCCTAGATTGTTAGGACCCAAACCTACCCTGCAAATTGCAACTTATTTCGTTCGCGAGTAATTGTACTTACGGTCGTTCATTATTTCAGACCATTTTAGGAGAAATATTGAAATATAGACATTTGAGCAATACAATAGCACGCTAATCCGGGTGTAACAGGCGTAAAAATATAATCAGCCCATTCGTTGAACCAATATGTTTTAAACCAATAGCGTTTCACTCAGTTCCATGATTTTCGCTTCACACGTCATTTGAAATTCATGTAGTGTAATAATGATTCTTTTCCAGTGGATTACTGATGTAATATCCCATTGGCTTGAAATGGGATACTTGTTCGATTTCCTGATCCGAAATTTTCATCTTGGATCATACTGGATAATTTGCCTGAAAGCTTTCATTGAAGATTTCTATAGAATTCTCGCTTGTTCCGGAAGTTTAGCCCATTGAAAAACAAGCAGGAGAGACCGTGATAAAATACCGAAATCAGTATATAGCTGATTTTTCCTATATTATAAAGATTTGTAGTTGTATCCCTTCAACTCATTACCTTATAGGATATTCAGCTATTTTCTGGATCTTCAAAGAAAGTCTGTTACAACTACATTTTCGAATTCTGCCAATTATATCAATTGAAACCTAGCCAATATTCCAGGGTTGTTTTCACTGGAGACATTCTGAACCAAATTTGATTAACTTACCCAAGTATATATTTCTATCATCATACGATTATCCAAGGGCATATATGGTAGGGGTATATCACCCAAAAATTATAATATCCTATAATTGGTCATTTTGAGTTCAATACTTTGTTTTCTAGAACAGAAATAAATTTGACATGTCTCTTATAGGTAGATGAGATGACATGTATGAACAGTGAACACAGAACTGATAGAATTCGCATTCTGTGAAAACGAAGAAGTACGATGTATTATTGAAATTTTCAAAAATCATATCTCCGAAAGTATCAGCTTGTCAGAGTTGAAGATTATATCCATGGATTGTTATGGTGAAAGCACCCTAAAAAAAAATTGAATTTGAAATTTGTATTTAAAAATTTTTTTTCGTTACTCCGAAACCAACATGCCGATTTTGCCCAGTAACCAACTCATCAGAGATATTCATCTCCCAAACCTACTCTGAAAATTTCAACTGTCTAACTCATTCCGTTCGGGAGTTATCAGTGAGTCGAACCAAATCGTTTAAGACCATTTTAAGCTAAAAATTCGAACAGTAGGTACAGACATTTGGGCAAATTGATAAACACTCTGTTCCGAGGAACAAGAGTGCCAATAAAATATGGAAATCGTAAAATATCACAATGTCTCTTGGTATTGAAATACCCAAATATATAGTATTTTCAAAAACGCAAGGTATGAAGGAACACAAAAAAAAGGGCAATCAATGACAGACATATTCAGCATGAACATTATTTTATGTGCAAATTTTTGTTCAAATCTGTATCTCTTTCTTGATATATATATAAGAAAAAATGTTTTAAAGGTTTGTAAGCGGATTTAGCTCTTCACGAACTTGACTTTTAAAATCGAGCTTTGAATCTACCCTAGAAATTTTAATCATCTATGATATTTTCTTCGAGAGTTATCGTGCTAACAGACGGAGTACCAGACGGACAAAATTAAAATCATCATCAATTTATCGAATGGGAGAGAATTCGTACTATTTTCAGCCCAAAATGCGCGGAATAGAAACACCTGAACGACATAATAGCACCCTGATACCAGCGCATACGAAGTAGATTGTGCAGATTTTTTCATAGGAAGGTGCTTTATTTCCACTGTATTTAGAATAATTGCGCAAATTTGTTCATGAGATGGTATTAATTTGTATACAGAGTGGTCCAGATCTTAACCAAGAAATTTTATCCACGTATTCTACATAAATAATAAGCCCTAGTTTGTCATAAAAACATATGTCGAGAAATGCTTCCTCTCCGAGATACAGGGTGTAAAAATTATTAGAAAAAAAAAGTATTTCTTTCCTTTACTTCGAACCTCTTCTTCAAATTCGTATTTGAGTGTGGCTATTAGCGCTTATTTTTTCGTAATTACACATTTTTTACAAATATAGTCTTATTATTACGAGTATTATTATTATGTACCATATAAAATTTTAACGATTTGCTCATGCATGAGTGTTTAATTTTTTTACTCGGAAACGATGCCTCGTACGTCAAAATGTCAGTAGAATGATTTTGCTTCAAATTAAATAAGGAATTCAAAAATGAATTTAATTGTTGGAAAAACCAGTGGCGTATCATTTTCTTGCCTAAAAATATTCATTCTCGATGCAGTACGGACACCACTGGTGATATAAAAAAAAATTATTGTATTCAAAAAGTGCCTCTTGATCCTTTAAACCTCTGTCCTAAATTTCATGAAAATATGTCAAGAAGTGTAAAAGTTATTAATAAAAAACATTTTTTTCCTATAATTTTAACACCTTGTATCTCAGAGAGAAAGCATTTCTCGACATATATTTATATATGACAAACTAGGGCTTTTTTTGACATAGAATACGTGGTTAAAGTTTCTTGGTTATGATCTGGACCACCCTGTATACTTGATTAATTTCCACCAGATACGTAATTGATTTCCTCCAACGGCCCACTTTCAATTGGAATTATTTTACGCGACGAGATGGGCCAGAAGAGTATTTAAAAGGTAATTTATTTCTGAGGGTCTCTCTGTCACATAACAATTGTTTTCTGTCCAACCCTCGATACATTCCATTATAAGAATATCGCAGTATGTATTTTTCATCGTATTCATAATTCAAACAAACAATCAAAACATATTTCTGCCCCATAACCCATCAGTCACTTACGAGTAACGGAGCCATCAATTTTGACGGGCTGTCATTGAAAGAGTTTCATTCCGTTTACAAGGGAATTAAATTTATCGATTTATTTTGAAGCGTCGCCAATCTTAATTTAATGTTCATGATTTTATTTTTCAATAAAATCTGATTTCGCATTGTTCGAACTTTCAGAGCCCGTCATGAAACAAGACAACGCTGTATTCATTATTAATTTTCTGACTGGAAAATATTCCGGAATGACAATGTCTAGAGAGAGATGATGAAAGTTACTATGAATATTTCAACTCCTCAATGAAACTTCTAATAATAGACGGACCGTAATGTAGAAACATAATACTTATCTTCACTGAAATGTCATGCTTATCTGTTGACGGTGAAGAACTGAAACATCCTGGGACGCCTGACTGAATTAATTCATTATTAATAGATTTCAGAATATTATATGCAATGAAAATGTGTTAAGTTATTTGATTTTCATAAAAATCTGTTTTTATTTTTTTCAACTAGCTAAAGTGCTTGAATTAAATATACACGCGCTTGGTACACACATAAGGTAAATGTCCCAATTGTCGACAGTGTCCCAATTATCGACAATTTCGGGTTATCTTCCACAAAACAAGGCGAAGAGAGATTCCATACAAATTTCAATTCAACAAATATCTAGTTTATAGGTTCTTGAACGAATTTTTTACACCATTGATTTATATTAAGCATCCTCACCGAAACAGCAGCTATTAATTGGTCGAATGTCAGTCTTCATCGAATGAGCACTGTTTTCCTTGCTATTCTAGTTAAGTCCACACTCTTCATTTATTTCCCCCCAGATTCAACGAATCGAGGTGAAATTAAATTTTTTGAAGAATGATACGATTTGAGAAAATTAACTGTATTCAGTTCTATTGAAAAATGTTTAGTGTGTATTATATTTTATGAGAAATTTGTGTGTTGATAAATGGTACATCTGAAACATATTGTGTCCCGGATATCGACCTCTATGTCGATATTTGAGTCACTGAGGATGATTTTTTATTGAGTAACAGAAACTCCATTTTTCCTGGATACAATTGTTTCGTTATTGTACCCAAAAGATCCATAATTTTCAGTGTACCAATTATCGACACACCATTTTCCATCGAATTAATTTATAAAAGTACAACAAATTTTGATGTCAATAGTAGGTTCAACTCTATGTCGATAGAAGGTGCAGTATACTGTCGATGACGGAGACTCATACCATAAGTAAAAATAGTCAATTTTATGGAGAAATTATTAAAACTATTTTTATTATCTTTTGATAATCAGCTCATGGAATATTCGAAATTGCTCTCAATACTGATCGACATGCGACGGTGGCCCATTTTTATGATTTAATCATCCATTTTTTCACGAATGTCGATCATACGCACATCTATGTTGTGATAATTGGATATATTTAGTTTCCAGTTATCTTATCATTACAAAGTGTCTAGAAGACTGCAACACACACATGAACAATGTTGTGTCCTTTCGGAAGCAACTTCTGACGCAAATAATAATTTTGAATTGAATAGAATATACTTTTCCCTGAATTCGTCTCTCTTGGATGTAACGGAAGATAATTTGAGTGTAGATTTACTACTGCATTGTTATGACCGTGATTACTCCGACACTGATATAAATTTTTCTGGGATACATTTGAAGCCTAAGTTTTTTTATGGAGCGAGCAAATACTATAGAAAACACCAATAAAGACAATATCAGAAGTAGAGGATATCCCAACCCCTTTCAAAGAAGCTTTGTTTTGGCCCTCAGTAAACCAACCAACCAACCACCAAAAGTAACAGGAAACAGAGGAAATAATTACATGCTGTTGCGTCTTCCTCAAGCTAGCAGGAAAATCACAGGATAAAATTGGAGAAAAAGAAGGCAGAGCAAAGGGAAAAATAAGGGAGAAGATTAGAAAGAATAGCTAGAACCGAAGAGATATGCAAAGATGAGGAAGAGAGAAGAATAGCAAGAATGGCAAGAAATAAAGGGAAATGCAGAGATGAGGAAGATTCATCTTCATCAAAGCCATGGCTAGGAGTGTTCATAATTGGAAATGGCCAAATAAAATAGATGATGTGGATTACACTATCGATGAGATCACATGCAGAATTACTGAGCCTAAAAAGTTGTATAAACGCGGCTTATTTGGAGTACCTGAAATTAAAACGTTAATTTCTGAGGATTAACCAGAGATCATCGAATATTTTTTCATATTAAGCAGAGAATTTATATTTCTCTTATTTTTTTAGTTTTTGTGAACATTTTTAAAATGTCATTTTCACTAAAAATATTAATATCTCTGTAAATACAAACATATTATTGATGCCAAATTCTGGATTTCCCACAGTGTCGGTAATTGGTTCACATGCATGTCGATGATTGGTAATTCACATGATTCTGGTGTCGACAATGGGGGCATCTGCTCGGGTACATTATTCATTTTATTTAAAATATTTTGCCCTTTCAAGATGTTCGTTTTTTGCACGTTTATCACAACTGAAGGTTCAAAGAAGTTGAAACTGAATACTTAATTCATATAAAATCATTCTTCGAAGTCAAAATGTATTAGATACTTCGAGGAACACGCTATTGTGTTGATAATTGGGACATTTACCTTCAATGCATTCAAATTTTGAAAATATAACTATTTTGAATCACTTGTCAGTATGCAATAGGGTGATTTTACTGCACTTTCTGAACTATCACTATCACACATATTTTATTGTTAAAATTATGAGTTTGAAGTAAGCGACAGGAAACGTATTAAATGGTTTCTTTCTGGGTTTTCTCTCCCAAAGTTTGAAAAATATCTATAAAATGAAAAACTTATTATTTTGTGATTTGCTTCTGCGTAAAGAACACAAGAGATTTGTCAGATGCAATCAATCGAACAATGTACGAATATATTCACAATCATTTTTTGTTGATCGCTATTCTGAAATTCGAGAATTGTCACATTGACAGTATTTGGGAAATGATAGTAACATAGTTTCACTCTGCATAGAAATTTCCAAGTTCCAACTCCTTTTTTAACAAATTCGGCCAAATATCGTCAATACCAATTGATCAATTTGCAAAATTGCATTCTCTGTTCAAAAAATACCAGTTGATTTCTTAAGTTTCATTTAAATGTAATCAGATTCTGTCATCAGAATCATTGTATTACTCCGATCCATCATGTGATCGATCTCCTTGGATTGTACATGCAAGTTTCGCTATTTTTTATTTATGTATGTCTCTATTTCTCAAGTTGATCTTGTGTTTCGACTTTCTTACTTCTAGTGGTCTTGATGTTTCTCCTGTGTACAAATACAAGGAATATTATATACACAGTTTTTTATTTTTGTTTTCATTAATGGGTTTTGGCTTTGTTAATAAATGTAAGGGGGTGAAATTAGTCTTATCCTCACTTATTCATTCGCTTCATTTATTGTTCGGTCAAATAACTAACTACATGTTTCGGCAATATGCCATCTTCGGGTTATAAAATTGATCCGCTGTAAGTAAGGTTGTGTGAACATATTTGTTAAATAAAAGTTGTTATTATTTACTTACAGCGTTGAAGCTTAGTCATAACAAGAAAATTAGTCCAAGTTCTAAACGAAGTTCTCACATCAATATGTATGGTAAAGAACAGAACAGTAAAATCACATTATACAGATTTACGATGGTAAACAAATTAAAAGTGAAATTGACAGCAATGAGAGGATTTTAGGTTAGAGAATAGGGGGGGGGGGGGCATCGACAATTATTATAAATCATAGAATTGTATGTGAATTAATAATTTAAAAATAATTTAAAAATTTAAAAACATAAGAGGATAATGGAAATATTAATAATTTTTGAGAATTTTGAAAAGAGGTGGTACAGTGTTCATAGACATGATGTTTACGAAGAACTAGAAATATACAAACATTCCCAAAGCAGATACGAAGAACCCGTAAACATCATGTCTATGAACACTGTACCACCTCTTTTCAAAATTCTCAAAAATTATTAATATTTCCATTATCCTCTTATGTTTTTAAATTTTTAAATTATTTTTTAAATTATTAATTCACATACAATTCTATGATTTATAATAATTGTCGATGCCCCCCCCCCCCTATTCTCTAACCTAAAATCCTCTCATTGCTGTCAATTTCACTTTTAATTTGTTTACCATCGTAAATCTGTATAATGTGATTTTACTGTTCTGTTCTTTACCATACATATTGATGTGAGAACTTCGTTTAGAACTTGGACTAATTTTCTTGTTATGACTAAGCTTCAACGCTGTAAGTAAATAATAACAACTTTTATTTAACAAATATGTTCACACAACCTTACTTACAGCGGATCAATTTTATAACCCGAAGATGGCATATTGCCGAAACATGTAGTTAGTTATTTGACCGAACAATAAATGAAGCGAATGAATAAGTGAGGATAAGACTAATTTCACCCCCTTACATTGACTGAACACCTCACAATGGACTTCCGTCGAATTTTGTTAATAAAGACCTAAGATCGTTTTGTGTTTTGAAGACAGTTCTTATTTTGAACTTAGAACCGATTTTTCAGATTTTCATTCAACAGATTGGGTTGCTATTCTAGTTGATTATTCCTGTTGTACTTGATTATTCGTTATTTTATTAGAAGCCCTTCTTTCTAAATGTATGACTGGTGTATTTATGAATTGCCTTGGATATGCAAAGTAAAACTATGTTGCTATGATTTTCAAATAGAGATCAGAATAGCAATCAACAAAACATAATTCTGAAGATTTTCGTTAAGTGTCTGAAACGTTACGATATAGTTGTTTCATCGTTGATGTTGTTTCGTTATTGTTTGTTAGGCTACATTGTTCGATTGATTTCCTCTGACAAATCACAAAATAATAAATTTTTATTTTCTAGATATTTTTCAGAGTTTGAGAGAGAAAACCCAGATAGAAACCATTTAATAATGAATATACCTCCCACATATTATCCTTTAATGATTACTTACGTAACGTATACCGTAGCAAACAACACTGATGTAAACACTATAGGCTTGTTTTGGTTCACACTGGGGACGATTATAAACCCGTTCAAACCAGTCACACAGTAATTTATTGAAAACGGACATTTGATTTTGTTGTGAAAAATAAGGGTTCACATTTAACATTTCAAAGTTACTGCTTCTCCCACTTACAGGGCTTGGGGAGACGACGGAATTCATTACTACCGGATGCGTCCTTCATAGATATCAAACTTTCGTGTCTTTAATCCTTTCTTTGCCATGCACAGTTTAATGAATCACCCGGTATATTGTAATATTGTTAAAAACATAATCAATAAAAATCCCAAAATGAAAATACATAGGGTTGTTCAAACTTTCAATACGTTACTATATGATCGGCAATAGCATATACATACATACATGGATGAAATCTGTCAATTCGGATAGAAAAAGAAGGACCTTCTGGGATAAGGTTATAAATTAGTAGTTGGAGCATTCCACAATAAGAGATTTATTGTCAGTATGGCAAGCATTGTGCCATCCGAGTGCTCCCATCCTACCCTCTACAATTTCAACGAGTATATCACGTCAGCTGCAAAATTGCTCTGATAAAATATAATGTCATCGCTGTGATACAATTTTCTATGTCATTTTCTTCGACTGCCATACAAAGGAACCAGCCTCTGACTACAACGCACTTCAACTCTCACCAGTATTATCTTGCATTCAGCTACGATGAAAAGCTCTCACAGTTAAAATTTCAAAGGCAAAAGCAGCTGGAGGATTAGGTGTTGTTGAAATCCACCATTAATGACTTAATTTCCAATTATTTCTTTATTCGTCCTTATACTCGTTGATTATTTTCTTTAACATAAATCTTTGGAAATTTCCAACCAAAAATGTATCGTTCCCCTACTCCTTGAGGTTTTCATAAGGCGAAAGATATGACATGTTCGGTCATCCAAAGACGATTTTTGTAATTTTGAGCATTGCTTGGAACACCACCTGATGGTGATAATTGCAGAATATGTGTCATAGTTATTAGTCTAGTCAACAGGTGCTTTTTATGTCAAAATTTTTGTGTATTCTCCGAAAATTATGATTGAGGTGTCATTCGATTCTGAATGGCATGTAGATAGTTTTTGAAAAAATGCTAAGGCCGTTCGCAAAAATTGCAATAGTTATAAACAATTAAGTGGAAAAAAAAAGAAGGAGGTTTAGTTTTTTGCCAATATCTCAAAAACTATTTGGGATAATTCAAATTTGAAAAAAAATTCATATAGAAGAGGAAATTTGCTAAAAAAGAGACCCAACTACTGGAACTATAGGACCAATACTTATAAATTTCCTAGAGGGTTGCCTCGCCCCCTTCGTACCTTTGATGAATAAATATTATTTAAACTTATTAAATATGGAAATAAAGAATTGAAAAAATTCAGGCGTCTGCAGGATAGTTCAATGAACAATAATCCCTGGTCCAAAAATTGTTATCACGTTTTTTTAATTAGTTACCCATTAGTTAATTAACTAGCACGAACATTAACATTGCAAGTACGATAATGGTTAAACTATTGATCTGAGAATTTTTTCCTTTCGTGCACCTCAATTCATAATATTACTACTGATCCGTTTCCTTATGCACACAAACTACTTAAAAATGATTTTTAATCATTATTATTTCGTATTGTTTAAAAAATTGTTATAAACCGATGCTTTGTTCATGAAATAATTTGAAATTTTCTTTTGAATACATAATTGAGGCTTTATAATTTTTCACTTAAGTAAATTGTTAATAACAAAATGAAAATCAACAATTTTTCAAATTTTCCAACGGGAATCTATTCCAAGATCTTTGAAAAATAGCTCCACGAAACGCAAAAATTCTCAGATTAATAGTTTAGCAATTATCGCACTTGCAAGGTTAATGTTCATGCAACAAAAAATTGTTTATTAACTAATGGTATAGTTGGGTGGGGTGGTCTCTATGATGTTTCATTCAAACCGTTAAATAGACTACAAAATAAAATACTACAAGTCATTGGAGTTAATGATAATGATCCTAGTAGACCACTTAATTTACGAAACTTTTTTACATTGAAGGCTATTGTCTTCATGTATGATGAACTAAAAAATTGTTATTTAAATAATTCAAATAAGACTAGATTCAGAAATATAACCCTACCAAAAAAATTATTAAAAATCGGTCAAAGAAGCTACAAATATTATGCATATAAGTATTTTAACGAATTGCCAGTGAATCTAAGGACTTTAAGTGTAAGTAAAAAAGTTCTTGTCAGAAATTTGAGAATGTTAATTAAAAATGTGAGTATTGACTAAGTTATGAATTTATGGGTTAATTTTGGTTGCGTGTATTATACCATTACTGTTAAATTTAAGTAGTAATTTTGGTTATAAGAATGTTTGAACCACCATTTTTGCATACGGTTTCCTAGTGTTTGTTTAATTATGGAATTGTATTATGTTTTGAATCTGGGCAGGTGTGCCTGTGTACTGTAAGTTATGTTTTCTTTTTTATATTGGTTGTTTTTGTTTTTAGTTTATAGGGCCAACCTATGTACGGGCATTTATGCCTCCTATAGGTCCTTATATGAATTTCATGTTTAGGAATTTTTGGAAATAAATAATAATAATAATAATGGATAACTAATTTAAAAGTCACGATATACAGTTTTGGACTACGTATTATTGTTCATTGATCTATCCTGCAGACGCCTGAATCTTTTCAATTTTTTATTTTCATATTTAATAAGCTTAAATAATATTCATTCATGAAAGGTCCGAAGGGGGCCAGGCTTACGCAGGCCGGAGTACCCGTTTTCGGGAGTATTTTCAATCCTCTGGAAAAATTATAAATATTGGTCCTAGTTCCTGGAATAGGGACTTTTTTTAGGAAATTTCCTCGTCTGCTTGAATCTTTTTTCAAATTTGAATTCTTTGATCTCAGATAGTTTTTGAGATATCAGCGAAAAACCAAACCCCCTTATTGTTTTTTCACTTAATTATATATAACTATTGCAATTTTTTCGAGCGGCCTTAGCATTTTATCAAGAAATATCTACATGCCATTCCGAATCGAATGACACCTCAATCCTAATTTTCGGAGAATGGGAAAATTTCGACCTAACAAGCACTTGATGACTAGACTATATTGAAAACCCCGCATCCACATTCATTTGATTCGGAAAACCCATGTCAAACCTAGAAAAAATACTGATTTTTTTTAAATTTTAACAACCTTTATCTTTTTACCTGAGCCAAATTTGGAAAAATTTTAAATGTGGAATATGTTCATTCGATGAGAGGAATCTGTGTTTAACATGAATGTACAAGACTCGCCCTGTATACGAAAGAGTGATGAAAAGAAACCTAACACTGGTATATCTCAATTATTTGATATATCGTTTAAAAATAATATTATCCATATTGAAACACTCGATATACTCGTTTCAGATCGATTAAAATCAAATACGATCGAAAATATTTCGTATATCCCCAAATATATCTTATTACTCCAGCCGATTCACCTTTCCTGTGATGTGGAATAAGTATTTCTTGATTTGTATTTATTGACAATGATTCAATTAGTTCTTATTATAATCCGAACAATTTGGCGCTTAATACATCGAACATTCCGGTAATTGAATGTTTTTAAGTGGATTTCGTATTTTAGGATTCCATTTATTGAGCGAATTAAAATTGCGAACAATAAATTATTTCAGGAGATGTGGCTTCCGATAGCCAAAATCGACTGTCATTTTCATTGTTCGCGATTTGAACGAACAGATAAATATTTGATTGGATTTCATAATGGGATAACATAATTTGTTTCAGTAGAACTCTTCAATATATAGTCGCATTTTCGTTCATTCAGAAGTTGATCGACAGCAATATTCCCACCATTTTTGTTACATAATTCAAACGCAATTTCTTCCCTCTATTTGAATAAAAGACTTTACTATCAGATCAGATCTGCTACCCCATTCTGTGCACCAAGGAAACACAACAGTAACTATCCAATGATGATGCCCGTCCCTAGGATGGTATTATTGTGATGGCGAAACAATTATCAACTACAAATACCATGCTCTATCCAAATTTAAATAATTAATATATTGTTGAAGAGAATTAGATATCTCACATTGTTCCTGAAACTCAGATGGAGCAAATTGGAATTCTAGTTGGCTCAGAATTTAATTTCGTATATCACGGGTGTAGGATTATATAAAAGCAATCTTCGCTTATGCGTACTCATATGCGATAATGAATTATAACCCATTTAAGATTCGCCTAAATTCCTTCCAACATCAAGTTCTTTTATGAACGCCTGAAAATATAACAACACACAGAGATCTATAGGATTATGAACAGATGAAAAAAATCTATTCATGTAAAAAATTATTTAAAATTCATTTGAGGGGCGTTAAATCCAAATACGGATGTGTTTAGAAGAAGGCGATTTTAACCATCAACAAATATTCCCTCGTGATCTGGGATAGCCACCTCATCACTCAGTATCCAAATAGAAATGTGTCATTCAGGGCAGATAAGTACCGGGTTCATGGTTGGTACCAATCGTGTGTGTAACTTGAAACCATTGATCCTTTGCGGGGAAAGTTTCCGGACCGTGTTATCTCTCGAAGAGGTGATCACAATTGGCCACCGAGATCTTGTGATTTAACACCTTGCGACTTCTTCCTTTGGGGCCACGTGAAAGAGAACGTCTACGCCAATAGCCCAGCGTCGATTCAAGACCTCAAAGATGGAATTCGTGAGGCTATCGAGGACATAGGGCAGCCACTTTGCGATTTGGATATGGAAAATTTCATTAAGTATATGGTCCACTATTAACGGCATAGCTTCTTCTTTATAATGAAATAAACATCCGATCATTTATATTGAAAATTGGCATTTTTCTTTGAATATCAAAATAACACCTCTTATTGGAAAACCCTTTAGTTCGGGAACACTTCCTTGAGAATTTCACGTACATCTTGAATGTTCGTAACCAATGCTCCATCAGAGAAGAATAATTTAAACTGCCCAATGTAAGATAGGTGTACTCTAACTGAAGGGATGTTGGACTTGAAAATTGAATATTTATATCAAATTCAGGATATATGTCAATTTTCTACAGGCAGTTGTTAAGTATCGTGATAGAGTGGGGGTGAGAGTATGATGAAATTTATGGTTGTTTATGAAAACGTATAACACCGTCACATTTTCGTAATCCAGTAAATGATGTGGAAAATCGAGTGGTCGGCAAGAAAGCTGGTTTGTTTAGATCTATTGAAATCGTTTTTTTTAGGAGCAGAGTCGATCTTTCAATGGTGGAAAATATATAGGACAGATAAAGTGAAAGATCGGCTCTGCCCCCATACAAAGTGATACACATAATAAATTTGTCAATTTATGGAGAGCTCAATCTTTCACGTTCAGAAATCTTTCTAGAAGAATTTAGGCTGAGGCTGATTCAGAATTCCGTTCAGTCTTCAAATGATGAACCCGACTAGCATTGAAAAGCATGTCTAGGCAATCGATAAAGAAATAAGGCTTCTATAGGGGAATCTAAAAATTATTCATTCTTTTATTTCTGGCATTGCTTTTTTAGCACTCAAAAACGTGTTAACAACGAGTAGAAAACATATATTATTTCAATATTTTCAGTTATTGATACTTTTGAGGAACAATCAAGAAATTTGATCGGCTTTTAGTGTCGTCCTTTCAGAATCATAACCATATGAAATTTTGTATTTCCACTAACTCGAAAAAACCTGAAAAATATTTTAAAAAATCTGTAAGCCTTGAAAATCTAAATTTACTGCAAAGTTTTACCGTTGAACTTGATCGGATCAATATTGTTAGAAATATTGGTAAAATATCGAAATAATACAACGATTGCATTGTTTTCAGAACTAGTTTTGAGAATGGGTGTTTTCTTTCCCTCAATAATTCGCCATTTTGATTTTGATTGAAAGTTAAACGATATTTTATCCAGATTTAATGGGGTACCCCAGAATCGAGGTTTTACCAAAATATAAACAACAGATAATGGAAAAGCGTAAGTTAATTATAATCTTTAAGAATTTTCCAGATGATTACAATTCTTACCGATTCACTGCGAGAAAGTTTTCAAAGGAGGTTGAAAAACAGTTATATGGATGCATCAATTTCGAAATTAAAATCCATTTGTTGGCCAAAAAGAATCAATAATGGTATATTGGACGTACTTTGATAAACCGAAACAGATATTTTCAGATGAGAGATGCTGAAGTAGATATTTTTTTTCTCTACTGAATTATAGTTTCATTTGTGGAATTAATTTTAAATCGATTTTTGAAGGCAATACTGACACGAAAAGCGTATAATATTGAATATTGGACGTATTCTAATGAATTTGAAAGAAAATTTTTCGAATATTCACGATTCCAATGATTTCATTGAATTTGAAGAAATATTCTCTGGAATGTCAAAGTCTCCATCAGGGAATAAATTCCATGTTCCAAGATTCATAAGATAATCGAGAAGGGATGCCTTGCACCATAAAACGGCGACCCTGTACATATGAACTAAATATTAAATAGAAAGCATCCGGAGAATATAAATGGAAAACAAGGATGATTAATATTGGATTTCCCGGAGCACTCTGATACCGAGAAGTTAAGTTCATTTCAACTTAACACCAAAAAACGAAAAATTAACAAAACGGACAAAACGTCTTTTTCCGCTTTTCAGGCACGAGTAATTCGGAATGAAATGAATCATATCCCTAAAATCCATAACTTTTCCACCAATTTTTCGCCGGCGAAATATTTGCATAAGGTGAGTATATCTACCGTATTTACTCAATGAATGTGGACGCTTTCTTTACTGCGTAAATGCTGGTCGAGAAATTATTCATCTCGAATGTTGGAAAATATAAAGTAATCCGTTATAGGATAATGAATTCCTTTGAATCAACTCAAACAGAGATTTCCTTCAATTAATTCTTTATTTTCTATACGTCCAGAATATTTTTCAGCTTTTTATGTAATTATTATTCACTACCGCGTGCAAAATCAGAGATTTTTTTTAAAATTAGGATTTCACATTTTTCCTGAGTCACGGCGAAACGCTTTTCCTGACGAAAAATTTCTAAAAAGCTCTGCCGTGAAGGAAGGACCTTTTGCGCGGATATTCACGCCTCAGACACCAATGAATTTTGAAATTGAATAATTCTAAAAGTACAGAGCCGCTGAAGCTGAAATCCAGTTATATACAGGGTGTCCCGAGTTCGAGTGCCTATTGGACGTTTCTGGAGAACTGTACATATTTGAAAATCTGACAATTGGGATTATGATATTGCTTCAAATTCTCTACAGAGCCCAAACACTTCCGGTTATGCAGGGAGTGGAAATAAATTAGATGAGAACAATTTTCTTTCGAGTTTTGCATTCCCGATATTATCAAGTATTCAATGCTGAATACATACAATTGGCCATAACTTCTGTTTTTCAAATTAGAACCCTATTTTTGGCGCTCTAGTTCATCGGAACAGAGTGCTTATCAATTTGCCCAAATGTCTGTAATTTTCGAATTTTTGGCTGAAAATGGTCTCAAACGATAGGGTTCTAATTTGAAAAACAGAAGTTATGGCCAATTTTTTATCACAATTTCCAACATCCTGTGATAATATTTGTAAAATTCAAAAGATGCATGACCGTTCCGCATTCTTCCTCTTCGATGTTGTAAAAAGGGTTCACGCTCAGGATGTTAAAAAAAAGAATAATGAACATGATACCGAATGAACATATTTAATTTTTTTCCTGTTTTTTCGATATTTTGAAAACTATTCAAATGAACACAATGGTTTTAACGGAAATGTATTCAGAATTGAATACTTGATCATTCCAGGAATGCAAAACTTGAAAAAAAATTATTTTCATCTAATTTATTTTCACTCTTTGTATAATCGGATGTGATTGGGCTCCGTAAATATTTTAGCTCTGTAGTGAATTTCAAGCAACATCATAATCCCAATTTTCAGATTTCAAATATGTGCAGTTCTCCAGAAACGTCTAATAGGCACTCGAACTTGGGACACGCTGTATTGTAAAATGGCTGCTTGGAAGTTTCTGCATAATTTCAGCGGAATCTGAGCGATAGTTTCTGGAATATAAAATTCTTGAAGAAAAATTCTCATTTTTTCTTTTTTTTTTAATTTTTTTTCTAGTAATCAAATCCTCAAGAAATTCCGCAAACATTTGCGGGTTGCGATTCTACAACCAATAACCAAGTTTCAATTCGATCAAATATGTATTTTTTGTGATATCGAGGAAATAAAGAAAACACTGCAAATGAGTACCTATAACTCCGAATCCGTTTAGCCGATTATGCAAGTTAGCGAACTTAACCGTCGCATTCGGATGCGCAACTTACCCTGGACAGCCAGCCAAGCCGCCGGAGGGCCTGAAAGAATAAAATTTTACCTCGAATTCATCATCCGTGAGTCGAACCTAATCGTTTGAGACCATTTTCGGCAAAAAATTCGAAAATTACGGACATTCGGGGAATATGATAGCACCCTGTTTCCCAGAACATGTGCGCAAAAATATGATGCTCAAGTGAAGTTTGCTTTTCACAATGGATCTATTGTGATCCGAAGCATGTAAAATATGGAAATTCAATAACCGTAGGAATATTCTCGAATTTTCGTTGGACTAATGATATAATCAATTCTTTTAGATCGTATTCAGACCATTCTCGTGTGACAATCTCAGGAAAAAAGACTGGCTCTTGGTAATTCTCGAAAATTACACTTAATGAGGTAATATTTTCTATTTTCAACGATAACCCAAGCCCTTTGAGATCCTTTTCACGACAGCTCGGTCTTGTAAATCAGGATGAAACGCGAAAACCTTCCAGGCATTTCATCAATAAAAACGAAAGAATACAAGAAAATCTCACTTAATTGAGTCTCAAAGCCACATTATTTCGGTATTATATAAACGAAGCGAATTAAGGAAGGGAGGCTCACTCAAAAAAGTGGAACGCTTCAAAAAGCAGAAATAACTAAAGCGACGAATCCGCAATACCTCTTGGTCCCGATGGATTTAGCTTATTATAGAAAATTAAATTCCAGCAAGAGATTTTTCTGATACTATTGGACTCGATGGAAAATTCGATCTTATTCTTGTTATGAAATTTTCTCTATACGGATGGAAGAAAATAAACAGGTTGAATTACGGGCGAGAGCATGACATGTCAATCGTGCATCCCTATCAATAGGTGGCCATATGGTCGGCATATTTGGAATTTTCAATGTGAGAATGGGCGATGACGAAATTGTGTATAATCTCAGGGTGAAAATAATTCGATATTGAATTAAAATCAAGTGGAAGTGTTTGTGTTGTGTCAAGGATAGTGGAATATTTTTGTTACAAATTCTGCCTTAAGAACCAAAGCATAAGAATTGAGTGAGTTGCTCTCTCAAACAATTTCATTGAATTTGTAGCATCAGATGATACATCATTTGGGTATTCTATAATATGGATTTTATAGATTTGTGTTGAACAGGTTAAGAAAGTGCAGAAGTATATTAGCACATAGTGGAATTTTCAAACTCTTATAACTTTTTACCTAAGTCGATTCTGGATCAGCAGATCACGCATTTTTATGGTTTCGTCATAAACTTCACTTCTGGAAATCCCATACAATAGTCAACTGAAATGATGATTGGGCATCTTATCAGCCAAGGAATAGAACCGTTACACTTGATCAATCAATTCATAAACTTAACATTTAAATAGTTTCATAAATTAATGGGGATACTTCATGGCGGAACCATAATCCTCTGATGTTTTCAATCAATAGAGGGTTTGACAGAATATTTTCCAATAGGTACATAATTTTTCAGAGTCCCCGTGACGCTCTCTGTGAATATGTGTTGATTGATAACATGATTAATATAAAGCCCACAACACGCAATGAAGCAGAATTTACGTTGAAAATGCTTTTGTACATTCGGATATATATGATAATCATTAATCGATTTCAAAGAATTACTCTGATATGTGGTTGAATAAAACGGATAATCACCCATGAATTTAGTATTTTTTGAAAGCTCGATTTCATGCTGCTAGGAAGAAATCAGATATCTCCACTGCGCTGTCAGTCAGATACATCAATACACAATAGTTGTATTTTTGAAGAAGATAACTGTTGTATGTGTTAGTCATGGTACTACAGAAAAATTCACCAAAATACATACCTAGTGTGGTCCGATTCACGGAATGAACCTGAAAATTATATGAATTTTTGGCGCTCTTGTTCCTCGGAACAGAGTGCTTATCAATTTGCTGAAATGTCTGTAATTTTCGAATTTTTGGCTGAAAATGATCTCAAACGATTTGGTTCGACTCACTGATCAAGAATCCGTGGTCGCAATTGATTCTGTCCTGCCGTCCGGCCGGCCAGCCGGACTCTCGAACGGAATGAGCTAGACAGTTGAAATTTTCAGAATAGTTTTGGGAGATAAATATCTTGGCTAAGTTCGTTATTGGGCAAAATAGGTCAAATGGTTTCGGAGTAACGAAAAAAATTTCTCAAGATGCAGTTTCACCATAGGAATCTATTGATGTCTATGATCTATGATCTATGAATTATTATAATATGATCTATGTTGATACACGTCAACTCATTTTCCTGAGACATGATCAAATGTCAAATTTTGATATTTAATGCCCATGGTTAATCCATATGATGATGGGAATGGTAATAGTAAGTTAATAATATTGAGTTCAGAATATCTCCAGTAAAAACAAAACTGAAATATTGGCTAAAGTTTCAATTGATATAATATAATTTTCAGAGTGGATTCGAGGAAAAAAATATATCGTTCAACATAGAATTGGAGAACGAATATCTCGGATGAGTTCGTTGTTGGGTAGAATTGGTCTATTGGTTTTGGATTAATAATTTTTTGCAATCTTGCGGAATTTAAATTCTTTTATGATGTTTGAATTTAATTTCTGCTGTTATGAAGTTCTATCATAAGAATCCATTGATATAATTCCCAACTCTTATCAATACTTTCGAAGATATGATTTGTCAAAGTTTTTTTTTTCTTACTCGAAACCATCCCGCCGATTCTGCCCAATAACGAACTGAACCGAGATATTTAGGTCCCAACCCTACTCTGAAAATTTCAACTCTCTAGCTCATGCCGTTCGAGAGTTATCGTGTTAACGGACGGCCGGACAGAATCGACTTCGAACACGGATTCTTGATCAGTGAGTCAAACCAAATCGATCAAGACCATTTTCAGCCAGACATTTGCACTGTTTCAGGATTTTTCTCGATATTCATTGGAACTAAAGACAATAAAAATGTTAAAACATTTACGTACTCACTGTATGCTATACATAGGGAAAGGTACAATGTATAATACTATTCCACATTGAAACAGCCACATTATTTCCGATCAGTATATTCTTATGATTCAATTGAAAAACTATAATACGAGCTGCCTTGATTCACATGGTAGGATCTTAGGGAAATTTACGGCAGTAGTTGGTTCAGACGATTCTGTGACTTTTATAACATAACGTAACGTAACCGGGACGTTTTCTTGAAACTGCGACGAGAAAATCCATCGATACCCATTTGAATATTAACCGTGAAAAATATCGTCTGGAAAAATCACTTCCGGTGATGTTGTGATCAATCTTTCATTACCGTTTTGTGCTTGTTCGTCATAGATATTCAATTATTTAATTAAGTCGTTCTTTACCTTTACTTGCTCTATAGCCCTATGTAAACAAAATCTTCCAAATGGCATTATGTCCCTGTGTAATTCAAATCCAAAGTATTTAAGCCGCATCGCAATAATTTATGTTAACGTTTGTATTTTTAAAACAAATAGAATATAACCAAAACATTTTTTATCGATTTGCTCGTGTTAATTAGGTTACAGGCCAACACTTACTGTGCAGACTTTTTTCTCTAAATTTATAATAAATCGCAACAAACAGCATTATGCTCAATTTCAACCACAACAAAAAGCATTATATACAATGGGATGAATCAAAAAGCATTAAGTCCAAACGTTTTTTACATTTTCTGTGTATAACTGATAAATATTGATTTAAATGAGATTAGTTAGTACCTTTAGTTGTGAATTTCTATCAAACAAACTCGACGTACTCAAATTATAAGCCAGGGTGGAAGAAAAAAGCGTTTTTCGTTGATTTCCAATAACATGGTTTTTGGACTAAATGGGTTTAGAAAAGTTGCTCCTCATTTATTGTAATGAAATATTATTTAAATTCTCACGTAACCAGATGAGATTATAAAAATTGGTTCAAGCCATGTGGACAGGAGCTTTGGCGCTCTTGTTCAAACTTTGACAAATCATATCTCCGCAATTATTGGTCTCTGAGAATGATATAAATGGTTTCTTACGATAGAACTGCATCATGAAAGAAATTAAATTCACACAGACCGATTCTCCCCTATAACGAACTTATCCAAGATATTCCTTCCTCAAATCTACTCTGAAAATTATATTATATCAATTAAAACTTGGACAATATTGCAGTTTTGTTTTTACTGGAGATATTCTGAACCCAATTTGATTATGTATCTTACCAAAGAATATATTTCCATCATCATATTATACACGGGCATTATATTATCACCTTAGAAGTATAATATTATCATATCATCCACATAATTCTAAGATAGCTGAGGTTTTTTAATTGGTCATTTTGCATTCAATCATAATTTGTTTTCTAGAACCGAAGGTGTATTTTATATCAAGAATAACGAACCAGAAATAATTTCGACATTTATCTCTCGTAGGAAAATAAGATGACATGTAAGAACACAGATCATATAATAATTCATTCAGCATTCTGTGAAAACATATAGAAGTACGATTCACTATTGACATTTCGAAAGATCATATCTCCAAAAGTATTAGCTTGCAAGAGTTGAAAATGATATCGATGGATTTTTATGGTAAAACTGCTTCTTGAAAAAAATTGAATTTGAAAATTGTAATGTAAAAAAATTATTTTTTTCGTTACTCCGAAACCATAAGGCCGATTCCGTCCAATATCGAACTCAACCAAGATATTTATCTCCCAAACCTACTCAGAAATTTCAACTGCCTAGCTCAATCTGTTCAAGAGTCATTGTAGAAACAAAATTTTAAAACTTTCAATTTTTTTTTCACACTTTACGGCAACGCGATCACTACAAAACTTCGCATGCATATAAAGGTCATTATTCTACAGTTTGATGCTAAATTTCAGATAGATCGAGTGATCGGTTTCAGAAATATTCATAAAAAATGTTTTTACTAAAAACGGCCATAACTCCGAAACCGCTTGATGGATTTCGCCCGTTAACGAGCTCGTCCGAGATATTTACTCTCCAAACCTATCCTGCACAATTTCAAATCTCTAACTCCTTTCGTTCAAGAGTTATCGTGTTAACGGGCGGCCGGACAGAATCGATTTTGACTACGGATTCTTGATCAGTGAGTCGAACCAAATCGTTTAAGACCATTTTCAGCCAAAAATTCGAAAATTACAGACATTTGGACAAATTGATAAGCACTCTGTTCCGGGGAACAAGAGCGCCAAAAAGAAGACAATTTGTCGCAACAGTATTAATGTTCACTCAAATACACAACAATTTGAACAATAAATTATCCCAATTCACTATTATGTAATTCCTCCACTCTGTAAGGTGGATTTATGTCTGTTTTAGCCGTCTGCGTTAAGGCTACGTCTTGACAAAGAGACCATCAGGTTATTCCTGCTGCGAAATCATAATTATGACAGTTTTCTCTGTTGCTATAGTTCAATATGTTTTCGGATTCATCAATAGTTTGTATTTAGGTCTCCATGAATAATGGATTGCGGTGGGAAGTTGGACTCATTCCTTCTAGTGTTCAAACTGCTTCTTTCTGGGCCAGCAAAACCACATCAAGATTACGAGAGATGCCCTATTATACCTCTATACCATATGCCATTCGAATCTGAATGTTCTATTGCTCAGGTAGTGTTATCTGCATTAAGGACAATGTGACTATCTATGTATGATAGTAGGTCGAATTCATACATGTAGGAATTATAATATTTTCACCCTTGTAAATAGTAGACTTAAGATTAGTTGTACTGATGCAGATGAAGTTGAACAAAGTTCGAACCGATATTTTAGACGTATTTCTGGATTATATCCCTGTCTGAAGAAAACCTAAAACATCCCCATGATATTGAATATTAACTCTGGAGGCGCCTCGAAGGCACTTAGTCGTCTAGAGAGGCAGACTAATTTTGGTCGAACAGGAAACTGATAATACCATTTCCATGTTTAGATGTTATCTAAATCTTGGAAGTGTCTTCGTGTGGGACCAGTTCTTTTAAGTCAATAACGATCCAGATATCGTTCTCATGGAACCCCATTGGTTCCAGAGCAAGGTAGAGGATCTACCAATCAACGTTGACCACTACCGTGGTAGTACAGCCCTAGCTCCGGAGAGGGACAAGGAGGAACTGGGGGTTGATCGGTGGTAGAATCGAAAGAAAGTCGAAGTTGGGCAGCCGAACGTGACAGAGTTCAGAATTGTAGGGAAGTTGAATTCCTGTTTAGCAGGAAAAACTGATTAGTCTTGTACAAGCTTATTTGGCGTGAGAGGAAAGACTATTAAACGTACAATGTACAAGTTTATAGTAAATATTAGCATTCAGTGTTCTATTTATTCCAAGGTGTAAATGTTGAATAATTATCCCCCAGACAACGATAAAAATCCTACAATCATATAATGAACAAGAGTGGCCAAGTACAGATCCCTGTTTCATCAGAGACACAACAGTTGATTGTTCACTAAAATAAAACATCAGTTTTAAATATGGCATATTCCATTTCAGAAGAGAGCTTTAAAAAAACCAGTAGAAGTTTCAATACTAGAATAGTTTGAAAAGTAGATGTGTGAAAATATAGTATAGAGTTAAATAGCGTTCCTGCATTAATTTTCGTGAATTTTGTATAACCTCTGAAATTATTTCGTTCGCTCAATATTTCTGAAACGTTATACAAATACAATTTGCCAAGCATAATAGGTAAATTTTTGCAAACTGCTATACCCAGCTTGATAAACTTGCCGAACGAAAAACAGCTCATTCACATATCTAAAGTTCAAAAGTAACTTTAGACCTGAAAGTTCCATATTCGACCTGTATGATTAATATAATGGCTACTTAATTTGCCGGAAAATTTGCACAAAAGCGTGGTAGCAGATGGGTTAGGTAAACAATAATACTAAGCTTATAAATGCAAGGATGTATGTTTACCCAGATAAACATAGAATCCTATGTACATTGAAAAAGGGGATTGATGTAGATTCTTTGTTTTATATAGTCTTCACATAAGTTAGACCTCACTGTGCACTCTGTTATGTCAACAGCATAGATGCGGACATTTCCACCTTTCACATACATCCATGATTCAGCTATGTTAGTTAGTTCTGTGTGAATATTCGAGCAAACAAATGAACTCTCAGTGGAACTCTGAAGGACAATTTTTTTTCATTGAACGCGAATTATTTAATTTAGCTACTCTCGATGAAGGAGATTCGAAAATAGTTTTTCGAGATATCATATTTATGATGAGGTGAACGCAATTAGGTTGGATTTAAACCATTGCTAACGGTTATTTGTTTGATTATATTTAGTGTCTTCAAACTTTTTTTTAGGGTTCATGGATACTTTTAGTAATCTATGGATTGAACTATAGAAACTCGACATTTATTGGTCGAAGGGATGGTTGAAGGAATAATTTAATCTTAGGATGGTTAGTGGATATTGTTAATAATATTTATGAAGATGTTCGATTGTGTGATGGAAGTTTTGAAGCAACATAATAGACTGCCGACCATAAAATTAGGTTCAGCTTGTAATTTGAAGTTTTCATGAAATTATTTATTTTTGTTTCGAGTTTATTCACTTGTAACGAAGGCAAAAAACTGTATACAATGATTATGCCGTGATTGATTGAAAGAAATAAGGTTTTTGCTGTTTCGTTCGAAATATTTATTGAAAGTAATGACAACAAACGATTTTAATTTGAAAAGATATTCTTTGAAACAAACAAATTTTGAGTTGTCAGTAGCGTATATTTCCTCTTTTGGCACTGATAATAGCTTGCAAATTAGGAGGCATGCTTTGGATCACATTTAGCGGAAGATTGTTCCTTTCCTGCACCAGTATGTTGCGAAGCTCCCTAAAATTTCTGTGGGGGCACGGTTTTTCCCATTTCATCCCAAACATGTTTAATCAGATTCGAATCACGACTACGAGCAGGCCAATCAAATCACGCGATTTCAACCTCGTCAAGATACTGAGTAACTGACCGAGCAGTGTGGGGACGTGCATTATCATGTATAAAAGTAGCGTCGTCTCCAAGAATAACCATAAACGGTACAACATGGTTTTCTAGAACTTCAGTCAGGTACCTATGCGCCGTCAGAGTACCAATCTCGATGAACACTAAGTCTGATCGAGCTCCGAAAAATATTCCTTACCATGCCATAACTGATCCTCCACCAAATGGAAGTCGCTCGGCAATAAAAGCTTGGTAAGACCGAATCGCGATTCATCGGAGAACAATACGCGAATCCAAATTGCCATTGTCCAAGCCAATTGTTCTCGTGCAGAATTCAATTCAGCAATTCGGTATTCACGGCAAAGTGGCTACCCAGTAAATCTTGTTCGCCAAGATAATCCAGCAGCATGAAGTCTTCTCCTAACTGTCAATTCGCTTATGTTTAGATTCCTCACTTCTTTCTGATGATTTCGTAGGGAAACTGCCGTGACCGCTTCTCAGAGCAGTAGGAACAAGAAAACGGTCATCTCGAGCTGTTGTAGCCCTGCCTCGTCCTTAACCAGTTCTTGTAATGAGCAGACCAGTCGCTTCTGTACCTCTGAAACATTCTTCGCACACTCGAGAGACTCAAACCGACGGTTGTCGCAGTTTCAAGCTGGCCGCGACCATCTTCTAAATGACAATTCATGCCGCAACAACAGGGTTTATGCTCATTGCAAGACCTTAACTATGGCAACACTACGTAAACGATTTGAAATGGACAGATAAAAACCATACTATTCAAAATTCCCCATCGGCCGAGGATCATAAGAAGCAGTTTAGCCTTGGGTCAAGTACCAAGTAAATGGAGAAGAGCAAATGTAACCTTCATACCAAAACTAGGGAAGAAGAACTACATAAGAGTAATCTGGAGAATCTGGAGAGCATTCCACTTCACAAAAGTCAGCATGCTTACTGAGAGCAGGCCGATCTACAGAGACTGCTCTGTATCACCATACTGAAGTCATCCAGAGAACTCTGGACCATAAAGAAATCGCGATGTGTGCATTCCTGGATATATATGGGGCCTTTGACAACACAACACATGTGTCGGTCAAAGGTGCACTCGTAAGGCGAGGAGTGAATAAAACCATTATAAAATGGATGTATAAGCTGTTGTCAACGAGGATAGCCGAGGCACAGGTGGGCAATAAGACCACTTCTGTCAAAGCCACTCGTGGAACACCTCAAGGGGGAGTAACGTCTCCCCTTCTGGGAGCCTAGTGTGGATGAGCTCCTCCACAGGCTAATGGAGGTAAATTCGAGGGCACCCTGTGTAAGTTACTACAGGAGGGCCTTAGAGTTATCGAGCAGTGGTGCTTGTCAGTGGGGCTCAAAATAAACCCGAACAAGATCACAGTGATTCTGTTTACTCGGAGAAGGAAGCTTCCAGCTGTGAGATACCTCATTTTGAACGGAGATATTATAGAATGGAAGTCTGAAATTAAATATCTGGGGGTAACACTAGATAGTAAACTCCTGTAGAATCGGCATGTCGACATCACTGCCAGTAAAGCAACAAAGGCTTTGATGGCATGCAGGAATCTAGCCGGTAAGACTTGGGGCTGCAACCCTATGATACTGCGATGGATGTACCTCATGATTGTGAGACCCATAATTATGTATGGGGCAGTGGTTTGGTACTCAAAAACAAGCCAGAATTGTACGAGGAAAACCCTCTACAAAGTACAAAGGCTGGCCTGTGTGTATATCACTGGAGCTATGGGAACCTGTCCTACCAGGGCACTTGAGATTATAACAAATCTCACACCACTTCATCTAGTCATAGAGAAAATGGCCCATGAATCCATTCTCAGAATATCTAGGAAAGGATCAGGTAATGAGAGTATTAAAAACAAGAAAGCCTGGTCCTCTCTTACCAGGTACATTTGATCAGCCAATTTTCCTAGTGACGAAATGATCATGAAAGTAAGCATCGGAAAGAACTTTACCACGATGCTTGGTATGAAAAAGACTGGGACAGGAAATCCAGCACCCAAGTTGTCAAAAGAAATGCCATTAAATGGTACACAAAAGGTTCAAAAGCCACTACAGGAGCTGGCGGTGGAGTATATGGGCCAGGCACCAAATGCTCACTATCGCTAGGCTCCTATCCGAGCATCTTTCAGGCAGAAGTACTTGCAATAGCAAGATGCGTGGAACTGAACCTACGAAGAAACTATCAGAGTTGTGATAGCAATCCACTCTGACAGTCAAGCTGCTATTGAAGCTCTGAGCGCCCATGTTAACGAATCCAAGCTAATATGGCAGTGCCGAAGAAAACTCAATGAAATAGGCAAGAGCAACAGGGTCTACTTGGTCTGGGTTCCTGGTCACGCGGGGATCATAGGAAATGAGGAGGCCAACACACTTGCCAAGAAAGGAGAACAAACCCTCTTTATTGGCCCGGAACCTTATTGTGGGGTTCGTAGACACACCTACAAAAGTGAATTCCGGACGAAAGAAGAAACTGAGAGAGGCACTTTCTGGAGATCTCTCCCCGGAATGCATCACTCCAAAAAATTCCTCCAGAACTTTGATACTATCAGATCCAAGAAATACTTGAACCTCAGTAAGAACAAGCTGCATCTCCTCACTGGCTTCCTCACAGGGCACTGCGGCCTCAGGAAGCATATGACGAGATTAGGGCTAGAAGAAACTGACGAGTGCAGATTCTGTTGGGAGAAGGATGAAACTCCTGATCACATGACAACGGAATGCCTCGCCATCTCAAACCTGCGCAAGGAATGCTTTGGGCAAGAAATCTGCTGGAGCGAGGACCTAGCCTCTTTGAAGCCATCCCAGATACTGGAGTTCACAGAACTCTTAAAATGGAAGGCGAGCTGTAGATGGTAATGACATCGACAGCTCTGAAGGGGGACACAATAGACCTTAAGGTCGCAGTGCAACGTTGCCATCTACAACTATGTAGAATATACAATATACATATGTTGAAAATGGATTTTAGGAATATCGACGAGATGCCATTTTTGTGAGATGTTTATCTAAACAACATATAAACAGTTCTTTATTCCAGAATTCATGCAAAGATCATTTTATGTAGCTGTTTAACTTGGTAACAACAAAGAAAATTCCGGAAAAATTTAACACTACTTAGATAAATAGGAATTGCGAGGTGACCCTAATTTTATGCTCAGTAGTGTAAGATCATCATCGACGTATATCAATTCAAGTTTTCAGAGAAGAACGTATCGTAATGTAATGTACTCACGGAGATTTTCTTTGATTCGAAATATTGTTCGACATAACTGAATGATTCGAAAATCTGGTGCACCATTTGTTTCACGCCTAAAAAATGAACAGTAAACTCTCCCATTTCATACAGAATTTATAATAAATGAAATATGGTTCGCCACTGTCACTGAGCAGAAACAGTCTGTCAAGATGACTGAACAATATATTTAGCATTCAAGAATTTTCAAGGTACACGAGATGACAAAGATTAATGAAATATAAGAGGTATTTCCTTTCGACAAATACAAAGGGAATTTTTTCATGCCAGCTTTCACATTTATATGCAGACATATTTGAAGTGATGGTCGTAACATTAGCTACTTTTTCATTTCGAATTCTACTCACTGTCGAAGTTGATGGATGAAGAAGCTTTCCAGCATAAAACTTTTTTTTGTAAACACGCCATTCTTGTTCCACGGAATCCCTAGTTGGCCAGATAATGTTACGTTCCGTCAAAAATGAAGACGGGGAAAATTGTATTTATTTAATTTTCAACTATTGAGTTAATAACGAGAGAACGACAACATATATTATCGTTATTAACAAATTCATATGCCAGAAGCAAACATTCATTACGCCTCATATCCATAATGAACAAAAGCCACTACCAAAATCATTGAAAAGTAATCTACAAAATTCGGTGATTGCTTTCGTTTATGTAGATATATTGCAGCACTTCTATCCAGAGTACTCCCTGTTACTTCATCACATAAATATGGAAAAAATTCAAATAATCTTGTGAGGACAATCTTTGGTTTCGATGGATTTTTCTTTTATTAATATCTTTGGTATAGATTATTCAATTTAGATGAAATTTTGAGTGTAGTATAATATAACTGAGAACATTCAATAATTCCAACTTTTTTTTTAAAATACTGGGTGGCAATTGTGATAATTTCATATGAAGTGTGCAGGTTGAAAAAACACTTTGTACATTTCGTTTTCAATACTTCGCCACCTGTTTCAAATTCTACCATAATCGTTCGTTACTCTGGTGTTTTTAATTTTCTGGACACACCTCCAGTTTTTTTTGAAAATTTTCTGAAAATGAACAATACACTGCTCCAAAGCAGTGAGAATATTCTGAACTGAATAGTAAAACTGTATCGTCCAATGATGCAAAGGTCTTCCTAAGGTCTAAAATAGTTTATTCAAATTCGAAGTTCATATTTAAATGCTTTTGTTCTGATGTATACAATCATTTAAATCAGGAAATAACTTCCTACGCAAATAAACAAAAAAAATACTCGAATAAAAACAAATACTGAATAAATATACGAAACATATGAAAGGCAACACTAAAGATTAACAGAAAATTCACATTGAGTTTTCAAGATGGTTTCCTTTTCTAATACATATTTGCGCCGATTTTATCAAATTTCTGATTGACCTTCTAATGAGAATTTGATTTTGCTTCAAAATATTACATTCCCCGAAAATTCTTTCAATTAATGTTCTCTGCTCCTAATTTCAAGTTTATAAATTTTTGTTTTCAGATGTCCCCGCACAAAATAATCTAAAGGGTTCAAATCAGGTGATCTTTGTGGCCAAGCAATGGGGGCTCCACAACCAATCTATTATATAATATATATCCAGGTGATTTCTCACATTTAATGTAAAATGGGGTGGTGCTCCATCATGATGAAAGTACATAGAGTGGAGGCATGTTGAAATATACCTACTTGTGACAGATTATTCATTTAATATTCATACTCTGATGTTTAATACGATGTTAACCATGGGAATATAGTATAAAAGGCGCAAAGTATTCAAAAAAGAGGAAACGATTTCGAAGATTCTATACAAGTTTTATGTGCGTCTTCATGATGTTATTTTCTGAATTACATAATTTTATTCTGAATATGAATTTCGATTTCAAGAAAGCTATCACAGAATTTAGGAAGAGCTTTGCATCATTGAATGATACATATTTACTATCCAGTTCAGAATATTCCCACTGCTTTGGAGCGAAATTTCCTAAATTGAATAAGCCTTACCAAAGTTATTAATGAAAAAAAATCGGTCAATTCAGACAAATCACCCTGTAAATTCACAATTAAGGCCCCCAACCATAAAGCAAACATTGTTTCGAAACTGTCTTGACTAGTGTAAACTTCTCTGAATCTGACAGTCTCCTCCGGAATCACCCTGTATAAATGATCCTGTTATACCCTCCATATGTCATCCGAGAGCATTTCAACTGAAAAATCAGATAAACCGAAAATCTAGGCAATTAGAATTAAATTTCTCATTTTTCTTAAAAATCTGCAACTTTGTTGAGTATAACAGTATCCTAAGCAACACGGATAAAAAATGTTTTCGTTTCCAAAGATCAAAATTAATTCCGAACGAATAAAATGATGCATTAGAGCGTCCCCGTTAATTTCTCACGGCGTATCTCCCTATCGTGACTTCCTGGAATGAAAGCATTGCTGATAAATGAAAAAATCAATTTACATTTCCGGATATCAATTCCGCTGTGAGTTATGCTGCCCATATTTTATGAGAAACTCTCTGTTATAAAACATATATAATTGAAATATAGCTGAATATCTGCTGAACCGTGTAGCATTGAAAATGCAATTTTGAAGATATTTGGGAATTGTATTAAATTTTTGATAACCAGAACGAATGAGTAGCGATACATATCCCAAAATTTTCTATTCAGCTTTTTTTTTCCGGCGGAACTATGTAAAATCATTATGGACTAATCAACACGTAAATCAATTCCAGCTGTCATGAAAATGGGCAGATTTTAATGGAGGGAATATCACACAATATCAGAATCCTAAAAAGTCCATGATTTCGACAGAAAGGGAAACCAAATGTTCAACTCTCATCTCATAATTGGATGGAAATATTTTCTGAATATTTGAATAATCCATTGAAATTTTAATTGAATAGTGGTTGACTCACAGATATAAATTTCAAAAAAAGTGTCATTTTCGCAATGTATATTTAGCGTTCCAAATTAAGAATTAGAACTTATCGAACGAAGAGCGAAGATGTTGCGGGTTGTTATGAATGATGTATAGGAAGACCAGGTAGAAATTTTGGAACAAGAATAAAGGAACACCATCACAGCCATCAACCAAACAAAATTAATTCGACTCATATATTATTAGTAAGTACATAAGTTCTACCCGGATTCCAAAATTCTACAAATACCAGTAACGAGCAATTAGATCTCAATTTTTCTCCCTTTCCTAATTTATAGAGAATGAATTAATGAAAGCTGTAGGAATAAATTATTTAAAAATCAAGTGTATATCATAGCTAAATTTCCATTTGAGTTAATATGGATTTGCATCAACCGAAAGCCACAATCTTTCAATGCTAGAATTCGAACAAATTGAACAAAACATGATCCTTACGGCCAACTTCAGGCCAGATTCTCAACTCAGATGGATGAATTATGGAGAAACTGGAAATTTATACAAAAATCCAATATCACTCAAGGATAATCACCGAAATGATCTAACCATAGCTTGCAATTTAAAAAAAAATCACTGCTTGTAATGGGAAATGGTAGAACAATAAGAGTTACGGAAAAATATTCCTTAGTAAATAAATTTGTTTGATATGTAAAACCATTTTTCACTATTCATGAAAAGAGAAAAAAATAAATCCATTATTCCATACTTTTGTAGCCCCTTCAATACGCCGGATTGATTTGAAACGTAGAAAACTTATCAAGGACCGATGACAATGCAATAATTTGAATAGTTTGTCCCATTATCCACAACAGGATGTTCATAGGGCTTCACACGAAACGAGAGTTGGCGAGAACATGAAAAATTTCGTCTCGGTCTCACCAATTCCCAAGAAATTAAGTCTCGGTCTCGTCTCGTTATCAGTTGTCTCGTCTCGTCTTGCTTAATTCTGAATAACGGTTATAAATATTATAACATATGAACGAAATGGTAGATAACAATGGATAATTTTGTAAAACTATATTTGTTACGTTCTTATACAAAAATATTTATCGTAACGTTTCAGAGTCTATATCAGACTCCTTCATCAGACGCTTAATGAAAATCTTTAGAATTATTTTGTTGGTAGTTAAAAAGATTTTCATTAAGCAGCTGACGAAGGAGTCTGATATAGACTCCGAAACGTTACGATATAGTTGTTTCTTCGTTGATGTTGTTTCGTTGTTGTTTGTTAGGCAACATTGTTCAATTGATTGCTTCTGACAAATATCTTGTGTTGCTTACGCAGAAGCAAATCACAAAATAATTATTTTTTTAGATTTTGTTGTTTTATAGATATTTTTCAGAGTTTGGGAGAGAAAACCCAAAAAAATTGGTTCAAGCCCTGTGGACAGGAGCTATTGGGCGCATGTTCATCTTCCTTGTGGCCCGTACTGACCAGTAAAGAAAAAAAGCAGTATCATGTTGAATACCTTAATATTATTGAGATTATTATATAATAATCGATGAAAATACTGAGAGAGACCCAGGAAATTTGACACATTTTGTCTTATATCTCCAGAAATTGAAATCGTATAGAGCCAAAATTTTGCACAATGTTGCAAAATACTACAATTGACGTTAGTACAAGTTTTTGTTGCAATCTGATGATTTGTTCACGAAAAAAAAATTTTTTTTTCGAAAAAATTAAAAGAAATATTTTTTTAAAAATTACCAACATTTCGATCATAACAGAATTTTGCCAAAAGTTGCGCGTTTATATCCTCGAACTGACAACCAAGTTTCGATTCAACATCTTCTTCAGTTCCTGAAATATAAGGGAAATAACCTCAAAATTTTAAATGTCTATAACTCCTAAACCGTCCGGCCGATTTTGCCCGTTAACGAACTTAACCGTCGCATTTTGATCAGAAACCTACCCTGTAAGTTTGAAGTTGATAGGACCTTCGGTGCTCCTGTTATCGTGCCTACGGCCGGAAAACCGGCCGGCCTGCCGGCCGGCCGGCCGGCCGGACGGCACCCTAAAATCTGACACCGGATTCGTGATCAGGGAGTCTGAATTAGTCTATTAGCCAATTTTCAGCTCGAAATTCGAAAATTACAGACATTTGGACGAAATGATAGGACGATGTTCCCCTAGAACATACGCCCAAAAAAACCTTTCAATTATCTATGATAAGAGATACGTTACTATAAGAAGTTGTAAAACAGTTAACAAATTGAAATAAAAATGTGAAAAAATTATTTCAATTTAAAATGAAATATTTCACAGATAGTCACAAGAATTGATATTTTGCGAAATATATTGATCTCTATGTAAACCTTTTCTAATTTTTCGAATAAAAGCTTCATAATTAAAATTAATTTAATTTTAGATCGAATATTGACGTGTAAGAGAGTTTTGTAAATGGCAATATGGGATTTATCACGGAGATTATCTGGCACAAATGTATTTTATTGTAGAAAAGTGCTTTTTTACAACAAAATTTATTGTTTAGTGAATCGCAATATTCCTAATTTAAATTTATTGAAAATTATTTTATACTTTTTGTTTCGGCTCGAAGCGGGTTTTTCAATTTTTTTAAACTATTATTTTTTTACATTCAAAATGTTGGATCGCCCTTTACAAACAGGCAGGTCGCGGTTGTCAAAATCGAGACGAAGTAAATTGATAAAATCGTTATACTACGATTATCCCAGCTAATCTGGGAGTATATGGCAACTTCAGAAAGACCGATACCTAGCAAGAGAGCTCATCTCTAACAATTGGCCTGAAAAGAGGAAGAAAATCCGGATGAAACAAATCTTCACGTATCACAGAATATCTGGTTTTAAGCCTTCCGATATCCTGTTCGCTCTCCTCCAGTGTGACAATAAGGGGAAATAAGAATTCAGCTGATTCCAATAGGGTTGATATTGCGAAAGAAGAAAATTCGAGAACCCATTTCCACATAGGTGTGTGCGGCAGACAGCAGCCAGGCCGACAAAACGGCTCGAAAATCGAGGATGCAATCATACTTCTGTAATATTAATCAAATTGTCCGCCCTGCCGAAGGGAGCGAACTATATCGAATTTCGTCAGTTTTTCCTTTCATTCATTATTCACAGGTCTCAAAGGACAGAATACACATAGTTTATATTTCATGGAACCCTATTATGGTGCAATTGAATTGTTCTCAGCCTTTTCTGAAGGAATTCGATTTGCCCATTTTCTGTTTGACTTTTGAGATCTAAGAAAAGCCGGTAGATGAGATACAACTTTAATGGAGGGAATTGATTTCTTTCAGGGTAGAAATTCGGGTCGATTAAGGTATATCGGGCTCAGTGTTATCTTATTTACTATTTCAACTGCCGATAAAGGAGATGTCTTGTGAATTTTCCTCACTTGTCGATCGACTTTATCACAATTGATACATAGAACATTCTTCAACTCCCACCTACAATCGATTTCGTCTTTACGACAAATTCTTGAGAATTCGATACATTTAATCTCGATGTTTCTCTGTATAGAAGAACGGATTTCTCATTATTTACTCATTGTTCATTTAATCTACTTCCTCACTCGATTCTGTTGATTAGCCAGAGTAAAATAACTCTCATTTCTAATCCCACCGCAATCGTAAGGGCGGCTGCTGAAAGTTCTACCGTGCGTCCATAAAGTCTTCCCTCCCCGTTTAAAATAGTATCTGTTGGGTTCCGGATATCCGAGCTTTTTATACTCTACCTTTTTTGGGGTAATGGAGGTCAGAAGACCACCCACTGGTGTTTCGTAGACCTTGTATTCAAAATATCCTCAGATAAAGAAATCAACTGGTGTCAAATCTGGTGATCTAGGTGGTCGTTCTCTTGGTCTTCTCCTACCTTTCCATCTCTCAGGAAACATATCATTGAGAAAAGAAAACTGATGCCATTTTGGCATTAACAGTACAAATACTCTGAATCTCAAAATATATATGCAGTTTTAGAGATTCTAGCAAATTAGACTTCTTTTGACCTCCATTACTATTTACATTTCTGAACTTGACCTTGCAGTAACCTTAAAATTAAAATTTGACTCACTCAAAAAGAGGTAGACCATAAACGAATGGTTTCATTAGCGTATGTTCTGGGGAACAGCGTGTTATCATTTTGCCCAAATGTCTTTGATTTCCTAATTTTTTTCCGAAAATGGTCTCAAACGCTTATGTTCGACTCACTGATGAAAAATTCGTGGTCAAATTTGATTCTGTCCAGCCATCCGGCTGCTCGAACGTCCGTTGCCTCGATAACTTTCGAAAGGAAAGGGATAGCGACTTGAAATTTTCAGGGTAGGTGACACGTCCAAATGCGACGGACGGGCAACTTCGTCAATAGACATAATCGGCTAAACCATTATTCCGATTTTTTCAACCAATACAGATCCGATCAAATTAAAGCTTGATAATTATTTATTGAATACCGATTCAAAGACATTAATGGCAATTATGTGAGGATCATGTAACTGGGAAATCTCAAAAAAATTGTTAAAAGATATTACTCATCTCACGATAACTTGAAAAAGGAATGAGATACCGACTTGCCAATTTTAGGGTAGGTTCCGCATCCGAATACGATACTTAAGTTTGTTAATAGACATAATAATCCAAACGGTTCTGGAGTTATACCCATCTGAAATTCTCTCTATATTTGCTATTTCCTCTAAAACTCAAAATATACAGATCTGATCCAATTGAAACTCGGTAATTACTTGTAGAATTAAAATTAATTTTCGCGAAATTTCGTGAATATCGTATGACAAGTGAAAAAATTGAAAATTCTTTGTTTTTTATATTTCAAAATCTATGCGTCAGTGTCAGCTGAAATTCCAAATATTACTTCGAGCCACCATTTTCAATCGAGTAGCGAAGTGCAATTTTTTTTTAATATAGTGAATATAATGAATCGAGAATGAATAACTTTTTTGAGGAATTTGCTTAATTTCTTTTTCGTTACTTCGTTGAAGAGGTATCAAAGAATTTGATGATTACATTTATAACTCCCATTAGTTATTTTTCATCTTCAATTCAAACCCCCTATTTGGATTCTCATCACTGAATTCACTGATTATTGTCTAACCCTAAAGAAGAATCAGAGGCAGGGTAAAATGATGAATTCAGGATTACAGAGTAGGGAAATATATTAGTAGATCACCAAGATATACCGAAAATACGTTGTTTAATGGGGGTAACGATTTGAGATCGTCAAGAAAATTGATAAACAAGAAAAACTCTAGTTCACTCTGAGTATCAATAAAACGTTGACCCTCTCCAGATAATGCATTTCGTATTATAAATTTCCCCAGTGAATTTACCACCTCTGATCTAATCACTATTATGCTATGTACGGCATAAGAAAATTTCTCCATAATTATTCACTTTCTTCAATTATAACATAATGCTCTCCAATTACGGAAACGCAATTTGTATAATGAAAATTCTGCTTAGTTTCTCGGGAGGTCAAGAATAGAAACTCACTATCTTAATGGAGATCCGGAGGCAGTGATAGTAGAAACCATACTATGAAGTAAATTAATAGGCCACAAATCGTGGGAAATGATTATATTATATTCTATTTCAGATATAACTCTGCTTGCTCTTCAGAATGTTTGCAATTGTTTGATAATTCACTGAAATACCATTCCAATGTAGGTACTTCGCCAACTAACTCACTGATGATGGATTCACAGAATAGAGAAAATTATTCAATTTTGGTCAGGAAATAACGAACATTTGTGCAACGTTATCTGCGTTTTATTGAACTCATTTGCGCGCTCGTACACCCAAAGGTCTGTTATATTCCCCAAACTCTGAGAAATATGTATAAAATGAAAAATAGTTAACTAACATCAACTCAAAATTCTTAGGAAAGGTCGGTCGAGCTCTAGAATAGGTAGGGCAAATGTGTATAAGAGTACTCATGTGTATAAGAGTACGCACCACTGATACCTATTTCATTAGGCCGCCATCTGTCTATTATTTAAAAAAGTCACTCATAATCCAAATCATATCTAAGTCAAGGGAGAAATCTGCAATTATTTGCGTCATTTGAAAGAAAGATAGGTAAGATGTTTTCGTTGCTGCACACTGTAATTTCCAGTGCTCGAAGTTTTTGTGTTTGTGCAGGTCGGACTTATGCTATGGCTTTTTGAAGTTTGATTTCAGCATGTGTAATTTTATATATAGTCATCTGAAAATGGTTGCAAAGTCAGTCTTCGTCAGAATTAGAGTCAATAAAATCGAATTTCACGTATGTGTCTAACAGTACGCAAAATAGGTAGTATAAGACTACGCACTTGCGCTATAAAAAAAACCAAGGAAAAAATGTAACGAACAAAGGATGCAAGAAGGAAGTTACATACTCGTGCATCATCTGGGCCACCTGGGATAAGAAATAAATAATAATAATAATAATAATAATAATAATAATAATTTATTTGCAGATATTATACAGGTATAGATCTACAAATAATAGTGATTCCCACAAAGGCTTAGCCTGTCCGTGGGGTGAACCACCGAAATTAAATTAAATTAAATTCCAACTTCTTAATCAAAACAAAATAATGAAATAATAAAGGCACCATATGCAATAAACAACAATCTTTGTTTTATTAAATTTTTTTTTTTTTGGATATATGTATTTTTCCAACAAAGTTTTTTTTTTCAAGCTTTTTCAAGCAGAATAGGGAAACAGAAGATGCGAATGTCAGTTGCCCAAGTTTCAATGATTATTATTCAAAATCTGAGGAGGACTGTGGTCTCAATGCAATAAGTGGTGGCATGAATCTTATACAATTTATGTAATAGGGGAAGTTATATGGCCTGATTGAGAAGGATAGTATTTTGTTGTTTGATTTCCAGATATATTTTTTGGGTGAACAAACAAAATTGCCTTTCTCGTTCATTTTTAATTGTTTTTCACCTTTAAATTAGGGAAATGTCGTATTTAGGTAGTGTGCGTACTGTAAAGCCTAACTGTGCGTACTCTTATATACACCAATGCCTAAGAGTACGCATTCGTGGATGTCCAGAAAAAGTTGAATAACTCTTGTTTATAAGCTATTTGGAAGTGTGATACCATGTAAACATGTTCTTCAATGTTAAAGTGAAACGAAATGACATGAAAGAAGACTTTTGTTAAGAAATTTCACAGATATTGAACTTTATTCACTAAGTGCGTACTCTTATACACATTGGCCCTATAAAAGGCCTGATTTCCGTAGTTGGTACTACAATATCCATTCAGACAAAAACGTGAATTCTATGATTTTTCAAAAAAACTTCATTGTATCCCGGAAGAAATGCGACAAACGGAAATAGGGGATTTTAGTCACATGAGGTCCTTCGCTTTGGATATACAGGATGAATTTCACAAATAGAGAATATTTTTTTGTTTGTTCAAGTGTATGTTTTGACAGTGTATGCGTGGAATGTATACCGCCAGGCTCCAGACAAAATATGGAATGCAGAGCATTTTGGAAACTAGAAATTTTAGATATGACATGTCTTAAAAAAATTAAGACAACAGACAAAAAAATTCAGGGAATGTCGTTTGATTGGATGGCCTTTTTGGCATTTTTTCAGGTTATTTTCTCGTAAATTTGCAAAAGTCTCGAATTTTCTTCGGGAATTCAAATAAAAAATTATACATTTATCTCTAACTATTTTCACGACATGATCTCTATTTTAGAATATCATCACCATGAAATTTGTAGAAAAAAGTGGCCTACTTCAAAAAGTATCTTTGAATTTTATGGAGATTCAGAATGGATATGAAAATTGGGCATTCTCATTTGAACCAACAGGGTGGTATCATATTTTGCACCAGCCTATATAGAGTCAAAAATAATTTTAGCCTGTGCGCTGGGTAGATGTCATGCCGCCAAAATTTGAAGAGTTCCCTTAGCCCAAAATTTCCAAAAGTTATCGACCGATCCACCACTGTTGACTCACCCTGTGTAACTCACAAGAATTGCTTATTTCTCACCTACATACGATTCATGTTACAAATAGTAATAAGATGAATAATTAGTATCACTTGCAGTGCTTGGCGGAAGGTAGTATGGACAGTACTTCATCACGTTTTCATCCGTATCTACTCTTCATCGTAATATTGGATGAAGTTGCAGCTCACTCGAAATTGATCCAGTAAAATAAATATGCAAGCAATAATTCTTGATCCGGTAGCGCAGGAACGAGGGAATATGGAAACATTCAGTATTCCGATAAAGATAAAATTGCACGTGTGAAAAGCAAGCGTCAATCCAATCTACCCTGATGATCCTATTCACGAAAATTTTCCATCCAATTGGATGTAAATTATCCACTCAACGAACTTAAAAAAAACATCAAAAAGGGAGTATATTCTGCTGGAGCCCATTTCAGAGGGCAGCACTGATTTTCTGAAATTAATCTCTCGAAAATATGAGAGACATAACTGATGAAACTGACATCATAGAACAGCCAGCATATGAACTTTATGGTTCAGAATTATTCTGTGGAGGATTTTATAATCGTATCTGCTTTACTCTTTCATCTCGAATCTATCTGAAACTTCTATGGAACGCCTCAGGAAGTTATGTTAATTTAATATGCGTAAATTCGAAATGTATGAAATAATATGAAGTAGATTTCAGTAGAACTGACTATAAGGAGGAAATTGCAGTGCTTTTAGGTGCCTTAGGCTGATGCTGATATCAGAGTTTTGGGTGTTTCTATCTAGTATTTTCTCAGAAATCTCTGTACGGTATATGGATAAATGTTTGTTCAACGATATACTTATTTCACGAAGAACAAATGACTGTTAACAGATATACCGTAATGAATTTATTTTATTCAATATCAAATGCCATCTACTACTAAATGTTCTAACAAATAAAATCCATACTAATTTGGGGACAAAATATTGTGGGGTTCTTCCTGAAAAGTAAGATATATTTTCGCAATTCGCATGATTATTACCTACCGCATAATCTTCATATCTTATTCGAATCTAACTGTTCAGATATCTCTTACTTCGTTTGGAATTCCTTCGGGAATGCAATTGGTCTGAATAAAGGCGGGTTTATACAGCAAATAAGATAAAATAAGAAACAAATTAAAATAAAATAAGAATTAAGGGTTAAAATGATCGGTTTATACAGATAATCTAAAACAATATAAGTAATAAGAATGAAGCAATCAAATCGCAGCTTTTTGACAATTTTAAGCAAGTTCTATGAATTTCACTCTTTGAGCATGCGCATTGTCATTTTCCAAACAAAATAACATAAAATAAGAAATAAAGATGAGAGTTGGCCAACTTTATTTCTTATTCTTATTTCTTATTTTATCTTATTTCGTGTATAAACACTCTCATAGAAATGTACATGCTTAACTTTCTTATTTTATTTCTTATTTTATTTTATCTTATCTTATTTGCTGTATAAACCCGCCTTAACTGGCAAAATATCATCTAATATGTTGTTTAGCCGATACGGAATCCATGATTTAACCATCTCTAACCGAATCTACTTGTTATTCTTTTATATTCGAACAAATTATTCCTTTAAAACGATTTTTGACATTGTCTTCAAAGCTTATCGATTTATCAAATTTGACTTCGGTGAGCAACGGAAACGAACGACAGCGTCGTTCGTTGGAAAAGTCAGCCAAAATTCTGTGTGGTTGGAATTGCGAGAGAAAAGTAACTTTTTGCGATCTTAATTTGACCTTTTTTTCGAAAAAAGCGAGTCGTACTGGAGTCCTTCATTCTTTGGTCTTTCCATTCCAACTCAAATATCCTCCCGACTTTCGCCGACCAGGCCACGCATAAAGGCTTTTTTTTTCACCCTTTGCAAAACACGACGTTTTTGCCCGATTTTACGATTTTTTTCGAATAGACGCCACGTTCTTCGGCCGAGACGGAAGAAAGTCCCGTATAGAACCGCCCTTTCTCTCTTCGACGGTACCTCCGTTTTCGTCCCATTTTCACGAACGTAAACGGGGAAAATCTTAAAAAAATAGCCTTTTCGAAAAAAGTTTCTTTGATCCCCTTCGGTGGTCGGTCCTCATGTCAAGATTTCTTTTAGTATTATTAATTAGTGGACACTACCAACGTTGTCCTGCTCGAACGTTTGCTTGCGTTCTATGAGCTTTTCGGCAATGTGCGATTTGCTGTTGCCGACAAAAATTCAAAAAGTAAGTGCAGTTACTCGTTATTTTCGTAACAAGCCTGAACGATATTTGGTGCCTGCCATTTTAACATTTGCCGAAAGAGGCGGTACTTCTCACGATATCGGTGGTAACTATAATAATTTTACGTTTTTTCATATCTTCCACCAGTGCGGAGATGACTGCGTAGAGCTTGGTTGATCCGTGAGCTCAAATTGGATATACTGGTAACTGAAGATGTGGCGACTGATGAAAATGAATGCGTCCAAGCTGCGAATCTAATGAATCACTATGTACACCAAAAATAGACTGCAAGTAGCAGAGGAATTTGACGCCTTACCAATACAATAAGATGCAAATTTGGATCCTTCACTTTTTGGTTGAATAACAGCAAATAAAAAAAACTTCCAATCATTTCCGTGACAACCATATCGCTATTAATGTAAAGAAATATTCAAATGAATGTCAAATCCTTATAATGAAATAAAATTGTTTTTATCTTGATCCGAGCTTTGTCAATGAACTCGATACTCCATACCTATTGACGCAATTGGGTTACATGGCATATTCGAAACACAGCAAACAGAAATTGAAATTTCAATATGTTTTGTCGATGAATAATGCACTCAATAATCATGCATTTGTAATTCATAATAACGAAACTCGGCGGACAGAAAATTAAATGTCAGAATCAAACCCAAGCTACGATGCAAGTAACTTGCTCATAAATTTATGCTTACATCAAATACCATATGATTCGACATCAACGCTATGGTATACAAACATAATTATGAAATATTCTCAGAAGTTCATTCGTTATTCCTGAACTTCTCAGAAGTTATTTACGTTCAATCATTAATGATTTTCATTTTCACATTCTAAATTATTGGAAGGCATTTTTGTTGCACCCTGTGCCATCCCCATCAACCCTCTAAATTTTTTGAATAGGGAAAGTGAGTCCTGTGGTACTTTTTTTGGCAAGGTCTTTTTATCTTCTTTACAGGCGTGCAGAAATTTTCAAGAAAACATTTTTCTTTTTCGAAAAATAGTTAGTTCAAAGAGGTTTTCAGTATGTGCACTTTGTCATGGCTCATTTACTTTGAGACGATGGTAACTGATGAAATTTGTCACCGAATGAAAGTCGACCGTTACAGTTTTGTTCATGCACAACTTTCAACCCCTTTCAAGCCCCTTAAGTGGAAAATTAGAATGTGCTTCAGTTATGATCTTAAGTATGGGACGAGGTCCCATAGAGTGGCCAGTCAGGTGTCCAGATCTGACACCGCTCTATATTTTCTTATGGGGCTACCTAAAATCGAAAGTGTACATTAATAGGCCCGAAAATTTGGAAGACTTGAAAACCCGAATAAGGTTCGAGATAGGTAGAATAACTCCAGAAACTCTCTAGACGGTACAGGAAGAATGTGTCAAGGGCTTTGACTATTGCATTCAGAACGATGGTGGTCATTTTGAACATTTAATTTAACTTATCCTGCGCAATGATTCTTCGGGTGGTACTTCAATGCCGAAATAAATTTCTAATGTCACTCCATTTTTTTTCTCCATTAAAGGTTCGTAGGGGTTGAAAGTTGTGCATGAACAAAACTGTAATGGTCGACTTTCATTCGGTGACAAATTTCATCAGGTACCATCGACTCAAGGTAAATGAGCCATGACAAAGTGCACATACTGAAAACCTCTTTGAACTATTTTTCAAAAAAGAAAAATGTTCTCTTGAAAATTTTTGCACGCCTGTAAAGAAGATACAGAGACCTTGCCAAAAAAGTACCACAGGACGCACTTTCCCTATTCAAAAAATTTAGAGGGTTGATGGGGATGGCACAGGGCGCAACAAAAATCCTTCAAAAATGCATAAAAATTTGGTAAAAGTGAAACAAAAATTGAACTGTTTCAGGATTTTGTTGCCAAATATTTTTCTTCTGAGAAAATGAGTTTGTTCCATAATGTTGACGTGCACTGTATACGAAGAATGTAAGGAAAAGATAAGAACAAATCTATCTTCGAAAAATATTAAATCGATCTGTAATATACAATTGCCAAACATTGTAAATAAAAATTCACCGTCAACATAGGCTCTATACAAATATCATCAAGTATTCCATATGGTTAAGTTCACCCTTTTTTCGAAAAAAGGCAAGTATGTTTCTTCGATATAATCTCAATGAATAATTTTTTTACTGTTAAATCCATATTTGACGGCTATGATCAAGCAATATAGTATGTTTGTGACACATTTCTCTAAATGGAACACCTTCTATAATTCCTGCATTTCATGCGAAGTGTTTGTCCAACTTCTTCGAAATATCACCCCATGCCTATATATAATGATCTGTTTGCTAGATAAACAAGATGCTTTGGACAAATTTCTTGTGTTTCTTACGCAGAAGCAGATCACAAAATAATAAATTTTTTATTTTTATTTTTCAGAGTTTGGGAGAGAAAACCCAGAAAGAAACCATTCAATAAACAAGATGTTAATTACACCACCATTCTGTTATTATTTTTATCCATATTAAAATGTATAATTTCTGGAATATTTATAATAATATGATTGACACATGATAACAGTTGTAGTAAGCCACTGAATATCAATGCCCGACTGCCCCGACTCCAAGAATTAGATTTTGCTAGTGACGATTGCAAAATGGCGAAGGTGCCGGTTATACCACACATATTTCCGAGAAAACTTTAAGAGTTTAGTATATTATTTTCGCGAATAATAAAACGCGAAAAAAAATTATATTTCACTTCCGCATGACATTTCCAGACTTAAGTACATGCAATTAAAAATCGAATATAAACAGTAACAGTTTTCCCTCGAATTTACATATCTGCCTTATGCCATTTTTTCTAATAAATCTGATATTCATTAGTAATCTTGATAATGATTTTTCCGTTAATCGTGGTCGGCTTCAAATTGTACGATTAACGCATCAAATTCTGCATCCAATGGAATAAATGATATTTACTTCAGAAAAATGTGGTACATATACATTTCATCTATTTATGTAAAAATTAATTGCTGTTCGTTAGTCTCGCTAAAACTCGAGAACGGCTGGACCGACTTGGCTAATTTTAGTCTTGAATTATTTGTGGAAGTCCAGGAAAGGTTTAAAAGGCGAATAAATATAAAAATGTCTACAGGGTGTTTTTCTTTTAACGTCAATGGCAACTTGCTCTTTTTCACGCCATAGTCGTACAATTTCATTCAATTGTGTTAAAAAATATACGTTCGAGGCATACATAATTGAAAATAAACCATTATTATACAGACTGTTCTCTTTCTCACGGCACAATTATAAGCTATTGAAGTGATTTGTGCAACAAACAAAGCCTTAACTAAATAGGTACCTTGGATGGATTCTCATAATGTATTTGTCTGAAATTTTCCTACAGGGTGTTTTTCTTTTAACGTCGTATTTGTCCGAAATTTTCATGCAGGGTGTTTTTCTTTTAACGTCAATTGCAACTTGCTGTTTTTCATGCCAATCGTACAATTTCATTCAATTGTGTTAAAAATTATACTTTCGGGCATACATCATTGAACATAAACCATTACTATACAGGCTGTTCTTTATATCACTGCACAATTTTACGCGATTGAATTGATTTGTGCCACAAACAGAGCGTTAACTAATTAGGTACCTCGAATGGATACTCATAATTTAATTGTCCGAAATTTTCATATAGGGTGTTTTTCTTTTAACGTTAATTGCAACTTGCTGTTTTTCATGCCAATCGTAGAATTTCATTCAATTGTGTTAAAAATTATACTTTCGAGGCATACATCATTGAACATAAACCATTACTATACAAGGTGTTCTTTATATCACTGCAGAATTATACGCGATTGAATTGATTTGTGCCACAAACAAAGCGTTAACTAAATGGGCACCTTGGAAGGATTCTTATAATGTATTTGTCCGAAATTGTCATACAGGGTGTTTTTCTTTCAACCTTATGACCTTATAACCTTATAAATTTCCAGTATTTCAGGAAAACTCTGTTTTGTAAGTAGGCAACATCATGTGCAATTAATCGAAAATAATAATAAAACTTCATTCGTACCGAACATTTTTCTTTTATTAAGTTAGGCGGTACGAAGTTCGCCGGGACAGCTGGTAAAAGATAAATATTTGACCGGACACCTCATAATGTACATAATTTTAACAAGATATCTTTGGTATATACATATCAGTCGTCTCAAATCGATTTATATCTGAAAAGTCATTCACTGAGATTATACAATAAACTAACAATATAGATACAGATTCCCGTATGTTTGCTAAGTAGAGATATTGGTTGATGTGATCAAATCAAATATACTGTTTGAAAAAATCCCCCAGTATATATGAACAGATTTACTTATAAATATGAGCGCTGAAATATTCCTCGTCAGAGGAAACCCGTCGCTATTCCTTATCAGATACCATAAAATGTATTCCATCACTCATTTCGTTTATGTTGACCCTATTTCACGGCTGGTTGACACGGAAACCAACTTCCTCAGCAGCGAGTCGTAATTTGAATAATTCTTATATATCCTCGATAAATTAACATAAGAGAGTAGACACGTGTAAAAAAAAATGTGGAACTCCATCAAAACAGCATTTGATATTGAAATGAGCTATCCTCATAAATCCAGATCCATATACGAAGAACACGTGTTATAAGAACCAATGAGAAGCTCTCCAGCGAAACCTTTTATATCTCTCTAGACGAAATTATTTTTGGGTCGTTTCAGAATGAAACTCGTGAGATGTATCGATAAATGTGGTCATTTCAGGACAAACTGATATGTTTACACTAATCTGGTATATTCGGGTCAATTTTAATGGAAGCGTTCAATCCTTTGGAAGGACACGTGTCCTCGGTTGCCAACCCATATAAAAAAGCACGCGACAATCTTTTTTCTGTCACGTCGAATATGTTTGAGTCGTTCGACAATTATTTAGCTCATATCTGGTTGAAAAAAAAATACAATTAAACAAGTTACGTGATTTGTGTGTGGCCCTGCTAACCTAATATTCAGATAGCCCATGTAAAAAAAACGAAGCGCGCGACAAACTTTTTTCCTTCACGACAAATTCTCGACAATTAGTCGACAATTAATGCTATAGGTTTCATTGAAATTCTTACAAGTGGCTCTGTTAACTCAATATTAAGTTAGCAGAGCCACCCCATATAAAAAAATCTGAGCGCGCGACAAACTTTTTTCTGTCACGACGAATATGTTTGGGTCGTTCGGAAATTATTCAGGTCATTTCTGGTTGAAAAAAAAATACAATCAACCAACGTACGTGATTTATATGTGGTCCCTTTAACCTAATATTAAGTTAGTCCATATAAAAAAAATACAAAGCGCGCGACAAACTTTTTTTTTTTCAAGACAAATTCTCGACAATTAATGCAATAGGTTTCATTGAAATTCTTGCAATATTAAGTTAGCAGAGCCACCTCACATAAAAAAATGTGCGACAAACTTTTTTCTGTCACGACGAATATATTTTGGTCGCTCGACAATTATTAAGCTCATTTCTGATTGGAAAATAAATACAATTAACAAAGTTACGTGATTTGTGTGTGGCCCTGGTAACTTAATATTAAGTTAGCAGAGCCACCCCATATAAAAAAAACTGAGTGCGCGACAAACTTTTTTCTGTCACGACAAATTCTCGATAAATATTCGACAATTAATGCAATAGGTTTCATTGAAATTTTCGCAAGTGGCTCTGCTAACTTTATGGAGGTTGAAAAATATATCCTTTCTGAGATGTTGACTGGGCTTATATATCCAACGTTCTTCATTATCAATAATTAATTATTTAATCCATAACACTTAAAATGCTTTCCAAAATAATTATTTTTTGATAACATGTAAGATGGTATTTCAGCCTTCGAGAACTTCGAAAGAGGGGGTGTGGAAGGTCTCGCAGGCAGAAAGTGAAGAAAAGCGGGACTTCATATGCCCTCTCGAACAATATGTTCGAGATTTAATCGGAAGAGGGAGCATGTACGTCCAACGTCACTATAATCTGGATAAAAAGGCATATCACCAATGGCGAAATAAATCACAAGGTCCCGGAAGAACGTGACAATTCCAGGTTATATAACGTCAAAGGAAAGAAAAGGGATCCATTACATCCACTGTTTCCAGGGACATTACAAAAGTCCGTTATCATAATCAAATATCTAAGCTTCGGAATGGCAAAGAATTGGCAGCCTACAATAAATGGAGGAGCGAACAAATTTCGAGATAGCATTGTGAATTTTTTCCGATATTTATCTGTATGAACACAGACAAGGCTGCGGAAGTCTGCAAGGAGCCACGATAGCTTTATCGTAATAAATAATGGTTTCTCTTTTTTCCGAAACTATAATTCTCAACGCAAACATGAAACACTACGTCTTACGCGATGTGACATCAGAATAGTTTTCATTCCTGTTGAAAAAGCGGAAATAACATAACACAACCTGCGGAGCTGACACGACAGAAATAACAACAAACATGCTCCAATTTTTTTCTAAGAACCATTCAATATAATACTAATGAGGAGAACGAGGCTTTTAACCTGCATATCTCCTGAATTTTGTATTCCAAATATTTATGGTAACATTCGCCTCTATCAACATTACGTAATCAAAGGATGGCAAAATACTCTGTATGGATGCAGGATATTTTCGTTTAGGTTACGAAGTATGAAATAAGGATATTTCGGGGATACGTATATGAGTATATAGTGTGGTACATCCTCGTGGTTTATGTACTTCATTATTGAACATTATGTTATGTGGACACTCCATCAAATTATCCACACCGAGTAAGTATACAAACAAACTATGAAGAAAAAGTAAACATTAAAGGATACTGTGGGAGGTATATTCGTCATTGAATGGTTTCTTTCTGGGTTTTCTCTCCCAAACTCTGAACAGCAACCCAATATGCGGAATGTGATACCTTATGTTCGTGGCCTTTCTGAAAAAATCAGAAGAATCGGTTCTAAGTTCAATATAAGAACCGTCTTCAAAACACAAAATGATCTCAGGTCTTTATTAACGAAGACAAAACCCATTAATGAAATACAAAAATAAAAAAACTGTGTATATGATATTCCTTGTATTTGTGGTAAATCATACACAGGAGAAACATCAAGACCACTAGAAGTAAGAAAATCAGAGCATAAGAATAACTTGAGAAATAGAGACATATACCGAAATCAAAAATAGCAGAACATGTATGTACAATCCAAGGAGATCACAGGATGGATTGGAGTAATACAAGGATTCTGATGACAGAAACTGATTATATTAAAAGGAAACTTATGGAATCAACTTGTATACATTTCATGCGAAGTGTTTGTCCAACTTCAAAATATCACCCCATACCTATTTATAATGATTCGTTTGCTAGATAAACAAGATGCTTCTGACAAATATCTTGTGTTTCTTACGCAGAAGCAAATCTCAAAATAATTAATTTTTTATTTTACAGATATTTTTCAGAGTTCGGGAGAGAAAACCCAGAAAGAAACCATTCAATGATAAACTATGAAGATATAAAATCAACAGTTGAATTCGTGCATTTCGAAACTTTACGAATTTCTGTTGAAATTATATTTTTCGTTATTCGTTATTCGTACTTCCAATACGTATAACAGATTATCAAAGGAACATCAGGGTTCGTTCTCTATGCCAGATCGATTTTAGTTCGCCGCCATTTTGATTCGCATGATATTTGATATTGGAATTTGACCGTCTAGACATAAGTCGATTTTCTCAAGTACTGCAAAAAAGTTTTGAAATCATCGAAATATTCCATTTAAATAAAATCGTCCGAATGTTGATACGCAGTGTAAACTATGGTATCTTTTGGTGCGCTTGTTCATCCGATCACAGTGCCTATCAATTGGCCCAGTTCTATATGACGGGAAATTCGAGCTTCCTTTATATCATGTAGATTATCGCAAAATTGAAACCATTGCTCGTCGGTAAGTTTTTGATTTTTCTCAACAAACATATTCAGTTTATACTCACTAATGAGAATCTGAGGTCAACCTTGAATATTTCCGGCCGTCCGTAGGTACTCCCGAACGAAATGAGCTAGAGCGATGCATTTTGCAGGGTAGGTTTATCGTCCAAATGCGCCGGTTTAGTTTGAAATTTCGTTTTTCCTATAATATACTGATTTGATCGAATTGAAACACGGAAGTTAGTTGAAAATTGCTGACATTTCGCGAAAATCGTATGAAAGTTTTAAGAAAATTATTTGAAAAAAATGTATCCCAGAATCTATTTGTCAGATATAGCTGAAAGTTTTACACACTCGAACGGATCTATTTTGTTGGAGATATTGACAAAATATCGAAATACAGTTGGTATACTTTTCCACTGTTTCACATTCGAACAACAAAGTTGTCAGCGGTTTTTTATTTTTGACGCGAAGTCGAATTTCATGATGCAGTAGAATTGATAGAATTAGAAATGACTCGACCGACGTCAAATTCCATTTATAAAAAACAAACAACAAAATCAATTCGAATCATTTATCAGCAGAAGAACAAGTGAAAATTAAATAACAGTTTTAATAAAGGTGAGAAACTGAATAATTGGTAAATGGTGGAAATGAATAGAGAAAAGTAGAAAGGTAATTTGGTTAATGAACCATTAGATCTCATTTTTTTTTTCCTTATCCGGTCTATTTAAATAGATAATAAAAAAAATTAAAAAAGTGGTAGGAATTAATTATTTTAAATGTTTACAAAGTACTAGCAGTGTAGGACTGTGTAACTTAATACGTTCGTGACTTCATTGTTCGTAACATGGTACAAATCAGCCGTTAGGGTTAGCTAAAACTGTTCCGCAACTTTTAATCGAAACACATCATCATTGTCGGATGATATCAATTTGATTTTTTACCTTACGACATTTTTAATCCATCAGTTTTCCCAGTAATATCGACATGTGTGAAAATGGCGCGATTGAACACAGGGCAAAGAAATCTCGAAGTACTTAAATAATGGATGAATGATCACCGGTCAATAATTGGAATGGAAAATTCGATGAGTATCTTTTGGTACAATACTGACATCATTCATAACCAATATTCAGCGACGGGCCGAAGCCAAATTTAAAAAAAAAATAAAAGCATCGAAAATGTTCCAACTGTGCATTGAAGTATTAGACAACCCAAGATGATTATCTAACTGCTTCCAAATTTTTCCAACTGCTTCAAAATGTTTCCAACTGCTTCCAAATTTTCCCAACTGCTTCGAAATTTTCCCAACTGCTTCGAAATTTGTCCAACTGCTTCAAAATTTTTCCAACAGCTTTGAAATTGCTCCTACTGATTTGGAATGTTTCCAACTGCTTTAAAAATTTGCCAACTCCGGTCAACATTAAGACCATTAGGCCATTTCCTGACCCCATCTTCCCCCTTAGGCCCGTTCCTGAACATCAAAACTCGTGTTCCGAAATCCAAACTTATATATTTTTATTATCAATAGAAAGGAGCAAACGGCGTGATTGAATATTTACGTTGCTAAATTCAACAGAAATAAAAGCTTCTTATAATGCCGCTCGACAGTGAGAAACAGCTCAAATTGATACCAGATGGTTTGTTTTATGACTACCCGCTTTGGGATAACGCAAGAGAAAATAAATATTGTTTTTTGCCGGCTACACACATTGTGCCGAATCCCATGTTATCCCGTCCCTATTTTCTGCGTGCTTTGCATTTATCCGGCAAGGTGGTCAAATTCCTGCACATTTTATGACAATTCTTCCGGAAATATTCCAACTCTTCGAAATTTTTTCCAACTGCTTCGAATTTTTTCCAACTCCTTCAAAATTTTTCCAACTGTGTTGAAAATTTGCCAACTCCGTTTAACATTGGGGTGGGATCATCCCCCCCTTAAGCCCGTGCCTGTGCATATTTCTGATTATTTTTCAGGGATCTTTTCCCCTCAATTAGTACCTAAAGAAAGATGATTCAGGAATTCTAGTGCTCTAGTTATACTGAATAGCGTGTACTGAACCAGCTCCGTTTCTGCTGGCAGTATATCAGTTTCTATATCACCGTCATAAGAACAAGCCGTGCTCGGAGCCGGTACATAGTTCCCGAGATTATTTACAGCTTCAAGAATCTACCGCGTCTCCCGAATAGCCGCTGGAAGAGTGATTAGTAGTCAAACTGGTAGAAGAGGGTTGCGTTCAAATTGAGGGCTAAAAGACATCTTAGGGTTTCTCCTCGGAATGAGCTGAATATTTGTCCTTAGATATTCAAGGTCAAATATCGCAAACCTCCGTTTTTTGACATTCTTCTGGCCGCAATATCTGAATTGTGACGTAAGGAAAGAGTCCCCCCAAAATTTACCTGATAGAATTTTTTTCAGGAATCAGAAATAGATTGGTGATAACATTTCAGGGATATCCAAGGATGGTAAATCGATATTGAATTTTTATGTTGTGGAATATGTAATATTTAAAAATTCGCGTTGATACTTTTATCCCATTCGTTCCAGATTTATTTGGTAATTAAATATAAATTCCTGCCTGGTATTATACAAATTATTAAATTCATATATAAAACAAACAGTTTTATCGTTGAATCAACGAACGAATAATTCTACGGAATTATCATTTCAATAGAAATGAAAATAACATTGATTGGAACTGGTACAGTCTCTTCGAATGGATATGGAACTTTTTCCTACGGTTACTAGCTAATCAACTTAGTTAACTGGCTTATCAACTACTACTTTAGACATTTTTGATACATTTATTGGTTACGGTTTCTCTACTGGGTGAAATGGTACAGTTTTGTCTGAATAATCTATTTTCCTTTCTATATGAATTGGGTTTATACGGTCAACTACTTAGATTAGTATATAGGGTTGAGGAACTGAAACTTATATCCTAACTGGGATTTTTACTGGGTTATTGAGAAGTAAATATATTTTTAAACCCCTTCTATTAATAGAAAAACAACTTCCTTTTGTTGCTCCATATTTCTTGGTTATATTAATTTATAATTTTTTACAAGATGTCATATTGTCACAGACAAGTGATTAATGTCAAAATCATAGAGAAATATGGAATTCTTGAAAGACAGTTATGCGAATGACTTTACCAACTTTATGATATAATTTGAAGTCGAAAATCTGAAACTGTTGACAACTTGTTTGGTCGAACGTAAATACATTGGACCAGTTTGCCCCGATCATTGGAATATTTGGATAGTTCGGCAATATCGTCAGTTCAAATATAGAATTTTACTGTTAAATAAGGTTTTCAAGGTTCTCGTATAATTTCAACCATATCTTACGGATAGTTTCTGAGATACACATTTTTTTTTTATTTTCCAATCATGCGATCCTTACAAAATTTTGCATAAGTTTCCGTGTCGGTATTTTTCAACGAATAACCCTGCTTTGGTTAGATCAGATTAGTAGGTATTTATCGAGTTATTGGGAAACCAAAATTTCAAATGACTATTTGGACTCCAAACCTACCCTGAAAATTTAAACTATCCTAACTCATTGCATTCGAGCGCAATCGTGCTGACGGCCGGACAGAATCAATTCTGACCTCGAATTCTTGATTAGTGATTCGAACTAATCGTTCAAGGCCATTCTCGGCCAAATATTCGAAAATTCCAGAGCGAACTGTCCCTAATAAGCATACAAATAAAAAAATCTGAAAAAGGTACATAAGCAAACAAATCAGTTAAATCGCTGAACCCATCCATAACAATAGCTATTACGGAGTTTTTAAGTTTACAACAAAGGAAACAATTCCATCCAGATTTCCCACGTATGTTTGAAGATCAATAGTTCTAATATCATTATTGCATTGTTGTAATTCGGTATCAAAGTGTTCAACTGACACTACAATGGCGCAATGGAGACCACAGAACCGGTTTGAACGTTTTGCAATTTTCCTTTTGGAATGCAATCTCTTCGCAACGACATATGCTCCACCACTGTACCATCGTAGTTGCAGCTTGACCCCGCACATTTCATTTAACTTCACAGATTTAATTCCCTATGAGAATTAATTCAAAATGCATTATTCCGTCAGATACAGGCGGCCATATAGTTCACCACATCTAGATCGCAGATGGTAAAAAAATTAAATTGAAATTTGAGGAATGCCATCGTATAGAATTCATTCTCTTGTATTTCAAACGAGTTAGAATATGGAATATCAAAAATCAATTTCACATGGTGCTTCAATAATTCCTGAATTATACCTGAATGAAACCCATCATAATCATTTTACATTATTTTTTCGAGAATGAGAATTGATTTATTGATGACAAATCGGTAGTTGAAATCAAGTATCTCCTTCCATCGTGTCCTAAACACGATAACTTTCAAAAGAAAGAACTCTGAGACTTGACATTTGCAGTTTATGTTGGAGGCATGGATACGAATTTGATCAATCAAATTTCTAATTTAAAACTGTGCACGTTAAAGAGTCAACAACTTCAACTATACAGGGTGCATCACAAATACCGTTCGTTGGAATATTTCAAAGAACTCGAGATAAATACCTGAAATTTTATAGTTAAGCTTTGTTAGGCGAGATGAATTCTCGAAAAAAATTTCCAATTCGTTCGACTTCCGGTTTCACCAGAAATGATACCAACTTTCGTTTTCAAATGTACTTCCCAGTTTCTTCATTGATAATCAGATTACCCATTGAATTCGACATTATTTATTAATTAGTTTACAATGATCATATTATGAATTACCAGGATCTGAAAATTAAAATTGTTGTGGTTTTCGATAGTTTGGACCCTGCCGAAATTCGTAGAGCAACGTCTTTTGAAATGCTTCCATGAAAACGGTGAACATGTCGATCATTTGTAATTAAAAACTTATCATTATACAAATGTTTTTTTTCATCCTAAATCTTTGAGAAACGAATACGGAGAATTCCTGAAAAGAAAATTAGACTTTACCGAACATCTCGGGATATAAGCATTTTAGAGCGTAGATTCCAGTTGAGCAATAAAAAAATTGTTTCTTATTTGAAAAACATTAGTTTTGAGGTTTTTGTCATGAGTAACTTTGACATTGAAATAGAAACACCCTATATGTTCAATGGAATTTTTAATGAACGAAGGAGGAGCATTGGTATTTTTCTGATTTTTATAAAAAAATCTAAGTTATTAACATTGGAATGGCGCCCTATTTGCGAAAAGTTTAAGGGTTCTTTCAGATTTCACACGAATTTTCTGAGAATAATATGTAATTGACACATTAAAACAGAATTCAATGGGTAATCTGATTATCAATGAAAACACTGGGCATTACATTCAAAAAACGAAAGTTTGTATCATTTCCGGTGAAACCGGAAGTTGAACGAATCTGAAATTTTTTCCAAGAATTCATCTCTCCTAACAAAGCTTAACTATAAAATTTCAAGTGTTCATCTCTAGTTATTCTTTGAAATATTCTTCGTAAATAAGCCAGTATATTTTCTATGATTTTGGTAATGAGAAGGATATATTAATCTTGAAAGGCTATATTTTCCCATCTGATGGAACAAAGAAGCCATTGCGATGTTGTTGGTTTCTCATAGTAGAGAAATTCATCCAAGAGCTCAACAAAACTTCTAGACTAAGTAATAAACATTCTTTTGAATGTTGAGAACTATAAACTCAAATACACATAACAAAATTTTCTTTCTTATTCAAAATTAAACTGCCTAAAGATTTTCATATCATGGATACCTTTTTACTTACTGTATTCGAATGATTGTACTCTCATTATCTTTTATATTCAACATACAAATTGGAATTAAACTCCAAATACTCGCACATAAGCAACAATGAATTTCTTCCATCATATGTGAGGAAATGAAGAAGCATTTTCGGCAGGAAAATCCTGATACCATAACTCGATACCATCAGAAGGGTAATTAATGACTTGAGTTAGTTATGGTGGACGAGGTCTTCAGAAAAATTTGATAATTTATAGAAGAAAATAAATCATAGACTCAGTCAAGCGATGATTTGGCAAAGCGAAAAAAATTATTAATTCCCAGATAAAATTGAACGATTTAGTCTTGTTATTACAAGGATCAGCACATCAAAAGAACCGAGAAATTATAGCTGGGATCATTGCATTTTCCTCATTTTTCAATATACGTCGTTTTTCATAGCTATGGGCTTAATTGATTTATTTCCGTATTTGGATACGACGTGATTGAGCCAATTCTCCCGATTTACTTCCGTTTTTCCCAGGTTCATGTCCTCGCCTCATATGTAATCACCGGAAACAACATCGAACAGAGGTCAACTAGAGGTCACATCATACTGCATCGGTCGAGATGGATCAAAAACTCACGAGAGCAATGCAGTTGCTTTTTCAATCTGACCAATCATTTCATGGGTTTTTTAAGGACTATTCTACAATAAAATGAAGAAATGTTGAACGTGAGAATTTAAATACTGTAACGGACGTGTAGCGGATATTCATTTCTCCTTCACTTGTTAGAAATAACTTTCGTGACCATCAAATGCTGTGGACTGTGGCAACGGCAGGCATGGAAGTCATTCTTTACCTACGTCGTATTCATCTGGAATCACCCATCCAAGGTACCTACTGCCCTGGGAATGCCAGAATACCATAAAGCAACTGGCTGGAGGCAATAAAGTGACTCTTCTGGGCTTGGAAAAGACTACTCCAGGACAACAATCCAACAATGGGAGCTAAATAACAGAACAGCTGTTTGGAGAAATACTCCAGTACTTGTTCAAGCAAAAGTATTTGTGGATTTGTCACCATCCTTCACCTGAAAGCTCCTACAGCTGCCACGAGTTGAGTTTGAGATAATGGTGGCACTGTCCACATGGCACTGTCGGTACCAATTGTACCGTATGTGCAAGTCAGCAGACGGTCAAAAGCCGGCAGCCCAAGAACTTCAGATATGGGTGAGCCAGTTCTAAAACCTTGCAACGTGATAGCCAAGGCTCCTAAGCGCATCATCTAGTACACATATCAACACCATCAACAATGTCGACAATCGCTTTAAATTAGCAGAAGGCTAATTTGACCATGCCATGCTTAGTGCAGGATTTATTGCTGCCCCAGTGCTGCAATGTGTGACGTGGACGTTCGACCAGCATTGTAGAGTTCAGTTATTTTAACAGGAGGAAATTCTTTGGTGCAGGGATTCAGTGACATACCCAGTAGAGATCTGTCTCCTGGATCTATGAGATTGAAAATTATTGCTGCAAACGGAACTACGGAAAGAAGGTTTGGTGCGTGGGTTGGGGGTTCAATCCTAGCATCCATTGGTACTTTTCAGAAAATGTGGATGTCCATGCAGAATATCAAGAATGTGGCAAATCTCAGACAGACCGTAAGTGTCCTAGAACATAAGATCGCATCGGTCGCAGTTCTGAAGGTCTGGAACAAGTCTCACGACCCCGTTCTGATCAATCAAATCAAATTAAATTTGATTTGATTTGCTGACCAGATGTTATCGAATGGACAAATTCACATATTGTTTCATATCTAGAAACTGAATTTAATTTTGTTCCATTAACAAATCTACAATTTAGCATAGTTGAAAAAGGAATTTTGTCAATATAGGCATTTTAAAAAATCGAAACTAAATGTAAAAGGATCACTGTATTTATTTAGAGTAACGAAAATTGAAGTAAGTATAACATTCACTGACATGCCTCTTGGATTACACCTAATATCATCCTAATCTTCTAACATTTCCGTGGTCACAGTGAAATGGGAGAAGCCAGCAATGCATTACTGATCATTTAGTTCAATTTGTCATAAGACGTAATAGGATCGGAGATTCAACAAAGAGTTGGCAACTGCGGCGTGTGTTTCAGGCACTCCAGCCTTTGTCCGCTTCAATTCGACTTTGTCAAACTTCAACCTATCGTATTACACGTCGACATTGATGTCAAGACTGAAGAGAGTTCGAATTTCCAGTTTAAGGAATTCACATATTTTAAAATTGTATAAATACTCCGTTTTCCAAAATTTGGGACTATCAGAACACGCAACGGATGCATGAATGCGTACATTATTTTATAATTTTTACTAAAAAATTACATCTTATTCATGTATCTAGTAATCCATCACAACGTGATATATAAGAAGTTGTTGAAATCAATGCGACCAATTTTTCTTCGCTCAGAATTGACGTATAGTTACGTCATCTGTATATTTCGCATACCATTATTTCGACAATGCTTCGATGTGCTGGATTTCACTTAGTTTCCTTTTGAATTCAAGTCACTGCGTAACATACCACAAAAGAGCTCGTTTATATGCGACAATGAGAACACATGCGACTTCCTCCAACGTTTAAAATACTTCCCCATACCTCCTATAAATCAGTGGAATATGAAAGTGGAAGATTAATGACTTACCCAAAAATAATATTAAGAACAGCCTATACTGCTTGTTGGCCAGATTCATAGTTTGGTAAACTCACTCGGTGAAAAGGATTTATATCTGCAAGAAAAAGATTAATTGAATTCACACCTTCTCATATCTCCTATATATTTCAACACTATCACACCCACTTCTGTTGGAAAAACTAGGGCTTCACGGAGAGCGAGATCTCGTCTCGTAAAAGCGAGACGAGTTGAGACGAGACGTTCTCAAAAATATTATAGGCGATACGAGACCACATACAGCGCCACACGAGAGTCTCGTTTTTGGTCTCGTTAAATTTTTTGAATGAAGTTTTATAGACGACTCGACTTTTTTCAATACCCACAGAAAGCAATTGAATATGAAGAGTTTCCCCTATAATTACCAATATATATTGTCTATATTATGCATCGATCGTTCTAGAAATACACGATTCTTTAGAAGATTACTAATTCGGTATGATCTTGCGATAATTGAGATTATTTTTCAAGAAAAAATAGAATTCACAACCATAGAAACGGATGCCATAATGAATTCAATAATAAACGGACAACTTTTATTGCCCCTAAATCCCAATGCTTTGAAAATTTCGTCTTTATCTCAACATTTGGAGGAATTTATTCTCTTGTGCTCCTTGTAGTGAAGATGTGAACATTTATTGTATACATCGGTGGAACTACGTATAATAAAACTCGTAAAGAAATGAAGCTATTCAATGTTTCGAAAAGTGTTATGAGGAATAAGCCAAGAACACCCTCAATTATCTACCCACTGGGAAGGTATTCTTTGAAAACTATACCAAATTGTTCAATTCTATTAAAAAATGTATCGACATCGATAGCCTATTTAAAACATCAACAAAACTTTCGAAATATTGGATAGCTGAGTTTGAAGAATATTTGCTGTTATAAAGAGCAAATAGGAATCAAAATATTTTACAGTGGTGGAGAGTGATGAAAACGTTCTTCCTACACTTTCCAAGATGGCCGATGATTTATTAATGGTTTCATCCGTACCTGTTGAAAGATTATTTTCCACAGCACGTATGATGATGGCAAAAACACGTACATCATTGAAAAATGATGTGATGCAGCGTGATTATGTTTGAATTCTTGGTCATCGAGTAATTTAAAAGTTTAAATTATCAGTGTTTAAAATTAAAAATAATATGTACATGTACAAATATTTTTGTATAAGAGCGTAATAAATATAGCTTTACAAAATTATTCATTATTGTTTACAATTTCGTTTTAATATTGTAATATGTATTTATAATCGTTATACAGAATTAAGCGAGACGAGACGAGACAACTGATGACGAGACGAGAACGAGACTTACACGAGACTTAATGTTTTGGGAATTGGCGAGAGCGAGACGAGACTTTCTATACTCTCGCCTACTCTCGTCTAGTGTGAAGCCCTAGGAAAAACTATCAGATTGTGCTATAAGGGATCATGCTTTGGATCTGATAAAAGAATATCTGTCCTTAAGAATATAAAAGGTTAAGTTGATGATGATCTAAGCATTACATCTCTCTCTCTCTCTCTCTCTCTCTCTCTTTCTCTCTCTCTCTCTATCTATATCTCTCTCTCTCTATCTCTCTCTCTCTATCTCTATCTCTCTCTCTCTCTCTCTATCTCTATCTCTCTCTCTCTCTCTCTCTCTCTCTCTCTATCTCTCTCTCTCTCTCTCTCTCTCTCTCTCTCTCTCTCTCTCTCTCTCTCTCTCAGATGGCACTGCTATAATATTCACGAGTGAAACTTGGTTTGAAGTTCGCAGTATTGCAGAGAAATAAATTCAGATAATACAAATCTGTTTAATAATAATATTTTGTATCTGATTGTGGATTGAGGTTCAGACTTCTAGTATATAATTTTTTTCGTCAACCTCTATGAAAATTGACATTTTACGTATACTTATTTGCGGCGTAAAATCGATTGTTATTGGATGCAAGTACTTTGCGGACGAGAAAGTACTCTCTCGTCTACAAAATTACTGTCTCGTCCGCTGTGCTCACTATGAATACGGCATGATACGGTTCAATACAAACATAAGTGTCTGTAAGAATAACTGTCAGTGCTGTGGCCAATATGGATACGGTTCGATACAAACATAAGTGTATGTGTCATTTGCTATTGTGACGTTATTTAAAAGGTCCAAAATTCATAAAAATTTGTGGAGGTCGACGAAAAAATGTAATATGCTCCTCGGCGAAAAACTGTCTATTGTCTGGCCTGCTTGCTATCCTTGGCACCGCCTCGGATAGCAATTTGCAGACTCGACTATAATAGACAATAGTTGCAATAGAGTATTCTCCGCTTCAATTCGAATTCGATGAATTTGATCCCAACGAATTTGGAATTTATTAGTCTGATCAAACTTGTCATTAACTAGGGGCTCGAACATTTTTGAACTCATTCGAATGTCATCTAGTATCTACGAATTTACTGAATGGATTTAGCATCAATTAATTCGTAGGTATTTTGTTGGGAAAAACCTTGACAGAATGGGTTAAAACACAGACTAGAGGAGATTTTGTTTCGGATCAATTTCAATTATGCTCAACAATTCAGTTGGAATCGGGATTTTTTTTATTACGTTCGAGCGAATTGCAACTCAATTCCTCCCCCGGAAATATCAAGAAATAAGAGTTTATTGGGGGATGCTCAACGATGACTAACAATTTCTTAATATGATCCGATGATAAGGAAATAACCGAAGGACTTTGAATAGCTTCTTCCTTTTTCATCACTTAGAGACCGTCAATTTCATAAAGAATTATATGCTTTAAAAGCTCGGAAAATCAGGAAACACCTGAAGAATCCCACCAGTCCCGTTTTTAACTAGCAAATTTCGCCGAGGATTCCGGTTGTTCCGACTATTATTTAATTCGAAACATAATAACAAGCGTGATTTCATGTTACCCAAATGTTATCATTTTCGAATTATTTTTTGTCGAAAATGGTCTGAAACGATTAGATTTGACTCATTGATATGAATAATTCGAGGTCAAATTCAAGTCCGGCTGGCCGTCCATTGCCACGATAACTTTCGAATGAAAAGAGAGAGCAACTCGCAATTTTCGGGGTAGGTGACGACTCCGAATTCGATAGTTAAGTTCGTTAATGGGAATAATCGGCCAAACGGTTTCGGAATTTCGGAGATATACCTATCTGAATGTGTGCTTAATAACTACAAAATGCTGATCCGAACGAAGTGAAACTTGAAATTCTGCACAAACTTTCAAGCCAACTTGTGGTACAATTAATAGGAAAAATGAGAACGTATATGGAGTGAAAACAATGCCCATTCAGTTCCAGAAACTCGACCTCAAGTCAGATATCTCCTCAATATGATTTATTGCCTTTTGAAAATTTAAGCAGTTTTTTCGCTAAACAATTCCAAAGGATTTATCCGAAAGTTATCGTCATTACTGGGAAAGAATGAATTCCACGCAGATTATGTCACCAATGATAAGAACCGAACGTGCTATTCAAGAATATCTTCAATTATGTGAGGAAAATTAACGAAAACACGAATGGAAATATTTTCGAAAGTCGTTTCCAATGCTGAGAAAGGCACTCCAATGGATGAACGTCTCACTGTTTATCGATGTTTTTACACATCGAATAAGATAGAAAGCTGGCCATAAAATTTAATTGGGAATGAAAAGTTTATTTGGGAAACTTTGAATTCCGCCAAAGAAACCTCGGATTTAGTTTTATACTCCTGAAAACCTATACAAGCAGCGATCAGAATCCTCTAAGAGTTTTTTTCATCTCGTTGAATGTGTTCAAAATGTGGATGATTCAACTTTAACCTTCCTTCAAATGGATACAGATGTCGCCGTTTTTCTGTGAGAAATGCACTATCCGAAGTGCTCGTTATGGTCTAACATTTCCGAAACTTTGATTTCAGAAGTGTCTGGTAAATAATATTAGCTCTTTTGGTGTTGTGGTTTCGGATTGATCATTTTTGGCACTGTTGTATTTTTTTAAATTACACTTCTTTGATTTCAATTTCCTTCATGATGCAGTTCTATCATAATAATCCACTGATATCATTCCCAACTCTGAGAAACCAATACTTTTCGGACGTATGATTTGTCAAAGTTTTTTCACGAAAATATTAAGTAATATTGGAAACATAATATTTATCACTGCTACATAATTTTTTTAATAGATATTTTATCCGTAATTAAATGTTATCAGGATACGAAAACATGTGTCAAAATATTGTATTAGTGATAAAAAAATTGAGTATATGAAAATGAAAAAAATAAGTGAAATTATATAAATAAAATGCTGTGAATATATTTCAATAGGCAATACATTCGTGATATATTCATTTATTTATGAAACTGAATAAAAAATAGCTTTCATCTGGTAAACAAAGAGAGGTCCTCTTCCGATCCTGTATACTAATTGAGGAAACATGTAAAGTATACAATAATTTATATGTTGAATCTCGAAAGGATTATATTTTATCAGTTGGTTATATCTGACTGAAAATATAGTCATTCGTATCCTGCAAATTATAGATACGTATTATTGTTGTTCCAATAACGGGTAGTCAATTTCACATCGAAATATATTATTTGAAGCTACGATATCATAATGTTGTGATTAATTGGAAGGAGCACCTGGTTTTCAATTCATTTATCATACACATGGGACATAATAATTGTTATCTATCCACCAGAGAAGAGTTAGAAAAGAGATAGAAGTTTATCAAATAGTTGAACTGTATATTAGGAATTAGCTACAAACCATAAAATCCCCTTCTCGTAAATAGGATCCTTTACTCCAAAAACGAACCGTCAACTCATAAAGATAATACGATAATTTTTCGATATTAACTCAAATTCATAGTAACGAGTATTTTACTTGGATAACCCACCATCTAGTTATGCGGTTTCCAGAAAAACCTTATTATATCTCACACAGTAAAATCACAAAATTTTTCGGATATTATATTTAACTGACACCAAATATGAATATACAAATTTCCAGCTGAACTAAATGAATCAGAATCATGATTTTCTGGACCTAATGGATGTCTCGTATTTTCCTTTCGCGATAACTCACCTCAAGTATACCTATCAGTCAATTGTAATAAATATTTTATTGACATCAAGCACCCCAAGCTTTTTTACAATAACATACATTTTTTTGTTAATCGAACTTTTCTTGATTCAAATATATTGAAAATTATTTTCTACTTTTTAATTCGGTTGTCTTCAAAATGTGTTTTTCATTTTTCCCGTGCATATTCTAGGGAGCAACGTGCTATTATTTTGCCCATATATCTGTAATGTTCGATTTTTTGCTGAAAATGGTCTCAAACGATTAGCTTAGACTCATCGATGAAGAAATCGATGTCAAATTTCATTCTGTGCTGCCGGCCGTTGCCACGATAACTCGAATGGAAAGAGATTTGAAATTTTCAGGGTATGTGGCGCGTCCGAATGCGATGGACCAGTTCGTTAATGGCCATAATCAGCACATTTGTATATTTTGACTTATAAAAAGGAAATAACAACAGAATTTTGGATGAGAATAAATCCAAAACCATTTTGTCGATTATGCCAATTAAGGAACTCTTAAGTGTCGCATTCGGATGCGCAACCTACCGTCAAGTTATCGTGAGATACATAATATTTTTTCGTAATTTTTTTAAATTTTTTTAGTGGTAAGGCGTCCACAAAATTCCAAACAGGTCTTCGTAAGGATATTCTACAACTAGATATCAAGTTTCAATTCGATCGGGTCTGTATTTCTTGAGTTATCCAGAAATTAACTCTCCCATTTGGATGCGCAACCTATCCTGAAAATTTCAAGTCCCCATCTCGTTTCGTTCGAAGGTTATGAGGCAACGATCGTCCATCCAGCTACTGAACTCCACAAGGCTGCTAAGATCTCCAACAATATAGATCCGATCGTGTTCAAACTTAACTTAATTACCATGTTTGAATTGTATCGGATTTGTGTTTTTCTACTTATTGAGGAAATAACAATGGGTATAACTCCAAAACCGTTTGGCCGATTATGTCCATCAACAAACCCAATTGTCGCTATCTCTATTTGTTCTCTGGTTAGAGTGACATAAATAATATTTTTAAGAATTTTTTTGAAATTTTCTGATGTCAAGATTCTCACAACATTTCACGATCGTAGTTGTATTGGTATTCTACAACTAGCTACCAGGTTACTCGGAAACAGTTGGTCGATTATGCTCATTACCGAACTTGTCCGTCGTATTCGGATGCGCCACCTACCCTGTCATTTTCTGTTCTCAAGTTATCGTGGCCACGACTGGCCGGACAGAATCAAATTTGAACTGAATTTTTTATCAATGAGTTGAACCTTATCGTTTGAGACCATTTTCGACAAAAAATTACACACATTTGGGCAAAATAACGTGATGCTCCCCAGAAATACGAGCAAAAAGATGACAATTTGCAATTTTTAGGATAGATTGCGCATGCGATTGTGACATTTGAGTTCCTTAAGAGGTGATTCGTTGTAGAATGCCAAAATTTTTGCGGAATTTCGATGGGATCATATCACAATTTGAAAAAATCATCGAAAAAGAGCATATATTTCAGAAATTGTCTTTCCGATATTGCTGAATTGCTACCTAACTTTACAGCCAAGTTCCAAATTTTAACACGATAGGATCTATATTGTTGGAGATCCGAGCAGCCATGGGTGAGTTCAGTAGCAGGATGGGTGACCGTTGCCACGATAACTTTCGAACGGAAAGATATAGAGACATGCAATTTTCAGGGTAGGTTGCGCATCCGGATGGGAAAGCTAAGTACTTTGTTGGACATAATCGGTCGAACGAATTCGGAGTTATGCCCATTATGAAACTTGGTAACTAGTTTTAGAATACCGACTTAAAGACGTATGTGATATTTTTGAGGATCGTATCTTTAGTAAATTTCAAAAAATATTATGTATCCCACGATAAATTGAGAACGGAAAGAGATAGCGACTTGCAATTTGCAGAGTAGGTTGCGCATTCAAATGCAACATGTATGTTGTTGTTATTTCCTCTATTACTCAAAATATCCGAATCCGATCCAACTAAAACTCGGTAAACAGTAGAATGCGGAACGCTAATTTTTGCAAATTTCTGAATATCGTATAAGTAGAAAAGAAATGAAAATATTTTTTCTTCAAAATATTTGGATTTCAGAATCTGTGCATCAGAATCAGCTGAAATTCCGCACATAACTTAGAGCCACCATTTTATAATCGAGAAGGTAGTGAATTTTAGCTCGATTGACTTCGTCTGAGGTGTGAATAGATATAGTGGAACGTGAGCGCTTTTCTAATTTTTTTTACTACTATTTATTTCGGAAAATGTAGTTGTTACAAGCGGTCAGAATTGAATTTGAGCACATACATTCATCGACAGCATCGTTTGCGATCTTGAATTCATTCGGACACGTTCGCAAAAATCAAAATCTCTACGGAAAAGATGAATATATGCCTGGCTCAATTCGAACGAAACTGGACAAACCTATTTTTCAGAACTTGAGGCCACTCTGATACGGTGACGTTTCCAACGGTTTGTTTTCAGTTTATCAGTGCGTTCAGGCGGAAAATTTGAATATTTCCGGCAGTTTCTTGTTTGCCGCGCCGAGAACGGTAAACAGTTCATTTTAGTTGAACAAAAGCGATATCGGTATTTAGAGAATCATGTATTTTGTAGGTAGAAATTTATCGTTAGCAGGGAGCGATTTATAGGGCAATAAAAGAGAGTGCGGCAATGCAAGGGCTGCGTAACGATGATTCCAGCTAGGTGAGGCAACAGTAACTAGACTACGGCTGCCTCCGAGCTGAGCAGAACGCCGCTGTCTCCATTGCTGCATAATTATGGCGCGGAGATGAAATCTGCGAACACTCTTCAGGATTACACTCTTGAGAATCGCTAATAAAAAGTGATTAATTTCTCCAATTAACTGGTTGAACCGCTGTGACATAATTTCTAACTCGGACACTTTTTCCGGCACTAAAATAAAAACTTTGCGATGGTAGGATACGTTATCATGTTGGGAAACAGATGGTACAAATTTAAAACCGAATTCGTTGTTACCATTCCGTTGTTGGCTTCTTTCCCAACTTTGTTCGTAATTAGATTTCGAATTTAAATATTGATTTCTCTATTACACCTCGGGAATTTAATTTGAACTGGATACCCTGAAACTCTAGACTGCCCCCAGAGTTTTCTTTCTTGCTCTAGTCAGTTAATTAATCAGTAGATATCTGTGGCTTTGAATCCGGACCGAGCACAAAGGTTCAATTTATAAAGAATAGTTTCCACGGGTTCATGAGAAGATTGTCTCGTGACATTGTATTGCGATATCGAACCAATGGAGAGACACTGCCGAGTTGACAAAAAAGTAATTAACTTTTTTGTTAAAGATCACCATTTTCACAACCACTGTTTTAATAACTTCCAGAAACTGAAAGTAGAACATTTAAATATCCCATATTGCTCCGCTTTATATTGATTTTCTTCTTAATTTCGAATTATGTTATTCATTTTTGGCGCTCTTGTTCGTCGGAACAGAGTGCTTATCAATTTGCCCAAATGTCTGTAATTTTCAAATTTTTGGATGAAAATGGTCTTAAACTATTTGGTTCGACTCACTGATCAAGAATTCGTGGTCGAAATTGATTCCGTCCGGCTGGTCCAACCAGCCGTAGAAACGATAACTCTCGAACGCAATGAGCTAGGCAGTTGAAATTTTCAGAGTAGGTTTGGGAGATAAATATCTCGGTTAATTGCGAATTGAATATTTTTGAAAGATGCAGTTTCATCATAAAAACCATTGCAATCATTGTCAATTCTAACAAATTAATACTTTCGTAGATATGATTTTTCAAAATTTCAATATTAAATCGTAACTCGATGATTTCACATTTCGCAACAAGTATGATTGAAGTTCTTGAATAATCCATATTATGATGATGATGATGGAAATACCTATATACTTCGGCAACTTAATCAAATTGAGTTCAGAATATCTCCAGTAAAAACAAAACTGCAATATTGTCTAAGTTTTAATTGATACAATATAATTTTCAGAGTAGATCTGAGGAATTAATATCTCGTATGAGTTCCTTATTGGGTAAAATTAGTCTGTTGGTTTTCGATTAATAATTTTTGGCACTCTTGTTGAATGTAAATTCTTTTATGATGTTTGAATTCAATTTATCATAAGAATCCAATGATATAATTCCCAACTCTGAGAAAACCAATACTTTCGGAGATATGATTTGTCAAAGTTTCTCGTAACTTTAAATTTTGATTACACCAATTTGCATTGAATATACAGGATGAATCCAAGGGTGAGTCTTTTTTTTACAGGTGGCGCAACTCATCAAAATAAAACATTTCACCAAAAATTGTTCATACAGAGTGAGTCTTCAAGTTGTACATTCATTTTAACCATAGATTCCAGCCACCAAATAGAACACTTTTTTTCTTTCACAATTTTTCCAAATTCTTCTCAGTTTAAAAGATACAGGCTGTTGAAATTGCAAGTTATTCAGAATCAAATTAATTTTTTTCGTATAAGTATGACACATAATCTCCAATTCACATTTTTGTCCTACTTCCATTAGTGGTGAAACAAGAAGCCAATTAAGACAAATGAACGTCAGAAATCAATAAAAATCGAAATTTGATATTCATATCTTCTAAAATATAAGTTTCCTAAAGTGAACCTTGCTACCGGTCTTGGAAAACTGCATCTATGAACAAATTGACGAAAAAATCTGAGATCCGCTCTAAGGTAAAGATTTGCCTTGTTGTTGTTGGCGGTTTGTGTGTGTATGTTCCATTGACGAATATTTTGGATGAGCTCGGAATTAATGATTTTTCCTGATATTTTTCTTCTAGTCTATGTAAGACCCCCAACCTTGTGTTTATTCCGTAGGAAATTCTATCAATCCATTTGTTTAACTCGAAAACACGAGAAAAATAAAGGAAAAACAAGGATACATTCGACCGAAGCTACAGCAAACTAGTCCGTTCTGGGCTCAGATCCCATTCTGTTCCAACTTGTTCAGTCAATTAATCGTAATCCATTACCAATGATTTATTTCACCACATCCTGGAAATCCCAACTACCTAACTTTAAGTAATTAGTACTTGAGATATTGAGGTAGGCATGTATAGTGATCCTTTTTGTCATTCGCCCTTCTGGAATAATGCAATAGGGTTATGGTTATAAACCTGGTACAAATGTTCGAACCTTGCCGCCAAGTAACAGCGTGCGGCGGTGGTTAATCTCAAAGAAAATTTCATTAATTGGGGAACAACCAGACAAACTTCGCAATGGCACACAATAAGAGAGAGTTTAATCCCTTAAAAACCCTCTAGATCACAACTTGCATTCATGAATATTTCGATGGATGGTGAAATTATGTTCTGAATGTTGAATAAAATACCAATATTGTTCTGAATTAAACAGGCTTATTGTTCTGAATTAATCCTCTTATTACTTGATTATAAAAGTTTCCAAACTTTTTGATTTTCTCATTCTGGTCATGGAAAATGACGACATAGTATCATAAAGATTTTGGGTGAATAGTATGTGTTTGATGTGAGTTATAGGAAATTCAAGTTCACATATTAGGCCAGAATTACGTTAGGCCATATTGAAGACAATCATCTATATTTGCTGCCTTGGCCCTGTAGATCCCCCGGTCTTTCACCTATTGCACAGGTCTGGGACATTGTAGGAAGAAGATTACTATGTGTACCCCATCCTCCGCTCTAGTGGCATTTCGGCAAACTTCATATCTCCGAAAGTATTAGCGTGTTAGAGTTGAAAATGATAACAATGGATTCTTATGATGAAACTGCATCTTAAAAACATTTGAATTCAAAAGTTGTAATGTAAAAAAAAATATTTTTTTCGGTACTCCGAAACTATTAGACCGATTTTGCCCAATAACGAACTTAATCGAGATATTTATCCCTCAAACCTACTCTGAAAATTTCAACTTTCTAGCTCATTCCATTCGTGAGTTATCGTGTTAACGGCCGGACGGACGGCCGGACAGAATCGATTCCGACCACGTATTCTTGATTAGTGAGTCAAACCAAATCGTTTAATAAGACCATTTTCAGCCAAAAGTTCGAAAATTGCAGACATTTGGCCAAATTGATAAGCACTCTGTTCCGAGGAACAAGAGCGCAAAAAATCATTAAAAAAAATTAAATATCTCAAAACTATCCGAATTTCGATGGGATTATATCACAATTTCATCGAAAAAGAGCCTATATTTCAGAAACTGTCTTTCCGATATTGCTGAAATTTTGTGAAAGTCATCAAAACTTCAACTTCAAATTCCAAATACGAACATGATTGGATCTATATTGTTCGAGATCCGAGCAGGCTTGTGTGAGTTCAGCGGCTGGGTGACCGTTGCCACGATAACTTTCGAACGGAAAGTATCAGCGATTTGAAATTTTCAGGGTAGGTTGCGCATCTTGATGGGACAGCTAAGTTCGTTGTTGGGCATAATCGGTCAAGTGGTTCCGGAATTATACCGTTGTGAAATTAAGTGAGAATCGTTTCTCTAGGGACTTATTTCCCCTTTAACTCAAAATATATCAACAAATTTGATCCAATTGAAACACGGTAATTACTTGTAGAATGCCGACGCTTCAATTTTCGAGAAATTGCTTAAATATTGTATAACTGGAAAAAATATAAGAAATTTTTCATCTTCAAAAATTTGTTTATTTCAGAAACTCTGCGTCAGAATAAGCTGGAATTCTGCACAAGACTCCTGTCCCTCGTTTACACCCTTAATTGCTATCACTAATTAGATAATAATTGGACATATTCATGAGTTCCGATCAATTTCTCTCCATGGTCACTTTGTCTTATTTTGACCAACAAAACGGTTTTTTTCTCAACCCTACCCAAAGTAGACGTTTGTACGAAATAATGCCACTTATATCTCAAGAACTATGCATACAAAATCATTTAAACTCACACCTTTTCCAGAGGACTCATCCCACCACAAAATACTAAAATTTCAGCCAATTCAACCGAGAGACAATTATGTTTTCGTGCGGGGTTCTTTGCATGAATGAGACACTTCATTGTGGTACAATGGGAATAAATCCCACCCACATAGGATGTGAACAGACACAACAAACAATATGGCTTTCATAATGCTGAAATCTGGTTCGATACGATGATTCTTAAGTAAGCGAAACTGAAATTCAATCTTGAGAGGATGAGAGAAGACGGAACTGATATAATTATGAAGGAAATTGAATTCAGTCAAGGGAGTGAATTTCACATTTTGCCTTTGCTATAGACTAATATAGTATACGATTCCTGTTCGAACGTGAAATTATGTATTATAAACAAATCTGCTGTTACAAGACACCGGGTAAGTTCCAGTATAGCTCCTACTGTTATCATCAACTTAAAAAAAAAATTGATGGAAAAACACTGCGATTTTCACACAAGAACTTAACCACATGTTCCTCATGCTTTTATTCAGATTCAGCTAGTAGCCAGAGCATGGCCACCCTGCACACAGCTATTATGCAATAAAATCCCGTTCCTCAGCAAGTGAAATGAAGTATTTGAACTTTCGTATTCTGATCATTGATTTCGAAATGAATGACAATATGAGTAATGGTGCTTCATCAAATCCGATACATACATTTCTCACGAATAGGCGAGGTTACAGCTTAAACTGAAACAGAGCTTCGATTAATGAAGTCGAGTTAACAATAATACAGTATTATTTGATTAATTAAGGGACAAAGAATATAATAATGCACAAATAACAGGAACAAACGAGAAACCCAAGACAGTAGCACACATGGAGAACTAGAAAGAATCAACCAGGGCAAATTTTGAGCTGAAGATGGTCTCAAATTATTACATGTGATTTACTGATGAAGAATATGTCAAATGTTTTGATGGAATACATTTCATTATTTCGATTTTCAGGAATAGAACAAATGGGATTAGTTGTATCGTAAAGTGTTCTTATAACGGTAGAGCTAATCTTATTTGTAATCTTGAAAATCGAGATAATGAAAATGATTTCATCAATAATTTTCTAGAAGATTATAGATATCTGAGACAATTCATAAATACATCTATCATGAATTTAGATAGAAGAGCTTCTAATGAAATAACAATTGATCCAGTACAACAAAATAACCAACAAGAACAACTCAATCTATTGAATTTGATCCCCTATGTTCACGACCTTTCGGAAAAATCAGAAAAATAGGTTCTAAGTTAAATACAAGAACCGTTTTCAAGACTCAAAATGATCTTAGATCATTATTAACTAAGACAAAACCGGTGAATGGAGAACTAAAATCCAAATACTGTGTACATTGTTTCTTAAATTTGTAGTAAACCGTGTACAGGAGAAACATCGAGACCACTAGAGTTAAGAAAGTCGGAACATAGGAACAACTTTAGGAATAGAGACATACAAAAATCAAAACAGCAAAACATGTATGTACATTCAATGGAAATCACATGATGGATTTAAGTAAAACAAATATTCTGATGATAGAGTCTGATGACATAAAAAGGAAACCCGTATTTTGTTGAACAGAGAAAAAAAAATTTGCCAATTGTCCAAATGGAATTGCACATATTTCGTTGAATGTGTTGAAGAAAGGGTCAGAACTTGGACATTTCTGACATGAAAAGTAAAACTGTATTACTATGTTTTATCGAAAAAATTCAAAATAACTGCCAACAAAAATATCATTGTCTTATCATTGATGTTGTTGCGTTACTGTTTATTGAATAACATTGTTATATACTGGGTGTCCCAAGATGTTCCAAACAGCCAATATCTCGATTCTCAGACAAGGTAGAAAGTTCAAACAAAAAGAATTTTAAATGGCATCAAAAACTCTAGCAGAATTCGTCGTGAAAATTATGTTTCTCATTACCACCCCTGAAAAAACTACCAACAGATATTTTTTTTAAACGGCACCCTTATATTTTTTTCACTCAAAACGATTCCCCAGTAAAAGAAGAAATATGTTATGCTCTCAGATAGGGTAGAAGAAAGTTCAAACAAACAGTAATTTAAATGGCATCAAAAACTCTATCAGAATCCATGCAATACAGATAATAAAAACCTGAACACAAACAACACGCTGAAACATAATAAAACAACATAATAATCATTTAAAATTAAAATTAATGTTACAAATGTTCGAAATTTAACGTATAGAGAATGGACTGAGCAAAAATGGTGGATATGCCGGCAATTATAATTATCATTTTTAAGGGTTGAATTTACGTACAATGATAAAATATTGTTTTAACATATTTCTTCTTTTACTGGGGAATCGTTCAGAGTGAAAAAAATATAAGGGTACCATTAAAAAAATATCTCTGGGGGTAGTTTTTCAGGGGTGGTAGTTAGAAACAGAATTTTAACAACGGATTCTGCTAGAGTTTTTGATTCCATTCAAAATACTTCTTGTTTGAACTTCCTACCTTGTCTCAGAGCCGAGATATTGGTTGTTTGGAACATCTTGGGACACCCTGTATATTGCTTCTGACGCAATTTCGAACAAGAAACCCAGAGAATACCATTCGTTGATGAATTCCTTCTCAAAGTATCCTTCAATGATTACTTCAATAATATCTATTCCGCACACCTTGTACAGTGATTGAAAATTATAATGTCAAAATTCGCTATATTTTAATAGCTAGTATTTTCGTTATTCGACGGATTCAATTAATATTTATTCAACTGACTACAATAACCTCGATCAAGTCCTTCAATTTCGGAAACTACTAACCGGACTAACTTTGAATATACGGTTAATAATAACTCATCATGTTCCATTCTTGTTAATTTCAATTAACGGAACTGATTATTTCGTTGGTAATTTCAACAAGAATAATGTAGTCTCATTTCGCATCCAGATGAACTCCGATGGTTAATCAAGCGTGTGCCCAGGAGTTGGAATAGCGTATTCAACCTCCCCCCCAGCTCCAACTTTTTATTAAATCAATACGGAGATTTATATATTTTGAGCGATCTCTTACAATTACATTATTACCCACCGATTTATAATGCGGACATGCTGGTGGCTTATAAAATGTATTGCATATACTGACATATGAAGAATGAGTTTGATTGGTACAGATTTTTCGATAGCACTCACCAATTTTTTTTTTCTGAAAAAAATTGTTATCTACGGCAACAAACTTTTCATTTAGGATAGTTGCACAGTGTCATAAAGCAGCAAAGAAAAATTGGGGGATTCATAAGTCATAAGAAACATTTTTATGCCATATGATGGTTAACTAAAAACTAGAATTGACCTGAGCCAGCGTTTTACTTGAAAACATTCAATAACGCAGTTATGAATTTTGTTCCTTACTTTATCTCCACACAGTACGTTAATCAGAGCAGAAGATCAATTGCATGATTGTTTTGTCGCCTTCAAATGCTCGAGCATAATGAATGAAACTGACTGTTCAAGTTTTGATTTTCAATATACTCAGGAAATACAAGATTATTTCTTCATTGCTGTATTGTAGACTTTTCTAATAAAGTTCAGAAACATAATTCATTTGATTGAGCCAGTGGAGTATTGAAGGAATCTCAATCAATTCCCATCTTTTCCTTTCAATATTGACTTAAATGAAGAAATTTTCCCATACAATGATTCCATTGTCTGTATCAGCGTTTAATTCTTATAGAGAATTCATTCTTTCCTTTCCGTCGAAATTCGGGGGTTTGAAATTGAATTGAATTCAACGTGACTAATGAGGAAATTAAAGTGGAGTCCTTGAATGGCCGAAATGTTAATTTTTTTCACTTTCGAAGCCCATCCTTCTACCCTTTCGCCATTCACACTTTAGTGGAATCTCTCCTGAAAAGAATGAATTATCTCTAAGGTGATGAACCTCCTTTTGATAACGAGAAATGCTTTGTTTCGATTTAAAGGATTATTCGTTATTAAAATTCCAATGCGAATTCAGGAATTGGGTCTTATGTACTTAAAGGAAAGAGACTGTGTAGATATACATCTATAAGAAATGTATATGCCAGGATTTTAATCATCTACAGTTTGGGTTTAATTATCTTGAGTTTCAGTACGATAACTGCCTGTTTTGAAGGGATAAAATTTCATTTGAGAGATCACTCTGGCTATGAATTTTAACGGAATATTGGTACTTAATCCATACTCCAAATTTCAACGTTCTTGCATGGATTTCAAGTACCGAAGTAATGAATGTTTAATTGAATCTAGTTTTGCACAGAAAAAGAAATAGATCAATAAATTACCCGAAATCCGCTAGATCAACGGATGATGACGTTAAAATAATCACAAGGCTACGGCAAATAGGAAAAAACAATAATATACAAGCTGCTCCATTTGGAATATTGAAGTTGTTAGTATACTTTTTGATATAAGCGGCAACGACGTAGCGCTGAGAATTTCTAGATCGATAAAGTGGTAGTTCCTACCCAAGAGATCAAATTTTCAATAGAATTGTAGGTTCCATCCATAAATGTCCGGGGTACCATCGACCGTGGCCCACCCTGTATATTTTTGTTTGTATCCAACTACAATAAAGTTGAATGGGATCCTCTTTGTTGAAAGGTAGCCATTACATCATTAGTGAAATTGAATTTGGGGGTGAATTCCGCTACTCCTGCAGATTCTCCAACGGAATTCATTGAACCCCAATCAGTAAATATAACCGAATTATATTCCACAAATGATCTTACGTGATTATCCGTAAAAGCAAAACAGATTACAGCAACAGATCCGCGATCGAGCTGTTTACCAAATTTCTTTAACTAATCAATTTTTTGTGCAGTCTGTTTCAAAACTCCGAAAGCTAACTCAATTTGAAATGATTGAATTTCAATTAGGCAAACTATAACTTTCTTCCTCGATTCCAATCACTGTTTTCATGCAACTATGGCTGCAGAAGAATCTGATTAAGTGAATCACTCAGAGCCAGTGTTTCAAACTCCTTTCATCTCGTCAATAGGGGATGAGGGGGATCGAGGGGGCATCCGGCCATCTTATCGGGATTCAGGGTTCGTTTGGAAAACTTGGAAGTCCTTATGAATCTCTTGAAGTCAGTAATAATGCAATTACTGGATTATTGGAGGACGAAACACAGATGAACCTAGCTCAAATTCGAAATAGGATTAGGATCTACGGAAGAAGCCAACTTCTACCTCTAAATTTATCCTCCCAACAACATTGCGTACAAACTCAATCAGGTGTTTTATCAGGTCGCAAAAAATCTTTTGAAATTGTATTCATATAAATTTACATTTCGTTGTATGCAGGTTGATTCACGAAGACCGTTCGTTAGAATATTTCAAAGAAGGACTCGAGATAAACACATGAAATTTTATCGTTAAGCCTCCTTAGGAGCTATGAATTCTTAGAAAAAAATTCAGATTCATTCGACTTCCAGTTTTACCGGAAATGATACCACAGTTGAAATTTTCAAAGTAGGTTTGGGAGATAAATATCTCGGCTAAGTTCGTTATTGGGCAAAATCAGACAGATGGTTTCGGAGTAACAAAAAAAATTTTTTTTTTTACAGAACAAATTCAAAATTAAATTTTTTTCAATAAGCAGTTTTACCATAAGAATCCAATGATATCATTTTTAACTCTAACAAGCTAATACTTTCGGAGATATGATTTTTCAAAATTTCAATAATAAATCGTATTTCAACGTTGTCACACAATGATATAATTATTCTATGTATGAATTGTCATAATGTCAACTTATTTTCCTGAGACATTGCATTATCTAATCAATCCAAGAATTGTGAGCGAAGTGAGAAAAATCACAGTTGTTTGCTCCGAAATTATTGTTTCTCAGAAAAGTCTTACATTTCGGAACGGAACATGAAGTAAGAGATCTGAGAGTAGTGAGACTGCCATAGATATAACTCTCGAACGGAATGAGCTAGGTAGTTGAAATTTTCAGAGTAGGTTAGGGAGATGAATATATCGGTTGAGTTCGTTATAGGGCAAAATTGGCAAGATTTAATTTGATTTCTTCCATGGTGCAGTTCTCATTCTCATGATTGCTCATTTAATCTTGATAAAAAAACTATCATTTGAATTGAACTTCCTTTATGATGCAGTTCTATCATATGAATACATTGATATAATTCCCAACTCTGAGAAACCAATACTTTCGGAGATATAATTTGTCTGTTTGAACTAAAGCGCCAGAAAGCTCCTGTCCGCAGGGCTTGAACCCATTTTTTTTATTCACATTGATGAAATAGCAGTATATTGTTTTGAGATTATATATCAACAGTTTTTCCAAATCTTGTATATTTTCAATCTGCTCATACTGATTTCTACGTTTTTCGAGCCGAATGTGAGGTCATCGTACGAATAGCAATGAGTCCAGCAAGCTGAAAAAATTCGGCTGAACTCCCTATGATCTAGAACGTTTCAATTATCATTGTTGAGCCCTTTAATTACAATTTCCCTTGTAGGACCACCGTTGGAGTTGAGGGAGTTAACACTTACATCGGAAGGCTTGCATCTCATTCAAGTACGAAATTTCGGCGTAGAACCTTTCAGGATGAGTAAACAAATTTTGCCCCGGAAAATTGTGTACAAGCGGAAAATTACAATACTAGAGATTGGGGGGGGGAGAACCGTATTTTGTTGGACACAATTGGTCGATTGGTCGAAATTCACTATTGGTGATCTGTTTACATCTTATTCCATAATTCCATAATATTCTAATTGTTTATGTCATGGCAACTGATTTTGACGTTTTTAGAGGAAATCGGCGCAATTTTTTCCTCCTACGGACAGGTATTTGGAGGGTCGAGATTCGTGAATTCAAGAATAACAAAATAACTATCAACAAAATAATTCTAAAGATTTTCATTAAGCGTCTGACGAAGGAGTCTGATATAGACTCCGAAACGTTACGATATAGTTGTTTCTTCGTTGATGTTTGTTAGGCAACATTGTTCAATTAATTGCTTCTGACAAATATCTTGTGTTTCTTACGCAGAAGCAAATCACAAAATAATTAATTTTTATTTTATAGATATTTTTCAGAGTTTGGGAGAGAAAAACTAGAAAAAAAACTTTCAATAATGAGTATACCTTAATGATTTCACCTCAGTGCTTTTCAAAAATTTTGTTTCTAACCATCCGCCAATACTTCGGAAGAAAATCGATTGGAATTCGTGTAATATCGGTCACTACCAAAATTTCCCACTACAAACCGATTGCATTATGTTGTTTTGTTCATCCAATTCACATCCGATCAAAGGAATAATGGATGCAAAATTTTAAACGGGAATCCAATGATGACAAAATTCGCCAACAAAATCACAGTCAATGAATTATTTTCAACCGTGAAATGCTTATCACTAAAAATTACAATATCAATTTTATACCGTTAATTTTTTACCCTACTCAACCGATATGTTGTGAATTGCTACAAACCCAAATCAATTCTGATTTAGAAAGATTAGTGGCGATCGAAATATACCGTTCCAAATGGCTCGGGGCACGAACACGAGAATAATACGGGACCTTGGAGAACATAAGCTTAAGAAATCGTAATGTTGGAGACGCAATTATTTTCGTATCAGCGCAATTGACAGCAGAGCAAATATTCCAACCACTTCACTGTTATCAAACTAAAATATTAGAAATCATTGCTGGGAGGAAGGCGTTTACCAATGTTGCTCCATTTGTATACAGTGTGAGCACACTGCACACTGTGACCTCCATGGCAAGAACCCTTCCCTTCACTGTTTGGCTGCAATTTTCAGAGACCCTCAGCCTTATACAGGGTGAGTCTTTGACCACTGCATTAATTTTAACAAAAGATTCCTCTCATCAAATGGAACAGTTTTTTCATTTACCATTTTTCCAGATTCGGCTCAGGTAAAAAGTTACAAGCGTTTAAAGATTTCACAATGTGCTAATACACTCCCGCATATAAATTATCTATGACATTGTTGGCGGACGAGAATAAGGCATGGTAACGTCGTTTACAGCTTGATTCGGGATTCCAACGCTCAGGGACGGATCCATAAAAGTAGTGAAATTTCTGGAGTTTTCCATTTTAAAACATTCAATGAAGAATATCTCGAAAACGGTGCGTTTAAGGAGAAATGATATAGAATAATATAATGTTCTAAAACGATGGAATATTCTTGAAACGACTCAAGAAGAACTTTATATGCTTTCTTTATGCTAATTTCGTTTAGTTTTATGAATCCATGAGTCCATACCTAGAAAACCAGTAGAAGTAGAAAACAACTAATATTTGGAAAATATGAATCATAGCTCACTAACAACAGATATTGAGATGGAAATTTTGGAAATTTATTTCACATTCAATGAAACAACTTATATGGTACGGACATGTACGAAGGATGGAAGAAGACAGACTGCCCAAGATGACCATGCAGTGGGTGCCGCCAAACCGTAGGAAGCGAGGAAGACCTAAGAAATCATGGAAGGAGGGGATAACTAAGGCTATGAGTGGAAGAGATTTGAGAGAAGGCCAATGGAATGATAGGAACGAGTGGAGGTTGGGCATCGGACAACGTCGCCGGACGTTTTAAAACCGATCATATATATAATATATATATATATATATATATATGTATCATAGTTATAGGAAACTTTACGCCAACATTCATTTTATTCGAAAAAAGGATGTCAAAGCTACAAAATAAAAACTGATTTTTTTTTTAAATTCCAACAGCCTGTATCTTTTTACCTGAGCTGAATTTGGAAAAATGTGAAATGAAAAAAGTGTTTCATTTGATGAGAGGAATCTTTGGTTAAAATTAATGCAGTGGTCAAAGACTCACCCTGTATAGAGGTATCAAAGCAAAAGACACAACGGACATCCTCCGTTGGCAACTGTTCATCAAGTCAGTGGTCAAACCAGCATTCCATTTGGCCTGACTTCGAGCACAGACGCTGCACCCTATCATGTGCCTGCTGCTACAAAAAAGTAGGTCCACGGTGCTCCAATCAATTGGAAATAAATGTAGAATCCCAAGTTCCATTGAATTTGTTGCTGTATGAAATAACTTTGGCGAAAAACAGCCATTCTGGATGATTTTTCGAATTTTGAGCAATCTACCCATTTTTTCCGTCCAGTATCTCTGTAACTACGTGGTCGGAAATAATTTTGGCCAGTGAGAAGGTGAAGCTTCTGAATGCAACGGTTGAGTACGTTGATGGGTAAAGAGATAACAACATGCAACTTTTGGAATAGGTTGCGTATCTGAATGCCTCAGTTAAGTTCATTGATTGGCAAACTCGGCCAAACGGTTTCGGAGTTATACCCATTTTTAATTTTGTTCTTATTTCCTCAATAACTCATAAAATACATATCTTATTGAATTGAATTGTGCTAATTAGTTGTAGAATACCAGCTAGTAAATTTTTGCAAAATCACTGCAACGTATCACTAGAAAAAAATTGAAAATATTTCTTCAAAATAAAATAAAAATGTTTCTTAAAAAATTTTATATTTCAGAAACCATTAGTAGTCAGATTCCGTCAAATTTCATTTTTCCAATATTTTCAAAAATACAGATCTGATCGAATTGAAATCTAGTACCTACCCAGTTGAAAAAAGACGGATTGAAGGTTCATGTGGTATTTCGTGAGGGAATATGAGGTGGAATCGACAAGGGAACATCGCGCAAAAGCTCTAGACTTCACGGCAGTGCTTTTTAAGAGTTTTTTCACTATTGAAAGGATGATAATTTCCAAGCAACGAACAATCGACACTTTGGTGTATCATATGTGGAAACAGGTAACCAAATTGTATTATGAATTAATTCGTAATCAACAGTTCCATCTAAAGCATCACCTTTCGAGGGCTGAGTGCTACTTAAGGTTGTCCAGCGGCAAATAGTCGAGAACCTAAATAAGTTACTGCATCATCAACTGTGCAGCCTTGCATTTTATGGACAGTAAATGTCCAACTCTCAACGTCAATGACAACATTCTACGTTTGTTACAAAATGGCGAAGGTGCCAGTGCTACATAAGTGTTAAGTACTCGTTAAAGGATACGGTGGAAGGTATATTCATTATTAAATGGTTTCTTAATGGGTTTTCTCTACCAAACTTTGAAAAATATCTGATCTGATCTGCGGAAGCTATGTCCAGAATATTCATTGAAATTTGGCAGCTTCAAAAACTATATTTGTTTTCCCATTTTTGTAAATTTGTTAATATCGATAGTTTGTGAATTGTGCCATTTTTATAATTCAAAAATAATACTTGAGAAGTTACATATGCTGGACGGAGGTCATCAGTGATAAGTTTGTACTGATTTTGTTTTCGATATTGGGCAAGTTAACCAAGAATGCTGATTCAAGTTCTTTTACCTCCTGTACTTCCATGTTATACATCTCATTTGCTCGACACCCATAACTCCAATTATGATTGTAAGTTGATGACAAAGAATGATATATCATCAATATAATTCAAATCATTGCAAGATATTTCCCATAAAAATTTCAGAAACAATATTCTTTATTTCTTTGGTAGAAAATACTCTAGCATTTTTCGGATGAAAATAGCCTTCTGATTTCTTTATATTTTTCGATATCGATTCCTTCATTTATGTTGACCGCACCCTTGAAACATTAAATAATATGACCATAATGTTGGTGGTTTATATTTTGCTGATTATTTTGAAAAATGTAGCAGTAAAACTGACTTCGAAAAAGATTTTATTCTTAAACACTGAGAGGTAGTGATTTCGGGATTTATCCGGCAATAGATTCAATAAAGTATGTTACGCAGCATCTCTGATTTCTTGGAGTACACAACATTTCTCCATCACTTCCGATCTGCATAATCTACCTATTTTCGAGAAGAATTACAATTTATCACAAGAATGCAGCACAATCCGTTGATATTAGACGTTCCAAACCTAACCATTTCATCTAATGCAACACCGTTACATGGGACTTTGCTGTGAAATTTGAGTCATCAAGTCCTCTTATCCGAATACCGTCCATAGACCTTAACTTAATGTCAATCTCAGCATTAATGACATCATTCGCCGGTTGTTGCAGAATGGCGAATGCGCAGGTGCTAAAACGCGTGTTAAAAATCACTCATCCTGCAGATCCTGGTGGGAAAAATGGGACAAGCTTTCAAAATTATTGCATTTTCAGCGGTTCTTGATAGGTGTGCAACGTTTCAAATTAATACGAAGTGCTGAAAAGTGTGCAAATCACTGAGGGGCATTTGTTTATCTCTAATATCGATTATTCCTTCAAATAAGCTGAAATATTGAATATTGATGGGCATTTTTATCTTTAATAGCGATTCTTTCTTCAAAATAAATACTCATTGTTTTGAAACTGCAATCATATATGAATAAAACAAGTCATCCTCCCCATTACAAACATATTTTTCTTTCTTCGAAACTTCGAATATAATTAATATTAATATCCATATTGTGGTAATCGCTTGAATAAGTAATCATTAAAGGATAATGTGGGAGGTAAATTCATTATTAAATGGTTTCTTTATGGGTTTTCTATCCCGAACTCTGAAAAATATCTATAAAATTGTGATTTTCTTCTGCGTAAAAAACACAGATGTGTCAAAAAATTTTTTTTTATTTTTAAATTTTTCTTTCTACAATAACTTTCGAACAGAATGAGCTAGGCAGTTGGAATTTTAGGATTAGGTTTGGGAGATAAATATCTCGGCTAAGTTCGTTATTTGGCAAAATCGGCCAGATGGTTTCGGAGTAGAGAAAAAAAAATTTTTTAACATTACAAATTTAAAATTTAATTTTTTTTATGGTGCAGTTTAACCATGAAAAACCTTTGATATCATTTTCAACTCTAACAAGCTAATACTTTCGCAGATATGATTTTTCGAAATTGCAATAATGAATCGTACTTCTATGTTTCCACAGAATGCTATAATTATTCTATATACATATATGTTATCCTGTTCTATAAGAGAGAGTCAAATTCATTTCAGCTATTTTAATTTGATTTCTTTCATGGTGCTCATGGTGCAGTTCTATCATAAGAATACATGAGAAACCAATTCTTTCGGATATATGATGTGTCAAAGTTTGAACAAAAGCGCCAAAGCTTCTGTCCACAGGGCTTGAATCAATTTTTTGTTTAGTAGTAGCTAATATGTCTACTCGAAAAAATACTGTCTGTATCGCTGGCCTAACTGGTTTCTTCATTAATTTCTATTTTAAAAAACTCCATATTAAAAATTTTTCGCCATTATCTCGTTATGGTATAAAGTGATCTGAAGAAACTCATCATAATTTGAGCTTGCCATTCCATTTTTGAGCTCAAATACAGGGTGTTACCTTTAAAAAACGTTGTTCTTTACCTTTGTTTTCAAACACCCTGCATATCTATTATATAAATATGAATTGCTGTTCGTTAGTCTCACTAAAACTCGAGAACGGCTGGACCGCTTTGGCTAATTTTGATCTTGAATGATTTGTGGAAGTCCAGGGAAGGTTTGAAAGGTAAACAAATATAAAAATGTCTACAGGGTGTTTTTCTTTTGACATCGATGGCAACTTGCTCTTTTTTACGCTATAGTCGTACAATTTCATTTAATTGTGTTAAAAAATATACTTTCGAGACACACATCATTGAAAATACCATTACAATGCAGAATGTAATTTTTCTCACGGCACAATTGTACGCGATTGAAGTGATTTGTGCCACAAACAAAGCAATAACTAAATAGGTACCTCAGATGGATTCTCATAATGTATTTTATGAAATTTTCCTAGAGGGTTTTTTTCTTTTAACATCGTATTTGTCCGAAATTTTCATACAGGGTGTTTGTCTCTTAACGTCAATTGCAACTTGCTGTTTTTCGCACAATTTCATTCCATTGGGTTAAAAAATATACTTTCGAGGCATACATCATTGAAAATAAACCATTACTATACAGACTGTTCTTTTTTTCACGGCACAATTGCACGCGATTGAAGTGATTTGTGCCACAAACAAAGCATTAACTAAATAGGCACCTTGGACGGATTCTCATAATGTATTTGTCCGAAATTATCATACAGGGTGTTTTTCTTTTAACGTCAATTGCAACTTGCTGTTTTTCACGCCAATCGTACAATTTCATTCAATTGTGTTAAAAATATACTTTCGAGGCATACATCATTGAAAATGAAACATAACTATACAGGGTGTTCTTTATATCACTGCACAATTGTACGCGATTGAATTTATATGTGTCACAAACAAAGCATTAACTAAATATGTACATCGGATGGATTCTCAAAATGTATTTGTCCGAAATTTTGATACAGGGCGTCAATCGCAACTTACTGTTTTTCTCACCAATCGTACAATTTCATTTAATTGTGTTATAAAATATACTTTCGAGGCATACATCATTGAAAATAAACCGTTACTATACGGGCTGTTCTTTATATCACCGCACAATTGTACAATAGGTACCTTGGATGGATTCTCATAATGTAACAATTTTGTTTTTCCTTTAATGTGTGGTCATGACGCATGGACAATAATATACGTCGCATGGTCACGCGTCGGAAAACCGTCAGCTTTGTTTATTTACGCACGCACCACAAAACAAAACAAAAAATAGTTTATCACAAAGCTTTAAATTGATTAAGAGACTGTATCATAACTGTGTGAGTCTGTCAATATCAAATTGAAACCTTTTAAATAGCCAGTATTTCAGGAAAACTCTGTTTTGAAATTAAGCAACATCATGTGCAATTAATCGAAAATAATAATAAAACTTCATTCATACCGAGCATTTTTTTTATTAAGTTAGGCGGTACGAAGTTCGCCGGGCCAGCTAGTATGAAAATAATCTTAAATTGTGCTTTTAAGAACCCTACACACATCACAAAAAAAATTCTTGAAATATCTTCATTTACTCCCTCAAAACGAGCTCCGGGTCTGTGGTGGGCCACCCGGTATAGTATAGTCGTGGACCAAAGTACATATCGCCTAGGCTTGACAGTCGGCTTAAGCGATCATCGAAATCTTCGAAATCTCGTAATGCACAGAATCCGGCCAATCCTGTATTATGTGAATTTAGTCAGATGTGTGATTCGTATTGGAAATATTTGCGATATAAAGCGGGATGTATTCATCTCAATATTCGATATAACGAGTCGAATCGATATTATACAATAGTGTGTTCGATGGCTGCATTGAATTGAATGCATGACAGAAAAAGCACGGTGGAAGGCTGTATTATCAGGGGAGTTCGGATCAATTGTGCTGAATCGACCTCAAGATATTCATCTGAGATGCAGGTCAACGCACCGACCATTAGCGTCGAGGCATTATCCTCATTGAAATCGGTTTTTGATTGAAAGTCAACAGCTCATTAGACATTCCATTATAGTCTGGAAACGGAGACGATGGGAAAGGGGAAACCGGGAAGAACAAAACCATATGTATGTTGGTCGTTGGATAAGAATAAATGAATCAAATAGATTAGCAGTGTTTTCTGGTTCGAGTGAAAGCCTTCGCGGTTCCAGACAGAAGGATTCGGGCACGCCTTTCACGTGTAGAGTTAAATGGGCTCGACAAGACCTGAAGGGGATAGGAGATAACGGGACACCCGCGCTGTTCGGCACAATAGAAAGACGCCAAAGCCAAGCTTATTAATGATCCATTGTCGAAAAAACTAGCAGCCTTTACTTATAAATAATAAAACACGTCAAAAACTCAAGATATTCCGCTTTAATTGGGACAGGAAATATGGCGCTTCTTAACTGTGCAGAGATATGTCACAAAATCGTACGTTCTCAATTTTGGAATCTTTGGGCCTTCGAATCACTCTCCGTAACTGTTGACGCCTTATTTGCCAAATGTCTGTAATTTTAGTATGTTCAGCCGAAACATTTAGTTTCGGCTCACTGATTAGGGCTCCACATGAGACGAGAGTATAAAATATCTCGTCTCGCTCTCGTCAATTCCCAAAAAATTCAGTCTCGTCTCGTTATCAGTTGTTTCGTCTCGTCTCGCTTTATTCTGAATAACGATAATAAATATTATAATATACATATAAACGAAATGGTATACAATAATGAATAATTTTGTAGAGCTATATTTATTACGCCCTTATACAAAAATATTTGTACATGTACAATTGTACATATTATTTTTAATTTTAAACACTGATAATTTAAACTTTTCAATTACTCGATGACCAAAAATTCAAACATAATCACGCTTGCATCACATCATTTTTCAATGATGTAATTGTTTTTACCATGATCATACCTGCTGTGGAAAATAATCTTTCAACAGGTACGGATGTAGCCATTAATGAATCACCAGCCATATTGGAAAGTGTAGGAAGAATTTTTTCATCACTCTACACGACTGTAAAATATTTTGATTCCTATTTGCTCTTTCTAACAGCAAATATTCTTCAAACTCAGCTCTCCAATATTTCGAAAGTATTGTTGATCTTTTAAATAGGCTATCAATGTCGATACATTTTTCAATAGAATTGAACAATTTGGTATAGTTTTCAAAGAATACCTTCCCAGTGGGTGAGGGTGTTCTTGGCGTATTCCTCATAACACTTTTTGAAACATTGAATAGCTTCATTTTTTTACCAGTTTTATTATACGTAGTTCCAAAGATGTATATAATAATTGTTCACATCTTCACTACAAGGAGCACAAGAGAATAAATTTCTCCAGATGTTCAGATAGAGACGAAATTTTCAAAGCATTGGGATTTAGGGGCAATAAAAGTTGTCCGTTAAGTATTGAATTCATAATGGCATCCGTTTTTATGGTTGTGAATTCTATTTTTTTTTTAATAATCTCAATTATCGCAAGATCATAACGAATTAATAATCTTCTAAAATATCATGTATTTCTAGAACGATCGATGCATAATATAGACAAAATATATTGGTTATTATAGTGGAAACTCTTCATATTCAATTGTTATCTGTGGGTATTGAAAAAAGTCGAGTCGTACATAAAAATTTGACGAGACCAAAAATGAGACTCTCGTGTTACGCTATATGTGGTCTCGGTATCGCCTATAATATTTTTGAAAACGTCTCGTCTCGTCTCGTCTCGCTTTTACGAGACGAGAACGAGACGAGACGAGAAAAATCTTGCTCTCGCGTGAAGCCCTATCACTGATGAAGAATCCGAGGTTAAAACTTAATTCTGTTCGGCCGTGATCATGATAACTTTCGAACGAAATGAGTAAAGACAGTTGAAATTTGCAGGTTGAGTTTGAGTCACAAATATCTCATTTGAGTTTGTTAATGGCCTAAATCCGCCTAGAAATTTCGCAGTTATCTGAAATTTTGTTTCTCCCTCGAAAATACTAATCTGAACGAATTAAAACAGGGTAGTAAGAATAAATGACATTATTAAAAATCGGTTCAAGCCCTGTGGACAGGAGCTTTGGCGATCTTGTTCCAACTTTGACCAATCATATCTCCAAATTATTGATCTCTGGGAATGATATATATGGATTCTTACGATTCAACTGCATCATGAAAGAAATTAAATTCAAACAGACCGATTCTCCCCAATAACGAACTTATCCGAGATATTCATTCCTCAAATCTACCCTGAAAATTATATTATATCAATTAAAACTTACAGGTAGAAAAAGGAAAGTCTACTAATTTGTGTATTTCTTGAAAGGAATTATGCACAATGCATTTGGACAAGTGAACTTGTCATCATCAGGTGTTCACAAAAATAAATAAAAACAAAAATAAATACATTAAAAGTGTTCACCACTGAGTTACAAAGCCAACTGACTAGTTGACTACGGAATGACGAAAGAATGAACGAAGTCGTTCATTCTTTCGTCATTCCGTTCCTACTCAAATATCCTCCCGGCATGGTGTAATGTTTTTATTTTTTTTGCGCTTTTATGCGAAAACGACGTTTATGATACTTTTTTATATAGACGCCACTTTATCAGGCCAAAACTGTAGAAAGTAACGCAAAGAACCACTCTTTCACTCCGAGCGTACCTCAATTTTTCCTCAATATTCACGAGCGTAAACGGAAAAAATCTTCAAAAAAAATCTTCTTCAAAAAAAGTTTCCTCGATCTGCTATGCCAAGATTCCTTTAGTATTATTATTGAAGTGGCTATGAAAATCATCAAAATCTCAGATCGATCGGTTGTATGGTTCATCAGAAAAGTCTTAGACGCCCACCGTGGAAAACCCATTATAAATTCCTGGATTTCAAAGGAGCCTCGCCAATGCCTCGTCGATAGCATGGCATTATATTTCGAAACAATAAAATCCAGAACGGATCCACATTTCTCAAGGCAGATCAGCGGAGACTATTGATCATGCAGTATTAATTCCCCCACCCATTATATCCCTATAAGTGGATAGATAATTTGCATTCATTTATCATTGGATCCTTCTAGATTTTATGGAGGCAAACGTGATTTGCATTAGTTTGTCATTTCGTCAATTTTCGGATAGTTCCGAGATACGCAGTTTTCAATTTGAAAACTGCGTAAGACAAATAAATCGATTCGAAGAATGGCCCGACATGATGGAATCGATTAAAGTAACCGATTTCGAAGTTACACAGGAAGGATTTCTGTGAATGCTAATGTCCCCAACTTTCCAACGGAACTCTCGTTGTTCTTCTCATTTCGAGGCTTTTTGGTTTATCAAATGAATTAATTTGATTCATGGGGCTCGTTTTGCTCTCTCCAAATTACATCAATCTTGCGGCCGTATTTCTGATATTTCATTCCCGCGGAAAGAAGATTCATACCGTTGAAAGAAGGTATTTGCAGAGAAAGTTGCCAATGAGAAATATCAGCCACATTTCATGTGACACGATTGCTTGTACAATTTTAATTAGATATCATTTGCATTTCAACGGATATTTGGAAGTTTTCGAAAATGAAAATTGACAAATTGTTAATACTCAGAGGAATCTTGACATGGCAACCAACCACCGAAGCAGATCAAGGAAACTTTTTGCGAAAAAATTTTTTTTAAAAATTTTTCCGTTTACTTTAGTGAAAATGGAAGAAAAATTAAGGTACGCTAGGAGAGAGAAAGGGCGGGATATTCCTACAGTTTCGCCCTGAAAAAGTGGCGTCTATTTAAAACAAGAGCGCCAAAAATCGTCTTCAAATAAGATAGCGAAAGGTGAAATGTTTTTGAGAGTCAAATGCACAAAATTCATTTTGTGGTGACATTTCCACCGATCGACCCTGTCGTTCGTTTCCGATAAGTCAAGATGCCATGACAATATCAGAAATCGCTTTGAATCAATAATTTGGTCGAATATATTCGAATAACAGGCAGATTCCCTTGTGAAATGCATGAATCCATATGTTGAATAACATATAAGATGATATTTTACCAATTATCCAGACAAATTCCAGCCCCGTAGACATTTCAAACGAAGAAATAGATTACTAAAGGGTTCCTTCCTGTGTTTTCCCTCCCAAACTCTGAAAAGTATCAATGAAATGAAAAATTTATTATTTATTATTTTTCTGCATTAAAAATACAAGATATTTATGAGAAGCTATCTATCGAACAATGTTGCCGAACAAACAATAACGAAACAACATCAACGATAAAACAACTATTTCGAATATCAGAGTAACTGTCAACAGTTACAAAATATTTGTTATATCGTTGATGTTGTTTCATAACTGTTTATCAGAAAACAACGTTCTATATATCCCTGCTGATAAATGTCTGCTGTTTCTAACGCACATGCAATTTTCAAAATAATATGTTTTTTTGCTTCATAGATATTTTTCAGAGCTTGGGGGAGAAAACCCATAAAGGAACAATTTAGTAATGCCTTCCAAAGTATCCTTTAGTGATAACTTGGAGGGAGAGATATCCTAATGGTAACATCCGAGTAAGATATAAAGATTTCGCGGTAAGTATTAATCCATTCTATTTTTCTTATATTTCACGCGAAAAGATATCTAACTTCTCAGATAACCACAATGTTTTGTCCCCATGTTATTTTGGAGGCTATTTATAACAATATGTAGTAGCAGGTGGCATTTGAGAGAAAAGTGCTATTGTTATTCAGAAAAAAAGGAGTGTTCATCAAGAGAATGCCTTCCAAAAACCAAGCATATATGCAGCATCCAACATCTGGAGTATTCATGCCGGAAAAACAATATTTATTCACATACGAAGAATAATATCTCACTTCGTCTAAATTTAATGTAACATTGGAATAGGGAAGCTAACATTCAGTTTATAGTAAAGAAAAAATCGAAATATTCCACCAAAATGAAAATCATTCGATTTAGTTAATAATACTGAAAGTTTATAATTATTTCAATATGCAGTACAAAAATCCATCGAGTGGTGGTTGGATTATAGTGCTCACCGAAAACATAGTTTCAACAAAAGCGCATTCAAACTTTTTGGGCGTGGATAACGAATTATATTTTCGTGAAATTTTAAGCTAGATGGATGAAGCTGAAATTTTTTCTAGGTGTTTCGACCCCCCGAATCCTTTCACAACATTTTTTTTCCGAGAAGTAGAGCTTTGAATTGTTTAAATAATTTTTCAGAAAAATATAGTTTTTCGGGATTAATCAATTTTTCTCTTATGTTTTGGGTGATATCAAGTATACATCGAAATTATGGAACAAATCCTGAAACAGCTCAATTTTTGTTTCACTTTTAACAAATTTTTATGCATTTTTAAGAATTTTTGTTGCACCCTGTACCATCCTCATCAACCCTCTAAATTTTTTGATTTGGGAAAGTGGGACTGTGGTACTTTTCTGGCAAGATCTTTATATCTTCTTTACAGGCGTGCAGAAATTTTCAAGAAACACTTTTTCTTTTTCGAAAAATAGTTAGTTCAAAGAGGTTTTCAGTATGTGCACTTTCTCATGGCTCATTTACTTTGAGACGATGGTACCTGAAGAAATTTGTCACCGAATGAAAGTCGACCATTACAGTTTTGTTCATGCACAACTTTCAACTCCTACGAACCCTTTAATGGAGAAAAAAAACATGGGGGGCGTGAGGGGGTTGAAAGTTGTGCATGAACAAAACTGTAATGGTCGACTCTCATTCGGTGACAAATTTCATCAGGTACCATCGTCTCAAAGTAAATGAGCCACGACAAAGTGCACATACTGAAAACCACTTTGAAATTACTTTTTTTCAAAAAAGAAAAATATTTTCTTGAAAATTTCTGCACGCCTGTAAAGAAGATACAAAGACCTTGCCAAAAAAGTACCGCAAGACCCACTTTCCCTATTCAAAAAATTTAGAGGGTTGATGGGGATGGCACAGGGTGCAACAAAAATTCTTCAAAAATGCATAAAAATTTGGTAAAAGTGAAACAAAAATTGACCTGTTTCAGGATTTAGTTGCCAAATATTTTTCTTTCGAGAAAATGAATTTGTTCCATAATTTTGACGCGCACTGTATATGAATTGTGTCGGACAGACGAAATCCGCCCCGCCACTGCGACCAATCGGTCTATTGTGGCACCTATAATCTATACTTCACGCACAAGCTCAAGCCTCTTGATAAGGGATATGAGTCTGGTGAGTGAGAACTTGTCCAGTTACCTCAGTATCAGTTTGTCGACTCCTAGTTTCCCAAATCTGATCCTGTCTCCTTCAAGGCAGCTTGGCTATCCGATAGGATCCTGATTGATTTGCGGGCCCAACGTTTCTCAAGTATGAGCTTGGCGCAGTGATCAATGGCGAAAAATTCTGCTTGAAAGACAGTCGCAAAACAACCCAGCTAGATGGAGTCACCATCAGAAATTTTGTAACCACTGACTCTCGCTCCCACTCCTTTGGTTTATAACGGAGCCATCTGTGAACTAATAGGGACCAAGCAGTGGGGTCTCAGAGAGGGTCCAATCGTCTCTGCTGGGAAAGACGACTCGGTAGGGCCACTCTGTGTAGATTCTGGTTTTAGATACGTCCGACCGTTGGACACCAAATCATCCTGCAAAGAACCAGGCACGTTGCAATTTTATCTGGCTCATTGCAACAAGCTATATGCAGAAATCTGTATGTCACCATTCGGGCCACGCTCCCGCTTACTAGGTGAAGAGGGGCGAGGTCTATTAGGCGTTCCATGGATGCAGTGGGGGTGGAGCGAAAAGTCTCAGTCACCATCAAGCACCCAGATCTCTGAATTTTTGGAAGCTTGAGTTGACACTGCACCTTTACAGTGCATTCCCACCAAGCAATGCTGCCGTGAGTTATGTGTGGTCTCACCACCTTCACGTAGTGGAGCTGTTTCCGAGCCAGTCCCCACCTCTTTCCACAAGTCCGCTGGCAGGCTCAGAAAGAGTGCTTAGCCTTGAGGATCACCCTTTGAAGGTGCGAATTCAAGTTAAGCCTTCTTTCCAGAATGACACCCAGATATCTAGCCTCATCCACAAAAGCGATGAAAATAAGTTCATACTAAGAGAATCCATATTAAGCTTCCTCTTCCAAGTGAATGGTACGACCAAGGTCTTTTGAGGGTTCACGTATAACAGTTCTTCTCACACCAGCCTTGTGTTGCTGTTGTCGCCTCTGATAGGCTCTCGACTAGGACTGAGTCATCCCGGTCCTTGGCCACAATGACTATGTCATCGGCGTACGCTTGGACATATTTATCCAGCGTGCCTATTATCGCCAGTAAATCGTCCACCAGGAGAGACCGCAGCAGAGGAGAGAGCACTCCTCCCAAAGGAACAGTCCCTCCTGGCCTCGAATCTCACTACGTCAACACACAGGGTCGTGGAGATGAGCATGTTATTCAACATGGATTTTATCCATTCCACAATGAGGTCTGGTACGTCCCTGGTGGTTTATCAGTTCTCCAGTCTTCCCGGCACTGCTTACAACGCCGCTCCTGGGAAGCATAGGCCGAACCGCTTTCCGACTCGTCAAGTAGGTGACAGTCTGGGAAGTGTGTCCTCGCAAGGATCTCTAACGTCTCTCTTCCAGAGTCCATAAGACGGCCATCAGATCAAGAGATGAAAGTTCATAGTTTGAGACTTATGCATTTTTAAAATTTCAGAACGAGTCTTCCAATTTTACACTTGATTTATGTATCGAACTAATGAAATATTTACTCACATCAAGTCATCAATTCCGGACTCTAACAATAGGGCTTCTAAATATTTTGCCTTCTGGTTATTTTCGTTTGCCCGTTTGTCAGCCAGCTTTATACGATGACAGTCGATTTTCAATTTATTTGTGTATTCATTATCAATAATATCTGGGAAAGTATTCACCGGATCAACTTGAAATTTTCAGAGCACTGCGTCTCACAACTTAAGAGAAGCATCGCCTTTATAAAACTCCTTCATTACCCATTAACACAGTAGTGCTATTTCCTTCTATATATTTAATCGAGAATTGTAAACGTATAATTACAGTTCTACACTGCCGAAACGAAGCAAAATGCCCATTCATCCTCTTCCATGTGGTGGCATACCGGGGCGTGACTCAGTGAAAATAGAATCTGTGGATTTATGTACTAGAAACGACGAATACGAAAGAGTCTCAATAAGATTACAAGCCGCTCTACTGTTCAGACAACCTTATTTCTGTACATACATTCATTTTATCCCTTTTCTGTTTAATCCGGCTATTCCACCATCGTATATGTAATTGAACTATTCCAGCAGTTTTAGTCTTCAGCTATGAAAAGTCATGAATATGCTAAACAAATGAACAACGTATACAATTAAACATCCGCATGTGATTTCCCTCTTACTCATAATTTTCTTATGGACTCGTGAATTTGGTGAATGGAAAACAGAAAGTGAATCCGCTGAACAAAAACACTTTTCAACATTAGTTCCACATTCAATAGTATGTGTGTATGTGAGTTTGGACTTTCCCTGCAAGGTTGCAACTGACATAACATCGATAAGAAAGAAATAGAAACGTTTGTTCGGAATTTCGGTGAATCCGAAAAATAGTTTCTGACCTATAAATTTTTGTAATAAATATAAAAAAAAATTTTAAGAAATATTTTTATTTGTTTTTCTATTATTGCGCCCCTTGAGAAATTCTGCAAAAACTAGTGCGTCAGCATTCTGCAAGTATTTACCAAGTTAAAATTCGATCGTATTCGTATTTTCAGAGTTATTGAAGAAATAACAACAACATTTCAGATAGGTATAACAGTAGAATTCTAATTCGAAGCCCACTCTGAAGATAGCAAGTTGTCATCTCTTTCCGTTCGAAAATTATCGTGGCAAGAGTCACCCATACAGTTACTGAACTCACCTAAGGCTGCTTGGCTGCCAATATTTTTTCAATATCTCCAACAATATAGAAGTGATTGTGTTCAGCTTGTAAAATCAAGTTTTGAAGGATCTCGCAAAATTACAGCGATATCGGATAGATAATTTCTGAATTTTTCGCAATGATTCAAAAAAAATTTGTTGTCCTCACGATATCCCACAAGAATTAGCGCGTCGGCATTTGGTATTTACCAAGTTTGAATTGAACCGGATTTGTATATCTTGAGTTATTGGGGAAATAACAACAAAATTTCAGATGATTGTAACTCCAAAACCATTTGCCGATTATGCCCATTAATGATCTAAATTGTGGCATTCAGATGCGCAACCTACCCCAAAAATTGCAAGTTGTCAGCTTTTTCTGTTCGAAAGTTATCGTGGCATCGGCTAGCTGGACAGCCGGACCGGATCGAATTTGACCTCGAATTATTCATCAGTTATAAGAACCTAGTCGTTTGAGACAATTTTAGGCAAAAAAATTCGAAAATTACAAACATTCGGGCAAAACGATAGCACTCTGTTCCCAAGAACATGCGCGCAAAAAGATCCACACATTATTCAACGATTAGCTTAGGGGAGAATCCCCCTGGACAATTGCTTCATTTAATAGTTGAATAAGTTTCAGTCCGACTGGGGGAACAAATAATTTGCCAGCACTGTTGTAAACAATTTTTCCTCTAGTCCATGTCGTCCGAATTTTGTCAAACTCAATTCGTTTCCGACGAAAACAAGTTCTTGAATTCCGCGAAGCGATTAAAGAAAATTCAGGAAAAGTTTGAAGGATATTGCGAGGGGAGAAACAAGAATCGTTTAGATACACCAAATTAGGCAACGCCAATCACTGTCTGGCGAGTTGTTGGCACATTTGAATCATTAAAATTGGCCTTGTTTATGCATGCAATATATAGAGTTATTTCAATTATTCCATTAGTTAAAATTGTTACAACGTCTAATTGGATTTGCGGTCCCCAAGATTGCTCTACTGTGAATTGTCATTTGAAAGTCACATTGTGTCTCCTCGGAACTTCCAAAGAACTTTCCGGGTGAAATTTCGTCTTCTTGCAGAAATCAAGTGTCGCTAAAGGTTTTAGCATTCACTCAGTGAAGAACCCTTCCGTTGGAATTCTGTCTTGAGAAAAATTTCCTTACAAACAATTTTAATTGTTCCACATTCAAATCATGACTCTTCAGTATTCAAATATTGTGAAAACTCCTCGAGACGGTCTCGACCTTTGCATGGAATAACGCCACCGTCTCTGGATGGACCATTTATCAAACGCAAGAAATAGTTGTCCTTACAACAACTCTCTTGGATGGAAGAGTTTTTGGACCATTCTCGAGTAGTTTTTGCATAAAGTTTGTTGGAAATTCGCTGTAATTACTTTCTCGTACTTTCTTGAACCTGTACAAACTGGATGGTCTGAGAGTTGCGTCCCTTTTGTTACCTGGATAACTTCCATATGAGTCAACGTAACATAATAATTTCTTAATTACCCTGCGTATGGTGTACTTTTCCTCGAAATATTTTAAACGTATATAGTATTAGAATAGAATAGAATAGAATAGAATAGAATAGAATAAGAGTTTATTGAAGAATAATCTACATCAAATAAACTCTATGACACTGTAGAGTGACACCTGATTGTAATAAGTGTTGAAAAGGAAATTGGAAAAGCATTACCATGACGTACGTCTACTTTGGCACGCTTTTTGAAATTCATAGCCAGGAGGGTCTTCTCAGTTTTTGCGCGTATGTTCTGGGGAACATCGCGTTATCCTTTTGCCCAAATGTCTGTAATTTTCGAATTTTTCGCTGAAAATGGTCTCAAACGATTGAGTTCGAGTCCCTGATCAAGAATTCAAGGTCAAATTTGATTCTGTCCGGCCGGCCGGCCGTTGCCACGTTAACTTGAGAACGGAAAGAGATAGCGACTTGAAATTTTCAGGGTAGGTGTCGCATCCCAATACGACGGACGAGTTCTTTAATGGGCATAATCGGCCCAATGGTTTCCGAGTAATAATTTTGTCTATAACCAATACTAATACGATCAAATTGAAACTTGATGAGTAGTTGTAGAATATAAACATAAACATTGTGAAATTTTGTGAGAATCGTATTGCTAGAAAATTTTCAAAAAAATTATTAAAAAATATTATTTACGGCACAAAAACTTAAGAACGGAAAGAGATAGCGACTTCAAATTTTCAGGTTAGGTTGAGAATCTGAATGCGCCATTTGAGATTGTTTGGCATAATCGGCAAAATGGTTTCTCACTTATACCCATCTGAAATTTGACTGTTATTTCCTCCAATTCAAACATGGTTATTAGTTGTAGAATGACAACGCGAAAATTCTTGCAAAATTTTGTGAGGATCGTATCACTAGAAAATTTTTAAAAAATTATAGAAAATTATTGAAAAAAATTCAATATATCAGAAACTATTCCTCCGACATCGAATGGGTGACTTAAGTTCGCTGTTGGCCATAATCGGCCCAACGGTTTCGGAGTTATACCCATCTGGAATATTATTTCCCTGATAACTCAAAAATTATAGACTCTATCGAGTTGAAGCTTAGTAACTAGTTGTAGAATATCGACATGAAGACGTGTGTGAAATTTTGTGAGAACCGTAACACTAGAAAATTTTTAAAAAATTACGGATGTTGTTTCGTTGTTGTTTGTTAGGCAACATTGTTCAATTGATTGCTTCTGAAAAATATCTTGTGTTTTTTACGCAGAAGCAAATCGCAGAATAATTAATTTTTATTTTATAGATATTTTTCAGAGTTTGGGAGAGAAAACCCAGAAAGAACCCTTTTAATAATGAGTATACCTCCCACAGTATCCTCCATAATGCACCCACAACTCCAAAAATATTTAATGTGTTCTTTTTGGAGCTCTTTCGTTTTTTCGGGATATATCCCATTTTCTGTCGCTTGATGAACATCACGAGTTTAAGATATCTGTTAATATCAAATTTATTTTCTACATTTAAGGTTGATCTCAGAATATATCCTTTTGGCATTAAACTTGCTATGAACACTTTTTCAGCAATGCTCATGAAGTATGCTAACAATACTGATTCTGAATAAAATGAAACGTTCTTCTCCTTGCAGCATGCTATGAATTCTGAATAGGCTTACTCATAATTCGTTTTGAGGAACTTTTGGGGACTGGCAAAATCAGATTCTGATGTTGAATTTGACAGTAAGATGGTGCCTCGATTTTGAATTCAGAATTCATTTTGCTGTGGAATAACATAGTTATTTTCTGGGGAGTAGATACAAAGACCTCAGATTGAATATTTGGAACATATTTCAGTGAAATTGTAACATCATTCAGATTGCTTGTGAATAACTCCTACGTTCAGTTGCCCATGACAATTACATTAATGGGACAGAAATCGAGCGTTAATAGGGATCATTAATAGATGACTTCGGGAACGGTAAACATTGTCATCATTGCGAGGTCCACCTAAAATTATATTTTACGCATTTCGAGGCAGTATTACGTTTAGATATCAATTACGAATCAATTTTACAAATGAAACCATTCAGTAGAGAACAAAAAATCTACTTCAGCATCTCTGATCTGAAAGCATCTCTTTCAGTTCATCAAAATACGTCCAATATGCCATATTTGATTCTTTCTGGGCAACCAAAGGTATAAAATATTGATACAAATGCATCTAAATAACTTTTTTCCTACCTCGACTGAAACTGATATTTGAGCATTTTCGTATTGAAAAAATTGTGATAGTGTGAAAACTTCTTAAGGTTTAAAAGTTAATCACGCTATTTCATTGTTTGATGTTTTATATTATACAGGGTGAGTCTTTGACCACTGCATTAATTTTAACCAAAGATTCCTCTCATCAAATGAAACACTTATTTCATTTATCATTTTTCCACAATGTGCTGATACACTCCCGCATATAAATTATCTATGATATTGTTGGCGGACGAGAATAAGGCATGGTAACGTGGTTTACAGCTTGATTCGGGATTCCAACGCTCAGGGACGGATCCATAAAAGTAGTGAAATTTCTGGAGTTTTCCATTTTAAAACATTAAATGAAGAATATCTCGAAAACGGTGCGTTTAAGGAGAAATGATGAGGAATAATATAATGTTCTAAAACGATGGAATATTCTTGAAATACTTCAAGAAAAACTTTATATGCTTTCTTTATGCTAATTTAGTTTAGTTTTATGAAGCCACGAGTCCATAACTAGAAAACCAGTAAAAGTAGAAAATAACTAATATTTGGAAAATATGTATCATAGTTATAGGAAACTTTACGCCAACATTCATTTCATTTGAAAAAAGGATGTCAAAGCTACAAAATAATAACTGATTTTTTTTTCAAAATTTCAACAGCCTGTATCTTTTTACCTGAGCTGAATTTGGAAAAATGTTAAATGAAAAAAGTGTTTCATTTGATGAGAGGAATCTTTGGTTAAAATTAATTCAGTGGTCAAAGACTCACCCTGTATAGAATATTTCGGATTTCAGCAAATCCTTGGATTTTAGGTAGCCTATATCATATCTGAATAAAAATATCGTTCAACTTTCAATCAGACCTAAATATATAGGTACCATTTTTTTTAAATAAATCCATAAGAACCATATTAAACTCGTCTCGACACACGATACGATAAATATCTATGTAAAATCATCTATTAAACTAATTGCTCTTCCGTTATAAAAATGACATGACCACAGAAATGACACTTCTAATTCTTTTATCATGACTTCGCGTCAAAAATCATAAACCCTCGACAAGTTAATTGTTCAAGTATAATACAGTGGACCACTATACCGTATTCATTGTAATCTTTCGATATTTTGACAATATCTCCAACAATATAGATCCGCTTGAGTTTAAATCTAACACTACGGTAGATATTTTTTGACTTACTCGTATATCACAGTTCAGATATCGCTGAAATTTTGCAAGAGCCTTCAAAACCTTATTAGGTAACCACTCTGACTATAAATTTGAACGAGCGCGCCATATAACAATACTCAACTGTTTCGCGCCCAATTAAATTCTCATCGTTTCCCATGATTCGCAATTCCGTGAAACTAAATATTTATATACTGCTGCATTTTTGGAGTAAAGAAAAAACTCATTTTTATTCATGTCACTCATCGTGTGACATTCGAAACTTTCACTCTCCGGAAAAAATACTCTGACAGATTACAAAAGAAGGGGAAGGAAACGTACTCGGATGAATACGAAATAAATAATATTTTTCCAAGAACTCCCAAGATCAATCAAAATATCGGCCCCAGCAAGAGAATATTTGAAAGAGATCGAGTGGGGGTCCCTCATGATTTCGTTTCGAAGAAATTCGCCAACTCACTCAACTCTTTGGCTACAATCTCAGACTGGGTTAATACCAGAGAATGAACCTACATTAAAGATATGAATATGCAAACTCAGAATTTGCAACGAGTTCCCCGGAATAAGATTCCGGCATCCTGTTAAATTTAGGTTATTAGAGAGAGAGTTTTGTTAATCGAAGTTCTCAACTCCGAATATTCCTCGAGTAACAATTGACCAGGGACAGCGATTAATCAGGGAAGGAAATAGAAGTCAATAAAAATGGGTTCAAGCCCTGTGGACAGGAGCTTTCTGGCGCTCTAGTTCAAACAGACAAATTATATCTCCGAAAGTATTGGTTTCTCAGAGTTGATGGGAATTAAATCAATGTATTCTTATGAAAGAACTGCATCATAAAGGAAATTAAATTAAAATAATAGTTTATTTATCAAGATTAAATGAGCAATCTGAGATTGAGAACTGCACCATGGAAGAAATCAAGTTAAAATAGCTGAAATGAATTTGACTCTTTCTTATAAAACAGGATGAAATGTACGAGTATGAACACAGATCATATAATAAAGCTTAGATAGAATAATTATAGCATTCTTTGAAAACATAGAAGTACGTACGATTCATTAACCAAACAAGAACCAAAACAAGACAAACTCTAAGATGATTATCACAATTTTCATTAGCCTTCCTTATTATAGTCTTATATAGAAGTTATGTTTGGGAATATATTTTTATTTTGAATTTCATTCAAGTATATAATTTTTTGGTAATTGTCTAAAACATCCCATAACTGTCTAATCGTCCTGAAAATTTACTCACTTGCTAATTTTGGGTTGTAGATAACGAATCTGAAGTTCAAAATCTGTGCTCTCTTCTAGTTATTTTTTTTTTATCCCAAAGTGTCCAAAATCACAACACTTCATCTCGTAATTACATTGTTTTGAACTGTTTTATCGGTAAATATTCATCATAAATAAGATCTTATTGTAGTCCTCATCATTTTTCGACAGTAAATCATTTGAAAAATGATGAAATAGTCGAAATTTCATCAAAATCCAGCGCTACCGCATTGAAGGAGTATGCCTCTAAGAGACGATTAATTGCGGCGTTGTCAGACTGTGTTCCAGGCTATCTCTATAGTGGGCTGTGGTAAGACGTTACTGCAGTTATCCCTGGGAGTGAATTCCAGATTGGAGAAATCAGTGCCGAAAAGACTTTCACACCGGAATTCAGATTTCAGAAGACGATACAGTCGCCTCTGTAGAAGCCCCTGCAGCTCGGTTGATTCAACGGATGTACGCTGGATCCATCTGTTATTGGAACTAAGCGAACGCAATAAAGGTTTTGTTGAATTTCAACGTCACCAACTAAATTGAAATACCGATGGAACGAAAACACCCCTTCCGGAATTAACGCGTATGCCGCTGGCGCAGTTCCCCAGCCGATAGGGTCGTACTCGAAATCAACTAACCCAAAAATCTATTCCGTCGAAAACGTCGCAGTCATATGAAATCGAAAAAACTTCGAACGAAATGTTATCATAATTCGTTCTTGTACGAAAATTTCCACCTCCCTCTACCGCCTCTGTTATCGTTTCATCAGGTCTATACGCAAACATGAGCTTATTTTTGTTCTAAAAATTCCAAATAATGGACATAACGATTCGATGAGCGCAAAAAAAATGGGCACTGGCTCAAGAATATATTCCGTGAAAAACCACAGTCTGGTGAAAACGAAAAATGTTCATTTTAAATGTTGTCATGATTTGTTCTTATAAGAAAAGTATCATCGTCCGTTTCTGTTATTGTTTGATCATGCATATAGGCGAACACGACCTGGTATTTCCGATAAAAATTCGGAATAATAAATATTCGGAATCAAATAACGGCAAATTGATTTGAAGTAACTCAGAAATTTATTCTGCTGAAAAAATCTCTAAGCTAAACCAAAGTCAGATCGAACCGAAAACTAATTCTTTCATATTCGAAAAATTCCATCCACGTTATTGTTTACTAAGATCTATACGTAAAAAAAAATTGGTTCAAGCTCTGACGTGAAGTCAAAAGCTTTTGCGCCTATGTTCTATTGTCCATTCTTCTGTATTGGACACCCTAAATCGAATTTACCATGGTAAATTATGTTGTCCATTCTCCTGTATTGGACACTCTTAATTCGAATTTACCATGGTAAATTCAGTCTTGGGGGCGAAAACCCAGAAAGGAACCATTCAATAATGAATATACCTCCCACAGTATCCTTTAATAATTATTATTATATTCCAGTTTGAATTCACTGTGGACTTCTTATGAACACTACAAAAGTAACTACACTCTTGTCTGAAACATATTAAGACAAAAACTGTATTGGACAAGAGTGTAGTTACTTTTGTTGTGAATGGATTCTTATGAAGAAACTTCATCCTAAAAAAAATTGAATTTGAAATTTGTATTGTAAAAAAAAATTTGTTCGTTATTCCGAAACCATCAGACCGATTTTGCCCAATAACGAAATTTGCCGATATATCCCAAACCTACTCTGACAGTTTCAACTCTCTAGCTAATTCCGTTCGAGTTATCGTGTTAACGGCGAGCCGGCCGGACAGAATCGATTTTGACCACGGATTCTTGATCAGAATCGTTTAAGACCATTTCCATCCAAAAATTTCAGACATTTGGAAAATTGATAAGCACTCTGTTCCGAGGAACAAGAGCGCCAAAAAGACGGTTTACAGGTTCATGGAGTATTTTGTGAGGATAGCTCAGTTGCGAATAGAAAGTAAAAAATGCACTAAAAATCTCCTGACTTCACGTCAGTGCTTTTGCAATCTTTTTTTCAATATTCAATGGATTCTTGTGTTCCTATATCCAGAATGCATATTTTAAACAATTTCCGTTTAAATTTTTGGCGCTCTTGTACCTCGGAACAGAATGCTTATCATTCCGCCCAAATGTCTGTAATTTTCGAATTTTCGACTCACTGATCAAGAATACGTGGTCGAAATCGATTCTGTCCGGCCGTCCGGCCGGCCATTAACACGATAACTCTCGAATGGAATGAGCTAGACAGTTGAAATTTTCAGAATAGGTTTGGGAGATAAATATCTCGGCTAAGTTTGTTATTTCAAAATAAGTTTTTCTCAAGATGCAGTTTCATCATAGGAATCCATTGATGTCATTGTTATCTCTAACAAGCTAATAATTTCGAAGATTTTTTCAAAATTTCAATAAAAAATCGTACTTCTGTGTTTTCACAGAATGCGATTATTATTCTATCTATGAATTATTATAATATGATCTATGTTGATACATGTCAACTTATTTTCCTGAGACATGATATGTCAAATTTTGATATTTAAAGCCCATGGTTAATCCATATGAAGATGATAATGGTAATGGTAAGTAAATAATATTGAGTTCGGTTCCACTAAAAACAAAACTGAAATATTGGCTAAAGTTTCAATTGATATAATATAATTTTCAGAGTGGATTTGAGGAAAAAACATATCGTTCATCAAAGAATTGAGGAACGAATACCTCGGATGAGTTCATTGTTGGGTAGTATTAGTCTATTGTTTTTGGATTAATAATTTTTGGCACTCTCGTTGAATTTAAATTCTTTTATGATGTTTGAATTTAATTTCTGCTATTATAAAGTTCTATTATGAGAATCCATTGATATAATTCCCAACTCTTACCAATACTTTCGAAGATATGATTTGTCAAAGTTTGAACAAGAGCGCCAGGGTTTGAATCAATTTTTTATCTGATATAACGCATTTCTACTAACCTTAAATTTCAATAGTGCACGGTGTTGCAATTAATTAAAAAAATCAAGCACCTTGAACTCCTCACGTCACGTGAGTATCAATTTGTTTTATATATGTGCTTCTACCCTACCTAGTGTAATTCTACACACCAATAGAAAATAATTGCACTGCAGTACGAAATGTCAAATTGAAATTAAGACAACGAGGAAGGTCCAAACCCAGTATACATTATAAGAGAGATAGATCATACTGTCGGACTAAAAGTACACCCAATTAATTTACGGCGCTAATTTAGCATGTTTGATGTCAAAACGCCAATTAATTTCAGGATATCGTGTGCTCAACTCTTGTGTAATTGTCACAGCGAACTTAAGACGTGTTAGACTATCATCATCGTTGTGCATCATCCGTTGTATATATGTAGGAGCTCCTTCAATTGCTGAGCTACATATTCTGCTCGTAACACGGTAGTTCAGATCGCCAATATCGACTCTAATTAGTTTTAAGGCATTCCTGATCCTGTGTTGAGCGACTATCTGGATAGCTTCATACAAATATTCTGAATGAAGATAGTTTGCAGCTTGACGGTTCCATGAGAAGATACACACGATCAATATGAAAAATATTGGCTCCGCCTTTGAAGCGGTAATAGATAACTTGTTTATCCTTCAACGAGAATCAAATATTAACAATCCAAAAATATAGACTATACATATCCGTACCTCAGAGCAAAAGGGTATTAAGTCCAAAATTTGAATTATCCGGATTTTTGGCTCACCTAGATTAAAATTTCGCGTTCTATTCAGTGGTCTACTCTATAAAACAATTGGACTTAAAATGACGAAAATAGAATTTTAAAAACAGTATTAAGTACACTGTGATTCTGGATCAAAGCAGTATCAACTTACATTCACATTTAGTAGGTCCAACATTATACTTATATCACCTAGGGTAAATCCATATTATGTCCAAAAAAGAGTATTAAGTCCCTCATAATACAATTCATACACTGTATTGAGTCCATAATTAAAACGCGGCCCAAGAAAACAATGCATGTATTCACCATTACAAAAACTCAAGGAACCGAGAATAACGAAAAATTGTTAATTTCGCAAACCGTACTTATGCAGGTTAAACAAGGAATACCTCTTCTTTAAGACAGATTTTGATCAAGATTTCCGAAGTGTAAATTTTAATAGAATAAGTAATAATCATCAATCTGCAGAAGAATTTATGGTTCCCCTACGAGATCCATCATATCCGAGTACAAAAAAATCCAAAGATCTTCAGGAACTCTTCCAGTAAGGTTTCACAATTTCTTTCAGAACCTTGTGCATGAGGAAAAGATTATGATTGAAAATATTGTCGATTAGGGTCAATATTTGTAATTTTTTTGGATCACTCAATATTAGACGGCTTTGTTTACTATATAACTATTATAATAAAAAGAATGGAACATAATTACATTTTTAGTTGATTTCTTAAGGAAGATTTTCATTTTTCAAGCAAATGCATACTGGTACATATGATTATACTATAATCATTATTATATTGGTTCACAGAAACTCATTTCCAGCACAAAAACTCAAAACTACTATTTTACCTTCATAAGAGTGCGGAATACAAGTATTAAGTCACAGTTACGAAATTATTTTGGAAACAAAAAAATATTTAGTCTATTTTTTCTGTGAAAAATTCACCATTATTCATAAACATGAATATTATCTGAATCTATACTACATTATAAATTATGAATATATACAGGCTACAAAACAAGCAAAATAATAATTATTTCTACTTGTTTTGCAGCCTGTACAGTACAATTATTGTATTTTATGTTTTCCTGTAAATTCAATATTTTGTGACTTAATATCCTTTTGCTCTGAGGTACGGATATAGTTTTGAACTTCGAGCATTATGTTTTCTGGATCTAACAATAAAGCAAATGTATGAAAAATATATAAGTATTAACAGAGGTTACTGTAATATGGTATCATAGAATTCGATGTATGAAACTAAAGCTTAGAGAAAATACATCAGCAACAAAGCCGTGTCTCCCAGTAAGCGTTGCGATTTGTAAAAATCGAAATTGTTAACAAAATTAAGCTGAAATATGAAATATTGCAGGGCATTTGTTTCTTCAATATCAAAAGTTCCTTCAACAAGCAGAGAGATTTCTCCAAGGTACACTTCTAAGGTCAAAGAGTAAATACCGAAAATCCCTACACGATCGATAGTTCACATTTGACAGCCAAGTTTCTTGCGAAAACTTCGTAGCTTTCTGTATATGTTCACTTCTGATCAACTGAATAATTCAATTCTTTTTAACAGCGAAGAAACAAATCCACAACCGAAAGAAATCCTAAGAAATTTGAGGCAAATTCTTAGTATTTTCAGATAGTTGCATAATGGTATATTATTAGAAACATATGACCTTTATAATGTTAGATTACTTAAGCCTTAAATTGCTGGAAACGTATAATGAATAATAAAAAACAGCTTCAACTTCCCAAACAATGTTTCCATGTAATACAGAGGTATAATTCGTTTTGAATATTTTAGTTCCATCAAACAACAAAAATTGGTACATAAATGCTTCTTTAATGGTGGAAGTATAGATTGTGGCTTCCCACACCTACAGGATGTCGACGTCAAGCCGGTCCGGTACGTATTCTCTACAATATAGACATTTCAAAAAAATCTTCACCCTGTGATAGTGCTTCAACTCCATTAACACCTGTTGGACCAGAACCCTTCTGTGGGCTTGGAAAATACCACTAGAGAGCAGCGGTCCAACAATGGGAGCTAAATAACATAATAGCTCTTTGGAGAATTACTCCAGGACTCCTAGGTACAGATTCATAGATTTATCACCACCCTATACCAGAAGGCTCCAGCAGGTGCCACGAGCAGAGCTTCGGGTAATAGTGGGACTGCTGAGAGGGCACTGTCGGTATAAATACCACTTGTACCGCATGGACAAGTCATCATCTTCCTCTCTCATTCAGTGAGGATTTTCAGTGGACCAGTAGCTGCAATTTTCACCATTAGCATGGCCGTTGATAGAAAATGTGCACTCATCAGTAAACAAAACGTCTACTAATTGGATAATATTGTTATCCAACATGTCCATCATTTGTTCACAAAAATAAATTCTCCTATCAAAATCGTCTTCCAAGAGCTCCTGGCCCAGGAGCTCTGGGTAGTTATCATCTTATAGGAATGCATTTTATTTTGTTCTAATATGTTTGGAATTTATGCATGGCTGACATTGAATAATCATTAAAGGATACTGTGGGAGGTATACTCATTATTGATATACTGATTATATTAAAAGGAAACTTAAGGAGTCCACTTGTGTTTTATTGAACAGAGAATGCAATTTTGCAAATGGCTCAATTGGTATTGACCATATTTGGCTAAATTTATTGAAAAAGGAGTTGGAACTTGGAAATTTCTATGCAAAGTAAAACTATGTTAGCTATGATTTTCAAATACTGTCAATGTGACAATTCTTGAATTTCACAAATTAACTATCAACAAAATAATTCTAAAGATTTTCATTAAGCGTCTGACGAAGAAGTCTGATATAGACTCCGAAACGTTACGATATAGTTGTTTCTTCGTTGATGGTGTTTCGTTGTTGTTTGTTAGGCAACATTGTTCAATTGATTGCTTCTGACAAAAATCTTGTGTTTCTTACGCAGAAGCAAATCACAAAATAATTAATTTTCATTTTATAGATATTTTTCAGAGTTTGGGAGAGAAAACCCAGAAAAAAACCTTTCAATGACATTGAATGTTGTAATCATTAAAGGATACTGTGGGAGGTATACTCATTATTGAAAGGTTTTTTTCTGGGTTACTTGCTATTTGAAAAATTGGGGTTTGTACCTGTCTTTCGAAGGGGGTTGAAGGTAGGGTTCGCATTTTTACGAAGATGAATTACAATTTAAAAAATGTTTCGGGATTTTCCATAAATATGCGTACAGTAACCAAGATAATCAATTTATTCCATTTGGCTTTTCCACACTGTATAATGGATTGACTGATCCGATGAGAAAACTATCAAGGACTGAATTCAAAGCAAGGTTGAAAGCTATGTTGTTAGCTAATGCTTTTTGGCGCTCTTGTTTCTCGGAACAGAGTGCTTATCAATTTGCCAAAATGTCTGTAATTTTCGATGAAAATGGTCTTAAACGATTTGATTCGACTCACTGATCAAGAATCCGTGGTCGAAATTCATTCTGTCCGGCCGGTCCGGAATGAGCTAGACAGTTGAAATTTTCAGAGTAGGCTTGGGAGATAAATATCTCGGCTAATTTCGTAATTGGGCAAAATTGGACAGATGGTTTCAGAGTAACAAAAAAAAAATTTGTTTTACATAACAAATTCCAAATTAAATTTTTTTCAATATGCAGTTTTACCATAAGAATCCACTGATATCATTTTCAACTCTAACAAGCTAATACTTTCGGAGATATGATTTTTCAAAATTTCAATAATAAATCGTATTCCTGCGTTTTCACAGAATGATAATTATTCTATGTATAAATTGTTATAATGTCAACTTATTTTCCTGAGACATGACATAGTCTAATTCATTTCAACAATCGTAGAATTATGAGAATTATAATATGATGTCATACTTTTTGTTGGTTGATATTTTCATGCCGATGGTCAATCCATATAATGATGGGAATGGTAATGGTAATTTAATAATATTGTGTTCAGAATATCTCCAGTAAAAACAAAACTGGAATATTGGTGTATTGGAGTATTGGAGGGGATTTGAGGAAAGAATATATATTATCGTTCATCATAGAATTGAGGAATGAATATCTCGGATGAGTTCGTTGTTGGGTAGAATTTGTCTATTGGTTTTGGATTGATAAGTTTCGGCACTCTTGTTGAATTGAAATTCTTCTATGATGTCTGAATTCAATAGGTATATGCTAAGATGAAGTTTTTTCATAAGAATCTATTGATATAATTCCCAACTCTGAGAAACTAATACTTTCGGAGATATAATTTGTCTGTTTGAACAAGAGCGCCAGAAAGCTCCTTTCCACAGGGCTTGAACCAATTTGTATTAATTAGATGAGTTTATTGCTTTCAAAATCAATCAATATTAAGCTATTTTATATTCAATTTGTTCTTGCGCGCCTATAAATGTGCACACGTCGTATACATATTTATGGTTTTTATTATATTCATTTCTTTATTTATACATTGTGTATTTTTTTATCCTTTATAATTGATGCTTCGACTTTAAGCCATTTATATTGTAGAAGCATCAATAAACTCGCTCTCTCTTGGTCTTAGACAGTGGTTCGATAGATTTCTCGCAATCTAGGTACCTAAAAGACATTTGGCTATATATGTGGCTATACAGATTCTTGCCCCTCCACTGTCAGATTCTAGACAGATACACCTAAACGCACCTATGGCGGCCACATATTCCTCACACTGCCTCTCATGCGGGATCCATCAATAATGTCTTTCAGTTATGCTATGGAGCTTATGCTTTCGCTGCTTTTTACACTGAACTCACCACTTCTCTTTCTGATTTTGTTCGATTAATATCGAATTAGGGTAGGGACCTAGTTGCGGCTCTAGCGTGTCCACATTCAAATTCCATCCACCGTGTAATTGAACGAAACCTATTATGAGGAAAACATCCGATATATTCCGAAGGGACAATATAGCTTTCCTTGGTGCCATGCCGCCAACAATTCGTACTGAAATCTCCACTTAGCTTCGAACGGAATCCAGCCCTTGCGGGAATACCCGATCTTCAATGGCACGCATTAATGTCATTAGTAGGGCCTGACGGCGAGGCGCACTCTTTCTGATATTGAAAATCATAAATAGAAGAAAATTGTGCCAGCCCTAGACAGGAGAGGACTTTGATTTGAAAATCACGTTATAAATTGACATTTATGCTCACTGGGGGGAACGAGCGACGAGCAATTGGAAGTGGTTCATTCCTGGAGAAAGAAGATGATCTCAAGCAGGCTCCGAATTTAATTGTCGAGTTTCAGGATCTGATCATTAGAAAGTTGGTGTGAATTATACTTAGTCACATCAGAAGTATTACATCCTTGAATAATTTCATAATTCGATTTTTGGCGTCAGAATTATAATCAATGCATGCTTATAACGTTAAACCCCCTTTAAAGATATCTGCCCGACTATAGCTGGGAGCCAAACGATATATTTATAATGCATCATTAAAGAAATTAAATTTAAAAAAAGTGTCGTTTAAAAAAAAGGTTCAAAAATTATCTTATAAAAAAGAGCAATCTACAATGCTTCAATGCCTTAATGCTTAAAAAATTGTCATTAAATTAATCTATCAAGGTTAAATGAGCAATCTGCAATGATTCAACCTCGTGGAATGGGTTGTTGCAACTTACACTCGGTGCATAGTTTTCACAACTCGAAATAACTAGGGAAAGTGTCATCGAAATGTCTAGAGCAAGGCTGGAGACAATTATAGCAGATTGTCCATTTATTCCTGATATTTGAGTAGGTAGTGGATTACGAACAAATTATTTTAATAGTTCAAAATATATTAATGAAATACTATCCTCTTTTCGTAATTTAAAATGTAATAGTTCATACCAATAACACATTCTTCTCTGTATTATGAACCTTAACTCAAGACAAAATGATTGATACACAAAATGTAGATCCATATTTCCGTATGTTTTTGCTACTAATATTATGAAAATACTGTATATAGGAACATTATTATTATTATTATTATTATTAAATTACAATAAGAGTGGAGGTAAAACATATGCACTCAAAAAAGCCAAAATTAAAAGTATTCTACTAGAATTCTAAAGGAAAAATAGAAACTAATTAACACCGCATCGGTCGTGAGAGTTCTTGAATCCATTGGTGGATGTTGCATTCACCACTGCACCTGGGAGACGATTCCAAACTTAAAAAATTCTGTTGGATAGAAAGTTCATTCGGCAGGAGGTTCGAAATGGTTCCTTGGCCAATTTATAAGCGTGTCCGCGAAGGTTGTTCCGATTTGGAAGGAATAACTGTCCAAGGTCAATACCGAAGAATCCATGCATTGCTCGGAAAGCTACTATCATGTCGCCTCTGGCACAACGGTCCTCGAAGCTGGTTAGCCCGAATAAACCCAACCTTGTCTGGTAGTCAGGTCGAGAGAAGGAGGAAAATGGGATTCTTGTGCACCATATTTGAACAGACTCAAGCAGTTGCGAGTCAGATCTTAGAGCGGCCCACCAAACTGGACCCGCATACTCCAGAATTGGTCTCACATATGTTGTGTATAACAATTTTGCAGTCCTTATACTACAGCCGCCAAAAGACCGAATGAGGTAGGTCGATTTTTTGGCTCTACTGCAAGTCTCCGTAATATGCTCAGACCAGTCAAGATCTGCGTTGACGACCACACCAAGATCCCGGTGGCTCCGGACTGAAGTAAGAGAGTGCCCATCAAGCAAATACGGAAGCTTTGGATTGTCCTTACCAATGCGCAGCACACAACATTTTTCGATGTTGAGAGGTAACAACCATTCCTCGACCCACTGAGCAATCGCGTCCAGGTCCGCCTGCAGCTGGTTGGAGATAAGAGATGGAACACTGTACAGTTTTACATCGTCAGCGAACAGAAGACATCTCGAGCCAATCAAATGGGGGAGATCCGATGTGTACAGTAGAAAAAGTACTGAGCCAATAACTGAACCCTGGGGCACTCCGCTGGTTACCTTCCTCTCGTGTGCAGAGAAAACTCCGCCAACCCTGACCCTGAAAGTTCTGTCACTGAGGAATGATCTAATCCAAGACAGCAAAATACCTCGAATTCCCATATACTCCAGCTTGTGAATGAGACGACGGTGAGGAACTCGGTCGAAAGCCTTCGCAAAATCCAAGTAGATGACATCAACAGGGACACCAGCGTCCACAAACTTAGTCCAATCATTCACCGCCACGAGAAGGTTGGTCAGTGTTGAGCAACCCGGAAGAAAACCATGCTGTTCATCAGGAATCAAATTATTAGACAACATTTCTCACTTCTTAAAGAAGTAAAAGGTAATATTAACCTCAGTGGTCAACGAACAGTAATTTCTTTTGATGATTCCATTATGATCTTCTTTCCTATTGCCTCCATAAACTAGATCAAAACAGTCTTGTATATATTCAAACATTGAAGAATCGAATTTTTGCTTTCCAAGAGGAAATAACAACTATGATTTGACAATCTCTTATACCTAGAAAATATTACATTTATGAATAGTGATCACAGACAGATTCTGTGTTCACATTCTGTGAATATATAGAACTTACGATGTATTATTGAAACTTTGAAACATCATATCTCCAAAAGTATAAGCTTGTTAGAGTTGAAAATGATAACAATGGATTCTTATGATGAAACTGCATCTCAAAAAAATTTGAATTAAAAAGTTGTAATGAAAAAAAAATTTATTTTTTTCCTCACTCCGAACATACCGAGATATTTATCCCTCAAACCAACTCTGAAAATATCAACTGTCTAGCTCATTCCGTTCGAGAGTTATCGTATTAACGGCCGGACGGACGGACGGCTGGACAGACGGCCGGACAGAATCGATTTCGACCACGGATTCTTGATCGGTGAGTCGAACCAAATCGTTTATGACCATTTTCAGCCAAAAATTCGAAAATTACAGACATTTGGGCAAATTGATAACCACTCTGTTCCGAGGAACAAGAGCGCTAAGAACTGGGATTCTACTTTTCAAATGTTAAATTAGAAATTCCTTTGATTACAAAGAACACTAATTTCAGGGTTTCTACAACGATGCTCCAAATTAGGAACCAGTCTTCTACAGGCTCAGAAAGATGAAGAAGCTTTTCCAAATAAAACTCAGGATCTCTCCAGAAAATCTTCCAAATTGAAGCTCAGGATCTACCAGTAAAAAAAGTTTTAGATATGTAAGGTAGAGTTTCCACTGCAACCAAAATTAGCTGACAGATTAAATTTGCCCCAGCCCAAAACGCCAATTTTGAAATAAATAAACTAAAATGTGGTGTTATACAAGAAAATCAACGTGACGGGATTTTATACCGTTACAATGTCAACGATTTATCTTCGACAATTCCATTTCGAAGTTAAAAATGATAATAAATAAAAATTTTAAAAATGTTTCCTCAAAAATTTTATATTTCAAAAATTATCCAATTCTAATTTACAATAGGTCACCTGATTTCAGCTCAATCTGAATTGTATTTTAACAATTATTGTTAAAATAAATTTTCGAACACCTCGATGATGGCCGAGATGCCAGCGTTCTCGCCTCCACTCAGGTGTGAAATCGCACAGCTGAGTAAATTCACTATTTTATTCATTTTTTTATTTTAAAATTTGAATTCTAATGCCCGATGCACTTTTTCACGTGTAAACGCTAAAAAGACGACCCGAAGTTTAATGCAGTGCATGCGCGCAAAAGCTTCTGACTCCTCGTCAGTGCTTTTTAGACAATTTTATTAAGAAACAAGTCCAGAAAAGCTGACTAGTACTCATATATTCTTAGTTATCGCCATGTTTGCAACTCTGAAAGGAAAATAATTTTTGCCTATCGAGATGTGTATTTTGACCTGAGCCTCCTAAATTACCAGACATGCATCTTACTGCACTAATATTATTATATCATGTACCTTCGAAGCCATATCGTGACTGCACGATGCTCTCACAAATGAAGCATAATATACAAATTAGATTCCAGGATGAGAAGTTCTTGAGAAGAGGGAATAACTCACTTCGACATATTCAATTGCGCCTATTTTTGGTACGAAAAAGGATGCTGTCAAGAGACGAAAATATGCTCAGAGGTTGAAATGCGACGTAAACGAACATCATTATCAGTTTATTTTGAAATGTTCTGATTCGAACGTTGAATTTTCACCCGATGAAGAATACCGAATGGAGTTCTACTCTGAGCAATAATCGGTTTACACTTCATCGTTCAGAATATACTCGTATATGTACACACCTCTGAAGCCACGTCAAGCATGAATTGATTGAAACAGAAAAGTCTGAAATCCGTACTTTGACAGGGAATTCAAGAAGATCTTTTAAGTGGCAACACATATGCAACCGAGATTGAAAATTGACAACAGTTGAACTGTATACTGAATAGGATCCATGAAATGTGTGAAGGCTTACGCGATACATCGGTGTATTTTTGTATTATCTTATAGATTCAACAGATATCTGAAATAGTGCATTTTCTGGGTGAGCAGTTTAGTGGCATATAAGGTTTTGTGTTGTCAAAAGATGGCACCAAGGGCCTTGTTTATAAATTTAGAAACAATAACTGTCTGACAGTTTATGGGCTGTAATTTTAGAATCAGAATACGAGAAGAATTATATATTTCCTGCACCTGCAATGTCAGAGAAAGGTCACATGATGTGGAATAATTTTTTCTGTTTATTTTGTTTAGCAGGTTTGAAGTCAAACTAGGGCTTATATGGGTACTTCTCAATTGGTAATACTAAGCTTTCGATCATTGTCTTCTTCTTCGGAGTACTGTGAAAAACAACCAGAACATAGAAACCAGTGATAAAAACCCTTGTGAAACGGGACAGCTTACTCCAATCTGAAGGTTATACATGTGAACATGTGTAAAACAAACTCCCTTCTCGAAAGGGAGTTTTGGGGTTCATCATTAAATGGTTTCTTTCTGGGTTTTATCTCCCAAACTCTAAAAAATATCCATCAAATAAAAATCTTATTTTGAAGAAGCTACTGCGTCAGAAACGATAGATATTTATCAGCACTAATATATAGAATAATGTTGCCCGATAAATAGTAAAAAAATAACATCAACAATAAAACAAATCACCAAAAAATAATTCTTTGCTTGGTGTTTGGTGTTGCTAGTTGTTTTATCGTTGATATTATTCCGTTACATTTCGTTTATTAGGCAAACATTGTTCTATATATTGCTTCTGATAAATATCTAGTGTTTCTAACGCAGAAGCAATTTCAAAATATAAAATTTATCATTTTATAGATATTTTTCAGTTAATAATAATTTTTATTTGGTACTCAACTGCGATATTTTCAATATGAAAATTCTTTACTCCGTGGCAAAGTCAATATGACCAACATCCTTTTTTACTGCACAGCAGAAGAAACCAAGTTACTATAATTACTAAGACCGGAAAAACAACTCCAATTCCTGCAATAACTGAGGTTCTTTTCCGAAGGCAAATTCGAACGGAAATTAAAAGGGAATCTAATTTAGGTACGTAATAAAATGAAACGAATCATTTACGACGAGATATTCTGGCGTTTGAAGTCGATATTCTTTCATTTCAAATGAAAGAAATATTTTTCAATTTTCTATACATTATGAGTACATTTCTCTTGATTTAGTTTCAACTAACGGATAATTATTGAATTCCCTTTCAACCATCCTATTCAAACTACTGAACGTCATATCATTAGGTACTGCCCTACAAAATAGCTTCGAATTCATCAACCATTCAATTTTCTGACAATGAGGTGTCGATTCCATTACAAATATTAATAACATTCTCCATCATTTATGTGCCTTCCAGTAATCGATTGGGTGAAATTTCTATAGGTATATATAGTAAACATCATTTTTGGAAATACACTATATTGGATCGAACATCAAAACTGGAAATATTCCAATCAACTAAATTCAATTGAATGAGTTGAAGATTCAAGTTAATGACCTAACAGTTAATTAACGGAAACAATTTACTAGTACAGCGAAGGAACATTATCATTATATGGTGAGCCAGTGAATTTGTAACCAATCGTTCATCTTTCCATTCATTTCAAGGGAACCTATTAAATTACATTTATGTACACTATAAAAGTAACTTCACTCTTGCCCACTACAGTTTTTTGTCGTCTGACATATGTTTCGGAAACAAAGTTTCCATCTTCAAAGACGAAGCGTTACTAAAGCATGCAATCAATTTCTACATCGCAGTACGGGTTGACATTACACCCTTACTCATAAAACGATTAGTGAGAATAATGGGTTGTTAATAGGAGTTAGGTCATTATTGAGTAAAAAATCCTTTCTCTTATACATTTAATGCACCTGTTTAGCACTTTTTTATCATAGTGAAGTCAATATGCATTTGCGCTCTTGCTATAGACATGATTATGATTTTAATGACCCTCCTAGGTCTGCCCCATGGAGATCCCTTAGAACCTCCTATGAGATTATGCGACTAAGGAGAGTCAGTTGTGTCCTTTGTCGACTTTTTTACTCCATCCTTAAGCCGGCCTTGACACAGCACTGTTAATTTCTGACCCGACATTGAATGATGTCCACTACCGTCTGAGTTGATCTCCGGCTCGTTCTATCCACTGAGCTTAAAACACTCATCATTCAACACAAATCAGTCAACGTGAACACGCGCGCCAAAGAGAATTGACTTCACGTCAGTTCTTTTTTATATTTTTTCGAGCATCTTTGGCAATTCTGGTTATTAATACAGTCTGGCTATTAGTTTAACGAAGGTCGAAATAGAGAAAATATTCGATTATGGGACCCCAGTTGGGAACGCAATTGCTTACGCCTATTCTTCAAATCCGAATCTAATTTAAAATAGATCTTCCAAATATAGTTATTTATATATTGGACTAAGAGACACGGTACAGACATTTAAATTCGTAAACAACGCTATTTCCTCGAATCTGACTTGTCCGTGCACAGAATTTTCAACGCTCTAAGTCGTTCCGTTCGAGAGTTATCGTGCTAACGGCCGGCCGGACCGGTCGGCCGGACCGGACGGACAGAATTGAATTTGACCTCGAATTCTTCATCAGGGAGTCGAACCCAATCGTTTGAGACCATTTTCGAAAAAAAATTCGAAAAATACAGACATTGTGACGAAATGATAGCACGCTGTTCCTTGCGGAACACGCGCGCAAAACTGATGTGATGCAAGCGTGATTATGTTTCAATTCTTGGTGATCGAGTAATTTAAAAGATGAAATTAACAGTGTTCAAAATTTAAAAAAATATGCACATCCACAAATATTTTTTTGGAACAGCATAATAAATATGGCTTTACATAATTATTCATTGTTATCTACCATTTCGTTTATATATTATAATATATAAAATCGTTATTCTGAGTTAAGCCAGACGAGACGAGACAAGTGACAACGAGACGAGGCCGAGACTTTGGGAATTGGCGAGACCAAGACGAGAATTTTTATATTCTCGCCTACTCTCGAACAGTCTCTAAACAGTCAGTGGAATCCAATCGTTTGAAACCATTTTCGCTGTTCCTTGCGGAACGAGGGATCAAAAACTCTCAATATTGAAATGGCTATAACTGCGAAACCACTAAGCGCATAAAGCCCATTTAAGAACTTAACTGAAATATTCTTGCCACAAACATGCCATTTAATTTCAACGCTTCAACCCATTTCTTTCGAGAGTTATAGTGCTTCAAAAAATACAGATATTTGGGCAAAATGATGACACGCTGTTCCTGGTGGAAGAAACCCTCAAAAAGTACATATCGGCTGAACTACTATACCCATACGAACGGAATATCGCCTGGGGTGTTCTTTCCTCGTCGTTTCGCCGCAGTGTGCGAACACCATTAATACACGAATTCTAGAGTGTTCATTCAGTATTCGCAGAGCCGGCAAAGTTGATGAAATTAAACGAACAAATTATGAACAAATAAACGTCAAGCACTATTCATTGTTGTAATTCCCTCGGGCACATTCCAATCTTCCTAAAATTGTTCAGTTTCGAGTGAATCTACTTGAAGTTACGAGATGAAAGCATCGTGGTGCCCCCATTCCCCATAAAACAAGCATGGAAATTTTGAAGAGCAGTATATCACGTACTCTGATCGAAATAATACGATTTCTGCCTGCGCTTTTTTACCACCTGCACTTTTTCCCCCCTTCCGCTCTAATTATAAATCATTTTCCGTGAATATATTTGAAGTGAATAGCTCCTAAATATTCGGAATATTCTCGGTCTGAACGAACAGGAGAAAGATTTATTCCATCTCGTATTTCAGCCGTCCTGCTAAATCTGTACTCTATATATCATAGCTAAGGGATGGCGACGTGAAAAATTATTGGTTTCTCTGATATGGACTCCACTGAACCGAGGACTTCCTCAGGCTGAAATGAACAAAGCCTTCGACGAAACAAATTTCACGTGATCTTATGTGCCAGGTTCCGAAAATAATTTTCGCCCGGATAGATACCGAATTCGCAAACAAGATGCCGGCTTATTCCATCTTCAGGTAACATGATTTCAAACTTCAATGAGTCAATGAATATGGATCGGAATGTTGTGTAATAAAATTGTAGACCGGAAGTCATTGGCATTTTTGGCGCTCTTGTCCCCCAGAACAGAGTGCTTATCAATTTGCCCAAATGACTGTTATTTTAAAATTTTTGGCTGAAAATGGTCTCAAACCATTTAGTTCGACTCACTGATCAAGAATCCATCCTGATGGTTTCGGAGTAAGGAAAAATTTTTTTTTACATAACAACTTTGGAATTAAATTTTATTTAAGATGCAATTTTGCCATAAGAATCCAATTATATCATTTTCAACTCTAACAAGCTAATACTTGCGGGGATATGATTTTTCAAAATTTCAATAATACATCGTAGTTCTATGTATTCACTGTCTGTGTTCACTGTTCATAAATGTCATCTTATCTAGCTATTACAGTCATGTCAATTCGTAGTTTGAAAAACAAGTATCCAATTCTTGAATTTGTGAATATATACAAGACTGTTTTGAAACCGCAAATAATATTGACTAGTTGCATATTGAATAATTTACGTATAAATTCGGGATGATGGTTCAGAAGATTCAGAATTGAATCATTTTAATGATGTAGGAATGGAATCATCAAAACAAATTCCTGTTCGTTGACCACTGAGGTTAATATAACATTTTACTTCCTTAAGTAGTAAGACATGTTACTGTTTATACAGTATTTTCATAATGTTGCTAGTTAATATATTTTGAAATATTAAAATAATTTTTTCGTAAGTCTCTACCTTGGAAAATGTCAGGAATAAATGGACAATCTGCTATAATTGTCTCCAGCCTTGCTCTAGACATTTCGATGATACTTTCCTTAGGTATCTCGAGTTGTGAAAACTATGCACCGAGTGTAAGTTGCAACAACCCATTCCACGAAGTTGAATCATTGCGGATTTCTCACTCAATCTTGATAAATAAATTTAATGTCAATTTTTGAAGCATTGTAGATTGCTTTTTATTGGCGCTCTTTTTTAAATGATAATACTTGAAACATAGATTTTGTAAACGACACTTTTTTTAAATTTAATTCCTTTCATGATGCAGTTCTCTTACAATGCAGTTCAATCATAAGAATTCATTGTTATAAACCCCAACTCAGAGAAACCAATACTTTCGGAGATATAATTTGTCTGTTTGAACAAGAGCGCCAAAAGCTCCTGTCCACAGGGCTTGAACCAATTTTTGTTAACAATTAATACCCGGCTAATTCTTCGTAGGCGGCTTCATTTTACCGAGTGGCCCAACTTTTTCTCTGCGAAAAGAGTGTGCTGGAGTAAAACACGTTGATTGTGAAATGTGGGAAACCCCTGTGGATAGGAGCTTGGGCGCTCTCGTTCAAATTTCGACAAATCATATTTCCGGAATTATTAGTTTCTCAGAGTTGGGAATGATGTGGATGGATTCTAATGATAGAACTTCAACATAAAATAAATTAAACTCAAACATCATAAAAGAATTAAAATTCAACAAGAGTGCCAAAAATTATTAAGCCAAAACCAACGGACCAATTCTACCCAATAACGAACTTATCCGATATATTCATTCCTCAAATCTACTATCAAAATTATATTATATCAATTGAAACTTAGCCAATTCTCCAGTTTTGTTTTTACTGGTGATATTCTGAACCCAATTTGATTAACTTACCAAAGTATATATTTCCATGCAACGTTACCCCCTATAACAATATACAATATACAGGTAGAAAAAGGGGAAGTCTACTCCACTAAAATGTGTGTATTTCTTGAAAGAAATTATGCACAATGCATTTCGACAAGTGAACTTTACATCTTCAGGTGTTCACAAAAATAAATGAAAATAAAAATAATTACATTGAAAGTGTTCACCACTGAGTTACAAAGTCAACTGTCAGAAATCTGGCAATGGATTTTTTTGGTGAAACTGCATCTTAAAAAAAATTGAATTTGAAATATGTAAGTTGAAAAGAATTCTTTTTTTTCATTACCGACTCCGAAACCATCCGGCCAATTTTACCCACTAACGAACTCAACCGAGATATTTATCTTTCAAATCTACTCTGAAAATTTCAACTGCCTAGCTCATTCTTTTCGAGAGTTAGAGTTAGGTACTGTAGAAACAAAAATTAAAAATAAAAAAAAAATATTTACTCTTTACGGCTACCCGATCAATACAAAACTTCGCATGCGTATAAAAGTCATTATCCTACAATCTGATGATAAATTTCAGATAGATCGAGTGATCGGTTTCGGAAATATTCATAAAAAATGTTTTTACTAAAAACGGCCAGATCTCCGAAACCGCTCGGTGAATTTTGCCCGTTAACGAACTCGTCCGAGATATTCACGCTCCAAACCTAACATGAAAATTTCAATCCTCTAACTCCTTTCGTTCGAGAGTTATCGTGTTAACGGACGGCCGGACGGCCAGACAGAATCGATTCCGACCACGGATTCTTGATCAGTGAGTCGAAGCAAATCGTTTGAGACCATCTTCAGCCAAAAATTCGAAAATTAGAGACATTTGGGCAAATTGATAAGCACTCGGTTCCGAGGAAAAATAATGCCAAAAAAGAACCTAAGAATTTTTATTTTTAATCAATACAAGATATACCGCCGTATTCACAAAGCATTCAATCTCCGTTAAGTCCTAACTGAGGTCCTCAGTTAAGGATAAATTTGAATCGCGTGTTTCACGTTAATTTCCACGTTAAGTTGAGGTTGCGATTTGAATTTATCCTTAACTGAGAACCTCAGTTAGGGCTTAACGGAGATTGAATACTTTGTGAATACGGCGGATAATCTACACCTATATCAAAATTATTCGTTTATTGATCCAATTCATTCTGACCACATGGGAAATTATGAAATACCGATATTAAAAAAAAATATCTCTTTTGGCACAAAGACGGTACCAATGAAATCAAGGAATCGTTATAAATAAAACACACCATAATAAAATTCTATGTGCCCATTCTGCCGTACGATAAACCCGGACAAACCCCTTTTTCCTGCTCCTCGAACGTAAGGAGAAACGTTGGAAATTGTGGCTATGCAACCGAATCGATACAAGGATAAAAAAACTCTCTCTCAAAAACGTCAAATAAATCACATCATCAACATGGAGTCCTGCGACCGTAACGCGAAAATAGTGATAACAATTCTTCTTTTTTTTGTGTAAGGGAGAAATAAAATATTCCTGGCGTTCGATTCATTTCCAGAATCGAATGAAACGTTCAACAACCTCGTTACAACGGCGCGAAGGGTTGAACGCGATACCCAGGTGCATTGGCGGCATTATCTGTGATTCCAAACTAAGATTTCCCGTTTGTATGCGCTTAGTTCCATAAACCGGTGCTCAGTATTATAACAGAGTACGGAAACGTAGCACGGACCTTATCGTCCATTTTTTTTTGCGGTACAAATTTGTGAACGAGTCGTGCATGTACAGAATGCAGCGGTATGAAAGGATTTGCGAAGGAATGACATATATCACTTGGTTTCTTTCGTTTTTGGTTTATTATTTTCACGAATTGTCGGAATCGGTAAATTCCCGTTTCACAAGCTTTCTTACGTCGGTTCCGAGCTCGCTTCAGCTATGAATATGTTTTTTCAGTTGCACTCGATATCTCTTGAAACCTTCATAATAAATTTCATAACGGATTGTTCTTCCCGCAAAGTTTAACAGAAAAAGTTTTTTAGTATCCATATTTTATCTCTAGATACTATCAGACTGGCAAATAGGGAAGAAGGCTTTAAATTCTAGTAGGGATATTCTTTCTTAACCTCACTGAAAATTATACGAAGAACTACTCAAGATACGTTCATGAAAATAAGTTTAAAACTTTGTATTCACAAACAGTTTAATATACTGACTGAACTCAAAATTAATATTAACGAATGTCTTGGATATCTGAGGAAATTTCTAATAACTGGGCCAGCGCATGCGCCATTTTGCACTCAAAACTAAGCAAATGTTGTATAACCTGATTATGGCACCTCTGATTGGGTCCAATTGAAGAAATTTATATTTTAAAATGAGAAAGAAGCGAGAACACCCTGCCCAAAAATTTTTCAATTGAACGGCTTAGAATACTGAGTTATTCTTCCTCAACCTCACTCAAAATTATTCGAAGAACTACTCAAGATAATTTCATGAAATTAATTTCCACTGTGTTAGACGGGATGTCGAGAACATCTAAAATATTTTCATGTTTTTGGTTATAGTAGAAGTGCCTAGCAACTTCGTTTTATCATATGGCATGCTCACTCAATTATCACTTTTTTGGATTCCCCATCGAATTTTATTGACGTTTATCATATAATTTTACTGATATTCCGAGTTCCAGACAAATATTCTCTTATGTCAAATGAGAACCCTTATTTTTTTATAGAATTATTACTGTATTCCTAATATGAATTGAGCATCGCTATATACTGTTTTCTCTGTTTTTATAATACATTAATACATTTCATACCATTCTAATGATAGACTTCCAGTAAGAAGTCGCCTATGATCACAGAATTTTTAATTCTGACATATGTATTTTATATAAGATACGAAATTCCACGAAAACTAGTGAGTCGGCATTCTTCAAGTAATCACCTAGTTTTAATTAGATCAGATTTGTATATTTCGATTTATAGAGGAAATAACAACCAAATTTCAGATGAATATAACTCCTGAACAATTCGGCCGATTATTCCAATTCACGACCTTAAATGTCTCATTCGGATGCGCAACCTACCCTGAAAATTGGAAGTTGCTATCTCTTTCCGTTCTCAAGTTATCGTGAGATACATAATATTTTTATACATAATATATATAATAATATATATATTCTACAACTAGTTACCAAGCTTCAATTAGATCGGGTCTGTATTTTTTGAGTTATCGTGGAAAGAATATTCCAGATGAGTATAACTCCGAAACCGTCGCGCTGAACTTAACTCTCCCATTCGGATGCGCAACCTACCCTGAAAATTCCAACTCTTTATCTCCTTTCGTTCGAAAGTTATCGAAGCAAATTTTGCAAGAATTTTCGCGTCAGCATTCTACAACTAATTACCATGTTTGAATTGGATCGGTTTCGTATTTTTTGAATTATTGAGGGAAATAACAACCAAATTTCTTATGGGTATAACACCAAAACCGTTTGGCCGATTATGCCTATAAAAAAACTGAAATCTCGAATTCAGATCCACAACCTAACCTGAAATTTGCAAGTTGCTATCTCTTTCCGTTCTCAGGTTATCGTGATGAAAATTATATTTATAATATTTTTTTTATTTTCTAGTGACTTGATTCTCACAAAATTTCACGAACATCTTTTAGTTTTTATTCTACACCTACTCACCAAGTTTCAATTTGATCGCATTCTTATTGGTTGAAAACAAAATTATCACTCGCAAACCATTGGGTCGATTATGCCCATTAACGAACGTACCGGTGATTGAAATGTAAGGAATGGATAGGGAAAATTATCTAATGGAGATGCTCAAAGTTCTGACGGTTCATGTCAAGGTATTTATTCACGCCACTCGGAAATGCTTCCTGCGTTGCTATCCCTAACGATAGAACGAAATGTGGAGGTGCACCATCTTGTTGGAACTGTAAGTTCTGAACATTGTTCTCCACTAGCAGCTCAATTCTTTGTCTTCATATCTCTGAATATCTTTATCCTAATAGTAAGTATTCGAATTATGAAAAACACAAATGCTTCAAGTGTCTTATGTTAACAGTTAAAGTTCCATCGTAAATGTGAACATAAAGAATTGTGGGACCTTTGATTGCACAAATAACGTTGAAACTTCAGGATTCCAGAAAGTTGCGATGTCTGTAGTCATGAAGTACCATTCCTTGTGAGTTTTGATTCGTCAGTCCAAATGACACACAACTCAGAAAGTTTCCATCTTCTTGAACTTGAATTAGCATTGTTTCAGAAAATTGTATCTTTTTCAGAGATTAAGTTTCGTTCGAATATTGTGTTAAATTGAATTTGTAAGAATGCATCTTAAGTTCTTTAAAAATTCTTCTGATGCTAGGACAACATAATTCTAGATATTGAAAGGTTTTTTTTGGGTTTTCTCTCCCAAACCCTGAAAAATATCTATAAAATAAAAATTTATTATTTTGTGATTTGCTTCTGCGTAAGAAACACAGGATATTTGTCAGAAGCAATCAATTGAACAATGTTGCCTAACAAACAACAACGAAACAACATCAACGAAGAAACAACTATATCGTAACGTTTCGGAGTCTATAACAGACTCCTTCGTCAGACGCTTAATGAAAATCGTTAGAATTATTTTGTTGATAGTTATTTTGTGAAATTCAAGAATTGTCACATTGACAGTATTTAAAAATCATAGCTAACATAGTTTTACTTCGCATAGAAATTTCCAAGTTCCAACTCCTTTTTCAATAAATTTAGCGAAATATGGTCAATACCAATTGAGCAATTTGCAAAATTGCATTCTCTGTTCAATAAAATACAAGTTGACTCCTTAAGTTTCGTTTTCATAAAATCAGGTTCTGTCATTAGAATCTTTGTATTACTCCAATCCATCATGTGATTTTCCAGGATTGTACATACATGTTCTGCTATTTTTGATTTCTGTATGTCTCTATTTCTCAAGTTATTCTTATGCTCTGACTTTCTTACTTGTAGTGGACTTGATGTTTCTCCTGTGTATGATTTACCACAAATACAAGAAATATTATATACACAGTTTTTTGATTTTTGTTTTTCATTTATGGGTTTTGTTTTCGTTAATAAAGACCTAAGATCATTCCGTGTTTTGAAGACGGTTCTTATATTGAACTTAGAACCGATTCTTCTAATTTTTTCAGAAAGGCCACGTACATAAGGGATCACATTCAACAGATTGGGTTGCTGTTCTTGTTGATTATTCTGTTGTACTTGTTGATTATTTCGTTGGTCTTGATTATTTGTTCTTCTATCTAAATTCATGATACATGTATTTATGAATTGCCTCGGATATCCATTTTCATCAAGAAATTTTTTGATGAAATCAATTTCATTATTTCGAATTTCAAGAGTAGAACAAATTAGGTTCGTACTATCATAAAGTGTTTTAATAACACCTCTTTTTACACTAAGCTGATGGTTTGAATACAAATTTAAATATCTATTTGTATGTTTCTGCTTCCTGAAGACACTCGTTTCGAAATGGTTCGCATACTTAATTATCGAAACATCCAGAAAAGAAAGCTGATTATTTTTCTCTATTTCCAAAGTGAATTTCATTGTATGTTCCTTTGGGAGAGAAAACCCAGAAAAAAACCTTTCAATAATGAGTATACCTCCCACAGTATCCTTTAATGATTACATAATTCTAGATCTCTTTCAGCGTCATTCAGAGAATTTTGCGGGTTTACACGAAAATACGCCGAAACTGAAATTTCGTCATCTACAACATTTCTCTGTTTTCAGACCGTTTTCTTATGAAAGTACTCGAAATTCTTCATATTGTTCATTATTCTTTTCAAAGTATATCTTGATCGTCATTAGTGAAATCGTTCATTTTGGTAAAACTAAAAAAATGAGCATTCCCATTTGAAATAAGGTAAATTTTGCTACCGAATCGGAATTCGGCTTCTTTTTGTGAATACCCTGTAAAATCTTTCCGTCAAAATCAGAGTGAAAAACGTACACCATAGCTTCAATAATAGTTCTTGGAAATTTCACCCATTTAACAACGTAAAGCTTCGGAATATTAGTGTCATCTTCAATCCGAAAATAATAATAATAATTTATACAGTATGCTATTTGAGAAAACGATGTCGACGGGTACTCCGTATACATGGTGTTTCATAATATATGCGCAGGACTTCAGGATGTCCAAAAATATGAAACCAAGTCTCTATTAACTGAACTCTCTAAAATGCACAAATTTAATTTTTTGCGAAGATCTCCAGAACCGTCTATTCTTCAGAAAACAGCATTTCTTACTCATAATAAGCTATGTTTTGTGCAGAAAAGTTTTTTTTCAAGTCATAACTGGTGAAGATTATGAAGGTGTTGTGGGTGTTTTCTCCCCAACTTCTACGCCACTAGAGAGACTACGGTTTTGAAATGCGCATTTGAAACGCCAATATTTTCTACACATAAAAGGAGCTCTTGATCATAAGCTCTAAAGTCGACCGTTTTCGAAAAATATCAACTTTTATGTTGTATTAATGAATTTTTTTAAATTAAACTTTTTTCTTAGTAATTAAACAAAATATATTCAAACGATAGAACAAGCGTAATAAAACCCAAAGTTAACTTCATGTTTTTCAACATAAAAGTTGATTTTTTCAGACACGTTCGACTTTAGTGCTTATGGCCAAAAGTAGGTCCCTTTTTTGAGTAGAAAACATTGGCGGTTCAAATGCGCGTTTCAAAACCGTACTCTTTCCAGTGGCGTAGAAGTTGAGGAGAAAAATACCCACCACCCACAAATTTCAATATAATTTTTATTATTGACAAAACATGGAAAATAGCGAGAGCTATCTATTTCAACATTAAATTTAATCTCTAACCTTCCACGACCAATATCTTCTCATTTCAGATACAAGAAATCTCGGTCGATCTTCACTTATAGTTTCGACAGAAAAGGGAGAACTCTAGAAAGAAAACTCACCTTGTCACCCTCACCATTGATGGACGAGACTGTTGGCCTCATATCTGAAAACAAAAATTATATGTAGATATCGGAAAATTTCAATCACTTCATACGCAGAAGGAAAGCCCTCTTCAAAGAGAAATTCTGGTTTCCAATTTGAATACATTCTCCGAATATTCTCAATCTCCAATAATATCACATCTTGTAGATTTACAAATCACGCTGTGCAAAATATTGTTTCCACTCGAGTATGTTGACGTGTATCTGCAATTCTGAACTGGTGCGCCATAAATTGGAAACGCAAAACTTCTAAATGACCATATTCCGATACTCTCAAAGGCATTCAGATATTCGGGTTTTACATGTTCGTTTCCGGACTATTCCTCATATTTCCAGTTGGGGAAACTAGCATTTCGAAACCTTATGTGCTCCTGGTTTTTACACATCCAATAAATAACAGAAAAATCGTGAATATGAAACAAGAACGATAAAAATGAAGGATAGCTGGGAGAGATTGAATAAAATCGTATCATTCAATGTCGCAAACGCCAAACGCTCGGGCGTACCTATATGGAAATACTTCGATGGAAAATTATTCGGGTGAAAACATCCCACGGTTATAAACGCATTCCTGTATTTTGTCCATTCCGATCCGATTTTTCGCTACTCATTTTGACATAAATACAGCCACAGTGACTTCCAAGCATAAATTACCCGATCTTTATATGAAGTATATGAGGTTTCAACGGAAAGGTACGAGCTTCTTTTGTTAAATTCATATTTGGCACAATAGTCAATAGAAAGTTTGAGATTATTCATTGTCCATTCGATTGCTAAACTTCAGACATACATTGTTACAACAATTCGATTAGGCAATCGTAACAAGAGAATCTTTAGTACTCATCAAACACTGCCTATCAAATCAATAAAATTATGCGAATTTATAGGCATTAAAATTGAACAAAATCTGCTAACAAATGTATTATTGAGCGGGAATAAGAAACTATGGATTTATATTAGTGGTCAGCTAGAAAATGGCACGAACTTCTTACTGATTCTGGCAATCCTCTGGCGAATTTAATGGTATTTTTTGTGTTCTATTGTAAGTTCTGAAAACTATCTATAAAATATAGTAAAAAACAGACCCAAACAAATAGATTTTTTATACTCATATCATCAACTTAGTGTAAAAGGAGGTGTTATTGAAACATCATACACTCTAAAAAAAATCTCAGTGTGAATGTTGATTTCATACTATCAAGAATATTGTCGATGCAATTTACCACTAGAATGTCACATTCATATCAATATTTTCGTTATTATGATCATATTGTGTTCAGTAGTGTAATTTATGACAGAAAATATCACAAACAGATCCAGTATCAAGAATTAATAAAATTTATTTGAAATTTCACAGTTTACATCAAGTTTTAATGCCAATTCTTCATACAAAAGTCAGATAGGTGATATCTTGGGTGAAAATGAGCACTGCATGGTGAAATGTGAAAGAACGATTTCAGAGATTTAATCCTATTACCAAATTTTACACTCAGTTATCAATTTTATGTATATCCAAGTATAACTTTTAAAACACGTGAAATCATCGAAAGTACCAACAAGTGCTTTTCGACCTACAAACTATCCAAATTCGCACCAGGAATATCAAAAGAACGTTATACTTTATTTCGTCAACTTATTCATTGCTACATAGTTGCCAAGTATTCTTTATCGAAAGACAGATATCCCTGCTGAGTCTTTTAAATATAAAGAAATCGCCGATAGTTGTGAAGAATTAATAATTATAAGATGACAGGAAGAATTGTGCCCTTCCATGGGGAATTCTCACAAACAATATTGATGTTATTTCGGAACACTCGAATCAATAATGGAAATATCACTGTATCCCTTTCTTGACTATGAAAATCAATTCTTCCACGCTCTCAATGATTCACAAATTTATTTTCTGCTATTTAATGATTTCGGAGTACAACAATAGTTGAATATTTGTAGTTACCAATCAATCAAGAGATATATTTAGTCACGAAAAATAAACATATGGATTGTTGTGGTAAGTATATCATGAATAGTCTGATAAATAATGACTTCAAAGTGAGTATGCAGTATGAAATAATTGTACATTGCAGGTTTGAACAAATCGCTACTCATTGCACCATTCCATAAAAAAATCGTCTCAACTACACAAAATTGGAAACATCGAATTTTGGAAAATGGATATTTGCGAAACCAAAGGATTGTTTTTAAAATATCAGAATATAATTATATCCGGCAACAATGTGCAGGGATTGGTTATGTCGCAATACTTCTGACTCTGACTAGTTCTAATACAACACGTAATTCCTTGGGAGACTACAGTGTGTTGTATAGGGTTGATTTTGTGCCTTGGAGACGATAAGTTGGTTCATTATGCATTATGAAGTGAGAATCTGGAAAAACGAAGTGCATCAAGAATATTCGTTATGACTTATGAGAATAATGAGAAATTTGTTTTGGCCGTCGAAGGAAGTTTGGAAATAATACTGTTTGCAAGTGAGTACATATGAACGTTCAATTTAATTTTTTTGGGTGCCTACGTAATTGGGTATCATCATTTCATCAATTTTTCCCGAAAATTTTGATGAGATATTTGTGTTGGTTGGTCGATTGGATTTACAAATTCGTCCATCGCCGACTTTGAAATTTTACATTTGTCAGTGAAAAATATTTCACTCAATTTTCTTTATTTGAAAAGTGCAATTATCTGAATTAGATCAAATTTCATATTTATTTTTAATGTTATTACAGTTTCTTTCTTGAAATTCATTTTCGTAATGTTCTTCAATCAAATGGGGCTTATTCATCTAACCTTTTGTGAACTATCAATAAGATTTATTAAGAAGCACTTGCAGGTGAGTGTTTTTTGTAGTAGGTAGTCTAAGGGAACATATTTTTTTCAGAATATTGCGTATCTTAATTGAATATCACACTGTCGCAAAAACCTATTCTCCAGGATATTTTATTTCAGATAAGAGTGAATTCTTGATATCTATATCGAATAAAACCAGCGTTGATAGTCAATTATCGGTCCAAAGCACGTTGAAAAGTTACAACTTTCAATTATATAAAGACCTGCCAGCTTCACATTATTTTGTAGGCACCAATTCGAATTGTATGATTATATATGATTAATATATAAATGTTTTAATTTCAGTAACCCTCACCATCAGAAGAAACAATTGGCGAAATTGAAAAAACTGCCAGCGCTATATCATTGACACCTGATCTGGAAGAATTTTGTGTCGTGTTGGACCAGAAAGTGCTGCCTCAAAAGTTCGATTGGTTTGTCAACAGTTTTGATCATCTCTTTAAGCTTCAGTAATCACTAAATATTTCTATAAAAATTTATTTTTTATTGTATTTTCACAAATTATATGTAAAAAATTAAACTGTGTATTAAATAATCTTTGAAATAATAAATTCATATGTACTAAAGAGTTTTTTCAATACCTATACCCTTTTCATATCCTTTCGGTGATTTATATGATATTGAGTTTCAAATTATAAAACGAACAATATCATATAAAACACCGAAAATGGTGTAAATTTCAACTAAATAATACCTACACCCCGAGGGTTTAAAACACATCTGATTCGGTGTTAAATAACACTGAACAAGATATTGCACAAGCACTAGGTCAGTGCAAATTCACACTGCACTAAAGTTAAATCACACTAAACCTGTGCTAAATGCACTACGGTATTTGTGCAAATTCACACCGAACTAGTGCTAAACCCCATTGATCTAGTGCTACCTCACACTCATCCGAATGATAAATCTCAATCGGTCTGGTGTGAAAGCTGATTACTTATTATGGCAGAAAATACACCTGAAAGTCGGTGTTATTTCGGATGGTGCGAAATAACACTGAAAAGATCAGGACCTCTAAGGAAATCAGGCCGGTGTTAGCGGGTGTTGGCCGGTGTTGTAAAATTTCTTAGAGTGTACGATAAAGCTAATAAAATTAGTTATACTCTTAGGATTAATGAAATTAATTTTACCAAACACTTTGTTGAAGATCCCGAATATCCAATTCATAAATACATCTATAATGAATTTATACAGAAAATCTTCCTATCAAAAAACAATTAATGAAGTACAACAACAAAATAACCAGCAAGAACAACAACCGAACCTAATGAATATGGTACCTTAAGTTCGCGGCTATCCAAAAAAAATCCGGAGAATCATTTCTAAGTTCAATACAAGAATTATTTCCAAAACTCTCAAAATTATCTATAAGTCCTTTGTTAACTAAGACAAAACCGATTAATGAAAAAACAAACCAAAAACGGTTTATACAGTATTCCTTGATTTTTGGTAAATCATCTACAGGAGGAACATCGATGCCACTAGAGGTAGATAAGTTGGATGAACTTCAAAAATAGAGATGTAAAAAATAAATGGGAAGACCGAAGCAGTGGAGTCTAGATATCGGACAACGTCGAAGAACGTTTTAAAACGAAAATATATTTATATAAAAAATAAATATTGCCGAACATGTATATGTATATGTATGAATGTCAAAATTATGGAACAAATTCATTTTCTCAGAAGAAACATATTTGGCAACAAAATCCTGAAACAGGTCAATTTTTGTTTCACTTTTACCGAATATTATGTATTTTTGAAGGACTTTTGTTGCACCTTGTGCCATCCCCATCAACCCTCTAAATTTTTTGAATAGGGAAAGTGGGTCATGTGGTACTTTTTCGGCAAGGTCTCTGTATCTTCTTGACAGGCGTGCAGAAATTTTCAAGAACAATTTTTCTTTTTTGAAAAATAGTTCAAAGAGGTTTTCAGTATGTGCACTTTGTCATGGCTCATTTACTTTGAGACGATGGTACCTGATGAAATTTGTCACCGAATGAAAGTCGACCATTACAGTTTTGTTCATGCACAACTTTCAACCCCTACGAACCCTTTAATGGAGAAAAAAAATGGAGTGAAATTTTCTTTGAATTGAAACATTTAATGGAAAAGTTTCAACTTCAGTAGTGACGTACTAATAACATACCTAGATCATGTTATTGATGATTGATGATTATGTAGATCATAACTGAAGCGCAGTGTTTCACACATTCTAATTTCTCACGTGAGGGGGTTGAAAGGGGTTGAAAGTTGTGCATGAACAAAACTGTAATGGTCGACTTTCATTCAGTGACATATTTCATCAGGTACCATCGTCTCAAAGTAAATGAGCAATGACTAAGTGCACATACTGAAAACCTCTTTGAACTAACTATTTTTCAAAAAAGAAAAATGTTTTCTTGAAAATCTCTGCACGCCTGTAAAGAAGATACAAAGACCTTGCCAAAAAAGTACCACAGGACCCACTTTCCCTATTCAAAAAATTTAGAGGGTTGATGGGGATGGCACAGGGTGCAACAAAAATCCTTCAAAAATGCATACAAATTTGGTAAAAGTGAAGCAAAAATTGACCTGTTCCAGGATTTAGTTGCCAAATATTTTTCTTCTGAGAAAATGAATTTGTTCCATAATTTTGACGCGCACTGTATACATGTTGGTGTTACTTCGTTGCCGTTTATTAGTTAACAATGTTATATATCGCTTCTGACAAATATCTAGTGTTTATAACGCAGAAGCAATTTCAAAACAATTAATTCATTTCATTTTATAGATATTTTTCAGAGATAAAATGAAAAGTTATCAAATAAAACATAGATTATTTTTCACACTATCAGTGGTGCACAGCAAAAAAGTTCTGGAGGAAGAAATGGTACATTACTCTAGAAACAAATTTCACCCTGTAGATTCTCACGGTAAATTGACAGGTCAAATGATGTAAACCTTGAAGTATATTATCTTTGCAAAATTTCCGCCGAATATCTTTTCACAAGCAGATGCCGTGAGGGAAAATCCTTGAAAGAATTCAAAATTGTTGAAAACGAATCGTTTTCTGGATCCATGTTTATTATACTTTTATTCTTCCTATCATAACTCCGCCTTTGTACATTCAATTCATGTATAATTCCTGATAAAATCCAGATACCTCCATGCAAAGTAAGAACACGAAATGACACAACAGATAGATTATAGACTATTTATCTAAAATCAAATCCAGCATAATTACAACGTTTAAATAACGACCCAAATCTCCATCAGAGATCAATTACGAATTCAATGAATTATAGATAGGAGTAATCCAGAATAAGCTGTAATTCGCAGTATTTCCTGACCTACGTGGCTACTCAAATTAATTGAGTTGATGTTGATTCTAATCTATTCGTGACGGATCAACATTGTACAGTGCAAATATCAGATTCAAGAGCTGATCGAAGAAAATGAGTATAAAAAAAATATTGATAGAAAATCATTTCCGGTTTTTCTTGCAAAAAAATTGTTCGATAATCAAGAGTATGAAAAGTGATGGTCATATGTACACCGTATGTATGAAAAGTAGTGGTCGTATGTAATTCCCCTGGTTTCTGAACCATTTAAACTCTATACTATACTGGTTCAATTTCAAACAATTAATAACATCGAAATATTCATGTGTACAGACAAATGCTCATGCATTAGGTAATGAACGTCATTCTCTGTCTGTTCTGGAAATGTACAGTTATTTTCATATCAAATATTGGACGTATTTTGATCATTTTAAACAGATATTTTCAGAATAGAGATGCTGAAGTAGTTGAATGCTTAGAATAAGTTCTAGGTTTACACTCGAGTGTATCATTATTGTAGAAAATGTTCTGTGAGAATATTGTTTTTCTGTATTTAATGAGTTATTTCTGGTTTTTCTCTCGCAAGCGCTGAAAAATATCTATAAAATGAAACATTTATTATTTTGATTATTTTATAGATAGTTTGGGAGAGAAAACCTAGAAAGAAACCATTTAATAATGAATATACCTCCCACAGTATCCTTTAATGATTAATTGTTTTTCTTCCTGGAAACCAAGCAGCCTTGGGTGAGTTCAGTACTTGAAAAGGTCACCGCTCTGACTATGGATTTGCACAAGCTCCTGACCTCACTTTAGTCAATTTTCAACTAGTTTTCTGTTGGAATGAAACTAACTAATTCAAAAGGTGGTTTCTTTGAGTGCCTGCTCCTGCATCGTCAAAATTTTTGAAACTTTGCCAAACTGGTTTGGTCTTTGAGTCATTAGTAAAGGTTACTTGTCAAGAATATTTCATTGAAAAAATTCTTAAAAAACACTGTGTGAAGTCAGGAGCTTTTGCGTGCATGTTCCAATGTCTACGCCCCCTACAGCCACAAAATACTGTATGAAGTTGAGCATGAACGAAGGAAGCATTAAAACGTGAAAACATGCATTAGGCATGAACTGAATTCAAATTTAAAATGGAATTATTCCAAAAATACAAAGCCCATCAAGATAAATTCTGGTTATCTATTGTAAAATATCTGTTTTGTGCGGAATTCTAGCGGAATCTGACGGACAGTTTCTGAAATATAAAATTTTCGAAAAATATTTTTTTATTTTTTCAGATCGTCTGGAAATTTTGCACACATTTGCGAGTCGGCATCCTACAACTAACTATAAAGTTCCAATTTGATTGGATATGAATTTTTGGAGTTATTGGGATATATACAGGGTGAGTCTTTGACCACTGCATTCATTTTAACCAAAGATTCCTCTCATCAAATGAAACACTTTTTTCATTAACCATTTTTCCAGATTCGGCTCAGGTAAAAAGTTACAAGCGTTTAAAGATTTCACAATGTGCTAATACACTCCCGCATATAAATTATCTATGATATTGTTGGCGGACGAGAATATGGCATGGTAACGTGGTTTACAGCTTGATTCGGGATTCCAACGCTCAGGGACGGATCCATAAAAGTAGTGAAATTTCTGGAGTTTTCCATTTTAAAACATTCAATGAAGAATATCTCGAAAACGGTGCGTTTAAGGAGGAATGATGAAGAATAATATAATGTTCTGAAACGATGGAATATTCTTGAAATGACTCAAGAAAAACTGTATATGCTTTCTTTATGCTAATTTAGTTTAGTTTTATGAATCCACGAGTCCATAACTAGAAAACCAGTAGAAGTAGAAAATAACTAATATTTGGAAAATATGTATCATAGTTATAGGAAACTTTACGCCAACATTCATTTTATTCGAAAAAAGGATGTCAAACCTACAAAATAAAAACTGATTTTTTTTCAAAATTTCAACAGCCTGTATCTTTTTACCTGAGCTGAACTTGGAAAAATGTTAAATGAAAAAAGTGTTTCATTTGATGAGAGGAATCTTTGGTTAAAATTAATGCAGTGGTCAAAGACTCACCCTGTATAGGGTACGAAATCACTCCATTTGTATTTAATTTCCGGTAATTTTTATTGGAAAGATTCATAGGCGAAATCCGAACTTCGTAGAGTATCGATAGAGCAAATTTCCTCCTCATCTCATCATGCATGTTAACCATGCGAAGGGAGATATCTTCACACGGAAAGTTTCGTTAATTGTGTTCCATTCTATCCAAACTGCCGTCAAAGAAACAATAAACTTATGTTCCTCAGGTTTGCTGCTATTCAGTTCACACCAAGTTGTGTGTTGTTTAAGATCTGAAGCAATATATTAGATAACTCAAGCTGAAGTTGCGCGGAAACAACTTTCTCCTATAACATGATGTTGTTTAGGACATATCCGAAACAATATATTTCAGTCAAACCACACAAAATGTGAATACCTTCCGCCCGGGGGGAAGTTGCCAACTCACAGAGGATATTTCAATGGCTTAAGCGTTTTGTACACGGGATGGATCTCTTCGAGCGTTCTTAAAGTTCGGTTCTTATCTAAAAGTTGAGTGGAACAGTTTACCTTTTTATTTTATGCATAATATATCATTGGTACTATTGCTCCCACCCCACCAGCATCGCGTCTTCACAGCGTAACGAACGACTGAAATGAACGGTAAGTAAAGTTTTACATTATTCCTGAAGGAATGCATAATTTATACTCACGATCATTTCTTCCCAAGAATAAAAAACTTCTACGAATATTACATAGCTTTCATTTGTGTTCCAATTGGACACGTTTACTCTTGAATTATGGAACCCACAAAATTCGTAATGAAGTCTGATGTGGCTGTTCTGATGTTGTGTTAATTCAAGAACGCTGTGAATTTTTCACATGTGTATACTTTCTCAAAAGAATGTGACAAATATCCTTATTGCGCGTATGTCCTGGGGAACATCGTGGTATCATTTTGCCCAAATGTCTGTAATTTTCGAAATGGTCGCCAAAATTTCATGAGGATGGTATAGCTCCAACATTTTTCAAAAATCATTGAAATTCATTGAAAAACATTCTATATATCAGTAACTATTCCTCCAACATCGCCAAAATTTTGCGGGAGCCTTCAAAACCTAACTCTTCTGACAAGTTCTAAGTTTGAACACGATCGGAATCTATATTGTTGGAGTTCCGAGCAGCCTTGTGTGAGTTCAGTAGCTGGATGGGTGACCGTTGGCTTGATAACTTTCGAACGAAAGGAGACTTGCAAATTCAAGGGTAGGTTTCACATCCCAATGGGAGAGACAAGTTCTTTTTTGGGCATAATCGGTCCATCGGTTTCGGAGTTATACCCACCTGGAATATTATTTCCTCGATAATTCAAGAAATATAGACTTGATCGGATTGAAGCTTTGTAACTAGTTGTAGAATATCGACATAAAGGAGTGTGTAAAATTTTGTGAGAACCGTACGCCTAGAAAATGTTTCAAAATTACAAACAAAAAAAAATTGTGAGAACCGTACACCGGCAAAAATGTCAGCAATGGTTACATTAAAGAAATCATGTTCAGTCAGTTTTACAGAATTCAAAATATTCTTGTACATTATAAGACACACATTTTACTATGAATGAATTAATTCTCGTATGTAGTTCTCTTTTGGTCTTTATGAAACGAAATTGCCTCGGCAATGCATTAAAGAGCTTCATGCACATATAAATAGCATTATTGCGTCTCACAGTCTACGTCAGTATTGACTGTGTCATGTAATGCATGTACTCGAATGGGTCCTTAGGCCACCACAAACACAGCACAGTTTCTTTTCGACCCAACGGTTAAATAATGTATTTAAATACAGATCATACGCCACCACGAACACAGCACTGTTGATTTTCGAACCAATAATGGATTAATATATTTGAATGGGACCTTATGCCACCACAAACACAGCACTGTTAATTTTCGAACCAGCAGAGAATGTATTGAGTTGAAGCTAATCGTTTGATACTATTCTCGGCCAAAAAGTGTACCAGTTTTTTTTGGACGCTTCTTTTTACTGTTGGATTTGAATTCTTGGAAATGTTGGGAATATTTTTTTTCCTGGAGCTAAGCAACTTTGGGCTCTGGCTATAAATTCGAACAGCGCACCAAAGCTCCTGTCCACAGCGCTTTCCCGCTTGTTTTCATTAATACAATGTTCTTGGAATTTCCTGAAAATCAGAAATTTACAATGTGTATAATAAGTTAATTTTATACTACTTCTAAACATTTCAAATGAGTCATACCAAAGGATATCTATACAAGAATATTTAGTGGTGCTAATTATGCCATTCCAAGTAATCCGAACAAATTTCGGTTGACTTAATCGCCCCAGGCGAATTTTCCGGTCAAAAAATCCATGCGATGACCCGTTTTTAAACGGAATTACAGACTTCAAAACGCCCCCGTTCTGAGAAAATGCCCGTGGCAAATTAGGGAGTTACCCAACTGCACGATGGGATGCTTAATTAGAGCCTTAAATAATAATTCTTTTATAATCATTTCAGAGAGTTTCATTTCCATGATGGAGTCATAAATAATCTAATCATTTTCTTATAATTCTTCAGGAAATTTGCGAGTAACGTTTACACTACGTGGAGAAAAATAAATTTTCATGTAAAACATTCCCGGCAAATAAGCGGCGAGACATGAGAACGGGGAATAAAGTGAGTTGACCGTCTTTAAATTAAATGAGTAGAGTATACTGCCCAACGAAATATCAGCTAAGAGGCATCATTCGAACTGGAATATGAATTAGCAGGGGTTTTTCCGAAATTAAAAACCATTTCAATCATGCAACGAAAACATTTTTTATACTTTTTAGTTGGGTAATATAGAAAAGCGTGTTTTTTAGTTTCTTCAAACTATTATTAGTCCATTGAAATGTTACATTTTTTTGGACTTAGCATGCATTTGTCAGAGGATCCAATTTTGTTTCATATATATCAAGGGGATGTCAGCTTAATTTTAAATCCAAGTTTGTGGGGTTGTAACCCTTGTCCTATCTTGGATTAAAATGGCTTTTATGGTTTACCTGACGAACTATAGGTCTCATAAAAAATATTGATAACATATTTTTTTCCAAATAAGATTATCAACAACTTTTATTCAGTAACCTTTAGTCGTAGCAAAAATTTCAAGTCGAAAAAGTCAAGTCTTCATCAGGTAGTCGAACTCAATCGTTTGAGACCATTTTCGGCAAAAATTCGAAAATCACAGACATTAAGGCACAATGATAACACGATGTTCCCCAGAACATACGCGGAAAAATGACATCAGACCATTTCTATAGATGGTACTTTAAGCAATAATTTTCATAATAAACTTTCTGAATTATATTCATTAGTTAAGGTTTTACAGCACTGCGAAACAAATACTATTTTTTAGTATTCATAACTATACATATATATTGATGATTTTTAATCATCTCTCAATTTTTTTTTATGATAATCTTTTTAATTATTGATAATGCAACATTGTTGTTAATTAATTATTTACTTGACACCCCATCACAAAACTTTGAAATTATTTATTTTCAAAATAATTTCAAATCAGAGTGTACATTACCGATAATACTGTGCCGCTAGAAAAGATCCAATTGACGGTTTGGGGATAAAAGAACATCTGCCTACTATTACTAAAGGGTTTTTTTCAGATTTTACACGAATTTTCTGAGAATAATATGGAATCGACACATTGAAACAATGTAGAGTTCAATGGGTAATCTGATTATCAATGAAAAAACTGGGCATTACATTTAAAAAACGAATTTTGGTGTCATTTCCGGTGAAACCGGAAATCGAATGACTCTGAAATTTTTCCAAGATTTCATCTCTCCTAACAGAGCTCAACTATTAAATTTGAAGTGTTTACCTAGAGTCTTTCTTTGAAATTTTCTAACGAACGGTCTTCGTGAATCACCCTGTATATATGTGTATATATTGAGAATTATTCCGATTGTGGGATATGTTCAAGTGATATAAATAAATTAGATTCGACAAAAACCAATAACACAAGAATTTTTCCGAGAACTTTTACTAAGATCTGCATAGAACATTTGTTTTATTTTATAGAAAACACCAAACAATTAAAGCATTTCTCATATAACCTGGTTGTGATGAAGTCAACAGCCGTATTTTCCACTCGAAATAAACTGTGTATTCGTTATATTATGTATCAACGAGTTTGGCCTCTTGGTAATTTATTTTTATACTCCAGAAAGTAGAAAAGATTTTTCAGTCATATCCTCCACCTGCTCATGTTCTTATTATTCAATAGACGACACCGTATTGTATGATGAGTGGGTGAATTTCAACATTCGAAAATAATTCTTGATGTCACTTGTTTAGGACAGAGAGAAGAGTAACGATGCGAGACGCAAAGTTATCGCGATATCTGACGGAGAAGTTATATTATTTTCTTAGATACATGTGCAGAATTCCGAATAGCTCCCCTCAAGAATATACTTCAAGTTTCCAACAAGCTTCCTTTCAAACTTCCAGATGAGCAGAGCAAGAAAATGACAGAAATAATGTGTCTTCACGTTAGAATTTGTATAATTTGGAACATATGACAATGCCGGGTATATCTCTGATCAAATCTTGAGCACGATCCTAGGTAGATGCTTGTATATGCTTGTAATACAGGATGTTCCAGTTTGAAGGGCGGAAAATCCATGAGACGATAGTGAATCGAAAAGTAATATGAATTTGCTTAATAATATTCAGTAATATTCGGGAAATGCTTCAGTTACAAACTACGGGGCATTCAAGTTTGATTAGAAAAAATTAAATTTATTAATGTTTTCAAATGGTTAGAGATAATTGAATGAAATTTGCTAAGTCTCAATCTCCAGAGTGATAGCAAGTTTTGGAAACTAATTTTATTGTCCTTCCAGTGGTGTCCGTACTATAACGTGAAAGGAAAATTTTGGGGAAAAATTGTTACATCACTGCTTTTCTTGAAAATAAACATCAATTTTGAATTTCTTATTCCATTTGTGAGAAAAGAGCGTTACGTTACGGGTTCTCATTTAAAAAAAATGAGTTTTGAGGTTTTTGACATTGAAATAGAAACACCCTGTATGTTCAATGGAATTTTTAATTAACGAAGGAAAAGGGAGCATTGGTATCTTTTCTGATAGGGGCTAGAAAATTAGGAATTTTCATGTAAAAATCTACAAGTTATTCACAGTGGAATGAAGCTCTATTCGAGAAAATTTAAAGGGTTTTTCAGATTTCACACGAATATCCTGGGAATAATAAGTGAGTGACACATTAAAACAATGTAGAATTCAATGGGTAATCTGATTATCAATGAAATAACTGAGTATTACATTTAAAAAGGAAAGTTCAGGTGAAATGAGAAGCCGAACGAATCTGAAATATTTTCCAAGAATTTAACTCTCCTAACAAAGCTTAACTATAAAATTTCAAGTGTTTACCTCGAGTCTTTCTTCGAAATATTTTAACGTACAGTCTTCGTGAATCACCATATATTTATGCAAAGTATGGTATTGATCCGATTAAAGAAAGGAAACTTTTTTTTTTAATTAGAATATTTTGTTTTCTCAATAACTCTAAACATACTGATCTGATCGAATTTGAACTCGGTAGTTAGTTGAAGAAGGCCGGTACTGTGCAAAATTTCGTGGGGATCGTATGACTAGAAAAAATGTTCAACTATATTGCTTGAAATTCGGAAACCATAGATCGAACATAAAAAACAAATTTTTCTAATTAAAAAAAAATATGTTCCTAGTCATGCGATCCATACAAAACTTATAAGGGTCATAATTCTACAGATTGGAGCTAAATTTTAGTTTGATCTAAAGAGCAGTTTCAGAAATATTCAGTAGAAACGCTTAAACTTTAAAGTTGCCACAACTGCGGAACAACTAGGCAGATTTTGCCCATTACCGAACTTAGCCGAGATATTCATACAGCAAACCTACCATGTGAATTTCAACTTTCTAACTAATTTCTTTCGGGAGTTATCGTTCTTACAAATTGGATTTGACCCCGGATTATTCATCAGTGAGTAGAACCCAGTCGTTTGAGACCATTTTCACCTAAAAATGGGTTCAAGCCCTGTGGCACTCTAGTTCAAACAGACAAATTATATCTCCTAAAGTATGGGTTTCACAGAGTTGAGAATTATATCAATGTATTCTTATGATAGAACTGCATCATAAAGGAAATTCAATTCAAATAATAGTTTATTTAGCAAGATTAAATGAGCAATCTGACAATGAGAACTGCACCATGGAAGAAATCAAATTAAAATAGCTGAACTGAATTTGACTCTCTCTTATAGAACAGGATGAAATGTACGAGTATGAATACAGATCATATAATAAAGCTTAGATATAATAATTATAGTATTCTGTGAAAACATAGAAGTACGATTCATTATTGAAATTTCGAAAAATCATATCTCCGTAAGTATTAGCTTGTTGGAGATGAAAATGATATCGATGGATTTCAATGGTGAAACTGCAAATAAAAATTGAATTTGAAATTTGTTGCTTAAAAAAATAATTTTTTTTCGTTACTCCGAAACCATCTGGCCTATTTTGCCCAATAACGAACTCAACCGAGATATTCATCTCCCTAACCTACTCTGAAAATTTCAACTGCCTAGCTAATGAGCTAGGCAGTTGAAATTTTCAAAATTAAAAAAAAAAATGTCTACAACAACTCTCGAACGGAATGCCGTTCGAGAGTTATTGTAGACATTTTTTTTTTAATTTTGAAAATTTTTTTTTATACTTTGCAGTAACCTTGTCAATATAAAATTTCACAAGCGTATAAAGTTCCTTATTCTACAATTTGATGCTAAAATTCAGATAGATCGAGTGATCAGTTTCGGTTATATTCATAAGAAATGTGTTTTACTAAAATCGGCCATAACTCCGAAACTGCTTGATGGATTTCGCCCATTAACGAACTTAGCCGAGATATTTACGCTCCAAACCCACCTTGCAAATTTCAATCCTCTGACTCCTTTCGTTCGAGAGTTATCGTGCCTACGGCCGGACCGGCCGGACAGAATTGATTTCGACCTCGGATTCTTGATCAGTGAGTCGAACCAAATCGTTTGAGACCATTTTCAGCCAAAAATTCGAAAATTACAGACATTTGGGCAAATTGATAAGCACTCAGTTCCGAGGAACTAGAGCGCCAAAAATTCCAAGAATACAGACTTCTGGGAAAAATTATAGTATGCTGTTCCTAGCGCAACAAGCGCACAGAAACTCTCCTATACCGATTTGCGAAATTCTTGTGATGTGAAACAGTTATCCGAAAAAATATAACTCAGTGTCACCCTTCCGTGCTTGATATTTTCATTCGTAAGGCGAGGGGCTAACCCATAATCATCTTTGCAATTTTTAGCCATTTCGATCACCGAATATTCCAAAGTATGTAGGTTCTGCTTTTCCGAATTGCCTATCGTGTGCGGATGCTGGCGATCATTACGGCGATGTAGGTTATCGCTGTGAAAAATATTCAGATCTTCGAATTTTCCATATTCGGTTCAAAGGATACGGGTTAAAAGCGAAACAAGAAACGAACGTATGAAATATAACGGGAAAAAATTGAAAAGATTCGAATTATTCAATGTCACATGAAGAGTGTCTGAGAAATATATGTTGAAATTATGAGAACATTTACATCGCAGCCATACAGGTGATTTGAATAAAGTTTCAGGTGTTATTTGGATTTTCCCCGGATCTGAGGGCCATAACTACTCGAAACAAATGTAAGGGTGATCGTTATATCAAGGCTTTCGAATGGAACCACGAATTTGTTGTAAAAATATTAGACGGTAGGGGTTCGGGCCAGTTCTCGCGTGGTTCTGTGTCATTGCTTTTTTATTGTGATTATATGCAATTCGGAACAATTCGGTTACCGTGTATTCTAGGAATTCTCGGAATGGAAATTCCGTCGAATTAAACCATAGGTGTGTTCCGAGATAACTTTCCAAATTACTGCGGAACCGCACATTTTCCAGGAGATTTTCATCGCATCGCATCACAAGCTTTTGTGTAATACGAAGACCGATCAATACATTCCTTATGTTGAGATGGTCATAAACCACCATGTGAATAAAAGGGAATATGAGATAGCTAGTTATGCTCGAGCATCTCAAGGTTTTTGGCGCTCTAGTTCCTCGGAACTGAGTGCTTATCAATTTGCCCAAATGTCTGTAATTTTCGAATTTTTCGATGAAAATGGTCTTAAACGATTTGGTTCGACTCACTGATCAAGAATCCGTGGTCGAAATTCATTCTGTCCGGCCGGCCGGCCGTAGGCACGATAACTCTCGAACGGAATGAGCTAGACAGTTGAAATTTTCAGAGTAGATTTGGGAGATAAATATCTCGGCTAAGTTCGTTATTGGGCAAAATCGGACAGATGGTTTCGGAGTAACAAATGAAATTTTTTTTTTTACATAACAAATTCCAAATTAAATTTTTTTCAGCAAGCAGTTTTATCATAAGAATCCAATGATATCATTTTTAACTCTAACAAGCTGATACTTTCGGAGATATGATTTTTCAAAGTTTCAATAAAAAATCGTATTTTTACGTTTTCACAGAATTATATAATTATTCTATGTATGAATTGTCATAATGTCAACTTATTTTCCTGAGATATGACATTGTCTAATTCCTTGCTAATAGTTGGTTCGAGAAACGTCAAAATCGACTTAGAGTGACAAGGGTAAAAAACCGTCAAATAAACCCCCATGTGGCGATTTTATGTCGAAAAGTGAAAATTAAGAATATACAGGGTGAGTCTTTGACCACTGCATTAATTTCAACCAAAGATTCCTCTCATTAAATGAAACACTTTTTTCCTTTAACATTTTTCCAAATTCAGCTCAGGTAAAAAAATACAGGCTGTTGAAATTTTGAAAATAAATCAGTTTTTATTTTGTAGCTTTGACATCCTTTTTTCGAATAAAATGAATGTTGGCGTAAACTTTCCTATAACTATGATACATATTTTCCAAATATTAGTTATTTTCTACTTCTACTGGTTTTCTAGTTATGGACTCGTGGATTCATAAAACTAAACGAAATTAGCATAAAGAAAGCATATAAAGTTGAGTCATTTCAAGAATATTCCATCGTTTTAGAACATTATATTATTTTTCATCATTTCCCCTTAAAGGCACCGTTTTCGAGATATTCTTCATTGAATGTTTTAAAATGAAAAACTCCAGAAATTTCACTACTATTAGAGATCCATCCCTGAGCGTTGGAATCCCGAATCAAGTTGTAAACCACGTTACCATGCCTTATTCTCGTCCGCCAACAATGTCATAGATAATTTACATGCGGGAGTGTATTAGCACATTGTGAAATCTTTAAACGCTTGTAACTTTTTACCTGAGCCGAATCTGGAAAAATGGTAAATGAAAAATGTGTTTCATTTGATGAGAGGAATCTTTGGTTAATATTAATGCAGTGGTCAAAGACTCACCCTGTATATCCCAGGTAAGTACCGACGTTTTATTCTAATACCGGAGATCGACAAGATCGTACGAGGAGCCCGATAGCCGGTCGGTCTACGCTTTCGGTTTCGGAGCGAGAGAAGGCGGGCTCAAATCCTGGAACGGGAATTACACTTTTTGGCGCTCTAGTTCCTCGGAACTGAGTGCTTATCAATTTGCCCAAATGTCTGTGATTTTTATTTAAGATGCAGTTTCACCATTAAAATCCATCCATATCATTTTCAACTCCAACAAGCTAATACTTTCGGAAATATGATTTTTCTAAATTTCAATAATGAATCGTACGTACTTCTATGTTTTCACAGAATGCTATAATTATTCTATCTAAGCTTTATTATATGATCTGTGTTCATACTCGTACATGTCATCCTGTTCTATAAGAGAGAGTCAAACTCATTTCAGCTATTTTAATTTGATTTCTTCCATGGTGCAGTTCTCATTCTCAGATTGCTCATTTAATCTTGATAAATAAACTATTATTTGAATTTAATTTCCTTTATGATGCAGTTCTATCATATGAATACATTGATATAATTCCCAACTCTGAGAAACCAATACTTTCGGAGATATAATTTGTCTGTTTGAACAAGAGCGCCAGAAAGCTCCTGTCCACAGGGCTTGAACCCATTTTTTCTCAGGGCATCTTAACTTTTTACCGTGTTCAGGCAATATTATTATTGTTATTGAGGAATTTTAGTTCCCTGGGGTCAGAATACTTTTGTAAAAAGCACTCTGGTTCACTACTACTATATTGATCAAAAAGTTTCCGTACTAGCACAAAGATGCCGCCACAAATGCAAAATCAATTGCGGCATTCGATGCAGCCATTCTTCAGAAATCGGAAAAAATGCGAAGAAGTGGCTTGATAAGCATTATTCGAACTGGTAAAATGAATTTAAAGGTGGTCGTAGAAACGGCGACGATGCTCAACGCTATGCAATAACTCGAAAAATACTGATCTTGTAAGAAATTTCGTGAGGATAGCATGAGTAATTCAAAAAATGTTCAACTATTAGCGGAATATTGAGCTTGAAATTCCGAAACCAAATATCGGATTGAGTTCAATTTTGACAGTTCGGTGAGCAATGATGACCTCTTGGGGTGTGTAAAATTTCACAGAGAACATGCCACTAGGACCCTAAAAAACAATCTAATAATTTTGAAATTCCAAACTTGGCACATTATTTCAGTTGTTGTTTTCCTACGAGGAAGATAACAGTTAGTTAACATTCGACGTGTTTTACCTGATCTGAAATATCGCGACATATACGAGGGCAACTGATTAAAATATGGACGAGTAACTACCGTGGCAATTGAATAAGTGGGTGAACGATGTGTGGAATTTTAAATTGGTTTTCAAAGTTTGTCTGAACATTGAGTGACTGGGGGTGTAACTAGAAGGCCATATTAAGAGTACATGTTAATTCTGTGAGTGTGCAAGCCAATTTCGAGGAAACAGCGTAGTGTCCGAGGTGTAGTATTCATAACATAATCCTTGGGGCCAATATTGAAATTCATGCTGCCACTTTCGGGCCTTTTTCGTTAACCGCATGAGCAGACGAGGAACGATTTAACTGCTGGAGTTTTCATCTGAGAGGATTGGAGTTTTGAGATGCATGAAGCTACTCCTCCATAGAATCCCCTTGGGAGGGCCCGCGCATGCGTGGATTGAAGCTGCGATATCTCCTGAACTAGAACTACTGGTGTTGAAGAATCAGAGTTTCGTGAGATTTCGAGAGAAATTTCAACCAAGAGTAGATTACTCATGCGCGGGGGAGAAGTGGCTGTTTTCGGGTTGTAACGCTTATGCTAGGAGTGGTTGACGTATAGTGGTCATGGATTTGCTGCTGAGCGGATATTGTAAGGTTTTGAAAAAAAATTCATGAAAATTCTGTGCACGGACAAGTCAGATTCGAGGAAATAGCGTTGTTTCCGAATTTAAATGTCTGTACCATGCCTCTGAGGCCAATTCATAAATAACTATATTCGGAAGATCGATTTTCAATTGGAGTGGGATTTGAAGAATAGGCGTAAGCAATTGCGTCCCCAACATCGAATTTACCATGGTAAATTATGTTGTCCATTCTCCTGTATTGGACACTTAATTCGAATTTACTATCTCGATCTACGGTAAAACTAATAGGCAGGCTGTATTAATAGCCAGAATTGTCAAAGAAACTTGAACAAATATAAGAAAGAACTGACGTGAAGTCAGTAATCTTTGCGCGCGTGTTCACGTTGGCTGATTTGAATTGAATGATGAGTGTTTCAAGCTCAGTGGATAGAGCGAACCAGAGATCTACTCAGAGGGTAGTGAGCATCATTAAATGTCGGGTAAAAAATTAACAGTGCTGTGTCAAGGCTGGCGTAAGGATAGAGTAACAAAGTAGACAGAGAACACAACTGACTCTCCTTAGTCGCACAAGCTCCTAGGAGGTTCTAAGGGATATCCTTGGGAAAGACCTAGGAGGGTTTATATAATCATAATCATGTCATAGCGAGCGCGCAAATGCAGATTGACTTCACTATGAAAGAAAAAGGCTAAGAAAGCATTGACGTGGCGTCAATCTGCTTTGGCGCGCGTGCTACAGACATGATTATGTTTATACTGACCCTCCTAGGTCTTCCCGAAGGAGATCCCCTAAAATATTCAGGAGACATATTAAAAATAAAATTAACAGATTTTTAGTAGCGGGAGTTCAAACACCATCACAGGGTGAAGATTTTATCGATTTTTCTGAAATGCTTATAATTTCGAAAATACGATTTCTTAAAAATATTTTCCTATTTTTATTCGCAGATCACCCGCTTCCGGCTTGACGTCGACTTCTGGGACACCCTATGCCAATGTTCTAGGAGCTATTGTTGAAATAGTTCTGGAATAGTGTAGGTAATATACAGAATACGGAAAATCAGCTAATTTTATTGGCAAAATATTGAACCTTCGTGCAGACTTTGCTGCGAATTTTTCGCCATTGCCATATGAGGAATGAATGAAGAAAAAAATAAATGTATGTATGTATTGATGACCACGCGGTGTATTAAGATTTTTTCGACATGAATAACTCAGCTGTAGATCCACCCATACTATCCTGCTAAATACGGTCGACGTTCAATAGCCCTTGTATTAGCGAAATCGTTACAAAAATAATTAGGGATTCTATTTATGGGTGGCTCCGTCCATTCAGATATTATGAGCAGGTGAACTTCAGCCGATGAATTTGTCAGGAGACGGATATAAGATCGATAATGGTGAGAGTGTGCGGCTCCTAATTTTTCATGACAACTCATAAATCCTACGTCCAATATCCTGTTCAACAGAGAGCCTCGTCCGTACAATTGCGATTTATTATGATTCAGCATAGAAATCGAATAGCAACAGAATACAGAATACATATTTCCTTCCAGATACTTTATCAGAAACCATATATTCTGATTAGACTCCCCAAGTGTGAATATCGAGTCATGAATAGAGATATGGCACGCGGTCAGCTTGCTTCTGAATTGAAATATAAACCAAATAAGAAAAGGCAATATATTCCTGAAGTCCGTGGATTTATATTCCCATAACTGGAAAAATGTCTTTGTTTTGCACGTGTCTTGGTTGCATAATACCCTCCGAAATATTTTCAATTCATAGTAAACCCACCAGCTGGAAGGCTTGATACAGATGAGACAGATGAGTGAAAAATATTCCTAGGCTTCGCCTACTGATAAGTGATTATAAAACACCTGAACTACAAGGTGGATGTTAAAAAACGAATCACGTCTTGCTTTCCACCCAACGCAAGATTCTGAGTTGGGTCGAACGGGAAATATGTGTTATATATCGAGGGGAAGATTTCTCTATACCGCAAGTTTTCAGAGGAATCGATAACAATAATTCTAGCTGTCTTCTTCAGAATCATATTTCAGCCTGAATAACTCGATTGGAGTAATACGGATAATGTTCCAAACTTCTAGACCATGCAAATACCATGTTTCCAATAGGGAATTCTCCTTCAGACCAAAATGCAGTATATTTATGATTTAAAACGTCGCACTTCAAACTTTTCCCTAAAAACTTATTATCAGTACTCAGAAACGAAAAATAAAAAAGGGATTTAAAATCTAAAGAGTCTCGTTCCTATCTATTTATGAGCCGTCAAATGAGTCTCCGAGACCATCTGGATGCCATTTGTAGTTTGGGATAAATATTTGATTTCCGCCAACTCTACTTGTTAAATTTGAATAGTTTGAAACCCAGAGTATTTAGGGAAAAACTAATTTTGGAATATCATTCCGTATCTATATGAAAATAAATACATTTATTTTTGAAATATATATCTTACGTTATATGTTCTTTTAATGGATATTGATTTTATAGAAAACATCAATAAATAAAAAATGGGTTGAAGCCCTGTGGACAGGAGCTTTCTGGCGCTCTTGTTCAAACAGATAAATTATATCAAACATCATAGAAGAATTTAAATTCAACAAGAGTGCCAAAAATTATCAATCCAAAACCAATAGACGAATTCTACCCAACAACGAACTCATCCGAGATATTCATTCCTCAATTCTATGATGACCGATAATATATATATTTCCTTAAATCCACTCCAATACACCAATATTCCAGTTTTGTTTTTAGTGGAGATATTCTGAACTCAATATTATTAACTTAATATCACCATTCCCATCATCATATGGATTTACCAACGGCATGAAAATATCAACCAACAAAAAGTATGATATTATATTATAATTATCATAATTCTACGATTGCTGAAATGAATTAGACAACGTCATGTCTCAGGAAAATAAGTTGACATTATAACAATTCATAGATAGAATAATTATATCATTCTGTGAAAACATAGAAATACGATTTATATTGAAATTTTGAAAAATCATATATCCGAAAGCATTAGCTTGTTAGAGTTAAAGATGATATCAATGGATTCTTATGGTGAAACTACATATTGAAAAAAATTCAATTTGGAATTTGTTATGTAAAAAAAATTATTTTTGTTACTCCGAAACCATCTGTCCGATTTCGCCCAATAACGAACTTAGCCGAGATATTCATCTTCCAAACCTACTTTGAAAATTTCAACTGTCTAGCTCATTCCGTTCGAGAGTTATCGTGCCTACGGCCAGACCGGCCGGACAGAATGAATTTTGACCACGGATTCTTGATCAGTGAGTCGAACCAAATCGTTCAAGACCATTTTCAGCCAAAAATTTGAAAATTACAGACATTTGGGCAAATTGATAAGCACTTTGTTCGGAGGGACAAGAGCGCCAAAATTAATTTTTACCAAAAGTTTTCCAATTCGTTCGAACAAATAATTGCCGGTTCCAGTCAGGAACCGGCAGTAGCTATTGTGCGCATGTTCTTTTGTCTTTTCACGCCTCACATACCCTCACGAAATATTGAATGAAATTGAGTATGAATAAAGGCAGCCTTAACACATGAAAAAATTAATTAGACATCAACTGAATTTAATCAGTGAAAAAATGAAAAAACAGTCAAAGTTGTCGATCGTTGAGAGGGTGCATTATAATGCAACAAGCACCAAATTCGTTCCACGCGATATTCTTACTGAATACTATGAATACACGCCGCATCAAACGTTTCAAAACAACATTAAACACAGCATTACCTGTCTGGCCAGGTGGAACGAACTCATGAATTATTCCTTTTGAATCTTAGAAAGGAATTAACACTGTCTTCGCCGCTTCCAGTCTGCACTTTGGCACGTTCATTCTGGATCATGATTTGAGGCATCATTTTTCAATAGTTACAACATTGTAAAATAAGTTCCGGTTCCCTTATGTCCCGTCAATAATGTCTTTCGAATGTTGAATATGGCACAATTTGGTGTCATCGGGAATTTCGAAGCAACATCGCATGAAATGACTTCTCAGTCTTGGACAGATATTAGTTGATGTTCACGAAGATATTCAGATCCACTTTCATGAATACTTTGAGTGAAGTGTTTGGATTATCTTTGATTAATCCATGCAGAGTTTGCGTTACGATTGCTCAACATGTTGATCGTCATTCACGTCTTCAGACCAACTTCAAGATGCGTATACCACTCGTTGAATCTGCTGTCCGATTGAAAACCATCACTATAAACTCATTTAAGTTAAGAATTTGTGTGGAAGTTTCATAACTTACATGGGCTTTCTACGATATCTTATTATTCCAGAAAACTGCTTCTGCTCATCCAATTGTCATGAATATTGAAAGAATAAAGAGATCAGCATAATGTGTAGAAGTATATTCAAATGGCAAGGTTTAGCGGGTAATTCCGCAAAAGGAGCATAGAAAAATATTTCTGCTGATACCTACTTGCTCACACGTGTTTCTGCTAATTGGCTTCTTCAAGAAACCATGGAAAAGATGTAAAGATGAAAATAAAACTGAAAACAGGCGTTCAAGAACTCGTACCATAGATCGCAGTAGTTTTTGACGTCTTTTATTGTAGGTACCACTTTTTTTTTCTTGAATCACTTTTTGTTTTTCAAGATCTCTTTGTTTTTGTGAGTTTATAGGCTTTGTCTCAACTATTACCATCATTTATATAAATAGAAGCTCAAGCTCATACTTGAGAAAGGTTGGGCTCACGGATCAATCAAGATCCTATCGGATAGCGAAGCTGCCTTGAAGGCCTTGACTTCATACAACTGCAAATCCCTGCTTGTGCAGGATTGCCGGACCACACTCGCTGAACTTGGAGGGCGCTGCAGGCTGCAGCTCTTGTGGGTCCCGGGCCACTCGGGCATGAAGGATAATGAGATGGCGGACTCATTCGCGGTACGGGGGGCTTCCATGGGGCTCATTGGACCTGAACCGGCCTGCGGTATCTCTCTCAGAGCAGCGGCGAAGGAAAACAACAGATGGGTGGACCAAAAGGTCCAAGAAATCTGCAGCAGCATACCTGGACACAGACATGCTCGCTCAACAATTACTGGCCCATCAGCTGAAAGAGTCAGAAAATGGCTCAAATTCTCTAGGGTAGACCTGAGAATCCTCACAGCTGTATACACGGTTCATTGTGGCCTCAGGAAACACCTCAATACGATGGGGTTGACAGAGGACTCCGAGTGCAGGCTTTGCCTGGAGGACGACGAGTCTATCGAACACATCATGTGTGACTGCCCCGCTGGGGACAGGATCAGATTGGAGGAACTAGGAGTCCACAAACGGACACTGAGGGAACTGGACAAGTTCTCACCAACCAGACTAATATCCCTCATCAAGAGACTTGAGCTTGTGGGTGAAGTATAGATTATATTCTACAGATGTGCCACAATAGACCGATTGGTCGCAGTGGAGGGGCGGGTTTCGTCTGCCCATCACAACCCATATAATAAATAAATAAATAGATAAATGAATATTCTACTCGTGGACTTGACCGTTTCGCTACTACTAGTTAAATCGAATGTAATCCTGCCAGGTCCCAAGATGATTGGATAGATACCTCAACGTGTCGATCGACAATGTCAACGTATCGAGTACACGCGAATATTGAATGGAGCATTAATTTCAATTTAACCCCTGTACAGAATATAGGTGGATGGTTTATCCTCGTGAGATTTCAATGCGATGATATCCTCGGCGAGCCCCATTTCGCAGGATGTTGAGAATACAATATGAAACTGTTGACAGCTCAAAGTCGGAGCTTCGTCGGAAACGGCTCACATGTATAAAGCGTGAAATGCGTCCATTGATGGACCTGAAACCATCATCCGCAGCAGAAGATTCAATCCGGAACAGTCACTTGATATCCATGTGATTCAATATATTTCCTGACATTATAGTCATATTTCAGCCGTATATGTATATGCATTTAAGATTGATTCCCTTTCCTGTGAACCTCTTGTACATATGTACTAAGGACATAACAATTTTATATTCGAATACGAACGCATCCTTTAACGTCTTTCATGATCTGTCAACGTCAAAACCGCCGTCAAAGTCCAAATATTTGTCATAGAGAATTTCACGCATGAGCTAAGTTCGAAAATTATTAAGAATTCCTACCGCAATTCTGAATTGGTGGTTGCCACTTAAAGAGCACTTACACAAATTTTCGGTCGTGATAAGCATCTCAAAAGACAGGCTGTGCGTGTTATTTTGGATGAACTGGAGTAAAATGTCTCAATGTTAAACTCAAACTGTTCAATCTGAACTAAAACAGTCAATTCTATGCTGTTCACAGTATCTTGACCCTCCCAAACCATATCGTGGCTAATTTTGGATGAAAACTTGGACCGAGGATTGGACCGAGCAAGATCAAGATGATTTTTCTCTGCTCCTTTTGCGGAATTATCCGTTAAAATTTGCCATTTGAATATACTTCCCCGCATTATCCTTATGCAGGATAATGCGGTGTAAGTTATAAAACTTCGAAACGTTACAAAATAATTCTTTTATGGTTGATGTTATTTACTTACTGTTAATTATATATTCGTTCTGAGAAATGTTTTGTGTTTATAATGCAGAAACAATTTCAAAAGAATTGATTCGGAATCGACATCTGATCGCAAACTTGGCTCAAAATGCGTAAAATAGATAATATGGAATTAATTGGAAAAAATATATTCGGAATTCAGCATATAGAATATGATAACTGATAAGTTGACTTCCTAGAACAGTTCTATGTTCTTGATTGAATTATATAATAATCTGCACCATGCATAAAAGATTTGTGATTTCAATGACGTCATAGAATTTCCTTGTTATGTTTTGACTTATGTCACAGTTCGCACATCCCTGAAATTTTGCCTTCAAAACCTCATTTCACTGCTAAGTTTTAGATTCAATCTCGATCGGCGACCTTTGGCTAGTTCAGTACCTGGATTGGAGACGGCTCTGACTATGCATTTGCACAAGCGCACCAAAGCGGATTGACCGCACGTCAATCCCAACCTTTTTTGGCGCTCTTGCTCCTCGGAACAGAGTGCTTATCAATTTGCACAAATGTCTGTTATTTTCGAATTTTTGGATGAAAATGAACGGTTTTGTTCGACTCACTGATCAACAATCCGTGGGAAAAATCGGCCGAAGGGATTCGGAATGACGAAAAAAAATCATCCATTGATCATTTTCAACTCTAACAAATTAATACCTTCGGAGATATGATTTTTCAAAATTTCAATATTAAATCGTAACTCAATGATTTCACTGTATGCTGTATCGAAAATTAACGTCCGTACCTATGAATTTAATGATCTGCGTTCATATATGTCATCGTTGTCATGTTGAACAAAATATGATCGAATGCAAAATGAGCAATGAAATAACCTCAGCTATCGTTAATAGCTCATGGATGATCCATATGATGATGATGAAATATACAGGGTGAGTCTTTGACCACTGCATTAATTTTAACCAAAGATTCCTCTCATCAAATGAAACACTTTTTTCATTTGCCATTTTTCCAGATTCGGCTCAGGTGAAAAGTTACAAGCGTTTAAAGATTTCACAATGTGCTAATACACTCCCGCATATAAATTATCTATGACATTGTTGGCGGACGAGAATAAGGCATGGTAACGTGGTTTACAGCTTGATTCGGGATTCCAACGCTCAGGGACGGATCCATAAAAGTTGTGAAATTTCCATTTTAAAACATTCAATGAAGAATATCTCGAAAACGGTGCGTTTAAGGAGAAATGATGAAGAATAATATAATGTTCTAAAACGATGGAATATTCTTGAAATGACTCAAGAAAAACTTTATTTGCTTTCTTTATGCTAATTTCGTTTAGTTTTATGAATCCACGAGTCCATAACTAGAAAACCAGTATACGTAGAAAATAACTAATAGTTGGAAAATATGTATCATAGTTGTAGGAAACTTTGCGCCAACATTCATTTTATTCGAAAAAAGGATGTCAGAGCTACAAAATAAAAACTGATTTGTTTTCAAAACTTCAACAGCCTGTATCTTTTTACCTGAGCTGAATTTGGAAAAATGTTAAATGAAAAAAGTGTTTCAGTTGATGAGAGGAATCTTTGGTTAAAATTAATGCAGTGGTCAAAGACTCACCCTGTATACTATGGTAAGATAATCAAATTGGGTTCAGAATATCTCCAGTAAAAACAAAACTGGAATATTGCCTAAGCGTCAATTGATATAATATAAGATAATATAATTTTCATAGAAGATTTGAGGAAAGAATATCTCGGATATGTTCTGGTCTGGTGGTTCCGGATTAATCATAAGATTATCATAAGAATCCATTGATATGATTCCTCTGAGAAACCAATACTTTCGGAGATATGGTTTGTCAAAGCTCCTGTCCACAGGTCTTTCCCACTTTTATTTTATTGGATTGTTGAATTATGGTTATTTCAAAACTCAAAATGCGAAAATTCAATGGATTTCGGCACTTGATTCCATGTTTATTATCTGAGAAAATATTAAACCAAAATTATCGTAAAGTTCGTGGATCAACTGGTCTTGTAAATTTCGGATGAGGTAATAATGAAGATATATAATTTTAATTAACCATGGAAAACCAAGGCAGATCAATCATGGGAGACGACCCCTTTCATCAACCCCATACGTGTGCTGAGTTCGGAACATTGATTGGGCCTATATGAGGCGCTGAAATAACGCTTTGTAGACGTGAAAGGTCGACGAGGAATATCCCGTAGATATTTTCCCACTATATGAACACATTTTAACAGCCCCGTGATGAAGGCTTTGGCAGAAAGGAATTCAGAAAGAGAAAAATAGTCTTTCCACGGGATGATCTGATCTTCGACATAAATGCCTCAATTTAAATCGGAGAGGAATTTTTATGTTAAAGGCTGCTTTGGCTTTAAATCGAGGGAGTAGTTCATCTAATTAGGAACTCAATCAAATAAACTGTTATGATATTACGGATCGACGACCACTTGAACCAAAAAAAAAATGGGTTAAAGCCCTGTGGACAGGAGCTTTCTGGCGCTCTAGTTCAAACAGACAAATTATATCTCCGAAAGTATTGGTTTCTCAGAGTTGGGAATTATATCAATGTATTCTTATGATGGAACTGCATCAAAAAAGAAATTCAATTAATAGTAGTAGTTTATTTATCAAGATTGAATGAGCATTCTGATAGTGAGAACTGAACCATGGAAGAAATCAAATTAAATCTGGCCAATGTTGCCCAATAACGAACTTAACAGAGATATTCATCTCCCTAACCTACTCTGAAAATTTCAACTACCTAGCTCATTCCGTTCCAGATACTGAACTCGCCTAAAGCTGTTAAGCACCAAAAAAAAAATATAATATCTTCCCATTATTTCCAGTAATATAGATCCGATCGAGTTTAAATCTAGAACTTCAAGTAAGCTGAAATATAAAATATTGAGGAGCATGTAAATATATTTATAATCACCTTTCATTAACTGCAAAACCTGATCACAACTTACTTTTATCTTTCATATTTCTGGGTTGAATTATTTAACTGGAATAAAGCCAAAGTGAATCACTATTCATTAAAATATGTCCATTTGTACCATATTTAACTCGTCTCAACCCGTGATAGGCATTCAGTTTCTATTTAAATCATTTTTTGAACCGAACAGAATGAAATTGGATCTTGCCAGATAAACTTGACTGGTTGTCGGAGACATGCCATATGGTTATGTAAAGATCATAGAGGAACATGGAATTCATGAAAGACATATAAACGATCTATGGAGAGAACAAAATATAATATGAAATAATCCAGAGCCGCGTCAAAAACTGATGAAAACTTGTCTGGTCCAATTTAAAAATAGTGGACTAGTACACCCCCATTGTTAGAATATTTTAGTAATATCTTCAACAATATAGATCCGATTGAGTTCAAATCTAGAACTTTAAATTAAAATAAGGTTTTTAAAACTCTCGAAGAATTCAAACGATATCTGACGGATAAATTCTGATATACAGAATTTTTTTCAAATATATTTTTTTTAATTTTCCACTCATTCGATACTCACAAAATTTTGCATAAGACTTCGTGCCTGTATTCTTCAACTAATAACCGTCCGTTGATTCGATCAGATTGGTATTTTTCGAGTTCTTGGGAAAAGTGGCTATAAGTCTGAAACCACTTGGTAGATTTTGCCCATTAACGAACTTGGCCGACACATTTGGACTACAAAAATACCCTGAAAATTTCAACTCTCTAACTCATTGCCATCGAGCGTAATCGTGCTGACGGCCGGACAGAATCAATTCTGACCTCGGATTATTGATCAGTGAGTCGAAACTAATCGTTAAAGCTCATTCTCGGCCAAATATTCGAAAATTACAGAAATTTCAAGGAATTTATATCATGTTCATAGAACAGCGAGTCACAAAATTTAATAAAAAATTTGTAATTTAAAAAAAAAATTGTTGCACAGTAACGACCTCAACCGAGATATTTATCTCCCAAACTTTCCTCTGGAAATTTTGACTGTCTAGCTCATTCCGTTCGAGAATTATCGTGTGTTAGGCCGGCCGGACAGAATTGATTTTGACCACGGATTCTTGATCAGTGAATCGAGCCAAATCACTTAAGGCCATTTTCATCAAAAAATTCGAAAATTACAGACATTTGGGCAAATTAATAAGCATTCTGTTCCGAGGAACAAGAGCACTTTAATACGTTTTACATACAGTGTGTGGATAAAGTGAGGAACAAAATTCATAACTGAGTTCTTGACTGCTTTCAAGCAAAACGCTCGGACAGGTCAATTTTAGTTTTCAATTAACCACCTGATTATTAAAATTCACTTATGATGTCATTCATTTTTACACAGTGGCGTCATAATTTTTATTTTCAAAAGACCACCCTAAATTTGTCTGAACTGAAAAACAATTACCATGTTAGCATTGCAAGTATCTTTGAAAGTTGACGCATTTAATAAGGATTTCAAAATGGTAAAATACTTCCTTGTAATTTAAAAAGGTTTTCTTTCGTTGATGCCGTAAAACTTGAAGCTTTTAGTTTGAATAAGACGGACAGGGTATTTCTACAAAGTATGAGCGAGACAGATAGCTACTTGAAATTTTCAGGGTATGTTGCGCTTTCAAATGCGACGGACAAGTTCGTTAATGGGCATAATCATTTCCGAGTACTATTTTTTTTCCAACAATACATATGCGATCGAATTGAAACTTGATAATTAATCGTAGAATGCTTACACAAATACTTAGGCGAAATTTTGTGAGGATCGTATTCCTAGAAACTCAAAAAAAAATTATTGAAAAATATATTAACTTGCGAACGTAAAGAGATAGTGATTTGCAATTTTCAGGGTAGGTTACAGCAGCATGGTTTTAAAGTTATACCCTTCTGAAATTTTGTTCTTATTACCTCACTAACTCAAAGAATACAGAGCTGAAACAATTCAAACATGGTTATTAGTTGTAGGATGCGATCGCGCAAATTTGCGCGGAATTTCGTGAGGATCGCCAGATTTTTTTAACAAAATCAGTGAATCATATTCTATATCTCAGAAACAATCGGACCAATATCGCTGAAATTTTTCGGTAGCCTTCAAAACCTAACTCCGCAGCTAAGTTCGAAATTTGAACACGAACGGATCTATATTGTTGGAGATCCGAGCAGTCCTGGATGAGTTTAGTAGCTGGATAACTTGAGCCACGATAACTTGAGAACGGAAAGAGGTAGCGACTTGCAATTTTCTGGGTAGGTTGCGCAACTGAATGGGAAAGTTATACCCAACTGAAAACTTCGTGACTATCGTATTACCAGGTAAAAATATGTATGTTTTCTCCAAAACTTTGGAATTCCAGAAACTATCCGCTCATATGCCGCACACTTCTTCAACGGTGCTCCTCTACTTTTTTTTTAAAGTGAACGGTGTTAAATTTCACTCTGCAGATCCCAATTAATCAGTCCTCCCAGTTATGAGAAGCAAATCCCGCCGACTGCTTCAGCAGGCATTCCTGCCCTATTTCCCATTGGCTCTTCCGCCAACCGTGCCAATTTTTCCACGTCCGTCAGTTAAGGCACGATGGATATTGTCACTCAATCATCAGGTCTGTTTTTGGCCTTCCTTGCTCGTACATACAGAATAATTTCCAGATATTTGCCTTGCATTATCTCGAAGTAGATATTTATATTGCTTCGCGAAAAGGGGATACATCTTTTCCTCGCCCTATGGCTCCGAAGGCCATTTGTATTTCGGCACATTATTCGGTGATCCCAGTAGTCTATAATTCACGGAATATCATCGTGAATGATGAACTCATTGAGGAATGAATTCCACACGCACACTTCAAAATGCAAGAGGGTGCTCCGAAGATTGTGAGATAAGGCCAGTCTAGCACCAATATAACCGAAACACATTTCAACTTTTTGTTTCTTCGTTAACGTATAAAAGGCCAGCGAATGCCATCCTTCACCCATCATAACCATCTATCAGTTGTCAGAAAATGAACTTTATTATTACCGTTATCATCATCATCTTTATATTAATGGGCGAAGGGGAAACTTTGTAGCTTTGTACCCCTTTTTAAGCATATTGCACGCACCGAGGTGTGTGAGATGGTTTAAAGTTTTCAAGGAGAAGGGCTACAAAAAGTGGAAATTCATATACAGGGTGATTCACAAAGACGGTTCGTTAGAATATTTCAAAGAAATATCACTTGAATTTTATTTATAAGCGATAGGAGATATGAAATCTTGGAAAAAATTTCAGATTCGTTCAACTTCCGGTTTCACCGGAAATGATACCAACTCTCGTTCTTTGAATATTAAGTCCAGTTTTTTCATTGATAATCAGATAACCCATCGAATTCTACATTGTTTTATAATGTGCCACTTAGACATTATTCTCAGAAAATTCATATGAAATCTGAAAAAACCCTTTAAATTTTCTCATATAGTGCTTCATTCCAATGTTAATAACTTCGCGATCGAAAAATAATACCTATGTTTTGGCATAGTATATCTGCCGAAATTCGAAATGCAATCCCTTGGCGCGAAAACAACGGTGGCCATACGGAACGTAAGATTAAAAACATAATATTAATTATTAAATTCTTGTTTTTTCTTCATCATGGCTTCTGAGAATGGATGAAACTTCAATTATGTAAAAGAGAACCAGACCATGAGATTTTTGTCATGACTGACTTTGATATTTAAATAGAAACATCCTGTATGTTCAATTGAATTTTTAATTAATGAAGGAGAAGCATTGGTATGTTTTCTGATAGAAGCTAGAAAATTAGGAATTCTAATGCAAGTTATTAACATTGGAATGAAGCCCTATTTGAGGAAATTTCAAGAGGTTTTTCAGATTTTACACGAATTTTCTGAGAATAATATGTAAGCGACACATTAAACCAATATGTAATTCAATGGTTAATCTGATTGTCAATGAAGAACCTGGATATTGCATTTAGAAATACGAGAGTTGATATCATTTCCGGTAAAACCGGAAGTCGAACAAATTTTTTCCAAGATTTCATCTCTCCTAACAAAGCTTAACTATAAAATTTCAAGCGTTTATCTCCAGTCTTCCTTTGAAATATTCTAAGGAACGGTCTTCGTGAATCATCCCTGTAGGTATACAGTAAGCGTCAAACGTATGGAATAACGGATTTATTTTATCCCCTTTTAGGAATAGTGAAAAATAGTTTGATAGGTCAGATTAACTTATTTTCTAAGGAACATTTTTCCCCTATAAATATTTTAATTCGTCCTGCCATTTTTCGCTATTCCCGAAAAGGAAGAAAATAAGTCCATTATTCGATACTTTTGGCTCACTGTATATATAAATACGTTTCTTGTTGTCTCCTCACGGACTACACACATTCATGAGTACAAAATTAATATTTTGATAGTTCCGTAGCACATCTTCTTCTCAAATTATCTAGATTTTCCACTTCAAACAAGCGTCTCACTCTGCCCTATCTCACCATACCTGAAACAGCTTGAATTGCAAGAAGTATTTCAAATATTTCCGATACCGAAACTTGGAGGAATTTGCTAGAGAGGGGCAATTGCTTCGAGCATTTCCACATGGAAAACTGACGAATTTAGCTGCGGGTTGGGAAGTTACCGTCAACTTGAAAATATTATATGAAAGCCGTAGATCGTGCAAGGTAATGGTTCGAACAGATGTTGCTGCCAGTCCTGGATTAGCACCGGTTGAGAAAAAGCCGGTAATTATCCAGATTGTCGATATTTATCGAGAGCCTACCCGAATAAAGTCTCAGATCGAATTGCCAGCCCTTTTTTGTACTTCCTCCTTCGCACCACGTCCCATTATTTTATCGGGCTTAAATTGTCATGGTTGAATTCATCACCGGTAGAACGAAAGGAGTGGAACCCTTATCAATTGGATGGAATAAAGATGAATTAATCCTTCGAAATTTCTGACTGTACTTACGAACTAAAGATCTCCGATCAATTTAAAAATTGACACATACCCATTTTGCGAGAAGTAACTCGAATCCTGTTTCACAAATTCACCGAGGAATTATGTGTGACACCTGCAAGACACACTTTTACACCGAATTTGCACTAAATCAATTAATAACACTCAAAGCTGATCACCGAAAACCGGGGTAAACTTCTTAAGCAATAACTTCGTGTAATTTTATTTGTTTTCGCGGCGTATATGGGCATAGATGTCTGTGACATTAATAGTAGCTTTCTATTTGACGCTGTATCACTTCCAAACTGATGCGAAATCAGTTTGAACCAGAGAAATAGAGGGATTTCCCTCTATTTCTCTGGTTTGAACTAATGCGCATCACTTCCAACTGATGTTGCTCTCTAGTGGAATCAGTTTAATATAACCTTGATTTGAAAAAGTATTTCTATTTGTCAAATTCACATCACTTCGAAGTGAAGAAATTCGGAAATTAATCAGTCAAATAGAAAGCTAGGACTGTCATTGTATAAGAAGGCTGTGGCATACGTGATTCATATGATCTCTCTGCTTACTACCAAGCTTTAATTCGATGAGATCAGATTTATTTACGAGCTATTTGGAAAAACAAATTTTAGATGTCTATAACTCCGAAACCACTAGGCGGATTTTGCCCATTAACGAGATTAACTGGCGCATTTGGGCTCTAAACGTACCTTGCAAATTTCAACTCTCTAAATCATTGAGTTCTAGAGTAATAGTGCTGACAGCCAGAGAGAATTAAGTTTGAATTCGGATTATTCATCAGTGAGTCGAAAATAATCGCTTGAGACATTTCTTGGCTAAGAATTACAGACATTTGGGCTAATTGGGAGGCAAAATATCCTCTTCATTATATATACCGGTTCATGTGACCGGAGGAGATCTCAGTGTATTGGGTTTTTACGCGCATGTTCTGGGGAACATCCCGTAATGATTTTGCCCCAATGTCTGTAATGTTCCAATTTTTCAGAGGAAATATTCTCAAACGATAAGGTTCGACTCACTGATGAAGAATTTGAGGTCAAATTCGATTCTGTCCGGCCGGGCGTTGTCACGATAACTTGAGAACGCATGAACATAGAGAATTGAAATTTTAAGGTTAGGTCATATAGGTAGGACAAATACGATGACAAATTCGTTAATGGGCGTCATCGGCCCAACGGTTCCCAAGTAATAATTTCGTCATCAACCAATACAGTTCCGATCGAATTGAAACTTAGTAGCTGGTTGTAGAACACTGACACAAAGATGTTTATGAAATTTTGAGATAATCGTATCATAGGAAATAATTTTAGAAAATTATTAAAAAATACCATTTCTGTCACGATAACCGGAGAACGGAAAGATATAGCGACTTGCAATTTTTAGGGTGAGTTGTGCATCGGAATTCGACATTTGGATTTGTTAATTGACACAATCGACCAAATAGTTTTGGAGTTATACTTATCTGAAATCCAATGAAAGCTCGGTAATTATAGAATGCCGACCCTCTCATTTTCGAGGAATTTCGTGAATATCGTATTCTGGAGTTACTTGAGGCGTAATTTTTTATCGTAATTCAATTCCAATAGAATACATATGTCCGAATTAAAAAATCTGCGATCATTGACGATTCTCCTGTTGCCTACTGATACTGAAGTCTGTCACCAAAATGGTATTAAATGTATTCATATATTACAAAAGCTGAGAAAACGGCGGTATATCGATGCTAAATTCGACTAAGAGTGTCCAATAAGGCTGAGTAGACAATAGAACATGCTCGTAAAACCTCCTGACTTCAGGTCAGTGCTTGAACCAATTTTTTTTTTGTGGATAATATGAAGCAATCACGGAACTTTTATGTATCTGCATACAGGGTGTTTCAAGCTAGAAATCATGAAATGAACAACCGAAATAAACATTACTTGCGTGATGCAACTCAATTCTATATTGTTAAATATTGTCGATGAAATCTGCATATACCCACTCGTTTCATATGTTTTCCGTATATGCTGCATTGTATCATCAACTTCTACTGTATCTCGTTTTATTCGAGGAAATTGATCACGCGAATTTTCATGGTCGGGTAGGCATCAGGTTTTAGCTTTATCTGGAGGGTTGTCATCTGTTGTGTATTCGAATTAACTCAGTGAATTCGTAAAATAAAATTTTAATTGCATGACCAGCATGGTTTTTCATCGATGCCGCAACAATCGCTATATTTCGCGTTGGAAATTCGTTCGAACATAAAATCAGATATTGAAATATCTGACGAAATTGAATGTTTTTCTGCGGTAACACCAAACCTGCGATCAACCGGGGAATAATACCAACGGTTACTATTATTTGATTTGGTTTCAATATTTTCAGGTTTTTTTTATGCTACGGATTCGCTTAGGGTATTCTGTTATTATTAGTATAGAAATATGGATCATGCGGAGTAATATCAATAAGTGGAAAAGTTTAACGGGTACCAGCAGAATTATTTTCAATCTGCTTCTTTTGCGGAATTACCCGTTAAACTTTTCCACTTATTGTTATCATTAGTATTATTATCAGAACAGGGCTTGGTTCAGCCTGTCAGAACTGGTCAAACAAAAACTACCCTCGCATAGTAGGTAACATTTTACAGAACATTAAGCAACCAACATATTTCCATACAATCAGAACAGGGCTTGGTTCAGCCTGTCAGAACTTGTCAAACAAAAACTACCCTCGCATAGTAGGTAACATTTTACAGAACATTAAGCAACCAACATATTTCCATACAATCTGCAATATTCCAGAAGAATTATTGTGTGTAATAGCCAGTGAGTGAATGGGGTAAGATTATTGATCCATTTTTCGCGTTCAATTATTGTTATTTTTATAATTTTCAAATGTTGAACAATAAACTTAACACAATTATAAACATAAAGGCCGTTAAAGTAAGTATATTATTAGACTTGAAAACTCCCCTACAAGTCTACCTATATCTTCTATAATATAAAAATGAATCGCAAAATGTGTTGGTAAGCGCATAACTCAACAGTGCCTGGACCAATTTTGCCAATTCTTTTTTTTAAATGTTCGTTGAAGTCCAAAGATGGTTTTTACGGCGAGAAAATTTCGAATAATTGCCAGGAAAACCCTAAAAACAGCCCTTTTCTTTTTCCCACACAAACGTTTTCTAACTAAAATGTAGAGTCAATTTGAACTTTATGGCCATTCAATTAAGTTGGAGTTGGAGTTGGCGTTGAAGTTGGCGTTGGGGTTGGAGTTGAAGTTGGAGTAGGCATTGTGGTTGGAGATGGAGGTGGAAATGGAGTTGGAGTTTGAGTTGGCGTTGAAGTTGGCGTTGGGGTTGGCGTTAGGATTGGAGTTGGCGTTGTAGTTGGGGTTAGAGTTGGTGTTGGAGTTGGCATTGGAGTTAGCGTTGGGGTTAGAGTTGAAGTTGGAGTTGAAGTTGAAGTTGGAGTAGGCATTGTGGTTGGCGTTGGTTATGGAGTTGGCGTTGTAGTTGGAGTTGTAGTTGGATTAGAGTTGGAGGTGGAGATGGAGGTGGAAATGGAGTTGGAGTTTGAGTTGGCGTTGGGGTTGGCGTTAGGATTGGAGTTGGCGTTGTAGTTGGGGTTAGAGTTGGTGTTGGAGTTGGCATTGTAGTTGGCGTTGACCAAGAATTGCTTTCAAAATGATTGGAAAATAATAACAGAAGGGCTCATTACGTATCTTTTTATATATATATATATATATATATGTGAATTTTTAAGGGATATCGACTGAAACGAGGTAGGTTTTATTCTCTTTATTCCTTGCCTAGCTTTCGGAAAACTTTGTTTCCATCATCAGGGCCAAAAATCTTGAGGTTACTCCTCAGATGTTGTTGAATCTCTCAAAAACATTAACAAATTTTGGATTACATAAAATAAAAACGTAATTTAAAATACTCTATAGCACATGTATCGAAATCTAACCACAAATAATTCGTCCATAGAATCTAAAAAACTTTTGTTCACAGAAAATATTTCTTCCCTGTTTTCATCATCTTTTTCTTCTGCTTCACTCATCCAACGGTCCATCATAATAGTCTTGTTCTGTAATGTTAGGGTATGTAAGTAGGTAGGTATACACATTACTCAGGTTTTGTATGTCACTCTTCTTATTAATTGGATTCTCCTGGTTTCTTATGTTAATCATCTCGAGTATGAGTCTCTTGTTGTACTTTCTTTGGGCTGCCACTATCTCCACACCTTCAAAGTCAATCTCATGTCCACTCTCCACCGCGTGCATGGTTAAAGCACACCGCTGGTTTTTATGTGCGATATCACTTCTATGTAGCGCTAACCTACTTTTAAGCCATTGGGCCGTTTGTCCTACGTATGTGCACTCACATTCGGCACATTTCATCTTATATACCACATTTGACCTAAGTAGCTTTGGTGTTTGATCTTTAATTTTACTGTACAGTGTCGAGATGTTCTTGGTATTGTACGTTGCTATTTTCATATTTTCATCTTTGAAACAATTTTTGATTTTATTCGTCAAATTTCTAATATTTGGTAGGCAACCATATTTAGTGATTTCTGTCTCTCTATTGTCATTGTTTTTCTCTATTGCAGCTTCAGGCGGTTTTGGTTCCTCTGGATTGTTTATATTCGTCTCGTATAGTAATTTTTTCAGCATTCCCCTCGGGTAGGAGTTCTCTTGAAATATCTGGTATAATCTCTTCAAATTCGCATCCACCAAATCTGGGTGACAGATGCTCTCGATTCTGTTTTTCATTTCTTTAATGCAATTTATTTTAACTTGTATTGGGTGTTCTGACTGGTAATGAATGAACTTATTTGATGCTGATTCCTTTCTATACCAATTTAGTTTTATTATATTGTCTATTCTACACACCTTTGTGTCTAAAAATGGTACAGTCCTATTTGCATCTTCTCTTTCCATGGTGAATTGTATATGTGGATCATAACCGTTGAAAATGTGTAGTATCTCATCACTACCTGTGTGTGGTAATGCAAGAATCAAGTCATCGACGAACTTCTTAAGGAAAATGAGACTGAACGACAACAATGGTATGCATGTATCCAGTAGGTGGTCCATCACATACAGTGACAAGATGGGGCTAAGCTTCGAACCCATAGCACAACCAAACGTCTGCACGTAGAACTCGTCCTGAAACGAAAAGTAGTTGTTACTCAGTATAAACTGTATCATCTCCTTAAATAATGCCTTCTGGATGTTGCAGTGTTCCCCTATTCTAGACCATTTTATATCAATCACCTTCATTACCAGTTCATTGTGTATATTTCCAAACAAGTTTACTACATCCAGTGATGCCAGAACATATCCCTCTGGAATGACCAGGTTGTTCATACACTTAGAAAATTCAAAGGTGTCCTTTATGAAATAATTGTTTTCTCTGTCATATGCACTTGTTAGTATATTAGCCAGGAATTCAGCCAAGGTTGATGTTGGGCTCTGTATGCTTGCTACTATTGGTCGTAGTGGGTATCCTGCCTTATGAACCTTAGGGTTTCCATAAACTTTTGGACACACCGAATTGTAACGTTTCATGGTCTTTGCTTGTTCTTTACTAATTGCATCTACATTTGCAAGTCTGGTTATGTACTCATTACATTTGTTTTGTAATGTGGATGTAGGATCTCTCGATAACCGTTTGAAACTTTCTGAATTTACTATTGAGTACATTTTCTGAACATAGTCATCCTTGTCCATAGCTACAGTGACTGATCCTTTGTCGCTATTCAGGATGATCAGATTGTCGTTAGCTTTCAAAAATTCCCTTGCCATCTTATAAGGTTTCTCAGTTTGATATGTTACATTCCTATTTTTGTGTATATAATTGGTAATAATGCTGGAAATTTTTGCTCTGTATAGGTCTTTATTCTTCTCAGTTGTCTTCTGTATGATATCTTCTACATCGGCCACCAAACTGTCCATCGGTATCTCTCTTACAGGTACAGCAATGCTGAACTTGGATCCCAACGCTAGGAAATCTTCAATGTCTTTCGGAATTTGTATTGACGACAAATTCCTAAACCATTTTGCTTGACTATTCCAGTTTGGTTTATTCATCTCCACCAGTTTGCCAATCTTCTTGATGTTTGCTTCCTTTATTATGTGGAACCGTTTGTTGAACAGTATTCGCTGTCTTCTCTTGAACTCTGTTATCAATTCTTTCGGTAAAATATTTTTCAGCATCTTCATGATGTCCTCATTAGCAGTTTCCAGATGATTGATTCTCAAATTCACATGGTTAATTTCTAATCGTGAGATTGAGCTAGTCAATCTGCTGTTGAAGTTATCGATTTTTCTATTCAGTTTTCTTCCACCTTCAACTTCAAAAAGCTTTTGTACACTTTTAATGCTGTGGTTTATATGATTAGGTATTAGATTTTTCCTTTTACATTCCAGCAAAAATATTCTTCTATTTCGGGCAGATGTTAGTTTGATGTTATTTGTACTCCATTTCTTAAGTTTTGTTGCATGTTCTTGTCCATAAGTTGTAGTGATGTCATGATAAAATCCCATTTTGCAATATTTCAAGTTCACTAACAGTCGTACTATAAATGTGTGAATTTTTAAGGGATATCGACTGAAACGAGGTAGGTTTTATTCTCTTTATTCCTTGCCTAGCTTTCGGAAAACTTTGTTTCCATCATCAGGGCCAAAAATCTTGAGGTTACTCCTCAGATGTTGTTGAATCTCTCAAAAACATTAACAAATTTTGGATTACATAAAATAAAAACGTAATTTAAAATACTCTATAGCACATGTATCGAAATCTAACCACAAATAATTCGTCCATAGAATCTAAAAAACTTTTGTTCACAGAAAATATTTCTTCCCTGTTTTCATCATCTTTTTCTTCTGCTTCACTCATCCAACGGTCCATCATAATAGTCTTGTTCTGTAATGTTAGGGTATGTAAGTAGGTAGGTATACACATTACTCAGGTTTTGTATGTCACTCTTCTTATTAATTGGATTCTCCTGGTTTCTTATGTTAATCATCTCGAGTATGAGTCTCTTGTTGTACTTTCTTTGGGCTGCCACTATCTCCACACCTTCAAAGTCAATCTCATGTCCACTCTCCACCGCGTGCATGGTTAAAGCACACCGCTGGTTTTTATGTGCGATATCACTTCTATGTAGCGCTAACCTACTTTTAAGCCATTGGGCCGTTTGTCCTACGTATGTGCACTCACATTCGGCACATTTCATCTTATATACCACATTTGACCTAAGTAGCTTTGGTGTTTGATCTTTAATTTTACTGTACAGTGTCGAGATGTTCTTGGTATTGTACGTTGCTATTTTCATATTTTCATCTTTGAAACAATTTTTGATTTTATTCGTCAAATTTCTAATATTTGGTAGGCAACCATATTTAGTGATTTCTGTCTCTCTATTGTCATTGTTTTTCTCTATTGCAGCTTCAGGCGGTTTTGGTTCCTCTGGATTGTTTATATTCGTCTCGTATAGTAATTTTTTCAGCATTCCCCTCGGGTAGGAGTTCTCTTGAAATATCTGGTATAATCTCTTCAAATTCGCATCCACCAAATCTGGGTGACAGATGCTCTCGATTCTGTTTTTCATTTCTTTAATGCAATTTATTTTAACTTGTATTGGGAGTTAAAATAAATTGCATTAAAGAAATGAAAAACAGAATCGAGAGCATCTGTCACCCAGATTTGGTGGATGCGAATTTGAAGAGATTATACCAGATATTTCAAGAGAACTCCTACCCGAGGGGAATGCTGAAAAAATTACTATACGAGACGAATATAAACAATCCAGAGGAACCAAAACCGCCTGAAGCTGCAATAGAGAAAAACAATGACAATAGAGAGACAGAAATCACTAAATATGGTTGCCTACCAAATATTAGAAATTTGACGAATAAAATCAAAAATTGTTTCAAAGATGAAAATATGAAAATAGCAACGTACAATACCAAGAACATCTCGACACTGTACAGTAAAATTAAAGATCAAACACCAAAGCTACTTAGGTCAAATGTGGTATATAAGATGAAATGTGCCGAATGTGAGTGCACATACGTAGGACAAACGGCCCAATGGCTTAAAAGTAGGTTAGCGCTACATAGAAGTGATATCGCACATAAAAACCAGCGGTGTGCTTTAACCATGCACGCGGTGGAGAGTGGACATGAGATTGACTTTGAAGGTGTGGAGATAGTGGCAGCCCAAAGAAAGTACAACAAGAGACTCATACTCGAGATGATTAACATAAGAAACCAGGAGAATCCAATTAATAAGAAGAGTGACATACAAAACCTGAGTAATGTGTATACCTACCTACTTACATACCCTAACATTACAGAACAAGACTATTATGATGGACCGTTGGATGAGTGAAGCAGAAGAAAAAGATGATGAAAACAGGGAAGAAATATTTTCTGTGAACAAAAGTTTTTTAGATTCTATGGACGAATTATTTGTGGTTAGATTTCGATACATGTGCTATAGAGTATTTTAAATTACGTTTTTATTTTATGTAATCCAAAATTTGTTAATGTTTTTGAGAGATTCAACAACATCTGAGGAGTAACCTCAAGATTTTTGGCCCTGATGATGGAAACAAAGTTTTCCGAAAGCTAGGCAAGGAATAAAGAGAATAAAACCTACCTCGTTTCAGTCGATATCCCTTAAAAATTCACACATTTATAGTACGACTGTTAGTGAACTTGAAATATTGCAAAATGGGATTTTATCATGACATCACTACAACTTATGGACAAGAACATGCAACAAAACTTAAGAAATGGAGTACAAATAACATCAAACTAACATCTGCCCGAAATAGAAGAATATTTTTGCTGGAATGTAAAAGGAAAAATCTAATACCTAATCATATAAACCACAGCATTAAAAGTGTACAAAAGCTTTTTGAAGTTGAAGGTGGAAGAAAACTGAATAGAAAAATCGATAACTTCAACAGCAGATTGACTAGCTCAATCTCACGATTAGAAATTAACCATGTGAATTTGAGAATCAATCATCTGGAAACTGCTAATGAGGACATCATGAAGATGCTGAAAAATATTTTACCGAAAGAATTGATAACAGAGTTCAAGAGAAGACAGCGAATACTGTTCAACAAACGGTTCCACATAATAAAGGAAGCAAACATCAAGAAGATTGGCAAACTGGTGGAGATGAATAAACCAAACTGGAATAGTCAAGCAAAATGGTTTAGGAATTTGTCGTCAATACAAATTCCGAAAGACATTGAAGATTTCCTAGCGTTGGGATCCAAGTTCAGCATTGCTGTACCTGTAAGAGAGATACCGATGGACAGTTTGGTGGCCGATGTAGAAGATATCATACAGAAGACAACTGAGAAGAATAAAGACCTATACAGAGCAAAAATTTCCAGCATTATTACCAATTATATACACAAAAATAGGAATGTAACATATCAAACTGAGAAACCTTATAAGATGGCAAGGGAATTTTTGAAAGCTAACGACAATCTGATCATCCTGAATAGCGACAAAGGATCAGTCACTGTAGCTATGGACAAGGATGACTATGTTCAGAAAATGTACTCAATAGTAAATTCAGAAAGTTTCAAACGGTTATCGAGAGATCCTACATCCACATTACAAAACAAATGTAATGAGTACATAACCAGACTTGCAAATGTAGATGCAATTAGTAAAGAACAAGCAAAGACCATGAAACGTTACAATTCGGTGTGTCCAAAAGTTTATGGAAACCCTAAGGTTCATAAGGCAGGATACCCACTACGACCAATAGTAGCAAGCATACAGAGCCCAACATCAACCTTGGCTGAATTCCTGGCTAATATACTAACAAGTGCATATGACAGAGAAAACAATTATTTCATAAAGGACACCTTTGAATTTTCTAAGTGTATGAACAACCTGGTCATTCCAGAGGGATATGTTCTGGCATCACTGGATGTAGTAAACTTGTTTGGAAATATACACAATGAACTGGTAATGAAGGTGATTGATATAAAATGGTCTAGAATAGGGGAACACTGCAACATCCAGAAGGCATTATTTAAGGAGATGATACAGTTTATACTGAGTAACAACTACTTTTCGTTTCAGGACGAGTTCTACGTGCAGACGTTTGGTTGTGCTATGGGTTCGAAGCTTAGCCCCATCTTGTCACTGTATGTGATGGACCACCTACTGGATACATGCATACCATTGTTGTCGTTCAGTCTCATTTTCCTTAAGAAGTTCGTCGATGACTTGATTCTTGCATTACCACACACAGGTAGTGATGAGATACTACACATTTTCAACGGTTATGATCCACATATACAATTCACCATGGAAAGAGAAGATGCAAATAGGACTGTACCATTTTTAGACACAAAGGTGTGTAGAATAGACAATATAATAAAACTAAATTGGTATAGAAAGGAATCAGCATCAAATAAGTTCATTCATTACCAGTCAGAACACCCAATACAAGTTAAAATAAATTGCATTAAAGAAATGAAAAACAGAATCGAGAGCATCTGTCACCCAGATTTGGTGGATGCGAATTTGAAGAGATTATACCAGATATTTCAAGAGAACTCCTACCCGAGGGGAATGCTGAAAAAATTACTATACGAGACGAATATAAACAATCCAGAGGAACCAAAACCGCCTGAAGCTGCAATAGAGAAAAACAATGACAATAGAGAGACAGAAATCACTAAATATGGTTGCCTACCAAATATTAGAAATTTGACGAATAAAATCAAAAATTGTTTCAAAGATGAAAATATGAAAATAGCAACGTACAATACCAAGAACATCTCGACACTGTACAGTAAAATTAAAGATCAAACACCAAAGCTACTTAGGTCAAATGTGGTATATAAGATGAAATGTGCCGAATGTGAGTGCACATACGTAGGACAAACGGCCCAATGGCTTAAAAGTAGGTTAGCGCTACATAGAAGTGATATCGCACATAAAAACCAGCGGTGTGCTTTAACCATGCACGCGGTGGAGAGTGGACATGAGATTGACTTTGAAGGTGTGGAGATAGTGGCAGCCCAAAGAAAGTACAACAAGAGACTCATACTCGAGATGATTAACATAAGAAACCAGGAGAATCCAATTAATAAGAAGAGTGACATACAAAACCTGAGTAATGTGTATACCTACCTACTTACATACCCTAACATTACAGAACAAGACTATTATGATGGACCGTTGGATGAGTGAAGCAGAAGAAAAAGATGATGAAAACAGGGAAGAAATATTTTCTGTGAACAAAAGTTTTTTAGATTCTATGGACGAATTATTTGTGGTTAGATTTCGATACATGTGCTATAGAGTATTTTAAATTACGTTTTTATTTTATGTAATCCAAAATTTGTTAATGTTTTTGAGAGATTCAACAACATCTGAGGAGTAACCTCAAGATTTTTGGCCCTGATGATGGAAACAAAGTTTTCCGAAAGCTAGGCAAGGAATAAAGAGAATAAAACCTACCTCGTTTCAGTCGATATCCCTTAAAAATTCACACATTTATAGTACGACTGTTAGTGAACTTGAAATATATATATATATACATATTATCACGTACAAAGGCTGGCCTGTGTGTGTACCACTGGAGCTATGGGAACCTGTCCTACCAAGTCTCTTGAGATTATCACAAATCTCACACCATTTCTTCTAGTGATAGACAAAATGGCCCATGAAACCATTCTCAGAATGTAAGGGGGTGAAATTAGTCTTATCCTCACTTATTCATTCGCTTCATTTATTGTTCGGACAAATAACTAACTACATGTTTCGGCAATATGCCATCTTCGGGTTATAAAATTGATCCGCTGTGAGTAAGGTTGTGTGAACATATTTGTTAAATAAAAGTTGTTATTATTTACTTTCAGCGTTGAAGCTTAGTCATAACAAGAAAATTAGTCCAAGTTCTAAACGAAGTTCTCACATCAATAGGTATGGTAAAGAACAGAACAGTAAAATCACATTATACAGATTTACGATGGTAAACAAATTAAAAGTGAAATTGACAGCAATGAGAGGATTTTAGGTTAGAGAATAGGGGGGGGGGGCATCGACAATTATTATAAATCATAGAATTGTATGTGAATTAACAATTTAAAAAATAATTTAAAAATTTAAAAACATAAGAGGATAATGGAAATATTAATAATTTTTGAGAATTTTGAAAAGAGGTGGTACAGTGTTCATATACATGATGTTCACGGGTTCTTCGTATCTGCTTTGGGAATGTTTGTATATTTCTAGTTCTTCCCAAGTTTCTTGTTTAAAACCATAGTCTACAGGGTGAAGAAGTTCTACATCTGTGTTGGGGTCGAATTCATGGTTGGTGTCTTTGAGGTGTTTACCGAATGTTGATTTATTATTGGACATGATCCTTTGACTCATGAGGTGTTCTTTTATTCTGGTCGCTATGTTTCTTCCGCTCCTACCTATATATACTCCATTCACTTTTATAAAGTCTCCCGGTTGGCCATGATTTAGGTCTATCACGTTTTTGTAACTAAAACAAAGGCAGGTTGGCACTTCTGAAATATCGGCAAGGTCAAAACAATTCTCTGAGACGTTGCCAATTTGTACTCTAAACAATCATAACAACAACACAATGTTCCTTCTTAGACAAGATATTATCACAGATCATTATCTTCGAATAATCTGCTATAGGAAAACTCCATTTCTGTCTTAGAACTCTCCAATGAAATTACTTATTATTATTGTAGGCTTATAATTGATAATTCCCAAAAATGGGGAATTCCATGGGTACGTCCGTTTGTTTAGAAGTTTTCCTGTCGGGTTATTCAGGTACTTTCATTCTTTTTTCAAATGAACTATCACGAGGTAACGGACTACTGTATCCATTATTTTTCATTAAAATTTCAACACTTGATTCTTGATTTCCGTACAAGAAAATAGCATAACTGAATCTTCCAACTAGTTTATATTCGTGAAATATTTCCAGTAACAACAGAGGAATTTTCTTTTACAGTCGCCAGGACTGTGGAATTAACATTATATCTTCTCAAATTAATTATTTTTTCGAAATAAATTCACATTGTAAAAATGCGTAATTACTGCGACTTCTATGTAGAGAGGACAACGTTGCTCAGTTATCTGACAGGAAAATGAGCATAACCTAACATTTTCAAACTATACACGGTGAAATGTGTCAAAATTTCATGGCCAACCGGGAGACTTTATAAAAGTGAATGGAGTATAGACAATGTTGCAGCTAGGTTCGCCGCATTTGCCGCATTTTACTGTTCTGTTCTTTACCATACCTATTGATGTGAGAACTTCGTTTAGAACTTGGACTAATTTTCTTGTTATGACTAAGCTTCAACGCTGTAAGTCAATAATAACAACTTATATTTAACAAATATGTTCACACAACCTTACTTACAGCGGATCAATTTTATAACCCGAAGATGGCATATTGCCGAAACATGTAGTTAGTTATTTGACCGAACAATAAATGAAGCGAATGAATAAGTGAGGATAAGACTAATTTCACCCCCTTACATTGACTGAACTCCTCACAATGGACTTCCGTCGAATTATTCTCAGAATATCTAGAAAAGGAACACGTAATGAGTGTATTAAAAACCAGAAAGCCTGGTCCTCTCTTACTAGGTACATTTCATCAGCCAATCTTATTAGTGACGAAATGATTAAGAAAGTAAGAATAGAAAAGAACTTCACTGTGATGCTCAGTATTAAAAAAGACTGGGACAAGGAATCACCATCCAAGAACGAAATGCCTCGCCATCTCTAACCAACGCAACGAATGCTTTGGGCAAGAAATCTGGAAGGCAAGCTGAAGATGATTATGACATTGACAGCTCTGAAGGGAGGGGGCACAATAGACCTTAAGGTCGTAGTTATCCCCTACAGCAATATACAATATACGTATCTAATCAGAAATTTGCCGGAATTGTGTGCAGAGTTTCAGGAAATCTGAATATCATGTACTCTTCTCAGAAACTCTAGGTCAACCAATCGATTAACAGCACAGGCCAGCTTGAAATCGTTCAACAAGTTTGTACATCTTCCTTTGACGCAAAACAACTCACTAGGGTCCAACTATTCAACATAATATCAATAATCTCGAATGCTTCAAAGTTCTCCGTCAGAATATTTCCCTCGTATAAGTTGGCTAGAGTATCTAACTTACTCCAGTTCTCTAGTATAATCTCTTTGTTATAAATACGCTGAAATTCGGCCAAAACTCTGTGAAATATAAGAGGATACACCTGGTAATGGATCATTCCGTACTTGGAGCAGAAGTTACGTGTGACATTTGTAATTTAGCTAATGCTGAAAATCTTCGCATGAAAGCTCTCCAAGAAACTTTTTGTGAGAAATGAACCGTCATCCATTTGACTGGCCTTTCCATAAACAACATTTGTTTCAGACACAGCTACTTGCTAGGCGGATTATTATATTGGCCCGAGGATATATCCGTGCTGGTTGGCTAAGGATGTACAAAAACTCCACCGATTCTGTTATCGGAAATGGAACCATTCTGAATGAATCAAGGGCCGTAATTATTTTGACTCTGCAAATAGAGGAGGACTTATGAATTCAGTCCCATATGAAATGTGGAATACACCTAATGTGTACTGAAGACGACTCGACAACACCAGAAGTGATCCCTAAATGGTTCTGTTCTGGGATTTCCCCCCCAAACTTTTAAAAATAACTATGAAATAACACATTTCATTATTTTGAAATTGCGTCTGCTTAATGCTTCACACGAGACGAGAGAAGGCGAGAGAATAAAAAATCACGTCTCGGTCTCGCCAATTCCCAAAAAATTAAGTCTCGTTCTCGTCTCGTTATCAGTTGTCTCGTCTGGTCTCGCTTAATTCTGAATAATGGTAACAAATATTATAATATATAAACGAAATGGTATACAATGAATGATTTTGTAAAGCTATATTTATTACGCTCTTATACAAAAATATTTGTATATGTACATATTATTTTTAATTTCAAACACTGATAATTTCAACTTTTATATTACCCGATGACCAAGAATTCAAACATAATTAAGCTTGCATCATATCAACTTTCAATGATGTACGTGTTTTTGCCATGATCATATCTGCTGTGGAAAAAATTCTTCAACAGGTACGGATGTAGCCATTAATAAATCATTGGCCATCTTGGAAAGTGTAGGAAGAAATTTTCTCTATTTCAGTATCGTAATGAGTCCATTCCAGCACTGAAATCAGTGCTGGAATGATCTCATTCCCGCATTGTTTCTAGTTATATTTTTCGTTTTGTGGTAGTCAGCACTGACATTCGATCCTATCAAATTTCAACACACGTCAATTGACAATACAATATAATCTGGATATAGTGAAATAATTGTTGAGGAAAAGCTTTATTTTCATTGAAAAATATGGTACTAGAGATTTCATTCTTGCTAATTTTGAATCATTCATGCTATTAGGAAACTGTTTCAAATCTGATCTCCATGCCCTACGTAAGTACGTTTTAAATTCAAATTCCGTAATCTGTCAACTTTCGTAACAGTCACACCAACTACCAAGATACAATACAAAAGTCACTAGGATGTATAATCCGAATATTTCATTAAATTTCAACAGTATTTTACAAAACTTGCCTGAAATAGAGAAAATATCGGCTAATACTCGTTGCAGAAGGCAATTCCAACACTCATGCGTTCGAAAACTCGCTCCTTCGTCGCTCGTTTTTGAATTTCGCATTCGTGTTTTAATATGAGCCCATTCTGCAACTTGTTTTAGAATATAATATTTCATCACTCCCCACCACTGTAAAATATTTTGATTCCTATTTGCTCTTTCTAACAGGAAATATTCTTCAAACTCAGCTTTCCAATATTTCGAAAGTTATGTTGATGTTTTGAAGAGGCTATCGATGTCGGTACATTTTTTAATAGAATTGACCAAATTCGTATAGTTTTCGAAGAATACCTTCCCAGTGAGTAGATCCTTGAGGGTATTCTTGGCGTATTCCTCATAACACTTTTCGAAACATTGAATAGATTCATTTCTTTACCAGTTTTATTGTACGTAGTTCCACAGATGTATACAACAATTGTTCACATTTTCACTACAAGGAGCACAAGAAAATAAATTCCTCCAGATGTTCAGATAGAGACGAAATTTTCAAAGAATTGGGATTTAGGTACAATAAAAGTTGTCCGTTAAGTATTGAATTCATAATGGCATCCGTTTTTATGGTTGTGAATTCTATTTTTTCTTGGAAGATAATCTCAATTATCACAAAGTCATAACGAATTGATAATCTTCTTTTAAAAAATCGTGTATTTCTAGAAAGGTCGATGTATAATACAGACCAAATATATTGGTGATTATAGTGGAAACTCTTCATATTCAATTGTTTTCTGTGGGTGTTGAAAAAAGTCGAATCGTATATAAAACTTCATACAAAAAATTTAACGAGACTCAAAACGAGAGTCTCGTGTTGCGATGTATGTGGTCTTGGTATCGCCTACAATATTTTTGAAAACGTCTCGTCTCGCTTTTCCTAGACGAGACGAGATAAATATCGCTCTCGCGTGAAGCCCTACTTCTGCTTCAGACTCCTTCATCAGACACAAGCGAAAATCTTCTGAATTATCTTTTGTTGATAGTTATTTTGATATTTATCACAATGACTTTGAAACAACTTAGTTTGACAGTTCCACTTCACATATAAATTTACACATAAAGTTCTAAGTCATTCATCAATAAATTCAACCAGATATGGTGATTTCTAATTGAACATTGTTTTCTCTGTTCAATAAAATACCAGTTGACTCCTTAAGTTCTCTTTGTATCATCAGAGTCTGATGACAGAAGAATAATCAGCTTCCTTTTCTAGATGTTTCGATGATTAAGTATCCGAACCATTACTAAACAAGTATCTTCAGAAAGTAGACATATTCGGAAAAAATCAGGGGAATCCGTTCAATATATGAACCCTTTTCAAGATTCAAAATGATCTTAGGTCTTTATTAACAAAGAAAAACCCAGCAGACTGACTTCACATCAGTGCTTCGCCAAATTTTCTCTACGTTTACTTTCGGAACACCCTTCATCTAATGAACCCCCTAAATGGGTCTAGATCTCGACGTTCATTCTGTCGTCAACGAAGAAATTGGATCTAAGTTCGGTCCTGTGCCTGTTGTTTCAAATTTCCTGTTGTAATATTGTTTAGTGCGAAAAACAACCGGAGAAAAAACAAGAAGTGCTAGGTATTGGAAAATAATCTTGAGAAAACAGAAGTTTCAGCATTTAGGCAAATGTTGTGTAATAGGGGTGGAATAATAATGATGTGGGTTGGAAAAACATCAATAAACCTGATTTTCCCGGATGAGCGTCTTTTAAATGCAAATTGTTGTTCGGGATTTTTTGTTTGCAACTGGGAGAGTATTGCGAGGTGGAATTGAGAGAAAGGAAACCTTATAGCCACTCGGTCTTGAAATGGGTCAACATGGATATGTTGGAGCTTTTCGCGAACGATATCCCTATTTTTTATGTTAGAGGTTTACCCCGGAAAAAAATAGTTTCCGCTCGCCACTTTCGCAAAGCAAATGTGAGCCTGTCCCTTCTAGATTTTCCTAATCGAAAATTTTTCGGAGGGCCAGGTGAAACGAATATAACGTCGCACAATATTCCTTTTATATTCCGAGGGAGTTCCGGAGTGACATATTTCCCATCTTCATTGTACAAACATTGCCGCATTTTTCAATTTTGGCTTGATATTTCTGGCGCGCTTGTTTCCCTGAACAGAGTGCCTATCAATTCGCCCAAATGTGTGTAATTTTCGAATATTTGGCCGACTATGGTCTCGAACATTTGAAACTCAATGAAAAATTATATAGGGTGTTTCACGAATTATTGTACAGGCTTTTAGTGCAGATATAGGACAATATGGTGTGTCTATATCAGTGTTCGAAATATGTGCAAACTATATTCGTTTAAGAGATACGGGATGTTTCATGTATTTTATCAAAAACTTTCAATCGGCATAACTCTTGAACGTCGGCATGGATCTTCATAAAAATTTCAGGGCCTATGCCTGATATTCGCTCATAATGACTTGTTCATAGCGCAGGTTCGGACTGAGAAAATTATTTTCTTTATTCCACATCTTGTAAAACACCCTGTACATCAAATTTTCAAGAAGTGAAATTTTTCCTAGAATCTACAATGAACCACTGAATATGTGGAATTTTCAATTTATAATAAACACGGACCTATGAATCTTCGAATTATGCGTTAATTCATATTGAATCAATTGAAATTCTCCGTAACATCACTCAATTATAGTACTGGGTTACTCAAGTATAGAAATGGTAGAAATACTTATTTTCGAATTATTCATGTTTGAAAATTCGTTTTTCGAATAATTGAACCACAGATCTTAGAATAATTGAAGATATTATGCCAAACAATCGAAGCCTTCAATTGAGGATCGATAGAAGTGTGAAGGAATAGATTCGTGTGTTTGGGTTGCTTAGACCGATGAGTATTTCCCAACTGAGACTCGAAATACCATCGAACATTTGATTGGACCATTATAAAATGGTCATAAGAATAAAAATGTAAAATATATCATATATTAAACTAAAAACAATTGACAATAAATGAGAAAAAAATCATAACCATTTTTCGAAAATACCCCCTCATATTCTGATCATTTTTTATAGTTTCTAGTCGATTTCGTATCTCTTCACATGAAGCTTGAATACGATTAATCAGTTGCTCCTTGTCCACGATTTCTTCGGAGTAAACTTTATTTTTTAATTGTCCCCAGAGGAAAAAATCCAAGCATGTGAGATCTAGGGATCCTGCATGTGAGGAGATGAATAATAATCGACCAGAAACGCTAATGAAAGCTGCAGCACATTCAATACAAGAGCTAGCAAGTGTCAAAAAGAAATAGGGGAATATTCGAGAACCAATCCCATTCTAATTTCTTCAATTCCCTTTTATAATGAGTTAGTTCACTTCAATGTTCAATATTTTTTTGTGTTTTTGTTTCTATGTAATCTTTTATTCTGATACCATCTGTTTCATTTATTCAAAACAAAGAGTTTTCGAGGATAGATAATTCGAGAACGAGAATTTCTATCCTTTGAGACGTTTTTGAACATAGCAGCATTTTTTTTGAAAAACTCTTTTGGATAATCTGAAGTCGAAACCCTGAATGTGTGTATTGAGTGAAATAAGATGCACCACATTCCTGAAGTCATAATACTGAGAAATTCAATTCATTCACTATGTATTAACGCATTTTTTGGTGGCCCATATCTCCCTGTTTATGATGAATTGCTTGACAAGAATTTTCCAGATTATCACTAGTTTTTACTGATTCACTACGAGAAACCTCATGCTAAAAATTCTCAAATATCACTTTCAGAGGAGGTTGGAAAACAGTTATTCAGATGCATTATATCGTTATTAATCATTCGTTGGTCAAAAAGAATCAAATATGGTACCTACATTGGACGTATTTTGATGAATTGAGATATTTTCAGATAGGAGATGTTGAAGTAGATTTTTTTGTTCTCGAATTCGAAGAGAAAAGGGACGTAATAGACATTCCCATATCTTTTGAATTTGTGCACCATTCAAAGGAAGAAACCAGGAATCTTTTCACACTTATGCTTGGAAGATTCTAACCCACAGGAAACTGGCGTAATTTATTATATCCTTCCAATCGATAAGAAAACTTTTCCGTATGAATTTCCCTTTTCTGCTTGAAAAATTTTTCAGCCTATCCCGACAACCAAGAACTTGGTAAACTTGTACAATATAATCTCGACATGGGATGACTATCAAGTGAGGGTCAAATTCCATACTTCCTCGAAAAACAAGCCCATAAATCCTATTAACTGACCCCCTGCCTGCGCAGCTGAATAAATCCATAATCAAACAGTGGGAAGATCATTGCCGTACATGCATATGAATGTGTCGAGCTTGGGTTGAAATCAAATGAGGTTGAATACGGGAAATAGAGCATTTATAGTATTTGTTCTCTATCTACATCAAAATAGGCCAAGGGATAATCCCGATGACTGGCTGATTCCTGGAGGAGTTTCAATCTGTATTTCAAGCATTTGAAAAAATCAGTGTTTTCCACATGAAGCTTTTAGAGTTCTATTATATTTTCTCTGTACTTTGATGAACCATTTTATTATTCTACACACGTCTTTAAGTCGATATTTTACAACTAGATACCAAGCTTCAATTCGATAGTGTCTATATTTTTTGAGTTATCGAAATTATATTCCAGGTGGGTATAACTCTGAAACCGTTGGACCGATTATGCCCGTAATCGAACTTAACACTCCCATTCGGATACGCAACATACCCCGAAAATTGTAAGTCCCTATCTGCTTTCGTTATCGAGGCAACGGTCACCCATCCATCTACTGAACTCACACAAAGCTGCTCGAATCTCGAATTATTGCGATCTAGGACGAATAGCTACTGATATATAGATAATATGAAGACAATAATTTTTTAAGAATTTTCTAGTGATACGATCCTCACGAAATTTTATGAGAATTTCCGCGTTGGCATAATACAACTAATAACCATGTTTTAATTTAATCGGTTTTGTATTTTTCGAGCTATTGACGAAATAGCAACCAAATTTCAGAAGGTTATAACTCCAAAACCATTCGGCCAATTATGCCTATAAATAAACTCAAATGTTGCACTCAGATGCAATCTCTTTCCGTTCTCAGGTTATGGTGACATAAAAAAATATTTTTTAATATTTTTTTTTTAATTTTCTAGTGATGCGATTCTCACAAAATTTCACAAACGTGCTTTTGTTCATATTCTTCAACTATTCGCCAAGTTTCAATTCGATCGGATCCATATTGGTTGAAAATAAAATTATTAGTCGGAAACCATTGGGCCGATTATGCCCATTAACGAACCTGGCCGTCGTATTTGGATGCGCCACCTACCCTGAAAATTTCAAGTCGCTAACTCATTCCGTTCTCAAGTTATCGTGACAACGCTTGGCCGGACGGCCGGACAGAATCAAATTTGTCCTCGAATTCTTCATCAGGTAGTCGAACTCAATCGTTTGAGACCATTTTCGGCAAAAAATTCGGAAATTACAGACATTTGGGCGTTATGATAACGCGATGTTCCCCAGGACATACGCGCAAAAATTGAAAGAATCAGTACATTTTAAACAGGAAATAATAAACTTTCACGTGAAATTTACAGCTTACAACGATTCTATCTGTAAATCAAGATGTGTGAAAATTAATTCTCAGACGAGAATTATTGGCAAACGTCGTACTGAAGGGGTACAAAACCATTAGTAGTCTCCACTTATAACGAATTGGGGGAAGGAAAAGGCTGGATTGATTAATGTATAAAGGACAACTACACATCTAAGCCACTCCAAAATCTTATTACCTCAGGTAGAAGAAAACCTTCTCGGCTTTTTATACAGTTTTCATACAACCCTGAATATGTCGAATTGGTTTCGTGCAGGAAGCAATTTTTCAAGGCGAATAGTAGAAGATAGGATATTTTGAGTGGCCCACTTAAATGAAACGGCCGCTGTATGAGCAACGCTTCTGTCAATACCGAAGATATTCGATTATTCCGTTCTCTCATATCTGTTCAGAGTCCTCCGCCTTTCTGGATAGGGCTTGACGAGAGTATTCCCGATATTCCTTCCGCGGTTTTACGAATAAAACTTTCGAGATATTGCAACATAGGAGGTTTTGAATTAATTCAGGTGTTTTCACTAGGTATACATAATGGGGAACAATTCAATCCATTACTATTGATTACAGACAGGTTGTTTTTGTCGATAATGATAGTAGTTATTTCAAAAATTTTAATAATGGTGTCCCACAAGGATAAGTTTTAGCACCTCTTCTATTCGATTTATTTCTGTGTGATACTCCTGCTACTTCCTCTGAGAAATTCATATACGCTGATGATATTGTCCTTGCATTTCGTCATTCTGATTTCCAATGCATAGAAAATAACCTGCAAAATAATCTGCAGATTGTGCTTGGGCGTTCGTGCCTGAACCCAAATATAACTTATAAATAAAATACAGAACATTGAGTGTAGCTCCCGGTGATTATTTCTTGAAACATATTTTTAATCCTAAATTCCTAACAGTGAAACTTGGTTTCCCTTTGAAGTCTATTTGGATGACTTGAGTCTGAAGTGGAAAAGAAGGAATTATATTCTACAGAAACTAGCTGGTACTTCATGGGGTGCTGATGCAGCTACTCTTCGTACGACAGCCTTAGCCTTGGTGTTTTCTGCAGCTGAATATTGTTGCCCCGTCTAGTTTGACAGAGTTCATGCGCGAATTATTGATGCAAAGCTGAATTCATCTATGAGGAGCATCACTGGAACTATTATATCTATATGTTTTTGCTGTGATAGTAAATATTGAGCAACTTTGAGTGGAATGCCTCTGTGAATTTGCAGTCAATCAGGTGATAACCACGAAAACAGTACATTAGGAAGGTTAATCCCCTTTTTCCTTCTCTTTTGAACCCCTTCCTTCTACTACCAGACCAGTGGAGATTCTTCTATTCAACCCTTTGTGGTAAGTAACTGCACTGTTACTCGTTCAGCTGTTCAATATAATCATAATCATCTGAAATTGCTCGCAAGCAATCAGCGACAAGCAATTAGTCGTTGTAGTAGCATGCTATTCAGATGAAACTTTGTTGAGAATCCTCGTTGTGAATGCGGGGAAGCAGAGGAAACAATAGATCATTTGGTTAATAATTGTTCCATATCTAAATTTCAGGATGGTGATTATATATTTGTTGAACCATGAAATATTGCATTTTTGCGCGCGTGTTCCGCAAGGAACAGCGTGCTATCATTTCGTCACAATGTCTGTATTTTTCGAATTTTTTTTCGAAAATGGTCTCAAACGATTGGGTTCGACTCCCTGATGAAGAATTCGAGGTCAAATTCAATTCTGTCCGTCCGGCCGGCCGGTCCGGCCGGCCGGTCCGGCCGTTAGCACGATAACTCTCGAACGGAACGACTTAGAGCGTTGAAATTTGCAGGGTAGTTTCGTAGCGTAAATATCTCGGACAAGTTCGTTAACGGGCGAAATCGACCGAGCGGTTTCGGAGTTAAGGCCGTTTTTAATAAAAACGTTTTTTATGAATATTTCCGGAACCGATCACTCAATCTTTTTGAAATTTGGCATCAGATTGTAGAATCATGGCCTTTATATGCCTGCGAAGTTTTGTGTTGAACGGACGGCCCTAAAGTGGCAAAAAAAAATTTTGAAAATTTGAAAATTTTGTTTTCACGATAACTCGAAAAATACTGATCTGATTAAATTGAAACTCAGTAGTTAGATGCAAAAGACCAAAGCAAACACTTTTGCAAAATTTCGTGAAGATCACGTGACATGAAAAAAATAAAAAAATTACTACTATTTTGCGGAATACTTTGCTTTTAATGCCGAAACATATGTTTTTGAGGTTCATGCTGCCCTTTCCGGGCATTTTCCGTATTGCGCATGTGCAGATGAGAAGTCCTTTAACTGCTGTAGTTTCCGTCAGAGAGGATTGGGGTTTTGGGGTGGCGGATGCTATTCCTCCATAGAATTCAGATCCCTGATGAGGGTCTGCGCATGCGTAGATTAAAGATGCGATATCTTCCGAACCACTAGTTTTGGAGAATCGGAGTTTTTTGTAAGGTGTGTTATTTTGAGAGGACTTTTAGCCGCCAGTAGATTGCGCATGCGCAGAAGAGAAGTGACTGTTTTTGGGTTGGATGGGTTATGTTGGGAGTGCTGAGTCGATATTATGAGGTTTTAATAGAATATTCATAGCAATTCAGTGCAAGGACAAGTCAGTTTGGGGGATGTAGCGTTGTTTCCGAGTTAAAGTGTCCGTACCGTGGCCCTGGGGCTAATTTTGAAATTGATGTTACCCCTTACAGGCATTTTTCGTAATGCACATGAGCAGACCATCAGTAATTTAACTGGTGGTGTTTTCGTCAGAGAGGATTAGGGTTTTGGGGTGGCGGATGCTATTCCTCTATAGAATCCCCTGTTGAGGGTCTGCGCATGCGTGGAATAAAGATGTGATATCTCCTGAACCACTAGTGTTGGAGAATCGGAGTTTTTTGTAAGGTGTGTTATTTTGAAAAGGACTTTTAGCCGCGAGTAGATTGCGCATGCGCAGAAGAGAAGTGACTGTTTTTGGGTTGGATGGGTTATGTTGGAAGTGCTGAGACGATATTATGAGGTTTTAAAAGAATATTCATAGCAATTCAGTGCAAGGACAAGTCAGTTTGGGGGCTGTAGCGTTGCTTCAGAGTTAAAGTGTCCTTACCTTGGCCCTGGGGCTAATTTCGAAATGGATGCAACCCCTTACGGGCATTTTTCGTTATGCGCATGAGCAGACCATCAGTGATTTAACTGGTGGTTCTTTCGTCAGAGAGGATTGGGGTTTTGGGGTGGCGGATGCTTTTCCGCTATAGAATCCCCTGGTGAGGGTCTGCGCATGCGTGGATTCAAGAAGCGATATCTCCTGAACCACTAGTGTTGGAGAATCGGAGTTTTTTGTGAGGTGTGTAATTTTGGGAGGACTTGCAGCCACGAGTATACTGCGCTTGCGCAGACGAGAAGTGAATGGTTTTGGGTTGTTTGGGTTATGTTGGGAGTAATGAGCCGATATTGTGAGGTTTTAAAAGAATATTCATGTCAATTCAGTGCACGGACACAAGTCAGTTTGGGGGAAATAGCGTTGTTTCCGATTTGAAATGTCTGTATGGTGGCCCTGAGGCGAATTTATAAATAACTATATTCGGTAGATCTATATTAAAATGCGTTCGGATTTGGAGAAGATGCAATTTCGTCCCTAACGGAGGACCCACAACCGAATTTTTTTCTGATCTACGGTAAAACTAACAGCCAAACTGTATTGATAGCTATATTTGTTAAAGGAACTTGAAAAAAAAAAAAAAAAAAGCACTGACGTGAAGTCAGTACTCTTTGGCGCGCGTGTTCACGGTGGCTAATTTGAATTGAATTATTCAAAATTTAACAGTGCTGTATCTAAGCTGCCATCAGGATAGAGTAACAAAGTTGGAAAAGAACACAAGTGACTCTCCTTAGTCGCACAAGCTCCTAGAAGATTTGGGAGGGTCAGTATAATCCTAATCATGTTTATAGCACGCGCGCAAAAGCAGATTGACTTAACAATGAAAGAAAAAGTGTAAAAAGTCAATCTGCTTTGGCGCGCGTGCTATAAACATGATTAGGATTATACTGACCCTCCCAAATCTTCTAGGAGCTTGTGCGACTAAGGAGAGTCACTTGTGTTCTTTTCCAACTTTGTTACTCTATCCTGATGGCAGCTTAGATACAGCACTGTTAAATTTTGAATAATTCAATTCAAATTAGCCACCGTGAACACGCGCGCCAAAGAGTACTGACTTCACGTCAGTGCTTTTTTTTTTTTTTTAATTTGACCGCTTTCTCATTTTATCTTTTCCGGAGCTTCCGGTACCTTGAAGAAACCTCTCTAGTTGTTGAAGAAATAATCGGTATGGAAGAAAGACATGCCAATATTCAATATTACAGTTAATTTTGCTAACAATTTCAATTTTTACAAACTATTTCAACTATTACTAGGAATTGCCATTTTAATGTCACGTAGTATATTTAACAATTTAAGCTAATGGTATTCGCACATTGTCCATTGAGACTAAAGATTATAATATTTTTCGCAGAATTGATGTTAATGTTTATTTCATTTCATTCGCTCCGATTTCATACCTCTCTAACTATTATTGAAGGACGTTCAAATGAGATTGTATTCGGTCGATTAAAGCCTAGAAGGGCCCACTTCTTCCATTTCCATTGTGAATCTAATTATGTAATCATTACTAGATGAGTTCAAGAACGAAATTGTTCTCCCTCCCCGAAACATGAACTCGATAAATAGGTCCTTTTAGAATTTATAATGTCTCCCAGGCAGCAAAGCCTGATAAAAGGAGGTACTTCACTTTTCATCTAGTGATATTACTCGGAGATATGTTGATAGTAGATATACCGGATGAAGATTGACATCAACAAAGAAAATGAAATATTATGTTCACGTATTAACTTTTATGATGTACTCGTATATTCCCGTTTTATTTAACCCGAGAAGATTCTTTGACATCCACACTGAAACAGCTCTATTGTGATCATAATATAATCATTTCATACATGAAGGCTTCAAATAAACAAATTGACGAATTCAAATATATCGTGACTGAAGAAAAACACAACTGCGTTTTATTACGTATGTTATAACTCGAAACAAAGATCATTCAGAATCCTTCAAAATGCATAAAACCTAGAATCATACAAATATTTCGTTACAATAACTTTTCAACAAGAAGCAATTTACGGACCAAACTGATGTTGAATTTTCCCTCAGAATGTTTGATGAAGGGAAATTCATCGAATGTATCATGAAATCTTGCACAACACACAACTTCACAGCCAGATCGATTCACGCTAGGGGTCGGAATAAAATAAAATTGGTTCAAGCACTGACGTGAAGTCAGAAGCTTTTGCGCGTATGTTCTATTGTCCATTCTTCTGTATTGGACACCCTTAATCGAATTTACCATGGTAAATTATGTTGTCCATTCTCCTGTATTTACCATGGTTAATTCGATTAAGGGTGTCCAATAGAATGGACAATAGAGAATACGCGCAAAAGCTTCTGACTTCACGTCAGTGCTTGAACCAATTCTTTTTTTCGTGATTTTTTGAAATTTTCTAGGGGTACGGTTCTTAGAAATTTTTAAACACGTCTTTATGTTGATTTTCTACTACTAGTTACCACGCTTCAATTCGATCAAATATTTATTTTTTCAGTTATCAAGGATATAATATTCCAGGTGGGTATAACTCGGAAACCGTTACACCGATTATGCCCAAAAACGAACTCAACTCTCCCATTCGGATACGCAACCTACCCTGAAAATTGCAAGTCCCTATCTCCTTTGGTTCGAAAGTTATCGAGGCAACGGTCACCCATCTACTGAACTCACACAAGGCTGCTCGAATCTTCAACAATATTTAACCGATCGTGTTAAAACCTGAAACTTGGCAGTAGAGTTAGGTTATAACGGCTCTTGCAAAATTTCAGCAATTTGAAACGAATAGTTACTGATATATAGATTTTTTTTTCCCTTTTCTATGATTTTCTAAAATTTTCTACAAATACTATCCTCATGAAATTTTGCAAGAATTTTCGTGCTGGCATTCTACAACTAATAACCATGTTTGAATTCGATCGGTTTAGAATTTTTGGAGTAAATGAGGAACAAAAAACAAATAAATTTCAGATGGCTATAACTCTAAAACCGTTTGGCCGATTATGCTCATAAACAAACTGAAATGTCGCATTCTGATGCACATCCTAACCTGAAAACTTCAAGCCGCTATTTCTTTCCGTTCTCAAGTTATCGTGACAACAAAAAAATTTTTAATAATATTTTAGCCATACGATTCGCACAAAATTTCACAAACATGCTTAGGTTCATATTTTACAAATACTCATCAAGTTTCAATTCGATCGGATTTATATTGGTTGAAAACAAAATTATTACTCGGAAACCATTGGGCCGATTTTGCCCATTAACGAACTTGTCCGTCGTATTCGGATTCGCCACCTACCCTGAAAATTTCAAGTCGCTAGTTCTTTTCGTTCTCAAGATATCGTGGCAACGGCCGGACGGCCGGCCGGACAGAATCAAACTTGACTCGAATTCTTCATTGGGGAGTCGAACTAAATCGTTTGAGACCATTTTCGTCAAAAAATTCGAAAGTTACAGACATTTGGGCAAAATGATAACGCGATGTTCCCCAGAACATACGCGCAAAAATGTTAAACATATTCACATTAAACTCGAAATAAACGTGGTGCGTACAGGAAAGGATATGTAGTGAATAACGACAAAACCAGCCGAAACACGTTCGATGTGGGACACAATTAGGAAAAGTTGCACCCCCTCATCATTCTTGTAGAAGGGGTGCTCGCCCCTACAAAAATCTCAATAGTGCATATGGGGTAATATATAATTTATTACAGCTCAAGGCAGTACGGGAGCAGAACTATATTTCAGAAGAGTTTATGAAAGGTCCGGCAGAATATACAGGGTATCTAAACGAAATAATGACATAGGGCGTTACAGAGAAAATAATTAGCTCACATTCGTAGACTTGCCCAAAAGTGTTCATAATCGGTGGAAGAAACAAAGGAGTTGGCTTATCTGTACCAAAAATTCTTTCAATGAAGTGCAAACATAAAAAAAGGATAATAGGTATCTATGAAATAAAATTTGGTTCAAGCCCTGTGGACAGGAGCTCTTTGGCGCTCTTGTTCAAACAGACAAATTAAATCTCCGAAAGTATTGGTTTCTCGGAGTTGGGAATTATATCAATGGATTCCTATGATAGAACTGCATCATGGAAGAAATTAAATTTAAAAAAAGTGTCGTTTAAAAAAATGCTCCAAACATTATCTTCAAGAAAAAAGAGCAATCTAGAATGCTTTAATGCTTCAAAAATAGTCATTAAATTTATTTATCAAGATTAAATGAGCAATCTGCAATGATTCAACCTCGTGGAATGGGTTGTTACAACTTACACTCGGTACATATTTTTCACAACTCGAAATACCTAAGGAAAGTATCATCGAAATGTCTAGAGCAAGGCTGGGGACAATCATTGTCCATTTATTCCTGATATTTGAGTAGGTAGTAGATTACGAATAAATTATTTTAATAGTTCAAAATATATTAATAAAATAGTATCCTCTTTTTATAATTTAAAATTGGCTCATTTTTCCATTATTTTATACGATACAAAGTAAAACATCTATCTATGGGAGATGATAGCCCTAAATAAGGGCCCTGTAGCGGTCTTCGAACATCTGAAGTTCTGAATAATCATCGCTTGGACTGTCAGACCTGGTTTTGAAAGAGACCCTCCTGGCCTTACGAGCAACATTTTCCTTTTCGAATTCAAATATTGAAGGGATTTCTAAGAACAAGAAGGAATATTTTTGAAAACTAGCGGAGGTGATTCTTCTCCAAGAGAACCCATGCGCCTACAGATAATTATATTTGTGAGAGGAGACTTTTGAAAGGTTATGTAGTATTTATAATTTGTTCGTTCTTCTCCTCTTGTCTTTTCATTTTTCAGGAGTTTCGGGTACCTTGGAGAAACCTCTCCGTTTTTTGACGAAGGAGTCCATATTGAAGAAATAAATGCCTATCAATATTTTTAAATTGCAGTAAATTTTGTGAACAATAGTTACAAATCACGACACTCACGGGGAGACAGGGTTTTTTTGCTGAGGTTTTTCCCTAAGCTCTTGTATCATACGTCGAATTGTATGGTACCCCGTTACACCAACCTCTGCTAACACATATACAGCTCTCAGTCAAAAGAATATATATATATATATATATTTAAAATTTAATAGTTCATACCACTAACACATTCTTTTCTGTATCATCAACCTTAAAACCTTAAAAACCTTAACCTTAAAAATGTTTGATACACAAATGTAGATCCATATTTCAGTATTTTTTTGCTAGCAACTATGAAAATACTTTATATAGGAACATGTCTCACTACTCAAGGAAATAAAAGGTAATATTAACCTCAGTGGTCAACGAGCAGTAATTTCTTTTGATGATTCCATTATGTTCTTCTTTCCTATTGCCTCCATAAACTACATCAAAACAGTCTTGTATATATTCACAAATTCAAGAATCGAATACTTGCTTTCCAAGAGAAAATATTTCCAAACAACGAATTTACAATCTCTAATAGCTAGAAAAAATGACATTTATGAAGAGTGAACATAGACAGATTCTATGTTCACATTCTGTGAATACATAGACCTTACGATGTATTATTGAAACTTTGAAACATCATATCTCCGAAAGTATTAGCTTGTTAGAATTGAAAATGATAGCAATGGATTCTTATGCTGAAATTGCATCTTAAACAAATTAAATTCAATTTAAATGTTCTAATGTAAAAAAAATTATTTTTTTTCGTTACTCCGAAACTATAAGACCGATTTCGCCCAATAATGAACTTAACCGAGATATTTATCCCTCAAACCTGCTCTGAAAATTTCAACTATCTAGCTCATTCCGTTCAAGAGTTATCGTGTTAACGGCCGGCCGGACGGCCGGACAGAATCGATTTCGACCACGGATTCTTGATCAGTGAGTCAAACCAAATCGTTCAATACCATTTTCAGCCAAAAATTCGAAAATTACAGACAATTGGGCAAATTGATAAGCACTATGTTCCCAGGAATAAGAGCGCCCAAAAATTGTATAATTTTGACATTTCTTCTGCGTTAGAAACGATAGATATCTGTCAGACGTAATGTATAGAACAACGTTGTCATATAAACAGTAAGGAAACAACATCAACGATGGAATAAATATTCTGTAATATTTCGGAGACTAAATCAGACTCCTTCATCAGAAACTAGGCGAAAATCTTCAGAATTATTTTTCGTTGACAGTTATTATGAAATTTGTCACACTTCACGTAGAAATTTCCAATTTCTAACTCTGTCTTTGACAAATTCAACCAAATATCGTCCATTCCAATTGAGCAATTTGCTAAATTATTTTCTCTGTTCAAGAAAATACATGTCGGCTCCTTAAGTTTTCTTTTTATGTCATCAGAACCTAAGTTAAAGATTTGAATAGAAATTCAAATATCTATTCGTATTTATCTGCTTTATGAAGAACGAATTTGTATCCAGAAATTTTTCTATGAATATATCACTCAGAACAGGTAACGAATGAGAACTCATCTCCTAGTTTCAAATAGGTGGTATTAAAACATACATCAAACATTTCCATATCATTAGTATTAAAATTTGAATCTTTAATCATCATTTCCTAATTTTTTCCGAACTATTTGAAGAGACTCATCGAGAGACAGATTTGGGTACAAACTTACATCGTTCGTTCGTTAATGGGCATAATCGGCCGAATGATTTCGGAGTTATGCCCATCTGAAATATTATTTCCTTGATAACTCAAAAAATATAGATCATATCCAATTTAAACTAGGTATCTAGTTTCAAAATTCCGACGCAGAAATTCCGTGAGGATCGTATCAGTAGAAAATGTTTTTTTCCTCAATAATGTTATATTTCAGAAACTGTCATATTCCGCTGAAATTCCACTCGAACCTTCAGGTCACCATTTTACAATTGAGTACCAGATTTCAGCTGGATCGGCTTCGTATTTTAGCAATTATTGTAAAAGTAACTAACTATTTCTTGAATATCAAAGCATGTGAATCTCAGAACTGTCCTGTAAAGTCGAGATGATAGCATCCATGCCTGCCACGCAGAAAATCCAGGTTATAATTCCTGCTGGGTAAGTTCACTATTTCATTTATTCCAAATGTTCATGTTTTTCGCGGGGGTGTGTTAGGTTTTATTAGACAATTGAACATGCGCGCAAAAGCTCCTGACTTCACGTTGGTGCTTTTAAAGAATTCTTTTACTGTATTTTCTCAGATATCGATATCAAGGTTCTACCCATCCAGATATCCTCATATGTTTCAGATTCAGTGGAAATTAATGTTTACGATTGTACAGAAAACCCCAAAATGAATTTCCATTCGATGCTCCAATTAGAGAATCGAAACTTCAACTAATGCTTCAGCTCATTGGTCGATAGGTCCGCAGGGATTGAGAATGCTTTGTGGAAATGAAGGAACAAATTCTCGAAAACCAATCAATGTTTTGTCGTAAAATCCGGAATATATCCTACTGTCTGACAATCAGTTGATGGAAGAATGATAAAACGATGGTGATGAAAATATAGATTAATCGATAGATGTCAATAAAAGAAATAACGTAGAATTCTCTCAAAGTTTCAACGTTTTCATTTTGCATAACAAACTGACACATACAGGGTTGGGATAAAGTAAGGAACCAAGTAAATATCTTTACAACGAGAAGGACGATATTTATTAAACTTGGCAGGCGAGCACAACGATGCATAACACATCTGATTACATATTTTTTGTTAGTACTGTACTTCCGCTTTCTCTGGAAATAACCTCAACATTTTTAATTCAAATGGGAAACCCTGTATATTTTTGAAGATTTTGAGAGATCTTGTTATTTTGAATTCGTACATACTAGTTTGAGTGAAAATAATTAGTAAAAACGAGGAATAAATCACTCAAGAATAGGCAACATTTTTCTTTCTAAACGTACAATTTATTTCTGTCAATTAGTTTGGAAAAAGTTACCTACTAGAATAGTACTTGTTTATTTCTCACTTATTGTATTCATACAAAAAATTTCTAAAAACACGTGTGTACGTTTTATTCTCATTATTCTGAAGTTAATAAATTAATAGTCTTGCATTGTATTGTCAGCATGGTGCATGGCGAGCATTTTGAACATTTTAGGTGATTTTATTTGAATTATTATTCACATTAGCCCAGAGTAACTAAATTTACCTATTCCTTTAATTGTGAAGTGTTTATCTGTCGTTTTACGAATTATTTCCACTATACCTAGTATGTACGAATTCTTAATAACAAGGTCTTTCAAAATCTGCAAACATATACAGGGTCTCCCATTCAAATTAAAACAGTTAAGGGTATTTTCAGTTAAACCAGAAGTACAGTAGTAAGAGAAAATATGGCATCAGATTTAAAGATATTTACTTGGTTCCATACTTTATACCAACCCTGTATATTTTTCTATATCCGATGTGTTGTAGTCAGATTTCTGTTTCACCACAAGTGACAAAGGAATAAATGAAAAATGGCATGATAGCATGTATTGATTGGCCAATCTGGGACATGTTGAACACTATCAAAACAGGAGATGAAAAAGTTAATTTCCCTTCCATATCCGATTGTGGCAGCTTTTTATTTTCCGTTCGTATCCGACTCATTCCTAGTTTTTTGTTTCCTAAATGCACTTTAGAATAATTGACCACGTCTCGTTCGGGTCTACTGCTTGCGTAAATGAATCGGTATAACCGCAAATGACAGACAACCACTAAGAATTCACTTATCTATCTATCGATTTCGGTAATCAATAGAATAGCTTTGTCAACACCACGGTGGCTGGGCCCTCTCGCACGACAAGGCTGAGAGCCTGTCTTCGACCCCATTTTATATGTTAAGCCGGCTTCAGACGTGTTCCGTTTATGTGGACTCAGCAAATTTGCATCCCATTGATTTCTATTAAGAGCATTTCCCAGGAGTTCTGCCGTTCAAGAAGGAAATCTATCCACAATAGAATTATGGTTTGAGAAAGATGAATTCGAAGAGGCCGTCAGGTTCATTCTTCCTCCCTCATTTCCATAAATTGAGTCAATACGTTGAAAAAGCAATGGCAGCTTTTTTTTCCAGTCCTTTTTCGGAGGTCTTGTTCCATCGAATAAACGAACATTCACTCACCACCACGAGGGTTTTAAAGGGCTCAATCTATGTCAACTTGATCGATACTTCTCCCGAGAGTACCAATAAAAAACTCATTTGAATGGAATTATTCATTCTGAATTCCAGTCAGTATGAGATTGTAAAAATTTATGGAAGCACGTGATGTCAGGAGTTGAAGCAAGCTCATTCATTGAATGAAACGTATATTCTGCATATAGTTCTGCCTTCAGTATAGCGTAGTCCTTTCCAAGAAGAATGGGATTGGTCAGAGGACCCACAATTCCGGAATCGGCCTCCATGGACATCACAGAGCTACGGTGGGCCAGGATGTCAAAGGGGCTTTATAAGACCTTATCCTTAGGATAATTCATTTAAACATTTTCCTTCAGGTACCTTCATAAAAAAAAATTCGTCCATTTAAACTAAGGAGAAGAGATTGAGTTCTTAAACATTTGCTTTTTATCAGTCGATAAAACCAGTTTTGATTTCATTTTCAGGTCAACGATAAAAATCTGTTCTTATACATATGATTATTCCAACAATCCTAGGTCTTCCGAGGACCTCAGAACCTCCTAGGACACCTAGGAGCTAGTACAAGTTAGGAGAATCAGTTGTGTTCAGTGTAGGCTATGTAACTGTATCGTTATGACACCTTAAGTACAGCACTTTTAATTTTTGACCCAGTGAATGGTGGCCAATACATACACACAACCAAACTTATATGGAGTCGTCTAGTAATTTCGAGCAATATAATTCAATTTGGAATAAAGTTATTGAGGAATAAAGTGCAGTTTTTCAAACCAAGTTTATTATAAAAATAAGATAAAAATTATTACAATTTTCTTAATAATAGAACCAGTAACTGAAGGTGTACATTTCTAGGAAAGTAATTTTTCTGAAAATGATGATTTAACAAGAAATAAAACTATTTAAAAATTTTAATAATCAGTATTGCTACCTCTTACATCGAAACAAGCATGAATGCGACGAGGCTTGCTCTAATCTTTGTTTTGATCTTATCCCATAAGTGCTCTATAGGATTCACATCCAGTGACTAAGAAGGCCACTCCAAAACTGCAACAGCTTCCGTTTCTAAGAAAAATGTTGAAACTCTGCTGATGTGTGGAGGTGCATTATCTTGTATAAATGAAAGAGATCGCCAAAACCACCTCGCCAGAGCCTGACTACAGGTAGCAAAACTAAATGAACATACCTTTGTTCTATTGGGATTTGTCAAATGGGAAGTAAAGGATTTCTTTCACTCATCATAATTCCACCCCAAAACATTACAGTACCTCCTATGTTTCGGGAAAGGTTTGGCAGCACGGAGTCTAGCTTGTCTCCCTCTACCTCTTAAAATGCGAATTTGCTCTGGGTGATATGTTGTGGGAGTTATTATTGTTATTCGAGCTAGAAAGGGATCCCGCCTTTCTATAGTTACTCTTCCACGGCTTCTCCACGGTCTATTCTTTAGGTTGAATTCATTATGCGAATCATCACTGGAACTATTAGATCTACACCTATTCATTGGTTGCCAGTTCTTTCAAACATTGTCCCGCCCCACATTCGCAGGCAGACTGCTGTTTCAAATTCTTGGAATAAATTTCATTCTTTTCCGAATTCATTTCCGATTATCTCCTACATTCCAGGCAATAAGATTCCCAGATTGAAGTCACGAAACCCTTTATGGTCCAACTGTTTTCTTAATTCGAATAAAAGTGACAAGGAAGTTTGGCGGTCTGAATGGATTTCTTGCAATTTATTCAACAAAGATTTAATTTCTGATCCTTCAAATAGAGTTCCGGGGTTTGATCTTCCAAGGAGAATATGGTCTATTTTGAATCGTCTAAGAACCGGTCATGGTCGATGCAACAGCATGCTTTTCAGGTGGAATTCAGTTGAGAGTCCTAGTTGTGAATGCGGGGAAGCAGAGGAAACCATAGATCATTTAGTTAATAATTGTCACATATATAGATTCAAAGATGGTTTTAGGGCTATTCATAATGTTTCTGAATCTTTTTTAGAATGGGTAGCGAGTTTCAAATCTATTTAATGAAATATAGAATATTCCATTTTTAATTTGTTCGTTTTCTCCCGTAGTCTTTTCCTTTTTCAGATTGGGTTTCGGGTACCTTGGAGAATCTTCTCTGCTTGTTGAAGGAAGAAGCGATAATAAAGAAAAAGATGCCCTTCAATATTTAATATTTCAGCATATTTTGTTAACAATTTCAATTTTCATAAATCACAACACTAACGGGGAGATAGGGTTTTTTTGCTGAGGTTTTTTCCCTAAGCTCTAGTATCATATATCAAATTATATGGTACCCCGTTACACTAACCTCTGCTAACACTTTTTTCATACACATGCTTTATTGTTAGATAAAAAACAAATTGTAATGCTCAAGTTCAAAAGAATATATATATATTCTTTAGGGTTCCCATTTCCAGAATCCTTGAATAGGTTTTTGAAATAACCCCTTGTAGAGCCCACACCGTTCTTGCAACCTGCCCTTGAGATATGCCTTGTTCTGCCAGTGCAATAATTCTTCCCCACTGGACTTTCGATAACCCCACGTATGGCGTTTTTATTATATGTGCGAAAAGAAATCAATTATATAAACTTACTTCGACTTGGAGGCGAAACAGAAGAATCGAAACTGCCAGGACAAAGATTAATATGTTATTTTTGTATCTACCTGCTCTTGTTAGTGAACACATGTACTTTGTCAAGTAACAAACAAAATTAACGAATATCTAATATTAGTACTGAAATTGGCCTTCTGAGTAAATGGAGTTTGCCATCAGTGATATTCAGGCATTATAGTTTTTGATCTACCACACATGTAAATTCTTCAAAGATGGATCTGCTGGCCCCCCTCCCATATGGTTACCATGGGATGGATCATTCGTTAGAGGACCGGACACCGTACTGACCTCTGAGATAATGATATACGAGGGATTCACGAATGATTGAGCTCCCAAAAGTAAACGTTCTGCGAGGGGACTTTGAAGGAGAATAATATATGTTTCCCTCAAATTTTCGTGATATCTTACAAGGAAATGATCTGTCAAAAACCGTGTATCGATGCAAAAATATTCCCGAATAATTTTTTACGAGTGCCGTAAAGCAAGGAAATTATATTTCTATTGTAGGCTACAGGGTCTTCATAAAACGAACCATAAAAGCTCAAATTAAAAAGGGCCCTTCGCAGATACGGAATTCAGAACTAGCAGAAGCCATAAATTCGGCGATCGTAAAAACTTTGCGCAATTAAATAAGTGTAAAATCTATAAACAGGAGTTTGGAATAGAAATTTCACTTGCAGCACGGCTGTATAACATGTACAAAATAGATTAGCTTTCTATAAAGGTACGCTATGTTATTTTGGATGGAGCAAAGTTCATTCGCCTTCAGAATATGATGGATTGAGCCAGAACGGAGCTATAATATTTGCCGGCAAGAAAGCCATATGAAGGGAGTTTTCAGGTTATAAAACATGCGAATATGAATTGCTTCTTTAGATGAGAGCTGAATTCACCGAACTGGGGACATCTCGTTCCTCGGCTCTTTGATATGGCAAATATATACACAGAGAAAAATCCATAATTAAAAAAAACATCAGTTCCGATATCATTGGTTTCATTTCAGCGTATTTAATCTGAGCCGAAAATATACGTACATATTTGTTTTCCGTTATTATCTAGGGCACATTCGGCTGAATTCCTGATTAATAGAAGCATTTAATCACTGAGATGACAATGTATAACAGAAGTACATTGAACGCATACTAAACTCATATAAAATACAAAATCATTCAAAGGTAAGCAAGAAGGAAAACCATAAATATCTGAAGGCAGTTGATGCAATCGTCAATAGCATAATATAATACCTACCGATAACTTTTAAAATGTTAATACTAATTTTGGTGACCGTTCACATACAATTTATGAATTTTAAAATTATTCGGAATTTGACAACTTGTCTGTATTTAACTACGGAATTTTTTCTTCTTTTGTCGAAGAATTTGATGACAAATTGAATCAAATGAAATCAATTCATTTTAATTTCTTCATGAAAAATATTGAGGACTAGTGAGGGGCTGAAATTTTGAATATTACGTTTCCCCACATTTGTATACAGGGTGTCCCAAGTTCGATTGCCTATTAGACGTTTCTGAAGAACTTGACATATTTGAAATCTGAAAATTGGGATTATGATATCGCTTGAAATTCTCTACAGACCTAAAATATTTTCGAAGCCCAAGCACTTCCGGTTACACAGGGAGTGAAAATAAATTTGATCAAAAAAATGTTTTTTCAAGTTTCGCATTCCTGGTATGATCAAGTATTCAATGCAGAATACGTTTATGTTAAAACCATTATATTCATTTGAATAGTTTTCAAAATATCGAAAAAAAAACCGGAAAAAAAGTCAAATATGTTTAGTCAGTAGTATGTTCATTATTCTTATTTTAAACATCCTGAGCGTGAACTGTTTTTACAATATCGAAGAGGAAGAATGTGGAAAGGTCATGCATCTTTTGAATTTCATAAGTATCATCACAGGGTCTCCCAAATTTTGTGTAGAAAATTGTGATCAAAAATTGGCCATAACTTCTGGTTTTCAAATTAGAACCCTATTTTTTTATGATGATATTCTTGATGCGTTGGATTCTGCGATGAAAAATAATGATAGCTTTCTAATATGATTATGCTCTTAAATTCAATATTTCTGATTTTTTTTTTAATTTAGGAGCATATTCATGTTAGAAAACTATCATTATTTTCCACTGCAGAGTCCCACGCCATCATAAAAATATAGGGTTCTAATTTGAATAACAGAAGTTATGGCCAATTTTTGATCACAATTTTCGACCCAAAATTTTAAACACCCTGTGATGATATTTCTGAAATTCAAAAGATGCATGACCTTTCCACATTCTTGCTCTTCGATGTTCTAAAAACGATTCACGCTCAGGATGTTTAAAACAAGAATAATGAACATATTACTGACTAAACATATTTGACTTATTTTTCGATATTTTGAAAACTTTTCGAATGAATACAATGGTTTCAAGAGAAATGTATTCAGCATTGAATACTTGATCATACCAGGAATGCAAAACTTGAAAACAAATGTTTTTCATCAAATTTATTTTCACTCCCTGTACAACCGGAAGTGATTGGGCTTCGAAAATATTTTAGCTCTGTAGAGAATTTCAAGCAATATCATAATCCCAATTTTCCGATTTCAAATATGTCCAGTTCTCCAGAAACGTCTAATAGGCACTCGAACTTGGGTACACCCTGTATTGCAGAAAATATTCATTTCATTATGAAACCCGATGTGAGATGATCGATTTGGGTGGGAATCTTTCCCTTATGCGAAGGGAAGGGGATGTTACCCTCGACTGAGCAGATATATTTTCTTCACTTCTGGCCGAGGTGGCAAGAAATATTGAAATGATTCGATTATCTCGTATTCTCAGGGAATATAAATAAGGGTAGATATCCACAGTACATCCCACCATATTTCATCATTATTTGATGAAGCCAGATAATTTACTCTCTAGACCACTCAACATCAAATGTGCAAAAGTTTCCTCCTCGTATCATTTGTATTCAGTCGGTCGTTCCTGGTATTACCAAGCAGGTCAAGTTTCAGATAGGGACATATCCAATTTTATTCTCTGTTCCCACTTTTTCCAGACTATCGTAGATTTACTTTTCAGTTATGATGGTATATTTCACCAATTTCTGTGGATTAATTTCCCGTGTGATGCATCCGGAATTGGAAATAGACGGAACTACACCAAAAATAATCAACAGTGTTTTTTTACATCGGCCTATCAGTTTTACAGAACCCGAAATCGATGTCATGGGTTAATACTACGAAAGGTACACAAGAAGAATGTCAACTTTCCGTTGTTTACTCTGCAATGAAATTTGTTCGAACAGAACTCGCTCTTTGGTTGTTCGGGCTAATTAATTTCATTTCTACTCCCACCTTTTCCAATCAAATTTGGAGTACGTCAGCAATATATCCGCCAAACATTTACCTCCCGATACTGATAATATGTTGAGAAGGCGAACTTTATTGCAGTTCAAGCAACATGAATTATTGTGCAAGTTTGGAAAAAACTGACGATTTAATCGATGAACACGATGAATATCCATTAAACTCGAAGTGTTATAGATTGTATTAAGTTCTCGCAATTTCTACATATTCTACAGTTTTGCTGATTTGACAGCGTTTCCAAAACTGGTAGAGTCCCGCATGTGAAAGGTGAGAATTCAGTATCGGATCAAATTCCCTGAGGAGTGCCCCAAGGATCTCATATGAGACCACTATTATTCAATATATTTGTGAGCGAAATTATCTCTGACCAACAAATTAAATATCGATATAAATACATCTAAAATAACTATTTTTCCACTTAATCTGAAACTAACAATGATTTTTTTCGTATTAAAAACGTTGTGATAATGTGTGTTCTTAAAGATTATTAGTTACTCACGCTTTTCCATTGTATGTCGTTTCATATTATATAGGTTTTAAATATTGATGTAAATCATCTATCAAACAAATTGTATTGCCATGAGAAAAATGACATTACCGCAGACACACATGACATTAATAATTATATCGTCATGAAATTTATTCGACTCCACATCAAATATCAAAATTCGTCAACAACTTTGCTTTTCGAATGTAATGAAGTGGACCAGTAGACTGCAATCTTCGTGATATTTCGCCAATAGACCCGTTCGAATTTAGAACTTTGATGTAAAATTAGGATTTGAAGGCTTTTGCAAAATTTCAAAAATAGCGGACGGATAGTTTCTGAGATACAGAATTCTTTTAAATATATATTTTTTGGGCGCATGTTCTAGGGGAACATCGTCCTATCATTTCGTGCAAATGTCTGTAATTTTCGAATTTCGAGCTGAAAATTGGCTAATAGACTAATTCGGACTCCCTGATCACGAATCCGGTGTCAGATTTTTGGGTGCCGTCCGGCCGGCCGGCCTTCCGGCCGTAGGCACGATAACAGGAGCACCGAAGGTCCTATCGACTTCAAACTTTCAGGGTAGGTTTCTGATCAAAATGCGACGGTTAAGTTCGTTAACGGGCAAAATCGGCCGGACGGTTTAGAAGTTATAGACATTTAAAATTTTGAGGTTATTTCCCTGATATTTCAGGAACTAAAGAAGATGTTGAATCGAAACTTGGTAGTCAGTTTGAGGATATAAACGCGCAACTTTTGGCAAAATTCTGTTATGATCGAAATGTTGGTAATTTTTAAAAAAATATTTCTTTTAATTTTTTCGAAAAAAAAATTTTTTTTCGTGAACTATTCATCAGATTGCAACAAAAACTTGTACTAACGTCAATTGTAGTATTTTGCAACATTGTGCAAAATTTTGGCTCTATACGATTTCAATTTCTGGAGATATAAGACAAAATGTGTCAAATTTCCTGGGTCTCTCTCAGTATTTTCATCGATTATTATATAATAATCAATAATATTAAGGTATTCAACATGATACTGCTTTTTTTCTTTACTGGTCAGTACGGGCCACAAGGAAGATGAACATGCGCCCAAAAGCTCCTGTCCACAGGGCTTGAACCAATTTTTTTTATTTTCTATAGTGATGCGATCCTCACAAAATTATCCATAATTCTTCGTGTCGGTATTTTCCAAATTACTACTGTGATTTAATTCGATCAGATCATTATTTTCCGAGTAATTGGGAAAACAATATTTGAGATGGCTATAATTCCAAAAATTCGAAAATGCAGACATTTGGACGAATAGATAGGCTCTCTGTTTCCCTGACCAGCGCACCAAACAGGGAAATCATTTATAAAATATTCCGCCAAAATCAAAATATTACATTCAGGTAATAAAAGCAAATCTCGTTTGCTCTCAGACAAAAACTACCTATCACTAATGATCAACTGAAATTTCAACTATCCCCACTCCTTTCTTCTCTATGTAAATTTCATTGTTAAGTTTATTCTACTCGGTTTGGAACTAGGATAAAACCCGAAAAATATATCGTCGTTGCGCCTTCAAAACGCGACATGTGCATATATTGTGCAAACTGCGTTAAGTGTATATTTCGATTGAGAACTGCGCAAGCTGGATATTTTGTTAAAAGCTGCCATGTGATAATCACACTAGATTCGGTTCCAGTTGGATTTGATCGAAAAGCGACAAGTACAAAATCGAAAATATGCTCCTGCAAAACACTCGAAGTGTATGAATGCACAATTTATCGAAAGTCACATGTCGCATTTTGAAGGCGCGACGACGATATCAAACATTGTGAAGCATAAGCCTAAAATCAAAGAAGTTGAAACAGTTGTTCAGGTATTATTTCACGGTCAAAATATCAAGTAAAACTGCCTACATGCCAAACAGAATCCGAGATATTAAAAATGCAATGGAGGCAGCCATATTTTTCATTGATTTCTTCATGGAATTTTGATATAATTAGTGTTCTGATAAACCATATTTCGAAGTTTAACTTCTGTTTTGTATTAATTCGCAGAATGGAGTACATCCAGTAATAAATAGGGCTTCACGCGATAGCGAGATTTTTCTCGTCCCGTCTCGTTCTCGTCTCGTAAAAGCGAGACGAGACGAGACGAGACGTTTTCAAAAATATCATAGGCGATACCTAGACCACATACAGCGCAACACGAGAGTCTCGTTTTTGGTCTCGTTAAATTTCTTGTATGAAGTTTTATATACACTCGACTTCTTTCAACAACCACAGGAAACAATTGAATATGAAGAGTTTCCACTATAATAACCAATATATTATGCATCGATCGTTCTAGAAATGCACGATTCTTTAGAAGATTATTAATTCTTTATGACCTTGCGATAATTGAGAATATTTTTCAAGAAAAATTAGAATTCACAACAATAAAACGAACGCCATTATGAATTCAATACTTAACGGACAACTTTTATTGCCCCTAAATCCCAAAACATTGAAAATTTCGTGTATATCTGAACATCTGGAGAAATGTTTTCTCTTGTGCTCCTTGTTGTGAAGATTTGAACAATTATTGTATACATCTTTGGAACTACGTATAATAAAACTGGTAAAGAAACGAAGCTTTTCAATGTTACGTAAAGTATTCTGAGGAATACGCCAAGAACACCCTCAATGATCTACCCATTGGGAAGGTATTCTTTGAAAACAATACCAAATTGTTCAATTCTATTAAAAAATGTATCGACATCGATAGCCTATTTAAAACATCAACAAAACTTTCGAAATATTGGAAAGCTGAGTTTGAAGAATATTTGCTGTTAGAAAGAGCAAATAGGAATAAAAAAATGGGTTCAAGCCCTGTGGACAGGAGCTTTCTGGCGCTCTAGTTCAAACAGACAAATTATATATCTGAAAGTATTGGTTTCTTAGAGTTGAGAATTATATCAATGTATTCTTATGATAGAACTGCATCATAAAGGAAATTCAATTCAAATAATAGTTTATTTATCAAGATTAAATGAGCAACATGAGAATGAGAACTGCACCATGGAAGAAATCAAATTAAAATAGCTGAACTGAATTTGACTCTCTCTTATAGAACAGGATGAAATGTACGAGTATGAACACAGATCATATAATAAAGCTTAGATAGAATAATTATAGCATTCTGTGAAAACATAGAAGTACGATTCATTATTGAAATTTTGAAAAATCATATCTCCGAAAGTATTAGCTTGTTGGAGTTGAAAATGATATCGATGGATTTTAATGGTGAAACTGCATCAAATAAAAATTGAATTTGAAATTTATTGCTTAAAAAAAATTTTTTTTTTAATCTGAAACCATCTGGCCTATTTTGCACAATAACGAACTCAACCGAGATATTCATCTCCCTCACCTACTCTGAAAATTTCAACTGAGCTCATTCCGTTCTAGAGTTATTGTAGAAGAAATTTTTTTAAATTTTGAAATTTTTTTTTGACACTTTGCGGTAACCTGGTCAATACAAAACTTCGCATGCGTATAAAGGTCATGATTTTACAATCTGATACTAAATTTCAGATAGATCGAGTGATCGGTTTCTGAAATATTCATTAAAAATGTGTTTTACTAAAATCGGCCATAACTCCGGAACCGCTTGATGGATTTTGCCCATCAACGAACTCGTCCGAGATATTTACGCTCCAAACCCACCTTGCAAATTTCAATCCTCTAACTCCTTTCGTTCGATAGTTATCGTGCCTACGGCCGGACCGGCCGAACAGAATCGATTTCGACCTCGGATTCTTGATCAGTGAGTCGAACCAAATCGTTTGAGACCATTTTCAGCCAAAAATTCAAAAATTACAGACATTTGGGCAAATTGATAAGCACTCAGTTCCGACGAACTAGAGCGCCAATATTTTACAGTGGTGGAGAGTGATGAAAAAGTTCTTCCTAACCTTTCCAAGATGGCCGATGATTTATTAATGGCTTCATCCGTACCTGTTGAAAGATTATTTTCCACAGAATATATGATCGTGGAAAAAACACGTACATCATTGAAGAATGATGCAAGCGTGATGATGTTTGAATTCTTGGTCATCGAGTAATTTAAAAGTAGTAATTATCAATGTTTAAAATTGAAAAGAATATGAACATGTACAAATATTTTTGTATAATAAGCGTAATAAATATAGCTTTGCAAAATTATTCATTATTGTATACCATTTCGTTTATATATTATAATATTTATTATCGTTATTCAGAATTAAGGGAGACGAGACGAGACAACTGATAACGAGACGAGAACGAGATTTAAACGAGACTTAATTTTTTGGGAATTGGCGAGAGCGAGACGAGATTTTTTATTCTAAGCACTATTGTCAAAAGCACTCCATTTTATGGGGAATAATTCAATATTCCAATTTAGCATTCCTTGATTGCAATCTATGCTGAATATAATGTTTCACCACATCAGCGGTAGGTAAATAGGCTTAGTTCACATTGATCAGCTGGTTAATTAAGAAAGCGGTTGGGACGGATTGTCAAATCGAGTTAAGTCTCTGAATTATCGGGTCGTTCCGGCATTGCCTTGCCTTCTCAGTTAATAAACCGCAAGATCAAATTTCAGCTTAAAACAATTTAATTGATTATCTGGTAGTCATCCACTATGAAGGCATTCATTTATAATTTTCCTAGATGTTTCGGTATAATGAAATTATGGGTGTCTTATCTTTATCGTTTTTGGCGCCCTTGTTCACCTAAACAGAGAGCATGTCAATTTACCCAAATGTCTGTAATTTTCGAATTTTTCACCGAAAATGGTCCCAAACCATTAGTTTCGACCCACTGATGAAGATCTCCAGGTCAAACTTAAGTATGTCCAGCCGTCAGCATGATTACTCTCCAACGCAATGAGTTAAAGTTATAGAAAATTAAAGAAAAATCTTTATCAGAAACTATCCGTTCCATACCGTTGAAATTTTTGAGAGAGCCTTCAAAACCTTATTTTGCAGCAAATTTCTAGATTTAAACTCGATTGGATTTATATTGTTGAAGATATGAGGTAAATACAGAATACTGACCAGTAAAGAAAAAAAGCAGTATCATGTTGAATACCTTAATATTATTCTGGAACTCAAATTTTCCATTACAATAATCTTCATCTAGCTTCTATTTAGTATCAATTCCTGTAGAACGTGATCATAATAAGTGTTTTCCATATAATAAAATGTGTTTGAACTTGGTATGTAGGAAATCTGACATCAATTATTGGAATTAATTGATTTGACAAACAGCCGTCAAATGAGGTAAATAGATTTTTGTGACGATTTTCTGTGACCATAGAACGTCAAAACACGCTGGAATGTGAATTTTAAGCAATATCTTCTGGAATTGAGATCGTATCGAACTGAAATTTTGCACACTCGTGTAGAATGCTTGATTTAACTTCGGTACAAATTTTTTTATTAAAAAATTTTCCAACTGCCCGATCCCAACAATACTTAGATAATATTATATCCATAAATTAAGCATTTCATTATTGCATTTCTTGAAATAGGTACCTTTTCAAGTCGATCAACATCGTCCTTCTTTCGACGTCTAAACTATGACTTGATTCTTTATGTTTATGTCTTTGAATTTGTTTTCGGTGGAATTCAAAGAGTTCATAGAATAATCGATGAAAATACTGAGAGAGACCCAGGAAATTTGACACATTTTGTCTTATATCTCCAGAAATTGAAATCGTATAGAGCCAAAATTTTGCACAATGTTGCAAAATACTACAATTGACGTTAGTACAAGTTTTTGTTGCAATCTGATGAATAGTTCACGAAAAAAAAATTTTTTTTTCGAAAAAATTAAAAGAAATATTTTTTTAAAAATTACCAACATTTCGATCATAACAGAATTCTGCCAAAAGTTGCGCGTTTATATCCTCGAATTGACTACCAAGTTTCGATTCAACATCTTCTTTAGTTCCTGAAATATCAGGGAAATAACCTCAAAATTTTAAATGTCTATAACTCCTAAACCGTCCGGCCGATTTTGCCCGTTAACGAACTTAACCGTCGCATTTTGATCAGAAACCTACCCTGAAAGTTTGAAGTCGATAAGACCTTCGGTGCTCCTGTTATCGTGCCTACGGCCGGAAGTACGGCCGGCCGGACGGCCGGACGGCACCCAAAAATCTGACACCGGATTCGTGATCAGGGAGTCCGAATTAGTCTATTAGCCAATTTTCAGCTCGAAATTCGAAAATTACAGACATTTGGACGAAATGATAGGACGATGTTCCCCTAGAACATGCGCCCAAAAATCAGACCAAAATAAGTATTAGTATTTCTAAATAGTTTAAATCAGTATGTGGTCCAAATATCAATTATTATGATAAATGATATGACTGTAAAAAAATGGGTTCAAGCCCTGTGGACAGGAGCTTTCTGGCGCTCTAGTTCAAACAGACAAATTATATCTCCGAAAGTATTGGTTTCTCAGAGTTGGGAATTATATCAATGTATTCATATGATAGAACTGCATCATAAAGGAAATTCAATTCAAATAAAAGTTTATTTATCAAAATTAAATGAGCAATCTGAGAATGAGAACTGCACCATGGAAGAAATCAAATTAAATCTGGCCAAATTAATTCTACTACAAATTTACGGTCGCTCTGTCTACTTTTTTGGACAAAAAATTAATACTTTTTGGGACAAAACCTTAACAACATAATTAGTAAATACCTTTGAAATGTGTCGGATCCGAATAATATGCTCGAGATAAATTCCACATTGCCTCTTTCACTATTTTGTCTATTATTTCATTATTGATGGATATTTTGAAGCGTAATTTTAGGGTCAGGTAGCACTCGATACGATCTTCAAAATTACTTATCGCAACACTCCTCACCCCCATTCAAAATAAAGGGGTTGCGCTCGCCCCCGTTAGGGTGTTTAAGTTATGGGGATGAAAAACGCGGACAAGTTCGTTCCTCTCGAATCAGAAATTGTCTGTTCCGAGCGATTTTCCACATTTTCATTTCAAATTCGGAAAATCGAGATGTTAATTTTTCGTTGGACCACCTGTATATGTATATAATTCTCCTAATTATCAGATGAAGCGAACTATATGATTCCATTTTATGTATTCCGCAACGCTTCTAACCATAGGTTGAAGGAAAATCGAACATCAAGTACACGATTCTGAGATGCCGACAAACTAATGGTTTCTATCCACCAGCAAAGTGTTATCCTGAGTGCAAGTCAAAGTGTGGGCCTACTGAGATGCAAAACTAATGCAAGACAAACAATGACAAGAGGCTTATCGTTTACGTATGAGGTACCTTCAAGCCACGAAACTCATTATCTACTCAACTACCTTCCAACGTGTGAAACTTTTTTTTGTCTGATGGTGGGGTTTAATAGTAATTTCGTCGAAGCATAAATCTGAACAGTCGGTATAGGGATTAAGCATTCATTTATAGGTTATGGGCCGATTTTAGTGCTCGTTTTTATGGTTGAACGTGATTTGAGTGCTGGTGAAAACAATTAAACAACTTCAAGTGAATCGGTTATTTGAACGAGCAGGAAACCATAAAGTTTTCGCTATGACCGTTTGCTGATATATATATTGTTGTGTGATAATTTTAACGAACAAGCGGGAAATGGAGAACTTTCATCATACATTTATATGCTCATTCGACCTGTAACGGGCACAACTCGCAGCTAATAACAACGGGAATATCAGGTTTCCACGAAAGAATGAGTTTGCGTCTACAATTCCGAAACTTTTCAACGATTTTCACAATGGAGAATAATTTGTCGAATTGAATATCATTATGATACATTTCTCATCACAACCAATGTAAAAATTGAATGCTTGTAGCTTTTACTTGATGAAAATCCATATTAACTGAAATGAAAAATTGTATAGGTATATGATATACACTTTATTAATTAAATATTATGTATTATTTTATATTGTCACGCTTTTCGTTGACACAGCGACTTCTTCATACTACATCATAATAAATTCTTAAAAATTAATGATCTTCCTATACATCTCAATATACAGCTATTTATTGGAAATGTCTGGACATGAGGATTTCTACGATGGCCCTCTAGATGAATAAAATACCAAAAAATAAGAGTTGGCAGTACAAACATGACAATAGTTTTATTGAACGTCAATTTTATTGAATGTCTGTTTTTAGCTGTGATGAACGTTTTTTTTTATATAATTCTCACATTCGGTGAACATTTCTAAATGTATATTTTATTAAACCATGATTATATTTGTAGAAGCCCCGAAGAAGCATTAAACTAATGCGAAAGCTTGGCGAAGAATAAAGAGTTCAAACCATTATTCTCCTACATTGAGTCAATAACCCTCAACTAATTCACAAATATGTAAAATATAGACTCTTATCACTGCATTCAATTTATATATCTGGGTTAAACTTATGTCCTGCTATTAGATGATGTTATTTTTTTGGTAGCTGTGATGGTATACCTTGATTCTTGTTCAAAAATTTCTGCGTGTTTTTCCTATATATATATATAATTTATCATATCCACCGCAATTTAACTGATTAACGCTGGATTTATCTTCTTTGCGGCTCTTTGATTTATTATTCTTAATGAGTTTTGCTAAAATATTTTAAGCTGTTGAATATTTTATTTCTATTTCCTACTTTCTGTAAATACAAAACTAATTGTTTATCTTAATTGTTTTTTCTTCAAAACTTTCCTCATTAACTCTGGATCATATCCATTTTTCACCACTATTTGTTCGATAATTCTATTGAAATATCATGTTCATTATTTTTCTGCATTATTGTTAAATCAAAAGAATTAATTGCATCATAATTTTCCACTTCTGTTGTCAATTTGACATTTGGATGTATGCTATTAATGAAATCTACAAATATTTTCAATTGCCAGTGTCTGTTCTCTTAAAATACACAAGCACATCATCTAGGTATCAAAACCAATATACTAATTTGGAAATAATAGGTTGTATTTTAGCGATGGCCTATAGGTTGTCCATAAACATTTCTGCCAATAGGGGGCTTAACAGATTTCCCATGAAAAGTCCTTCTTCGCTAGTATATATTTTATCATTGGAACTATAATAATTTTGTTTCAAATAAGTTTCTAAAAGTTGGAGCATTTGCGTTGATACAAATCATAGCTGCCAAAACAACGAAATTGGTTCTAATTATTCGAATCAATCCAAAATTCTTCACAATTTGAGTAAAAGTAAGCAACTGAATTATTGGGAATTTGAAATAAATACAGAAAAACATACATACGGGTAATTCAGTAAACGAACAATTATGTATCAATTTTTCTTTTCATAGAATAAATTTGAAAAAGCGGTAGAAATGAATTATTTTGAATGTTTACAAAGTACTAGCAGTGTAAGATTATGTTACTAGTTTTAAATAAAACATAAGAAGAAGAACAGAAAGACTTCAAGTCCAGGTCATCGATTGTGATGTATAGGGAGATCATTAATTATTAAGAGTTAAGTAAGACGTAGACTGAAGAAGTCACGCGCTGTCTTAATATTAAATAAGTAAGTGTAAATAATATTCAAAAGATTATCCTCATCATTTATCCTAGAATCATAAGTTACTAAAATACAGGCCCTCTAAGTTCCGAAGTGATAAAGTGTGAATATTGAAAATAAAACTGGTTTGTTTGGCTGACGAAATTAAATTCTCCGATTTGGTTTCGTCAGTATTTCGCTAAAAATCAGGAATATGAATGAGAAAATATCTCACAAATGGTATCGTTTCATTCTTGATGATACTTCACATTACTGAAATTGAAGGAATTAGTCCTTCTTCAAATGTCACTGAGTATACATTGGATAATTTGGAAACCACAATATGCATACCCATAAAATTTAAGAGGTGTTATTTACTACATAAAGGGTTTCACACGAGACGAGAGTAGGCGAGAGTATAAAAAATCTCGTCTCGGTCTCGCCAATTACCAAAAAATTTAGTCTCGTTCTCGTTCCGTTATCAGGATTCTGAATTCTGAATAACGATAATAAATATTATAATATATAAACAAAATGGTATACAATAATGAATAATTTTGTAAAGCTATATTTATTACGGTCTTATAAGAAAATATTTGTACATGTACATGTACATATTATTTTTAATTTTAAACACTGATAATTTCAACTTTTAAATCACTCGATGACCAAGAATTCAAACATAATCACGCTTGCATCACATCATCTTTCAATGATGTACGTGTTTTTGCCATGATGATACCTGCTGTGGAAAATAATCGCTCAACAGGTACGGATGTAGCCATTAATAAATCATCGGCCATCTTGGAAAGTGTAGGAAGAACTCTTTCATCCCTCTCCACCACCGTAAAATATTTTGACTCCTATTTGCTCTTTCTAACAGCAAATATTCTTCAAACTCAGCTTTCCAATATTTCGAAAGTTTTGTTGATGTCTTAAATAGACTATGGATGTCACACATTTTTTAATAGAATTGAACAATTTGGTATAGTTGAGGGTGTTCTTGGCGTATTCCTCATAACACTTTTCGAAACATTCAATAGCTTCATTTCTTTTCCAGTTTTATCATACATAGTTCCACAGATGTATACAATAATTGTTCACATCTTCACTACAAGGAGCACAAGAGAATAAATTTCTCCAGATGTTCAGATAGAGACGAAATTTTGAAAGCATTGGGATTTAGGGGCAATAAAAGTTGTCTGTTGAGTATTGAATTCATAATGGCATTCGTATTTATGGTTGTGAATTCTATTTTTTCTTGAAAAATAATCTCAGTTATCACAAGGTCTTAATGAATTAATAATCTTCTAAAAAATCGTGTATTTCTAGAACGATCGATGTATAATATAGACAAAATATATTGGTAATTATAGTAATTATAGTGGAAACTCGTCTCGTCTCGCTTTTCCGAGACGAGACGAGAAAAATCTTGCTCTCGCGTGAAGCCCTATATACATAACAATGAAAGTCAAACTGTCTGAAGAATATTCTGCTTCCTTGACTTGATAGGAAATATCAATTGTATTCCAAACTTTTAGCTCGCACTCTATAGGTTGAATCGGGTACTTCATCTTTTCCGTGCGAGGTTTGAAACTCGCATGTGTATGGCACCAATGACGCAGAAAACCAGCTATTCCCTCGTGTTCCCCCGACTCAAACGTATATCGGTAGGATAATTTGAATTTTAAACAAGGCAGAACGTGACCGCTCCTTATTTCGGCATCATCGAGAGTTTCCCCAAGTTAACTATCCCAGGTAGAAGGGGAGGATCCCCCAGAGATTCGAAATTTCATTGAAAATTGAGTATTTCGCCGAATGCGTCCGGATTGATCGGAAAACAAACCGACTCGCTTCCTCTAAATGCAAATTTTACACATTTTACTGCTCATTAATCTTGTTAATTAGATTGGAACTACATACACTACCCCTTCTGTAGATTGGATATTCATGAACTATGACTGCACAAGATTTTACGACGGCACCGTAGTGTCTACGGAAATTTGCATTTACTAGAACACTTAGTGGAATGTTTCAGGGACTTGCTGGCGTTAACGAATAAATATTCGATCCACATATTAAGACCTCGAGCAAGTTCTCCCTGTTTGCCAACGGATGGCGTTACCAGAATTGCTTGCATGTGTACTCCATTCACTTTTATAAAGTCTCCCGGTTGGTCATGGAAGTTTGACACATTTCACCGTATATCTTTCGAAAATGTTAGGTTATAATAATTTTCCTATTATTCAACGGTTTTTTTCTGGGTTTTCTCTCCCAAACTCTGAAAAATATCTATAAAATAAAAATTAATTATTTTGTAATTTGCTTCTGCGTAAGAAACACAAGATATTTGTCAGAAGCAATCAATTGAACAATGTTGCCTAACAAACACAACGAAACAACATCAACGAAGAAACAACTATATCGTAACGTTTTGGAGTCTATATCAGACTCCCTCGTCAGACGCTTAATGAAAATCTTTAGAATTATTTTGTTGATAGTTATTTTGTGAAATTCAAGAATTGTCACATTGACAGTATTTAAAAATCATAGCTAACATAGTTTTACTTCGCATAGAAATTTCCAAGTTCCAACTCCTTTTTCAATAAATTTAGCCAAATGTGGTCAATACCAATAGAGCAATTAGCAAAATTGCATTCTCTGTTCAATAAAATACAAGTTGACTCCTTAAGTTTCCTTTTCATAAAATCAGGTTCTGTCATTAGAATCTTTGTATTACTCCAATCCATCATGTGATCTCCTTGGATTGTACATACATGTTCTGCTATTTTTGATTTCTGTATGTCTCTATTTCTCAAGTTATTCTTATGCTCTGACTTTCTTACTTCTAGTGGTCTTGATGTTTCTCCTGTGTATGATTTACCACAAATACAAGGAATATTATATACACAGTTTTTTGATTTTTGTTTTTCATTTATGGGTTTTGTTTTCGTTAATAAAGACCTAAGATCATTCTGTGTTTTGATGACGGTTCTTATATTGAACTTAGAACCGATTCTTCTAATTTTTTCGGAAAGGCCACGAACATAAGGGATCACATTCAACAGATTGGGTTGCTGTTCTTGTTGATTATTCTGTTGTTCTTGTTTATTTGTTTTTCTATCTAAATTCATGATACATGTATTTATGAATTGCCTCGGATATCCATTTTCTTCAAGAAATTTTTTGATGAAATCAATTTCATTATTTCGAATTTCAAGAGTAGAACAAATTAGGTTCGCTCTATCATAAAGTGTTTTAATAACACCTCTTTTTACACTAAGCTGATGGTTTGAATAGAAATTTAAATATCTATTTGTATGTGTCTGCTTCCTGAAGACACTCGTTTCGAAATGGTTCGGATACTTAATTATCGAAACATCCAGAAAAGAAAGCTGATTATTTTTCTCTATTTCCAAAGTGAATTTTATTGTAGGTTCCTTTGAATTTATGAAATCGAAAAATTTGCCTAACTCTTCTCTACCATGTTGCCAAATTACAAATATATCGTCAACATATCGCCACCAAGCTTTTGGTTTCAACAAATATGTATCCACAAATTTTTCTTCAAAATTTTCCATGAATATATTACTCATGATAGGTGATAAAGGCGAACCCATTGCCATTCCAAAATTTTGTCGATAAAAAACATCTCCTAGTTGGAAATAGGTAGTATTCAAACAAACATCAAGCATTTCCATAATATCATTGGTATTAAATTTTGAATCTTTAATTATCGAGTCATCATTTTCTAATTTCGTTCGAACTATTTGAAGCGATTTATCGACAGGAACATTAGGTAAGCTAACCACTAATCATAGATGAAAGGACTAGTAGAGACCAAAGTTTTGGAACAATCCACAGAGTGTGTATGATTTCATCAAAGTTGAATAGCTACATACCGCGGTTTCATCCTTATTAGGAATCATCAGTGGAGCACAATTCAACGCTGATGAAAACAACACTACGAAGTAAGTAACCGGTTTAAAGAAAACCAGCAATCCCTTGTGAGTAGAATTTAGACACAAGTGACACCTGGAATTCAATCAACCAAGCTCCTCGCTGTGGCTACCCAAAAACTACAGATCTCTACGTACATTCTTTTCCCCTATGTGGTAATTAGCAAGTACTCGGATTGGAGTCTCATGCAATTGACCACAGATAACTATGCAACGTTGTCCTCTCTGGATATAAGTCGAAGTAATAACGTTTTTTTCACAAAGTGAATATGCTTCAGAAAAATAATGAATTTGAGAAGATTGATAAGATTATGTGAATTCAACAATTTCAAAGACCTGGCGACTGTTGAAGAAAATTTTTCTTCTGTGGTTACTGGAAATATTTCACGTATACAAACTGGTTGGAAGATTCTGTAATGCTATTTTCTTGTACGGAAATCAAGAATCAAGTGTTGAAATTTTAATAAAATATAATGGATAAAGTAGTCCGCTACTTTGTGATAGTTCATTTGAAAAAAGATAAAAGTACCTGAATAACCCGGCAGGAAAACTTCTTGATGAAAAGACGTAGCTATGGAATTTCTCAGTTTTCGAACTTCGCAAGGAATAAGCCTACAGAAGAAGGCATTTGAATACCTTGTTGCACAACTTGAAATACGCCAGTTTCAAAATGTAGTAGTACTACGAAAACAGAGTCACTGTTAAGTTAAACCTTAATAAAATATATGGTGATAGTAAACTAAGTACTTTCATTCGAGAGTTCAACATGTCCTGAGACAGAATGAAGTTTTTCTATTGCAGATTTCAGTTCTGTAGAGCACTTCCTGATACTTTGTCTCTGCTTCTTCAAAACTATTTTCGGCATTTTCAATTTCAAAGCGAAGAGTTCTTTATTAGTCGAAGATAATGGTCTGTGCGAATTATCTTGTCTAAGATGGAACATTGTGCTGAGAGTAAAAATCGGCAACTTCTCGTAGAATTCTTTTGACATTGACGATATTTCAGAAGTGCCAACATGCCTCTGTTTTAGTAACAAAAACCTGATAGACCTAAATCATGGCCAACCGGGAGACTTTATAAAAGTGAATGGAGTACAGTAAGGCATCTAAAGAGTGACTCAGTTTGAGGTTACACTTTAAATTCAAGATAAAATTAGTTGCGATAACAATCGACTACCTTTCGTGATAAAATATACAAGAATTTGTCGATATAGGAACACAGCGGAGATCAGCTGATCGCACTCGTTGTCAGTTGGCGATTATTCTGATTGGTCCACAAAAATGCAAATTCCCGGGAAAAAAACCTGCAGTTGTATCGATTAAGTATAATTAGTTTTAGGTTAGTCCATTGGGATCCTTTAGCCTTCTAGTCTAACAACTCGCACTTTTTTCCGTATTCCGGGTCTCGGAACGAAACAAAATCGTGAGAGATATCGAAATGGGGTCTTCAGATTTAGTTTTTTACCGTCTCGACGTTTCGATCTCATTCTACTTTCACCCTCGCGTCGTCTCCTAGATTTAAAAAAAATTGCCAAAATACCCGATTTACTTCGGTAGATTTCGGGATTTTTTTTTAAATATTCAGATTCCTCTGGGAGAACTCGATCGTCTATCGTTGAGTAGTTCCCCCTTTCCCCGTCGCCCCGATATTTCTCCTCTTCCCCCCTATTCTTCGATTTCCCAAAAAGCGACCGCTAAATTTTCCCGATCTTCCCCAAAGCAAATTTGCCTTGGTGGCGGCCATATTGCCCAAATTTAATCAGTAAGGTAAAATAAAATAAACGAATAGGTTTTATTGTATTCATTCAGATATGTTGTTGGGACATTGATATTAAACGTGGTAGATGATTTCAGCTAAATGGCTGCCGCGTACTACCCTTCCAAAGGAATTTGTCATCACTCTTGTGGAATTTCACGAATAACTATGAGGAAACTATCATTCAGATGGGAATAACTCCGAAATCGTTTGGCTGATTATGCCCATTACCGAACTTAACCGTCGCATTCGGATGCGCAACGTACCCTAAAAAATTCAAGTCGCTATATTTTTCCATTCGAAATTTATCATGGCAACGGACGGCAGAACGGCCGGCCGGACGGAGTCAAATTGGATCTAGAATTATTCATCAGTGAATCGAATCTAACAGTTTGAGGCCATTTTTGGGAAAAATTTCCAAAAATTACAGACATTTAGACAAAATGATAGCACGCTGTTCCCTTGCTCGCAAAAATAGATATTAATTGTTAAGGATAAAATGCATTGCCAACATTGTCACGAATTGATTTTCAGTTTGTTCTCATGTGGGTAAGATTTATCTATTTCTAACGGGGAGGTACATATGTTTTGAAGAAGAAAGACCAGTCTTAACCGAACAGTGCTTGAATGCAGATCTACGACATTCATAACAAACATAAAATTGTAATCTCCTATTGAATCATCATGAGCTATAAACAGCTACTATTACTTCAGCGCCGAGGTGCTTAAGTGTTGAATATGTCGAATTACCCGAGGAATTGCCCAACAAAGAAAGAATATTTCCGGAAAACTGGACTTCTTACAATACAAGATTCTGGTATGCAATTCCGTCGAACATGCGAATAAAATGCAGATTTGCAAATTGCCTCAAACATATCATGTTTTCGCTGCCCAATTCGAAAGATTTATTGAGAACATGAAAACGCAAAGTCGAGTAAATGGAAACTTGGGAAAATATTATTTGTGGACAAGAGGGAAGTTACCAATGTAGTAAAGATGTAATGTATTTGAAAAATCTTTTATGCAAGCGAAACAATTACTATATTTGAAATAAGTATTATACAGGGTGAGTCTTTGACCACTGCATTAATTTTAACCAAAGATTCCTCTCATCAAATGAAACACTTTTTTCATTTACCATTTTTCCAGATTCGGCTCAGGGAAAAAGTTACAAGCGTTTAAAGATTTCACAATGTGCTAATACACTCCCGCATATAAATTATCTTTGACATTGTTGGCGGACGAGAATAAGGCATGGTAACGTGGTTTACAGCTTGATTCGGGATTCCAACGCTCAGGGACGGATCCATAAAAGTAGTGAAATTTCTGGAGTTTTCCATTTTAAAACATTCAATGAAGAATATCTCGAAAACGGTGCGTTTAAGGAGAAATGATGAAGAATAATATAATGTTCTAAAACGATGGAATATTCTTGAAATGACTCAAGAAAAACTTTATATGCTTTCTTTATGCTAATTTCGTTTAGTTTTATGAATCCACGAGTCCATAACTAGAAAACCAGTAGAAGTAGAAAATAACTAATATTTGGAAAATATGTATCATAGTTATAGGAAACTTTACGTCAACATTCATTTCATTCGATAAAAGGATGTCAAAGCTAGAAAATAAAAACTGATTTTTTTTCAAAATTTCAACAGCCTGTATCTTTTTACCTGAGCTGAATTTGGAAAAATGTTAGATGGAAACAGTGTTTCATTTGATGAGAGGAATCTTTGGTTAAAATTAATGCAGTGGTCAAAGACTCACCCTGTATATCAGGGTCATCCTCTTAGTTGCAAATTAATTTTAAACATAGATGTCAATTATCAAATGAAACACTTCTTCAATTTACCCTTTTCCACATTCGGCTCACGTAAAAAGTTTCAAACTTTCAAGGATATCACAATGTGCTTTTACACTCTTGCACTCTGTTTACCCGTTTAACATAGAATACTATTACTGAAATCTTCATTTTAGAACAACAAAAAATTTTATCATCTAATGCTTGAAATCTTATTATGCTGCATTTGTTTAACAATAATATTCCACTATTAATAATTCACTATCGAAATACTGAGCGTCAACTCAATTTCCATTCAATATCCATCAATTGTTTTCACCATAAGATTATACATAATTTCATAATTGCCCATTTCATATTGAAAACTCCATAAATATCTTAATTTCCGAGAAATCCTCAAATCGACTAGTTGAGTTGTGATTCAAACTGACAGAATAATCATAATAATTAGTAGATAATTCACGCAGAAAAATATTGAGGTCAAAAACAGTTGGGAAGGTGCGGCTATTCTACTGAAAACATGTGTGTGAAGTTTTCTGTTTCTATATTTTTAGAGAGCACCCCGAAAAGATTCAAATGTATCATGGAGAAGTTCTTAAATGAAGCTTCTTCTACATTGACTAAAATCCGGTTGCCTTCGGATAGAATTTTCCAGGTTGACTAGCCATAAACCAACTTTCAATTCACCCTTGTCCGACACAAGATACTTGATAAATAAAACTCATAAAACACGGTCATTTTATCAATAAAAAAGTGACATATTGGAATTTGGGCGACCAAGGAATTTCCAAAGCGACCCATCAATTTGTTCAGAAAAAAATCACGCAAAAGGGTCATGATATCTCTAGCAGTATGAGAAGTTTGCCATCTTAAATGCTAGGGAGATAGTACGGTTCTTCATTGATGGACTACATACATGATTTAATAATATACTAGATAGAGCCTAGAGAGAGAGAGGTATTGACTCCAACATATGAGTGAGATGCAATGATCGAAATCAGCTAATGTATGGCAAACCATTGTGTTTTGAATATTGGGTCGTACTAGATTATTATCCTGCGATATTTAAAATTGTATACAGATTGATATACATCTAATGATGGCAATCTCCTGTTCGGCCTACGATTGCACGAATCTTAATATTTAAAATTCTACTGTAAATGTGTTGAACTCCTCCTACACGACGTGACCGATTTTGATAAAATTTTGTGTGTGTTTTTGAGCGGGTCACTGTAAAATTAGAGTCGCAATAAGACCCAGTAGGAGGCGCCGCAATCAGGTTGTACAATATTTGTTTAAGTTTAGTACGGAATCGCGCATGCGCTGGCTCAGTTATTAGAACATCGACTCTTCTCTGATCTCAGAGACCTAACATTCCTTATTCATTTTAAGTTCAGTTATCAGTATTATGCTGTTTGTAAAAATAAAGTTTAAGACATATTACATCAAAGTGTAATAATGTGTGAAGGGTTTTGAAATGTGATTAAACACTCTATATTTTGGAATTCGTTAGCTGCCGTATTGAAGTGAGGATTTGACATAGATATTAACATAAAGAAGTTACCTATTTTTGTTTGATATGCGTCACAGTTGCACATGAGGTATATCCTATAACCCTTTCTATCTTTAATGTTGGAGTCAATGCTACGCACAGCTCGCTGAGGCAATGCGTATAGTTATTATTAGATCAATGGACTACATATATAAATAGTACTGATCACGAAGTGATGAAGAGCCATAAATGATAATATATTCAACGAGGTTTCTGGAAATATCTCAGCAAACAATAATCTACACGAAACGATGTTCGACTCCTCCTGCTACTTTAATATTTAAGGAGATAATTACAGGTATGTACAGTAAATCTCCGATTATTCATCAGTTATTGGACATTTTTTCCAATATAAACACATAATTACAGATATGGAATAACCACCGAGTACTACAGTCTGGAAAGGAATGCTTTGGACAGGAAACTTGTAGGAGTGAAGACATAATATCCTTCACGGAAAAAAAATATTGCTTCTAATATATGAATTTCATATACTGACTAACTGAATTTCATATACTCGGCGTGACAGAAGAACTTACATCTAATCTTATATGACTGCAGCACCTATTCATAACACGCATTCGGATCTTAAAACTAATCTACTTTCATATTATTAGTAACAGTCAGGTCTGAAGGATCTGATGATTTCGACATATGGAACTAGAACCATCGTATACCAATGTAGGATCCCGAGCATATAAAGATGAGAATCTAATCAGATTAACAGTATACCAACGATTTTGAGTACTAGTTAGTCCCGCTTTCGAACCTAGCATTATTGTCATACATTGGTTATATTCCAGTCATATTGGACTTATGATTCAGTTATATGAATTTAGTAATCTCATCATATAAACCTCTGTAATCTTGAATCTTGTAATATAAAACTAGTAACCTCATCATATGAGTCTTCATTTCTCGTTTATCTGGCAGATGATGATCTATTATTATATTTATACGTATGAGCCCGGAGAACAGAAAAAAAATTATTCGAAAAAGAAGTTTTTTCGAATCATTTTGATCATTTCTTCAAGCAAATCCATATGTATCAGTTGAGATCAATATCAGCCAGATGAACAAGAAATCAAACATCATCAGAATAGATAGAAATACTATAAAAAAACTCAAGACAAACGAAAAGGATTTTATCCTGGGAAAATTTAATGATCTCTTCACATAATGAAAATAAACATCTAAAATTCTAACATAGAAAATATTCAATATCAATATCAAAATTAATAACAATTCTTGTGCCAGTCTGTCACATATACATAACACTATAAAATATTATAAATAACATGAAAAATGACTAGCTTTAATACTACAAAAGGTATATATACATTAATTCGGTAATACTGAAGTCAAATAAGGGTTCGTGTTCTAATGAATTTCATTCAAAATGGACTCAAATTCTGATTCCTCAAAAAAGAGTTACTTTCGCCGTCAGTGTCTGTAGATTCGAATATTGGAGTTTGTCCAATACTGGGAGATTCGTACTGAAAAAAAAAAAATTATTAACAGAATGAAAAGAACCATTTGGAGAAAAAATGATGCAAATTGATGATGCAATTTGATGATTCTAATATTAGCATATTTTGATAGACTTGAATAAAATTTCATCGGAAAATTCTGGAGTTTTTGAAAAATGTAATCAGTTATACAAATTTGAATCATAATAGGTACTACATAATACTCACACTGGCACTTCCATTTCTTACATGAAGAGCGAGTGCAGTTTGAAATTTAAGGCGAGGACCAATCTTTGGGATCAATATTTTCAACGTGCCTTGGCTAAGCATTTTAACGGACCCTTGATCAATTCCCTCATCTGCAAGAAAAATGTACAATAGATAAGCAAATAAATCAGGGGCTGATTTTTTTCAAAATGGTTTTATTCCGTCATTATTCTTATGGATGTATGAATCATAATCATCAAGAATCGCATCTAAACGTATCCAAAGTATTTTTGAATTCCCCCATCCCAATGTAAATAATAAATATGTAATTTGATGTTCGATGTAACATCTCAAATTTAAAAGCTGTTTGAGTTATAATCATCTTCACTTCATAGATTGCAGATGTGAACTGAGATTTTAATTGGATGTGTAATTTCGATTTTTTGGCAATGTTAATGAAGGAAAATTTTAAAACGATCACTGATGATTTTCATTCATAACAAAAACATTTTTCAATACTAGAATTATTTTCTTCATTTTACATTATTTAAAATGATAAAAAATGTATTTTTGACGTTGTTTTTTATAGCTAACCTAAACTAACCTAACCTAACTTGCCCAAATATGTAAAATATATTGAAAACTGGTGAGGGGCGATAAACTGCAAATTAACCTCATATTTTTTATAATTTGAACCTCTACAAACAATGTGAATAAGTCCCTGTATTCTACGCAAAAATGTCAGTATAATGTTATTGTTTCGGAGAAAGTGGTTATGATTCGTTTTCAATTTAGCCATTATTCCGATTTTCGTTTATAAATCAAACCAAAAGAAGATAGGAAAAAACGCGGATAGTATCATTTCATCAGTTTCTCTAAAAATAAACCAAGTATATGATATTAGATTTCCGCTATCTCTTATAGTTTGAAAGTTGTAACAATGAAACATCAAAAACGTCCCTCTGAACAAAAATAATTTATTCTAAGAGTTGGGTATTAGTGACGTATATACATACTTAAAAAAAATTAACGATTCTGATGTATACGGACATGAATTCATACCCAAAGAATTAAAGAAAATATTTTACAAGTATCATACACTATCAATCAATAAGCGAATGGCGTGTAGGTACTTACCTATAGAAATCTTAAAATATATTCCAAATTTAAATCCTTCAGGAAGGCTTCCATTCTTGAAATCGCTCACTTAAGTAGGTACCTATAAGTATACATTGTTCTTCGCACAAATATAAAAATAATAAAATATTACTGAATCGCTTCACAAATGGAAATGCCCTACACAACACAACTTCCGCAACCTACTGCAAGTTTGTGAAGATTTAGGCGGTCATTGGGTCATCATCTGCTCTTCTTGAACAACGAATGTTCATTTCGAACAGACGGGATAATTCCATTTATACGACGGGAATACTAGAACCGTGCGAAATTTTATAGTATGGTTGAGAATATAACGCGTATATAATGCTCTATTCGATCGATAAGCTAGAAATCTGTCATTGCACCACGATTTCTAGAAAGATTGATTTTTTGATTCGTATCGGAAATGGTTTCTAAATCATTGAAACATTATATCGTTAATATAGGAAATTCATGTTACTGGTATATGCTACATGTTCGTACGACGTCGTTCTGGATCATTTTTTTCCGTGAGAAGCCTTCCCAGATATTGAGGTTCATTTATACTCTGGAACTGGAGGGCGAGCTGTAGATGGCGTAATGGTGAGAACAGCTCTGTTGGGGGGCACAATAGATCTCAAGGTCGCGGTGCAACGTAACCCCCTTATCAATAATAATAATAATAATACAGTCTGGTTCACCTAAGGCGTCTGACGAACGTTTCGGGAATAACGTTTCCTTCGTTAAGAGATATGAAGTAACTGAATATTACTTGTTTGTCTATTTATATCCCGACTACGAAACTATGATTATCAATTGGTTTAGGGTCAATATGAAACGGGTTAATACTGCATAATATTGAAAAATGGCTGATACAAGTTCAGAGCGTTCTGCCAATAGGGTCTCGAAATAGGTTCGTATGAATAATATACTTATGCATAAATTTCACAAATCTAATTAACCCCAGGGGATAACATTGATTTTCCGAGGGTCTATTGTGCCTCCCCGTCAGAGCTGTCGATGTCATCAACATCTACAGCTGGCCTTCCCGTTCCAGAGTTCTGATGAACTCCAGTATATGGGATGGCTTCAAGGAGGCTACGTCTTCGATCTTGTAGATTTATTGCCCAAAGCATTCCTTGCGTTGTTTTGAGATGGCGAGGCATTCCGTTATCAGGTGAATCTTATGGAGTGATGCATTACGGGGGAAGATCTCGAGAAAAAACCTCTTTCAGTTTCTTCTTTCATCTTTGTAGTTGTATCTACCAATTCCACAGTAGGATTCCAGGCCAATAAAGGGGTCCGATCTCCTTTCTTGGCAAGTGTGTTGACCTCATCATTTCCTTTAATTCCCGCTTGACCAGGAACCCAGACCAAGGAGACCCTGCTGTTCTTGCCTACTTAATTGAGTTTTCTTCGGCACTCCCATATCAGCTTGCACAACATAGGAGCTTCGAGCTTTAATAGCAGCTTGACTGTCAGTGGATTGCTATATCACACCTCTGATAGTTTCTTTCTAGGTTCATTTCCACGCATCTTTCTATTGCAAGTACTTCCGCCTGAAAGACACTCGGATATGAACCTAGCGATAGTGAGCATTCGGTGCCTGGCCCATATATTCCAGCGCCAGCTCCTCTGGTTTTTGAACCGTCTGTGTACCATAAAATGGCATTTCTTTTAAGAACTTGGGTGTTGACCTGTCCTAGTCTTTCTTCCTACCGAGCATCGTAGTCTTTTTCGATGCTAACTTTCTTAATCATTTCGTCACTAAGAAGATTGGCTGACGAAATTTACCTGGTAAGAAAGGCTTTCTGGTTTTTGATACTCTCATCACCAGTTCCTTTTCTAGATATTCTGAGAATGGCTTCATGGGCGGTTTTGTCTATCACTAGATGAAATGGTGTGGGATTTGTGATAATCTCATGTGCCACGGTAGGACAGGTTCCTATAGCTTCAGTGATACACACACAGGCCACCCTTCGTACTTTGTCGGGTATGTTTCTCGTGCTTATCAACTCTATTACCTGACTAGTCATTATCAAACTCTCGAGACGCCACTGTCGTGTAGAAATTCAGAATGTCTACGGAGAAGCACGATACTAGATAAATAACATTCATAAAACACGGTCATTATTGTCAATGGCAACGTGGCATATTTTCCACCTTTAAGTACCGCAAGTCTAAAAAGCCTGAATTCCAAATCTGTTGAAATATGTCGGCCATAAAACAACTCCGAACATGTTGGATTTGTCGTATGGGCGATTCGAAACCGCGCCAGCCATTTCCCCGAATCGAAGAAAAGTGAATCGTGTGGTCCCTTTACATCTTCCAATTTTCGGATTCAAATCTGTTCGGCTCGTAAATTCGGTGGGACTTCGTGACGACGCCAAAATAAAGACTGGTCACGTATTGCCTGGTTTAAAATTCAAATTATCTCCCCGATATATGTCGCTGTCATGGAACCCGAAGCGAATAAATTATTATCCGCGTCATTTGGACCATGATTGATTTTCCGAAGAAACCGAACTTGATGCGATGGCGGCGTGCTCAGATGGCACGAGTACAACGGTCATCTTCATGAAAACACGGAGGCGCTTCCGTAATTTCCTTTCTCGCCCCCCGGTGTCGGAATGCGAATGAGGACTATCTCGGTACAAGACAACATGACTAGACGGAATTACCTGTTTCATGGGGGAAAGAGAAAAATCGGTCCGATTTCCATTTTGACGACGTGATGTCGCTCGGTTTTTGTGCGTCTACTGAAAAAAGGTAATGTGTAGTAAGAAGCAATTTTCTCCGTTCAGTTGTTTACGAAGCTTGTTTCACTGCCAATTCGTACGCCCGACCAAGTCTCCCTTCAATATTTTGAAGAGTTCAAGTTTTGTTCATTATTTTCTAGCAAATATAATAACGTTCAAGTTCGCCATTTTCAATTGAACGATGAGTAAAAGATACACGGTGAAATATTCGTCGATTTTAATTTTTTTAGGTAATACTGGAATTTCATCCTCCTCCCCACAGACTCATCACACTTTCTGCTAGCCCTAATCTCATCATATGCTTCATAAGACAACAGTGCCCTGTGAGGAAACCAGTGAGGGGGTGCAGCTTGTTTTTACTGAGATCCATATACTTCTTGAATCTCACTGTGCCTATACTCCATTCACTTTTACAAAGTCTCCCAGTTGGCCATGAAATTTTGTCACATTTCACCATGTATATTTTGAAAATGTTAGGTTATAGTCATTTTCCTGTCAGATAACTACGCAACGTTGTCCTCTCTACATAGAAGTAGTAGTAATTACGTATTTTCACAATGTGAATTTACTTCGGAAAAATAATGAATTTGAGAAGATATTATGTGTATTCAATAATTCCACATTCCTGGCGACTGTACAAGTAAATTTTTCCTCGGTTGTTACTGGAAATATTTCACGTAAAGTATATAAACTGGTTGGAAGATTCAATTATGCTATTTTCTTGGAAATCAAGAATCAAGTGTTGAAATTTTAGTGAAAAATAATGGATAGAGTATAGTCCGTTGCTTTGTGATAGTTCATTTGAAAAAATAATAAAAGTACCTGAATAACCCAACAGGAAAACTTCTAAACGAACAGGCGTACCCATGGAATTCCCCACTTCTCTCAAGAAGACATTCAAATACCTGGTTGCACAACTTGAAATACACCAGTTTCAAAATGTAGTAGTACAACGAAACCCGAGTCATTCTTATACCTTAATAATATATAATGATAGGAAACTAAGTAATTTCATTCGAGAGTTCAACATGTCAGAATGAAGTTTTCCTATTGCAGATTTGAATGTTATGATTGGCTGCGTTCAGCGGAAAGAGCAATTGCAAAGATGCTCACTGAGCGCTCACAGATCCTAAAGTGATCAGAGAGCGGTTTTCTGAACGATTAGAAGTTAAAACGGTGCGAAGGTGACATTTACATAACCTAATTCTATTGTGTTCTCTTTAAATGTTTACACTTTCAAAAAAATCTAACCTCTAAAACTATGCTTCGACAGTTTTCACAACGTGTTTCGCTTAGTGAGCGGAATTATATGTCGCTCACAAAAATGGGGTCCGCTCATTAAACATGTTGAGCAGGCGCTCACTGAACAGGATCGTTCAGCGAAAATTCTTCTAACTGTTTTGCAACTGTTGTGTCCGCTGAACGCAGCCATTATGTTAAGTTTGAGACTTTTGAGAGTAGAAATTGGCAACGTCTCGGCGAATTGTTTTGACCTTGACGATATTTCAGCACTGCCAACTCGCCTCTGCTTTAGTTACAAAAACGTGACAGACCTAAATCATGGCCAACCGAAAGACTTTATAAAAGTGAATGAAGTATAAGTTCCTGAGGAACTCTTTGAAGTGATACAATCCTGGGATAGATCTCCAGAGTATCTATACCTCTTCCAGTTTCTTCTTTCATCCAAAATTCACTTTCTTGGCAAATTTATTGGCCTTCAAAGTTCCTTTAATTGCCGAGTGACCAGGAACCCAGACCAAGGAGAACCTGTTGTTTTTGCCTACTTCATTAAGTTTCCGTCGGCAGTCCCATATGAGGTCAGACTTGATAACATGGGAACTCAGACCTTTAATAGCAGCTTCACTGTCAGAATGGATTGCTATATCACACATCTGATTGTTTCTTTCTAGGTTCATTTCCACGCATCTTTCGATTGCGAGTATTTCTGCCTGAAAGACGCTGGGATAAGAGCCTAGCAATAGGGAGCATTTGGTGCCGGCTCCATATACTTCAGCGCCAGCTCCTATATTGAGTTTTGAATAATCTCTGTACGATTTAATGGTATTATTTTTAAGAACTTGGGTGGCGGATTCCCTGTCACAGTCTTTCTTCCTACCTAGCATCGTAGTGAAATTCCATATGATGCTTAGTTTCTAAATCATTTCGTCACCAGGAATTCAAATCAAATTTCTCGCGAATATTATCGTTCAATTATGTTGATGTAAGTCTACCATATTGCCACAACATCAAGTTGAAGAAATTGTTTATCTTAGGCGTAACACTTCTGATGTTGACACAGAGTATATTAGAAAAATTGGTTCAAGCCCTGTGGACAGGAGCTATTGGGCGCATGTTCATCTTCCTTGTGGCCCGTACTGACCAGTAAAGAAAAAAAGCAGTATCATGTTGAATACCTTAATATTATTCTGGAACACAAATTTTCCATTACAATAATCTTCATCTAGCTTCTATTTAGTATCAATTCCTGTAGAACGTGATCATAATAAGTGTTTTCCATATAATAAAATGTGTTTGAACTTGGTATGTAGGAAATCTGACATCAATTATTGGAATTAATTGATTTGACAAACAGCCGTCAAATGAGGTAAATAGATTTTTGTGACGATTTTCTGTGACCATAAAAAAAATTAAGCATTTCATTATTGCATTTCTTGAAATAGGTACCTTTTCAAGTCGATCAACATCGTCCTTCTTTCGACGTCTAAACTATGACTTGAATCTTTATGTTTATGTCTTTGAATTTGTTTTCGGTGGAATTCAAAGAGTTCATAGAATAATCGATGAAAATACTGAGAGAGACCCAGGAAATTTGACACATTTTGTCTTATATCTCCAGAAATTGAAATCGTATAGAGCCAAAATTTTGCACAATGTTGCAAAATACTACAATTGACGTTAGTACAAGTTTTTGTTGCAATCTGATGAATAGTTCACGAAAAAAAAATTTTTTTTTCGAAAAAATTAAAAGAAATATTTTTTTAAAAATTACCAACATTTCGATCATAACAGAATTTTGCCAAAAGTTGCGCGTTTATATCCTCGAACTGACTACCAAGTTTCGATTCAACATCTTCTTTAGTTCCTGAAATATCAGGGAAATAACCTCAAAATTTTAAATGTCTATAACTCCTAAACCGTCCGGCCGATTTTGCCCGTTAACGAACTTAACCGTCGCATTTTGATCAGAAACCTACCCTGAAAGTTTGAAGTCGATAGGACCTTCGGTGCTCCTGTTATCGTGCCTACGGCCGGAAGTACGGCCGGCCGGCCGTACGGCACCCAAAAATCTGACACCGGATTCGTAATCAGGGAGTCCGAATTAGTCTATTAGCCAATTTTCAGCTCGAAATTCGAAAATTACAGACATTTGGACGAAATGATAGGACGATGTTCCCCTAGAACATACGCCCAAAAATAGTTCAAAGTCACGAAATGGCTTTAAATTATGCCTCCATAAACCACATGTGAAATAACTTATTCCTCAAGAGTTTGCGGGAAATCGCATCAATAAAGAAGAGGTCGGCTATTTTCGACGTGATCAAGATTTGATTTCTCTAACAGAGATCAATATTCGAAGTGGTCGTAGCATTCACGGCGTCATTTCTGCGTACAGAATCTGCGACCGAAATTTTCCGATTCCAATATTGAATTTCCCTTCTTTCCTTCCTACCCCCCACCCTCATAGAGGATTGCACCCTTATAGCATACGGAAGTCAAGCTGATGAAAATTGATTTCCAGTTTTTTATAGGCATAATAAATATTGATGTTACCCTGCTACGCGGCAACTTGCGTTATGAATTCAATAATCCAGTAGATGAGTGAATTGAGTAACCACTTTGCGGACTTCTAATATATTCCTATCGAACATCAACATAAAACAAATTATATCATATTACTTAGGTTGAATTCCTGTTATCTCATTCACTGTGTGTTCAATAACTAGCCAAATCATTTCTGGGAAAACAATATTTCAGATGGTTATAGCTTCGAAACCGTTTGACCGAATATGCATTCTGATGGACCTAAATGTCGCATTCGGATGCGCAACCAACCCTGAAAATTACAGGCCATTATCTATGTGCATTCTCAAGTTATCATGAGATACATTATATATTTTTTTTGGTGCCTATAAATTCGTCCAAATTAATGTAATTTTTGAATATTTTGCCGAGAATGGCTTAAACGATGAGTTTCGGCTCACTGAAGAATCCGAGATCAAAATTGATTCTGTCCGACCGGCCGTCAGCATGATCGCGCTCCAACGCAATGAGTTAGAGAGTTGAAACTTTTAGGGTAGGTTTGGAGTCCAAATGCACCTGCTCAGTTCGTTAATGGGCAAAATCCACTGAGTGGTTTCAGTGTTATTGCCATTTGAAATTTTGTTTTCCCAATAACTTGAAAAATACTGATCTGATCGAATCATTGTTAAAAGAATATTAAAAAAAAAATCTGTATCTCAGAAACTATCCGTCATATATCGTTGAAATTCTTTGGGAGCCTTCAAAACTCTATTTTACAGTAAAGTTCTAGATTTGATCTCGATCGGATCTATATTGGTGAAGATATTACCGAAATATCGAAATATTCCAACGATGGGGGTGTACTGGTCCACTGTTTTTACATTGGAACAGACAAGTTGTCAACAGTTTTTTATTTTTGACGTGGCTCTAAATTATTTCATATTATATTTTGTGATCTCCATAGATGGTATATCTGTCTTTCATTAATTTCATGTTCCTCTATGCTCTTCACATAAACATATGACATGTGTCTGACAATCTGTCAAGTTAATCTTGGAAGATCCAATTTAATTCTGTTTAAAAAATTATTTAAATCGAAACTGAATGCAAATCGCGGGTCAAGACGAGTTAAATATGATACAAATGGACCTATTTTAAAGAATAGGCATTTACTTTGGCTGTATTCCAGTAAAATAATTTTACCCGGAAATATGAAAGAAAAAAAGTAAGTTGTGATCTGGTGTTGCAGTTAATAGAAGAGGATTATAAATATATTTACTCTTCAGCAGTAACAAATGAGCTTAGTTATCAAGGAAAATTAGTAGGTATAGGGACTTGGTAGAGAAAATGTTTATCACTTTAGTGTCAGACTCAACATTTGTTGTCTAAAGACTTTCAAGCACTTAAACCAGTGAAAACAATGCCAATAGTACAAATTATATTGATTTTAAATAGAAAAGAATTTGAACATTGAAAGAATTGACATTCGTCAAATTTTTAAATCATGGAATAAACAGGATGTGAAAAACTATCATGGTATACGTGTCTAGGCTTCCCTACCTATGCTACTGGATTATGATACCTCATCAATTGTATTCTAAAGAGCGCTTCATGAATAAACAACATGGATTTTCTCTGAATAAGTCTTACTAACACAAAAAGTCCTAACATAGTCAAGAAACCCACCCTGTTAAATGAAAATCTGCAATCGTCTCTATATTCCATGTTGTCTTTACTTAACACAACGATATGGTATGATTTTTGAAGGGCCAACTTGGTTGGACCTGGGTTGCGCTCGAATATTAACTCCATAGAGTATGAGACGGAAAATCTGTTATCTTTGTCTCACTGTTTCAAGAAGAGTATATTTTATGTTCTGCCAGTACTCAAGTTGAGGTAATTTGATAGTTTTTATACTTCTCACGGTAATATTTATTATTAGAGTTGCATATATGTGAAGAAAAGAATAATAATAGTAAGTTCTTTCTTAATACCAACATAACGTATTCCGATATTGGCACCTTCTGTCACTTCGAATATCACATGAAGAGTAGTCAACTCCAGAGTAAATTCATCAAACCTCCAAAAACTCTACTCTAATCGGTGTAGTTAATATTCGAACGCAACCCAGGTAGTTGAATTTATTTCCTTGCGTGAACTGTGATGTACGAGCACAAACACTTTTGGTTGACAAAAATAACTCTTGTTCCTCCGTCTAAGAGTGAGAATTGTGGCATAGAGTTCAGTAGCAAAACTGCTATACTTGAGTAACATATAATCAGGTATGTTTTGGGTAGGATCAAAACAAACTGTTCAAGCGATGACTACAATATGGGTTTGAATATTAATTATCATTCAATATTTCAAAAAAAGAAAAATATGTTTTTAATGGAGATGACTTGTTTTATTCATAAATGATTGCAGTTTCAAAACAATGAGCATTTGATTGAAGAAAGATCGATATTAAAGATGAAAAATTTCCCCTCACAATATTTAATATTTCAGCTTATTTCACAGACAAGTTCTAGATTTACACTCGAACGGATCTAAATTACTGGAAATAATGGGAAGATATTATATTTTCTTCTTGAGCTAAGCAGCTTTAAGCGACTTCAGTACCTGGATGGATAACAGCTCTGGCTATAAATTTGGACAGCGCGCCAAAATTCCTGTCCACGGGACATACGTCTTTGTGTCGGTATTCTACAACTAGGTACCAACTTTCAATTCGATAGGATCTGTATTGTTTGAAAATAAAATTAGTACTCGAAACTCGTTTGGCTGATTATGCCCATTGACGAACTTAACCGTCGCATTCGGATGTGCAACAAACACTGAAAATTTCAAGTCGCTATCTCTGGCCTATCGCTAGCCTGTTCGTTATCTATGTGTGTTCCATTGCCTTATATAATGAATCGTGTTATAGACACCGGCTCTCTTCCTGCGGCTTGGCGACAGTCTACGGTAACACCTGTTTTCAAGAAGGGCGACAAATTGAAGGCTGAAAACTATAGACCTATAAGCCTCACTTCTGTCATCGTCAAGGTACTCGAGAAGATTATATCAACACAAGTGCTCCAGTTTGCTTTGTCGAAATCCATTATCCCAACGCAGCAGCATAGATTCGTCCCTGGAAGATCTATTCTTACCAATCTTCTGAGTTGCCTGGATGACTGGACTAGTTGTTTGGATAGCAAAGTTCCTCTGGATGTGTTATATCTTGATTTTGCCCGTGCATTTGACCAGGTGCCCAAGCGAAGGCTTCTTCACAAGATTGAGCATTTGGGAATTCGGGGATCACTCCTGAAATTCATCGATGCATTTTTGTCGGATCGATCTTTCGCCGTCAAGGTTGGGGATGCGATGTCTCCTTTGATGCCTGTACTGAGTGGTGTGCCGCAGGGATCTGTCCTTGGTCCTTTGCTGTTCATCCTTTATATATCTGATCTACCTACAATGTTAACTTCTCAATCAGCATCCTATGCCGATGACACAAAATTATATAATAGGTCAGCCTACCACCGTGTTCTTCAGAACGATCTGAATTTGTTGGTTGGGTGGTGCTTTGACTGGCTGCTTCCACTGAATTCATCCAAATGTCGGGTGTTATACCTAGGCAACAATAATCCGAGACATTCTTATAACATAGATGGTGTTGCTGTGGAAAGTTGTTTGAGCCATGTAGATTTGGGTTTCGTCATCAGCAGCGATCTTTCATGGAGCTCGCATATTCTAAATGTTTGTAACAAAGCTAAACAACGCCTTTACTTGCTCCAGCGGTGTTTCAGAGGTAGCCATCCAGACACAGTCGCTGCACTATACAAGACGTACATCCGTCCAGTTCTAGAATTTGCCGGACCCATTTGGCATCCATGGCTCAGGCAGGATGCGCAGATGCTGGAGTCACTTCAACGACGAGTTACGCGTTTAGCTTTCGGAGTACAGAGACCCAGTTATCAGGAACGTTTGAGGATGATGTCCTTGGATACATTTGCAGATCGTAAACTTCGTGGAGATATGATAGTCACGTTCCGGGCGTTGGGTGGATTTTTTGGCACCGATCTGTCAAATTTGTTCAGCCTAAATACGAACCATCTTAGAGGTCATAGTCGTAAGCTTGCTCGTGAGAGGTTCCACACGAGAAGTCGAGAACATTTTTTGCCTAATCGGGTTTTTGGCTATTGCAATAGATTGTCACCTGATGTTGTTGGAGCTCCGTCAGTGAACACCTTCAAAAACCGGCTGGACACTTGGAGAGCTAGTGCGTTGCTGTGACGTGTTTGTGTCTGTGCTTTGAGTTTAAAAGTAGTACAGTTTCATTAAGGTTTTTTTTGTAGTTTTCAAAGAGTTTATAGTTTTACTTTACTCTGTAATCTTTATAATAATAATAATAATCTCTTTCCGTTCGGAAGTTATAGTGACAACGGCCAGACAGAATCAGATTTGACCTCGAATTCTTCATCAGTGAGTCGAACCTAATGGTTTTAGACCATTTTCGGAGAAGAATCCAAACATTATACAGACCTTCGGGAAGAATGATAGCACGCTGTTCCCCAGAACATACGCGCAAAAAGAAATTTCAATCGAAATAACATTTATGATTAGTATTCGACATGACAAATTATCAAAATGGAGTCCAGTTAATGGCGTCGACAGCCTTCCACTATATTACCGGACATTTCAATTAGTTTTATTGTTGATGCGAATCTGTCGATTATGAGGACATGAGGAATTTTGACGGTTAACATTATCAAAGTAAGAATTATCATTCAATCAGTCCGTTCTGTTCGTTAACTAAAGGGTTTTCCAATGAGAGGTGTTATTTTGAATGGCCCGCTATTTCGGTAGATGTCACTTTGACATGTTCATTTGACAAGTAGAAACTACGCCATTAATAAAAATGGGACGATACACGCTTCAAGAACGCATTGAAATTATTAAAATTCACTATAAAAATGGTGAAAATTTGGCAGAGACGGTTCGTAAAACTCGAACATTTTTGGGTCGTCGTGAAGCACCTTGTCGGACCGCAATAAAGAAATTGGTGGAAAAATTCGAGCTATTGGGACAAGTTAGCTATGTGAAGAATAAAACCCGTGCACGTCGCTCAAGAACAGCCGAGAATATTGCTGCTGTAGCCGAAAGTGTTGAAGAAAACCCAGGTTTGTCCATTCCTCGTCGTTCTTTGGAATTAGGCATTCCACAAACGTCATTACACCGTATTTTGCATAAAGATTTGGGTCTTAAGGATTATAAAGTTCAGTTAACACAAGAACTCAAGCTGGCCGATCATCAACAACGTCGTGTCTTTGCTGATTGGGTCGTTGAAATGCATGAAAATGATCCGGAATTCCATCGAAAAATCATCTTGAGTGATGAGGCCCATTTCCACCTCGGTGGCTTCGTCAATAAGCAAAATTGTCGTATCTGGGGCTCTAAAAACCCAAGAGTTATTGTTGAAAAGCCTCTCTATCCTCAACGTGTGACTGTTTGGTGCGGTTTATGGTCCAGCGGAGTCATTGGACCTTACTTTTTCGAAAATGAGGCTAGAGCAACAGTTACGGTGAATGGATTGCACTATCGAGAGATGATTAATGATTTTTTATGCCCGGAATTGGATGGTATTGATCTGGCCAACGTTTACTTCCAACAAGACGGCGCTACGTGCCACACAAGCAACGAAACCATTGATCTTTTGCGGGAAAAGTTTCCGGACCGTGCTTTCTCTCGAAGAGGTGATCACAATTGGCCACCGAGATCTTGTGATTTAACACCTTGCGACCTCTTCCTTTGGCGCCAAATTAATTCTGAATACGTTACTGAATTTTGTAATATCAATTCAATCTTCCCTAATTGAATTCTAACTACCGTGAAATGTATACCTCAATCCCTTGTGGCTTTCCTCACTGAACCCGATCTACAATTTGTTTAATATGTCTGCTGGGACGAACAACAACGAATAGGAAAATAGAAATATTGAGGGTTACCATCGGTACAATAAAGGGTTTTCCAATAAGAGGTGTTATTTTGATATTCAAAGAAAAATGCCATTTTTCAATATAAATGATCGGATGTTTATTTCATTATAAAGAAGAAGCTATGCCGTTAATAGTAGAAAATAACATCAGGCAAATTACCACCACGACCACGCTTACAGGACCATATCCTTTTAATGAAATTTTCCATAACCAAATCGCAAAGTGGCTGTCCTATGTCCTCGATATTCTCACGAATTCCATCTTTGAGGTCTTGAATCGACGCGGGGCTATTGGCAAAGACCATTTCATTTAACACCTTGCGACCTCTTCCTTTGGCGCCACTATTGGTCTTTGCCAATAGCCCAGCGTCGATTCAAGACCTCAAAGATGGAATTCGTGAGAATATCGAGGACATAGGACAGCCACTTTGCGATTTGGTTATGGAAAATTTCATTAAAAGGATATGGTCCTGTAAGCGTGGTCGTGGTGGTAATTTGCCTGATGTTATTTTCTACTATTAACGGCATAGCTTCTTCTTTATAATGAAATAAACATCCGATCATTTATATTGAAAAATGGCATTTTTCTTTGAATATCAAAATAACACCTCTTATTGGAAAACCCTTTATTGTACCGATGGTAACCCTCAATATTTCTATTTTCCTATTCGTTGTTGTTCGTCCCAGCAGACATATTAAACAAATTGTAGATCGGGTTCAGTGAGGAAAGCCACAAGGGATTGAGGTATACATTTCACGGTAGTTAGAATTCAATTAGGGAAGATTGAATTGATATTACAAAATTCAGTAACGTATTCAGAATTAATTTGTTCGGAAAGTCCGACTTCGCAACCATTTTTAACCCAATCAACACGCTGTATAGGGTGAAAGTAGAGCCTTATCAGCTTTCTATTTGCATCTTCTACTCTTTATCTGGCCCTATATTCAATATCATTAATTCGCTTTCATGATTGGATAAACTGCAAAGAATTCCGGACAAAAAGAGCGAAACTCCGGTTGCAGCATCAGAGAAAGGGGTTGAAAGCTCTCCTCTAATTAAAGCAGGATTCAAAATATCAAATCGCTTTTATGTATAAATAAAATATCACTCAGATCTACGTCTTGTTCACGTTTACACCAGAATCCGTTATCCACTATCACTAACAAGTGACGAACCATCATTTTCGGATGAATATACCGGGAGCGTCAGAAGTATGGAATAATGGATTTATTTTCTCCCCTTGCAGGAATATTGGGTCGAAGTACCTTAATCGTTAAGGAGGTATTTCCCGAAATTCTTATTTTTGGCGCTCTAGTTCCTCGGAACTGAGTGCTTATCAATTTGCCCAAATGTCTGTAATTTTCGAATTTTTTTATGAAAATGGTCTTAAACGATTTGGTTCGACTCACTGATCAAGAATCCGAGTGCGAAATCGATTCTGTCCGGCCGGCCGACCGGCCGTAGGCACGATAACTCTCGAACGAAAGGAGTTAGCGGATTGAAAATTGCAAGGTGGTTTTGGAGCGTAAATATCTCGGACAAGTTCGTTAATGGGCGAAATACATCAAGGGGTTTCGGAGTTATGGCCGATTTTAGTAAAAATATTTTTTATGAATATTTCCGAAACCGATCACTCGATCTATCTGAAATTTAGCATCAAAATGTAGAATCATGACCTTTATACGCATGTGAAGTTTTGTATTGACCAGATTACCGCAAAGTATCAAAAAAAAATTTTGAAAATGTGGTGCAGTTCTCATTCTCATGATTGCTCATTTAATCTTGATAAATAGACTATTATTTGAATTGATGCAGTTCTATCATATGAATACATTGATATAATTCCCAACTCTGAGAAACCAATACTTTCGGAGATATAATTTGTCTGTTTGAACTAGAGCGCCAGAAAGCTCCTGTCCACAGGGCTTGAACCCATTTTCTACAATCTTCCGTTACCAAACAGTGACGTCATCGATATTTTGTTTTAATGTTAAGCTCCTATTTTTTCATGAATAGATCATATAACTACGAAGTAAGTAAGCTGTTTTTAAATTTAATTTTTTTTTTTGGTAAAACACATAGTATAGCAAGGAGTAAATGATTAAAATTTGGAGAAAAAAATCGTGAAAGTTTTTTCATGTAAACATTTTTGTTACTTACATATTGTAGTCGTCTTTTTCAATTTTTTTAAATTTAACAACAAACCAGCTGTTGGAGGAGATACAAAGTCGATGTTTAGTTGTTGTTCAAATGCCTAGAGCACGTGTACGCGGAATGTATCGCCAGCTAAGTGAATTTGAAAGAGGTCGAATTATTGGTCTACGGGAGGCGGGGGAGAAATCCAACTACTGTTATGAGATGTTGTCAAGCGTGGTTCGATAAAGCCCAAAATCGAAGAAGAGTATGCACCGGACGTCGAAGGGGCACAAATGGAGTTAAAGATCGACGTCTAAGACATATGGCTATTAGAGACTGATTTGCGACAACTCGATTTTTGGCTAATGATTGGTTAGGAGAACGAGGCCATCCTGTATAACTGTCCGAACGGTTTACCACCGGATAAGGTCTTTTGGACTGCAGCATTATCGACCCCATCTTTCTTGAATTTTTTTGAAATGTCTATAATTTTGAGTATACTTAACTTGAATTTTTTTTAATATTTTTCTACCCGTCTCAGGCTTGACTTCTGGGACGGCCTCTATACAGGGTGAATAATTAAGTTGTACATCAATTTTAACCCCGCTAGAAGGGCGGAAAAATAAAATTGAGATATCATAGATTTAGCCGAATATAGGATACAGCTTTATTGAGATATCATGGATTTCCATGATATCTAAATCTTAATTTTCTACCCCTCTGACCATTACTTCACAAGCAGTTTCAAGATACCTCTAACAAGCCCAAAGTTGACCGGGCGCATTCGCCATTTTGCAACTCTAGGAGCTCCCAAAATGAGAAATAGAATGAGATTTTCTATCCGAATGAAGTTCATCAAGAGTCCTTCAAAAACGATAATAACTTGACACCGTCACTTCATTCAAACGAAATGTTTACTTCGCAGCAACCAATTTACTGTTAACGAGTTGTTACATAAATCAGTCCCCTGATTGCTGTTAGGTTTCCATTCGAGTGAACGAATCAGGCTTGCAAAAAAAAATGCGACGATGAGGCATACTCTGACCGACCTTCGGATGGAATGCCGGCTCATAGGTGAACGCTTTTGCTTCTGATGTTCAATTAGCCTGACTATCAACTTTGAATAGCTATTATGCCAGTAGATTATCTGCCTCATATTGTGAACGCCGACAACGACGTGGAAAATGAACTCGATAAAATGTTGTTGGCTTTTAGCCTGCAATTTTTCACAGGGCCCCCTGTGCAATATTAACTGAGTTTCGTTTATTACGATCCATCCAGCACTTTTCCTCAGATACCTGTACTCAATCCGATTTCGGATGAGCCATTTTTGGCGCTCTTGTTCCTCGGAACAGAGTGCTTATCAATTTGCCCAAATATCTGTAATTTTCGATTTTTTTTGATGAAAATGGTCTTGAACGATTTGGTTCGACTCACTGATCAATAATCCGTGGTCAAAATCGATTCTGACCAGCCGGCACTCCGTTAACACGATAACTCTCGAACGGAATGAGCTAGGCAGTTGAAATGTTCAGAGTAGGTTAAGGAGATAAATATCTCGGCTAAGTTCTATATTGGGGAGAAACGGTCGGATGGTTTCGGAGTAACGAAAAAAGATTTATTTTTCACATTACATATTTCAAAGTAATTTTTTTTAAGATGCAGTTTTATCATAAGAATCCATCGATATAATTATCAAATGTAACAAGCTAATACTTTCGGAGATTTGATTTTTCAGAATTTCAATAGAAAATCGTACTTCTATGTTTTCACAGAATTCTAATTATTTTATCTATGAATTATCGTATGATCTGTGTGTCATCTTGGACTTGCGTCCAATTTTTACGTATGAGTTGGAGGCAAGTCCAAGATACTGTTTAAAACGGAACCAGTTTCAGTTTTCATTCGTAAACATTAAATATGTGTTAAAATTCTTAATTTCTGAACTACTTGGGAAACGTATTTGAATTTGGTACATCGGGTAACTTAGAATTTTCATTTTAAGGTGGAGACTGCCACGAAATTCGGAAAAAGCGACAACCGGTGTCAGAAAATATGGTACAAAAAAGTTGGACAGCCCTATGGACAGGAGTTTGGACGCTCTTGATCAAACTTTGATGAATCATATCTCCAGAAGTATTGGTTTCTCAGAGTTGGGAACGATATCAATGGATTCCTATGATAGAACTGCATCATAGAATAAAATGAATAAATTGAGAATCCGTTGATATCATTCCCAACTCTGAGAAACCAATACTTTCGGAGATATGATTTGTCAAAGCACCAAAGCTCCTGTCCAAAGGGGAAGAACCAAATTTTTTAAGCATGTTCCCAAACGTCTGTATTTTTGGAATCTTTGGCCAAACATGCATTTGTTCGACTGAATCATAGATGATGGCTTAACTCAATCTTCCAACAGTCGCCAGGTCTTTGGAATGGTTGAATTCACATAATATCTTCTCAAATACATTATTTTTCCCAAGAAAATTAACATTGTGGAAAATACGTAATTACTCCGACTTCTATGTAGAGAGGACAACGTTGCGTAGTTATCTGAAAGGAAAATGAGCATAACCTAACAATTTGAAAATATACACGTGTGTCAAAATTTCATGGCCAACCGGGAGACTTTATAGAAGTGAATGGAGTATACAACCAGTTACGAAGTTTCAATTCGATCAGATCTGTTGATTGTTCGAAAACAAAATTAGTACTCGGAAAACGTTTGGAAAATCATTCGCATTAACGAACTTAACACATGCGGCTACGTCACCTATCCTGAAAAGTTCAAGTCGCTATCTCTTATCGTGGCAACGGACAGAACCAAATTTGAACTAGAATTCTTCATCGGTGAATCGAACCTTATCGTTTGAGACCATTTGCGGCGAAAAATTCCAAAAATACATTTGAGCGAAATGATGATCCCCAGAACATACTCATAAACTTCAAGTTGAAATTCCATAAAACTACAATTTATGGGTTGGATTTTTTACTTGATTATGTCAAATTATTTTCGTGTTTGTTACAGTATCGTTTCATCTCAGAAAATCGTTAGAAAAACATATTTACCAAAGATTCTGATAAAACATGATCTGCTGTAGAGAAAAGTTCGGTATAGGCACTCGTGAATCATTGATTGGAGATTTTCGTTGGCTTCAAAACCTGTATATTTAATATGACATATTACATTGGAGTACAGTGCATAATAATAGGTACATTTATAATTCAGCTTCAAAGCGTACGTATACGTTCCACTCTTCTGACTCAATTTATTCCGCCAAAAAAATTCAATACTCCTAGTTGTATTTGGCTTGCGTTATCTAGTTTATGATCCATAGATCCAGTGCGCCACGACATGGCCTAATGAACATAGAATGTACAATACAGAAACTCATTCGCGCTATTTTTATCGAGCAAGGTTATACGGAACTTGGAATATACGGACATAAACCGTTATTGAAATTTTGATGTTTTTGAGCTTGTTAGTCTTCCAAAGGAATATTAAGCATCATAATTTCAAAGTTCGAAAACCTGCAGATCAGATGTGCGCGCATCTTGTCAATGCTCCTTATCAATTCGTCTCAAAACTAACGCATCTACATGTAAATCGTAAAAAAGATTTTGTCCACTACTCCAAATTTGTAAATAAAATTTAAATACAGTGTTCTTTCGATTCGAAACCTACTCATTAATTTTTGTAAGGCCGATCTTGGAGTAAGAATCTTTTTTCAACGTATGTTCTGGGGAACATCGCTTAGCATTTTGGCTAAACGTCTGTAATTTTCGAATTTTTTGCCGAAAATGGTCTCAAATCATTAGGTTCTTCTCCCTGACGGAGAATTTAAGGTTAAATTTGATTCTGCTCGTTAATTGGCATATAATCGGCCCAACGGTTTCCGAGTAATAATTTTTTTTCAACCAATATGAATCGGATCGAATTGAAACTTGATAAGTAGTTGTAGAATACAAACCTGAGGACGTTTGTGAAATTTTGTGAGAATCGTATTACTAGAAAATTTTAAAAAATTCGTTAAAAATTTTTATTCATGTCACGATAACCTGAGAACGGAAAGAGATAGCAACTTCAAATTTTCAGATTAGATTGTGCATCTAAATGCGACATTGGAGTTTGTTTATATGCATAATCGGATAAACGGTTTTGGAATTTTACCCATCTGAAATTGTGTTGTTATTTCCTCAATAACTCGAATAATACGAAGCCGTTTCAATTCAAACATGGTTATCGGTTGTAGAATACCAACGCGAACATTCTTGTGAATTTTCGTCAGGATCGTATTACTAGAACATTTTTAAAAAATCATTGAAATACATTGAAGAAAATATATATCAGAAACTATCCGTTCGACATCGCTGAAATTTTGCGAGAGCCTTCAGAACCTAACTCAACTGCCAAGTTTCACGTTTGAACAAGATCGGATCTATATTGTTGGAGATCTGAGCAGCCTTGTGTGAGTTCAGTAGCTGGAGGGGTGACCGTTGCCTAGATAACTTTCCAAGGAAAGGAGACAGGGACTTGCAATTTTCAGGGTAGGTTGCACATCTGAATTATTATTATTATTAAAACAAGTTCCAGAGTTGAGGTACCTATCACCTATAAACTCTAACTTAAAAATGGGTTCAAGCCCTGTGGACAGGAGCTTTCTGGCGCTCTAGTTCAAACAGACAAATTATATCTCCGAAAGTATTGGTTTCTCAGAGTTGGGAATTATATCAATGTATTCATATGATAGAACTGCATCAATTCAAATAATAGTCTATTTATCAAGATTAAATGAGCAATCATGAGAATGAGAACTGCACCACATTTTCAAAATTTTTTTTTGATACTTTGCGGTAATCTGGTCAATACAAAACTTCACATGCGTATAAAGGTCATGATTCTACATTTTGATGCTAAATTTCAGATAGATCGAGTGATCGGTTTCGGAAATATTCATAAAAAATATTTTTACTAAAATCGGCCATAACTCCGAAACCCCTTGATGTATTTCGCCCATTAACGAACTTGTCCGAGATATTTACGCTCCAAAACCACCTTGCAATTTTCAATCCGCTAACTCCTTTCGTTCGAGAGTTATCGTGCCTACGGCCGGTCGGCCGGCCGGACAGAATCGATTTCACACTCGGATTCTTGATCAGTGAGTCGAACCAAATCGTTTGAGACCATTTTCAGCCAAAAATTCCAAAATTACAGACACTTGGGCAAATTGATAAGCACTCTGTTCCGAGGAACTAGAGCGCCAAAAAAACAAGTTTCGTATGACAATTGCACAAAACAGGTTTAAAGTACCTACAAATAGTAGGTATTCCATAAAACATGTATGAAAGAAGATGAGTAATAATAAAAAATTACCTTGTAATCGATCAAAAATTTCCTGATCTACGTTCACCAAATTTTCTCCTCTCTCGAACTACAGAATTATGCTTTCAATATTTACGTAATATTTTCGGGTGAGGTCCCCGTTGCATCGCTAAAATACGAGTATTTCAACCCCAATATTTTTGAACTTACAATATTCCCTTCTGTCAAGTTGACATTATGAGAATTCATACATAGAATAATTATATCAATCTGTGAAATACGATTTACATTGAAATTTTGAAAAATCATATCTCCGAAAGTATTAGCTTGTTAGAGTTAAAAATGATATGAATGGATTCTTATGATAAAACTGCTTATTAAAAAAAAATTCATTTGGAATTTGTTTTGTAAAAAATTTTTTTTTATTACTCCGAAACCTTCTGTCCGATTTTGCCCAGTAACGAACTTAGCCGAGATATTCATCCCCAAAACCTACTCTGAAAATTTCAACTCTCTAGCTCATTCCGTTCGAGAGTTATCGTGCCTACGGCCGGCCGGCCGGAAAGAATGAATTTCGACCACGGATTCTTGATCAGTGAGTCGAACCAAATCGTTTAAGACCATTTTCATCGAAATATTCGAAAATTACAGACATTTGGGCAAATTGATAAGCACTCAGTTCCGAGGAACTAGAGCGCCAAAAATTATCCATAAACCACAGTTAAAAAAAAGTGTAACTGTAAAACAATTGCATACATCATTATAGAGCAAATTAAAAGGCAAAACATAAATGATATACCTAAACAATAAATTCACCAAAAATAGATAAATAACCAGTACGGTATGCACAAGGAAGCGAATGAAATAAAATTCACACAGGTCTATTCGTGCTCCAGTAGTCTAGTCTATTCTTGAATAATATTGACTGATTCGGCATCTACAACTCCAGAAGGCACACAATTCCAATGACCGAACACATGATTTCCTATGAAATTTTCTCGACATCTGGTGCGGAAAGCCTCTCTTCTCAACTTGAAACGACGCCCCCGAAGGTGATTTGTATTTAACTCATACAGTTGAGACATATCGACGCCGAATAAACCGTGAAATGCTCGATAGGTAACTATTAAGTCTCCTCTTTAGATCCATAATCCGTTCGGCTTTTTTTGACATGTTCTGACCACGAATAATCACTGGTAATCATCACACCCAGGTCTACGTGGGAAGAACATCCAAGGATCTCAAGGCCATCAATGAAGTATCTAAATTTTGGATTGTCCTTACCCAAATGCAGAACCCGACAATTCAAAGGATTCAGCGGAGTCAACCATTTGTAGGACCAATCAACCACCCTGTCCAAGTCTCTCTGTAGGGTCACATAGTCATCAATCGGACAATTAACAAACTTGATGTCATCAGCAAATGAGGCACTTTCCGACTGGAATTCATCTGTTAAATCACTCACGTACACCAAAAATAGTAAAGGCCCCAACACTGAACCTTGAGGAACATCACTGTGTAGAATTTATTCCATCTTGACTCAACGTCTCCACCGCCAACAACAGTATCCCAGTCCATTTTGGAAAACTCTTCGTGGATATTCTGATATTCAATGATTTTGCAGTTTTTTTGTTGTGGCTATTGATGATTTAGTGGGAAAAATAAAATTGCATATTTGTTGATAAAACTAAATGATAAGATCTTTCCAGAGGAGGATTGTATTCTAATTCGGAAACTAAATTGACATCCTTTGTCAACATGAGATCTGGGGTTTATGGTTCCTGATTCCCTCTGTATCGGGTATGTTGGTCAACAAGCTGATGCAAATTGGAATTGTTCAACATATCGATGTATGGAAACGAAGGAGTGTTTGCTGAGGGTGAACGAGATATTGGCCATTTCCTAACATCACGGATATTGAAGTCTCCAGCCACCAAAACATGCTTGTGCAGATTAGATAAGTTAACTAGATGTTCACGTAAGTCTTTATCATATATGGAAGGTCGTGGACAATATATACAGCCGATACACAAAGAGAAACCAGATGATTTAATTCTCGAAAAGATATTATCCATGCCCAGAGTATTTAGTGAATATTTGGAGATAATAAACGAATTTACAATAGAATTGTTGACATATATACACACCCCTGCACATCTTGGAGTTGTAACACTATCACAACGGTATATTGTGTAGTCAGGTATATGAACAGCCACATCAGGTTTTTCTGGATGCATCCAGGTCTCCGCGATCAGTATGAGAAAGGGTCTACAATCCTCGACCAGCAGGAGGAGCTCGCAAAACTTCGCAAATAGAGCCGCTGGATTGGAGTATAATACTGGTCACACGTTCAAAGGCACTGCTAGTTTTTGGGAGCAGGAGAATCAGTGGACATTATGCTAGGAATACCTTTGATATAGTTCATAGGGACATTTCCGCTCTGACGCCTTCTTTCAAGCTCAGTGCGAAGGTCATGGGGCTACTTTGCTTGCACAAGCGTTTCGTCATCAGAAATTATGTGTTTATTAAATTTGGGATGACTCAATTGGAATGGGAGAGTTAAGTTCGGTTTTGGGCAAAATCGGTCCATCGGAGCGTTTCGCAGTTATATCCACCTGGATTATTATTTCCTCGATATCTCCAAAAATATAGACTCGATCGAATTGAAGGTTGGTAATGTAGAATATCAACATAGAGCCGTGTGTAAAATTTTGTGAGAACCATAACCCTAGAATTTTTTTAAAATATTATGAAAAAAAAATTGGTTCAAGCACTGACGTGAAGTCAGGAACTTTTGCGCGTATGTTCTATTGTCCATTCTCTCGAATTTACCATGGTAAATTCTAATTAAGAGGGTCCAATACAGGGTCAGGGACAATAGAACATACGCGCAAAAGCTCCCGACAAAAGCTGCTTGAACCAATTTTTTATTATGTTAATCGATACCACTGTGGACAAACAATATATACCAACCAAATTTTACAGTAATGTAAAGGGCGATTCATAAGTCATGATTAACTGAAGAAAATTTGAGAAAATCAATAAAGATCCGATCGTGTTAAAATTCAGAACTTGACTGTAAAGTTACGTTTTGTAGGTTCTCGGAAAATTAGCGATATCGGACGGATAGTTTCCGAGATTTTTTTTCAATTTTCTAGAGATACGATCCTCACGAAATTTCGCAAAACTTTGCGCGTCGGCATTGTCAGCATTGAGTTAGTTATTCAGGAAATAACAACAAAATTTCAGATGGGTATAACTCCAGAACCGTTTGGCCCAATTATGCCAACTAAAAAACTTAAATATTGCATTCGGATGCGCAACCTATTCCAAAAATTGCGAGTCGCAGTATCTTTCTGTTCTCAAGTTATCGTGTGATAAATAATATATTTTAATAATTTTTTATTGATACGATCCCCACAAAATTGCACATGCGTCTTTGTGTTAGTATTCTACAACTAGCTAAATTTTAATTCGATCGGATCTGTATCGGTTGAAAACAAAATCAATACTCGGAAACCGTAGGGCCGTTTTTACCCATAAACGAACTTGTCCGACGCATTTGGACGTGCCACCTACCCTGAAAAGTTCAAGTCGCTATCTCTTTCCGTGCTCAAGTTATCGAGGCAACGGCCGACAAGAAAAACTTGAATTCTTCATCAGTGAGTCGAACCTAATCGTTTGAGACCATTTTCGGTAAAGAATTCGAACATTACAGACATTTGGGCATAATTATAGCACAATGTTTCCCACAACATGCGTGCATAAATTGTGAAAAATAAAAAATCACCCTGCATCTAGGTTATAAAGAACGATAGACCCATAAAATAGGTTATTTAGAAGCACCTCGCGGTATCCTCCACCAACCCTTACTGTTTGCACATTTCCCAATGATTCACCCTGTACAAAAGAAGTTGACTGTGACAGTTGAATTGAATCATTCACGATGTTCAAAAAAACTAAAATTGAGAATTATGAAATTTATTTCGATTGTGAAATGAATTTCAATTTCAAAGTTAATCTTTTTCCTTCTTACCGTTGCAAAAATGACAGCGATGATAATTTCAGTTCACTTTATTCGGTCTCCTACGATTCGGCCTGGCTTCATGAGACATTTGAAGAGGGCGCAATCACAGAGATGGCGTCATCCAAGGGAAGCAAAGATACCATTACAAATAAAAGAGCTTTGTACGAAAAAGGATTCGAGTATCAAATTAATTCCACTGTACCTTTTTCGGGATGTTTTCCCTCAGGTGAAATGAATTCGCCCAGAAAGAATTATATTCACTTAACCTTGTTTAGTATAATGAGGGCAAATGGCGGGTTGAAGAACGTTACCCGAAAATCTGCACATCGATTTTCAGATGAATACAATAAATGTTTTACATCCAGGGGATATTGTGAACTTTCAGAGCAATTAGACCCATTATCGCACCTAACCCCCTTTATTGGATTGCTATTATTGTCCGAGGATCAGCCACTATTATGCTATTCGTGCATGCAAAGATTGAAGAGCAGAGCAAGGGAAATTGAGGCTTTACAAGGAAGAATAATCACAACCGATTATTGCCAAGGGAATCTGATATTAACAATTAATTTTCCGGGTACGGTGAAAACGATTCCCACAACCATTATGAGAGCATAGCATAATAAGGGTTCCAATATAATTATAGTTTGTTAAACCTGAATAATAAAACTTCGGGATCGAGCTCAGGGAAAAAACCTCAGAAATGTTGTGATTTGCAAAAATTAAAATTGTTAACAAAATATTGAATACTGGAGGGCATTTCAATCTTCTATATCGAATCTTTCTTCAAAGAGCAGGGAGGGTTCCCCAAGCTACCTGAAGTTCAGCTGCAAAAGGCAATATTCAAAAGACAGAATGGGAAAACGATCAAGCTAAAAATTAAATATGCTATAGTTTAACAAACTGATTTATAATTCACTACCCATTCTGAAAATGATTCAGAAACTATGTGAATAGCCCTTGAACCATCCTGAAATTTATACAGGGTGATTCTCGAAGACCGTTCGTTAGAATATTCTGAAGAAAAACTAGAGATATATCCTTGAAATTTTATAGTTAAGCTTTGTTAGGAGAGATGAATTCTCGGAAAAAAATTTAGATTCGTTCGACTTCCGGTTTCGCCAGATAATCAGATTACCCATTGAATTCTACATTGTTTTAATGTGTCACTTACACATTATTCTCAGAAAATTCGTGTGAAATCTGAAAAATCCCTTTAAATTTTCTCAAATAGGGCTTCATTCCAATGTTAATAACTTGTAGATTTTTGGATGAAAATTACTAATGCTCTAGCTTCTATCAGAATACATACCAATGCTTCTCCTTCGTTAATTAAACATTCAATTGAACATTCAGGGTGTTTCTATTTCATTGTCAAATTCAGTCATGTCAAAAACCTTAAATCTATTTTTTCCTCAAATAAGAACCCATTTATAGGTTAGCTGGAATCCACATTAAAAAATAGAAGTATTTAAGTGTAATACAAATTACTGCTCCTAAATGTTTAGTTCCCGAGATATTCGGTAAGTAGAGCAGTAGTATATAATATGAAAAATACACCATTTTTTAACGTAGATTCCAGCTGAGCAATAAAAAAATGGTTCTCATTTGAAAAAAATGAGTTTTGAGGTTTTTGTCATGACTGACTTTGACATTGAAATAGAAACACCCTGTATGTTCAATTGAATTTTTAATTAATGAAGGAGAAGCATTAATATATCTTCCGATGGAACCTAGAAAATTAGGAATTTGCATACAAAAATCTACAAGATATTAACATTGGAATGAAGCCCTATTTAAGAAAATATCAGAAATATCATCACAGGGTGTTTCAAATTTTGTGTCGAAAATTGTGATCAAAAATTGGCCATAACTTCTGTTTTTCAAATTAGAACTCTATTTTTTATGATTGCGTTGGACTCTGCGGTGAAAAATATTGATAGTTTTCTAACATAATTATGCTCCTAAATTAAATAATTTCTGAGTTTTTTTTTAAGTTAGGAGCATAATCATGTTAGAAAACTATCATTATTTTTCACCGCAGAATCCAACGCAATAAAAAAAAATAGGGTTATAATTTGAAAAACAGATATGGCCAATTGTCGATCACAATTTTCGACACAAAATTTGAAACACCTTGTGATGATATTTCTAAAATTCAAAAGATGCATGACCTTTCCACATTCTTCCTCTTCGATGTACTAAAATCAGTTCACGCTCAGGATGTTTAAAACAAGAATAATGAACATAATACTGACTAAACATATTTGACTTTTTTCCGGTTTTTTCGATATTTTGAAAACTATTCGGATGAATACAATGGTTTCAACAGAAATATTTTCATCATTGAATACTTGATCATACCAGGAATGCAAAAATTGAAAAAAAAAATGTTTTCATCAAATTTATTTCCACTCCCTGTATAACCGGAAATGATTGGGCTTCGAAAGTTTTTTATCTCTGTAGAGAATTTCAAGCAATATTATAATCCCAATTTTCAGATTTCAAATATGTCCAGTTCTCCAGAAAAGTCTAATAGGCACTCGAACTTGGGACACCCTGTATATTCCTACGTCGCGTTCTACGCAAACATTTAACCAACCATCGACTCTGAGTGACCCTGTGTAGCAACGAATGAATTACTCCATCATGTTCTCGAAGACGGGGACATCCTATTCAGGTGTCACGAAAATGAACAATTTATATACTTCAGAAACAATTTAAGCGCATCAACAACGAATGCAATAAGTGAGCGCCTGTATTTCATTTCAATTAGAAAAAGAATCACGTACCAACTGCGGAATCTCGCAAATCAAATGGCGAAATGTCTTTCCTTTAACGGAAGTCGATTAAAAAGAGTAATATTCTCTCATTCTATACTTTATGCGTCTTGATGAACAAGTTTACTTGCACCCGACTTAGGGTTTAGTATTTTCTCAAATGAAAAATTGGTTGAAGCACTTATGTGAAGTCAGGAGCTTTTGCGCGCATGTTCCATTGTCCATTCTGATGTATTGGACACTCTCAATCGAATTTACGATTCGATTAAGAGTGTCCAATACACGAGAATGGTCAAGAGAACATGCGCACAAAAGCTCCAGACTTCACGTCAGTAAACCCTGAAAATTGCAAGACCTTATCTTCTTTCGTTCGAAAGTTATCGAGGCAACGGTCAACCATCCAGCTACTGAACTCACATAAGGCTGCTCGGATCTCCAACAATATAGATCCGATCGTGTTCAAACTTGGCAGTAGAGTTCGATTCTGAAGCCTCTCGCAAAGTTTCAGCGATGTAGGACGAATAGTTTCTGATATATATATATAATTTTTTTCGATGATTTTTCAAAAATTTTCTCTTGATACGATTCTCACGAAATTTCACAAGAATATTTGCTTTGGCATTCTACAAGTAATAAATATGACCTGGATTGGTTTTGTATTTTTTGAGTTATTGGGGAAATAACAACAGATGGCCATAATTCGTAAACCATTTGTTCGATTATAACTACTAACGAACTCAATTGTCGCATTCACATGCACAACCTAATCTGAAAATCTCAAGTTGCTATATCTTTCCGTTCTCAGGTTATCGTGACATAAATATTTTTTAATATATTTTTTTTTAATTTTCAGGTGATCCTATTCTCACAAAATTTCACAAACTTCTTTAAGTTACACCAACAAGTTTCAATTTGATCGGATTTGTATCGGTTGAAAACAAAATTATCACTCGGAAACCATTGGGCCGATTATGTTCATTAACGAACTTATCCGTTTCAAGACGTTATCTCTTTCCGTTCTCAAGTTTTCGTGGTAACGGCCGGCCAGACAGAATCAAATTTGAACTCGAATTCTTCATTAGGGAATCGAACCCAATCGTTTGAGACCACTTTCGGCAAACAAATTCGAAAATTACAGACATTTGGGCAAAATGATATCGCGATGTTCCCCTGAACATGTGCGCAAAAACTTCTGGAATTGAGCATTGAAAACATTATCGCCACTCCATCGCGCTGGAATATTTTTATTTTAGGACGGGTAAATTCTTAGATGTAGCATTTTAAGTTTGCGAATGAGATTTTTTTTTCGAACTGGATTATCCAAAGGGGTAATATTCCTATTATTAATGTAAATGATAAGAAGCAGAAGACGTACTGAGTATATTTAATATATGGTGCTACATTCAACGTACGTTATATGTATAGACATATCCAGTTTGCTTCAAACGAAATCTTTTCTTTCTCAAATATCCGATAAATTTTTTTAATGATGCACATTAAATGAAATATCCATTCGGTGTATAAGAAAGTTGAAACTTTTATATACAGGGCGATAGTCTGGAACTAAATTCATATTTTTTCAAACAATAACTTAAAATGAAAAAGCGGAAACCTGTCAATTGATTTTTAGTTTTCCCCATTTCTTGGCGATAAAATGAATTATTTCCCTTCAACCCCTTGGCTGCTACCATACCTTACTTTTGTTTTTTAAATATAAGCAAATGTCATGTGCGGGTTCGTTGGAAAGCTTATGAAAAGCGGAATTTTACCACACCCTTAGTTTTTTTTCAGTTAGGAAATTGTAAGGAAAATGAATAAATAAAACCGGTATTGAATTCAGCATACCAATCGATCCTATTTATTAATTTTCTTAAAAATTCCATAACTTAAAAAAAACAAAGAGTATGGTAAAATTCCGCTTTTCGTAAGCTTTCCAATTAACCCACACGTGGCATATGTTCAAATTTGAAAAAAAAAAGCTGGGTAGGGTTGCAGCCAAGAGGTTGAAGAGAAATATTCCATTTTGTCACATTCGAGTTTAGGTAAAATATTTCAGTTCTAGCTGTGACATTGAAGAACATACTGTATATAATTATGTTAATCAGGAGCTGGCAATACTATGGAGATTTTCCTTTTGTCTTCCATCTAGTTAACGCAAATTGTCATGACACTGGCGTTCAACTCCTATCTTTCATATCAGTTCTGAAGTTCCTGGAACAAGTTAATCTAGGTTGCTTAGCACTTCTGTTCGTGTTCCTAATTTAATGACTTCACCTCGGTAATATTTACTCGGCCCTGCTTGACAGACAATTACTCTGTAATGGGAAATATGTTTGGAAACTCTGTGAACAAAGGAGACTTGACGAAAAAACGCTGCAAATCCTTCACAAAGGATTGATAATTTCCAGTCAAAATCCGCCAATTCCGACTACTCCTTAGTATTATTAAAGATTTTTCTCCCATTTTTACCATCTGATTTTCAAGCATTATAAACAAGTGAAAACATTAGATAAAGCAAATCGCAGAAGTACTTTTGATGCGTTTTTCAAATCTAAATAGATAAATTGATTATGACTATGTTTCTTACAGTTGAACATTTGAAAAGTTCTGTTACGCTTGTTATTTATCTCATTTTTCGTAATGTTTTGTAAATCATATAAATTCCGGAACAGTATACTATTAGGGCTGTGAATCATGAATGAATGATCTGATTCATGAATATTGCTATTCATGAAAATATATACAGGGTGAGTCTTTGACCACTGCATTAATTTTAAACAAAGATTCCTCTCATTAAATGAAACACTTTTTTCATTTACCATGTTTCCAGATTCGGCTCAGGTAAAAAGTTACAAGCGTTTAAAGATTTCACAATGTGCTAATACACTCCCGCATATAAATTATCTATGACATTGTTGGCGGACGAGAATAAGGCATGGTAACGCGGTTTACAGCTTGATTCGGGATTCCAACGCTCAGGGACGGATCCTTAAAAGTAGTGAAATTTCTGGAGTTTTCCATTTTAAAACATTCAATGAAGAATATCTCGAAAACGGTGCGTTTAAGGAGAAATGATGAAGAATAATAATATGTTCTAAAACGATGGAATATTCTTGAAATTACTCAAGAGAAACTTTATATGCTTTTTTTATGCTAATTTCGTTTAGTTTTATGAATTCATGGGTCCATAACTAGAAAACCAGTAGAAGTAAAAAATAACTAATATTTGGAAAATATGTATCATAGTTATAGGAAACTTTACGCTAACATTCATTTTATTCGAAAAAAGGATGTCAAAGCTACAAAATAAAAACTGATTTTTTTTCAAAATTTCAACAGCCTGTATCTTTTTACCTGAGCTGAATTTGGAAAAATGTTAAATGAAAAGATTGTTTCATTTGATGAGAGGAATCTTTGGTTAAAATTAATGCAGTGGTCAAAGACTCACCCTGTATATATATATATATATATGACTGGTGATGAGTAGTTAGTTGAATAATCATTCATGAAGTTACGAAAAGTTGTTTGAATGATCATTTTTGAATAAACATGAAAGTAATTGATACATTCAAACTATAACTGGGCGTTCCTATAACATATCAGTCTATAACAGATCTGATGAAGATAAAAGAAGGAATGTCACCGTATCACAGAGGGTTGAAGTTCGTAAGAGTTTCCCTAGATGGCACTGGTTGGATTTTATTTCCAGTATTTCGCGACAATAGGGCTTAAGTTTCCTAGAGCTCTTTCGTTCGTCGTTGAGTGGTTAAGTTACGCTGATGATTGGTAACAACCATTAAGGGGTTAAGTGTAGTCAGGTTTTTGAAAAAATCTTTTTTTGTTTTTTTGCATTTTCTTACTGCATAATATCTCACAAATATTCTCGGAAAATTTGAAGTAAATCCGACAAATACTTTTCGAGTTATTCGATAATTAGTAAAGGGTTCTCGGGCGCTCTGGGCGAGAGCAGGTAGCTAGCAGCTACCATGCTAACGACAACACTCCAGAAGGCAGAATGCTACGTTGACAACATCAAATAGATATTTTGGAAGCTGCCACAATGGCTGGAGAACTATTATATGGCCCAGGAATAGATTACTGTAAGTAATTAAATAAAACGTAAATTGAGTGTAAAACTTCAAATGCGTTTTTCTCAAAACTATGTTGTTTGAACTGGTGACCACTGTAGCTCAAAAACCGCTCTGTAGACTTCAATGAATTATACACAGCTTTTCGAAAACATGAAAAACTAGTGCCTGATCGAAGGATTTTCTCTCCTTTTTTAATTTCGATTTTTTATAAACAATTAACTGTTGGTTTTTCCCCGAAAATATGGAAAGAAATTTCCTGAGGCTGCCATTTTGTTAATTTAAAAGAAAAATAAAAAGCTTCGATCAGGCGCTAGATTATCTATTATTTTATTATTAATTATTATCTATTAATTTTTTTGTCCGATTGATTTTTGATGAATCTCCAAGGATAAGTGATGGTCACCGCAAGGAGCGTCGGTTGGAACTGGATCAACACAAACAGCCATAACTTTTGAAATTATTAATTTTTTTCTCTGAAATTTTTGTCAAATCAAGTCGAAACCTTATTAAATGCTATATTTTTACTTTTATAAAATAAATTAATTTACTGGTGAAAAAAATTATCTAAAATTGTCAATTTTTCATGTCTCTGACTACACCTAACCCCTTAAACCGCCCTGAATGACACTTTCGTCTTCGGAGGAACACTGAGCGATGGGGTGGCTAGTCTGGATCACGAGGGAATATTTGTTGATGGTTAAAATCGACGAATATTTCACAGAGTGTCTTTTAGATCTGAAAAAGTTCTTATTCATTAATCAAATCACTGATGCAAGATGGGCGGAATGCAATGAGTTCTTATCAGCCGTCGCACATTTCGTCCGAGGTATTTGTTGATAATGTACTCCGGCACTTGAAACTTGAAACACGTCCATGCTTGCCAACTGAACTGGATGACCCGTTTGACGCACGGCAGCCACGTCCCGAACAACAGTTTGCCGCGGTCGAACACGACTCGCGACTGTCTCGCTTAATCGATGCGCACCTTTACATTGTCGCATTATGTCTTCACGGCTCGACTCTTCGAATCCGGATTTTACCTGTGAAGTGGGACCTTGAATTTCGATATTCCATAAAGTCGGAACCGCATACCAGATTTCTATATCTCCCCAAAGTTCTGCCTCTTTTCCTCTCGACTCTCATGAAGAATTCAAGGAGTTGAAATATTACGAACATTAGGAGCTGAAGATTTGAATCTTATATTCATTGCATAGGGGTTGTGGCATAATCCCTATCCAGCGACCTGATTCTTCTATTTTCATGTCGCGGGTGAAAAATTGGGAGTCATCAATATTGAAATGATTCACTAGTTGGGGAGAATTCATATCTTATGAATAAGAGAGCAACCGTAAGAGTGCTATAATTTGCTACAGATATTGCCGATCAACATAAGGAATGACGTGTCGAAATACTCCATAATTTTCATCTCCATACATAAGAATTTTACAGTCTTGATGAAAATAATTCTTTAAAAAAAATGGTTCAAGCACTGACGTGAAGTCTGGAGCTTTAGCGCGCATGTTCTATTGTCTACTCACCTATATTGGACACTCTACTATATTCTCAGAATTTAATATATATAAATGCATTTCATACCATTTTATGCCTCAAGTAACTCCAGGATACAATATTCTCGAAAATCCGCGAAAATTGTCAAAATTTTCTAGAGCTACGGTTCTCACAAAATTTCACACACGTCTTTATGTCAATATTCCACAACTAGTTACCAAGCTTCAAGTCGATCAAGTCTGTATTTTTTGAGTTATTGAGGAAATAATATTCGAGATGGGTATAACTCCGAAACCGTTAGGCCGATTATGCCCAAAAAGAACTTAACTCTCACATTCGGATGCGCAACCTACGCTGAAAATCGTAAGTCCCTATCTGTTCTCGTTCGAAAGTTATCGCGGCAACGGTCACCTTCCAGCTACTGAACTCACCCAAGGTTGCTTGGATCTCCAACAATATAGATCAGATCGTGTTCTAATTTCAGCGATGTCGGACGAATAGTTTCTGATATATAGAATTTTTTTCAATGATTTTTTTAACATTTTCTAGTGATCCTCAGTAAATTTTGCAAGAATTTTAGCGTCGGCATTTCATAACTAATAACCACGTTTGAATTGGATCGGTTTCGTACTTTTCGAGTTATAAGGGAAATAATAACCAAATTCGGATGGGTATAACACTGAAACCGTTTGGCCGATTATGACTATGGATAAACTCAAATCTTGCATTCAGATGCCACCCTTTTCTAAAAATTTCTAGTCGCTATCTCTTTCCGTTCGCAAGAAATCGTGGCAACGGACGACCAGCTGGCCAGACAGAATCAAATTTGACCTGGAATTATTCATCAGGGAGTCGACCCCAATCGTTTGAGACCATTTTCAGCAAAAAATTCGAAAATTGCAGACATTGGGACAAAATGATAACGAAATATTCCCCAGAACATGCCCGCAAAAAAGTGACGTGAAGTCAGCACGAGCTGGAAGGCGGTACTCGATTGTAAAGTTATTACCAAGTTTTTAATTGGATCAAATTGGTTTATTTCGAGTTATTGAGAAAATAACAACAAAATTTAAAATAGATATAATTCCGAAATCGTTTAGCCAATGATGCCCATAACAGAGCACAAATTCGCATTCGGATGCGGAACCTACCCTGAAAATTGCAATTCGCTGCATTGTTTAATGATTTTCCAGAGATACGATCTTCACGAAATTTCACATACGTCTTTGTGTTGGTATTCTTCAAATAATAACCCAGTTTCAATTTGATCGGATCTATATTGTTGGAAAACAAAATTAGTACTCCGGAAACCGTTTGGCCGATTATGTCCATTCACGAACTTAACGTCTGATTCGGATGCCCATCCACCCTGTTAATTTCAAGTCGCTATCTTCTTCCGTTCGAAAGTTATCGTGGCAACGGCTGGACGGACTACCGGACCGAATCAGATTTGACCTCAAATTCTTCATCATCATATCTCACAATATTTCGAACAATATAGATCCGATCGTGTTTCAATCTAGAACATCACTGTTAAATAAGTAGTAGCAGTATTTTTCGAGTTCAGGAGAAAATCACGGGTTATTTTCAATTCAAAAATATGATTGAATTATTTTGATTGAGAGCTTTATACATATGTGTTAGCAGAGGTTGGTGTAACGGGGTACCATACAATTCGACGTATGATTCAAGAGGTAAGGGAAAAACATTAAGGGATACTCATTATTGAAAGGTTTTTTTCTGGGTTTTCTCTCCCAAACTCTGAAAAATATCTATAAAATAAAAATTAATTATTTTGTGATTTGCTTCTGCGTAAGAAACACAAGATATTTGTCAGAAGCAATCATCAATTGAACAATGTTGCCTTACAAACAACAACGAAACAACATCAACGAAGAAACAACTATATCGTAACGTTTCGGAGTCTATATCAGACTCCTTCGTCAGACGCTTAATGAAAATCTTTAGAGAAATCTGGGAGGGAAAACCCAGAAAAAAAACTTTCAATAAGAGAAAAGCCTCAGCAAAAAAACCCTGTCTCCCCGTGAGTGTTGTGATTTATAACTATTGTTTACAGAATTTGCTAAAATTCAAGAATATTGATAGGCATTTCTTTTTCCAATTTGGATTCTTTCGACAAAAATCGCAGAGCTTTCACCAAGGTACCCAAAACTCAACCTGATAAATGAAAAGACAAGAGGAGAAAAACGAACAAATTAAAAATAATACATAACCTTTCAAAAGTCCCCTCTCAAATATATACTTCTCTGTAGCCACCTGGGATCTCTTAAAGAAGAATCGCCTCCGCTAGTTCTCAAATATATTCACTCTTGTTCTTAGAAATCCCTTCAATATTTGAATTCAAAAGTTGGTTCAAGCCCTGTGGACAGGAGCTTTGGCGCTCTTGTTCAAACTTTGACACATCATATTTCCGAAAGTATTGGTTTCTCAGAGTTGGGAATGATATCAATGTATTCTTATGATGAAAATGCATCATAAAGGAAATTCAATTCCAATAATAGTTTATTTATCAAGATTAAATGAGCAATCTGAGAATGAGAACTGCACCATGGAATAAATCGAATCGAAATAGCTGAAATGAATTTGACTCTCTATCATCGAACAGGATGGACATGTACGAGTATGAACACAGATCATATAATAATTCATAGATAGAATAATTATAGCATTCTGTGAAATCATCGAAGTTCGATTCATTAATGAAATTTCGAAAAATCATATCTCCGAAAGTATTAGCTTGTTAGAGTTGAAAATAATATCAATGGATTTTCATGGTGAAACTGCATCTAAAATAAAATTGAATTTGAAATTTGTAAGTGGAAAACAAATTTTTTTTCGTTACTCCGAAACCAATAACGCCCAATAACGAACTTAACCAAGATATTTATCTCCCAAACCAATTTTTTGACACTTTACGGCAACCCGATCAATACAAAACTTCGCATGCTTATAAAGGTCATTTTTCTACAATTTGATGCTAAATTTCAAATAGATCGAGTGATCGGTTTCGGAAAACGATAAAAAATGTTTTCACTAAAAACATAAATCCGAAACCGCTTGGTGGATTTCGCCCGTTAACGAACACGTCCGAGATATTTACGTTCCAAACCTACCCTGTAAATTTCAATCCTCTAACTCCTTTCGTTCGAGATTTATCGTGTTAACGGACGGCCGGACATCGATCGATTTCGACCACAAATTCTTGATCAGTGAGTCCTACCAAATCGTTCGAGACCATTTTCAGCCAAAAATTCGAAAATTACAGACATTTGGGCAAATTGATAAGCACTCTGTTCTAAGGAAAAAGAGCGCCAAAAAGGAAAATGTTGCTCGTAAGGCCTGGAGGTTCTCTTTCAAAACCAGGTCTGCCCAATCCAAGTGATGATTATTCAGAACTTCAGTTCGAAGTTCGATACAGGACGCTCATGTAGGGCTATCATCTCCCATAGATACATGTTTTGCTTTGTATTTTATAAAAGAATGAAAAAATGAGCTAATTAAAACAAATCTCAAACTTGAATTGAATTGAAGGGATTTCTGCTAATTGGGTGCTCCCCTTTGATACTGTAGATTAACACGAAACCTATGAATCAGCTGAAATACGAAGGGAGTAGCTGTTTCGAAGGGTAGCGAAGAAATGGCAAACTTTCCAGTTGTCCTCTGGTTTTCCATACATCAATTTGATGTGGAATCCACGTAGCTGGAAATCGATACAAGTTACATCTCCAAAACGAACATAAAATTCCACATTTTGGTATCGTCTCACTTTAGGTAGTTGTTACGACCCTCCTGGCGATATCTTGATTTCGATCGATGGCAGTGGCGTCCTCAGAAAGAATATGATAAAGCAATTCTCTGCAGACCCAGGGAATGAAAATGGATCTGATTCCACAACCTTGTCTCGTATATCGAAAGAACCAGGCGGAATGTGAATGTATCCATTAACCAGTCACAACGGAATACATTCTGTTTTCTTGCCACGAAATTATAAAATATTTTTTTATCGAAATATTTCGATAATATCAAATCGTTCATTATTTTGCGCATGCAAAACAAGGAGTAAATATTCATTACTAAATGGTTCCTTTCTGGGTTTTCTCTCCCAAAATCCGAAAAATATCTATAAAATAAAAAATGTATTATTTTGTTTGCTGCTGCGTTAGAAACACAAAATATTTCTAAGAAGCAAAAAAACGACAAGCAATGAAAAACGTAAGCCACTATACATCTTTGCAAATTTCTCAGACGATTACAATTTTTTATCGATTCAATACGAAAAAGTCAGTTTCAGAAGAGGTTGGAAAACAGTTATTTGGATGCATTTATATCAATACTTAAAAGCAGTCGTTGGTCAAAATGAATCAAATATGGTACTTATCTTGCACGGATTTTGATGAATTGAAATATTATTAGTTGAAATTCTTAAAACATAATTCTATGTTCTATGTTCCTGAATGGGTGACCACTCTGGGTATAAATTTGAACAGGCGCGCCAAATCATACTGACCTCACGTCAGTGCTCCTCATATTTTTGGCGCTCTTGTTTCTCGGAACAGAGTGTTTATCAATTTGCCCAAATGTCTGTAATTTTCGAAAATGGTCTTAAACAATTTGGTTGGACTCACTGATCAAGAATCTGTGGTCGGAATCGATTCCGTCCGGCCGGCCGTTAACACGATAACTCTCGAACGAAAGGTGTAAGAGGATTGAAATTTACAGAATAGGTTTGGAGCGTAAATATCTCGGACGAGTTCGTTAAAAGGCGAAATCCATCGAGCGGTTTCGAAGTTATGGCCGTTTTTAGTAGAAACATATATTACGAATATTTCTGAAACCGATCAATCGATCTATCTGAAATTCAGCACCAAACTGTAGAATAATGACCTCTATATGCGTGCGAAGTTTTGTAGTGATCGAGTTGCCGTAAAGTGTCAAAAAATGTTTCAAGAATATTAAAATTTTGTTTCTACAATAACTCTAGAACAGAATGAGCTAGGCAGTTGAAATTTTCAGAGTAGATTTGGCATTTTCAGAGTAGATTTGAGGAATGAATATCTCGGATGAGTTCGATATTGGGGAGAATCGGTCTGTTTGAATTTAATTGCTTTCATGATGCAGTTCTATCGTAGGAAACCATTTATATCATTCCCAGAGACCAATAATTGCGGAGTTATGATTTGTCAAAGTTTGAACAAGAGCGCCAAAGCTCCTGTCCGCAGGGCTTGAACCAATTTATTTACTAAACAATTCTCGAATTTCAGAATTGCTATATAAAAAAAAAATAATTCTGAAGATTTTTGTAAGTGTCTGACGAAGGAGTCTGATTTAGACTCCGAAACGTTACGAAATAGTTCTTTAACCGTTGATGTTGTTTTGTTATTGTTTGCTAGGCAACGTTGTTCGATTTATTGTTTCTGCCAAATACCTTATGTTTCTAACGGAGGAGTAATTCACAAAATAAATTTATTAGATATTTTTCAGAGTTTGGGAGAGAAAACCCAGAAAGAAACCATTTAATGATGAATATACCTCCCACAGTATCCTTTAATGATTATTTAAGAAAAGACTAGGTTGTCAGATGGTGAACTGCGGAGCACGCAGAAATTTGACGTTTCAAAACGACTGTGCATCTTGCCCTTTATGAGTCAATCGTAGGGCAACATAAATAAATTATTCGGGAGAATAGAATGGGTCGCGTTAGATTCACGTCCGTTGCCTCCAATTTTCAACCCTTAGTTTCAATCGATCCGTTTGAAAGCCCCAGAGAATCATCTGTGGGTTATACTCATAATTTCTGGGGGGGTTACTGAAAAGTTTTTGCTGCACGAATCCTAAGATTTATTGAGGTGATAATGAACCGCGAACAAAATGAATGAAAACAATTAGAGAGAAATTCATAATACTCGGTAAAAAAATATCATAGCACCCTCAGCCTATTTCATCCAGTTTTATTCATTCTAGAGAGTAGTTGAATTATAAGATAAACTTTCTTTTTTGCGCGTATGTTCTGGGGAACATAGCTTTATCATTTTGCTCAAATGTCTAACGACTTTTTCAGGGTAGGTGGCTCATCCCAACACGACGGACAAGTTCGTCAATGGGCATAATCGGCCCAAAGGTTTCCGGTTAATAATTTTGTCAGTAACCACTACAGATCCTATCGAATTGAAACTTGGTAGCTAGTTGTAGAATAAGGAGATAAAGACGTTTGTGAAATTTTGTGAGAATCGTATCACTAGAAAATTTTAAAACAATTATTAAAAATTATTATTTGCCACGATAACCTGAGAACGGAAAGAGATAGTGATTTGCAATTTGTAGGGTAGGTTGCGTCTGAATGCGAAATTTGAGTTTGTAAATAGGTAAAATCGGCCAAACGGTTTTGGAGTTATACCCATCTGAAATTTGATAGTTATTTCCTCAATAACTCGAAAAATACGGAACCGATCCAATTCAAACATGGTTTCTAGTTATAGAACATCAACGCGAAAATTATCGCAAAATTTCGTGAGGATCGCATCAGTAAAAAAATTTTTAAAAATCATTGAAAAAAATTTTATATATCAGAAACTATTCATCCAACATCGCTGAAATTTCGTGAGAGCCTTCAAGACTCAACTTCACTGCAAGTTCCAAGTTTGAACACAATCGGAAATATATTGTTGGAGATCCGAGCAGCCTTGGGTGGGTTCAGTAAATGGATGGGTGATCGTTGCCTCGATAACTTTTGAACTAAAATATATACGGACCTTTTTTTCAGGGTATAGGTTGCGTATCCGAATGGGAGAGTTGACTTCGTTGTTCGGCATAATCGGCCCAACGGTTCCGGAGTTATATCCATCTGGAATATTGTTTTCTCTATAACTCAAAAAATACAGACCCGATCGAATTCAAGTTTGGTAGCTATTTGTAGAATATCGACGTAAAGACATGTGTGAAACTTTTTGAGGGTCGTACTACTACAAAATTTAAAAAAATATATTATTTATCTCACGATAAATTGAGAACGGAAAGAGATATCGACTTGCAATTTTCAGGGTAGGTTGCGCATCCGAATAGGACGTTGAAGTTCGTTGATTGGTATTATCGGCCAAATTGTATTCGAGTTATACTCATCTGAATTTTTTTTTATTTCCTTTATAACTCAAAATATACAAATCTGATTCAATTAATACTCAGTGATTACTTGAAGAATGCCAACCAACTAATTTTGCGAAATTTCGTCAATATCGAATCCTGGAGTTATTCGAGGCTTAGGTTTTTCCGTATTTCAATTCCAATAGAATACATGTCACAATTAAAAATTCTGTGATCATATACGATTCTCTACTTAAGTATGTCTTCAAAATGGTATGAAATATATTCATATATTTTATAAAAGCTGAGAAAACGGTATATATCGATGTTAAATTCGTAGTAGAGTGTCCAATAGAGTTGATTAGACCATAGAACATACGCTCAACTGACTTTCCGTCAGTGCTTGAACCAATTTTTCTGAGATATGACATGGAAAGATTCCTGATGTATTGGGATTGAAAAATATTTTTATTTTTTTTTATTTTGATTCAGAGAAGTATGAAAATAGAAATCAAACAGCAGCAATAACAACAACAATAATTCAAAATAACGCAAATTGATTCACATATAATTTCCATGTCATACCTCTATCTTTCTAATTTTCATCTTTTTCCAGGATCCTTTTAAATAATTTTTTTTGCGGATTCTTATTGTATTTCCTTTTTTATGAGAAACTAAACTGAAACTCCTCTTAACGTCTATTCGACTGAACACCAAATGCCGAGTTCACTATTTTATTTATTTTAAAATGTTTCGAATTTTTTCACATATAAATTTGTACTGAATCATGCCTGTCTCTTAATTATGCGAAATTGAATTGAATGAAGCATAAATCACCCACTCAAATTCACAATAAATCATTTCCCCTCAACTACCCATTTTCCTCTAACTTATAATTCCAGCTCGGAAAGTCAAATAAAGAATTAAGGACTCGTTGATAAAAAACTAATTGAAGTGACATTGTTCGTTTCACTTCAAGATCAACATTTTTTGAATGCAAAACTAACAAAACTCCACAAATGTTTACAACTCCGGTCAAATAATAATCAAAGTAGCGGAACTTCTTTGGAAGTTGGTAAGTTATTTGCATTCTGTCCTGGTCAGCTTAATAAGACGACAATGTTTCACATGAAAAGGATTGGTGGATAAGCGCTCACTCAAATATGAGGGGTTCTAGGCATAAAGGACGGATTCAACCAGCTCTTTTCCATATAAATAACATGTCTTTGAATGAATATTTTCACCAAATAATAGTCAATACGACTTGGTTAATTATATTATATTCTGAATATATTTTCATATTGATTATCCAAGGGCATATATGGTAGAGGTAATTATAATATCCTATAATTGTTCATTTTGCATTCAATCATACATTGTTAGAACAGAAATCAATATATTTGACATATCTGTCATAGGTAAATAAGATTATATGTATGAACGGTGAACACAGATAGATAGAATTCGCATTCTGTGATATCATAGAAGTACGATGTATTATTTAAATATTGAAAAATCATATCTCCGAGAGTATTAGCTTGTTAGAGTTAAAAATGATATCAATGGATTCTTATGATGAAACTGCATCGTAAAAAGAATCGAAGTTGAAATTTGTTTTATTAACCGTCGAATTTCAAGGGTAGAACAAATTAGGTTAGCTCTATAATAAAGTGTTTTAATAACACCTCTTTTCACACTAAGTTGATGGTTTGAATAGAAATTTAATTTAAGCAGACACATACTAATAGATTTTTGAATTTCTATTCAAACAATCAACTTAATGTGAAAAGAGGTGTTATTACACCTTACACTTTATGGTAGAGCTAACCTAATTTGTTCTACTTTTGAAATTCGAAATAATGAAATTGATTTCATCAAAATTTTCTTGAAGATAATAGATATCGGAGGAAAATACATGTATGTATCTTGAATTCAGATAGAAGAGCAAATAATCAAGAAAAACAGAATAATCCACAAGAACAGCAACCCAATCTGTTGAATGTGATCCCTTATGTTCGTGGCTTTTAAGAAAAAATCAGCAGAATCGGTTCTAAGTTCAATATAAGAACCGTTTTCAAAACACAAAATGATCTTAGGTTTTTATTAACAAAGACAAAACCCATTTATGAAAAAGAAAAATCAAAAAAACTGTGTATATAATATTCCTTGTATTTGTGGTAAATCATGCACAGGAGAAACATCAAGACCACTAGAAGTAAGAAAGTCAGAACATAAGAACAACTTGAGAAATAGAGACATACAGAAATCAAAAATAGCAGAACATGTATGTACCATCCAAGGAGATCACATGATGGATTGGAGTAATACAAAGATTCTGATGACAAAACGTGATTATATTAACAGGAAACTTAAGGAGTCAACTTGTATTTTGTTAAACAGAGAATGCAATTTTGCAAATTGCTCAATAGGTATTGACCATATTTGGCTGAATTTATTGAAGAAGGAGTTGGAACTTGGAAATTTCTATGCGCAGTAAAACTATGTTACTATGGTTTTCAAATACTGTCAATGTGACAATTCTCGAGTTTCAGAATAACTATCAACAAAATAATTCTGAAGATTCTTGTTAAGTATCTGACGAAGGAGTCTGATATATACTCCCAAACGTTACGATATAGTTGTTTCTTTGTTGATGTTGTTTCGTTGTTATTTGTAAGGCAAATTTGTTCGATTGATTGCTTCTGACAAATATATTGTGTTTCTTACGCAGAAGCAAATCACAAAATAATTAATTTTTATTTTAGAGATGTTTTTCCGAATTTGGGAGAGGAAACCCAGAAAGAAACCTTTTGATAATGGAAAAATAATTTCATTAACATGAACTTTCCCTACAAATATTTCATTTATCGTTTTGATCCCAAATTGAATTGTTAAGGCATTCGTTCTCTGGTAAAGCACCTCGTTCGATGGGATGTATAGCTTAGATCCATTATTTTCTTCAAAAATAAAATTTTCGTATCGTGCAGCAAAATCATTTACGCAAACCTGCTGAAATTTTCGAGTTTCTTATTTTGACCTTAGTAAGTTTTGACAATATACAGGAAGTTATTCATTGCAACGTTTCTACGAGATACATAAAAAATTCCATAGAATCTCTTACGAATTTTCAATTCGGATCATTCATCTCATCCATGAGTCATTCACTGAATCAGAAAATGGGTTTAGTACGACATTTTCTGACTGAAATAAAAATTTCATTATATTAGTCGATACTCAAGATTTTCTCATTCTTCTCCACATTAATATTTGCACATTTTCAATTCACCTGAAATTGAGGGGAAACTCATCGGTGGTTTTTCACATAAATCATTTCGAATTCTGATAGTAGACTATCAATCATCTCTGACGTCACGACATTGGGAATTTGGGCTGTGAAAATATTCAACCTAGTACCTTAAATTTGGGGATTTTCAATTCGTGGTATAATCATTTTTTTTATAACAGGCCAAAAATAGTTTTGCTAAGAACGCGTGCTGTAAATGTAGATACCGAAGGTATCAACCATCTTTTGTTGCAAATAGTGTTTCAACAACCGGCCACTTAATTTATGAAAATTACAACATTTCGTCAAATTATTGAGAATTTCCTATCGGGCAATATGTCTTACCTCCTTTCTCCTCGAAAGAATGGAGAAAGTAATTGATAATCAGGTGAAATGAATTATAAAGCATCACCAAAAATAAATGCCAACAGATCTGGCAAATCCACGATATGTGCACTCTACCATCTTATTGTGGAGGTGGAGAGAAACCTATCTGCAAAAGAGATCACACTTGGTATTATGGTGGTATTTTTGACAACACCCTGCACACTTCCATATGCAATGCTGCCAGGCACAAAAAGGTAGAACTCTATACTAAGTGTAGTAAGTATCTATCAGATAAGGGCGCAGGTATTGGGATATTTGGGCTGAAACTGAGGATCTTTGTGCCCCTGGGTCTTGAGCCCTCTATCTTGTAGGCAGAGACACTAGCTGTCTATATTTTTGCTCAAGACTTTCTGAAAAGGTACCTCAAAGTGGCGCATCTACATTACAATGGAAGCCAGACAACACTAAAAGACCCGGTATACCTATCCAGGATTCCCTACAGTCCTGGGAATGCCTGAATAGCATGAAACATCTGTCTAGAGGCAATAAAGGGACTCTGCTATGGGTGTCAGGCCACTGTGGTATTGGGAGAAATAAGAAGGCCGATGAACTTGCGAAATGAGCCTCCAGGGTAACACCGGCTGGACCAGAACCCTTCTGCTAGCTTGGAAAAAACCACTACAAGGCAGCGTTCCAACAATGAGAGCTAAATAATAGAATAGCTCTTTGGAGAAATACTCCAGCACAGGCAAAAAGATTCGTGTATTTCTCATCATTCTATATAGCAGAAATCTTCTGCAGCTGGTTAGCTTCGGATAATGGTGGAACGGTTGACCACCACTGCCGGTACAAATACCACTTGTTCAACATGGCAAATGAAGAGACTTTTTGGATCGGAAAAGGAAACAGCCGAACATATAGTTTGCAAATGTCCAGCGCTGGCCAGCCTAAGAATTTTACATATGGGTGAGCCAGTTCTAAAACCTAATGAAGTGATAGCCAAGGCTCCTAAGGACCTTATGATTAAATAAAGAGGTTAATAGATCAAAAGATCCCATCATTAACATATAAAAGTGGAAAAGTCCTGTGGAGAAGAGCTTTGGCGCTCTTGCCCAGACTTTGACAAATCACATCACCGAAAGTATTGGTTTCTCAGAGTTGGGAATGATATCAATGAATTCTTATGATAGAACTGCATCATAGAAGAAATTAAATTCAACAAGAGTACCAAAAATTACTGATCTGAAACCACCAGACCGATTCTACCCAATAACGAACTTATCCGAGATATTCATTCCTCCAATTTATTAATTTTATTATTTTATTGAGAGTGTAAGGAATGCAAACAGGTTATACTCATATTCAGTACTCACTCAATTGAATATGTATACATCGTGAAAACATGTGAAAGAGAAAAAGAAATCAAACAATTTGGAAGAAAACAATAACCACCATAAAGTAAAACACTTTTGATTTTCTGAACTGAATGATCCCTCTTCAGAAAACGTTTTAAAATTACAAGACTGATATGAAATAAATGAAATTCCGAACATAAATTCATATAAGTATGTATCATCCGACAAAGAGGGGAGTTTTGAGAGCTACATAATCGATTTTGACCACGGATTCTTGATCAGTGAGTCGAACCAAATCGTTTGAGACCATTTTCATAAAAAAATTCGAAAATTACAGACATTTGGGCAAACTGCTAAGCACTCTGTTGCGAGGAACAAGAGCGCCAAAATAGAACTCGTCTCAAAGTGGATACTTGTCCCACGTTGATTTCAATCGGTCTCACCTCGGAGTAAGAACCATCCGCAAGGGTCCCTTTTTTTGCGCGTATGTTCTAGGGTACATCGCGTTATCATTTTGCCCAAATGTCTGTAATTTACGAATTTTTTGCCGAAAATGGTCTCAAACGATTGGGTTCGACTACCTGCTGAAGAATTCGAGGTCAAATTTGATTCTGTCCGTCCAGCCGACCGGCCGGCCGTTGCCACGATAACTTGAGAATGGAAAGAGGCTAGCGACTTGAAATTTTCAGGGTAGGGGGCGCATCCCAATACGACGGACAAGTTCGTTAATGGGCATCATCAGCCCAATCCGAGTAATAATTTTGTTTTCAACCAATATGAATCCGATCAAATTGAAACTTGGTGAATAGTTGTAGAGTATAAAAATGCCAAACTGATCCAATTAAAATATGGTTATTAGTTATAGAATGCCAACGCGGAAATTCTTGCAAAATTTTGTGAGGATCATATCTCTAGAAATTTTTTTAAAAATTATTTAAAATCATTGAAAGAAATTCTATATATCCGAAACTATTCATCCGACATGGCTGAAATTTTGCGAGAGCCTTCAGAACCTATCTCTTCTACCAATTTCCAAGTTTGAACACGATCGGATCTATATTGTTGGAGATCTGAGCAGTCTTATGTTAGTTCAGTAGCTGGATGGGTGACCGTTGTCTCTATAATTACCGAACGAAAGGAGATAGGGACTTGCAATTTTCAGGGTATGTTGCGCATCTAAATGGGAGAGTTAAGTTCGCTGTTGGCCATAAACGGCCCAACGGTTCCGGAGTTATACCCCTCTGGAATATTATTTCCACGATGTCTCAAAAATTATAGACCCGATCAAATTGAAGCTTGCTAACTAGTTGTAGAATATCGATATAAAGACGTGTGTACAATTTTGTGAGAACCGTACCCCTAGAAAATTTTAAAAAAGTTAAGAAAAAAAATCGGTTCAAGCACTGACGTGAAGTCAGGAGCTTTTGCGCGTATTTTCTATTGTCACCTGTATTGGACACACTGAATCGAAGTTACCATGGTGAATTCTATTGTCCGTTCTCCTGTATTGGACACTCTCTTAATCGAATTTACCATGGTAAAAACGGACAATAGAATTCACCATGGTACATTCGATTAAGTGTTTCCAATACAGGAGAATGGACAATAGAACATACGCGCAAAAGCTCCTGACTTCAAGTCAGTGCTTGAACCAATTTTTTATTGAATTTATCGGCCACTTCACGAATGTACTGTATATGCGCATACACGACCTATAAAGAACTAATAGTGTTACGCTTCTGGTATATATAACACATCGATAAGCTGGTTGACTTGAAGTCGCCTAATGTCGCCAAATTCAAAACACGTATTTGCAGTCTCCACTGCATATCGTATATACCTACATGTAGGTAGTTTTCGTCCCTGAGTACGTTACAGAGTCTCCAGGTCTGCTTACCGTAATTATTGCCGGCACGAAGTTGCAATAATTATACGGTTTTCCCGGCGCTGGAAACCTGGATTTCTTCATTCATGAGGGCACTCTCAATGCGGTTTCTTCGTTAGAAACCCAGGGATATTGACCTTATTTGCTTAATTTCATCTATGCTCTCAGAATGGCCATGAAAGAACACATCGAGAATATTGTTCGGATACGTTCCTACGTCTCAGAATCTGAGTTGCCAATCGACGCTTTAAGGGAATATCCCTTGATCTTATCATTTTATTAGCATAAACAACGAGCTCAGTTTTCTACTTGTTTGCACTAGGACAACCGAATTAAATGGAGAAGGGAAACATATCGAAGTTGAAATATGTTGGAAACAATGTCCCATTCTCTGCAGAAGCCACTCACGACAAATATAAAAGCTAGCTCTTCCCTGTCATTTAAGTTGTTTTGATAAGAAAAATATTTACCGGTTCGTCATTTTCTCTAAAACTTGTGTATCGCGTGGGGGAATTTTTTTTTAAAAACTTGTACGCAATGATCAATATACAGGGTGATTCACTAAGACCGTTCGTTAGAAAATTTCAGAGAAAGACTCGAGATGGACACGTGAAATTAGTAAAACTTTGTAAGGAGATCTGAATTCTTGAAAAAAATTTCAGATTCGTTCGACTTCCGGTTTCACCAGAAATGATACCAACTTCCGTTTTTTGGCGCTCATGTTCCTCGGAACAGAGTGCTTATCAATTTGCCCAAATGTCTGTAATTTTCGAATCTTTGGCTGAAAATGGCCACGATCTGGTTCGACTCACTGATCAAGAATCCGTGGTCGGAATCGATTCTGTCCGGCCGTCCGTCCGTCCGGCCTTTAACACGATAACTCTCGAACGGAATGAGCTAGACAATTGAAATTTTCAGAGTAGGTCTGGGACATAAATATCTCGGTTAAATTCGTTAGTGGGCAAAATTGGTCAGATGGTTTCGGAGTAACAAAAAAACAAAAATTTTTTTTTACATTACAAATTTCAAAATAAGTTTTTCTCAAGATGCAGTTTCACCATAGGAATCCAGTGTTGACATCTTTAACTCTAACAAGCTAATACTTTCGGAGATATGATTTTTCAAAATTTCAATAATAAATCGTACTTCTGTGTTTTCACAGAATGCGATAATTATTCTATCTATATCTTATTATAATATGATCTATGTTGATACATATCAACTTATTTTCCTGATATAAATTTTGATATTTAATGCCCATGGTTAATCCATGTGATAATGGGAATGGTAATGGTAAGTTAATAATATTGAGTTCAGAATATCTCGACTAAAAACAGAACTGAAATATTGGCTAAAGTTTCAATTGATATAATATAATTTTCAGAGTGGATTTGAGGAAAAAATATATCGTTCATCATAGAATTGAGGAACGAATATCTCGGATGAGTTCGTTGTTGGGTAGAATTGGTCTATTGGTTTTGGATTAATAATTTTTGGCCCTCTTGTTGAATTTGAATTCTTTTATGATTTTTGAATTTAATTTATTTTATGATGAAGTTTTATCATAAGAAACCATTGATATAATTCCTAACTCTGAAAACCAATACTTTCGGAGATATGATTTGTCAAAATTTGAACAAGAGCGCCAAAGCTCCTGTCCACAGGGCTTTCCCCCTTTTTTTGAATGTAATATCCAGGTTTTTCATTGATAATCAGATTACTCATTGAATTCTTCATTGTTTTAATTTTAAATTTTCTCAAATAAGTCTTCATTCCAATGTTGATAACTTGTAGATTTTTACACGAAAATTGCTTATTTTCTAGCTGCTATCAGAAGACTTCTTCTTCGTCAATTAAAAATATAGGATGTTTCTATGTCAATGTCAAAGTCAGTCACGACAATAACCTAAAAATTATTTTAGCTATTGCTCAGCTGGAATCTACACTTCCAAGAAATCTCCTAACAAAGCTTAACAATAAAATTTCATGCGTTAATCTCGAGTCTTTCTTTGAAATATTCTAACGAACTGTCTTCGCAAATCACACTGTAGAACTCCGAAACCACTCGGCGGATATTTTCTGTTAACGAACTCAACCGAAGTATTTATACCCTTAACCTATACTGCAGATTTAGAGCCATATCCACATTTCGTTCGGGAGTTGTCGTGCTTACAGATGGACAGAACTGGATTCGTCCTCGGATTATTCATGAGTGAGTCGAACCCAATCGTTTGATACCATTTTCGACTCTCTCAAATTCAAAAACTACAGACATTACGTCAAAATAATAGCACGCCGTTTCTGGTAGAACAAGCGCGCTAAATTGCGGTTACCGAAACTTACGCGCTTATTCCACCAGGAACCACGTGCTATGTGCCAAATGTCTGGATATTTTTGGAATTTTTAGACGAAAATGGTCTCAAGCGATTGGATTTGACTCACTGATGAATAATCCGGAGTTATATCCAATTCTGTTCGTCCGGCCGTAAAAAAAAGCACGATAATTCTCGAAGGAAATAAGTAAGAGACTTGAAATTTGCAGGGTAGATTTGGCGTATGAATTTGTTCGATCATTAACGGGCAAAATCGATCGAATGGTTTTGAAGTAGTAGCTATTTGGAATTTAAGCTTTTCAAAGACCAAGTTGTAGACATACAACCTGAATATGTATGCAAAATTTCGTATTGATCGCATAACCGGGAACAGAAAAAATTATATCTCCGAAAGTATTGGTTTCTCAGAGTTGGGAATTATATCAATGTATTCATATGATAGAACTGCATCATAAAGGAAATTCAAATCAAATAATAGTTTATTTATCAAGATTAAATGAGCAATCATGAGAATGAGAACTGCACCATGGAAGAAATCAAATTAAATCTGGCCAATTTTGCCCAATAACGAACTTAACCGAGATATTCATCTCCCTAAACTACTCTGAAAATTTCAACTACCTACCTCATTCCGTTCGAGAGTTATATCTATATCTATGGATGAAAAGCAGTCTCACTACTCTCAGATCTCTTACTTCATGTTCCGTTCCGAAATGTAAGAATTTTCTGAGAAAACCTAATTTCGGAGCAAACAACTGAGATTTTTCTCACTTCGCTCACAATTCTTCGATTGATTAGATAATGTCATGTCTCAGGAACATCATTTGACATTATGACAATTCATACATAGAATTATATCATTCTGTGACAACGTTGAAATACGATTTATTATTGAAATTTTGAAAAATCATATCTCAAACCTACTCTGAAAATTTCAACTGTCTAGCTCATTCCGTTCGAGAGTTATCGTGCCTACGGCCGGCCGGACCGGCCGGACGGCTGGACAGAATGAATTTCGACCACGGATTATTGATCAGTGAGTCGAACCAAATCGTTTAAGACCATTTTCATCGATAAATTCGAAAATTACAGACATTTGGGCAAATTGATAAGCACTCAGTTCCGAGGAACTAGAGAATTTAAAAATTATAAAATTTTGTTATCCGATTTACTCGTAAACTACTGATCTGATCGAATTGAAACTCGGTATATAGTTGAAAAAAATATAAAAAAGCACTGACGTGAAGTCAGTAATCTTTGGTGCGCTTGTTCACGTTGATCAATTCGAATAAAATGATGAATGCTTCAAGCTTAATGGATAGAGCGAACCGGAGATGTAGTCCGACGGTAGTAGCCACCATGTACTGTTGGGTAAAGATGAACAGTGCTGATCCTAAGCTGTCGTTAGGATACAGTAACAAAGCCTGCACAGGACACAATCGACTATCGTGATTCGCACAAGCTCCTAGGGGCTTCCGAAGGGTCTAAGACCTAGGAGGGTCAATATAATCGTATTCATGTCATTAGCAAGCACGCCAATGCAGATTGATTTTACTTTAAAAAAAGAGACCCTTGTGAAGCTCCTAGTGACTCTTACAATCTCCAATCTGCTACAATCTACTTCATCTTGGAGCAATTACAATAATTCGTCTCGAAAATATTTCCATCACGATGAATTCTGCAGCGGACGATTTTTCAGCTTATCATTGAAACTGTTTGAAAAGAATCCCAGAACTCTGTTCTCCTTCACCGACAATTTTTTCACCAATTCTATAACTTCTTACGAATTCCCAAGAAAGAAATTTATACATCTCGAAAAGCAACTTCCAATTCCTATCTGATTACAGAGGGGGAAATTTCCAATTGTGTAACCAGAAATAGGAACTTACTTCACTTTAATACCGTATTGTTATTTTCACAATGGGGCATCTTTATTACACTCTGTAGGCGCCAAATCTTGAAAACAAACAAAATTATTATCTCACTAGGTGACGAGTTAAGTAGCCAACTGTTTAATTCAGAATTCGTTCCTGAGTTATATTCTCCTCGGAATGTGGCCCTTTTCTTGCCGTTTCCGGGAAATATCAAGGCATAACAAATTAATTTTCATTAGCGCAAAGCCCTTAATTCTGAATAACGATGTACTGCATGGAATTCGATGCGGCTAATTATCATGGATTCGTTAATTCCACTCAACTCCAATTTTAACGAATATCTTGTCAAGAGATTTCATACGGACGCGTGAAATTGAATGCCATCATTCAATGAACTGATGACGCGAAAACAGTAGTATTGATATTTTAATTGGGTCAATAATGTGTTTTTGCATCATTGCAATTGATAAGAACGAGGGATTCATGAAAATACTAGCCTGTTATCAGCGCGCGCGATAATTAAATGATGATTTGGTTTCACCGATTTGTCACATTACATATAACACTAGCATTTTATGGATCTGTGAAAATAACATTCAAATTAGGATAATGCGGAGATTATATGTACACACAGAAAAATAAAACAAGCCCTGTGGACAGGAGCTTTCTGACGCTCTTGTTCAAACAGACAAATTATATCTCCGAAAGTATTGGTTTCTCAGAGTTGGGATTTATATCAATGTATTCTTGTGATAGAACTGCATCATAAAGGAAATTCAATTCAAATAATAGTTTATTCATCTAGATTAAATGAGCAATCTCAGCATGAGAACTGCACCATGGAAGAAATCAAATTAAAATAGCTGAAATGAATTTGACTCTCTTTTATAGAACAAGATGACATGTACGAGTATGAACACAGATCATATAATAAATCATAGATAGAATAATTATAGCATTCTGTGAAAACATAGAAGTACGATTCATTATTGAAATTTCGAAAAATCATATCTCCGAAAGTATTAGCTTGTTGGAGTTGAAAATGATGTCAATGGATTTTTATGGTGAAACTGCATCATAAAAAAATTGAATTTGAAATTTGTTAGTTAAAAAAAAAATTTTTTTTCGTTACTCCGAAACCATCCGGCCTATTTTGCTCAATAACGAACTTAACTGAAATATTCCTCTCCTTAACCTACTCTGAAAATTTCAACTGCCTAGCTCATTCCGTTCGAGAGTTATTGTAGAAAAAAAAATTGAAAATTTTCAAATTTTTTTTACACTTTACGGTAACCTGATCAATACAAAACTTCACATGCGTCTAAAATTCATGATTCTTCAATTTCATGCTAAATTTCAGATAGATCGAGTGATCGTTTTCGGAAATATTCATAAAAAATGTTTTTAATAAAAACTGCCATAACTCCGAAACCGCTGGATGGATTTCGCCCATTAACGAACTCGTCCGAGATATTTATGCTCCAAACCCACCTTGCGAATATCAATCCTCTAACTCCTTTCGTTCGAGAGTTATTGTGTTAATGGCCGTACACAGTTATCACTTCTCTGAAGTAATTAACTCCACAGTTTATAGTTTACTCGTTTTTTGTAAGACATTCTGAATAAACTTATATTATTATTATTATTATTATTACAGAATCGATTTCGACCTCGGATTCTTGATCATTCAGTCGAACCAAATCGCTTAAGACCGTTTTCAGACAAAAATTCGAAAATTACAGACATTTGGGCAAATTGATAAGCACTCTGTTCCGTGGAACAAGAGCGCCAAAAAGGAACAAACTATTTCGCTGGACCAGCTGGACTAGAATCCTTCTGTTGGCTTGGAAAATACCACTACAGGACAACGGTCCAACAATGGTAGCTGGATAACAGAACAGCTCTTTGGAGAAATACTCCAGTACACCATCAACAAACGTTGTAAATGACAATAAGAATACTGAGAAGTGAAGACCCCTTCTGGAAATGGTAGTTCATGAAATCAGAAATTAAGGAGCTGGGGGTAGGGCCTTGGAGAAGCTCAGTATAACGAGCAGTTCCATCGATCCTAAGATAGCAAGAACACCTATCACGCCAACAGACCAGAGAAGAGTAGGCAGACAGATAAGACAGGCGCAACTGAAGACAATACTCAAAGATCACATGAGTAAAAATCTGCACTCCATATATTTCGGGAGTTTGGAAACGGAGGGATTGGTTATGGCTTGTCGGGATGGAGTGATAAATACGAGATGATATAAAAGTGGACACCTCAACAACTTGCAGAGCACCTCAACAATAGTCAGCAGGAAACTGTTATGCACATCCTGTCTGCTTGCAGAGTCCAAGGTCCATCCGTATATGTGGAAAGACAAAATGCGGCACCCCGAATTCTCTACTTCCGTCTTAGAGAAGTTTATGGTATAGATAACGAATCGGTGCTGCCATACGTACTTCTAGAAATGGAAGCAATTGTTGAAAAGCTCGCATCCACGGGACCTGTTCTATTCCAACCACTCGGTAGATCCACGCCATAAAGTCAGACATAGTCCTGCTGGAAAAAGAGCTCAAGGAATTGTATATCATCAAATTTTCGTCGCCCGCTGAACTTAATGTGTAAAAAAAGTTAGAATTGTAGTTTTAATCATAGGATGTCTATGTAGAATGAGAGCGAACTACGTGACAGAACTGAAGATTATTCCTGGCGCACAGAATGCAGAAAGCAGTGTTGCTCGGATCACTTTGAGTCATCAGGTCTCATCAACTGAGAAGACCGCTTGCAGCTCATTTCTCTTGTTAAGGTAGGAAAAATAACTACTTCAAGGAATGTGTGAGAGGTTTTTAAGTGAGTCACCAAACTAGAGTCTCACACTCCTGAGAGAGCGAATCCTCTCAGGGTAGCCTATAAAAGGTTTGTCCTCTGACGCGGACAAAAATAAATTGTATCCACTCGAATTGGAGAAAAAAGGATCTAAAATCCGAAAATTCAATGAGCAATTCGAAATCTTTTTTTGTTGTTTCAGATTTCAAAGATTTGCCACCAGAAATGATGAATCAAAACCACCGGATCTGATTTAGATTAATCGATCAAGTAATTAGAATACATTCAACCCACAAACTATATCATTGCAAAACGGTTAAATAATTCGATCGTTGCAATTGGTTTCTGATTATAATTGCGGCACATAATTCAGTTATATAGCTGTCCTAATTAGTCAGATTTACAAACAGGATACATTCCAAGTTTGTGAAGCCTACAGGGAATCGGAGCATTAACCAAATCAGGACATGCACACCCCCGCTGTCTTGACAATATCTTGATCAATACATCTAGCCCCGTGGACCATTGAACCTGTTATAGTCAGCTCCAACCTATATAAGCTAAGCTAGAACTTGACAACAATATTCCGGCAACGTCAGAGATGAAAATGTCCTTAGAATTCATGTTTCAGTCTTTATAGGATACGATTTGTGATCATTTAGAATTTTGTTTCGAAATTAAAACGCTGAAAAGACAGGAGTCAATTGCATGCGCCAACTTTTATTAAGAATGACATTTTCTGTGAAACTATTAATAAATAAGTTTCCCTTATGGTTCCACCCTGTATAAATTACTAAATGGTTCTTTTCTGGGTTTTCTCTCCCAAACTCCGAAAAATATTTATAAAATAAAAAAATTATTATTTTGTAGATTGGTCCTGCGTAAGAAACACAAGATATTTATCAGAAACAATGTATAGAACAATGTTGCCTCACAAAAGATAACGAGACAACTATTTTCGGAGTCTGGATCAGACTCCATCGTCAGACACCAAGCGAAAAATCTTATTATTTTTTGGCAGTTATTTTGAAATTTTCACATTGACAGTCTTTGAGGATCATATCAAAGCAACATAGTTGCACTTTGCATAGAAATTTCCAAGTTCCAACTCCTTCTTCAACAAATTCAACCAAATATGTCAATTCCAATAGAGCTAAAATTGCATTCTCTGTTCAACAAAATACAAGTCGATTTTTTAAGTTTCCGTCTTATGTATAATCAGGCTCTGTCATCAGAATCTTTGTTTTACTCCAATCAGGGCCGTAGCTAGAGATGAATTTAAGGTAGGGCAATGGAGGTAATTGGTAGGGCAGAAGTAAAAAAATTTACTTGATGTGATCTGAAGAATCAATTTTCATCGTACCTACTTTTGTGTGAAACAGGTAGTTAATATTAAAATACTTATTTCTTCAGGTTTATTTTATTTCTTTTAACATATTGTGATTATTATAACGTTCATAAAAATCTTCCTCAAAACCCCTGAATCCTTCGATTTGCCATATTATTAAAAATGCGAAGGACTTCATTCAGATCAACTGAATCAGTTCTTCTCTTTTCAATGGCCAGAAATACCATAATAATTAAATGAGACTGTGGGAGGTATATTCATTATTAAATGGTTTCTTTCTGGGTTTTCTCTCCCAAACTCTGAAAATACCTATCCATAAAATAAAAAAAAATAATTTTGTGAAATGCTTCTGCGTAAGAAACACAAGATATTTGTCAGAAGCAATCAATCGAACCAGGTTGCCTAACAAACAATAACGAAAACAACAACGATGAAACAACTATTTCGTAACGTTTCGGAGTCTATATCAGACTCTTTCGTCAGACACTTAACGATAATCTTATTTTTGCGCGTATGTTCTGGGGAACATCGCGTTATCATTTTGCCCAAATGTCTGTAATTTTCGAATTTTTTGCTGAAAATGGTCTGAAACGATTGGGTTCGACTCCCTGATGAAGAATTCGAGTCCAAATTTGATTCTCTCCGGCCGGCCGGCCGTCCGTTGGTAACTTGAGAACGGAAAGAGATAGCGACTTGAAATTTTCAGTATAGGTGGCGCATCCCAATACGACGGACAAGTTCGTTAATGGGCATAATCGTCCCAATGGTTTCTGAGTAATAATTTTGTTTTCAACCAATACAAATCCGATCGAAATGAAACTTGGTGAGTAGTTGTAGAATACAAACCTACGGACGCTTGTGAAATTTTCTGAGAATCGTATCACTAAAAAATTTGAAGAAATATATTAAAAAATATTATTTATGTCAGGATAAACTGAGAACAGAAAGAGATAGCGACTTGAAACTTTCGGGTTAGGTTGTGCATCTAAATGGGACATTTGAGGTTTGTTCATAGGTATAATTGGCCAAACGGTTTTGGAGTCATACCCATCTATACAAAAGCGATCCAATTCACACATGGTTCTCAGTTGTAGAATGCCAGCGCAAAAATTCTTGCGAAATTTCGTGAGGATCGTATCACAACAACATTTTTAAAAAATCATTGAAAACAATTCTATATATCAAAAACTATTCGTCCGACATCGCTGAAATTTTTGGAGAGCCTCAGAACCTAACTCTACTGCCAAGTTCCAAGTTTGAACATGATCGGATCTATATTGTTGGAGATCCGAGCAGCCTTGTGTGAGTTCAGTAGCTGGATGGGTGACCGTTGCCTCGATAACATTCGAACGAGAGGAGATAGGAACTTGCAATTTTCAGGGTAGGAATTAGTACATGAGGTGCTTCTGAAAATGTAGCGTGTGGTTAATTCGGAATTGCTTTGCGAGTAATAATTTTTTCCTCACGTCACATTATGAAAAAACATTTTCCTTAGCGTATTTTTTAAATTGTTGCTATTTTTTAAGGTAGGGCATTGGAAATTAAAGATAGGGCATTGCCCCATTATGCCCCCCCCTAGCTACGGCCCCGACTCCAATCCATTATGTGATCTCCTTGGATTGTACATACATGTTCTGCTATTTTTTATTTCTGTATGTCTCTATTTCTCAAGTTGTTCTTATGTTCCGACTTTCTTACTCCTAGTGGTCTCGGTGTTTCTTCTGTAATACCCCAAATACCAGGAATATTATATACACAGTTTTTGGATTTTTGTTTTTCATTAATGGGTTTTGTCTTAGTTAATAAAGACCTAAGATCATTTATGTCTCGAAAATGGTTCTTATATTGAACAGGAGAACAGATTCTCCTGATTTTTTCCGAAAGGCCAAGAACAAGGGATCAAATTCAACAGATTGGGTTGTTGTTCTTGTTGGTTATTCTGTTGTACTTGATTCATTGTCATATGATCAGAAGCTCTTCTATCTAAATTCATGATGTATTTTTATGAACTGCGTCGGTTATCCATTATCTTCCAGAAATGTTTTGATGAAATCAATTTCATTATTTCGAATTTCAATAGTAGAAGAAATTATTAAATGGCTTCTTTCTGGGTTTTCTCGTCCAAACTCTGAAAGGTATCTATCAAATCAAAAATGTATGATCTTGTTAATTCGTTCTGCGTAAGAAACACAAGGTATTTGTCAGAAGCCATAACGAAACGACATCAACGATGAAACAACTATTGCGCAACGTTTCGTTTCGTTACGTTTCGAGTTTATATCAGTCTCATTCGTCAGATACTTAACGAAAATCTTCAGAATTATTTTTTGTTGATAGCTATTCTGAAATTCAAGAATTGTCGCTGACCTTCTGACAAATATCTTGTGTTTCTTACGCAGAAACAATTCACAAAATAATATATATTTTTTTTATAGACATTTTTCGTAGTTTGGGAGAGAAATCCCAGAAAGATACCATTTAATAATGAATATACCTCCTACAGTATTCTTTAATGATTACTTACAAAAAATTAGATTAGCTCTATCGTAAAGTGTTTTAATAACACCTCCTTTCACCTTTAAATTGAGGGTTCGAATAGAAATTCAAATATATATTTGTATGTGTCTGCTCTACCATGTTGCCACATTCGTATAGAAGGAAGTTATACACCAGAATCATTTGAAACTTTTTCGAAGAAAATACTGCTAGACGGCCAATCCAGAGGAAATTACCCTTTCCCAAGATCGAGGTCGTATCCGCAGCATCCGTGGTCTCAGCGCGACTAAACATGGCCAGAATTAAAATTGATAAATTCGTCTGCTTCCCAAGTACTGGGTAATTAATGCTTGTGAGTGTGTGTTGTTTAAAGGCTACCAAGTAATTTTCTAACCGCTAAACAGGAGTGCTCCACATATATTAAATTAATGGTTGTTGGCAAATATGGGCGTTCGCTATGCCATCGCACCATTCGCTTTGCCGTTAAGTTTTCTTGAAAATGTATAAATTGTTATATACGCATAAACGCATACAAATGCTCGGATCCTCCTACTACATATGTGGTCATTACTGTTACCTACCATTAACCCACCACGAAATGAACTGTTTGGGATTTCAACAATTATCGAGGTAATAGATTGTATCAAGTATCGTTTAGTTGACCTTCAATTAACGATTCAGTTGAATTTGCGCTTGAAACGGTTATGTGTCGAATTTACTCAATTCAGGAGATCCTTCTGGTCATTATCAACACCATCATGTGAACACATTGTTGAGATTATATTTTCACAAAAACTTCGTTACAAGGATCGGTTACTATATTTATACAAGGGGCGTGGAAATATTTGAAAGTAGAGATATTTTTCCTGGTATTTCAAATGAGCTATCCAATTAAGTCATCGCATTTTGGTAAATATTCATTGATTTTTTATTCAACTGTTGTTATTTCTGGAAGAAACAATTACAAGTAGTTTACCCAAGCTTTCGGGATTTCTAATGTAATTTTTTTCTTTCTGTTTCATGAATACTAATCCATTCATTTTTTTCTTGCGAATAAAAATAGTTTTATTATTGGAATTTCATCTCAAACCAGATGTGTTTCATATGGTAATCTTCTTGAAAATTATATACATAGTTTGAAAATATTAAGAAAACGTCAATATTACGATAAGACATTTTTGAATACTCATATACAGGGTGAGTCTTTTCATTTTAACCGCTGATCCTCATCGCCGAATGAAACAATTTTTTCATTTAGCATTTTTCCAAATTCGGTTCAGGTAAAAAGATACAGTCTGTTGAAATTTCGATAAAAAATAAGTTTTATTTTGTAGTTTTGACATCTTTGTTTTTCCAATAACTCGAAAAATACTGATCTATTGAAGCACAGTTGTTAGTTCGGAAATACCTACACGAAGAATTATGCAAAATTTTGTGAGGATCACATGACTCGAAAATTCAAAAATAAATATGTATAGTAGGTATATGTATTCACAAAGAAAAAGTGGATCTGTTTTTTTGGACGTTTCTTTTTACACTCGCTTTATTTTCATTGGCATAATGGGAATTAAAGCTAAGCAGCCTTGGGTGAATTCAATACCTGGATGGGTGACCACTCCAGCTATAAATTTGAACAAATGCACCAAATCTCCTGGCCACATTGCTTTTCCAGCTAGTTACAAAATGGTGGAGATGTCAGTGTCATTTTATGTTGTAACTAGATACACATCAGTTAGGTGTAAGGATCTGAAGGGTATTCCAATAAGAGGTGTTATTTTGAATAGCCTGCTATTTTGGTAGATGTCACTTTTGAAGCTGTCCTTTTTGACAATTTGACAAGTAGAAACTACGACATTAATAAAAAAGAAACGATACACGCTTCAAGAAAACACATTGAAATTATTAAAATTCACTATAAAAATGGTGAAAATTTGGCAGAGACGGTTCGTAAAACTCGAACCTTTTTGGGTCGTCGTGAAACACCTTGTCAGACCGCAATGAATAAATTGGTGGAAAAATTCGAGCTGTTGGGACAAGTTAGTTATGTGAAGAATAAAACCCGTGCACGTCGCTCAAGAACAGCCGAGATTATTGCTGCTGTAGCCAAAAGTGTTGAAGAAAACCCAGGTTTGTCCATTCCACGTCGTTCTTTGGAATTAGGCATTCCACAAACGTCATTACACCGTATTTCGCATAAAGATTTGCGTCTTAAGGCTTATAAAGTTCAGTTAACACAAGAACTCAAGCCGGCCGATCATCAACAACGTCGTGTCTTTGCTGATTGGGTCGTTGAAAATGATCCGGAATTCCATCGAAAAATCATCTTGAGTGATGAGGCCCATTTCCACCTCGGTGGCTTCGTCAACAAGCAAAATTGTCGCATCTGGGGCTCGGAAAACCCAAGAGTTATTGTTGAAAAGCCTCTCTATCCTCAACGTGTGACTGTTTGGTGCGGTTTATGGTCCGGCGGAGTCATTGGACCTTACTTTTTCGAAAATGAGGCTGGAGCTACAGTCACGGTGAATGGATTGCGCTATCGAGAGATGATTAATGATTTTTTATGGCCGGAATTGGATGGTATTGCTCTGGACAACGTTTACTTTCAACAAGATGGCGCTACGTGCCACACAAGCAACGAAACCGTTGATCTTTCGCGGGAAAAGTTTCCGGACCGTGTTATCTCTCGAAGAGGTGATCACAATTGGCCACCGAGATCTTGTGATTTAACACCTTGCGACTTTGGGGCCACGTGAAAGAGAATGTCTACGCCAATAGCCCAGCGTCGATTAAAGACCTCAAAGATGGAATTCGTGAGGCTATCGAGGACATAGGGCAGCCACTTCGCGATTTGGTTATGGAAAATTTCATTAAAAGGAAATGGTCCTGTAAGCGTGGTCGTGGTGGTCATTTGCCTGATGTTATTTTTCATTATTAACGGCATAGCTTCTTCTTTATAATGAAATAAACATCCGATCATTTATATTGAAAAATGGCATTTTTCTTTGAATATCAAAATAACACCTCTTGATGGATTGCACCCGTTAATAAACTCGTCCGAGGTGTTTACGCTCCAAACCAATCCTGTAAATTTCAATCCTCTTACTCCTTTCGTTCGAGAGTTATAGTGTTCACGGACGGACGGCCGGCCGAACAGAATCGATTTCGACCACGGATTCTTGACCAGTGAGTCGAACCAAATCATTTAAGAGTATTTTCAGCCAAAAATTCAAAAATTACAGACATTTGGGCAAATTGATAAGCACTCTGTTCCGAGGAACAAGAGCGCTAAAAATATTAGTATTACCATTAAAAAAAATTATCGATGACAAAAAGAGCGCAATTTAAAATACTGATCAACCTGTCCGATCATATTTACAAGGAAAAAACCCTGACAAACTGAATTTATCCAAGTTAGAAACTCGCACTGTATAGATGAATTTGAGCTTTTTGAACCGATTGTTCTATAGATGGAAAACCATACATATTCCAGTCAGAAATATTTCGACGAAACCGACAAAATGAATATTCGCAGAAATGAAAAGAGAAAGATGAAGTCAATGACTGATAACCGAAAATATTGGTGCGCGAATATAATGAATTGTGGTTTCAATGATTGGGGATTTTCCCCGTGATGAAATGAAACCGTATTTCGGCTCAGGCGTAATCGCCATGGTCTGTTGCGAAGAATGGATTGCATATATAATAAGAAACCCCACCGAGGCTGAAGTTTCGATTCCGAACGATTCCTTTAGCAACGTCAAATGATTCTCTTACCTCATTAAATTACGCGAAACGAGAAAACTCGCAGTGATACGATGTTTAACTTAATGACGTCAAGCATCCGTAAAATTGGTTTTGCCAGATTACATAAATCTTTCTACAAAAGTAATTGATGCTCTTTGTTGGAGCAGTCTGATATAACTACACGACAAGTATTCGAGCTGAAATTGAAAATGGGAATTAATCAGATTTCAGTCCTATATTTCCAGATAGTAAACTGTTGAAATCGATCAGTGAAAAGAAAATCCTCTGATATAGTCACCTCACGTTTCAATATAGGTTAGGTTAGGTTGGGTTAGGTTAGGTTAGGTTAGGTTGCGTTAGGTTAGGTTTGGTATTATTCATCTTACGTTTCAAAATAGGTTGATTTCGGAAATCGAATGAAAAAGGGGGAAACCCCTGTGGACAGGAGCTTTGGCACGCTGTCAAAATCTATAGGCAGAGCTGTCGCCTATCCAGGTACTGAACTCGCCCAAAGCTTCTTAGCTCCAGGAAAAAAAATAACCACCAGAAGATGATGAATACAAGGAAAAACGAACTGATCACATTTCCTCTTGGGATGAAGATTTTCTAGAAGTTGAAATATCAGGATGTTTCGATTACAATAAACATTTGGATATTTCCGAGGATCAGAAAAATACACCAAAGTAAATGAGATAGATACCACTTATATCACTGAAAGAAAAGTTGAAAACAATTCAACAAAACTTCCGAAAAACCTGACGAATAGATAAAAAAAACCTCACGCCATCTTACAGAAAGCCATCATTTATATGGCCTTCCAAAAATACAAGAACCTCTAATTTCTCTGTGACCAATATTGTCCATCTTTATGTCGAACTTCAGCGAAATGTTTCCTACAATGTTTAAACCCATTAACACGAAACAAAGAAAGTTTTTCGAAGAACACCAAACCCTTTCTTGAATAAAGGGGGAAAGCCCTGTGGTAGGAGCTTTGGCGCTCTTGTCCAATCTTTGAAAAATCATATCTCCGAAAGTATCGGTTTCTCAGAGTTGGGAATTATATCAATGGATTATTATGATAGAACTACATCATAATAGACATTAAAATCCCTTGGCATCTTATATGACGGTCCAATTTTGGCTGTTTCGGTGTTTCAGTGTTTCAGTGTTTCGAAACTATCAGGAGTCGTTCTGAAAAATTGAGTGAATAAAATAGCCAGTTTTATTTATGAAACAAATCTAATGTAATCAGTCCAGAGAGAACTCAAACTAGAATACTTATTTGTGAAATCTAAATACTGTGACTAAGGAATAACTTCCTGTACGTTAGTTGGAAATCCCGTTTTAAATCTTCCATATTCAGAGAAGGACCCGTAAATTATGCTCGACTTCCTTGCATCATTCATGTTCGACTCACTAACCAAAAAACTCTGCCTATGAACTTAGCGAATCCTAATTACAAATTGTCTGTAAAAAAAATATTTTTTTTTACACCGAAACCATCCGGCTCTTTTTGCCCAATAACGATCTTAGCCGAGATATTTATGTCTCAAACCTACTCTGAAAATTTCAACTGTCTAACTCATTCCGTTCGACAGTTATCGTGTTAACGGCCGGACAGGATCGATTTCGACCAAGGATTCTTGATCAGTGAGTCGAACCAAATCGTTCAACTATTTTCAGCCAAGAATTCGAAAATTACAGACATTTGGGTAAATTGATAAGCACTCTGTTCCGAGAAACAAGAGCGCCAAAAATTACAAAATTCAAATTTGAACCAAAATGGCATTCTAGTAAGTTTTGATGTTGTTAGTTTCTTCCCCAATGTTCCTGTGGATAAGTCCCTTCAAATATTTGGAACAAAATTAGAAAATTATGATTAAGTTATTGAAGATTCAAAATTCAACACTAATGATATTATCGAAATTCTTGAAACCACCTATTTCCAACTACGAGTTGATTTTTATCGACATCATTTTTGAATGGCAATGGGTTCTTTCATGAATAATATATTCATGGAAAATTTCGAAAACAATTTTTTTATGCATATTCGTTCAAACCAAAAGCTGGATGGCGACTAGAATATTTTTCTATAATTTATAACAAAGTTATTTTCAAAATTCGATATCCGGAAATTGGTTGAATTTAGAAGATGATGTGATATGTCAATTTTTTTTATAATTTGCAGAAGACTCGAAATATGGAATAATATACAGGCTATAATTTTTTACTGAGCCTGTATACTTAATTTTCCTTCACTGTGACAGATTTTGAGCTCAACATTTTTACTTTAGGACATAATCTATATAGTCTGTATAACTACATACATGTCAGCGACCCTGTACAAATATTTATCGTACGATCACACGAAAAAATGAGTATAATTCGAGCGCTTCGGGATTTGAATGAATTGCACACCAACCTAGACCTCAGCTGACTATGCAAAAAAAAATACTGAAACTGAGCAATAAAATTCCATTTGGTTCGTGCAAATATAAATATACCTTTCGTATTTTTTGACACCCGCGAAATTCTGCGTGAACCTCCCAATTGATATTTTATATTTAACTTCTCAATTGGAACTTGAATAAATCCGTATTTTTCAAATGTTTGAATGAAAATATTTCTGGATTGATTTGAAAATTTGTTCATTCATTAATCATGCATGTATGCAAAACATAAAGGGAATACATTTAATTACCCATCGAATTCACATGTGGTGCAGATAAAATGTACTTTTTTAACAAATTAAAATATTAAATTCTGGGCCGACGTAGTTCGGATATTATTTTATAGCGTTGTTGGAATGCATGTTGATATGCTGGTGATAGCGGCATGTAGCTTTACTTGGACTAAATGGATTTGCGTATATACAGGGGTGATCGGATGAGTGGAGGACGGTGTGTGCAATTTTAATAATTTTATGGGTGTATGAAAATTATTCAAAGATGGCAAATACTGAACAAGTTAACATCCATCGGTTAACACTCCATGAACCTCAAAGAAAAGTTTTGCTGACCTTCCTTGTCCTGAACTCCTAGATAGAAATATGTAGTAAAAACTCCTCTCTATGCGTCATAATATGAGTCCCATAAAGTTCAAGATAGTCTACATACAGAACACTTTATTGCACATAAATATTATGGAAATTGTTTCATGCAAACTAATAAAATCTTGAACTGAATGGTCTACGTGAAAATCACCAGATCATATAATCCTATCATATCTTATCATTTCGGTCCTAAATATCCTTTAATCAAACAATCACAGCGAGCACCTAGTTCCAAATTTCCCATTATACTCCTTAAGCTCTCCAGATGTCTTCTTAATTTAATTTGAAGTCTTCGAGTTCAGTGGAGAAACGGTTGTTATGGTCTCTAATTTTCTATTTTCAGGTTAGTTCCGTCGATATCCTTTTGTCTAAATGGAAATAATTCATATAGAATTACGCGATGAAAATGGTCGTGAAATGATAGCATTTCGTAACATTCAACTTGTTGGATGAATCATATATTAGAATATGTCTTAACAATATTTTCATTTGGAACACGAAGTTTATGAGTAGTCAAAGTTGTATCATACACATACAAGTTGATTCGATCAAAACAGACAACAAGTCTGGTCATATAAGGACAAAAATATTACCCTATATACGGACCTTTCATAAATAGAAACTTATGATAATATAAGTAATCATTAAAGGATACTGTGGAAGGTATACTCATTATTAAAAGGTTTCTTTCTGGGTTTCTCTCCCAAACTCTGAAAAATATCTATAAAATAAAAATCAATTATTTTGTGGTTTGCTTCTGCGTAAGAAACACAAGCTTTTTGTCAGAAGCAATCAATCGCACAATGTTGCCTAACAAACAACAACGAAACAACATCAACAAAGAAACAACTATATCGTAACGTTTCGGAGTCTATACCAGACTCTTTCGTCAGACACTTAACGAAAATCTTTAGAATATTTTGTTGATAGTTATTCTGATATCCGACAATTGTCACATTGACAGTATTTGAAAATCATAGTAACATAGTTTTACTTTGCATAGAAATCTCCAAGTTCCAACTCATTTTTTAATGAATTCAGCCAAATATGGTCAATACCAATTGAGCAATTTGCAATATTGCATTCTCTTTTCAGCAAAATACAAGTTGACTTAAGTTTCTTTTTCATATAATCAGGTTCTGTCATCAGAATCTTTGTATTACTCCAATTCATCATGTGATCCTAGGATTGTACATAGGTACATGTTTTGGTATTTTTGATTTCTGTCTGTCTCTATTTCTTAAGTTGTTCTTATATTCTGACTTTCTTACTTCTAGTGGTCTTGATGTCTCTGCTATGTACCATTTAAATACAAGGAATATTATATACACAGTTTTTTTATTTTTGTTTTTCATTAATGGGTTTTGTCTTTGTTAATAAAGACCTAAGATCATTTTGTGTTTTGAAGATGGCTCTCACATTGAACTTAGAACCGATTCTTCTGACTTATTCAGAAAGACCATGCATTTAGACAGCAGAGCAAATAATCAAGATGTAATCAAGATAATAATAACAGAATCTGATTACATTAAAAGGAAACTTAAGGATTCAACTTGTATTTTGTTGAACGGAGAATGCAATTTTGTAAATTGCTCATAGTAAAACTATGTTAATATGTTTTTCAAATTTTCAAATAAATTTTGTAAATTGCTCATAGTAAAACTATGTTACTATGATTTTCAAATACTGTGACAATTCTCGAATTTCAGGATAGCTATCAACAAAAAATAATTCTGAAGATTTTCGATAAGTGTTTCACGAAGGAGTCTGATATAGACTCCGAAAGGTTACGAAATAGTTGTTTCATCGTTGATGTTGTTTCGTTATTGTTTGTTAGGTAACATTGTTCGATAGATTGCTTCTGACAAATATCTTGTGTTTCTTACGCAGAAGCAAATCACAAAATGATTAAAGTTTTATTTTATAGATATTTTTCAGAGTTTGGGAGAGAAAACCCAGAAAAAAAACCTTTTAATTATGATAATATGTCCATATAAATGTAGACTGCACACAACGAATTTTTGTTTGACCTTTTGAAATCATTTCCAGAAACCAGCTCCAGCTACGCCACTGCTACACACCGAAATTTGGCATTGTTTACCGTCATTAAATAAATGCAGGAGGGGGATGGTAGACCTAAAATCCGGATCGAAACATTTTCTGTCGGGAAGGGAAAATTATTGTTCCAAGGGGGTTATCCGTCATGCATATAACTCACGCCCATGTGTATATAATTTTTAATGGAGCTTGTCCACGGAACTCCGAGATAAGTGACCCAAAAATGAAGTGAGTCCCTATCAGCAAACTGTGAAAGTATAATTGAAACTTCATATTGGATTTTCGTGTTACTGGCAAGTTCAATGAGTGAAAAATAATGAAAGTTCCACGTATATTCCCTTGAATTTTCACCTCGTTGTTTGTCCACATATAAATCTGGGCGAAATAACAACATCTTCGAATGTCTAATAATTCTGTGTGGCCCTTCGACGAGTAGAAGAATTCCTACTGAAATCTACAATACATCTTACTTCCATGATTTTAAAATTGAGAATCCGAACCATTTATTCATTAATTAAACTTTCTGTAATTACCTCTACAGTACACGGAATTATGACTTTGGAAAACGTATTTACTAGCTGTAACCCCTGGCTTCTTCTGCCTGCTCAGCATCGTCTCAGTCGATATTTTTACTCAAATTCGGATATAGGTACTTGAATGAAGAACTGAATTGACAATATACGAAGTGCTCACAGGAAATCGAACTATTTCACTCACCAATAATAAACTGAAAATCGAACTAATATAATAAACTAATAATAATAAACTAATATAAAAGCTAATATAATAAACTGAAATCGAACTATTTCACTCAACAATAATAAACTTAACAGCCTATCCAAAATTATTTTTTTCATTGTAGAATATGAATATGGAAAAAAGTTTCTTGCGGAACAAGATTTACAGGTGGCTTTTTCTACCCCTTGCAATCACAGAGGAACACCACCAAAATTTTTTTTGAGTACCTTCTTACTCGCATGAAATTTCTGCTTAATTTTGTTGTTCCATCTTTAGAGGGATGTTACTAAGCAGGGGGGCTCAAAAAAGAACAGTTTATATAAAAGTCCCACCCTCTTTTGACAAGGAATCCCTCCCAAATTTTTTCGCAACAAGGACCAAAATCTGCTCAACGTTGAGCTTGTTTCTCTTCTTTCATTGAATCATTTTTATATAGCTACATTTTTTTTGCAGTTATATTTTTTCACAGTTTTTGTATTCAATTGATAATATTCGTTTTTATATATTCGTTATCTTGAAGCTCTATGTGGATTCTTGCAATTTTCCACTACCTCCTGTAAGGCTCACCTTTACACCCCGTATACATGTTGAGTGGAATGGTTCTTTCGATAAGAACCACAGCCTACCGAAAAAAATGACGTACCTTCGAAACACCATTATTCGAATTGTCTACCCGGAACGATACCCAACTCTAACGATTGTACCGGTATATTTTTGCAATCCGGGGTAGCTCGAATGAAATATCCGACATGTCTTCCTAACAAAAATAAAAAACTTGGGTATATAGACATACCCCCTATTTCATAATAGTCTGACGTCCTGGAAACTTACATTATGAAAATATTTACCATGTACACGTGTAATATTGTCGCAGCGTAAACACACAACGAAATATGAATGCTTTCAACAGAGGTCCATGCTTCTCCCATTCTCCTGCTTTAGATGGATTTATGTTTATGTTCTGGAAATTGCTGAATACTTCACTGAAATAATAGAGCGCTATGAAAAGTGATTTTTCCTTTATTTATATATTTGTACTTGTCGAAACATACAGGTTCATTAAATGTCCAATAGTTCTTCAACATTTAAAATACAAATATGTGGTTTTACTATGTATGCTCAGTGACTTTGGAAGTGTTATCCCCTGATGGAGCAATTTTTTCAACTCAATATTTCACCAACATAATGTTAACGTCTGATCTGATAATTTTCTACGAAATCAAAATTTCCCCTCTTAGTTTTTTGTGAAGCAACACATGGATCAAAAGGTTTCTAGATTAAGAACGAAAAATTATTAAAAGTGGGAAAGTCCTGAGGCAGGAGCTTTGGCGCTCTTGATCAAACTTTGACAAATCATATCTCCCAGAGTATTGGTTTCTCAGAGTTGGGAATGATAGCAATGAATTATTATGATAGAACTGCATCAAGAAAAAATTAAAGTAAAGTGTCATTAAAAAAAAAAGAGTGCCAAAATTCATTAATCCAAAACCACCAGACCGATTGTAGCCAATAACGAACTTATCCGAGATATTCATTCTCCAAATCTAATCTGAATGTTATATTATATCAATTGAAACATAGCCAATATTTCACTATTGTTTTATTGGAGATATTCTGAACCCAATTTGATTAAATTACCAAAGTATATATTTCCATCATCATATGGATTATCCAAGGGCATCATATTATCATAATGACCAATGGGTCATTTTCCATTCAATCATACTCTGTTTTCTAAAACAGGAGGGGTATTTTATATCAAGAGTAACGAACCAGAAATAAATTTGACATTCTTATAGGTAGATAAGACATGCATGAACAGAGATCATATAATAATTCATATAGATAGAATAATTACAGCATTCTGTGAAAAGGTAAGTACGATTTATTATTGAAATTTTGAAAAATCATTTCTCCAAAAGTATTGATTTTTTAGAGGTGAAAATGATATCAGTGGATTCTTATGATCAAGCTTCATCTTGAAAAATTAATGTGAAATTGTAATGTAAAAAACCTTTTTTTTCATTACTCCGAAACCATCAGGCCGATTCTGCCCAATAACGAACTTAACCGAAATATTTATCTCTCAAACCTACTCTGAAAATTTCAACTGTTTAGCTCATTGCGTTCAACAGCGGAAAATTTCAGCGGAATCGGATAGATAGTTTATGAAATGTAATAATCCTGAAGAGAATTTTTTTTTAGTTTTCAGATCCTCACGAAATTTTGAAAAAATTTTAAGGTTGCCATTCTACAACTTACTCTTAAGTTTCAATCTGATCAGATATATATTTTTGAGTTATTGAGGAAAAACAACAAAACTACAGATGGGTATATTACTCTGAAACCGTTTGGTAGATTTTGTCCATTAATGAACTCAAGTTATAGTAGCAAAGAATGGCCAGCAAACATAGAATAAGGTTATTGTAGATAATCAAGGGCGTAGCCAGGAATTAATTTTGGGAGGGGGGGGGGGTATAACGGTCACTTTCTGCAGCAATTTTTTTTTTAAGAGAAAAATAACATTTCGGGGGAATTCATAGCTCCAGAGCCTTCCAAGCCTCGCGGGGCGGCAGGATCGAATCTCGGGGCGTCCGAAATAGCTTTCTGTTAAATTTCATTTTTACTCAAAAAAAAACTTGAAGGAGCGTTACTCCAGTAAACGTTTCCTGGGATTTGGATCTTTTTGAAATCTATAATGAATATCCGTCCAATCGGACGGATTTTCGCATTAAAATTACTCAAAATATTCAAACATCATGAAGAAAATTAACGGTCTGAAATGAAAAAACCACAGCCGTTTGTTTGTTCGTGCTCAAAATGTGGAAACAAAAAATATTGTTTATTCAAATGTTTTGAATTGAGTTTTAAAATAGCTTGCAATTAATAAAATATTTTTTGTTCGAATAAATGAATTTGATGTTTCAATTAATTTTTTTTATTATTTCACTTTATACTTTATACTTTATAGCGAAGCACGTACCGGACCGCTAGATGCTTATAACTTAAAGCTAACTAACTCTCTTCATTTTTGGCGCTCTTGTTCCTCGGAACAGAGTGCTTATCAATTTGCCCAAATGTCTGTAAATTTCGAATTTTTGGCTGAAAATGGTCTTGAACGATTTGGTTTGACTCACTGATCCAGAATCCGTGGTCGAAATCGATTCTATCCGGCCGGCCGTCCGTCCGGCCGTTAACACGATAACTCTTGAACGGAATGAGCTAGACAGTTGAAATCTTCAGAGTAGGTTTGAGGGATAAATATCTCTACATTACAAATTTTGAATTCAAATCTTTTAAGATGCAGTTTCATCATAAGAATCCATTGCTATCATTTTCAACTCTAACAAGCTAATACTTTCGAAGATATGATGTTTCAAAGTTTCAATAATACATCGTAAGTTCTAGGTATTCACAGAATGTGAACACAGAATCTGTCTGTGATCACTAATCATAAATGTCATCTTTTCTAGCTATAAGAGATTGTCAATTCATAGTTGTTATTTACTCTTGGAAAGCAAAAATTCGATTCTTGAATTTGCGAATAATATCTACAAGACTGTTTTGATGTAGTTTATGGAGGCAATAGGATAGAAGAACATAATGGAATCATCAAAAGAAATTTCTGTTCGTTGACCACTGAGGTTAATATTACCTTTTACTTCCTTAAGTAGTGAGACATGTTCCTATATACAGTATTTTCATAATGTTGCTAGCAAAAAAATACTGAAATATGGATCTACATTTGTGTAGCAATCATTTTTTCTTGACTCAATGTTTATAATACAGAAAAGGATGTGTTATTGGTATGCACTATTAAATTTTAAATTATGAAAAGACGATAGTATTTTATTAATATATTTTGAACTATTAAAATAATTTGTTCGTAATCCACTACCTACTCAAATAACAGGAATAAATGGACAATCTGCTATGATTGTCTCCAGCCTTGCTCTAGACATTTCAATGATACTTTCCTCAGGTATTCCGAGTTGTGAAAACTATGCACCGAGTCTAAGTTGCAACAACCCATTCCACGAGGTTGAATCATTGCAGATTGCTCATTTAATTTTGATAAATAAATTTAATGACAATTTTTGAAGCATTAAGGCATTGAAGCATTGTAGATTGCCCTTTTTTTATGAGATAATTTTTGAAGCATTTTTTTTAAACGACACTTTTTTTAAAATTTCTATCATAGGAATCCATTGATATAATTCCAAACTCTGAGAACCAATACTTTCGGAGATATAATTTGTCTGTTTGAACAAGAGCGCCAAAAGCTCCTCCCACAGGGCTTGAACCAATTTTTATTTTTCGAACAGATTCAGCGATAACTAGAAACATCCAATAAAAGCAATGCCATCACTGTTATGAACCGTGAAGTGAAGCAGTATAAAAACATGCCGGTAAAATAAATAAGCATCGTTAGGTGGTACAAAAGATGTTTTGACTTCCCCGGCAGATATCTTTTGTTCAGTCGGTGGGTTTGCTGAATCAAATTCTTATAACGGTTGTCGTAATTGTTTGAGGGAGAAAGTATAGCCAATGGATCGCGTGTTAAGCATCCATTCGTTCTTAAAATATTTATAGCCTTTAGAGATAACACCTGAGAGGTCCAAACCGTAGACCCGGTAAGATTTATGTGAGAACTTGATCTCGGTTCCATGATGTCGATGGTTGCGACTAAAATATCCTTGATATTTCTGTTGTTTAATTGAAACAGAAGCGAAATTAATGAATGTCGTGATCGAAAAATCTTTCGCATAATTTCTTTCTCAACTATCCGTTCCCTTATTTCGTGTACAAATCACTTCTTGACTTTTCGATAATCCTTGATTTGTTCAATGAGGTATGTACCGCGAAATGACATACATGATGTGAGAATAATTTCTCATATATCCTCAAAAATTCCCAAGCATCTTCTCAAAACAGGCACTCCACTTATGACCCAAGCAGGACTAGAACCTATTACCTCTGGCATTGTAGCAAACATCTATATCGATTACCCATGTTTTAAATAAATTTTTGAAGTTTCTCTCACGAAAATATCTATACAATAAAAAAATTGAATTGTTTTGAAATTGCTCCTACGTTGGAAAGACTAGATACCTACCTATTTTTCAGATTTTTTATTTCAAGCCTCTATTTTTTTCTTGACATGGATTGATCATAAAATACTGAATTTAGTAATGCACATGTAACGGCATTTGGTCAATAATCCTCAAGATATTAATTTTCCAAATTTAAACAAATGCACATTTTTTTTTTATTATTAAAACGATAATAGTATGATACTGAAATTCACAAAAAATATTTTGGGCCATCTTGGGATGTCTTGTATGTTCTCTTAGTACCTACTTGCTTACAGTAAATATTGCAAATCGTTGGACTCAAATGGAGTTACATCTACATTACTGAATTGAGAATTGAATGATGCCAAGAAAAAAATGAATTGCTGTTCGTTAGTCTCGCTAAAACTCGAGAACGGCTGGACCGATTTGGCTAATTTTGATCTTGAATTATTTGTGGAAGTCCTTCAACAAGAGCGCCAAAGCTCCTGTGCACAGTTGTGTTTCATAGAAAAATATAAAAAAGCACTGGCCTGAAGTCAGTACTCTTTACCGCGCGTGTTCACGTTGGCTGATTTGAATTGGGTGATGAGTGTTTCAAGCTCAGTGGATAGAGCGAGCCGAAGATCTACTCAGAGGGTAGTGGACATCATTCACTGTCGGGTCAAAAATTAACAGTGCTGTGTCAAGGCTGGCTTAGAGTTAGATCAACAAAGAACACAACTGACTCTCCTCAGTCGCACAAGCTCTAAGGAGGTTCTAAGGGATCTCCTTAGGGGAGACCTTGGAGGGTCAGTATAATTATAATCATGTCTATAGCAGATTGACCCCACGTCAATGCTTTTTAGCATTTTTCTTTCATTGTAAAGTCAATCTGCATTTACGCGAGTGCTATAGACATGATTTTAATTATACTGACCCAAACCAGGAGTCTGTTCTCAATGAAATTTCGCACACTCCAAGTGGCCATCATTGGTTACCAATGTATCAAAATTGAACTCAATCCAATATTTGGTTTCGGAATTTCAAGCAAAACATTCCGCTAATAGTTAAACATTTTTTGATTTTTTTCTACTCATGCCATCATCACGAAATTTTGCGTTAGTGTCGGTACTTTGCATCTAAATTCCGAGTATCAATTTAATCAGATCAGTATTTTTCGAGTTATTGAGAAAACATAATTTTCAAAATTTTAAAATTTGTTTTTTCTAGTTTATAGTCACCCGATCACTACAAAACTTCGCATGCATATAAAGATCATGATTCTACAATTTGATTTTAGATAGATCGAGTGCTCTGTTCCGGAAATATTCATAAAAAATGTTTTTAGTAAAAATGGTCATAACTCCGAAACCGCTGGGTGGATTTCGTCCGTTGACGAACATATCCGAGATATTTACGCTCCAAAACTACCCTGCAAATTTCAATCCTCTAGCTTCTTTCGTTCGAGAGTTATTGTGCTAACGGCCGGCCGGACCGGACGGACAGAATTGAATTTGGGCTCCGATTATTCATCAGTGAGTCGAACTCATTCGAGACCATTTTGACGAAATTATAGCACGCTGTTCCTTGCGGAACACGCGCGTAAAAAGAATGAGCCCTTGTGCCAAAAGCGAGAAGTTTTCGTGATGGCACATTAGCTCATGGACGTCATAACAGTCAATTTCCGCTATAATAAAGCGAAATACGCACGTGTCAATTTGAATGGGTCTTCCACAAAATAAATACCAGTTGTTGTCTAAGCAGCCCTCGAATCGTCGAACAAAAATGATAGCAAGACCTTCGGGAGAAAAATTAAAACCCATTTCCCACTCAAATATTTCATCTTGCATCTCCTACTGAGAAAAATTAATTCGCGAGGCACTAAATTCGATATGAAAATTCCAGCCGTAAAGTGTGTCATCACACAGACATAAAAATGGGGAATTTTAATGAAAACCACATACGAGGTAAAATGAAAAATTTTCCTCATTCTCCTTGGTGTTCATTCTACCGTAAATTCGAGAAGGATCGTGTTTCTTGGCGAAAACAATTTTTTGTGGTTGATTTCCAACAAAGTATACTCAAACATTGGTCGTTTGTACAACATGGAAGCCTCCGAGCAGTTGCAGATAACTATAACTCACAGCATAAAAGTCGAAAAGGAGGCTTTATGTTTGTGTGGCCTTTCTAATTCCTATGTGGAATTCTGCTTCACATTATCATCAATTTCTAGCTGAACAAGTTTTACATTTCGCTAGCTAAAAGCTATTTTATACAGGGTGATTCACGAATAAACGATAAACACTTGAAATTTTATAGTTAAGCTTTGTTAGGAGAGATGAATTTTTGGAAAAAATTTCAGATTCGTTCGACTTCCGGTTTCACCAGTAATGATACCAACTTTCATTTTTATCACGCATTTATATTAGCTTGGGTTGTATCGGACTATGTATGTAACGGAATCTTTGAACTTAATTTTCACCAGTTTCCAGAAGTCTGATTAATTTGAAACTTTGATACGTATCAAGAACCGATGACAATGCAATAATTTGATAACAGTTTCCCATTATCTTTATTATCCACAAAAATTGATTATTATTTATAGCATATTATCTCATACCGGGCACCTCCGCCAATTTGCAACGTGATGTTTCAGGTCCAGTTCATACTGATGCGATATCGCATGAGCGACAAGCGCAGACAGATACTCCGCCGTATTCACAAAGCATTCAATCTCCGTTAAGTCCTAACTGAGGTCCTCAGTTAAGAATAAATTTGAATCGCAACCTCAGTTAAAGTATTTAACGGTGGTGAAACTGGCCTGTTTCACGTTGATTTTCACTTTAGGTAACTGAGGTTCCGATTCAAATTTATCCTTAACTGAGTACCTCAGTTAGGACTTAACGGAGATTGAATGATTTGTGAATACGGCGGACTATCTGTATCTCATGTACAAAATCTCACAGAGTGGAGCCTGTCTATCGCAAGGCGATTTGTCGCATGCGATATATCATTTTGGGCTCATATTCTAACAGTTCTAACATGTTCTAACAGTTTCCCATTATCCTTATTGGGACCGCCAGGATTAATAAAATTTTGAATGAAATGATGAGATTGCGAAATAATTTGTGAGACATTTCAATACCACATGTCAAAAAATAACTAAATAAAAATGAAAAATAAATAATAGTTTAAAAAAACTAAAAAAACACGCTTTTATAGCTAACCGAACTAAAAATTAGAAAATAATTTTTAATTTCAGAGAGTTTATAATACAGTAGTAGAAGATCGAACAATCAATCAGAATTTATCACCTCAAAATAAAATTATAATAAAGTTTAAGTTATTAACAAAAGAATTCAATTCAGAGTAAAAAGCGTGGGGTGCATTTAACTACTTTTCATAACTCTCTTCTCATAGATAGTTGCCAATAGAATGGTTGCTACATTTACTTTATCAAGCACCCCACGCTGTTTACTCTGAATTGAATTCTTTTGTTAATAACTTAAACTTTATTATAATTTTATTTTGAGGTGATAAATTCTGATTGATTGTTCGATCTTCTACTACTGTATTATAAACTCTCTGAAATTAAAAATTATTTTCTAATTTTTAGTTCGGTTAGCTATAAAAGCGTGTTTTTTTAGTTTTTTTAAACTATTATTTAAATGTAATACCCAGTTTTTTTAATTGATAATCAGATTACCCATGGAATTCTACATTGTTTCAATATGTCACTTACATATTATTCTCAGAAAATTCGTGTGAAACCGGAAAAAAAAACCTTCAAATTTTCTCAAATAGATACAATAGATTGTAGATTTTTGCATGAAAATTCCTAATCCAGCTTCCATCAGAAGACATACCAATAGTTATCCTTCATTAATTAAAAATTCAATGAATTCTATTTCAATGTCAAAGTCAGTCATGACAAAAACCTCAAAACTCATTTTTTTCAAATAAGAACTCATTTTTGGCGCTCTTGTTCCTCGGAACAGAGTGCTTATCGATTTGTCCAAATGTCTGTAATTTTCGAATTTTTGGCTGAAAATGGTCTTAAACGATTCGGTTCGACTCAACGATCAAGAATCCGTGGTTAAAATCAATTATGTCCGGCCGGCTGGCTGTAGGCACGATAACTCTCGAACGAGAGGAGTTCGAAGATTGAAATTTGAAGAGTAGGTTTGGAACGTGAATATCTCGGACGAGTTCGTTAACGGGCGAAATCCACCAAGCGGTTTCGGAGTTATGGCCGATTTATTAAAAACATTTCTCATGAATATTTCCGGAACCGATAACTCGATCTATCTGAAATTTAGCATCAAATTGTAGAATCATAACCTTTATATGCATGCGATGTTTTGTATTGATCAGATTGCCATCAAGTAACAAAAAAATTTCAGGATTTTTGAATTTTGTTTCTACAATAACACTCGAACAGATTCAGCTAGGCAGTTTCAATTTTCGGAGTAGGTTTGAGAGATAAATATCTCGGCTAAGTTCTTTATTGGGCAAAATTGGCCTGATGAATTTTTTTTTACATTACAAATTTCAAATTCAATTTTTATTTAAGATGCAGTTTCACCTTAAAAATCCATTAATATCATTTTCAACTCTAACAAGCTAATACTTTTGGAGATATGATTTTTCAAAAATAAATCGTAGTTCTATGTTTTCACAGAATGCTATAATTATTATATCTATGAATTATTATATGATATGTGTTCAACAAGTCTTTGAACAAGAGCGCCAAAGCTCCTGTCCACAGGGCTTTCCCACTTTTTTATTGGTCTACGTTAAAAAATAGTGTATAAGTGTAACACATACTACTGCTTTAAAATGCGTATTTCCCAAGGTATTCGGTAAGTAAAACAGTAGTATGTATTATACAAAATACACTATTTTTGGCGCTCTTGTTCCTCGGAACAGAGTGATTATCAATTTGCCCAAATGTCTGTAATTTTCGAATTTTTGGCTGAAAATGGTATCAAATGATTTGGTTCGACTCACTGATTAAGAATACGTGGTCAAAATCGATTCTGTCCGGCCGTCCGTCCGTCCATTAACACGATAACTCTCGAACTACAGAAATTAGAGGATTGAAATTTTCAGGATAGGTTTGGAACGTAAATATCTCGGACGAGCTCGTTAACCAGCAAAATCCATCGAGCGGTTTCGGGGTTATGGCCGTTTTTAGTAAAAATATTTTTTTATGAATATTTCCGAAACCGATCACTCGATCTATCTGAAATTTAGCATCAAATTGTAGAATCATGACCTTAAGACGCATGAGAAGTTTTGTATTGATAGGGTTGCCGTAAAGTGTAAAAAAAAGTCAGAAATTTTTAAATTTTGTTTCTACAATAACCCTCGAACGGAATGAGCTAGTCAGTTGAAATTTTCAGAGTAGGTTGAAGAGATAAATATCTCGGTTAAGTTCGCTATTGGGCAAAATAGGCCAGATGGTTTTTAACTTTAAAATTTCAAATTCAATTTTTTTTTGAGACGCAGTTTCACCATAAAAATCCATTGATATAATTTTCAACTCCAACAAGCTAATGCTTTCGGCGATATGATTTTTCGAAGATTCGATAATGAATCGTACTTCTATGTTTTCACAGAATGCTATGATTATTCTATCTATGATTTATTATATGATTTGTGTTCATACTCGTATATATCATCCTGTTCTATAAAAGAGAGTCAAATTCATTTTAGCTGTTTTAATTTGATTTCTTCCATGGTGCAGTTCTCATTCTCAGATTGCTCATTTAATCTTGATAAATAAACTATTATTTGAATTGAATTTCATTTATGATGCAGTTCTATCATAAGAATACATTGATTTAATTCTCAACTCTGAGAAACCAATACTTTCGGAGATATAATTTGTCTGTTTGAACAAGAGCGCCAGAAAGCTCCTGTCCACAGGGCTTGAACCAACTTTTTTACGTTGATTCCAGCTTAGTTCTCATTTAAAAAAGTAGTTTGGAGGTTCTTGTCACGACTGACTTTGACATTGAAATAGAAACACCCTTTATGTTCAATTGAATTTTAAATTAACGAGGGAGAATTATTCGTATGCCTTCTGATGGAAAATTAGGGATTTTCATGCTAAAATCCACAAGTTATTAACATTGGAATGAAGCCCTATTTGGAAAAATTTAAAGGTTTTTTTTTTAATTATTAATTAAAAAAACTGGGTATTGCATTTAAAAACGAAAGTTGGTATCATTTCCGGTGAAACCGGAAGTAGAACGAATCTGAATTTTCTTCCAATAATTCATATCTCCTAACAAAGCTTAACTATAAAATTTCAAGTGTTTATCTCGAGTCTTTCTTTGAAATATTCTAACCAACGGTCTTCGTGAATCACCCTGTATATCACGCGTAATGCATCATGAAATAACGTGTATCTGATACACTATCATCACGCATGGGGGTTGAAAGGCTGGTTTCGAATTTTAGAAAATAATTATAGAGACCGATGAACACAAACTTCAAAATTAATATCTGTTTTCTGCGATTAGTTTTCAAAAAAGAGTTATAAAAGAACGGTTTTTGATGCAGATGAAACATATATGGAACTGGTGAATTTTGATCCGAAAATATTAGGTATAGCTTTGTGTAATACAGTGCGCGTCAAAATTATGGAACAAATTCATTTTCTCAGAAGAAAAATATTTGGCAACAAAATCCTGAAACAGGTCAATTTTTGTTTCACTTTTACCAAATTTTTATGCTTTTTGAAGGATTTTTGTTGCACTCTGTGCCATCCCCATCAACCCTCTAAATTTTTTGAATAGGGAAAGTGGGTCATGTGGTACTTTTTTGGCAAGGTCTTTGTATCTTCTTAGCAGGCGTGCAGAAATTTGCTAGAAAACATTTTTCTTTTTTGAAAAATAGTTATTTCATAGAGGTTTTCAGTATATGCACTTTGTCATGACTCATTTACTTTGAGACGATGGTACCTGATGAAATTTGTCACCGAATGAAAGTCGACCATTACCGTTTTGTTCATGCACAACTCTCAACCCCTTTCAACCCCCTCTTTTTTTTCCTCATTAAAGGGTTCCTAGGGGTTGAGAGTTGTGCATGAACAAAACTGTAATGGTCGACTTTCATTCGGTGACAAATTTCACTGAAAACCTCTTTGAACAAAATATTTTTCAAAAAAGAAAAATGTTTTCTTGAAAATTTCTGAGCGCCCGTAAAGAAGATACAAAGACCTTGCCAAAAAACTACCACATGACCCACTTTCCCTGTTCAAAAAATTTAGAGGGTTGATGGGGATGGCACAAGTTGCAACAAAAATCCTTCAAAAATGCATAAAAATTTGGTAAAAGTGAAACAAAAATTGACCTGTTTCAGGATTTTGTTGCCAAATATTTTTCTTCTGAGAAAATGAATTTGTTCCATAATTTTGACGCGCACTGTATTTGCAACTATATCGTATTTGCAACGTTTCTCATTTTGGAATACAGATTTTTTCTCGGCTTTCCAAATTTTTTCCGAATCGCATGGGTTCAACCTCTTTGTTGCTACTTTACTGTAGCGATCGAATGTTCGAGCTTTGGTTATTAGGGGTTTCGATTACTTCTCGATAATATTACATGTTCAGTCAACTCCGTAGCGAACCCGAATCAATCCACTCACTACGTAGTCTGTTCGCTATCAGAGCCCCAATTGAAATGCTTCAGATATATTTGAAGTAACTACAGACAACTCGCTTTGATAATCCACCCAATGATGGGTCCAAACAAGGGTGAAATGATTGTAGTTAGAATGTGTTCTGGTGGAAATCCTTTGGTCGATTATTTGGTGGATGCTCCAATCGTACAAATCATGATAGCTAGGTGAGTTTATTGGAAATATCCTGAACGTGATCTGACCCACATTTCAGGTCAGATACGTTTTCTTGGTCAATAACAACCAAGTTTGAACAGGACGTCCGAAAGATCAGAATTAATTGATTCGTAATATTCAATTATTTTCGGTAAATCATTCTCCGGAATAATTGAAACCACCTGAGTTTACATTTGACGTTTTTACGTACAGGCTGGTTGAAATTGGAGGCTCACCATGGGTATTTCGGAAACGGTAAGAGATACATTATCGGTTAAATTAGAGCGAAGTTATATAATTTTTTCTGAACCTATTCGGAGGAATTCATAAAAATGAATGACACTTCATCGTGGCTACTTTATCTCCCCTACTAGGGCGGACCTTTCGTTCTCAAAAAATCATCAAGTCTTTTTGGCGCGCTGTTCTATGAATAGAGTGCATATTAATTCGTCCAAATGTCTGTATAATTATGCCGAAATGTCTGTCATTTTCGCATTTTTTGCCGAAAATGGTCTCAAACGTTTAAGTTCAACTCACTGATGAAGAATCCGAGGTCAAAGGTCTGTCCGACCGTTAGCACGATATAGAGAGTTGATATTTGCAGGCTAGGTTTGGGTCATGAATATCTGGGATAATCCACCAAGTAGTTTCGGATTAACAGCCATCTTGAAATTTAGTTTTTCAAATAACTGATCTGATCAATTTGAAACAAAGGTTTATACGAAATTTCGTGAAGCTATCACTATAAAATAAAAAAAAATATATTGAAACAAATTATGTATCTCAGTAATAAAATCTCTGTTCTCTATGTAGCTAATGTAAGAAGCACCTTAGAGTATTCATCAGTTGTTTGGTCACCTTGCTATGAAGTTCATAAGACTAACATCGAAAAGATACAGCGAAAGTTCTTAAAATGGGTTTTTTCAAGATGGGTATCCAAAGGGAATCAATAAATTATAGTTTTCTTTATGATTCCCTATCTTTGAAAACATTGTCTGTGAGGAGGGAAAATTATGACATTATGTTTATAAAGTTGCTTAATGATTTTGTTGAATGTGAATACTTACTATCTAAAACAAGACTAAATATAAATAGTGTAGTTCTTGGGCAAAGGGAATTGTTTAGTTTGAATTTCAACCCTACAAACTACAGTATGAATGATCCTATTGAAAGGGCTATAAAGGAAGCGAATGCAATCGAAGTGGATCTGTTTCATATTTTCATTTCAATTTTCACCTTAAAAAGGCATTTTGAGACAGATTAACCGGATGCTCAGTTAAAAAGATTTTTTTAATATTTTTGTGTTCCAATCAACTAAGTTGTCAATTGTGATTATCCTTTTTTCATGGGCATAAGTTGGGTTTTTTTTAATTCAATCTGTATTTTTTGTTCAAATTAAAAATTGGCTCTGCCGTTTATTATTATTATTAAATAAATAAATAAAGAAACTATTCATCAGATATCAGATAAGTTTGCAAAAGCAATCGAAATCTTGTTTTATATCCAAATTCTAGAATCAAACTCGAACGGATCCATATTTTTAGAAATACATATTGGGAAAATGTATATTTTTCCTGGAAGCCTAGCTTCTGGAAGGTCTGGAAGACTTGGGCGAGTTCAGTACCTGGATGAGTTACCGCTCTGTCCAAGAATTTTAACAAACGCGACAAAGCAGATTGACCTCGGTCGTCAGTGATAGTGTTTCAATACGAGCAAATCAGTGTTTTTCGAGTTATTGGGAAATCAGAATTTCAGATGGCTATAACTCTGAAACCACTTGGCGGATTTTGCCCATAAATGAACTCAACCGAGATATTTATGCCCCTTCGGCCAAAACATCCAAAAATACAAACATTTGAGCAATATGATAGGCACGAGAAAAGGCAAGTCAAAAAGGAGACAAACATTTTCTAAAATTTTGGGCCAGGTAGAAATCTTTGCTATTGTGGATGAAAATGTTGATATTGACGAATTTACCAATATCTACCAATCAAGTGAAAGGAATGGAAAAAGATACCTCCCTGCCATTCTTAGATCAGAAATTATACCTCATATTGTTGGCTTTGATATTTTAGACAACCTACCAACTCTGATATTTGCATTTCGTCTGATTCAGGTGCTTCCTTGTCACAGCCAGCTTACATTTCCAAATCAACTAGTCATTCAATATTCCGCTAAATAATGAAAACTACAAGTGATAAAAACAAAACATTTTCCAAATCGCCGAAAAAAAGGGGTACAGTCATAAACAAGTTCAAACAATTATTGACAAACATAAAGTTGAAAATTCTTCAGTAACATAACCTTAACGAATGGAATGATAACATAAAAAGGTTCAGTTTTCAGTATAACTTACAAGTAGAAAAATAATCCACCTTGAAAGCGAAATATCGAGTAACTTCCACATGGATAACAACATTATTATTAACTAATCCTACTTGCTAGGAAGATGGACCCTATGTAGGTAATACACCGACAAGGCAGTGGGGATGTTACATGAGACCCATGAGATGTTGGTGGTGCAGGACTTAACTCGGTTAAGTAAACCTGAGCAGCAGGGGATCGACAGAGACCCTATGGAGACTAGCAACCCGAGCTGATGGGGATCAACCATGAGACCCTGTCATCTTATAGGAGACCGTCCGAGGTGCACTAAGCTTCTCCAGGCTGCAGCACGGGCTACCAGCTCGATCGGAATCGGTCTAACACAAGCACATAAGCAAACAAACAAGAAAAACAAAATATTTTCCAAATCGCCGAAAAAAAGGGGTACAATCATCAACAAGTTCAAACAATTATTGACAAACATAAAGTTAAAAATTCTTCAGTAACATAACCTTAACGAAAGAAATGATACAATAAAAAGGTTCAGTTTTCAGTATAACTTACAAGTAGAAAAATAATCCTTAAAAGCGAAATATCGAGTTACTTCCACATGGATAACGACATTCTTCAGAATATCTGTGTTAACAAAGTGAATACTCAAAGCCTTCACACATATCGCTGTTCAATCAACGTTGTAATTCCCAGAACGCCATAAGAGGAGGAAGAGTGAGGCAGGGAAGTACAGAAAACTTATATTTTATCCTCCGTGTCAACTTCAACATTTCGGGAACTTCGCCAATTATATCCATATTTCACATCAACTTCACAGCGCTGATGTTGACAATGAATCTTTCAAACTGAATGTCAACAGAACATGTGCCTTCATTCGCATTAGAAGTCTGCATCCAAATTATATTACGTGTAGTTTCAGATCTGTATCCAGGACTCAAGATCTGAATCGCATGAGAAAACTTCACCTCGAGATTTCAAGGACTTTTTGATCATCAAATAAACACAACAAAGTATGATATAGCACGAAGGTCAGAAACTTTGGCGCGCTTGTTCAAATTTATAACCAGAGTGGTTGCAAACTTTATCGGCCTGATGGTTTCGGAGTAAACAAACAAAAATTTTATTTATGTTACAAATTTTTTTTCAAAATTCGTTACCCATGATCTAAAATATGTACCTAACTCCTGTTCTAGAAAATAAAGTATGATTGAATGCAAAATGACCAATGAAATAACCTCAGCTATCGTAGAATTATGAGGTTTATAGGATATTATAATTTTTGGGTGATAATATAATGCCCTTGGATAATCCATATAATGATGGAAATATACAGGGTGAGTCTTTGACCACTGCATTAATTTTAACCAAAGATTCCTCTCATCAAATGAAACACTTTTTTCATTTAACATTTTTCCAAATTCAGCTCAGGTAAAAAGATACAGGCTGTTGAAATTTTGAAAAAAAATCAGTTTTTATTTTGTAGCTTTGACATCCTTTTTTCGAATAAAATGAATGTTGGCGTAAAGTTTGCTATAACTATGATACATATTTTCCAATTATTAGTTATTTTCTACTTCTACTGGTTTTCTAGTTATGGACTCGTGGATTCATAAAACTAAACGAAATTAGCATAAAGAAAGCATATACAGTTCTTCTTGAGTCATTTCAAGAATATTCCATCGTTTTAGAACATTATATTATTCTTCATCATTTCTCCCTAAACGCACCGTTTTCGAGATATTCTTCATTAAATGTTTTAAAATGGAAAACTCCAGAAATTTCACTACTTTTATGGATCCGTCCCTGAGCGTTGGAATCCCGAATCAAGCTGTAAACCACGTTACCATGCCTTATTCTCGTCCGCCAACAATGTCATAGATAATGTATATGCGGGAGTGTATTAGCACATTGTGAAATCTTTAAACGCTTGTAACTTTTTACCTGAGCCGAATCTGGAAAAATGGTAAATGAAAAAAGTGTTTCATTTGATGAGAGGAATCTTTGGTTAAAATTAATGCAGTAGTCAAAGACTCACCCTGTATACCTCCCACAGTATCCTATAGTGATTACTCTTAATCGAATTTACCATGGTAAATTCCAAAAACATTCGGCCGATTATGCTAATTAACGAACTCAAATGTCGCATTCAGATGCGCAAGAAAACAGCAAGTCGCTATTTCTTTCCGTTCTCAAGGTATTGTGAGATCATATTTTTTCGTAACTTTTTGAAAATTTTTTAGTGGTACTGTCCTCACAAAATTTGACCTCGAATTCTTCATCAGGAACCCAATGGTTTGAGACCATTTTCGGCGAAAAATTCAAAAATTACAGGCCATTTGAGCAAAATGATAACGCGATGTTCCCCAGAACATATACGCGCAAAAATACTCCATTTTTGTACAATTCGGATATAAATCGAGAGAGAGGAAGATAAAGAGTTTTTCGTGGCAATTGGTTCCACTTGCATGTGTTAAAATTAACATACGTTTGTGTTTAAGTCGGAGATATTGTGGATATGATATAGCACAACTATCAAATGAATTGAAATGTCTGCATAAATTCCAGTCGAAGTTGAAACGTCAACGGAATAAAAACGGTTCAACAGCAGTCCGTCACAGCATAAAGACTGCGAAAATGACTTATAAAACATTGTGGGAGCCCGTAGGTGGCTGAAAGACCTTACCCAGAAGCGACATTGACACAACGCACAACCTAACAACGCGTCGCTATGGAATGTGTTCAAAGAGAAAGAATGTTAAAAGCTGTCAAAATCCTAAACCTCGACAACTTTAATTCCGCTTAAAATGGGAAAATCCGATTTTTGCCGGTGAAAAGAACAGATCTTTCTACATGCAGGGCGCTGCTTGATATGATCGGGTAAATATCACTTTCAAAATAAAATTTGTATCGGAACGAGAATCCTTTCAAAAGCGTCAGATCATTCAAATGCTCTTCCAATGGATGGCCTTTATTTTTGCCTAGCAGCCCATTCAATTACATCGTTCGGTTGAACATCGAGTGTGAACATTTATAACGCCAAATTCTCCACTCTGAAAAAACCTGACAAAGAATATCGCTCGCGAAATTTCAGCATTTTGACTTTTATCCGCTTCGTCGCTGCTGAACCGAAGTTCCACATGATCATTGTAAAATGTATTGGGTAAATTCATAAGCCTTTCACGTCGCATAAATGTTCAACACGAAAAATTTCCATACACCGTCCCCCATTCGACATTTTTATCGGATGTCTAATGGAGAAAGAGAACGAATCAACTTGTTAAATTGTTTCATGGTATTCATGTTGGTGGAAATGGGAACTAACATGTTTCAGTATTTACACCGATACACTGGAATTCACTCTGAGGTCCTCACGCAACTTTGATGTCATGGTTCATACTCCTACTTCCTCATTCAGTGACATGTCAAGCATTATCCAGAGTGCTGTTCCATTGACATATCCCAGCAATTTTGAAATACGTTCTTGTTATCTCCGATTAAACCCCATATCGAACGATGTGGTTCCGTTGGAAATTGAATAACATACTGGAAATCATCGATAAGAAACTTAATAGGAAAATCGATAACCACCATATCACAGGAAGTTGTGATTAGGGAATCCAATCCCGCACCGAAATCTCAATCCCGCAAAAGCGCGGGATTAAAGTTATCAATCCCGCAGATCCGCAAATATGCGGGATTGTTAACAATATACAGGGTGAGTCTTTGGCCACTGCATTAAGTTTAACCAAAGATTCCTCTCATGAAATGAAAAACTTTTTTCATTTAACATTTTTCCAAGTTCAGCTCAGGTAAAAAGATACAGGCTGTTGAAATTTTGAAAAAAAATCAGTTTTTATTTTGTAGCTTGGACATCCTTTTTTCGAATAAAATGAATGTTGGCGTAAAGTTTCCTATAACTATGATACATATTTTCCAAATATTAGTTATTTTCTACTTCTACTCGTTTTCTAGTTATGGACTCGTGGATTCATAAAACTAAACGAAATTAGCATAAAGAAAGCATATAAAGTTTTTCTTGAGTCATTTCAAGAATATTCCATCGTTTTAGAACATTATATTATTCTTCATCATTTCTCCTTAAACGCGCCGTTTTCGAGATATTCTTCATTGAATGTTTTAAAATGGAAAACTCCAGAAATTTCACTACTTTTATGGATCCGTCTCTGAGCGTTGGAATCCCGAATCAAGCTGTAAACCACGTTACCATGCCTTATTCTCGTCCGCCATCAATGTCATAGATAATTTATATGCGGGAGTGTATTAGCACATTGTGAAATCTTTAATCGCTTGTAACTTTTTACCTGAGCTGAATCTGGAAAAATGGTAAATGAAAAAAGTGTTTCATTTGATGAGACGAATCATTGGTTAAAATTAATGCAGTGGTCAAAGACTCACCCTGTATATATATATATATATATCCGCTTTATAGAGTTCTACGCCTTTTAATACTTTTTTTAAATTTAATTTCTTTCATGAAGCAGTTCTATCATTGATATAATTCCCAACTCTGAGAAATCAATACTTTCGGAGATATAATTTGTCTGTTTGAGCGAGAGGGCCAAAAAGCTCCTGTCCACAGAGCTTGAACCATTTTTTCTGTAAAAATCAAAGAAAAGTGGGTTCTAATAGATTCTGTGTCACATTTCATTGATTGACATCTCGTGAAGAACGATTCCCCGAAGAAATATGAGAATCATTATAATCTCCCTTGAATTAATATCCAACAAACTAAAACCCTCGGAAGTAAATATACAAAATGTAGCATAACGTATGCTCTTCCCCGAGTAATTCCCGGATGATGAAACGTTTATTACTCAATTCACGAAGAGAAGGATCTGTGAATATATTACGTCTGTACATCATCAATTTTGTAACAAAGTGTAATTTTCAACCCAATTCCCTACTTGGAATACCATTCGTATCTAACGCTCTAGATTCCGTCTTTCATTAGTTATACAGAATGTTCCTCATTCAGTTTCATCATTGATAAACGACAGGGGTTTGGACGAATAACGACTATTTTTGCGCGCGTGTTCCGCAAGGAACAGCGTGCTATCATTTCGTCACAATGTCTGTATTTTTCGAATTTTTGTGCGAAAATGGTCTCAAACGATTCAGTTAGATTCACTGATGAATAATCCGAGACCAAATTCAATTCTGTCCGTCCGTCCGGTCCGGCCGGTCCAGCCGTTAGCACGATAACTCTCGAACGGAGCAAGTGAGAGCGTTGAAATTTGCAGGGCATGTTTGGAGCGTAAATATCTCGGACAAGTTCGTTAATGGGCAAAATTCATCGAGCCGTTTCGGAGTTACGGCCATTTTTACTTAAATCGTTTTTCGAGAATATTTCCGAAACCGATCACTCGATCATTCTGAAATTCAGCATGAAATTGTATTACCATGACCTTTATATGCCTGCGAAGTCTCATATTGATCGGATGGCTGTAAACTAGAAAAAAAAAAGTTAAATATTTGAAAATTAAATTGAAATTTTGTTTTCACTATAACTCGAAAAAAACTGATCCGATTGAGTTGAAGCTCGGTAGTTATATGCGAAGTACCAACGAAAACACATATGCAAAATTTCGTGGGGGTAGCATGAGTAGAAAAAATTAAAAAAATGTTTAACTATTAGCGGAATATTTTGCTGGAAATTCCGAAACCAAATATCGGAATGAGTTCAGTTTTGGCACTTCCCAATAATGACCCCTTGAGGTGTGCAAAATTTCACTGCGGACAGACCACTAGGAGCCTCAAAAAAAAAATTATAATTTTGAATTTCCAAACTGGATAAATTATATTTCATTTCGAATTCCTACATGGAATATCTACAACATCTGGTGATTTCGTTCCGACGTATTTTTTGCGCGTTTATCTTAACGAATGCAATATGTACGAGGGCAATTGATTAAAATATGGACTACTTACTAGAATGGCAATTGAATTAATGCGTAAACGATGTGTGGAATTTTAAATTGGTTTTCAAAATTAGTCTGAACGGTGAACGACTGGGGGTGTAACTGCCTCTTTTGGGCATTTTTTGTTATTCGCATAAGCAGACGAGAAATAACTTAACTGCTCGAGTTTTCTTCTGAGAAGATTGGGGTTTTGGGGTGGAGGATGCTATTCCTCCATAGAATTCCCCGGTGCCAGTCTGCGCATGCGTGGATTCAAGATGCGATATCTCCTGAACCACTAGTGTTGGAGAATCGCAGTTTTTTGTGACTGACCGGATGGCCATAAAGTGGCAAAAAATATTTCAAAAATTTTAAAATTTTGTTTCCTCGATAACTCGTAAAATACTGATCTGATTGAATAGAAACTCAGTAGTTAGATGAGCAAAAAGACAAAAAAAAAAAAAAGCACTGACGTGAAGTCAGTACTCTTTGGCGCGCGTGTTCACGGTGGCTAATTTGAATTGAGTGATGAGTACTACCTTTTTGGTAGATCTTCGACTCGCTCTATCCACTGAGCTTGAAGTACTCATCATTCAATTCAAATTAGCCACCGTGAACACGCGCGCCAAAGAGTACTGACTTCACTTCAGTGCTTTTTTTTTTATCCAACCCAGTACTGGTGACACATACTGAATTTTAAACATCAAATCCCGATTAGAATATTATTCTAATCGGATTTGATGTTTAAAATATTAATTACGAAAATCAAGACATTCAGGAGCTTTTGCGCGCATGTTCCTCCTACTATTCACGCCTCACACGCCCTCACGAACCTTCAAGCCGTCTTTTTTCAACCGAGTACTAGATTTCAATCCAATTGGATCTGTGTTTTTGAAAATATTGGGAAAATAAAATTCAGCTTGAAAGTACCTATGTGCGCAGTTTTAGTGGGATCTGACGAATAGTTCCGGAAATATTAAATTTTTGAAGGAACATGTTTGTTTTATTGGCGCTCTTGTTACTGGTAACAGAGTGCTTATCAATTTGTCCAAATGTCTAAAATTTTCAAATTCTTTGCTGAGCAAGGTCTCTCAACGATTTTGTTCGACTCACTGATCAAGAATCCGTGGTGGAAATCGATTCTGTCCGGCCGTTAACACGATAACTCTCGAACGGAATGAGCTAGACAGTTAAAATTTTCAGAGTAAGTTTGGGAGGTAAATATCTCGGCTAAGTTCGTTATTGGGCAAAATCGGGCGAGTGGTTTCGGAGTAACGAAAAAAAAATTTTTTTTTACATTACAAATTTCAAATTCAATTTTTTTTAAGATGCAGTTTTATCATAAGAATTCATTCATATCATTTTCAACTCTTACAAGCTAGTACTTTCGGAGATATGATTTTTCAATAATATATCGTACTTCTATGTTATCACAGGATGCGAATTCTATCTGTGTTCACTGTTCATACGTATAATCTTGTTTACCTATGACAGATATGTCAAATATATTGATTTCTGTTCTAACAAATTATGATTGAATGCAAAATGAACAATTATAGGATATTATAATTACCCCTACCCTATATGCCCTTGGATAATCCATATGATGATGAAAATATATTCAGAATATCTTCAGTGAAAACAAAACCGGAATATTGGCTGAGTTTCAATTTATATAATATAATTTTCAGAGGAGATTTGAGGATTGAATATCTCGGATAGGTTCGGTATTTAATTTTAACTTAGTTTCGTTTATGATATAGTTCTATTATAAGAATCCATTGATATCATTCCCAACTCTGAGAAACCATTAATTTCGGAGATGAATTGTCAAAGTTTGAACAAGAGCGCCGAAGCTCCTGTCCACAGGGCTTTACCCACTTTTCTTATAGAAATTTCAATTCATGTAAATCTCATAATTGTAACAACCCCTCGAAGGTCGAGATGCTAGTGTGCTGGCCTGCCGCGTAGGAGATTCAAGTTCGAATCCTCGCTGAGTACGTTCACTATTCTATTTATATTAAAATTTGAATTCAGTTGATGTCCAATGCATTTTTTCACGTGTAACTCTAAACATACGGCTTGCATGTTCATCCACTATTTCGTGAGGATGCCTGAGACGCGAATAGATAATAGAACATGCGTGCAAAAGCTCCTGACTTCTCGTCTATTTTTCTCTAATTTTATTTGTTGTTTATTACAGTAAATAAATATGAAATGGTTTCTTTCTGGGTTTTCTCTCCCAAACTCTGAAAAATATGTATTCAATAAAAATGTATTAGTTTGTGAATTTCTTCTGCGTAAGAAACAGATATTTGTCAGAACATTGTTCCATTTATTGCTTCTGACAAATATCTTGTGTTTCTTACGCAGAAGCAATTCACAAAATAATAAATTCTTATTTAATAGATAATTTCAAAGTTTGGGAGAGAAAACTCAGAAAGAAACCATTTAATAATGAATATACCTCCCACAGTATCATTTAATGATTATTTAGTAAATAAGTATGTAGTATAGCTGTATTTGAATTCTTCTCAATTTCGGTAGCTGAACTGATTCGAACTGTATCGAGTTCCAAAAAAATATACAAGTAGTTGCGAAGATATGAGGCCATGCAGAAATGGACAACACGGATTAAACACCCCGTTTCACGGTTAAGAGATGTCAGAGGCACATTTACTATTGTATAGTTAGAATCACCTCTGTAACTCCTATCCGCAGTAAAATGATTCACTTTTATTCTTAGTGAAACACCCTGTATACGAGGAAGTTCTTAGTAGGATAAAAATGAGTTGAAAATTCCCAAGAGTCCTAAAATATCAGAAAGCATAATTCCATAGGAGGTAATACAATTCTACAAAATGTTAACCTGCTGTCAAGTACTTTCCTTGAAAGGATTTCGTTTTTTATTGAATTTCTAAATTATGCGTTCAATAACTATTGCACCCCAAATTGTTATTTATAATAGGTACTACTTAAAATATTTCATCAAAAAATAATTTAAAACCTCGATTTTCTATAGCAGGAAAGGTACATCATATTATATGGGCTAAGCATCATCATTCTCCAAACATAGACGGCCTTATCAATAAAATGAATACGTACTTCATCGAACAATTCACATACTTTTCCTCCTGTTCGAACTGAACAAAATTGAAATGAAAACTTTGCAAATCTATGGCGAAATAAAGACAAAAAACTAGCAAATTTTCCGATAATAAAAATGTATAATAATCTACAAATAAAATATTCACCGAAAACGCAACAAACTTAATTTGCTCAGTATATTCGATATACAGGCTGAGTCTTTAAGTCCTTAACTTGCACATTTAAACCACGAATTCTTGTTATCAAGTAAAACACATTTTTCAATCACCATTTCTTCAGATTCGGTTCAAGTAAGAAGTTACAAGCGTTTAAAGATTTCATGATGTTTTAATACACTCCCTCACTCTGTTTACCCGTTCAACATGGAAAATTGTAAGTAAAATCTATAGTAGATCAACAAAAAAACTTAATCATCTGATGCTAAAAATTCAGGGAAATTGTTTGAGAAAACTTTTTTACCCACTGAATTCTTATAATGCAGCATAAAATAATATTCCACAATTGAAACACCATCAATCGTTTCCACTATGAGATTATACTTAATTTGATTATCGCCAATTCTCGCAAATTTCCAAAAATATCTATTAATCCATTCATTTCCAAGAAAATCTGGATTCTAGTTGTTGAGATGTGATTCCAAAAGACAGAATAATCATAATAATTAGTAGCTAACGTCCACAGTAACTCATGGGATCATAGACTTTATGTCTATGTCGCCGTTCGCATGCGCTATTGTCAAACTGTATACCAGACTTTGTTATATATATATCTTGTCAAAAAGAAGCAAGTGTCGCAATGTAGATATTCATCGATTCAAGGCCATCCTAAGTCAGGAGCAGATCAACCAAAATAAGCTAAATTTTCATCAGATTTTATAAATTTCAACATTGAATATCTCAGGAACGATGCGTTTTAGGATGAATGATGAGAAATAACTCGATTTCTTGAAATGATTGAGGATTCTTATGATGATTCAAGATGAACTTTTTCTGCTTTCCTTATGCTAATTTCATTTAGTTTTATGAATGCGCGAGTATATAACTAGGGAACAATTGGAAGTAGTAAAAAACTGTTAATTGGGGAATATGTGTTATAATTATAAATAACTTCACACCAAAATTCATTCCATTCTGAATTATATATCAAAGATACAAAACATAAACGACTTTCTTTTCTCTGCAAATTTTTTTACCTGAGCCGAATATGGAAAATGATAAATGAAAAAGTGTTTTATTTGATAGCAGGAGTCTATGGTTAAAATCATTTGTTAACTTAAAGACTCCTGTGTCAAGCTGTTTCGAAAATCGATTGTTGTGAGCAAGATCGGTGAAGAATTACTTCGGATGTTTCCACTGAAATTCAAGAAAATATTTGATAAAAAAATTTTAATACTCACTTTTACATTTCACTCATGCCTCGAGGTATATTCCTGAAGACCATCATGTAGCAAGATTTGATACTCGAAGACAACAGTTTTCACCAAAATTTATTGGTATTCACTTCACTTTAGTTGTTTTCACTGGTATTTTTTTCGGAACACATTCTCTGAAAAAAAAAGGTTTCATCACTTGATTTCAAAATCACGTTAGGCAATCGAAGAACATGAATGACATGGCAGGAGAATAATGTGTTGGAGGTGGAGGAAACTACTGTGTTATCAAACATTAATGTCTCATTTAGATTAGGCAAACAATTTGCCGAATAATGCCCATATTATTAAGTGACTTCGGATGTATTTATATTTATTCGATATATAACGACAGTTAGGTCCACCAATATTAATATCAGTACTACCAATAAATAATAGCAAAAGATTCTATGTTAACTTGAATTGTCGATTTGAACGGTACGGGGGGAACGAGGGGAAAATTACAGGGAAACCCAGTACAGTCATGTGATACCAGAAGAGGTTTTCAATTTTCAGCCTAACCTAGGGTGACCAGATGTCCGTCATTGACAAGCGTCCGTCAAAGCCCGAGCGGCGATATTTTCGCAACCTTGTATCACGCGAAATAAATAAAGGACTGCGAGACCTTTTTTTTTAGTCTGCACAAGTTTGCTCAATTGCGGAAGTAGGACCATTTTTTGGCGCTCTTGTTCCTCGGAAATGCGTGCTTATCAATTAGCCCAAATGTCTGTAATTTTCGAATTTTTGGCTGAAATTGGTCTTAAACTATTTGGTTCGACTCACTGATCAAGTCGTGGTCGAAATCGATTTTATCCGGCCGTCCTGCCAGCCGTTAACACGATAACTCTTGAACGGAATGAGCTAGACAGTTGAAATTTTCAGAATAGGTTTGGGAGATAAATATCTCGGCTGAATAAAATATAGTGATAGGATAGGAAACTACATAATTTCATTCTAGAGTTCAACATGTCCTGAGACAGAATGAAGTTTTCCTATAGCAGATTTCAGTTCTGTATAGCACTTCCTGATACCTACTTTGTCTCTGCTTATTCAAAAGTGTTTTCGGCATTTTCAATTTCAAAGCGAAGAGTTCTTTATTATTCAAAGATAATGATCTGGGATAATATCTTGTCTAAGATGGAACAATGTTAGTCGAGAGTAGAAATTGGCAACGTCGCAGACATTGACGATATTTCAGGAGTGCCAACCTGCCTTCGTCTTTGTTACAAAAACGTGACAGACCTAAATCATGGCCAACCGGGAAACTTTATAAAATCGAACTTTCCCTTGTTGGATAATAACGCACAATCGATTTGGTAAGTGAATCTATTTGTCAATTTGCTATATTACCCAAAGTGGTGATTATTTCTAAATCATTCCCGAAAGAAGATGAATACCGATAAATCCTTAGTTTTTATGTGTTTCCGTAATTGACTTTTTCAGTTTTACATTACTAAGTGAATCGTTATATCATTTCTATTCATAGAGATAACTTTGTGATTGTATTCACAAGCGTTTAAGGTATCATTTTCATTGTTTCAACCCTCTTCGGTCATGAGCGTCATTTCGAATATCTCTTGCAATAGAGTTATATACTATTGCCTACTTATCTGTCAATGAGGAGAATCGCCTTAGAATTGAATTTGAGTAATCATTAAAGGATACTGTGGGAGGTATACTCATTATTGAAAGGTTTTTTTTTCTGGGTTTTCTCTCCCAAGCTCTGAAAAATATCTATAAAATAAAAATTAATTATTTTGTGATTTGCTTCTGCGTCAGAAACACAAGATATTTGTCAGAAGCAATCAATTGAACAATGTTGCCTAAGAAACAACAACAAAACAACATCAACGAAGAAACATCTATATCGTAACGTTTCGGAGTCTATATCAGACTCCTTCGTCAGACGCTTAATGAAAATCTTTAGAATTATTTTGTTGATAGTTATTTTGTGAAATTCAAGAATTGTCACATTGACAGTATTTAAAAATCATAGCTAACATAGTTTTACGTCGCATAGAAATTTCCAAGTTCCAACTCCTTTTAATATAATCAGGTTCTGTCATTAGAATCTTTATATTACTCCAATCCAATTCGAAATAAAGAAATTGATTTCATCAAAAAATTTCTTGAAAAAAATGGATATCCGAGGCAATTCATAAATACATGTATCATGAATTTGGATAGAAGAGCAAATAATCAAGAACAACAAAATAATCAACAAGTACAACAGAATAATCAACAAGAACAGCAACCCAATCTGTTGAATGTGATACCTTATATTCGTGGCCTTTCTGAAAAAATTTGAAGAATCGGTTCTAAGTTCAATATAAGAACCGTCTTCACAACACAAAATGATCTTAGGTCTTTATTAACGAACACAAAACCCATAAATGAAAAACAAAAATCAAAAAACTGTGTATATAATATTCCTTGTGGTAAATCATACACAGGAGAAACATCAAGACCACTAGAAGTAAGAAAGTCAGAGCATAAGAATAACTTGAGAAATAGAGACATACAGAAATCAAAAATAGCAGAACATGTATGTACAATCCAAGGAGATCACTTGATGGATTGGAGTAATAGAAAGATTCTAATGACAGAACCTGATTATATTAAAAGGAAAATTAAGGAGTCAACTTGTATTTTATTGAACAGAGAATGCAATTTTGCAAATTGCTCAATTGGTATTGACCATATTTGGCTAAATTTATTAAAAAAGGAGTTGGAACTTGGAAATTTCTATGCGAAGTAATACTATGTTAGCTATGATTTTTAAATACTGTCAATGTGACAATTCTTGAATTTCACAAAATAACTATCAACAAAATAATTCTAAAGATTTTCATTAAGCGTCTGACGAGGGAGTCTGATATAGACTCCAAAACGTTACGATATAGTTGTTTCTTCGTTGATGTTGTTTCGTTGTTGTTTGTTAGGCAACATTGTTCAATTGATTGCTTCTGACAAATATCTTGTGTTTCTTACGCAGAAGCAAATCACAAAATAATTAATTTTTATTTTATAGATATATTTCAGAGTTTGGGAGAGAAAACCTGAAAAAAAAAAACCTTTCAATAATTGAATTTGAGTACAGAGTCGAGTTTTTCGAAAATAGTAATTCATCACTCGTGTACAGCTGAGCAATACTCCACTGAACGGAACTCTGAATATTTAAACAAATTGCCTGTACCATCGTCTGATGAGCGTTGTAATCAAACACCAATTAATTTTTCAATAAAGCCGAAAGAGAGCAACGGCCCTTTTTTCGATCGATTCGCCTGGAAATAATTTGAAATCTTTAATGAATGATTTCAGAAACTTGTACCACAAACACCAACCAGGAACTGGCAGCGTTATTATGGTCCTTTTCGTAATTAAAAGGAAATATTGATGGTGTAGTTCTTCCTAATTAATGGTAGTCTGCAGGCTTTTCCATTCTCCGGATGAAATCTCCCACTTAGAACTGTTCAGTGCTTGCCTTCGTCGATGAAATACATTTTTCATGGTATTATAGGGTGGCTTTTCGGTGATATATTGATGAACAACTTATTTGCATCCACCTTTTCCCTATAGATGGCCTCAGCGGTAAGTAGTGGTGGTAATAAATAAATCATAGACGTCGAGAACGATCAATTTGTGTCTGAATCATTAAGTTTTTCTGGATTGTCAGTTTACGAGCTCAATTTTCGTTATTGCTTCAATCTGCGGCATTTAGCGAAATACATTTTTAAAGAGCACTGACGTAAAGTATGGAGTTTTTGCACGCATGTTATTTTGTCTATTCCCTAGTACTAAATTTCAATTCGATGGCGCTCTAGTTCCTCGGAACTGAGTGCTTATCAATTTGCGCAAATGTCTGTAATTTTCGAATTTTTGGCTGAAAATGGTCTAAAACGATTTGGTTTGACTCACTGATCAAGAATCCGAGGTTGAAATCGATTCTGTCCGGCCGGTCTGACCGGCCGGCCGTAGGCACTATAACTCTCGAACGAAAGGAGTTAGAGGATTGAAATGTGCAAGGTGGGTTTGGAGCGTAAATATCTCGGACAAGTTCGTTAATGGGCGAAATCCATCAAGTGGTTTCGGAGTTATGGCCGATTTTAGTAAAACACATTTTTTATGAATATTTCCGAAACCGATCACTCGATCTATCTGAAATTTAGCGTCAATATGTAGAATCATTACCTTTATACGCATGTGAAGTTTTGCATTGACCAGTTTACCGCAAAGTGTAAAAAAAATTTCAAAATTTCAAAAAAATTTCTACAATAACTCACGAACGGAATGAGCTAGGCAGTTGAAATTTTCAGAGTAGGTTAGGGAGATGAATATCTCGGTTGAGTTCGTTATTGGGCAAAATAGGCCGATTTTTTTTGGAGTAACGAAAAAAAAAATTTTTTTTAAGCAACAAATTTCAAATTCAATTTTTATTTAAGATGCAGTTACATTATTAACATCCATCGATATTATTTTCAACTCCAACAAGCTAATACTTTTTGAGTTATGATTTTTCTAAATTTTAATTATGAATCGTACTTCTATCTATGTTTTCACAGAATGCTATAATTATTCTATCTAAGCTTTATTATATGATCTGTGTTCATACTCGTACATTTCATCCTGTTCTATTAGAGAGAGTCAAATTCAGTTCAGCTATTTTAATTTGATTTCTTCCATGGTGCAGATCTCATTCTCAGATTGCTCATTTAATCTTGATAAATAAACTATTATTTGAATTGAACTTCCTTTATGATGCAGTTCTATCATAAGAATACATTGATATAATTCCCAACTCTGAGAAACCAATACTTTCGGAGATATAATTTGTCTGTTTGAACTAGAGCGCCAGAAAGCTCCTGTCCACAGGGCTTGAACCCATTTTTTTTTCTAGTAACGGTACTTTCAAAAATTTACGCGTCAAAATTGTATAATTAATTACCCAGCTTCAATTCAATCGGAGCTTTGATTTTAGAGTTTTTGAGGAAATAACAACAAAATTTCAGATGAGTATTACTCCGATACCCTTCGGCGGATTATTGCATTTGGATGCGTAATCTGGCTTGAAAACTGCAAGTCGCTTTATCTTTCCAATTGAAAGTTATCGTAGCAACGGACGGCAGGCCGACAGAATTGGATTTGAACACTAACGATTTTTTCATGGACATAGCCAAGTACCAAATTTGAACACGATCGGTATTATAGATAGCGACTTCCAGGGTAGGTTGCAGATCCTAATGGAACAATTAAGTTGTTTTTTGGGCGTAGACAGCCAAACGGTTTCGGAGTTATGCTCATCTGAAATTTTATTGTTATTTCCTCAATAAATTCAGATCCGATCCAATTCAAACATGGCAACGAATTGTAGAATAAGTAATCATTAAAGGATACTGTGGGAGGTATACTCATTATTGAAAGGTTTTTTTCTGGGTTTTCTCTCCCAAACTCTGAAAAATATCTATAAAATAAAAATTAATTATATTGTGATTCGCTTCTGCGTAAGAAACACAAGATATTTGTCAGAAGCAATCAATTGAACAATGTTGCCTAACAAACAACAACGAAACAACATCAACGAAGAAACAACTATATCGTAACGTTTCGGAGTCTATATCAGACTCCTTCGTCAGACGCTTAATGAAAATCTTTAGAATTATTTTGTTGATAGTTATTGTGAAATTCAACAATTGTCACCTTTCAATAATAAGTATACCTCCCACAGTATCCTTTAATGATTACTTAATACTATATGTAGTTTGATTTTAATTGAATTAATTGAAAATATAACTATCAATTTCACCCCATTTGACCGGTAAGAAAAAAACACCACATTTTGCGCCACGAAAATTTCATTAATGTTTGATTCGCAGATATATTCGGACCATGCGAATGAGTATGAAATCTGATGACCCCGTCCGTTTCATAAAGGGAAGTCTATTAGACATTTCTATAGGAAAGAATTGAAGTGGCTTCGACAATCAAGCATGATAATTAATTTTCCGTTCATCTGTCGCGTTTCCGGTCCAGTATTGGAAATACTGACACTTCAACGCTGATTAAATTATTTCGAAATAATTCCGCTTCAACGTACATATTGATTGATTTGAGCATAAAAAGCATTCAATCATAATTTTCACGTACATCGGATTCCCAAATTTTCCTCTAAATTTTGAATCTATTCATTCTGTTTGTCAACTACCATGTGACACTAGGTAATCAGGATAGTATGGAATATAGAATGGTTGTCCTATATAATGTTTTTATCAGTGCGAATATGCTGACTACCATTCCGATGACGTATTATTCAACGATTAATTGAACTGATATGATATTCATCAGATAGGTTCAATTTTGATTTGGGGGTAGAAAATGTGAATAGTATATATTGTCCGTGTAGTCCATGAGAATCTATAATTAACGATGCTTTTTTTCTTGCGAAGGAACTCATTAGGACAGTTGAATTAATTCTGGTGATATAATTTTGGATTATCATTTCTGCAGAATTCAATAATATACAGAGAGGTGAGTTTTTCAAAATACTAGTATTTGAAATGCAAAATACAAATTATAAAATGAAAACATTTTTTTTTAATTATACGATCACCAGGAAATTCTGCAGAAATTTGCTAGCCGGCATTCTACAAGTAATAATCAAGTTTCAATTCGATCGGATCTGTATTTTTTGAGTTATTGAGGCAACAATATTTCAGATGATATAACTCCGAATTCGTTTGGACGATTATGCTCATTATCGGACTTAATTGTAGCATTCGGATGCGCAACATACCCTAAAAATCTTTTTCTGTTCGAACGTTATCGTGGCAACCGCCGGCCGGCCAGTCAGAATCGAGTTTTACCTCGAATTCTTCATCAGTGGGTCAAGACCAATTTTGGCAAAACATTCGGATATGGCAGATATTTGGGCAACATAGCACGCTGTTCCCTAGAACATGCAAAAATGATATAATTTAACTCCGAGAAGCTTAACTCTGTGATATATATTTAAAGTAATTATCAAATGATAAGTAATCACAAAGGATACTGTAGGAGTTGTATTCATTATTAAATGGTTTATTTCTGGGTTTTCTCTCCCAAACTCTGAAAAATATCTATAAAATGAAAAAATTATTATTTTGTGAATTGGTTCTGCGTAAGAAACACAAGATATTTGTCAGAAGCAATCAATTGAACAATGTTGCCTAACAAACAACAACGAAACAACATCAACGAAGAAACAACTATATCGTAACTTTTCGGAGTCTATATCAGACTCCCTAGTCAGACACTTAACGAAAATCTTCAGAATTATTTTTTGTTGATAGCTATTCTGAAATTCTAGAATTGTCACATTGACAGTATTTGAAAATCATAGTAACATAGTTTTACTTTGCATAGAAATTTCCAAGTTCCAACTCCTTTTTTGATAAATTCAGCCAAATATGTTCAATACCAATTGACCAATTCGCAGAATTGCATTCTCTGTTCAATAAAATACAAGTTGACTCCCCAAGTTTTCTTTTAATGTAATCAGATTCAGTCATCAGAATCTTTGTATTACTCCAATTCATCATGTGATCTCCTTGGATTGTACATTTCATTTCGCAGAACATATTTGTACAATCCAAGGAGATCACATGATGGATTGGAGTAATACAAAGATTCTGATGACAGAATCTGATTACATTAAAAGAAAACTTAAGGAGTCAACTTGTATTTTGTGCAATTTTGCAAATTGTTCAATTGGTATTAAACATATTTGGCTGAAATGACCAAAAAAGGAATTGGAACTTGGAAATTTCTAAGCAAAGTAAAACTGTCACTAGGATTTTCGAATACTGTCAATGTGACAATTCTCGAATCTCAGTACAGATATCAACAAAAAATAATTCTGAAGAAGTAGTCTGATATATACTGCGAAACGTTACGAAATAGTTGTTTCATCGTTGATATCTTGTGTTTTTTACCCAGAAGCAGTTCACAAAATAATAATTTTTTCATTTTATAGACATCTTTCAGAGTTTGGGTGAGAAAACCCAGAAAGAAACCATTTAATAATAATTAAATGATACTTTGGGAGATCCAGAAAGGAAACATTTAGTGATATATATTTTAACCCCGTACGAATACGAATAGTGTTTGATTTCGTAGGTATATGATTTGAAAATAATAACAAAAGTGGTTTGGAAAGAGTACACACATAATTACAACTATCATTACATGGATCCGGCTACAAAGTGTAGATAGAATCGATTTGTCGAATGTTGCTTATCGATATCTATTTCCCTCCCCTTTTCTCATTATATGATTCACTATGATCCGTGGACATTGTTTCTGATGTTCATTCTATTCAGTTTGTGGCCGATCCACAGAATATGTACTCGTCATGATTGCCACTCGAACTCAGAATTTGGAGAGACTTCGATTACATTGCCTACGCAAAATACAAATTGAAATTTGTGCCCGAAACAATTATATCGTATTTTGCACAGGTACTTGATACTATTTCGATAATTCAATGAACAGTTTTAAGGTAATTGAAGACTAATCAAGTTGAAGCGGCTACAGGCATCCAATAGAGTGGGGAGATTATTGATTATCCCTGGTGTTAGTAATACTGCTTATATTTAATTGCAGTCAATCCACGTTAAAACACATACTATAGGGTAAATTAAACTACACTGGCAAGAGCAACCTATTATTACATCGATAACAGTCACTTTCATTTATGCTGATCTTGTAACTGTTGGGAATATTGAAGGTTTGGTATGCAGAGTTTTATTGGAAACTATAGTTTCCAATAAAACTCTGCATACACAATATACACATACTCATAATACAAGGTGATAGTGAATCAATGTGACACCTCAGGGGGTGATTCTGTATGAAAAAATAATGACAATTTGCTATACCTATAACTTTTATCCGCAAATGCTTCATTTTCCAAGATACGAGTGGTTAAAGTTTTTCTTAAAAACTGACTATTCATTCATTGCTCTGAAACCTCTCGAGATACGCAAATGAAAATTGGAGCGTTTCAAAAGGTTGTTATTGCGCATTTTTTGACATACAATGAAGAATTTTAGGTTCATCATTGGCGTGCATACGGATAATGACCTGAATTTTTTGCATAAAAAAAAGTATGCCACTGAGATATTTCAAACTAAAAATCATTTATGAATTCCTTGTTTAATTCGTGACAAAAGATCTTTCATGCTTTCAGGTCAGCTATAGCTGACCTGACGTTGTCCTGCCCGATAATTAGCATCTCTGCATGAAAGATCTTTCGTCACGAATTAAACAAATAATTCATAAATGATTTTTAGTTTGAAATATCTCAGTGGAATACTTTTTGGGCGCATGTTCTAGGGGAACATCGTCCTATCATTTCGTCCAAATGTCTGTAATTTTCGAATTTCGAGCTGAAAATTGGCTAATAGACTAATTCGGACTCCCTGATCACGAATTCGGTGTCAGATTTTTGGGTGCCGTCCGGCCGTAGGCACGATAACAGGAGCACCGAAGGTCCTATCGACTTCAATCTTTCAGGGTAGGTTTCTGATCAAAATGCGACGGTTAAGTTCGTTAACGGGCAAAATCGGCCGGACGGTTTAGAAGTTATAGACATTTCAAATTTTGAGGTTATTTCCCTGATATTTCAGGAACTAAAGAAGATGTTGAATCGAAACTTGGTAGTCAGTTTGAGGATATAAACGCGCAACTTTTGGCAAAATTCTGTTATGATCGAAATGTTGGTAATTTTTAAAAAAATATTTCTTTTAATTTTTTCGAAAAAAAAAATTTTTTTTCGTGAACTATTCATCAGATTGCAACAAAAACTTGTACTAACGTCAATTGTAGTATTTTGCAACATTGTGCAAAATTTTGGCTCTATACGATTTCAATTTCTGGAGATATAAGACAAAATGTGTCAAATTTCCTGGGTCTCTCTCAGTATTTTCATCGATTATTATATAATAATCAATAATATTAAGGTATTCAACATGATACTGCTTTTTTTCTTTATTTTCTTTACTGGTCAGTACGGGCCACAAGGAAGATGAACATGCGCCCAATAGCTCCTGTCCACAGGGCTTGAACCAATTTTTTTTTATGCAAACAATTCAGGTCATTATCCGTATGCACGCCAATGATGAACATAAAAATCTTCATTGTATGTCAAAAAATGCGTAATAACAACCTTTTGAAACCCTCCAACTTTCATTTGCGTATCTGGAGAGGTTTCAGTTTTGAAGAAAAACTTTAACACCCCGTATTATGGAAAATGAAGCATTTGCGGATAAAAGTTATAGGTATAGCAAATTGTCATTATTTTTCATACAGAATCACCCCCTGAGGTGTCACATTTATTCACTATCACCTTGTTTTATGAGTTATGATACTTTTTAATATCCATTTAGCAAAAAATACGAAACAATGAGTTCGACGAAATGTGGGCTCTTCTTCAATTTTAGAGCTTTCCTATGGAATTAGTGTGGCGCATTAATGAAATAAGATAACAAAAATCCGCAATAAAACGAAATATAAATAAAAATTACAAAAAATCCGATTGCTGCAAAAATTATTCACTGAAAGGGGCGCAACAATATCTAAAGAACGTTTGTATGACTTGCTAAGATATGTTTTTCAAATGAAAAATGGAATATTTTTGGCATTTTGTCTTATATGGACTCCGTGCTGTTATCGAACAAATAATTTTGTGTGAACATATACACACATCTCCAAAATATATACCTAATATTTTCTACTCAAAAATGGTTAACACGATACTCAATCCAGTAATATTTATTCATTACATGCTTTTGAGCTAGACGACGCTGAATATGATGAGTCTCTCCGTTAGAATATATCGCAAATTATTAAATTCAAAGCAAACTTAATGTAATCTTGACACAATCATATATATTAATAATAATTTTTTTTTAGATAACAAATTTTAAATTCAATTTTTTTAAGATGCAGTTTCATCATAAGAATCCATTGATGTCATTTTCAACTATAACAAACTAATACTTTCGGATATATGATTTTTCAACATTTCAATAATTATTCGATGACTCATAGACCTACGTTTTGAATTTAATAACGAAAATTCTTGAGAATTGACGCACAGAAGCCAAATTGAAAAAGTGGGAAAGCCCTGTGGACGGGAGATTTGGCGCTCTTGTTCAAAATTTGACAAGAACTCCGAAAGTATTGGTTTTCCAAGTTGGGAATGATATCAATGGATTCTTATTTAATTTATTTCATTTCATGATGCAGTTCTATCATAAGATTACATTGATATCATTCCCAACTCTGAGAAGCTAATACCTACTGTCGGAGATATAATTTGTCAAAGTTCGAACAAGGGTGCCAAAGCTCCCGTCCACAGGGCTTGAACCAATTTTTTTTGTCTACCTGTGACTTACGAGGAACAACTTTTCGTTTACCTATATAGCATTCAGCTTGGCCTCAACGAAAACCGGGAATCAACAAAAAATCACACTGATTATTAAATCAAGAGTATTCAAAGTTTTATAAAACTGCCATTACGAAAGCAAATGGAATGTTTTTATTCCATTTGCTTTCGTAAATTGCGGTTTTATAACACTTTGAATACTCTTGATTTGCTAATCAGTTTGATTTTTTGTTGATTTCCAGTTTATTTTTAACGAAACCATCGAATTCAATCTATAATCGAGCTGATTAGATATCAGAGCTCTGCTCAATGTCATCAGTTGTGCATGAATTTTTTGCGTGAATATTCTGTTTTGCTTGATTGATTATCATAGTTATTTCACTTTTCATTGCCAGTGACGATACAATGTAAAAAACTTTTTTTTAAGACCTGCAGGCAGCTTTTCACTCAGGCACAATCGGCGTTCAACATTTCGGCTTCAGTTCGTAACCTAATTACCTTGTTTTTGAATCATCCCTAATGATTTAAACGATTTGAAACTGCTTGCTGAGTCACGTATATTCCAATAATGCCTGCAATTCCGTGTTTTCGTACGTTTTTGGCCTTCCACTGTGATTTTTGTCTTCTACGCCAACGTCACCGTCTTTAAACTTTTGAAACCACTCACGACAAGTTCTTTCACTTGAAGAAGCCTCAGTATATGATTCTACAAGCAATTGATGCGCCAATTTTTTTTCAATTGTGGAAGTAAATTGAAAGTTCCCGCAAATCATGCTTATTTGGCTGAAATTTCTATATTTTCGGAGGAAAAAAATAAGACTATCTGTTACAGTTAACTATAACTTTCACTCAATTTCGAGATAACGCTTCTGGATGTTTTCTTCCCCTGAGTAATCGGTAAGCCTTCAACATAAACCTTACATGAAAATACCGAGGAACCGACCAACATAGAGAAAAATTGTTCTGGAAGAAATTTCCGGTGGAACGTCATATAGGCAGGAATTACTTTCGTGACTTGACGGTGATGGCGTTCAGATAATAATGAGATATCTTCCGTCCAAGTTTGCGCCGAAGGAAACTAGGGCTGTTTCAATAATTGCATCATCGATAGAGACGCATCTGGAGAGAACTATTCCGCTGAACCGGCGTCTTGAGATGATGTGATTATTAAAACTGCACCAAGGCAGTACACACAGTTTTCAGAGTCTGCATCGCGTCTCACAACTTTAATAACGAGCACGTTTTCTCAAAGACCGTTTAAAAGTTGAATGTCAAATCCTTCCGTTTTCTGGATATTGAATTCGCCTCAGATTTTGTGTCGGAACATCTGTATTTGTAATATAGAAAGCTTTTAGATCTAATGAAGTCGAAAACGGTATGTTTATACCAACAATGAATAATTAATATTATACAGGGTGTTGCCTGGAGTGTCCATTAGACGTTTCTGGAGAACTGGGCACATTCGAAATTTGAAACTTGGGTTCATGATATATTGTTCGATATTCTCTACTGAGCTAAAATATCATCTCGAAAAAATGTTTTTATCATTTTTCTCCTCTGATGTGATAGAGTATTCGATTCTGAATGAATTTCGTTACGGGCTGTTGCATTAGTCAAAATAGTTTCAAAAATATCGAAAAACACTGAAAAAAGGGACAAATGCGTAGTCAGTATTGTGTTCATAATTTTTATTGTCAATATCCTAAGTGTAAACCGGCTTCACAATTTCAAAGTAGCAGAATGTGGGAATATCGTGCATCTTGTGAATTTGAGAAATATAATCACAGGGTGTCTCAAATTTTGTGTCGAAAATTGCGAATAAAATTTCACTATAACTTTTGTTTCTCAAACTAGCTCCAAACATGAAAGTCACGTGTTGATCGGTGGTTACGGAAGCCATAATGTCTGCCACTGATTACACCTTTGCTCCCCAGGTATCTAACCTTTTCGACATCGATAGCTGCCATGAATTTCGGCAAAGTTGATATTGGGAGGTAGTTTGATGAAAACCACTTCCCCCTTTTTTTTCCGTGGAACGCCATTGGTCTAAGCGAAGTATATCAGCCAGGTAATTGGCCAATCGTCATTGAATACCACCTTGGCAGTACAACCCTATGAGAGCGGAGAAAAGCCGTCGTGGAAGAGGTGAAGAGAGTAGGCATTTCTAGTCACGACGTGGGTATCAGCAGTCAGTCTAAAAGGCAGTTCGGATTTGGTAGATAACTTAAGAACGTATTTTGGACGGAAACTGGACGTTTAGCGTTGATAAGAGTTTCATTTCTTGTAATAAGACGTTTATATAAGACGAGATGGTTCGCGTTCAACATAAGGGATTCTACTTCTCGATGCACATTAAGCAATTCTCACTTAGACGAAGTTAGATTATATTTCGGTAGTTGTCGAACTAACGTAATTGCGAGGGTAAATACTTCAAAGTTGTAAATACTTTGATCGATTGTGAATATTGTAAATAAAATGTTTGTATTAGAACCAGTATTTTGATTACCAAAGACGCGAATGACTAAATGATTGATATATAAATCCTACATGATTTTGATGGTGAACCTTGAAGTCGTTGCCTTCCAAGAATCTTCTATTTTTTTCAAAAGAAAGGAGCAATTTCGTCAGAAACCGACCCAGCATCATGCCTGAATATTCTAGGAACTTATTTAACAAACTGCCGCGGAACTGGGTATATAATCTGTGAAAAATAAACTTACCCCGGCCTGCAATGAAAATTTAAACAGCTGACTCGCCTTATCGGTGCTTATTTCTCCTCCTCAGATAATAACAGGTAAATTTTATTGAAGGATGATTAATTCCATCAAGTCTTTCTCCTTAATGTATTCAACTCTTGGCGCTACACAACCTGTTGTCCAACAATGTATAAAGTGTTGTAATATAAATCATTCTCACCGGTTAAGAAACCAAAACTTGTGGAGAATTTGATAATTTGAATTCTCACTGAGAATTAAGTTTGTTTAATGTGTTAAACCAGGAAGGGTAGCTAATTTTGGGGACGTTGTGGTGAGTTATGGTTCGAAAAAATCTTCCGAAGTTTCTTATGTCGAACGGATTCTTCTAATTTTTTTCGAATGGCCGTGAACATGAGAGATCACATTCGATAAATTGGGTTGTTGTTCTTGTTGGTTATTTTGTTTTACTTGATTAATTGTTATGAAGAAATTGATTTCATCAAAAAAATTCCTTGAAGAATTGTGAGATATCGGAGAATTCCAATCACTTCATACGTAGAAGGAAAGCCTTCTTCAGAGAGAAATTCCTGTTTCCAATTGGAATACATTCTCCGAATATTCTCAATCTCCAATAATATCACATCTTGTAGATTTACAAAGCACGCTGTGCAAAATATTGTTTCCTACTCGAGTATGTTGACGTGTATCTGCAATTCTGAACTGGTACGCTGGAAATTGGAAAGGCAAAACGTTCTGATTTGGATACAGTAAGACGTGATTGGGCAGAGTCAATTCGGTAGAATCCTTAAGACGGTGTTTTAGACGGCAATTGGACAATTAGCGTTGATACGAGTTTTTGTCTCTTGAAATAAGACGTTTATAGAAGACGAGACGGTTCAACATAAGGGATTCTACGACACAATTCAGATTAGCCAATTCTCACATAGACGAAGTCAGATTGAATTTCGGTAGTTGTCGAACTTCAGTAAGTGCGAGAGTAGATTCTTCGAAGTTGTGATTACTCTACAAAAGTAACTTCACTCTTGTCCACTAGAAATGTTGTATGAAGTATGGGTTGACATTATACCCTTAGTCATACGCCAATTAGTGAGAATAATGAGTGGATAATGAGTTAGATCATTATTGAGTAAAATATTCCTCTAAATATGTAAGTACAATTTATTGGAATTTTTCAGCAATTTGATGGAATTTTCTGAAATTGAGTGGTCAGTTATTAGAACGTGATTTGCAACAGCAGATTCATCGATGTTGATGTTCCGAATGTGTCCCATATGCTCTTCAAACCATGTGAGAACATTATGAATAGCCCTAAAATCATCCAGGAATATATACAGTGCGCGTTAAAATTATGGAACAAATTAATTTTCCCAGAAGAAAAATATTTGGCAACAAAATCCTGAAACAGATCAATTTTGTTTCATTTTTACCAAATTTCTATGCGTTTTGAAGGATTTTTGTTGCACCCTGTGCCATCCCCATCAACCCTCTAAATTTTTTGAATAGGGAAAGTGGGTCCTGTGGTAATTTTTGGCAAGGTCTTTGTATCTTCTTTACAGGCGTGCAGAAATTTTCAAGAAAACATTTTTCTTTTTTGAAAAATAGTTAGTTCAAAGAGGTTCTCAGTATGTGCACTTTGTCATGGCTCATTTACTTTGAGACGATGGTACCTGATGAAATTTGTCACTGAATGAAAGTCGAGCATTACAGTTTTGTTCATGCACAACTTTCAACCCCCTCACGTGAAAAATAAGAATGTGTGAAACACTGCGCTTCAGTTATGATCTTAAGTAGGTATGTTATTAGTACGTTTCTACTGAAGTTGAAACTTTTCGATAAAATGTTTCAATTCAAAGAAAGATTTCTGACAACGTAATTTCATCAATTTTATGAATGTGTAACCAGGTACAACCATGTAGAGATTTGAAATTCGAAATAATAAAATTGTTTTTCATGCTCATGGCTGAAAAAAAACGTACATAACATGTGGGGTTCAAATGCGCCGGTATCATATCATACGATTAATGTCTCACTTTGAGAAAATTAGAATTCAAGTTGGATTCAATCGTTGCTCAAATTCGAGTTCATTGTTTCAAAAATCGGAAAAGAAATGCCTCAGTTAAATGAAAAACAGAGAATTGAAATTTTAATGATGGTCGGGTGGGGCGATAGAGTCCGTACTCAACAGCAGGTTTGTGATATTTTTAACGCCAAATATCCAGAAAGTCCAATCACAAGGTCAGTAAAATTGAAGGCAAATTCACGGAGTACGGACATGTCAGACATATTCCAAATGCCGGACGACCCAGAACTGAAGACCCAAAACTGAATGTCTTGGTGGAAATGGAAGAAAATCCTCACAGTACTTCACGACAGTTAGCGGAACATAATAACATTCTTCAGAAGATTGCTTTACGGACTTTGAAGGCAGCAAAATATCACCCGTATAAAATTCAGCTACATCAGGAATTAAACGAAGATGATCATGATCGACGGAATAAGTTTTGTGAAATTATGCAAGATGCGTTGAACCAGAATCCGCAATTCATCAAAAAACTTGTTTTTTCGGATGAAGCCACGTTTTCTCTGAACGGAATAGTGAAGCGACAGAATTGCAGGTTTTGGAGCCGAGAAAATCCGCATTGGATGGTGGAAGCACATACGCAACACCCACAGAAAGTAAATGTATGGGCTGGTATCATTGACGGCAGAATAAGCGGGCCTTTTTTTCGATGGAAACCTCAACGGTGCAAGGTATTTAGAATTCCTCCGGAATGAGCTTTTACTCGCTCTTGTCAATATTTTTCCGAATGAAAATGACCCAAACATGCCAAATTGCACAATATGGTTTCAACAGGATGGAGCACCTGCGCACTATGCGCGTCCTGTGCGCGAGTTCCTGGAGAATACGTTTCCTGAGAGATGGATTGAAAGACGCGGTCGCATAGAGTGGCCAGCCAGGTCTCCAGATCTGACACCGCTCGATTTTTTCTTATGGGGCTACCTAAAATCGTAATTTGAAATTTGTTACTTAAAAAAAAAATTTTGTTTTCGTTACTCCGAAACCATCTGGTCTATTTTGCTCAATAACGAGCTTAATCGAGATATGCATCTCCCTAACCTACTCTGAAAATATCAACTGCCTAGCTCATTCCGTTCGAGAGTTATTGTAGACATTTTTTTTTAATATTCAAAATTTTTTTTGACACTTTGCGGTAACCTGGTCAGTACAAAACTTCACATGCGTATAAAGGTCATGATTCTACAATTTGATGCTAAATTTCAAATAGATCGACTGATCGGTTTCGGAAATATTAAAAAAAAATGTTTTTACTAAAATTGGCCATAACTCCGAAACCGCTTTATGGATTTCACCCATTAACGAACTCGTCCGAGATATTTACGCTCCAAACCCACCTTGCCAATTTCAATCCTTTAACTCCTTTCGTTCGAGAGTTATCGTGCCTACGGCCGGCCTTACAGAATCGATTTCGACCTCGGATTCTTGATCAGTGAGTCGAACCAAATCGTTTGAGACCATTTTCAGCCAAAAATTCGAAAAACAGACATTTGGGCAAATTGATAAGCACTCAGTTCCGAGGAACTAGAGCACCAAAAATACGAAACCTTCTATCTGTCATTATATTTTCGAGTAAACGAACCATTTTTCCACACTTAAAATGAGTATGAAGTTTTAAAATCAAACCATCTTTCCATACCGTGTCATAGCCCACATAATTTTGATGGTTGGACTAACCTATAAACGGACAGAATTAATTTGTTCCACGGATTATCCATCAGTCGAATGCAATCGTTCGAAACCACTTCCAGTTGAAAGTTCTAAAATTCGTACAGGCATTTGGACAAGATTTAAGCGCCCTGCTAGGAGAGCGCACAAATGAATCAAAGCTTTCATAAATTATGACATAAGAGGTTGGAACAATTAGTATAAATAATTTATAATTTCGTTTTAAATTGTTCAGTATCAAATCGAATTGACCATAATGAAGTACTCAATATACTGCAGCCACCTCAACACGAATAGTCGATTCATCCAATGATAGCTACAATTCGAATTTAATGAATTCTTCTAATCGATGTCAACATGGATAAAAAAGTTAACTATGGTTCGTAGGTTTGTAATTGCTGAAATATAAAGAGACTACCCAGACGAATATTGCTGAATAATTCAAACGATAGCTCTTGTATTTACTAGGCTACTGGAATGTTTGAAATTCCTTATAACTTTCCTCCGAAACATGCAATTCAGAACACGGTTAATTAACAATTTAAAACTAATCTCAGCATTCAAGTAGATACAGATCGCTAGTAGATATAATTGATGGAATGGAGGGCCGTCTGCAAAATAGTTGCTGAAAAATTGGAGTTTGATTGCTATTGAACAAGAATTTCATTCAGATCACTGATTGATGAGCTCACTTTCACAGAAGCAGATCCGTTCGAAATTTCAGAGTTATGGCTCGATTTTCCATATCTCTGCACTCCTACCAGGGCACATTTCGCCCGGACGTCTGCATTTTGGGGAAAATGTTGCCGCAAATGCTCTCAAACGAGTACATTGGATCTACTCATGTCTGACCGTTTATAACATGGATAAATTTGGAAAAAAAGGGAAAGCCCTGTGGACAGGAGCTTTGGGGCTCTTGTCCAAACTTTGACAAATCATACCTCCGAAAATATTGGTGTCTCAGAGCTGGGAATTATACGAATGGATTCTCATGATAGAAATTCATCATAAAAGATATTAAATTCAAATACCATAAAAGAATTTAAATTCAACAAGAGTGCCAAAGGTTATTAATCCGAAACCACCAGACCGATTCTAACCAATAACGATGAACTTATCCGAGATATTCATTCCTCAGATCTACTTTGAAAATTATATTATATCAATTGAAACTTAGCCAATATTCCAGTTTTGTTTTCACTGGAGATATTTTGAACCCAATTTGATTAACTTGCCAAATTATATATTTCCATCATCGACATCATTATACAGGGTGAGTCTTTGACCACTGCATTAATTTTAACCAAAGATTCCTCTCATCGAATGAAACACTTTTTTCATTTACCATTTTTCCAGATTCGCCTTAGGTAAAAAGTAACAAGCGTTTCAACATTTCACAATGTGCTAATACACTCCCGCATATAAATTATCTATGACATTGTTGGCGGACGACAATAAGGCATGGTAACGTGGTTTACAGCTTGATTCGGGATTCCAACGCTCAGGGACGGATCCATAAAAGTAGTGAAATTTCTGGAGTTTTCCATTTTAAAACATTCAATGAAGAATATCTCGAAAACGGTGCGTTTAAGGAGAAATGATAAAGAATAATATAATGTTCTGAAACCATGGAATATTCTTGAAATGACTCAAGAAAAACTTTATATGCTTTCTTTATGCTAATTTCGTTTAGTTTTATGAATCCACGAGTTTATAACTAGAAAACCAGTAGAAGTAGAAAATAACTAATATTTGGAAAATATGTATCATAGTTATAGGAAACTTTACGCCAACATTCATTTTATTCGAAAAAGGGATGTCAAAGCTACAGAATAAAAACTGATTTTTTTTCAAAATTTCAACAGCCTGTATCTTTTTACCTGAGCTGAATTTGGAAAAATGTTGAATGAAAAAAGTGTTTCATTTGATGAGAGGAATCTTTGGTTAAAATTAATGCAGTGGTCAAAGACTCACCCTGTATAGATTATTCAAGAGCTATCTACGACAGGTGAGGTTATTCCATTGGTCATTTTGGATTCAATAATACTTTGTTTGACATGTCTCTTATCTGTAGATGAGATGACAATGATGAGCTATATGAACACAGATGAAATTCATAGATACGGACATTAATTTCTGATACACCATTCTGTGAAATCATAGAATTACGATTTAATATTGAAATTTTGAAAAATCATATCTCCGATAGTATATTAATTTTTTATAGTTGAAAATGATATCAATGGATTCTTATGATGAAACTGCAACTTAAAAAGAATTGAATTCGAAATTTATAATGTGAAAAAAAAAATTTTTTTTGGTACTCCGAAACCATCCAGGCAATTTTGCCCTATAATGAACATAACTGAGATATTTAAAAGAAAATGGAAACGGGAAAAAGTTTCCCAAACTTTCACGTTCCTTCTGAAAACAAACAACATACTCCAGATTATTGTTAAAAAGGTTAATATAAAATTGCCATCCAAAACTTCCACAAAAATTAAAGAACTTCTAGTAAATACATTCGATAAAATGTAATATGAAAAAAAGTTTAGATTGCAACAAGTGCTACGTCGGGCAAACAACCAGACGGTATAAAGTGCATACGGGACACATTCGGATCAACAACATCGGTAAATCTGCTGTTGCAAATCACGTTTTAGCAACCGGCCACTCAATTTCCAAAAATTCCGTCAAGTTTTCGAAAAATTCCAATACATGGCACCTAGGAGCACTTGAAGGTATCTAAATGCATAATAGAAAAGAAGTTTTACTCAATAATGATCTAACTCCTATTGACAACTCATTTTTGTCACTAATCGGTTTATGACTAAGGCTATAATGTCAGCCCATACTTGAGTATAGAAATTGAGAGCGTGCTTTAGTTATGCTTCTTCTCAAAAGATGGAAACATCGTTTTCGAAACATACGTCAGACGACAAAATTTGTGGACAAGAGTGTAGTTACGGAGAAGTGTTAGATTTAGCATAGTTAATTTTCATATGGAGGGTAGCAAAAAAGGAAATTGTGTACAAAAAAATTTATTGTATCAGCCTACTTCCAATGCCGAGTTGTAAATTAAGAACCCCTTAATATTATCATTATCTGTCAACTTCAAAATCAGTAGTACGTCCATCCACACCTTTCAACTTTTCAATAGGTAGGTAATGTGTAGTCATTCCAAATGATCGTGTAAGGATGAATGAGCAATATGATGAAAGAAGTTTGAAGGTAATCATAGTACATATAATGACATTAATAGTAATCGTGCAAGTTGCCAATTAGAATTATAGCTGCTAATCAATGTTAAGTTCATACGAAATGAAAATTTAAGGGTATATTAATTATAAGATCGTTTCCAGGCGCCAACACTGTTTAACGTGATTAGTGCTTAACTGATACAAGCATAGTTTGAAGTGCTGAAACTGCTTCATTTGTAGTAAATCACAGCGTGTTGTTTCAGTTGTTTCACACTCAATTTTTCGAGTTAATCGCGTAAACTATGATGTTGCAAAATGGCGAATGCGTCGGTTTTTTTTTCCTAACTGCATCATTTTTAATCACTATGTAATCGAATCAATGAAAAAAGGCTCAGACATACAGCCTAAGGTTCACTCATCACATCTGATATTGCTTGCAAAAATCTTATATTGCATTGAAGTAAGTTTATCAGGTACGCTGCTTTCTTGACAGATCCACCTACTAAAGCCCTGTTATGTAACTCTTTCTTAATATCAAAACTACACCACTGCGATTTACTATTTAACTCATGTCTCACATTGTGTGATGTGAATCAAATAAAAAATTACAGAACTGTAGAAAAAGCGTAGGGTGCTTGAAATCATTTCTACAATTCATCTCCATCGCTAGCTTTCTGTAAAGTATTAGGTCATAAATATACGTGTTATACAACTTCTATTACACGATTTTATATTTGAAAATTATCTTTCAGTTTTAAGTATATCAGAGAATGTTCCCCCCAATGTTGAATGAAGTTTTAACACAGTTGGAAAAATTTCGATGGAGTTGGAAAAAAATTCGAAGAAGTTGGAAAAATTTCAATGGAGCTGGAATATTTCTGAAAAAATGGTCATAAAATGTGAAGGAATTTGACCACCTGAACGGATAAATGCAAAGCACGCAGTTAATAGGGACGAGATAACATGGAATAACATCATATACCCTTGTACACATTCCTGCTGCCCTAAACTCAATATTCAATAGTTTTCGGCACAATGTGTGTAGCTGGCAAAAATAATATTTATTTTCGTTTGCGTTATCCCAAAGCGGGTGGTCATAAAACAAACCATGAGGTACCAATATGAGCTGTTTCTCCCTGTCGAACGGCATTTTAAATAGCTTTTATTTCTATTAAATTTAACAACGTAAATTTTGTAAGTACGCAGTTTACATCTTTCTTTTAATAATAAAAATAGACGAGTTTGAATTTCGACAAACGAGGTTTGATGTTCAGGAACGGGCCTAAGGATCCTAATGTGGATCAGAGTTGGCAAATTTTCAAAGCAGTTGGAAAAATTTCGAAGCAGTTGGAAAAATTTCAAAGAAGTTGGAAAAATTCCGAAGAAGCTGGAAAAATATCAAAGCAGTTGGAAAAATTTCAAAGAAGTTGGAAAAATTTCGAAGAAGTTGGAAAAATTTCGAAGAAGTTGGAAAAATTTCGAAGCAGTTGGATAATTCATCCCTAGTCCTCCCCCATCCTTGGTTGTGCAATACTTCAATGCACAGTTGGGAAATTTTCGATGCTTTCCCCCCCCCCCCCCCCACAAAAAATTTGGCTTCGGCCTGTTTCTGCGTCATTGCTTTTTAAGAATTTTTTAATGCTTTTTATCTGGATGATGTTAATGGTTGAACATGTAAGATATTTGTTAGTAAAACACATTTAATTTCCTACATCTTGAATTATTAAGAAACAATGTATCAAATCCCTTCAATATACTCTGACTTCTCCCAATTAGACTTTTGTACTTACGATGTATATGAAAATTGTTACATACCTCATAATTTGATTTAGAATTACCTTTCCGCAATTATGTTTATTCCAAGTGCTTACTGAGCAAATCCCTATCATCGTCTTATAGGTATCGATTTTAAGGCTGAACTTCACGCTTTGAGTAGTTTCTAAAGCAAGGGGAACATTAAATTAAGGCAATTCAGGCTTCATTTCAGTTGGGTGTTTCCTATACAGTGGATAGTAGTGGTAGTAATAGCGAAACATTATACAGCAAGATCATGCAAGTAATTTTTAGTGTAACAATATTGTCTCTGGTATAAATCTCTTGTTTGGCGAAATATATTTAAGGTGACCCATTATACAGGGTATTTTCGTAAAAAAATAATGCTTTAGCTAAAAATAATTCATACCAATATTTCGCAATAGCAGATGTATAGATTTGAAGATTTCATCGAAAAGAAGATGAAGAAAACTGTTAAAATTGAATCAAAACCCAAGTTTTGATTTCAATGTTGAATCTAGTAAATTTCCAATTAGTTTCACCTTGAATAGCTGTAAGGCTGATATTACAGATAACTCATCTTATCATGGCCCTCTATATACATACGAAACTTCCGTATTTATTACATTATTGAATAATTCAATCGGAATATGATAACTAATATAGTAGACCAGTCAAACAGCAAAATTTTCACAGAGTGACACAGAATTTCCATGACGTTTCCAGATGTCGACTCTGATCTCATTTTTCTGTCGCTCGCCAAAGTAAACAATTTCAAGTCTAGACGACAAATATCATTAAAAGTTTAACTTTGAAATTCATTCACCATAATATGTATGCAGGTATGTTAATTTCATTAAGAATAAATGATATGAAATTCAATTCTTGTGTTATTCATCTTGTAGTATGAACTCTGATCCGATACTAATGTTTGTTTTATGCATGGGGGCCTTAATTGAGAGTCTACAGAGTGATTTGTCCGTTTCGATCAATTTTTCTTTTATTAATATCTTTGGCATGGCTTATTCAATTTTAATGATTTTTCAGGGTAGTACAATATAATTGTGTACATCTAATAATTTCAAAAATGTCTTCGAAATACAGGGTGGGAATTGTGATAATTTCATATTAAGTGTGCAGGTTGAAAAAACACCCTGTACATTTCGTTTTCATAACTTCGCTACCTGTTTCAAATTCTACAATAATCTGTCATTACTCAGGTGTTTTTAATTTTTTTTGCACACCTCCAGTTTTACTAGAAGAAATTTCTAAAAAAAAAATACATATTGAAATTCCACTCCAAAGTAGTGAGAATATTCTGAACTGGATAGTAAAACTGTATCGTCCAATGATGCAAAGCACTTCCTAAGATCTAAAATAGTTTATTCGAATTCGAAGTACATATTTAACTTTTGCTCTGATGTATAAAATCATGTATTTCAGGAAATAACTTGTTACCCACAAAAACAAAAAAAATCTACATAAATGAAAACAAATACTGAACAAATATACGAAACATATGGAAGGCAATATTGAAAGGTTTTCTTCTGGGTTTTCTCTCCCAAACTCTGAAAAATATCTATAAAATAAAAATTAATTATTTTGTGATTTGCTTCTGCGTAAGAAACACAAGATATTTGTCAGAAGCAATCAATTGAACAATGTTGCCTAACAAACAACATCTATATCGTGACAATTCTTGAATTTCACAAAATAACTATCAACAAAATAATTCTAAAGATTTTCATTAAGCGTCTGACGAAGGAGTCTGATATAGACTCCGAAACGTTACGATATAGTTGTTTCTTCGTTGATGTTGTTTCGTTGTTCTTTGTTAGGCAACATTGTTCAATTGATTGCTTCTGACAAATATCTTGTGTTTCTTACGCAGAAGCAAATCACAAAATAATGAATTTTTATTTTATAGATATTTTTCAGAGTTTGGAAGAGAAAACCCAGAAGAAAACCTCTCAATAATGAGTATACCTCCCACAGTATCCTTTAATGATTATATAAAAGGCAACACTTAAGATTAACAGAAAATTCACATTGAATTTTCAAGACGGTTTCCTCTTTTTGGCGCTCTTGTTCCTTGGAACAGAGTGCTTATCAATTTGCCCAAATGTCTGTAATTTTCGAATTTTTGGCTGAAAATGGTCTCAAACGATTTGGTTCGACTCACTGATCAAGAATTTGTGGAGGATTGAAAGTTGCAGGGTAGGTTTGAAACGTTAATATCTCGGACAAGTTCGTTAACGAGCGAAATCCACCAAGCGGTTTCAGAGTTATGGCCATTTTTAGTAAAAACATTTTTTATGGATATTTCCGAGACCGATCACTCGATCTATCTGAAATTCAGCATGAAATTGTAGAGTAATGACCTTTATGAGCACGCAAAGTTTTGAATCGATCGGGTTGCCGTAGAGTGTCAAAAATATTTTTTTTAAATTTTCAAATTTTGTTTCGACAATAACTCCCGAACAGAATGAGCTAGGCAGTTGAAATTTTCAGGGTAGGTTTGGGAAATCAATATCTCGGTTAGGTTCGTTATTGGGCAAAATAGGCCAAATGGTTTCGGAGTAACGAAAAAAAAATTTTGTTCTGACTTTCAGTTTCACGATGTAAATCCATTAATATAATTTTCAACTCTAACAAGCTAATACTTTCGGAGGTATGTGTTTTCGAAATTTCAATAATGAATTTTACTTCTATGTTTTCACAGAATGCTATAATTATTCTATCTATGAATTATTATATGATTTGTGTTCATACTCGTACATGTCATCCTGTTCTATAAGAGAGAGTCAAATTCATTTCAGCTATTTCAATTTGATTTCTTCATGGTGCAGTTCTCATTCTCAGATTGCTCATTTAATCATGATAAATAAACTATCATTTGAATTGAATTTCCTTTATGATGCAGTTCTATCATAAGAATACATTGATATCATTCCCAACTCTGAGAAACCAATACTTTCGGAGATATGATGTGTCAAAGTTTGAACAAGAGCGCCAAAGCTACTGTCCACAAGGCTTGAACCAATTTTTTTAATACATATTTGCGCTCTTTCAATCGAATTTCCAATTGACCTTCTAATGAGAATTTGATTCTGCTTCAATATATTGTATTCCTCGAAAATTCTTTCAATTAAATGTTCTCTGTTCCTAGTTTCAAGTTTATAAACTTTCATTTTCAGATGTTCCCACACAATATAATCTAGAGGGTTCAAATCAGGTGATCTATGAGGCCAAGCAATGGGGGCACTACGACCAATCCATCAATTGGGATAATTTATATTCAGGTGATTTCTCACATCCAAAGCAAGATGGGGATAGTGCTCCTTCATGCTGAAAGTACATAGAGCGGATATGTACATTTTCCAATAGATCTGGTAAAATATTTCCCAAAAAGTTGAGGTAAATTTCACCGTTCAATCTATCAGCAAAAATGTGAGGGCCAACTAGAATAATTCCCAAGTTCCTAAGAATTAAATTACCTTTTGATAGTTATGGTTGCCACAAAATTATGAACAGATTTGGTCATGCTTTAGTCAGAGAAAGAGTAAGTTTTCTCAGACAAAATAAAGTAAGACTAAGTCAAGATATTCTAAGGTTAGAAGAAGAAATTTTTAATAATTTGTCAAAGAGTGATTCAGATCATATCTTTTATTGTGTTGATATTTCATATAAAAATGAATATACTAAAAGTAGAGCATCAAATTTTAATAAATTCAATTCTCTGTTCGATGAAAAACAAAGACAATCCAACAAAAATGCACCTAATAACAACTTCGTGAATAAAACGGTTATAAATTTATCTTCAAGAAGTTTGAATGAAAGTGAAAATACTTCGAAATAATGAAATTGATTTCATCAAAAAATTTCTTGAAGAAAATGGATATCCGAGGCAATTCATAAATACATGTATCATGAATTTAGATAGAAAAACAAATAAACAAGAACAACAAAATAATCAACAAGTACAACAGAATAATCAACAAGAACAGCAACCCAATCTGTTGAATGTGATCCCTTATGTTCGTGGCCTTTCTGAAAAAATTAGAAGAATCGGTTCTAAGTTCAATATAAGAACCGTCTTCAAAACACAGAATGATCTTAGGTCTTTATTAACGAAAACAAAACCCATAAATGAAAAACAAAAATCAAAAAACTGTGTATATAATATTCCTTGTATTTGTGGTAAATCATCAAGACCACTAGAAGTAAGAAAGTCAGAGCATAAGAATAACTTGAGAAATAGAGACATACAGAAATCAAAAATAGCAGAACATGTATGGGCAATCCAAGGAGATCACATGATGGATTGGAGTAATACAAAGATTCTAATGACAGAACCTGATTTTATGAAAAGGAAACTTAAGGAGTCAACTTGTTTTCTATTGAACAGAGAATGCAATTTTGCAAATTGCTCAATTGGTATTGACCATATTTGGCTGAATTTATTGAAAAAGGAGTTGGAACTTGGAAATTTCTATGCGAAGTAAAACTATGTTAGCTATGATTTTTAAATACTGTCAATGTGACAATTCTTGAATTCCACCAAATAACTATCAACAAAATAATTCTCTCGATTTTCATTGAGCGTCTGAAGAAGGAGTCTGATATAGACTCCGAAACGTTACGATATAGTTGTTTCTTCGTTGATGTTGTTTCGTTGTTGTTTGTTAGGCAACATTGTTCAATTGATTGCTTCTGACAAATATCCTGTGTTTCTTACGCAGAAGCAAATCACAAAATAATTAATTTTTATTTTATAGATATTTTTCAGAGTTTGGGAGAGAAAACCCAGAAAGAAACCGTTGAATAATGAGTATACCTCCCACAGTATCCTTTAATGATTACTTATTGTTCCAAGCCAAATAATGATAGAAAAACTGTGTTGTGTATTATGACTTTTCTTCAAATGCGGGTTGTCCCTTGCCCATTCGTGAGAATTGTGGATATTAAAAATTCCACTCCTAGTTCTTAATTTTAACACGATCGGATCTATATTTTTGGAGATCCGAGCAGCCTTGTGTGAGTTCAGTAGCTGAATGGGTTGTCACGACAGATTTGGAACGGGAATAGATTCCGCAATAACTCAAAAAATACAAATCTGATCCAATTTGAACTTGGTAATTACTTGTAGAATGCCGACGCACTTACTTTTGCGGAATTTTATAAGGAAAGTATCTCTAGAATTTTTTTTTCTCATTGAAAAATGTTTTCACGTATTAACGCTTCCTTTAGAATATGAGCGCAAAAGCTCCTGACTTCACTGCTTTTCAGAATTTTTCTCAAATTAATTCGAGAACTCCTTTTGAATTCCTGGAGACAGCTATTCCTTACAACCTAATTAGGGAGTTCAAAGAACATGGTTTTTCATCTGTATTGAAGAGAATTTGGCAGCACTTGCGCAGGATGTGCATCGAACGCCACCTCTCCCGAACCCACATCATGATATTTTCGAATGATATTCATTCTCATGTCATAAAATTCGCATAAAAGTATACATAAATCTTTTCCTTTTAGAAATCCGAGTCAATATTTCATGCATATGCGTGAACCGAAGTTTTTTCAACTTTTCAACCACCTTGGCCGCCTCTATTTTTAGCAGAAAGAATATGCTGTCACCTTATGAACTCGCACTAATGAAATTGACTTTGAAAGGGATGAGTTCCCTTTCTGAAATATGTGCTCAAAATATAATAAAAACAAGAAACATTTCTTTCCGTCTGAATTGATTTAGTAGACATCAAAAAGCACGTCGAACGGAAAGAGATCTATGCCAGATTCCTATTTTGTGAATGCGAAAATAAATTCACAGAAACCCAAGCAGATAGGGAACATTTCTTTTCATTATTATTGAAAAAAGTGTATTCTCCATGTGAATGGCTCAACTCGTTAATCAAAAATTTCATAAAAAGCACTGACGTGAAGTCAGGAGGTTTTGCGCTCATATCGGACGGCGGATACAGAATTAAATGATTTTTTTTAATTTTGTAGTAATACGATCACCACAAAATTTGGCAAAAATTTGCGCGTCGGCATTCTACAATTAATTATCAAGTTTATATCGAATAGGATCTGTATTTTTTGAGTTTTTCATGAAATAACAACAAAATTTCAGATCGGTATATCTGCAAAACCTTTTGGTTGATTATGTCCATTAACAAACTCAACAGTCGCATTCGGATCCGCAATCTACCCTGAAAATTGTACTACTTTCGGTTCTTATCGTGGCATCGGACGGCTGGCCGGACATAATCGATTTTGACCTCGAATTCTTCATCAGTGAGTCGAACCTAATCGTTTGGGACCATTTTCGGGAAAGAATCGAACATTACAGACATTCTGGCAAAATTATGGCACGTTGTTCCCAGTTTTGAGATTTACATGATTGGAAATAGTACCAGTGAAATTTTATTTTCACTATAAGTGCTACAGAGACGATCGAGCTGAAATCCGGTACTCGATTTTAAAATGGCTGCTGATTTGAGCGTTATTCCAGCGGTTTCTGACAGACAGTTTCCAAAATATAACATTTATGCAGAACATTTTCACTGCATTCATTATTCGAGAAAATAATTTATAAATATAAAGCAGAAATTGGCGAATGCAATGTTTCCATTATATTGGATGCTTCAAATGTGATTATCAGGTACAGTGAACAAATATGAATAATCATTGACCCATGTCTGCAAATAATACATTCAAAATCGCAGTATTTCAGTATTCTCACAATAAGCTTGATGTAGAGATTCCCTGGTTAAAAGTCCCGATAAATACAACCTCACTAATTTAAGCAGAAATGCATATGTGATGATTAAAACAACATTCAAGCGCAAATATTTTGCATTCACAATAAAAGCACTACAAAACCATTGAACTGACAGATATTTATTTATATGTGTACCTATGTAATGTTATAATTATGTAATGGTTCAGTGTAATCTCGATACAACAGATCTGAAGGGGCACATAGTAAAGGATAGAAGAAGAAGAAGAAGATCTGAAGGGAGATTGATAAATATTCGTTATATGTAGTAATTCGTTAAAATGAGGTTTATTATAAGAGTTTCAGTTGGTCTAAAATTCGTTTTAACAAGGAAGACAACAATAAAATGAGGTGAACTATAGCCAATTGCCAATAACTAACACATGGTGAAATAGTCATTAATTTTAACAAATAGCTCGAGGATTTTTTTTAGTTATAGGCAGTTGGCTATAGTTCACATCATTTTATGTTCACTGGTTTGTGGTTTATATAACCACACTAAAGCGGGCGTTTTCAGTTCGTAATGGTCTTATATAGGTAGACGGCCTTGCAGTCCCTGAACCTCTTACGGCAAAAGAACGTAAATGAACATCGCTCAAGGTTTCTTCATCGCAGAGGGTCGGTCACTGGTTAAATTTTTTCCCTGCCTTCCGCAACGAATGGAATTAAGTTTCAACTCCTTCGAGTGTCATTGAGGGCCGGTTTCTCAATTGCGAGTTAACTCGAGGTTGCGAGTTGACGCATGTATTTAGCGATATTCATGAATGCGTAAAACTCGGGTTACCCGCAACCTCGGGTTAACTCGCAATTGAGAAACCGGCCCTCAGTGTGGCTAAGTTACGCTTACGATTGGTAATAACCATGATACTGGTTCGTATCTTCCCCTGAATGACGCTTTTCTCTTTGGAGAACACTGAGCGATGAGTTGACCTGGCACCGTGTGTCCTTTTTAAGGTAGACAAACTTGTTTAACGCACGTTTTCCCTGAAGGAGTTAAATACATTGTAATAAGAAAACTTGAACGTTTATGTATGCCTTCAAAAGAATTAAACACTTTTTCGCACAATCATAAAAAGTTTCACGAAACAATAAAAATTTATACAATATGAAAAACAAAATATATTTTCAATAAAAATAAACAATTTCTCGTCTACATATTCAATGTAATTTCGTTTCAGCCAGCGCATTACAGTTTACATTAAACAATAGTGATAATTTTATGAGCTTCACTTTCATACTCCGATACGAATGAACCACTAATTTGTCCTATGAATTCAACTTGTTCGAACTAGTCGTTCTGTGACAAAATTCGTTATACAGAGGTATATTATACTTTCTATTTATGTTCTTCAATGATTCAAAATTTGTTATAAAAAGGTTTTTAACAAATTGTATTCGTAATGTGTAGGTATAATTTGCATTAACTCTTAAGGAAAATCGTAGAGGATTTCTAAAAATTCGAGAAAATTGTTATATTAACATTGCACTGTATAATTATCAGATAAGATTAACCTGCCCATACTTCTCATTAAGGTGTAAGAATTAAATTAGATTAAATTAACGATAGCAAAATTATATGGTGACCATTCACTATTTGTAGGAACATAATTTACTTTCAAGAGCCTACTTTATCTATATGTATATTTACAACAGTCTGCACCATTCATGATATTCATCATTCGAATACTCGATTTATGTTCCAAGTTAATGAATTTATGTGCAATAAGGTAAAAATCGGGCAACATTAACACAACTTTATGAAAATGCCTATGCAGCTCACAAAAAGGAGAGAATATTCACTATATTCATGGTACAAACTAGTCCCATATTACGAGCTACAATTATGAGTTAATATCGCCCCAAATAATTTTCTGTATCTTTTATGTTTTTTCATGCAAAATGTCAATATTACCCTATCATGATGAAACATTTACACCTACACTTAAATCATGTTAAAATCAGTAGAAATACCTCATTCAGCGCAAAATTGACCTAGTAATGAAAGAATAAATGAGCAACTATCGAAATTGTTAATTTTTTATCATGAACATTGGTAACACAAAAAGTTATGTTCAATAGTCTTTTAATAATGGACAAATGAAACAGGGGTAGTTCATAAAATTCGCAACAAAAAGGGAATTAAGTCAATTTTACCAGGTGCAAACTAGTTTAAAAAATGTATTTAAATATGTATTTCCAAAATACTTCATTAAAATAAAATACTTCAATAGTTTTCAACTTTCTTCATTTTATTAGTAAATTTAAGTGAGTAATTAAATTAATGGAGGGATATCGTAAGCTAAGAGAATTGACACCAATATAACGATTTGATTTTCATTTCTTATTAATTTCATAAAATAAAAAACATTAATTAAATGCTACAATAATTTTGGAGTAAAGTTTTCTACACTGTCTTTACGAAAAAATACAGAGGTCGAATTCGTTTTTTTTTTTGAAAAATTAACCTTTTATTATGTCCAGTTTTTTCAGATATGAGCGTATTTCTTTGGCAGTTTATTTTTTGGTTTTTCATATTGGTTTTAAGTGCTGAAAAGCTAGTAAAACTCATTTATGCATGAGCGTTTGTGAATAAAAATTATTGTCGCGCCCTATTAATGCTAACATTTTCAGAATACCATGTTTATCAATAACAATTTTTCATTTTGCAAATATAAGATCTGCCCTAAAATGTATTTCAAATAAATTACAAAATAGTCCTCTGAAAAAAGTATTGAAATTCAAAATGGAATTAACTTATTTCACACTTCAAATACTAATATTTTAAAAATGTATCATCTCGGTGTACTATTTTCAATATAGGAAAATATATAATCAACAAAATTGCTCTAATATTTTGAATCTAATTTACATTAGAAACGGTCTCAATTGTGAACATATTATCCTTTTTGCAAGAGTAACTAATACTTCATTCTAGCACTCTCAGTTTCAGCATGATGTACAAATATCATCGGAAAAAGCACCATAAATACAACTCACCATTTCATGTACAATATCCAAATTTGATGATATAAGCAATCGCACACAAAGAATTTTCATACACAAGCACTCCCATATTCTAAAACAAAAATAAATTCCTATTTCTATGTAATGTTAAAATTCTGCAATCATGATATGAAATATGACGATATGGAACTGTTTACTACTGGTTTCACAACAAAAAGTACGATTCTTGTGAACCACAAATGTCAAAATTTCCGTTTTCCTGCCAATAATTCACTAACATTCCAAAAATCGACTCAATGATGAACGAACCATCTCATTAACTTCAAAAAGAAAACATTCATATGCCAATTTTCATTTTGTGATTCGGAAGAATCGTTCGAACTTAATCCATTGACCAAATCAATGTACATATATGTATAGGCAAAACAAATGATTGCGTAATTATAGAAGCTTGAAACTATAAAACAATAAACAATAAACTCGAAATATGAGTACCCTTGAAATGGCCATTTAATGGATGGCTCGACCCGTTGAAAAAGAGCGACTTCAAGGAACAGTTTTCCTAAGATGCTCTAAGATTATGCCCCCCTCTGGGAAATTATGTATTGACGCTGCCCCACAACTTTTCCCTTCAACTGAATTTCTTGCTCCGCAAACGAAAACAGACACTTCATGCTCTGGTGAAAATGTTTTTCCAACCGGAAGTTTTTTATTTAACCTCGTTTCCCTAATATTTTTTCGAGTTTCGATGAGAACAATCACGGATTAAATAGATCCTAGCCCACCATCTCCACTTGGATTTCAAGATGAATAAGTTAGAAATACCATCCAAATTTCAAAGGGACTCATTCCATAAAAAAATCAGGAAAAGGCTGATCTAATAAAATACAGGTACAAAATCCTATTTATATTTCCACTCTTGCTTTTACCGTCGGAAACGCTTAAATCTATAGATTAAGGAGGTCCAGGGCCAAAAGTTTATAGTGTTCCTTTTCAGACGTTTCCAATAATCTATAGATCAAATACAGAGACTATATGCATTCTCAAAAATTGATATATAACGAAATTATAGGTGAATACTCGGATATTATGGGTATTTCACAGGAATCATTATAAAAAAAAATACACATGTGCTGTGACCGATATAACGTCTTTTAATATATACTTAGATGGAAGATTAAACGAAAACCTGATTTTTCCTTCTTTTCCCAATAATGAAACTTTATTACACAAAACACCAATGATTTTTTGAACAAAATTTACAAACCACTTTACATACTTTGTCCGATCACCTTTTAGAAACGATTCGTACAGCGGTTTTCAGCCACTTCCTGATCTCTAATCAGGTTGGGAAAGCGTGAAAAGCGTGCGGAAAAACGTGCTTATCCCGTCGCGTTTAGCAGACCACTGTTGACAATACACGGAATACGACGTGTGCGCACCCCGAGCGCGCTAAAGGATTTTAGACCAAGATAACGTAGAGGGCTCTCCTTTCTTTGCTTCGCGCTTTCTATCATAAAAACAAATGAACCCCAATTAGCCTGCCATATGTAAATGGTATCAACTCTACAGAGTGTTAATGAAGCTGTTATACGTCCGAATAAACGTTTTATGGAAGAATTATGAAGACACCTAAATCTTTAAAATTTCCATTAAAAAACGTTTTTCTTAAATCACTCCCGAAACACGCGAATTATCCCATTTACATAGACTACCAGTGAACGGAAAGATGTTTTACATCATTACTACAACATTGATACCTCAATTATTAGTTTTTTGTTGAATATAAAGCCCCAACATCGAAAACATCAAAATTTTCAGTTTCATGGTAAACGAGGTGTGAAAGATCTTCTGTCACCAACAAGGAATTCAAACATGATTTTTTGTTTGAATCACCTCATTTGTTCATTCAAAAAATTGGTTCAAGCCCTGTGGACAGGAGCTTTTTGGCGCTTTGTTCAAACAGACAAATTATATCTCCGAAAGTATTGGTTTCTCAGAGTTGGGAATTATATCAATGGATTCCTATGATAGAAATTCATCATGAACTAAATTAAATTTAAAAAAAATGTTTCAAAAATTATCTTATGGAAAAAAGAGCAATCTACAATGCTTCAATGCCTTAATGCTTCAAAAATTGTCATTAAATTTATTTATCAAGATTAAACGAGCAATCTGCAATGATTCAACCTCGTGGAATGGGTTGTTGCAACTTACACTCGGTCTATAGTTTTCACAACTCGAAATACCTAAGGAAAATATCATCGAAATGTCTAGAGCAAGGCTGGACAATAATAGCAGATTTTCCATTTATTCCTGATATTTGAGTAGGTAGTGGATTACGAAAAAAATATTTTAATAGTTCAAAATATATTAATAAAATAATATCCTCTTTTCATAATTTAAAATTTAATAGTTCATACCACTAACACATTCTTTTCTGTATTATGAATCTTAACTCAAGAGAAAATGATTGATACACAAATGTAGATCCATATTTCAGTATTTTTTTGCTAGCAACATTATGAAAATACCTACTGTATATAGGAACATGTCTCACTACTTAAGGAAGTGAAAGGTAATATTAACCTCAGTGGTCAACGAACAGTAATTTCTTTTGATGATTCCATTATGTTCTTCATTCCTATTGCATCCATAAACTACATCAAAACAGTCTTGTATATATTCACAAATTCAAGAATCGAATACTTGCTTTCCAAGAGAAAATATTTTCAAACTACAAATTGACAATCTCTAATAGCAAGAAAATATGATATTTATGAATAGTGATCTCAGAAAGATTCTGTGTTCACATTCGGTGAATACATAGAACTTACGATGTATTATTTAAACTTTGAAACATCATATCTCCGAAAGTGTTAGCTTTTTAGAGTTGAAAATGATAACAATGGATTCTTATGATAAAACTGCATCTTAAAAAAATTTGAATTCAAAAGTTGTAATGTAAAAAAAAATATTTTTTTTCGTTACTCCGAAACTATTAAACTGATTTTGCCCAATAACGAACTTAACCGAGATAAGTATCCCTCAAACCTACTCTGAAAATTTCAACTGTCTAGCTCATTCCATTCGAGAGTTATCGTGTTAACGGCCGGACGGACGGACGGCCGGCCGGACAGAATCGATTTCGACCACGGATTCTTGATCAGTGAGTCAAACCAAATCGTTCAAGACCATTTTCCGGCAAAAATTCGAAAATTACAGACATTAGGGCAAATTGATAAGCACTCTGTTCCGGGAACAAGAGCGCCAAAAATTGAGATCATTACCGGTATGCACGTTAATGATGAACATACAATTTTTAATTGCATGTCGAAAAATGCGTAGTAACAAACCTCTTGAAAACCTTCAAATTTAATTTTCATATCTCGATAGGTTTCAGAGCAATGAATGAATAGTCAATTTTAAGAAAAACACCCCAACCCGTATCTCGGAAAATAGAGCATTTGCGGTCAAAAGTTATATGGCAAACTGTCATTGTTTTTTCAGGCAGAATCACCCCTTGAAGTTTGTCGCACTTATTCACAATCACCCTCTATATTAACTCTGTGCAGAAGAAACTCGGTGCACTCTGTAAACCGCTAGGAATTCTGGTGAACAAGAAAGTAGAATTCCAATGGAATTCTTATAGTTCGTATTGAGTTCCGTAGAATTCCTACTGAGTTCCGAAGAATTACTATTGAATTCCGCAGAATTCCTATCGAATTATACAGAATTCCTATTGATGTTAGAGTGCGACACCTATCGACAATCATGTAAACAGCTCCAAATAGTTGGTTTGGATCAGATTTTAGCCGTTAGTTACTCCAAAACCATCTGACGGATTTTGTCTAATAACGAACTTAGCCGAGATATTTATGTCCCAAACCTATTCTGAACATTTCAACTGTCTAGCTCATTTCGTTCGAGAGTTATCGTGTTAACGTGTTAACATAATCGATTTTGACCACTTATTCTTGGGCATATTGATAAGCACTCTGTTCCGAGGAACAAGAGCGCCAAAAAGATAAAATGAGAATAACATCTAAAGATAGCCAACTCTCATCTCTATTCCTTATTTTATGTTATTTTGTTTGGAAAATGACTATGCGCCGGCTCAAAGAGTTGAATTCACAGAATTTTGATTGGTTCATTCTTATTAATTATTTTGTTTTAGATCTTGTGTATAAACCGATCCTTTTAACCCTTGTATATTATATATTATTGTAGGGGGTAAAGTTGCACTGCGACCTTAAGGTCTATTGTGCCCTCCAGTCAGAAATGTCGATGTCATTACCATCTACAGCTTGCCTTCCAGTTCCAGAGTTCTGATGAACTCCAGTATCTGGGATGGCTTCAAGGAGGCTACGTCTTCGCTCCTGCAGATTTCTTGCCCAAAGCATTCCTTGCGTTGGTTTGAGATGGCGAGGCATTCCGTGATCAGGTGATCATGAGTTTCATACTCCTCCCAACAGAATCTGCACCCGTCAGTTTCTACTAGCCCTAATCTCATCATATGCTTCCTGAGGCCGCAGTGTCCTGTGAGGAAGCCAGTCAGGAGGTGCAGTGTGTTCTTACTAAGGTCCAAGTATTTCTTGGATCTGGCAATATCAAAGTTCCGGAGGAATTTCTTGGAGTGATGCATTCCGGGAGATATCTCCATAAAATACCTCTCTGTTTCTTCTTTCATCCGCAATTCACTTTTGTAGGTGTATCGACCAATCCCACAGTAAGATTCGGAGCCAATAAGGGGGTTTGTGCTCCTTTCTTGGCAAGTGTGTTGGCCTCCTCATTTCCTATGATTCCCGCGTAACCAGGAACCCAGACCAAGGAGACCCTGTTGTTCTTGCTTACGTTATTGAGTTTTCTTCGGCACTACCATATTAGCTTGGACTCAATAACATGAGAGCTCAGAGCTTCATTAGCAGCTTGACTGTCAGAGTGGATTGCTATATCACATCTCTGATAGTTTCTTTCTAGGTTCATTTATACGCATCTTTCTATTGCAAGTACTTCTGCCAGACAGATGCTCGGATAGGAGCCTAGCGATAGTGAGCATTTGGTGCCTGGCCCATATACTCCAGTGCCAGCTCCTGTAGTGGTTTTTGAACCGTATGTGTACCATTTAGTGGCATTTCTTTTAAGAACTTGGGTGGTGGATTCCCTGTCCCAGTTTTTTTCCTACCAAGCATCATATAGTGAAGTTCTTTTAACCCTTAATTCTTATTTCATTATAATTTGTTTCTTATTTTATCTTATTTGCTGTATAAACCCGCCTGAAGAGGCAGATTCACTAAATTTGTTTAAGAATCTATAGATTTGCATCAAAGAGGGAGTTTTTCTGGAAGTGTGAATTTAATTATTTATACGTTTGTATATTATTAACAATTTTCTGACTATAGATTCGAAATTTTGTTATCTTGATATGACGGATCTCTGATACATTTCAGCCAGTGTAATGTTTTACAAATCAGTGAATTTATCATGCAATCAACGATAGCGTTTGAGCTTCTCAATCCACATCAGTGCTTCCACTATTTTTTCAATCCCCTTTGAATCGACCGGATTGAAAATATTTGCCTGTTCCAAAATAAATTACAAAGGCCCTACAATTTTCATCTGGTGGAACTGTGTTTGCTACTTCGAAATAGTGAAGTGTGTAAATACCTAAATAATCCCCTTGTTCAATTAAATGTGGATGAAAAACGCTGTAAATTTCACACAAAGGCTGATTATTTCCAATTCAGAATGTTACGATTTTTTTTATTGCTTTTTTCATTTCCGAATAATAGATCTTAGGATCAAGTACGGCAATTTCGATTTCGAATAGAAAAAAAAATATGAAACTGTATATTTTTGCGTGCACATCTTTCAAAAAAATGTCATGTGTTTTGAAAGATTCGTATTTGATGGTTAAAAAGGTAACGTCACATGCATAAATGTTCGAAAATATTTCGTAAATATTGTATGCTTCGAACCGCAAAACGCTGTCAAAATCAGCTGAGAATTGGTTATCCCAAATGCGAATACTTTTTATATTTTTCAATTCAAATACAAAATAGTATTTGGCACTCTTGTTCCTCGGAACAGAGTGCTTATCAATTTGCCCAAATGTCTGTAATTTTCGAATTTTTGGCTAAAAATTGTCTTAAACGATTTGGTTCGACTCACTGATCAAGAATCCGTGGTCTTAATCGATTCTGTCCATCTGGCCGTTAACACGATAACGCTCGAATGAAAAGAGTTAGAAGATTTAAATTTGCAGGATAGGTTTGGAGCGTAAATATCCCGGACAAGTTCGTTAACGGGCTAAATCCATCAAGCGGTTTCGGAGTTATGGCCGTTTTTAGTAAAAACATTTTTTTATGAATATTTCCGAAACCGATCTCTCGATCTGACTGAAAATTGATAGTCCCTATCTCTTTTCGTTCGAAAGTTATCAAGTAGATTTGAAATTCGAATCCCATTCTAGGAAAAAATTCAGAAACTTTCTGAATAGCCCTAAAATCCCGCTTGAAATTTATATATTATTTACCCAATGATCTATTGTTTCCTCTGCTTCCTACCTTTCACAACTAAGGCTCTCAACTGAGTTCAACTTGTAAAGCATCCTATTGCAACGACCATGACATATTCTTAAACGATTCAGAATAGACCATATTTTCCTGGGAAGATTCAAACACCGGAAGTCTATTAGAAGGACCAGTAATTCAATCTTTGTTGAAAATATCGCAAGAAATCCATTCAGACTGCCAAATTTCCTTGTCACTTCAATTCAAATTGGGAAAGCAGTTGGACCATAAAGGTTTACGCGACTACAATCTGGAAATCTTATTGAAATTCATTCCAAGAATTCAAAACAGCAGTCTGTCTGCGAATTTGGGGCGTGACAATGTTTGAAAGAACTTGTAACCAATGAATATGTGTTTATCTAACAGTTTCAGTGATGATCCTTATAGATGAACACAGCTGTACATCGATTTTTTGCGCATGAACACTATTAAATCAGAGGGGCGACCATATTCAGCAGCAGAAAAAAAACAAGGAAAAGGCTGCCATACGAAGTGTATCTGCATCAGCACCTCATGAACTTCCGGCTAATTTCTGCAGGATATTATTCCTGGTTTTCAACTTCAACTCAAAAAATAGATGTGATCGCCAAGCAATTAGGAACGCAAAATTTGTACGATTACAAATCCAAATTTAATAATGAAAAAGGGCGATACCGTTGCTAATAAATGAACAAGTCCAGAGCGTTCATGCCAATAGGGTCCTTCATAAATGGCTTCGTATAATTAATATACTTATGCATATATTTCACAAGTCAAATAGACCCTAGGGGGTTCATTAATTTTCCGAGAAAGCAAGAGCAGACGCGTTTCTGGCTTCTTGGCCTTCATCAGTACTCTGCAGCTTCTCAACAAAATCAACTAAACTGACCCGGGTTAAGCCTCTCAGAGCCGGCTTGGTCGATCATACCTAATCGCCCACGCCACCTATGAGACAAAACACGGAAATCAGCCTTTCCCCACCAGTGAATATTTGAAGCGTGAAATCATATTGCCACCATTCACTCGATATTAATCGAGAAACGAGTCCCGCAGAGCTCAGACAGTATCTTCCCAATGGCCATGAACGCTGTTTAGCGTTTTCAAAAATAATAATGAAAAATGGCGATACCGTTGTTAATAAATCAACAAGTCCAGAGCGTTCCTGCCAATAGGGTTCTTCATAAATGGCTTCGTATAATTAATATACTTATGCATATATTTCACAAGTCAAAAGCCAGAAACGCGTCTGCTCTTGCTTTCTCGGCAAATCAATGAACCCCCTGGGGTCTATTTGACTTGTGAAATACATGCATAAGTATATTAATTATACGAAGCCATTTATGAAGGACCCTATTGGCAGGAACGCTCTGGACTTGTTGATTTAAATCCAAATTTGTTCCTAGTCGGGATCGGCAGGATGAAAGTAAGTGGATTTCTGGCTACCATACCTGGGCCAAAGATGTTAACTCGAGAGAGCAGGAAGGGACAGTCAATCTTTCTAGTGAGAACTTTCTGCGCGAACTTCGCACACTGCAGAGTCTGTCCTTCAAGCAAAGTTGAAATTCGCATTTCTCTCATGATGCCAGATAGATCTGCACCACGTTCGGAATACCTGCCAGATTTCCAGAACTCCACATACTTCAGGAAATTTCTATGAATTCGCTCCATCGGTACGAGATGAAAAGCATATATTGGGAAACATGTCAGGTTCGCATACTATAATTTACTGACAACCAACGAGAAGCAAACACTCCGATAGTTCGTCGAACTCCTTGAATCTTCTGAAGACGAATCCCAATGACCTACAAGCAGAGGGACAGAGTTCCTCAACTCAAACAAAACTCAATTCATTGTCGAATAGGACCCCCAGATCACACAAGCAATTATCGCCATCTATCAGATCTGCAATATGAGAGTTTAATGTGAGCGGCTGTGCCTTCCTTGCAGATGTATCCTCAGAGCACTTCTTCATATTCAAAATGATACCATTCCGCCAACTCCAAACTCGACAGAAGTAGCAATAATAATAATAATGTATCGATCCTGTCAGGGTCGTGAGGCTTGGTCCAGCCCTTCAGAACTGCTGATGCGATATTTTGTTCTATTATCCTACTTATTCAATCCATATCCAACATTTTCAATGGTGTTAACATACCTGATGACGTCTTTAGGAGTCTTGGTTATAGCGTCGTCGGTTTCACAGGCTCACCCATATGTAAAATATGTGTAGGATAAGTCTATTATTATGCCTTTCAACACAGCGTTATACGTTTTGCCCTTGTTTCAATTTCCCCTGTATATCCAAGTGTAAAGGATACTGCAAACAGGGAGAACCTTAAACTTCAGACGTCAAACTTTCCAAACCCTCTTTATAACAGCAGAAATTCAAGTCAGCAAGAGCACTGTATGGTTTCACTAGTTGAATGTGTCAAAGGAGTATTTCCAAAAGGTCAGGATCAGTCCCAACGGATATTTGAAGCCCTCAACCTGAGTTTTACGGTAGACTTCCCAGTCCCCCCGTGTCTTTACCAATCATTTCAAACATTGTGATTGAGATATGGCGTCAAGTATTCAACAAACTCTGAACCGACATAGAAACAGATTTGAAAATATAATATTCAAATGAATTTCTTTTGATGAAGGCTTTCAAGTATATTGAATAAAATATTAAAAGAAGTACTGATTTGTTCATGTTTAAGTTCTCAAGATTACGCTGTTGAAACCGATGAAGATAAGTGAGAAAATTTTCATCATCAAAGGATACGTTTAAAGGTGGATTCATAATTCAATGGTTTTTTTCTGGGTTTCTCTCCCAAATTAACGTACAACAGTTAAAAGTTAACAGATGGTACCATGAAAACTACGTAAAACATTTTCTGTGGCAATGTTAGTTTCTTTCGAACGCCTTCGCAAATTGTTCTATGCTGATAAGTTGTAGTTTATAAATTGGCTAATTTGTGTTTGAATTTCATTAACTTCGATTTGGAATAATGGTTCTATTAACGGAAATGCACAAAAAAATAATTTTACAAATGATTGGTTACGGAGATAACACCCAAACACAAAAGAAGTAAGTCGCTTGTTTAATGAGAAATTCCGGAATTTTCCGCCTATAATCCAAGGAACAATAAGTAAAATAGAGAAGCAGTTTCGCAAGTTTGGGCATGTAAGGCAGATCAAAAAAATGGGTTCAAGCCCTGTGGACAGGAGCTTTCTGGCGCTCTAGTTCAAACAGACAAATTATATCTCCGAAAGTATTGGTTTCTCAGAGTTGGGAATTATATCAATGTACTCTTATGATAGAACTTCATCATATAAGAAATTCAATTCAAATAATAGTTTATTTATCACGGTTAAATGAGCAATCTGAGAATGAGAACTGCACCATGGAAGAAATCAAATTAAAATAGCTGAACTGAATTTGACTCTCTCTTATAGAACAGGATGAAATGTACGAGTATGAACACAGATCATATAATAAAGCTTAGATAGAATAATTATAGCTTTCTGTGAAAACAGAAGTACGATTCATTATTGAAATTTAGAAAAATCATATCTCCGAAAGTACTAGCTTGTTGGAGTTGAAAATGATATGGATGGATTTTAATGGTGAAACTGCATCTTAAATGAGAATTGAATTTGTAATTTGTTGCTTAAAAAAAAAATTTTTTTTCGTGGTTCCGAAACCATCTGGCCTATTTTGCCCAATAACGAACTTAACCGAGATATTCATCTCCCTAACCTACTCTGTAAATTTCAACTGCCTAGCTCATTCCGTTCGAGAGTTATTGTAGAATTTGTTTTTGACACTTTGCGGTAACATGGTCAATACAAAACTTCACATGCCTATAAAGGTCATTATTCTACAATTTGATGCTAAATTTCAGATAGATCGAGTGATCGGTTTCGGAAATATTCATAAAAAACTGTTTTTACTAAAATCGGCCATAACTCCGAAACCGCTCGATGGATTTTGCCCATTAACGAGCTTAACCGAGATATTTACGTTCCAAACCCACCTTGCAAATTTCAATCCTCTAACTCCTTTAGTTCGAGAGTTATCGTGCCTACGGCCAGCCGGATCGGCCGGACAGAATCGATTTCGACCTCGGATTCTTGATCAGTGAGTCGAACCAAATCGTTTGAGACCATTTTCAGCCAAAAATTCGAAAATTACAGACATTTGGGCAAATTGATAAGCACTCAGTTCCGAGGAACTAGAGCGCCAAAAACAGCTGCTAATTCACTGTGTGAGGATGTTAAAGTAGATGTGATGCTTGACTTTGAAGATTATCCACATAAATCGAGTAGAGATGCCTCCACAACATTCAATGTCAGCCATACCTCGATTCTGAACATATTAAAACAAAATTAAATGCATCCCTATGGAATGATACCTATACCCGAGAGCTCTTGAAAGACGATTTTGATAGCCTGCCCTAATATTTAAAGACAATACGGATCAGACGCAGTTAGGCAAAAAATCTGAAGAAGCTTTTGCGTACATAAGAAACTAAATATACAGGGTGTCCCAAAAATACCACGCGAAAGTGACACCGGAGATAGATTGGCATTAGGTCTATCAGATAGCATCAACATGACCTCAGTAAAAGTCCGCTGGTTTTCGAGGTATCACCACTTTTGTGTATTTTTTAAAAATCTCCAGTTTTCGGTCTTTTATCGCCTAGCATTGCTAGAAATTACTTCAAACTCATGTTTTTTTTTACCTAGGCTATCCTGAATAGTTGCTTTAAACAATGAAGTAATAACTTCACCGACAACTAGAACAACATCCTTCAAAACATGTCTAACTTGTTGTATTTTATGCCGAAGTTAAAACGTTAACTTAAGTTTGACTGACTGCTGTGAAAAAAAATTATATCAGACTGAATTGACAAATAATCGCAAAAACTGGTCCATTTCATGCCTTTTCCAAAATGATACAACACTACCAATTTTTTTTAATCAGAACCAGAATTGCTACTTATTAAAAAAAACCAAAACCCTTATCGGCTTCCGAACGGATAGAGATACAGAGGAAATAGATACATAAATCTAAACGTCGTCCACCGACCAATCATCGGGAAAAATTTGGATATCGAGATGTGAAAATCATAGATTTCGGACGGGAAAGAAGAATTTTCCTTCGATTCCGGGTCAAAAATATTTCAAAGTGCCGACCCAAAAATTTTTTTCATGGTAAATCGATACGGAGCTCGTGTCTAGTTAAATCGAGGTCGCTGATTACGAATATGCAATTAGTTTTTCCCTTAGTGGCGTACTTTGGGAAAATTTTCACTTAGAGTGAAAAAATGGACGAAAATAGGTCAATTTTGGAAGTTCACACTGCCCAAAAAAATCGGAGTAAGGTGTTGTTGATTTTTGCCCTCATATATGGATCCTTTATCTACTGAATAATCCAAACAGAAAATGTCCAGGCCGTACTGTTCGGAAATTATGATTTTTTTTCCCAAGGGTCTGTTTTTCGGAAAATTCATTTCGCGGTATTTCCGCGGAAAATTCTCTAATAAAAAATCCGATCATATATTCGTAATCTACGGTCCCGAATTAGTAAATGACGTAATTTGCATCGAAATCGGAGACCGGTCGAATTTTGGCAATTTTTTAATACATTAGCCTTAAAAAAATCCCATTTTTCGAGAAAAATTTTTTGACGCAAAACTATGAAACGGGTATTTATTCGTATAGATTCGGGGCCGTAGATTCCGAATCTACCATCAGATATTTATTACAAAAATTTTCCGAGGAAATATCGCGGAAAGAATTTTCCGAAAAATAGACCCTCGGGAAAAAAAAACATAATTTCCGAAGAGTACGACCTGGACATTTATTGTTCGGATGATTCGATAGATAAAGGATCCAAATATGACGTAAAAAATCAGCAACACCCTACTTCGATTTTTGTGGGCGGTGGAAAGTTCCAAAATTGACCTATTTTCGTCAATTTTTTCACTTTAAGTGAAAATTTTCCCAAAGTACGCCACTTAGGGTAAAACTAATTACATATTCGTGATCAGCGACCTCGATTTAATTTAACACGAGCTCCGTATCGATATACCATGAAAAAAATTTTTTGGGTCGGCACTTAGAAATATTTTTGACCCGGAATCGAAGGAAAATTCTTCTTTCCCGTCCGAAATCTATGATTTTCACATCTCGATATCCAAATTTTCCCCGATGATTGGTCGGTGGACGACGTTTAGATTTATGTATCTATTTTTTCTGTATCTCTATCCGTTCGGAAAATATTAGGTAATGAGCGAATCCGTCAAACGCCAAAAAGTTTTCTCTAGTATCCAACACATACAAAAATCTACAATTTTCCGATTAGGTCGACGCGGCTGTGGTTATTCACTAAATCGGGTACGCAGATCACGAATCTGTAATTAGATTTTCCGTATCTCGATTAGTTTCGGAGCAATGACGAAGAAAGTCGCAATTTCTGGCTCTACCTCCGGAAAATGGACTAATCAGTCGGATTTTTCGCCATATTACCAAAATTAATCGAGATACGGAAAAACTAATTACAGATTCGGAATCTACGCCCTCGATTTAGAGAATAGCCAAAGCCGTGGCGATCTAATCGGAAAATTCTAGATTTTTGTATGGGTTAGAATCTAGACAAAGGACTCACAGCTCTGGCAATGTGTTAGTTGTTGTATGCATTTTATCAATATTTCACAGGAAATAGGTCATAAATACTTCTACAAGGGTTGAAGTATTACAAGATATTTTACTTGCAATTATCTTTCCGTGGAAAATATTAATTTCAAGGGTGAGACCACCCATGCAAAAATAAACCAGTTAACCCAAAACATTTAAGTTTTACAAGCGAGCTGCTTTGTTTAGAAATACAAATGAGCGCTTCCCAACATGTGAAGTCATGGGACGCAACAGTGGTGATATCTCGAAAACCAGCGGACTTTTACTGAGGTCATGTTGATGCTATCTGATAGACCTAATGCCAATCTATCTCCAGTGTCACTTTCGCGTGGTATTTTGGGGACACCCTGTATGTAAATTTGACTAATCTGAAATAATCATATATCAGGAAAGTTTATCATCCAACAAAAAACTCCAAATATCTTCGATACCACCATACCATAAAATTCTTCAACAATTCTTAACTCGGGGTATTTCAAGCAGGAAATAATACGCGATTATCGCATACGGGCAAGTTCTCTAAAGACATTGTACATGTTTAGAGTGCATCCATAAGCATGAAATGAGGGGGTGCATCCCTATCGCTAGACCAGCAATAAGGGACTTCATTTCAAGGACTCTCTCACCCCGGCAATCATTCTCAATCTTTTTATTTCGATGCTCAGTAATATAAGTACACAGGGGAGGGGCGAAGAGAAAGCGAAACGGTGAAAGCCGCTGCAACTGAAGCAAGGAAAATATGATGGATGAGATATTTGGGGTTGTGAACCATATATCAGTGGGGTGGGTGTTGAAATGTCCCTAACCTGGCCCGGCCAACCTGAAAATACTACCTTCTGAATTCAGAGTCGTATATTCGACAAATCAACCCGTTTCACCCCTATTACGATGTTGAATATTTATATTATGCGGTATCAGGGAGGAAAATCTGTTCTTTTATTATCTCTACTTTAATGCCTCATTCAGTCCGAGGTGTATGCTACCCCGAAAAACCTCATCTTGGAACCATTTAATCCTATTTTAAGAGGTGATAATTTTCCGTTCTGGGGATACTTTATTGAGTCATGATACGAATATATGCACCCCTCAGAAATGCAGATGGGTATTGAGGAACATCATATTTTCGAGGTGACATTCTCATGAAGGCCCCAGACAGCTTCGGTCATATTCATGTCACTACTGCCAATTTTACACACAGCTTAATGATTTATTCACCGGAAATTCCACAAAAACACCACCTGTTTTAACTATTACATAATTCTCAAGTGTCTGGATGAGGTAGGGTGAAATATACAGGGGTATTACAAATTGGTTACATTCTGAGGAGGGGGAGGTGACTCAATTCAAATTGTCTATTGGGTGTCGAAGCAGAACTGTGATTCAAGCCAAAAATAACAAAAAAAAATTCTATGAAATCATTGAAATCGTGAATCTTCTATGAGTGGTGTAGGTTATCATTTAATTCAACCTAAGAACATAGAACTAGTCTAGGAATTCAACTAATCAGTTATCGTATTCCATATATATATTCTTTCCAATTCATTAGAATACGTCCAAAGTAACCATAATATATCGATTTCAAATCAATTTTACAGATAAAACCTTCATTCAGTAGAGAACAAAAAATTCTACTTCAGCATCTCGGATCGGAAATAATCTGTTTCAATTCCTCAAAATACGTCCAATATACCATATTCTATTCTGTTTGACCAACGAATGGTTTATACAGTGTAGAAAAGCCAAATAGAATAATATTTTTGAAAAATACCGGAACACGTCAAATTCAAATTTTAAATTGTCATTCTTCTTCGTAAAAATGCAAACCCTACATCGGGATCAAATTTGATTCTGTCCGGCCGGCCGTTGCCACGATAACTTGAGAACGGAAAAAGATAACGACTTGAAATTTTCAGGTTAGGTGGCGCGTCCAAATACGACGGACAATTTCGTTAATGGGCCTAATCAGCCCAGCGGTTTCCGAGTAATAATTTTGTCATCAACCAATAAAGATGGGATGGAATTGAAACCTGGTAGCTAATTGTAGAATATTGACACAAAGACAATTGTGAAAATTTGTTAGAAACGTAACACTTGAAAATTTTAAAAAAATTATTAAAAAATATTATGTATGTCACGGTAACCTGAGAACGGAAAGAGATAGCGACTCGCAATTTTTAGGGTAGGTTGAGCATCTGAATGTGACATTTGAATTTGTTAATAGCCATAATCGGCCGAACGGTTTTGGACTCATACCCATCTGAAATTGGGTTGTTATTTCTTCAATAACTCAAAAAATACGGATCCAATCCAATTAAAACATGGTTATTAGTTGTAGAATGCCGCCGCGAAAATTCTTGCAAAATTTTCAAAACATAACTTTACTAACTTCCAAGTTTGAACACGATCGGATCTATATTGTTGGAGATCCGAGCAGCCTTGGGTGAGTTCAGTAGCTGGATGGGTGACCGTTGCCTCGATAACTTTCGAACAAAAAGTGATAGGGACTTGAAATTTTCAGGGTAGGTTGCGCATCCGAATGGGAGAGTTAAGTTCGTTGTTTCGGAGTTATACCCATCTGGAATATTATTTCCTCGATAACTTAAAAACAATAGATCCGAAATTTCTTTTAAAAATTACGAAAAAATATTATGTACCGTACGATAACTTTCGAACGGAAAGAGTTAACGACTTGCAATTTTCAGGGTAGGTTGCGCATCCCAATGCGACATTGGAGTTCGTTAATTGGCAAAATCTTCCAAATGGTTTTGGAGTTATACTCATCTGAAATTCTTTTGTTATTTCCTCTATAACTCAAAATATACAAATCTAACCCAATTAAAACTCGATGATTACTTGTAGAATGCCGACCCACTAATTTTCGCAGAATTGCGTGAATATCGCATCCTGGAATTACTTGAGGGTTCAGTATTTTCGTATTTCAATTTCAATAGAATACATATGAAAGAATTAAAAATTATGAGATCATAGATTCTCTCGTATGTCATTAAAATGGTATCAAATGTAGTCATACTGGGTGTCCCAAGTTCGAGTGCCTATTAGACGATTCTGGAGAACTGGACATATTTGAAATCTGAAAATTGGGATTATGATATTGCTTGAAATTCTCTACAGAGCTAAAATATTTTCGGAGCGCAAGCACTTCCGGTTATACAGGGAGTGAAAATAAATCTGATGAAAACATTTTTTTTTCAGGTCTTGCATTCCTGGTATTAGGAGCATAATCATGTTCAAAAGATGCATGACCTTTCCACATTCTTCCTCTTCGATGTTGTAAAAACGGTAACCGCTCAAGATGTGTAAAATAAGAATAATGAACATAATACTGACCAAACATATTTGATTTTTTCTCGATATTTTGAAAACTATTCGAATGAATACAATGGTTTTAACCGAAATGTATTCAGCATTGAATACATGATCATACCAGGAATTCCCTGTATAACTGAAAGTGCTTGGGCTTCGAAAATATTTTCGCTCTGTAGAGAATTTCAAGCAATATCATAATCCCAATTTTCAGATTTCAAATATGTACAGTTCTCCAGAAACGTCTAATAGGCACTCGAACTTGGGACACCCTGTATATTATAAAAGCTGAGAAAACGGTATATATCTATGATATATTCGATAAAGAATGCCCAATAGAGGTTAGTAGACAATAGAACATGCGCGTAAAAGCTCCTGACTTCACGTCAGTGCTTGAACCCATTTCATTTGATTCCAATTAATTCTAATAATAAGCAGATGAGAAAAATATATTTCCATGAGAAATTATGTACAATTCGCAGTAGAAATATGACATCAAAGTACGTCAAATCGATTAATTGTTCCTATGTTAATAAACATTTCATACGTCCCAACTTTATACCCCAGTAGATTGGGGGTTCAGCTCAAGGATTTGACATCAACATTGTGTTTGAATAGAACAATTTGGCAGCCTCTCCTGAGGAAGATTTAGGTAGTTCGTAATTGAATGTTGGAATCAGTCTGTAGATTGATGAACAATACGACTTCGAGATTAGAATCAGCAAGCAAGGAAGCAACCAGAAGCACTGTTAGTTGTTAATATGGTTAGGGTTTTATTTGTTTGCAGGGTAGCGGTGAAATAGATGGTCAAATGTCGCAGGCTTGTTCGAATTGAGATCAAAAGACCGAGACTGAAATGTCCCAATGGACCAGCAGTCGTTGTAGAAATTTCAAAGGACATGAACTATTGGCTTGCCTGTGAGCGCATTCCCTTAGACTACATGGCAAGGGGAGAGGTCCTCCCTTGCCTTCTAACTAATGTCGTCTGTCGTGAAAATTTACCGTTCAGCCCTACCGCCAACTCTTGGAATTATAAAATAAATGGGGCTACATATTTATTCCTTGTAATGGAGGAAATTGCGTTTGGGAAAATAAAAAGAAACCCAGGGAATTAGTTTATTGTTACCGACATAAATATAGCTGTAATTATGTTCTTCGTCTCTATCTCTCGATTAAATGAATTACTTCATTAGCCCCCGAAGTGCCTTCTCTCAGTTTTGACATACTTCTCCGAATGAATGAACATGAGCCTAGTCAGAATTATTGCAGCTAGTTACTTTGGAGAATGAAATTAATTAACCATTTATGCAATCTTGCACGAAGAAAACTGAGTTAACGAAATTTTCTTCATATTCATTTTTAAATTGATTGAAAAGAATTATAACAGCGCGTGAATTTAGTCACCTTTTCCGTGTTAAGTGCTCAAATCTACAGCGTGCCAAAAAAGTATCGTAACTCGTCAATAATTCTTGTACGAAGAATTGTTAAGGAAAATACTCGCACCCGTCGATTTTTAATTTCAAAAGCAATTTATCCTGTGCTTTTTTGGATTTGATATTTCTCACCCCCCTAAGCCCCGCACCCCACTACTTTATTTTTTCAAAAGGGAATATATGGATTGTGATACATCGAAGGAAAGGTAATTCAGCGATGTGGCTAAAAGTAGAATTGGTTGTGCCGTTTTTGGCGCTCTTGTTCCTCGGAACAGAGTGCTTATCAATTTGCCCAAATGTCTGTAATTTTCGAATTTTTGGCTGAAAATAGTCTCAAACGATTTGGTTCGACTCACTGATCAAGAATCCGTGGTCGAAATCGATTCTGTCCGGCCGTCCAGCCGTCCGTCCGTTGACACAGTACCCTCGAACGAAAGGAGTTAGAGGATTTAAATTTGCAGGGTATGTTTGGAGCGTAAATATCTCGCACGAGTTCGTTAACAGGCGAAATCCACCAAGCGGTTTCGGAGTTATGGCCGTTTTTAGTAAAAACTTTTTTTATGAATATTTTGAAACTCATTACTGGATCTATCTGAAATTTAGCGACAAATTGTAGAATAATGACTTTTATACGCATGAGAAGTTTTGTATTGATCGGGTTGCTGTAGTGTCGAATTTTTTTTTTTTTCAAATTTTGTTTCTACAATAACTCTTGAACAGGATGAGGTAAGCAGTTGAGATTTTCAGAGTAGGTTTGGGAGATAAATATCTAGGTTGAGTTCGTTATAGGGTAAAATAGGCCTGACGGTTTCAGAGTAACAAAAAAAAATTTTATACTACAAATTTCAAATTCAATTTTTTTTAAGATGCATATTCACGATTAAAATCCATTGATATCATTTTCAACTCTAACAAGCTAATACTTTCGGAGATATGTTTTTTCGAAATTTCGATAATGAATCGTACTTCTATGTTTTCACAGAATGCTATAATTAGTGTATCTATGAATTATTATATGATCTGTGTTCATACTCGTACATGTCATCTTGTTATTTAAGAGAGAATCAAATTCATTTCAGCTATTTTATTTTAATTTCTTCCATGGTGCAGTTCTCATTCTCAGATTGCTCATTTAATCTTGATAAATAAACTTTTATTTGAATTGAATTTCCTTTATGATGTTGTTCTATCATAAGAATACATTGATATCATTCCCAACTCTGAGAAACCAGTACTTTCGGAGATATGATGTGTAAAAGTTTGAACAAGAGCGCCAAAGCTCCTGTCCACAGGGTTTTATTAAAAATTAGGAAATAATTTACAATTTGTGATTGGAGAGTACTGCAATCAGACCATTATTCGTTTACTAATTATTATTGAAGGAAATCCATGGATTTGTAATTTTTGTAATTTCGAAGGCAGGTCTCCCTATGCTTTTTTTAATTTGAAGTCTCTCACCCTTTACGCTCCACACCCCTCTACTGTTTTTTTCAAATAGAAATATATGGATTGTGATATATCAAATGAAAGGACATTCGATTGCACATTAAGCGTTGTGACTGAAAAAAGAATTTGTAAAGTTATTTTTTTATTACAAAATTAACAATTTCATTCTTGAAATAATAAATATTGAGAAATATCCTCCTACCCACCGATTTCTATTTTCGAAGTTTGAGAAATGCATGCAGTTTTCAAATTGAGGGTTTATACCCTTAACCGTCAACAATTTTTTTTCTATTGGAAAAATATTGCTTGTGATATATCGCATCAAAGGTCACTCGATGACCAATTCAAGTATGTGAACGAAAATAAAATTTTACCTTAAAATTCTTGCACTGAAAATGTTACGAAGGAAACATTGTATACGCAAGTTGAAAACAGCTGCGAATTAGTGTATTAGATAGCAAATAAAACAATAAACAGATAAGGATGGTGGTGTCGCTTCCACACACATGAAGGTGTTCTCGAAGCAAAGTGAGGAGGTCAAGAAAAACTTTAGTTTTTGTTGAAAAAATATTCTTTCTTCAATCTAGCAGATCAACTAAAGATGACAAAATGTATGGTATCGTTTTAGTTGCTAACTGATCTCTCTAAGGCGAATAATATCATATTTCCCGAGAATTTTCCATTCTATATGAATGGATTGAGTGAAAAACAGCGAATAGAAATCTTGATATTTCTGGGACATTGGGATCGCAAGCGGACTTATGAACAAGTGTGCGAAATTTTTAATGAGCGTTATCAAGACAGAACTCCTATAAGTAAAACTACTGTTTGTCGGGTGGTTAAACATTTCGAACAAACTGGAAATGGTAAAAACTCTCCAAAATCTGGTAGACCTTCAACTACGACATGTGAAACAATCTACACGAAAACTGGCCGATGAATTAGATGTGAGCAAGTAGTCAGTTGGTAATCTTCTTAGAAAAACTTAATTTCACCCATACAGGATTCAAAGCACACAAGAATTATCTGATGACGATTGCGACCAACGAGCGCAGTTTTGTGAAGTAATGCAGGATAGATGCAATGAGGATGATACCTTTTCATCGAGAATTCTTTTTACGGACGAAGCTTGAATGGGTCTGTCCATCGACATAATTGTCGCTTCTGGTCCACAGCAAATCCTCAATGGGTGCAGACAGTTCACACCCAACATCCTGAAAAATTAAATGTGTGGTCGGCACAATTGGCCATCAAATATAACCTGCAGTTATTGATCTATTTCCCGGTGTGAATAGTCGACAAGTAGCTGACAATATTTGGTTCCCACAAGATCCTCCGCATTATGGAATTGAAGTGAGGAGGTATCTTGATAGCACATTACCTGAGAAATGGATTGGTAGGAGAGGATCAGTTGAATGGCCACCCCGACCTCCAGATTTGAACCCTCTCGACTATTTTCTGTGGGACCATTTGAAGACTAGGTACTGTTTACAAAAATCGGTCAGATAATTTGGAAGACCTACGACTCAAAATTCAGAGAGAAGCCGGAAGAATACCTGTTGGCTTGCACATTGTCAAGCAGTCAACGGTGCTCAATTCGAACATTTAATAGGTACATTAAAATTATTTTCCATCCTTTAATAGGAAACTCGTCGATTTCAAAAAGCGAGTAACCATACCCAATTGATTATTTTCTAATGTTTTAATAAAAAAAAAAACGGCACAATCAATTTTCCCTCAATTCGCACGGTTGAGTAGGTAATCAAATTACCTTTCATTGGATGTATCACAATCCATATATTCCCATTTGAAAAAATGAAGTAGAGGGGTGCGTGGCGGAGGGGGTGGGAAATATCAAATTCAAAAAATTGGTTCAAGCACTGACGTGAAGTCAGAAGCTTTTGCGCGTATGTTCTATTGTCCATTCTTCTGTATTGGACACCTTTAATCGAATGTACCATGGTAAATTATGTTGTCCATTCTCCTGTATTGGACACTTAATTCGAATTTACCATGGTTAATTCGAATTTACCGATTATGCTCAAAAACGAACTCAACTCTCCCTTTCGGATACGTAACCTACCCTGAAAATTGCAAGTCCCTATCTCCTTTCGTTCGAAAGTTATCGAGGCAACGGTCACCCATCTACTGAACTCACACAAGAATGCTCGAATCTCCAACAATATTCAACCGATCGTGTTAATACTTGAAACTTGGCAGTAGAGTTAGGTTATAAAGGCTCTTGCAAAATTTCAGCAATTTCAAACGAATAGTTACTGATATATAGAATTTTTTTTTTCAATTTTCAATGATTTTTTTTAAATTTTTTACAAATACTATCCTCACGAAATTCTGCAAGAATTTTCGCGTTGGCATTCTACAACTAATTACCATGTTTGAATTCAATCGGTTCAACCCTCTGTGGTGCGGAAACCTTGAGCGATGTTCAGTGACGTTCGTTATTTTGTCAGGATCTGTCAGGCATTCAAATCATTGGGGTTTCTCATTAAAAACAGTAAATATATTTTTAAGGTCTCCACTATGGTAAGACTATATACAATGCAATAGTTAGAACTCATATTGAGTATGCTTCTCAAATATGGATGCCCTCTGAATCAATAATATACGAAATATATTATTGACTATTGATTATACAGTGAGCCTCAAAAAAAACAGCATGTATACTTCTTAAAATCTTAAAAATATGGAGACTAAAGTCCCTAACGACACTCGTCAGAGAAAAAGTTTAAATATGGTAATGGGAAGCTGGAAAACGCCGACCTGTATATGAAGTGCTCTACACCGTTATCGAAAATGTTGTGTTCATTCTTTTGATAACATTTTTGATACACCAAATGAAAGGTGAAAGATCGCAGTTTTGGAATCTAATTTATTATTATTACTTTACCATGGAAAAATCATATATTTCAAAAAGCACCCTCACGCCCTAGTATTTGTTTTAGTATGGGTTACAAAAACTTATTACACCAGGGTTTCAAAGAACTCGAGCTGCTTACTCAAACCGTCAAATTTCATTGCTCTGTCTCAACTGTTCTCTAAAATATTTGCAAAATAAAGAAACTCACCCCTGGCTCCCCTCCTTGCCCGTGTCGGTGTGGCGGCCTCGGACCCAGTATAGCTCTTGGATAATCTATATGATGATGGAAATATATACTTTGGTAAATTAATCAAATTGTGTTCAGAATCTCCAGTTAAAACAAAACTGGAATATTGGCTAAGTTTGAATTGATATAATATAATTATTTTCATAGTAGATTGGAGGAATGAATATCTCGGATAAGTTATTTATTGCTTAGAATAGTCCTGGTGGTTTCGGATTAATAATTTTAGGTACTCTTGTTGAATTTAATTTCTTTTATGATGTTTGAATCTTTTATGATACAGTTCTATCATAAGAATCCATTGATATAATTCCCAACTCTGAGAAACCAATACTTTCGGAGATATGATTTGTCAAAGTTTGAACAAGAGCGTCAAAGTTCCTGTGGCTTTCCCACATTTTTGGCGCTCTTGTTTCTCGGAACAGAGTGCTTATCAATTGCCCAAATGTCTGTGATTTTTGAATTTTTGGCAGAAAATGATCTTATACCTTTTGGCTCGACCCACTGATCAAGAATCCGTGGTCAAAATTGATTCTGTCCGGCCGGCCTTAACAACGATAACTCTCTAACATTTAAGATGTAGTTTCATCCTAAGAATCCATTGATATCATGTTCTACAACTACAACAAACTAATACTTTGGGAGATATGATTTTTCAAAATTTCAATAATTAATCTTAGTTTCATGATTTTTTGAATTAATTTTCCTTTATGATGCAGTTCTATCATAAGGATCCATTGATATCATTCCCAACTCTGAGAAACCAATACTTTCGGAGATATGATTTGTCAAAGTTTCAATAAGAGCGCCAAAGCTCCTGTCCACAGGGCTTTCCCACTTTTTTATGGGCAGTTCTATCATAAGAATTCATCGATATCATTCCTAACTCTGAGAAACCAATACTAAGATATGATTCGTCAAAGTTTGAATAATTACTCGCTATTAGTTTGACAAAAGCGCCAAAGCCCCTGTCCACAGATATTTCCCACATTTTTTATTGCAAAAATGAAAATAGTATGGATACTGAAACTTCAAAAAAATGGAATTGGTAGTCGTATCTGAATTTAATCCGAATTAGTCTGCTAATATTTATTCAACTACTGTCAAAAATTAAACTAAAACTGGGTCGGCGTTTATCGGCATCAGACAGAATAGAAATTCTGATTATTAGGGGTTGTGGAGATAGAACACGTACCCATCAAGAAGTTTGTGATTATTTGAATGAAAAACATCCTCATATTGAACCTGTAACTCAGGATGCTGTTAGTAAAATAATCAGGAAGTATGGGGAGTTCAGATACGTGAAGGATCGTCCAAAGAGTGATCGACCGACAATTCCAGAGGAGGTAGAATTGAACATTTTATTAAAGTTGGAGGAAAATCCTCATTTTTCTTCAAGAACTATAGCGCGGCAAATAACAAAATATCGCCAGAATATGTTTCCAGTTCGAACTTTTATTTAGTGACGAAGCAACATTTTATTTGAATGCAACAACCTGTGAACAGACAGAACTGTCGCTATTGGGCAGATGACAATCCAAACTGGATGTTGGAGGCATATACACAACCTGAAAAAGTGGACTATGGGCTCACTGGCGCAGCCAGGGGGGGCTTTTGGGCTGCAGCCCCCCCATGGGCTGAAACCGTTAGCAACAGGGTTATAGGACCTGTATTTATTGAAAGGCCGTTAACAGGTCCAAAATATTTGGATTTATTGCGGGATGACCTGAGTCCGGCGTTCGCTGATGTTTTTCCGAACGATGCAGATCCAGATCTCCCAAATGAAACGCTATGTTTTCAACAGGATAGAGATCCAACCCATTATTTGCAAAATGAGCGAAAAGTTGCCGAACTAGTGGATCGGTCGGCGAGGTATTATTGAATGGCCGGCTCGGTCTCCAGATCTGACTCCGTTAGACTTTTTCTTATGGATTTATATCAGAAGCAAAGTACCTCAATCGACCAAATCACATCGATCAGCTGAAACATATTGGCGTACTATCAATTTTAACACTTAATTTGATAATATTTGTATGTTATGACACCTTCAAGTACCTATCGTTTTTGCAATAAAAAATGTTTATTTGATGAAGAATTAATTCAAAAATTTCCACATATTTTTCAAATTTAAATAATGAATATCTCGAGAATTATTGACATAAATGACTTGTGCATTACTATATTCAGAATATTTTGATCTATCCATGTCAAGAAAAAAAATAGGGGCTTGCAATAAAAAATTAAATATATCGATGACGGTACTGCTTGGTAACGGGAAATAGTAGAACAATAAGAACTACGGGAAAATGTTCCTTGAGAAATAAATTAATTTGACCTATCAAACCATTTTTCACTATTCCTGAAAGGGAAGAAAATAAATCCATTATTCTATACTTTCAATGCTCACTGTATACCTATTACCTAGATCAAATAGAGGAAGTCAAAAAATGACTTTTTGTTGTGAGTAATATAACTCTTATCCATGCATGATATCATATACGATTATGCTAAATCAGACCCCTTCATCAGACAATAAGGGAAAATCTTCAGAATTATTGGTTGTTGAACATTTATTCTGAAATTTGTTACACAGGCACTGTCTGATGAAGGAGTCTGATTTAGGCTCTGAGACGTTAAAGAAAAGTTGTTTTGTTGTTGGCGTTGTTTCGCTAGGAAATATTTCCATGAATTGATTCTGACAAGTATCTAGTTTCAAATTTCAAAAGAATTGAAAAATTAATTTATTTTATAGTTATTTCTCAGAGTTTGGGATAGAAAACCCAGAACAAACTATTGAATGAAAAATTTCGTTGATTGCAAAATTTTGAGATGGCGAATCTGAGTATCAATTTGCTCAGATAAATTTCTGGTAACCAAATTTCTCATTCCAGTCCGCGGTTTTAATTCTGCCAGATAAAAATTAAGAATTAAACAGATATTTGGGCAACATGATATGTTCAAAATGACGAAGAAATATGATTTCTACTTACTTTTGCAGAGGAAAGCAAGAATTTCACACTGATTTCTGTTAGTACATATTAATTCACTCATGGCGGATCTAAGGTAACTTCGATTATCTTAATTATGGATAAATTCGAAGATTGCATAAAAAAAATGAACTGAGCATCAACATAGAATTACATAATCCTGCAATTAAGAAATAGAGCTCTCAATGCTTTGTGAAACCACCGTCATTCTGCCCCTAACGGTGAGGATTGATGTATTTGTCGCAAAAAAACGAACGGAAACGTACTAATCCAAAACATGTTTTGGCCGATAAAATCACGAGATGGCCAAGCAAACTCATTACCGAGTACGAAGCACAGAACAAAAATAATGTATCTGTGGAGTATGTCGAACAAGTGTTGGCGCCAATGTTCGTTCTTTGAATGTACAAGAAAAATTTGTCGCGACTTAATTTTTGTCGTTAAGGAATAAAATATCACATTGTCGTGTTCAGATTCAGAATGGCATACTCAACTATTCAGGCAAACTATCATTGCCCGAATTGACGATGCCATACGTACATATGGTATGAATACTTCCAGGAACAGCATTGAAATGGAAAATGAACTTTCCTTGAAAGCGAAAACACGCTTAGAATACCTAGGATATGCTGCAAGATTAATTCTACATGTTAGGGAAATGAATAACAAGAAAACTGGTATGCAGGGAGGTCAACCTCAAGCAGGAGGCATGCCAGATCCTATAAACGCTCTGCAGGACTTGGCTAGTCAAGGTAATTGTATTTTCAACCTTGCATACTAAGTGTACTAGAGGATAGATATGAAATTTAAATTTCATCGTTAACGAATAGAATAATGAGCCTAATCGTCAAAAATTCCTAGTACCAAGTATGTCCAACAACTCTCTATTTTAAAGAATGTAATGCCCTCATTGCCAATTTCCCTGCCTCAAAAGCAGGCTGTGTATCCAATCAAATGCTAAAATTGATTGGAGATTATACAACAACCATAATCTTCAGATTAAATCGAAGCTTGAATAAGTACATTCTCTAACATTTCTATATATATATATACAGGTACCAGAAACATCCAGATTTTGAATATGGAACCACAACAAAACCCAATGGGCGGCCCTCAGCAGCAAATGGGTGTGAACGTATTTCAGAATCTAGGTAGAGGTCCTGGTGGAGCCATGCCTAATATGGAAGGGAACATGCAAAATCGTATGGGGGACATTGGGGCCCAAATGGGAAATCAGATGAGCAATCAAATGGGTGGACAAATGCCGAATCAAGTGCCTGATGACAATATGAACAAACTAGGTGGACCCATGCAAGGATCACTAGGAAATCAGGTGAATGGATATCAGGAATGTGAAATTGGTTCATTTGAGAAAGATGTTATGGAAACAATAAACTTAATATTTATCGAAGGCCATAAAGACATAAAAGAATCAGATTCAACTTTCATTTTTGAAGAAGACAGATCTACTCCTGGAACAAGTAATAATGTGGAAATACGACTTAACGAAATACCAATGACACCTGATGAAATGTCACTTCTTCAGGATGAACATAATTATGATGGTCCCAAGTTGGACTAGATATGCTTGAGAGAATGGCAGCTGCCAAAGAGAGAACTTCAGTAGCCAAAGAGAGATCTGCTTAATTCAAATGAGAGTTAATAAAGTTATTGATAAATGAATAATGACAATTTCTATTATGAGCAATTTAGCAGAAACATAAAATTCTTTTCAAAAAAGTTGATTCGATAATTTTACAAATTATGTACCAATATCTATTTTCTTACCTCAGTCCTCTTATATAGCTCTGGCCTTGAGTCATCATCATACTGATTAAAGTTTTATCTCTTCATACATCACCAAAAAATTTGTTAAAAGCAATGGACAGGGATTTAAATATTTTGACTTTTATTCATATTAAAATATTTAGAGATGTGAATTTGAATGTGATCTTAGTAATCCAGGTAAGTTAGTCCTATAAAAAGTATTCATCAACTGAGTTCTAACACTTCTTTCTACAGCAAGTCCGGGATTCACTCTACTTACTGCATTTCGGAGGTCATTATTGGTCACCTGAATGTCAACATTAGACCCAATCCGATCACCATCTTTAGGTGCTCTAATCAGACAGCTTATCTTTAGATGACCGGCAAAAAGCATGTAGTGGCTGGTAGTGAAACATTTATATTATTAAAGAAAAGATGAGAGAGAATATAGAGTTCAACAGGTTTATATTAAAAAAAATACAATCTGATGTAAAGATCCAACTATCTAACAATTATACAATGTTTCTTTAGGAGCGATCGGTAGATACAAATAGAAAGATGACACTCCTTAGAATACTATCCATAAAAACAAATCATACACATTAAATTCAAGATTATCATTCTCGGGAATAGAATAAAACTAACAGATGAAACCAAATACATATATTGCTTTATATCATCACAAGCACTCTCCAAAAGTAAATTGGGGCTTTCATTTATTCTCGTTCGTTATTACAATCAATAGTTGATAAGTATTATTTAATCTTGAACTTACTGTGTAAAAAAGATTTTTTCTTTCTTCAATCAAAAAAGCTGCGGAAAATAATGATAAATATATGAACATTGAGTTCAGAGATGCCCTATGGATAGAAAATATTTTACAGATCAGTTCTAAATAGTTGTATAAAAATTGATATTTTTAGTGGTCATATCCAAATTATTTTTTGGCACTTATTTTCCGAAAGGAATAACATTTAGAATATCTGAAACATGATTTATACAAAAAATTCAACTGTAAAATGATTACGTCAATACATTTTTACTGGGTCAATGGTTTAAGGAGTAATTCAACAATTTCATATCTGCTCCTTCTTCCACATATAAAAATAATATACAAATTGAGCAGGTCAGTAACTATAATTCCAATATCTTGTTCCATATTATCATGATACTTTCAGGATATTCTTCATATCATCAGGAAGAGAGCTTATTATGTCTTGAAGTCTTTGATTCAATTGATCTTTCACTTTATCACTATCGCTTACCGGTAAATTTTGTTCTTTGCATTCATTGATTTTGTTCCGTATTTTGATCACCATATCGACTACCTCTACTTCTGGACGACCTTGTACCCATAACTTCAAATCCTAAAACATGGAAATTTTTAATTTCAATAATTCATTCAAACAACAAAACATAAACTTACAGCATCTGAAAGAGCCTCTAGATGAAGAGCTTGAAGTTTAGAGTATAGTTCAGAATATCTGGTGTTGAACCATCCGTCAAAATTTGGACACCTGAAGAACCTTTTGTAAAGTCCTATCCAGTCACCCTTAATCCCAGTTGTCAGTTGGGGACCAGCTGTTTCCAAAGTTTGGAAAAAGTCATCTGGATTGAAGGGCAAAGGGCTAGGGGCAGCCTAAAATGTAATCCATTGAATAACAAATTAATTAAAAAGGCTGGTGGGTTGGCAGCCAACAAGCAAGTGAGACAACGAAGCAAATTTTTCAAGTATTAAGATAATAGAAGGTAACGATCCATAATTGTGCAGAAATTGATAAATGGCAACAATCAAATTAGCATTAGGTGATTAGAACATTATATTTTCAATTCACAGGCAATTTTCCTACCATGCTAATTCAGGAATCTCAAAATACAAGTACTTCATTGTCTTATGAATGATTCATTGGCACATGCTAATTTGTCAACCTGTATATCTAACATCAATTTTCAAATGAGTTGCATGCATACCTTGAACGGAGAAATATTTTTCTGCAGGGGCATCAAACTTGCAATGTACCTTTCAAGAGGAATCATAAAGCTCTGTGTCAACTCCAGAAGATGTCTCTTCAGCAGGGCTGACTGAACTTCGGCAGGTCGTTTTCTGGTGACACCATTCACAAGTTTCTTTATTATGGTTTTATCTTTTTGTAGAAAAGATTTATAAGTAGTGTATACTCCAGGACTATTATCTAACAACTTCATATTGGTCTTCTTTTTCAATTTATGTGAATGTGTTTGATCTGTAATTGAAATTGGTGATAACAAATATTTATTTCTAGTTATTTATTATACAGGTTTCCTAAATTATTATCCATATTGTAAGCGGAGAAACCTTAGTACACAATAGGAAGATTTAACCTAAGATACTTAGATATAATATTCCTTCTGACCGTGATATAGGATCTTGTAAAATTGATTTCAGAGTTTCAAGGCAAAGTACCACTAAAATAAATTTTATGATCTACTCTAGTTAATTTATTGCCAAACTTATATGAGGTGACTCTCTTATGGTTGCCAGGGCAGGATATGAGAAGGCTGATGAACTTTTGGAAAGGGCCTCCAGGGTAACACCTGCTGGACCAAAACCCTTCTGTGGGCTTGAAAAAGACCACTAGAAGGCAGCGGTCCAACAATTGGAGCTAAATAACAGAATAGCTCTTTGGAGAAATACTCCAGGACTTGCAGAGGCAAAAAGATGCGTGGATTTCTCATCATGCTATACAGCAGCCATGAGCCAAGCAATGTGTAATGGTGAGAAGGCTGACAGGGCACTGTCAGTAGTCAGGACAAATACCAATTGCACCATCTGGGCAAGTCAGCAGACAAAACATGCAGGCTCTGTGTATCGGAAAAGGAAACTGCCGAACACATAGTTTGCAAATGCTCAGAGCTGGCCAACTTAGTTCAAATCCCTCACGATGTGGTAGCCAAGGCTCCTAAGGGATCATCGGGTATACTCCATTCACTTTTATAAAGTCTCCCGGTTGGCCATGATTTAGGTCTATCACGTTTTTGTAACTAAAACACAGGCAGGTTGGCACTGCTGAAATATCGTCAAGGTCAAAACAATCCGCCGAGACGTTGCCAATTCTACTCTCAACATAATCATAAAGAACAGAACCGAAATCTGCAATAGGAAAACTTCATTCTGACATGTGGAACTCTCGAATGAAATGACTTAGTTTCCTATCACTATATTTTATTAAGGTATAAGAATGACTCGGGTTTCGTAGTACTACCTACTACATTTTGATGCTGGTGTATTTCAAGTTGTGCAATAAGGTATTCAAATGTCTTCTGTAGGCTTATTTCTTGAGTATTTCGAAAAGTGGGGAATTCCATAGGTAAGTCTGTTCGTTCAGAAGTCTTCCTGTCGGGTTATTCAGGTACTTTTATTCTTTATCAAATGAACTATAACAAAGTAACAGAGTACTATATCCATTATTTTTCAATAAAATTCCAAACTTGATTTCCACACAAGAAAATAGCATAATGGAATCTTCCAACCAGTTTATATACGTGAAATATTTCCAGTAACAACAGAGTAAAAAATGTTCTACAGTCGCCAGGACTGTGGAATTATTGAATTCACATAATATCTTCTCAAATTAATTATTTTTCCGAAGTAAATTCACATTGTGAAAAAACGTAATTACTAGGACTTCTATGTAGAGAGGACAACGTTGCGTAGTTATCTGACAGGAAAATGACTATAACCTAACATTTTCAAAATATACATGGTGAAATGTGTCAAATTTTCATGGCCAACCGGGAGACTTTATAAATGCGAATGGAGTATATGTTAACACCATTGACAATATCCTTAGGATGGAATCAGTAGAGAAATAGAACAAAAGATCATTTCGGTCGCAGTTCTGAAGGGCTGGACCAAGCCTCACGACCCCGTTCTAATAATAATAATATGTGAGATGCATGGAAGCAATAAAATGCAATTATCAAGTTACTTATGTATTCATACCTGTATCATCTAATCTGATTGAATGGGGCCAGTGGCAAAGCGTTTTGCCAAAGAAGGGATTCGTAACTCCTAATATAACAGGAGGTGGACCTGGACTTTTGTTGGTAAATTGTTTGAATTCACTGTCATGTATAGTAAAGTATGGTCTGTAGTCTCCACAATACCTAAGAGGAGCTATAATTCTGAAAAAAAAAATTCATTGCAGTCATATGCATAATCATTAAAGGATACTGTGGGAGGTATATTCATTATCAAATGGTTTCTTCCTGGGTCATATGCAGTCAGTGAATGTGCTTTCTCCATTTTAAAATAATATTATCAAGTTATGTAACTAACATATCTAGATAGCACATGTTTAAACGTGCTTGAGTTTTACATAATAGGAACTGGCTTTCAAATTATTAAAACATGAAATCATGTTACAGGATTGTAAATCGATAGAACAATTAATATCGGCCAAAAGATATTACGAACCAAAATGATAAACCTGCTGACAATCGAATTTGTTATGGAAAATAACAGAGAGCTTATGAGGGGTCTCCTTGGGGAAGACCTAGGAGGATCAGTATAATCAATATACAATATACAATACATTATATACAATACTATTGGTGCTGAAATTTCATAATTATAATCAATTCAATTGTAATGTAATAAATATGCAAAATCAAACATAATTTCCACATTTGAGGCCAGTCGTATCGTGAAAATTATTATTAAACATTAAATAATATCAAAAGATAAAATGATATTTGTCAAAGTTTCTTAGGTACAGATTTTTTTTTCATTTTCTAGTAACACGATCCTCTCGAAATTTTGCATAAGTCTTCAAATTCAACTTTCGTACCCGGTACCGTCTGAGCGTGAAGCAGACTGCCTAATCTCAATGCCATGGAACTGATCTAAGGATGTTGGGTGATGTTCAGCCTGATGGCTGAACTTGAAAGTACCTCCAAGATCGTCTTTGATAATTTTCACAATATTTCCAACAATATAGATCCGATCGAGTTTAAATCTAGAACTTTGCTGTGATATAAGGTTTTGAAGGACTTTGCAAAATTTCAGAGATATTTGACGAATACTTTCAACAACTTTTTTAAAATTTTCCAGTCATGAAATTTGGCATAAGTCTGTGTATTTTTCAACCAACTACCGAGTTTGAATTCGATCAGATCAGTATTTTTCGGGTTATTGGGAACACATAATATCTGACAATTATAACTCCGAAACCACTCGATGGATTTTGCCCATTAATGATAAAGTTTTTCATGTTCCAAACCTACCCTGCAACCGGCGGACAAAATTGAATGATGAGTTTCTATTTTAAAATATTTTTGTTTTATTATGGGAAGAAAATCTTTCGATTCAACAAACTTAAAAATGTTATCTTTTGCTTAATACATACTTGATTGTCGTTGAAAAACATTCAATTTGTTCATTTTTGCGCGCATGTTCTAGGGAACAGCGGGCTATATTTTGTCCAAATATCTGTAATTTTTTAATTTTTTTTTAGCTCGATCGGCTTAGTATTTTTGAAATTATTTCATTTCAAAATTTGAACTCAGTTGATGTCCAATACATTTTTTCACGTGTTAACGCTTCCTTTACGCAACTTCATGCAGTTTTTCGAGGGGTTGTGTGGGGTTAATAGAAAATATAATACAATACAATAATCTTCATTCCTCCCATAGATTAGAGAAGAACACGAGCGCAAAAGCTCCTGACTTCACGTATACAGTAGAAGTGGGAGGCGCAATAATTAAAACTATCTGCACTAGTTAGATATCATGAAGAAGTTGTATATTATATTAACTAATATAAATGATAAATGAAACAAATGGTTCAATATTCATGAGTTACGAATTTCCATCAATTAGGCTTCAAATAAATTCAGTCTGCGATTTGTATGAAAAGATTAAGAGCTTTCTTATCAAAAATTACTACCTGTTTTTGATAACATTATTAGTTAACAGTCATTCATTTAAAACAGATGAAATATCAAAGTGTTCAGAAAAACAAATAAAAATGTGATCACATAGTAAAATTACTTCCGTGGTAACCAACTACTGAAAATAAAATTGGTTCAAGCCCCGTGGACAGGAGCTTTGGCGCTCTTGTTCAAATTTTGACACATCATATATATCCGAAAGTATTGGTTTCTCAGAGTTGGGAATGATATCAATGTATTCTTATGATAGAACTGCATCATAAAGGAAATTTAATTCAAATAATAGTTTATTTATCAAGATTAAATGAGCAATCTGAGAATGAGAACTGCACCATGGAAGAAATCAAATTAAAATAGCTGAAATGAATTTGACTCTCTCTTATAGAACAGGATGGCATGTACGAGTATGAACACAGATCATATAACAATTCATAGATAGAATAATTATAGCATTCTGTGAAAACATAGAAGTACATTATTGAAATTTCGAAAAATCATATCTCCGAAAGTATTAGCTTGTTAGAGTTGAAAATGATATCAATGGATTTTTATGGCGAAATTGCATCTTAAAAAAAATTGAATTTGAAATTTGTAAAAAAAAAATTTGTTATCGTTACTCCGAAAGCAACTGGCCTATTCTGCCCAATAACGAACTTAACCGAGATATTTATCTCCCAATCCTACTCTGAAAATTTCAACTGCCTAGCTCATTCTGTTCGAGAGTTATTGTAGAAAAAAAATTTAAAAATATTAAAAAAAAAATGTTTTGACACTTTACGGCAATCCGATCAATAGAAAACTTCGCATTCGTATAAAGGTCATTATTCTGCAATTTGGTGCTAAATTTCAGATAGATCGAGTGATCGGTTTCGGAAATATTCATAAAAAATGTTTTTACTAAAAACGGCCATAACTCCGAAACCGCTTGGTGGATTTTGCCCGTTAACGAACTCGTCCGAGATATTTACGCCCCAAACCTACCCTGCAACTCATTTCGTTCGAGAGTTATCGTGTTAACGGACGGACGGCCGGCCGGCCGGACAGAATCGATTTTGACCACGGATTCTTGATCAGTGAGTCAAACCAAATCATTTGAGACCATTTTCAGCCAAAAATTCGAAAATTACAGACATTTGGGCAAATTGATAAGCACTCTGTTCCGAGGAACAAGAGCGCCACGAAATTGAAATATCGTACTACAGGGAACTAGGTATAAAAAATTGGTTAAATGAGATTATAAATATAGAAATATGGATCATGCGGAGTAATATATATATTACCCGTTAAACCTTTCCATATTATAAATATAGTTCAGCAACTAAAAGGGATCTAATAGACAAACTCACCTTGTTAAAGCTAGAACCATATTGGAACTGAGTGTTGGAGATGGTGCCATAATAACTAATGGCTCGCAAGTCAAAACTAACTCCCATAATAAATGTACATGAGACATAACAGCTTGTAAAATTGTGAAAAAATTCAGATCTTCAACTGAGGCTTGAATGTGATTCTCTAGGTTTTCAGAGATAGAATATACTAAATTTTTACTATTACCAGAATTTCCATTCATAGGAATTTTCATCTGAAAGTTAATAAATATTCACTATTCCAGAATTCTTGAGAAAATATAAAGCAGAATTCAAATCAAAGTAATGTTACCTGAAACACTGAGCCTAACAAAGGTAAACTGATCGGAACTCCAGGAATTGGAGCTGGCCATCTGTCCATATTATTACATACAGCCTCTAAACTCAGTTCACCATTGTGAAAATATTCAGGAGCAATTAGATAGGATATTTTCGTAAATAAATTATTGAAAGGTAATCGACTTACTATTACGAAACTCTAGAAAAAACATTTCTTTAGAAGGTTTTACAGCATTCAAATATACCATACCTTTTGAAAATAGCCTCTTGGTAATGACGGGTCTTTGACCTGTCTGAAATAAACATATCCCCAGAAATATGAGGGATTGATTTGCAACTCCAGTGGACATTTTGCATTGTATATGAGATGTTCTCTTTTTAAAATCCTATTTCCTGGACTAGTTTGTAATCTTATAATGAAATTTGTATCACCTATACATCCTGAATTGGAATCAGGAAATGCTAAATAACATATATTCGAGATTTCTTGTTTACTCAAGTTAACATCATTAGGGAATGTAGTCTGGAAATAATGCAGTGATAAAAATAATCATGACACGAAGATTGGGGTCATTACCTCTAGAGCTTGACCAATTTCTAAATCAAATGTAACAACACATACACAATGTATCCAATTTCTGAGATTTTCCCAAGAAATAATTTCAGAATTGCACTCAACATTTTCTGTCATTTTATAACGAGAATCCTTCCCTTGAATTTAGGTTTTTCATTAATATGCTTCTGGACATAAACATTACGTGATAATTAATTGATTTGAAAATGAACAGATCATAAAAGGAGTCTAACGAATGACATTTTTAGTAATATTACCATATAAATAGTATAACTTGTATATGAATATTATTACCTATTCAATTCAACAACAAACATTATTGAAAAATCCAAACGTCAACTTGGATAAACATAGGAATGTCATTAAATTCCATATGTCTAAATAGATAAAATAAATAGAAAATATTCGTATGGGTGTAGTGTACAATAAGGATATTTTCTTGGAGAATGGACTGATTGTGTAATATCAAATTTCAAACGACCTTCAATTAGAGTTAGTAAATATTAAAAAGAAAATTGAGTATTTGAATATTGACGGTTGTCAAATATTCATGTATTTTGACATTTTTGACAACTGAACGTCATATCTGGGACTGGGTACTGGGTTGCCTAATCAGATTTGGTAATAAATAAACTTCCAGAGTTGGATTGGAATTGTACTTTGATCTTGATCTTAGCCTAAGCTAAGGAGTATCATCGGAAATTTGTTCGATAGAATTCATCAAGATGCTTGGCAACAGAACAAGACATATAATTTATCAAGTAAGGTAATAATAAATATTTTAAATACACATTATAAAAAATACTTAATAGTTTTCCAGCCAGGCAAGGAGGCTTCAAAGTACTTTGGTAATAGCTGAGCATGATAACAAAAGTCTTTCTCCAATTACACAAAATGCTATTACAGCAGCGAAAAAATTAGGGGGTGAAATCACTGTTTTAGTGGCTGGGGTCCAATGCAAGCCTGTAAGTATGAAGGCGTATATTTTATTATTACCACTACTATTCCAAAATATTTTAGGCGACTGAAGCAATAGCTAAAGCTTCTGGTTTATCAAAAATCCTAGTTGCAGAAAGTGAGGCCTTTAAAGGATTTACCCCTGAAAGTTTGGCACCTCTTATTGTAGATATACAGAAAAAATCAAATTTCACACATATCCTCTCAGGAGCATCCGCGTTTGGTAAAGCTTTACTTCCTAGAGTTGCAGCTAAACTTGATGTGTCTCCTGTCTCTGATATAATTGGTGTGGAGTCCCCTGATACTTTTATTAGGAGCATATACGCAGGTATGGCAATTAAATAAGTCTTTCATTCTTAGATTTCCATTTCATCGCTTTCCTTCAGGAAATGCAATCCAGACCGTGACAGCCAAAGATCCAGTTAAGATCATCACCATTCGTGGTACCAATTTTGAGGCTGACAATTTGGAAGGTGGATCCGTAGCTCAGGAAACAGTTTCAGCTGATGCTTTCAAAACAGATGCTACAGAGTTCATAAGTCAGGAATTGAGCAAGTCTGATAGACCAGACCTGGCAAGTGCTAGCGTTGTTGTGAGCGGAGGTAAGTTAATATTTAAAAAGTTCTCATTCTTCATGGAATTTTTTTCAGGTAGGGGATTGAAGTCCGGAGATAATTTCAAGTTGTTGTATGATTTAGCTGATAAGTTGAATGCGGCTGTTGGTGCATCCCGAGCAGCTGTAGATGCTGGCTTTGTTCCTAACGATTTACAAGTGGGCCAAACAGGAAAAATTATTGCTCCTGTAAGTATTCTCTAGTGAATGTTCTTCTGCTTGATCAGTATAATTTGCACTCAATATTTTCAGGACCTATATATTGCTGTAGGTATATCTGGTGCTATTCAGCATTTGGCTGGAATGAAAGATAGCAAAACCATAGTTGCAATAAATAAAGATCCTGAAGCTCCTATTTTCCAAGTAGCTGATTACGGATTAGTAGCTGATCTATTCAAAGCAGTGCCTGAACTTACTGAAAAGTTGAAGTAGAAATGAATAACGCGATATAAGAATTAATTGAAAATATATATTTTACAATGTAAAAACATTACGCATTTATTTCGGCTACACCTATCCACTCGGTAATTTATCCTGGAAACTTTGTAATAATAATAATAATAAAAGTGGTTTATTGTAAACATTGTTACAAATGGCCATTGACCGAGGTCCTTCAGCCTGTGAGACATTTAATTTTTTTTAACAGTTAATTTTGATTGAAATTATAACATTAATTATGATTGAGAAAGTTTTTGTTGCTAGTTTGTGGTGTCTTCGTTGTTGATCAGTTGCAGAGTTTGCCATAGAGTCATAGCAGGGTATCTGTATTTGTTGTGATTTCTTCTCGTTGAATGCAGAGCTGTTTTAAAATACTGAAGTTTTTCTTATTCCTACAGAATATCTTAGCTAGTAGTCGTAGTCTTTGGTCTATCGGAACAATTTTGGTAGTTTCATATAGGATGTTGTTGGACGGATTATAGAGAGGGTTTGATGGGTGCCTCAGCTTTGTGAGTTTTCTCAGTGCTGGGAAACTTTGTTACTAATATTATACCCTATAATAAGCATCTCAATCGATCTGTATTGTAATCCTTAGCCGTCAAAAGTGCTTGATTATTACTGCTTCATTACTTTTCACCCTTACACGATCAGTTGAAAGGTCATTAGCGTAAAAATCTGCGGATATACTTTAAAATAATGATAACGTATTTTCAATAAGGTGATCCCATCAACAAAACCTGTATATCTTGTTAGAACAATGGTCCTCCCCACCACCAACTGGATCTAGTTACTTGATTATTCATTCCCATCATCGCTCATATCGGTTATATCTTGCAATGGTCAACTGGATGATTATCATTCTAAATAATCATTATTTTTGGATTGAAGAAAAACATTTATTCGACCAATAAAATTTATTATAATACCATACTAATATAAAAATTTGTTTTGAATTATAGTTGGATATATTTTGATTCAAGTAGCGATTATATTCTTAAGCTAGAATATTTGAACACAAAATGACTGCACATAGTGCACATACGAAATATGAAGATTTGCAAAGTTACTGTTATCAAAATGCAAGATACTACAATTAGTAAATTTTGAGAACTTTGTGCAGTTGTTGTACCTGGATAAGTATTGTCAAGATCTTAAAAATAACGAGTTAATACAGAAAGGTTATGTCTTTGCTGGTGAATGTGATATCTATTTTGAGTTCAAAGGAATATTATGTCTTATGTCCCACTCCATCCTTTCATTTTTCATAATACTGAAAATATCGCCCTGAACTTGAAAGAATGCAAATAAAATGATCGAAATATCAAATTTTATCACAAATTACTTCAGTATCACGTATTTTTATTGATAAAGAAACATGGTAAAAATACTTTCATTAAAATAGAAATGTTTTAAGCATTAAAATAGCTGCATATTTCTCTAAGCTGTACCACTGACCAATTTTTTTTTTTGAATTGGGACTAATCATCCTTGAACACTTTGTGATGCAAATCTCTGATCTACTTCTAAAACTGAGCTATGAGATAAACTATCAGGTAATGGCAATGGCTTAGCAACCCCTATTCTAACAATTCCTTTGGGAGCTCCCTTTAAGGCTTGGACAGCCTGATCTAAAGAAGCATTTTTAAGAACAGTGTCATTGACAAACAGCAACCTATCACCAGGAATCAGTCTACCATCTAGCTGAGCAACTCCACCAGGCACCAAACTTCGTATAACTATAACAGTATTATTTGGATCTATCGGATCTTGATAGTCTAAAATTGAAAAACCTAATCCCCTTTCTCCTTTCATCAGTTCTATAACTTGAGGTTCAGAACTCCACATTGCTAAACCTGTTAGCGGTTCTAATGACCGTGATTTCATCTTGTTGAAGTTGGAATCTGAGTTGTTTAGTGCTGAAATGCTACTAGCTAGGGATCCATCGGACTTAGCTTTTACCAACCGGTCTGTAGCCGGGACCAGGTTATGAAGGCTTCTTGATAAAATCGATCTATCAGAAAATGAGGAATCGTGGGAACCAGTTCGTTGTTCAAACATATTCAAGGGACTTCTTCCGCAAACCATACAAACGTTGATGGGTAAATCCTTCAAAATACTGACAACTTCATGGTGATTCATGCCTAATAGTTTGTGACCATTTACTTCTAACAATTCATCGCCAGATCTTAAGGTTCCATTTTTCCCAACAGGTCCTTCTGGTAGTATTGATCTTATGTAATGGTGAGGTCTTACTTCTCTTCCATCTTCAACGTCTACAGTACCTTCCAAACTAATTCCAAGTCCACCTCTCTCTCCAAATTTCTTCAAATACGCAACAACTATTGTGGAATCAGGACCGACCATCTTCTGCCACTTTACTATTATTTCTTTCTCTGTTAATTGAGGTGGATTATCAATACTATCAAGGCTTCTTGGAAATGAGCTGAATTTTGATTCCATACCTCCCAACTCCGAGCTCCTTCCGAAATAATCCTCACTGCTAGAAAATCTGCAAGTTATATAACTGTGTGTTAAAAAAGCACTAGGATTTCAGGACTATGTGCTACGTTCCGAAGAATTTAAACGACAAAATTTATTAATATTATTAATTGAAAATGGCATTGACCTGTAGGTTATTAGACAGCATTTGTTTTCATGGTAATTTGAAACCCTAAAATATAATCCCAGCAAAGATCAACATACATGACTTCAAATAATGAACAAGGACCCACCAAAGGGTAATAAAACTAGTAGTTTATTATTTAAACATGAAAGTTTAGGTGAATTGATCGTAGAGAGTGATAATCTAGAGTTCTTGAATAGAAAACTGAAATAAATTCCCATCGTCTCCTATAAATTCACGTCAACACTACTGTTACGCATTATGATGCTATATTCTATATTCAATCAATCCAATATGCAAGGTGGGCCTTTTTTCAATAATCAGAACGCTTCGAAATAAACCATTTCACAAAAAATCTCCTATACATGTTTCGAAATATAAAAGTTCTGAAACTAATTGATCCTATTTTAGCCCTGGCGGAATGTGCCAAAAAAGGCCCAATATGCCAAACCAAACAATTCTATATTTACTGAAAATAGCTTCTTTGTACTGCGTGACAATTTTCTTTCCAACAATAAAATTCTTCCTATATTATTGTTTCACAGATTTGTCTGTCCTTCAAAACTTCGAGACACTACTGCAGCAAATTCACAGTAAAGTTAATAAAATTTAAAAAATTGAGGAATCTTATAAGACTATAGTTTTGATTTCTCTGCAAATAGTCTGGTCAGATCCATGTTGGAAATTCAGTTATGATTGTTTTTTAATATTTTTATAGATGATTTTTGGGTGAATTAGTTTATCTTGACGAGTGCCACATGCTGTAAAAAAACTCACTTTTGAGAGACATTACCACACCAGGCTGTTAGTTTATTTTAAGTATAGACCCGGCATTCCCAACAACAATGACATTCTTTGAATAAGATCCCATGACATGGTCTGAATGTTTGTACAAGTCGTCTAACGATTACTTTACATAATGCTACTGTACATTTCAAAATCTAAACTGAAATTGTAAATATGTTCTCTATGAATAGTCAACATCCAAGCACTCTAATTTGATGACCTCTTACAATTTAGATGATTTATGGCTATTGCAAAGCAACGACATAACCTGACTCAGGAGTACAACCTCTGCTTGAATATGACAAAAATTCTTAATAATGCAAGAATTTTTTTCTTTTGCCTTTTCAAAAGAGTTTGTTTTTGTTAGTAGCACACCATCCTAAAATCCTGTGATATCAAACCCTGACACTGGTGGATTTATACATACATTGGGTATTAGTGAAGGTGAAGTTAGACAGGAGTAAAGGTCGACAATTAGAAAAGTTAACTAAGGGATATGACAATACTCCGGATGCAATTACCGTGGTACTTCTGGTGGCGACGGACTCATTGACGGCTTTATTTCACTTGCAGCAATAGCTTGTTGCAGCTGTTCATATTTTGGCCCATGTAAGTACCTTTCCAAGCATAATCTTACAACGCTCCCACAGTTTCGAAGAACTTCCACAGCTTGAATATTGGAGTAACCTTGCAATGACTGACCATCCACTTCCACAATTCTGTCATTTACTTTAATTTTCCCACTCAAATCCGCTGCACTTCCTTTATTCACACTCTTAACAAATATTCCAGATAATTCTTCTTTTTCACAGACATATCCAGCAATTGTAATACCTAATCCGTTAGCATCTTTCTTGAGTTCAACAACAAATTTCTCCATTTCTGGCATTTTTACCGACAAATCCAAATTCAAGAGAGGCAGAGAAGGCGATGCTGGTACTCTTGCCAATCCAGCATAACTTTTTGATTTAGTTTGGTCGAACGGATATAACGACATATCTGTTATTGGTTCTATACTTTTAACAAACATCGGAACATACTTGTGTTGAACAAGGTATTTATCTAATTCTGCAGCATCACTCAATAGCCTTGTTGGCACCAATGGTGCTGAAGAGCCAAGATATTTATAATCGGTGGAGGTTATATCAACAGGACGTGCTACAACCAATCTAACATGTGTGCCAGATTGTCTTAAGACTGTAGCTACTTGCTCTGAACCCATTTCATGTAAATTAACATCCCCAATCTAAAAAAAATATTAACTTTGAAATAAATACATGGTAAGTACAGTGAAATTTCTCTTAGACAGACACCAATAGGACCACAAAAGTTGTGTTTGAGAGGTGTCCTTTCAAAAGAAATTGTAGATTTTTAAAATGTAGAAAATCAATTAGAATTCGATATGGGAGATTTCGCTGTATTCTAAGAACACTATATTGTATACTAACTTGCAATATGTGGTCGCCACTCTGTAATCTTCCATCTCTATCTGCTACTCCACCAGGTAAAATTGTTTTTACAACTACTCCCATATTTTTCATACCAACAATTCCGAATCCCAGACCAGTTCCATCATTAATCAGTTCTATACTTTCAACCTGCGACCATTCACTGCTAATTATTGTATCTGATCCCGTTTTTGAGGCATCACTACCTACAGAAGGGGACCTATGTATGATATCCTCATCAGGAGAATTGTAACCCTGATTTTGAAGATGCCTTAGTGTCTAAATTACAAAAAAAAATATTAGTTTCACTAAACTTCAAAGAACTTCTCCAAAAGAATGGTTTAATCATATTTCTAGTCATTAGGACAACCAATAAGTTATGCCATTGATTCAATAATTTACAGTAATTGTGCAATAATTATCAAATTCAAAAGGAGGTAATTTATCGATTGTCCTTTTAACATTGGAAACACCAGCAAATGTCTCACCTCCTTATTACAAATGGATCCATTCAAAGATTTGCCGTTCAACAAGGACAACTTTGTTTCTGCGGAAGCAAATGTATGTACTTGGGGTGAGCAAGGGGATATGGGTGCCGAAGGAACTCTCTGTTCATCAAAATCTCTAGTAGCTGGATATTCGTCAGCATAGTCATGGTCATAATCACCAGCTGGTGGAACATTTAGAATTAATTCTCCAGAAGGAGGGATCTCGAAATCCACTGGTAGAATGGATGGATGTTGACCTAGTTGTTGATTCAATTCACTTAAAGAATCCTGAACAGTCACGATACTTCGGAAAACAGGATTTTCCAAAACAGATATCAGAAGGTTCAAGTCTTGATAAGTGTTAACCTGTAGCTTAGAATCTCCCAAATCATCCACTTTATGTTTAATGTCTTCGAGTAATTGTAATGCGCTAGATATGTCTGCGTTAAGATGCATTATTTCAAGAACAATTGAGTGTAATCAAATAATATAACGTTAGAGACTTAAAATTAAATACTACAATTTAATGACTAAAGTCGATTTTGTACTTTTGTTTAGTTCACTGACAACCACAGATAAGTATACTGACATGACAATATGACATGACTGACAACCAAATGACTTATGAGTCTTATGACAAATAAGCAATGACGACAAAACGACCATGACGTCATACCATTGAGATATATGCGCTAATTATTTTCTTTAGTTTCAAAGGAAGCCTGAGCAAATTTACCCACCAATTTAATTCATCATTTACAAATTCAGTATTTGTAGACATGGACGTGAATAAAATTGCAAATTTATTTAAGTGTGCTTCCTTGGTGGCATAGCGAATTCCTTGGTGGTGTGGCGAATAAAGAATATTATTTAGACATCACGTGCTAAAACATCTGTAGAAACACTAGAAACACACAGATTAATGGATTTTGCACCATCACGAAAAGCCATCATTATGGTTTTTTTGCCAAAAACTTGATGAATGTCATCGACCAAGCACCGTACTCACCTAAATGATACGGCGCCAGACTTACTTTGTCCTGTTCACGAGACTTAAATTACCAATAGGAGATTCAAGTCGATTGAAGCCATAAAAGGAAATCAGTTTCAACCATACCCCTATCAGCTTACGAAAAATGTATTTGGGACTGGGTCAATAGCTGGTGTAGAGCTAGAGCTGTATTACAAAGCAAGAAAATTATAAATGTTGATGAATGATTATATTATTCGTTTCATTGAACAATTCTCGGTATTTTTTAGGATATTATGTAATATCTCGGAGAAGTATGACTCCAATAAAGCTCATACAAATTTTGTTTTGAAAATATTCCCAAGTGTCCCAGACGAATAAGAATTCTTTGGTCCAACGTCTCAATGGTAGCACATTCTCAAGGTCTTCAGATACCTACCAACCCATCTTTTCGCTTAAAAATCGGAGCATAGATTTGCAAATTTTTATTACAGCATGCCTGTCAGCAGTGACGAATTTCTAAAAAACACGTGTCTACGTTTTTATTCTCATTAGTTCAAAGCAGAGACAATAGAATAGTAGGTACATCTCTATGGTTTAAAGTGAATAAATTAATAGGCTTGCATTGTATTGTCAGGAGGTGACCGGCGAACATTTGAATTGATTTTGTTTGAATTATTATTCTCATTAGTCTAGAGCTGTGGTTCGCAACTCTTTTTTGATATTAGTAATTACACCACCTTCCACCAAAAATACTTAGTTCACCCCGCGACCCCGCGTTACAATAAAAACGAAAACAAATCTTGTCTTCACGCCTCAGTAAATCCCGTTTTACCCCTTGGGGGGTAATTAACCCAAGGTTGGGATACGTTGGTTTAGAGCGGGGGTCACCAAATGGCGGACCGCGGTGCGGATGCGGACCGCGAACCTTTTTTTTGCGGACCCTTTTTTCAGAAAACATGTATTCTTGATAAAAAAAAATGACATAACTTTTCGTGTTATTTACTAATTATTGATATTGGATTTAGATTAACTGCTAGTCAAATTATTATGCTATCAAACGGACCGCGACAGATATACAGATTTTGTGAACGGACCTCCAATGAAACTAATTGGTGACCCCTGGTCTAGAGTAAATAAATGTACCTATACTGCAAATGTAATGTGTTTTATTTCTCGGTTTTACGTATGTTCGAATTCAAAATATCAAGATCTGCAGACAGTTCCATTTAAAATATAAATATTCAGGGGATTTCCTGTTAAACCGGAAGTACAGTAGTAAGTATTAAAAAATATGGCATCAGATGTATTATGTCTCATTGTACTACCCTACAAGGTTTCATAAATATCTTCCTTTTCATTTTAAAGATCATCGTGGTCATGATGTGATCGTGATTCATCGTGGTCCCGAGGAACCTTTCTTCTTTCATACCTATACCTTTGTGGTTATATCGATATTATATGTGCATGTTAACCCAATGTTAGAAGTGTAAAATTCACGTTTAAAATAAAATTAAGCATTAAAGGATACTTAAGAAGGTACATTCATCCTTTGATGGTCTTTTCAGTCAGTGGAATAAATAGCAGATTTTTGGCGCTCTAGTTCCTCGGAACTGAGTGCTTATCAATTTGCCCAAATGTCTGTAATTTTCGAATTTTTGGCTGAAAATGGTCTCAAACGATTTGGTTCGACTCACTGATCAAGAATCCGAGGTCGAAATCGATTCTGGCCGGTCCGGCCGGCCGTCCGGCCGGCCGTAGGCACGATAACTCTCGAACGAAAGGAGTTAGAGGATTGAAATTTGCAAGGTGGATTTGGAGCGTAAATATTTCGGTTAAGTTCGTTAATGGGCGAAATCCATCGCTCGGTTTCGGAGTTATGGCCGATTTTAGTAAAACACATTTTATATGAATATTTACGAAACTGATCACTCGATCTATCTGAAATTCAGCATCAAATTGTAGAATCATGACCTTTATACGCATGTGAAGTTTTGTATTGACCAGGTTACCGCAAAGTGTCAAAAAAAAAATTTCAAAATTAAAAAAAAAAATTTCTACAATAACTCTCGAAAGGAATGAGCTAGGCAGTTGAAATTTTCAGAGTAGGTTAGGGAGATGAATATCTCGGTAAGTTCGTTATTGGGCAAAATAGGCCAGATGGTTTCGGAGTAACGAAAAAAAAAATTTTTTTTTAAGCAACCAATTTCAAATTCAATTTTTATTTAAGATGCAGTTTCACCATTAAAATTCATCGATATCATTTTCAACTCCAACAAGCTAATACTTTCGGAGATATGATTTTTCTAAATTTCAATAATGAATCGTACTTCTATGTTTTCACAGAATGCTATAATTATTCTATCTAAGCTTTATTATATGATCTGTGTTCATACTCGTACATTTCATCCTGTTCTATAAGAGAGAGTTAAATTCAGTTCAGCTATTTTTATTTGATTTCTTCCATGGTGCAGTTTTCATTCTCAGATTGCTCATTTAATCTTGATAGATAAACTATTATTTTAATTGAATTTACTTTATGGTGCAGTTCTCGTTCTCAGATTGCTCATTTAATCTTGATAAATAAACTATTATATGAATTGAATTTCCTTTATGATGCAGTTCTATCATAAGAATACATTGATATAATTCCCAACTCTGAGAAACCAATTTACTTTCGGAGATATAATTTGTCTGTTTGAACTAGAGCGCCAGAAAGCTCCTGTCCACAGGGCTTGAACCCATTTTTTTTATTCACAAGTAATTCTGGAGGTTTTCGCACATTGTCTGATGAAGGAGTCTGATTTAGGCTCTACAAATTAATCACAAAAATGTTATTTAATCGTTGGTGTTGTTTCGTTACTGTTAATTAGGCAACATCATTCTTCTATAAATTGCTTCTGTCGAATACGTCAGAAGCGATTTCAAAACAATTAAAATTTTTATATCATAGATATTTTTCAGAGTTTGGGAGAGAAAACCTAAAAAAAACATTGAATGATGAATCCACCTCCCAATGCATTCTTTAACGATTCGGTACTTATGTATTAGTTATGTTGAGATGAAAATTTTCTGATTAACACAAATTTGTTATTGTATTTTATACATGTTTTTGAGAGAGTGGGAGGGTAAACCCAGAAAAAACCAGTAAATGAAAATTAATTAATTTTTTGCATTCTCCATCGTCATTATTCCAAATTTTTTCCCATACATATTTCATATGCATCTGTTATAAATCGTATTTTTTTTTAATTGCTCCTTGATAATTATGAAGAGCAGCAGGTAAAAGCTATACATTGGGACTTGAAAAATGTGATTTTTCCTCATTTTTTGGAGGCCAGACAGTTCCTTTAATTAATGGAAATTTGTTGAATTAAAAATACTGCGGACTGATATTGTCACTTCATATAAATATTGCAAATTAAAATCCATTAAGCAAGTTGGGATTTCTTCATTCAATTTCCGCAACCTAGATCATGAGATCGAAATTCGAAATTGGCCAATGGTAAAGCGAGAATATGGTCTGACTAGTTGGGGCTCTAGGGTGCCAAATCTACCGTTCGACCTTAGGATTCCCGTACTTCACCTTATCGACATTTGCGGAATGTTTAATCAATCATTCAATTACATAAAATTCGCATTAAAATGTCTACAATTTACATTGCCATTTTAATACTTGTTCAGATTGATAAATATTTGAATTCTGGAATAAATATAAAATAATAAATTATCTCTTCTCTGACTTCTAGTAATGCTGTAACCGATGCTCCTTCTGTTTGTTTTTGAAATAGTATAAATAAACAGGAAAATTTTTTCCTCATCGTGCTTGTTCATTAAATAATGATCAATAGATTTGACCATCATACTGAAATTTGTGACTATCAGATATCCGTCATATACAGAAATCAAAATAATATTTTATATGCTTAGATAGTACCATCATTATGTAGTTTCCAGAAAATTTTATTTTCTCTCGTGATAGTCGTGATGAAAAGCTCATTTTATCGTTGTCTTCAATGTACATACAACATTTCAGGTAATTCCTGCAAGTTTCCGAAATATTGAATGTTTGTAAAAATTTTTCGTATTCATCTGATACGATACCTTCAAACCTTTTTCATGAACCTTGAAGTCGATATTCCACAACTAAATAATATGTACATACTTCTACTTCATGGGATCTCTAGTTTTGAAAATACTAGGAAAATTAAATTTCAAATGGGTACCTCCGAAACCTTTGGCAGATTTCGACCATTCACGAGCTCGACCGGTACAATCGGCCCTCAAACCTACTCCGTAATTTTCAAAATATCTATGAAATAAGAAAAATTAGTTGTTTTGAAAATTGCTCTGCGTTAGAAACACTTGATATTTTCAGAAGCAATATATAGATTAATATTGCCTAATGAACAGTTACGCAACAACATCAACGATAAAACAACTATTTTGTAACGTTTCGGAGACTTGATCAGGCTCCTTCATCAGCGAAAAGCAATATATATCATATACAGTGCGCGTGAAAATTATGGAACATATTCATTTTCTCAGATGAAAAATATTCGGCAACAAAATCCTGAAACAGGTCAATTTTTGTTTCACTTTTACCAAATTTTTTATGCATTTTTGAAGGATTTTTGTTGCACTCTGTGCCATCCCCATCATCCCTCTAAATTTTTTGAATAGGGAAAGTGCGTCATGTGGTACTTTTTTTGGAAAAGTCTTTGTATCTTCTTTGCCAAAAAAGTACCAAACGAAACAACATTAACGATAAAACAATTTTTTTGTAACGTTTCAGAGTCTAAATCAGACTCCTTCATTAGACACTGAGCGAAAATCTTCATAATAATTATTTGTTGTGAATATTAAGTATTCCGAAATTTGTTATAAATCATAGTAACATAGTTTCACTTTACATTGAAATTTCCAACTCTTTCTTCAACTTAGCCAAATATGGACAATTCCAATTGAGCAATTTGCAAAAATGTTTCCTCTGTTCTACAAAACATAAGTCGACTACTTAAGATTCCGTTTAGTGTTCAGCTATTTTTGATTTTTCTACGTCTCTCTATTCATTAAATTACTCTTATATGTTCCGAGTTTCTTACCTCTAGCGATCCCTCCATCATGGTATCTCCATTGGTTATACATTCATATTCTGCTATTTCGGATTTTTGCATATGGGTCTATTCCTTGTTGTTTCTATATTCCGACTTTCTCAACTCTAGTGGTCTCGGTGTTTCTCCTGTATACGATTTACCACAAATACAAGGAATGTGGTATATACTTAAGTAGGTACATAGATTTAGGATTTTTTCCTTAATGGATTTTGTCTTACTTAATAAAATCCTTAGATTATTTTGAGTATTGAAAACGGTTCTTAAAGGTTTCTAATTGAGCATCACATTCATTAGAATGAGTTGTTGTTCTTGCTAGTGGCTTGATTAATTTTTATTTCATTAGAAGCTTTTCTGTCTAAATGCACGACTGCACGAGAGATGAATTTATGAATTCTCTCAGATATCCATTATCTTTGAGACATTTTGTGCTGAAATTAATTTCATTATTTCGAATTTCAAGAGCATAACAAATTATATTAGCTTTATCGTCAAATGCTTGAATAACAGCCATTTTCACACTCAATATTTTTATATTATAGAGTTTCGGAAAAAAACACCCAGAAAAGAAACCATTGAATATGCCTTGGTACGATTGCATAAAAATAACTAAATGACTGAAATGCTGGGGACATAATTCAACAAGATAAAAATAATTTCACACTGTTTATTTGTGGGATAGGTATATGGGGTGGGTGACCTATGCACAAAGTATCCCAATATTTTCCGCATTCTTTCTCATTTCTTCTCATTATGCTGCATGCTGCACTTATTCTGTATATGTAGGAACCTAATCCAAATATTGATTTCACTTTTCCGTGATTTTTTTGAGGCATTTCGGTTGAAGGTATTTTTGGCGCTCTTGTTCTTCGGAACAGAGTGCTTCAATTTGCCCAAATGTCTGTAATTTTCGAATTTTTGGTTGAAAATGGTCTTAAACGATTTGGTTCGACTCACTGATCAAGAATCCGTGGTCGAGATCGATTCTGTCCGGCCGGCCGTTAACACGATAACTCTCGAACGGAATGAGCTAGACAATTGTAATTTTCAGAGTAGGTTTGGGACATAAATATCTCGGTTAAGTTCGTTATTGGGCAATGTCGGCCTAGTAGTTTCGGAGTAATGAAACAATTTTTTTTAATATTACAACTTTTGAATTAAAATTTTTTTAAGATGCAGTTTCATCATAAGAATCCATTGATATCATTGTCAACTCTAACAAGCTAATACTTTCGGAGATATGATTCTTCAAAATTTCAATAATACATCGTAGTTCTATGTATTCACACATGACAGAATTATCTGTCTGTGTTGACTGTTTATAAATGTCAAATTAGAGACATGTCAATTCGTAGTTTGAAAATATTTTCTGCTGGAAAACAAGTAACCGATTCTTAAATTTGTGAATATATACAAGATTGTTTTGAAACCGAAAATAATATTGACTGGTTGCATATTGAATAATTTATTTATAAATTCGGGATGACCTTTTAGAAGATTTAGAATTGGATCATTTTGATGATGTAGTTTATGAAGGCAATAGGAAAGAAGAACATAATGGAATCATCAAAAGAAATTGTTCGTTGACCACTGAGGTAAATATTACCTTATACTTCCTTAAGTAGCAAGTTCCTATATACAGTATTTTCATAATGTTGCTAGCAAAAAAATGCTGAAATATGGATCTACATTTGTGTATCAAATATTTTTTCTTGGGTTAAGGTTCATAATACAGAATGAATGTGTTAGTGGTATGAACTAAATTATGAAAAGATAATAATTGGTTTGTCAGCCTCTGTCTACTGAAATATCAGGAATAATTGAACAATCTGCTATGATTGTCTCCAGCCTTGCTCTAGACATTTCGATGATACTTTCCTTATTATTTTAAATGATAATTTTTGAATGAATGATAATTTTTGAAGATTGCTCATTTAATCTTGATAAATAAACTATTATTTGAATTGAATTTCCTTTATGATGCAGTTCTATCATAAGAATCCATTAATATCATTCCCAACTGTGAGAAAACAATACTTCGGAGATATGATTTGTCAAAGTTTGAACAAGAGCGCCAAAGCTCCTGTCCACAGGGCTTGAACCAATTTTTTTTATAGCATTCAAAGGTTTTACAGTACTTTTGGTTTATTTTTAATCAAATAGTAGCTCTTTATCGGAATCGCGCATATAAATAATTTTTTTAATCCAAGGTTTACGTTTTCGAGGATGTAGAATGAGAATATACATTTATACTATGATATAATATAATACATATAATAAAATTGGTTCAAGCCCTGTGGACAGGAGCTTTCTGGCGCTCTTGTTCAAACAGACAAATTATATCTCCGAAAGTATTGGTTTCTCAGAGTTGGGAATTATATCAATGGATTCTTATGAAAGAACTTCATCTTAGCATATATTGAATTCAAACATCATAGAAGAATTTAAATTCAACAAGAGTGCCAAAACTTATCAATCCAAAACCAATAGACAAATTCTACCCAACAACGAACTTATCCGAGATATTCATTCCTCAATTCTATGATGAACGATAATATATATTCTTCCCTCAAATCCACTCCAATACTCCAATACACCAATATTCCAGTTTTGTTTTTACTGGAGATATTCTGAACACAATATTATTAACTTACCATTCCCATCATCATATGGATTGACCATCGGCATGAAAATATCAACCAACAAAAAGTATGATATCATATTATAATTCTCATAATTCTACGATTGTTGAAAAGAATTACACAATGTCATGTCTCAGGAAAATAAGTTGACATTATAACAATTTATACATAAAATAATTATATCATTCTGTGAAAACGTATATCATATCTCCGAAAGTATTAGCTTGTTAGAGTTGAAAATGATATCAATGGATTCTTATGGTAAAACTGCATATCGAAAAAAATTTAATTTGGAATTTGTTATAAAAAATTTTTTTTTTTTGTTACTCTGAAACCATCTGTCCGATTTTGCCCAATAACGAACTTAGCCGAGATATTTATCTCCCAAACCTACTCTGAAAATTTCAACTGTCTAGCTCATTCCGTTCGAGAATTATCGTGCCTACGGCCGGCCGACCGGACAGAATGAATTTCGACCACGGATTCTTGATCAGTGAGTCGAAGCAAATCGTTTAAGACCATTTTCATCGAAAAATTGCAGATATTTGGGCAAATTGATAAGCACTCTGTTCCGAGGAACAAGAGCGCCAAAAATCGAATGAAAAATACGCCCGTCTGCCATACGTCTGAACTATTTTCCTAAACTTTTCGAGGGAAATTCATGAAAATTTGTGATAGAAATTTCAAAGGAATATTTTTCAAAGACTCATCCAACAGATTCATACGAAAGTCGGGATGTATATGTTATGGTTGTGTTGTAATGCTTATCTGGAAAGGTTTATTGTGACTGGAAAATGATGAAACTTAGTGAAAATTCTGCTGTGTTTTTATCCTACCCCGGAATACTCAGTTACAGAATACGCGTGATATTTTCTATTGATGAATGGATCAGACTCCTAAGCCCCACTCTCACGATGCGGAGTTGACATACGTACCACAAATCAGGACGTCAAGGAGAAGTGTTTGGTGTGTCTACTTGGTGGCTTGTCGTTCGCAGCTGTCTGTCAACGAGATCGACATCTCTCTGAAAACAAATCCGTAAGAGTGTTATCGGTTTATACCAAGACAATTCGCGGGTTTTTCAGTAGGATTTTCCTATCTCGTGCCCAACATCAAGATGAATTACTCTGAGAATATCACTGTCAGTCTGGAAAATAGCAGGTTAGTAGGTGGATTTCCACGAGTTTCCCTTGAGCTAATTTCTTGCATACAACCCTAACCTTGCCGAACCCCGGACAACTTAGATACAATTGGATTCGCCCCTTAGTGTCTTTGATTTTGAAAATGAATGTCTGCTGAATGTTGAGTTTCATTGATATTTTTGACTTATGCAATTTGGCTTTGTACCTGATCCAAAATTTCTAGTATGACCTACAAATTCAAGTAACTCGTTACTTTCTTCAATTAGACTGATAGTCTTTAGATTATTCTTAACTAGAATAAATATTACTATTGGCGAATTTGAAAAACCTTTCACTTGATGACCTAGACAGAGCATTTCACTTACGAATTATTGCTGAAGAATGTCAATAGCAAGATTTAACTTTTCAGAAAGGTCTTCCCCAAAAGACCATAACACGCTTCCGTAGTGATTAGCATTCATTCAAACGATAATGCTCCGGTCTTCTCGCATTTTCTTTTTAAAACACCTGATTGATAACTGTTGTATTAATTAATTGTTGCTAATCCTTTCTCGGGTGAGATATCTCGATCGTGTATTGATTGAGACATTGGGAAATTTTCTTCGAAAAGATACCACCATTTTGCAACCCGATGAAATGGATAAACAAGCAGCAAGGATTCAAACCTGATTTGTATACTTACCTACTTTGAATTCAAGCAGGACATTCTTCCCTAGGTTAAATGAGTAATCCTATGTGAGATCATTTCCAAATAAATTCGCACATTATACACTGGTTTCAGTTAGATATCATTTCATTGTAGAGCTTATAAACAAATTAGATAGAATTATTTTAATCATATTCTCATAACTTGACAACATTTAGTCATAAATTTTTGTGTGATTTTCAACACTTTCGGGGCACTAAGAAAAAAATTCGCAGCTATTTGAAATTGCCTACACCTTAAGGCTAAAACTTCAAAAAAGCACTGAAATCAGGAAGCTTTTGCCCTGATGTTCTATATTGTCTATTGAAGCCTCAGGTACACTCAGGATATACTGCATGAACCTTCAAGTCGTCTTTTTAGCATTAACACGTGAAAAATATATTTACGCCATCAACTGAATTAAAATTTTAAAATAAATTAAATAGTCAACTTAATCAGCGCGGATTCGAATTCGAAACCGAATCTCCTGCGCAACAGACGAGCACGCTACCATCTCGACCATCGAGGTATTGTTACAATTCTGAGATTTACATTCTCTCAATAATTCCTAGAATTCAAAGTCGATCGAGAAGAATTCCGGTACTCGGTTGCAAAATGACGGCTCCTTTTTTTTATGTGGAATTTCGGCGGAATCTGACAGATAGTTTCGGAAATATATAAAAAAATCTATTAATTTGATGATAATATAGTAGGTATATGTATAATGCACGTCGGCATTTTACAACTAATTACCATGTTTCAATTCGATCGGATATGTATTTTTTGAGTTATTGAGAGAACACTATTTCAGTTTCTCCGAAACTGTTGGCCGATTACCTATGCCCATTAACGAACCCAACAGTCATATTCGGATGCTCAACCAACCCTGAATATTTCAAGTAGCTATCCCTTTCCGTTCGAAAATGTTAGTGGCAACGGACAGCCGGACAGAGTCGATTTGGACCTTGAATTCTTCATCAGTGAGCAAACCTAATCGTTTAACACCATTTTCGGCAAAAAACTCGGAAATTACAGACATTTGGGCATAATGATAGCTGATAGTTATACCAAGCTATCCTTGATGAATATGCGAAGTTTTATCCATTTTTGAGAAAAAAAATCGGTTCAAGCCCTGTGGACAGGAGCTTTGGCGCTCTTGTTCAATCTCTGACAAATCATATCTCCGAAAGTATTAGTTTCTCAGAGTTGGGAATTATATCAATGGATTCTTATGATAGAGCTGCATCATACAATCAATTAAATTAAAAAGAAATTCATTGATATCCTTCCCGACTCGGAGAAACCAATACAGTAGAATCTCACTAATCCGACACTTCAATAGACCGACACGTCCAATAATCCGGCACCCTCCGCTCGCGCCTCCCACGCCCCTCATTCATGGAAAAAGCTATGACCTACACTGAATGTTGTATCACGGGAATTAGAAGAATGGGAACCTGACGATGATCTACCTATTGCCTATTGGTTACAAAATCTATCAGAATACATATACAGCATCTAATTGTTTCAATACCTGCATAACATGGGCTGAAGAAAACGGCTTACCTGCTGAAGATGTAATAATTCTTCGAAACATGCGAAAAAAGGTTTTCAAACAAGGATTACGATAAGGGCACAAAAACAGACCTCAATTAAAGATTATTTAGTTAACTCGATATCATTCTGAAATATAGATCATGCGGAATTACCCGTTAAACGTTCCCACTTATTGTCAAATAGGCTACAGTCATAAAAAAACTTTTATTTACCCATTATGTTTTTTGCGCGTATGTTCTGGGGAACATCGCATTATAGTTTTGCCCAAATGTCTGTAACTTTCGAATTTTTTGACGAAATTGGTCTCAAACGATTTAGTTCGACTCCCCGATGAAGAATTCGAGGTCAAATTTGATTCTGTCCGTCCGGCCGTACGGCCGTCCGTAGCCACGATAATTTGAGAACGAAAAGAGCTAGCAACTTGAAATTTTCAGGGTGGGTGGCGCATCGCAATACGACGGACAAGTTCGTTAATGGGCATAATCGGCCCAGTGGTTTCCGAGTAATAATTTTGTTTTCAACCAATATAAATCCGATCGAATTGAAACTTGGTGAGTAGTTGTAGAATAAGAACCTAAGCACGTTTGTGTAATTTTGGGCGAATCGTATGGCTAGAAAATTTTAAAAAAATTATTAAAAAATATTACGATAACCTGAGAACGGAAAGAGATAGCGGCTTGAAAATTTCAGGTTATGTTGTGCATATGAATGCCACATTTGAGTTTGTTTATGAGCATAATCGACCAAACGGTTTCAGAGTTATAGCCATCTGAAATTTGGTGGTTTTTTGTTCCTCATTAACTCGAAAAATACTGAACCGATTGAATTCAAACATGGTTATTAGTTGTAGAATCCAACGCGAAAATGTTTGCGAAATTTGGTGAGGATAGCATTTGTAGAAAATTTTTAATAAATCATTGAAAATAAAAAAACAAAATTCTATATATCAGTAACTATACGTTTGAAATTGCTGAAATTTTGCAAGAGCGTTCATTACCTAACTCTACTGCCAAGTTTCAAGTTTTAACACGATCGGTTGAATATTGTTGGAGATTCGAGCATTCTTGTGTGAGTTCAGTAGATGGGTGACCGTTGCCTCGATAACTTTCGAACCAAAGGAGATAGGGACTTGCAATTTTCAGGGTAGGTTGCGTATCCGAAAGGGAGAGTTGAGTTCGTTTTTGGGCATAATCGGTTTAACGGTTTCCGAGTTATATCCACCTGGAATATTGTTTCCTTGATAACTCAAAAAATAAATATTCGATTGAATTGAAGCTTGGTAACTAGTAGTAGAAAATCAACACAAAGACGTGTTTAAAATTCTGTAAGAACCGTACTCCTAGAAAATTTGAAAAAAATGACGAAAAAAAAAATTTTAAGAACCGCGCCTCCAGAAAATTAAAAAAAAATCACGAAAAAAAATTGGTTCAAGCACTGACGTGAAGTCAGAAGCTTTTGCGCGTATGTTCTATTGTCCATTCTTCTGTATTGGACACCCTTAATCGAATTTACCATGGTTAATTATGTCGTCCATTCTCCTGTATTGGACACTTAATTCGAATTTACCATGGTAAATTTGAATTAAGAGTGTCCAATACAGGAGAATGGACAACATAATTTACCATGGTAAATTCGATTAAGGGTGTCCAATACAGAAGAATTGACAATAGAACATACGCGCAGAAGCTTCTGACTTCACGTCAGTGCTTGTTTTTCATACAATCCAGTAATCCGAACATTCCAATAATCCGGCACCATCTGGTTTTTAATGGTGCCGGATTACTGAGATTCTACTGTACTTCCGGAGCTATGATTTGTCAAAGTTTGAACGAGAGCGCCGAAGCTCCTGTCAACAGGGCTTTCCCACTTTTTCAATTTGGCTTCTATGCGTCAATTTTCAAGAATTTAAGTAATTAAAATCAAAACGTAAGTCTACGACGCATCTGATGTTGGATGAAATCATATAGAATTGAGAATATTTATTGAAATTTTGAAAAGTCATATGTTCGAAAGTATTAGTTTGTTAGAGTCGGGAATGATATCAATGGTTTCTTATGATGAAGCTGCACCTTAAAAAAATTGAATTTAAAATTTTTAATGTAAACAATTTTTTTTTGTTACTCCGAAACCACCTGACTGATTTTGCCCAATAACGAACTTAACCGAGATATTTATCTCCTAAACCTACTCTGAAAATTTCAACTGTCTAGCTTATTCCGTTCGAGAGTTATCGTGTTAACGGCCGGACGGACATAATCAATTTTGACCATGGATTCTTGATCAGTGAGTCGAACCAAACCGTTTAAGACTATTTTCAGCCGAAAATTCGAAAGTTACAGACATTTGGGCAAATTGATGAGCACTCTGTTCCGAGGAACAAGAGCGCTAAAAATATTTTCATCGAAAGCTGCTAATATCAGCTTTTAGTTTCGCTGTTTCCAAAATCCTAATTCGATCAAAGACAAACTGAACTTTTTTGCTCTGATAGACGATATCTCCGTCGCAAATCAATGTACAGTTTTCTTTTTAGTTATTTAGTTAAGTCAAATTGGAGGAGATTGAGGTGGAATTTTGAAAAAAAAAACGTTGACTTTTTAAGACAAGCAAAAACTTGGAATCTTTTTTTTCGATGGCTTGTTTATTTTGTAACACACCTGAAATGTTCAGTAATATTTCTGCCACTTTCGGATAAAGTGTTATGAATTTATGTTTATTTTATATTTATCCGACACTGGCTTATAAGTTCGTCGATATGTCTTTAGAATAATGCAGAAAAAGTGTTTTTATGGCACCTCCTGAATTACCGAGTATCGATTGAAACTGAGCGTTGAAAACTTGGGGTTGAGTTAAAAAAAGATTGTCAGTTTGCATTTATTAAATAAACAGAATCAGTGTACCCTAAATAGAAAATAGTGAATCTTTGTGTTAATCTGACGCATTTTTTTTCACGACAAAATGTATATACTATGTAATTAATGGCGTTGATTCGAAATTTTCAGCTTATCAGAGAACATAAATTTTTGTTAATTGTATCATAAACATGGTAATTTGAAGTTTCAGATCATTAGAATTACTTATAAAACTAAACGTGTGTGCAAGGTTCGAGGCCAAACGTGGTATATTTTTTTCCCATGTTTTGTTTGTCTGCGGCATTACACCTAGTAAGCAGCCTCACCAATGAAAACATTTCCTTGAGTGAATATATTTCAATGGTCAGTATACCAAAACAACTGCTCCTCATCGAGGTGAACGGCTTCGAACTTGTCTTACAGAGGTGCACTCTGATTTGTCGGAAACAGATTTCATGAGTTTTTTGCGTCTTAATTTTGTTTATGCATAATTCTCGCAACAATTCGCTGTCTTATGAAATTTTCATTCGGTATTCTACAATCGAAACTTCGTTCATATCCGGCCAGTTTATAGAAATTGGTATACATATTTTTCGTGATTTTTTTCTTGTGTTTACAGGGTGTCCCAAGTTCGAGTGCCTATTAGACGTTTCTGGAGAACTGAACATATTTGAAATCTGAAAATTGGGATTATGATATTGCTTGAAATTCTCTACAAGGCTAAAATATTTTCGAAGCCTCAGCACTTCCGATTATACAGGGAGTGAACATAAATTTGTTGAAAAATTTTTTTTTAAGTTTTGCATTCCTGGTATGATCAAGTATTCAATGCTGAATACATTTTTGTTAAAACTATTGTATTCATTCGACTAGTTTTCAAAATACCAAAAAAAAACCGGAAAAAAAGTCAAATATGTTTAGTCAGTATTATGTTCATTATTCTTATTTTAAACTTCCTGAGCGTGAACCGTTTTTACAACATCGAAGAGGAATAATGTGGAAAGGTCATGCATCTTTTGAATTTCAGAAATATCAATACAGGGTGTTTCAAATTTTGTGTCGGAAATTGTGATCAAAAATTGGCCATAACTTCTGTTTTTCAAATTAGAACCCTATTTTTTTATGATAGTTTTCTAACATAATGATGCTCCTAAATTCAATAAAAGAAAAAAAAATCTGAAATTATTGAATTTAGCAGAATGTTGGCGTAAAGTTTCCTATAACTATGATACATATTTTCCAAATATTAGTTATTTTCTACTTCTACTGGTTTTCTAGTTATGGACTCGTGGATTCATAAAACTAAACGAAACTAGCATAAAGAAAGAATATAAAGTTTTTCTTGAGTCAGTTCAAGAATATTCCATCGTTTTAGAACATTATATTATTCTTCATCATTTCTCCTTAAACGCACCGTTTTCGAGATATTCTTCATTGAATGTTTTAAAATGGAAAACTCCAGAAATTTCTCTACTTTTATGGATCCGTCCCTGAGCGTTGGAATCCCGAATCAAGCTGTAAACCACGTTACCATGCCTTATTCTCGTCCGCCAACAATGTCATAAATAATTTATATGCGGGAGTGTATTAGCACATTGTGAAATCTTTAAACGCTTGTAACTTTTTACCTGAGCCGAATCTGGAAAAATGGTAAATGAAAAAAGTGTTTCATATGGTGAGAGGAATCTTTGGTTAAAATTAATGCAGTGGTCAAAGACTCACCCTGTATATACATGTATAGGAATATGTTCAATATCACACGGTTAGTTGCAATCAGGATTATCCAAATCCTATTCTCATCAAAAGAAGTATCCGAATTCACAAAAACAAAGCATTGGAATGTGTTAACAATTCTACGATAGGAATGGCATAATTTATCTCGATCATATCATCTGCATCATCAATGATATCAGGAAAAATTGGTTCAAGCACTGACGTGGAATCAGGAGCCTGTACGCGCATGTTTTATTGTCTTCCCACCTTTATTGGACACCCTTAGTCGAATTTAGCATCGATATATACCGTTTTCCCAGCTTTCATAATATAATAATAATAATAATAATAATAATAATAATAATGTTTATTATCTCAGGTTTACATCAATTCTTGTACATAATCTATTATTTATTATATATGAATACTTTTCATAGATACCATTTTGATGACAGACTTCAGTAGGTAACGGGAGAATCGTCAATGATCACAGAATTTTTAATTCTGACATATGTATTCTATTGGAATTGAGTCGGTATTCTCTAAGTAATCACCGAGTTTCAATTGGATCAGATTTGTATATTTTGAGTAATAGAGAAAATAACAACTAAAATTTAGATGAGTATAACTCCAAAATCATTTGGCAGTTTGGCATTTGGAATTGCAAGTCGTTATCTTTCTCCGTTGTCATGATATCGCGGGATACATAATATTCTTTAGTCATTTTTTTTAAATATTCTAGTGGTACGGTCACAAAATGTTGCTAGTATTTTTGTGTCGGCATTCTACAACTAATTACCATGTTTGCATAATCCACCATAATAGTTTGGCCGATTATGCCTATTGAAAACTTCAATTGTCGCATTTAGATGCACAACCTACACTAAAAATTGCAGACGCTATCTCTTTCCGTTCTCAGGTTATCGTGACAGAAATAATATTTTTAAATAATTTTTTTTTAATTTTCTAGTGATACAATTCTCACAAAATTTCACAAACGTATTTGTGTCAGTATTCTACAACTAGCTACCTAGTTTCAATTCGATCAGATCTGTAATGGTTGATGATAAAATTATTACTGGGAAACAATTGAGCCTATTATGTCCATTAACGCTATGTCGCTATGTTCATCCGTTCTCAAGTTATCGTGGCAAGGGCAGGTCGGACAGAATAAAATTTGACCTCGAGCCTAATCGTTTGAGACCATTTTCGGCGAAAAATTCGAACATTACAGACATTTGGGAAAAATGATAACGCGATGTTCCCCAGAACATGCGCTTAAAAAAAGTGATTACTTCACCTACGATTTCGTTATCAGTGATTGCAAATCTTTGAATGGAATACCTAAAATTGCCCAAATCTTGAAAGAAATCATGTTTGTAATTATATGATTTTGATATAGGAGAGCCGAAATTATTTATGAGTATGGCAATAGTGTTTGGAACTGCTTGTTGAACTAAGATGTAGCATTTGGAAATAAAAAAAATCTTCTGTTTGAAACCTACAGAAATATTGGAATAGTAAGCATTCTCACATGAGGAGAACTTGTCAGAATGGGCTATAATCGTAAAAAACATGGAGATACTACTGCAGTTTTTACTCTCATGACACCTTGAAACTGAATTGAAAATTATTTTACTAATTAATGAATGCTTGCAAAACACCGAATCATTTTACTTTGCAACATATTTGTAGGGGGAGACTCATGCACTTTGTTGATATTTATATTATAATATCATAATGTATATCTCCTGAACTATTGCTAGCGTTCAATGGTTCATTTCTTCCTTCGGGGATATTTGAATGATCGTGTGTACCAGACTCCTTCTATTGATTTGAAAGATCTAAAATACAAAATAAGAAATGCATATAGAGCCCTTAATGCTGAGGTGTTGAGAAGTGTGAACTAGGCCACCGAGCTGAAAGATGTGTACAAGCAGATTGTACTCATTTCGAACATATGCTTTAGTTATTATAGGTATTTTTTGTGCCCATTTTTGTAATTTTTTGTTTCTTTTACTATTCATTTTTCGTTTAACGTTGGGTAAAATACATAGCTGATTTCAACTTGAGGAAGGTTTTTTTTATTGTTCTCGATTATTGAAGTCAAAATCAAGATTACACAAAATATCGTAGCCTACTGCAATTCTTTCAATTTGAAATATCAATAATTGACGTTTTCTCCATCAAATCAAATGTAAAATACAAAGTGTGATACATCGTTGGAAAGGTAATTTTGAGAAGAATTAGTAAATTGAAAAAAATATATAGGGTGCTATTTGAGATAAAAAAAAAGTCAGAGTCACTTCCAGTCAAACCGAAAGTGACTTTCAATTTTTGTTTTTCTCAGTTGAAGGTTCCTTGAACGAATTGAAAATCATAACATTTTCAAATTTTTATTTTTTGAAATGGCTGAGATAATCCATTGGGTCATGTATACTGGGACACCCGGTATATACACTGAACATTTCATGGGGTATTCGCATTTCTTTTCGCTGCCCGATTCCAAAGGTTGATTGTTTGTAAATAATCAACCATATTTTGATATATTCAATTTCATCAAGGTTTACAATCATGACATTCTTTCAACACCATTCACTGATGTTATATACATGAATAATGAATACATATGCGAAAGGTGCGTAGCGCATGCTTTATAATATAATTTTTTCCAAGAGTGCAAAATTTGCAAGCACTTACGTGACGTCTGGACTTTAAGCGTGCTCCTTTATTTAATAATTAATATATTCAATGGTTTTTTCTGGGTTTTGTCTCCCAAACTGAAAGATACACGGTGAAATATTCGTTGATTTCAACCATTAACAAATATTCCTCATAACCCGGGATAGCCACCTCATCGCTGTGTTCCCCCAAAGAGGAAGGTGCCACTCAGGACTCAGGGCAGATACGTACCGATTTCATGGTTGTTACCAATCATCAGCGTAACTTGCCATTGAATGGCGAACGAAGGAGCTCCAGGAAAATTAAACCCTATTGTGGCGATGTACTGGAAAGAAAATCTTACCAGCGCCACCTAGGAATATGCAATTTCAACGTATTTTCCAGTGAATCGTATTCAGGAAAAACATCGGCTCAAATTCTAAAATTACAGACGTTCGACCAAATTACAGCTCCCTGTTACGAGCGGGCAAAAAAGGTGATATTGATGTCGTTGACGTCTATTTTTTGGTGCGTTCATCTACTCAGTATCAATCTCCGAGCTTGTCGAGATGTTAATGACCTCATACGATGATGCGACATTAACCCTGTGTCATTTCCGGGACCGCAATAGTGGTAAAGGTCGAAATCACATAATAAGGTAATTAAGTTTTTATAGGATAGGTTCCGATAAGATGGGAATATCTAATCTTCCATCAGAATGAGTAGACGACAGCCAGCCAGCTGTTTTTCAGATGTATTGCAGATCACGCATCGATTTAATGTATTGCAGTAATTATGAAGGTCTGCTATTCCTTTCTACGTCCAAGAGACTTCTGCACTCTGTAGGAAATGAATCCACGAACTTCTTTTCGGAAAGTAGCTTTCACAGTTATCAGATCTCATAAAGAGGCAAGCCCCTAACTGTAAAAGGCCTTTCTCTACAAGCCCTAAAACTCGTTGGTTGAAAAATGCCTGCACAAAGACTTGTGCAAAATTTCGTGAGGATCGTATAACTAGAAAATTAAAAAAATTATTCATAAATTTCTGTATCTCAGAAACCATCCGTCATTCTTATTTATCTCGTAAACAACGCAATTGTTTATAACAATTTTTTAAACAATAGGGAATAAAAATTATTGAAAATCATTTTTAAGTAGGTTCTGATCATAAGAAAACGGATCAATAGTAATATTAAAAAAAAAAGTATTTTTCAATGTTTAATAACGCTTTATAATTGTTCAAATAAGTAAATTGTTAATAACAAAACGAAAATTAACAATTTTTGAATTTTTCCAACGTGAATCTATTTCTAAGACCTTTGAAAAATAGCTCCACGGAAGGAAAAAATTCTCAGATTAATAGTTTAACAATTATCACACTTGCAATGTTAATGTTCGTGCTACAAAAAATTGTTAATTAACTAATGTATAACTAATTGAAAAATCGCGATAAAAATGTTTGGATCACGGATTATTGTTCATTGATCTATTCTGCAGGAGTGGAGGCACCTGATTCTTTTCAATTTTTTATTTTCATATTCAATAAGTTTAAATAACATTTATTCATTAAAGGTTCGAAGGGGACGAGGCTTGCGCAGGCCGGAGTCCCAGTTTACGGGCGTATTCTCAACCCTCTGGGAAAATTATAAATATTGGTCCTACAGTTCCGGGAGTCTGGACTTTTTTTTAGGAAATTTCCTCCTTTTTGCCGCTCTAGCTCCTCGGAACTGAGTGCTTATCAATTTGCCCAAATGACTGTAATTTTCGAATTATTCGATGAAAATGGTCTTAAACGATTTGGTTCGACTCACTGATCAAGAATCCGTGGTCGAAATTCATTCTGTCCGATCCGGCCGGCCGTAGGCACGAAAACTCTCGAACGGAATGAGCTAGAGAGTTGAAATTTTCAGAGTAGGTTTGGGGGATAAATATCTCGGCTAAGTTCGTTATTGGGCAAAATCAGACAGATGGTTTCGGAGTAACAAAAAAAAATTTTTTTTTACAAAACAAATTTCAAATTAAATTTTTTTCAATAAGCAGTTTTATCATAAGAATCCATTCATATCATTTTTAACTATAACAAGCTTATACTTTCGGAGATATGATTTTTCAAAATTTCAATGTAAATCGTATTTCTACGTTTTCACAGAATGATAGAATTATTCTGTGGGTATTCTATGAATTGTTATAATGTCAACTTATTTTCCTGAGACATGACCATGTCTCATTGTCATTCATTCCAGCAATCGTATAAATATGAGAATGATAATATAATATCATACTTTTTGTTGGTTGATATTTTCATGCCGATGGTCAATCCATATGATGATGGGAATGGTAATGGTAAGTTATTAATATTGATTTCAGAATATCTCCACTAAAATAAAACTGGAATATTGGCGTATTGGAGTAGATTTGAGGAAAGATATATATTATCGTTCATCATAGAATTGAGGAATGAATATCTCGGATGAGTTCGTTGTTGGGTAGAATTTGTCTATTGGTTTTGGATTGATAATTTTTGGCACTCTTGTTGAATTTAAATTCTTCTATGATGTTTGAATTCAATTTCTGCTAAGATGAAGTTCTAAATTTCAATAATGAATCGTACTTCTATGTTTTCACAGAATTCTATAATTATTCTTTCTAAGCTTTATTATATGATCTGTGTTCATACTCGTACATTTCATCCTGTTCTATAAGAGAGAGTCAAATTCATTTCAGCTATTTTAATTTGGTTTCTTCCATGGTGCAGTTCTCATTCTCAGATTGCTCATTTAATCTTGATAAATGAACTATTATTTGAATTGAATTTCCTTTATGATGCAGTTCTATCATAAGAATAAATTGATATAATTCTCAACTCTGAGAAACCAATACTTTCGGAGATATAATTTGTCTGTTTGAACTAGAGCGCCAGAAAGCTCCTGTCCACAGGGCTTGAACCCATTTTTTTGAATCTTTTTCAAATTTCAATTATCTCAGATTGTTTTTGAGATATTGGTAAAAAACCAAAACTCCTTATTTTTCACCTAATTGTTTATAACTATTGTAATTTTTGCAAATGGCCTTAGCATTTTCTCAAAATGTATCTACATGCCATTTCGAATCGAATGACTCCTCAATCATAATTTTCGAATAATACGCAAAAATTTTGACCTAAATAGCACTTGTCGACTAGACTATTAGTTGAATTCTTAGAACAATTCAATGTTCTAATGTTGAATTGAATAATAACCTGCATCCTTCATAGAAGATTTACGATTTTAATGATTTCATAGAAATTCCTTGTTATTTTTTGACTTATTTTACAGTCAAGTTCTCGATTTAAACTTGATTGAATCTATATTGTTGGAAATATTATTTTATTGCCTGGTAGCCTTGGGCGAGTTCTGTACCTGAATATAGGTATGCATGCAGCCGCTCTGGCTATGAGTTCGAAGAAGCACGCCAGAGCAGGCTGACCTCACGTCTGTTCTTTTCCAACTTTTTCAAATGCAAAATTGTTATGTCCTTATCGAAATAGCTGATACCTTTATAGTTAATTTGTTACGCCGAATTACACAGCGAAATTGAAACGCCAACGTAGTTTTCGGAAATAATTGTGATTTTTGGTGCTCTTGTTCCTCGGAACAGAGTGCCTATCAATTTTCCCAAATGTCTGTAATTTTCGAATTTTTCGCTGAAAATTGTCTTAAACGATTTGGTTCGACTCACTGATCAAGAATACGTGGTCGAAATCGATTCTGTCCGGCCGGCCGGCTGTTAACACGATAACTCTCGAACGGAATGAGCTAGACAGTTGAAATTTTCAGAATAGGTTTGGGACATAAATATCTCGGCTAAGTTCGTTATTGGGCAAAATCGGTCAGATGGTTTCGGAGTAACAAAAAAAAATTTTTTTTACATTACAAATTTCAAAATAAGTTTTTCTCAAGATGCAGTTTCACCATAGGAATCCGTTGATGTCATTTTTAACTCTAACAAGCTAATACTTTCGGAGATTCGATTTTTCAAAATTTCAATAATAAATCGCACTTCTGTGTTTTCACAGAATGCGATAATTATTCTATCTATGGATTATTATAATATGATCTGTGTTGATACATGTTAACTTATTTTCCTGAGACATGATAAGTCAAATTTTGATATTTAATGCCCATGGTTAATCCATATGATGATGGGAATGGTAATGGTAAGTTAATAATATTGAGTTCAGAATATCTCCAGTAAAACAAAACTGAAATATGGGCTAAAGTTTCCAGAGTGGATTTGAGGAAAAAATATATCGTTCATCATAGAATTGTGGAACGAATATCTCGGATGAGTTCGTTGTTGGGTAGAATTGGTCTATTGGTTTTAGATTGATAAATTTTTGAATTTAAATTATTTTATGACGTTTGAATTTAATTTTATCTATTAAGATGTTCTATCATAAGAATCCATTGATATAATTCCCAACTCTTACCAATACTTTCGAAGATATGATTTGTCAAAGTTTGAACAAGAGCGCCGAAGCTCCTGTCCACAGGGCTTGTTTTAAAAATTCAATTCTGATCGCTATGAACTAAAACAATAGTCCCGCCTGTTTACTTAAATATTAAGTAATGTTCCCATTATATTTGTATATTGTGGGGAAAAACCATTAGTGAAATATTTGTTTGATCGAGAATATAATTCTTTATCAGTCGTCGGCGTATTATCATTTAAACTGTCAATATGCATTGGTATTACCTGAATTTGCACTACTTGATAATGTGAAACGTTTTACTTACTTAATTAATTTTGCTTGTTGCTAGACAGCTAGAGTGCTAGCGTTTAATTTCAGGAGTGTTTATGTTGAACTGAATTTCTCAAAATGAATTTAAATGCTTGTTTCACTGGTTCATGCAAACGTATTCTTTGAATCTTGCGATTGCAATATTTAGCCCTTTGATGAATTTAATAATGATAATAATAAAGGTCTTTATTTCTATCAGAAATGCCTAACCCTTGTGAACCACAAAAAAAGAGAAAATTAAAATATATATCAGAGCATACAGAACGAAAACAAAAACAATTTTTTGGATTAATTTCATTGTCCCGCATGACTAGAAGAAGGTAAATGAACGTTGATATTGAACTATTTTAAAATGAATTCTTAAAAAGCACTGACGTTAAGTCAGGAGCTTCTGTACGCATGTTCCATTGTATATTCACGCTTGTACACAGTCGATCGGGAGACAAATTGGTAAAAATCACAAAATCTCGCAAAAATTCGTTCGCCGGCATTCTACAAGTAATTACCAAGTTTCAGTACCGTTTCATTTCTACCAGAGGTTTGATGCTGATATGATTAAATACCTTAATACCGTTGTTTATTTATTTTTCTGAGATAAGTTATCCTATTTCTGGAGTTTGGTAAACATTGTTACATGTTTGATATACTTAGTAAAATATATTATGCTACTTTTTGTATTCATACTATACTGTGACATTAAAAAGGTTAGTAATGATCAAGGTTATGATTATTGATTAAAAAGGATATTTTCGCGACACATCTATGACTTTTGAATTGGTTTAAGGGAACATTGTTTGTTGTGATGTATTTATTTTGCGTACATTCATTAATAAAACAAAAAACACCCAAAATTTTCATTATCTTACAGTTTTTAAACAGATAATATGTTACTCAAATGAAAAATTATATATGATTTACACCAATAATATTATTAATAATAATAATATTGGTTAATTGTGCGTCGCAATATTGAATGAATAAATGAATATCATATGTAGGGTGCCTCAGAAGTCGAAGTCAAGCCGGAAGCGAGTGATAGGCCGCTTTGCATATTTTCTGAACTATAGGCATTTAAAAAAAAATCAGAAAATCATCACCATGTGTTGATGTTTTAACTTCTGCTACTACAAATCTTCATTTTAATTTCAATTTTATTTTATTATGTATCCTGAATGTTGTTCATCTAAATTGGTGCCTAATATTTTGAGATATTTTGAGATATCCTTATTGCTTGCACTAACTTTCAAAGTTACTTGCCAAGCTAGCGTAGTACATTTTTTTTAGGACTGACAGTTATAATTGGTAGATATGTAAATTTTGAATACTGGGCTAAAGGTGACAGTTTCTTCCTAGCTGGGGCAGTTAGTTTGAAATATTAGGCGCAGAGAAGCAATATTCAGGACACAAAATAAATTTAAAATGAAGATTTGTAGTAGCGAGAGTTAAAACACCATCACAGGGAGAATATTTCCTCGATTTTTTTTGAAATGCCTATAATTTTGAGAATAGGTAACTTACTTTTGGCCTCGAAGTGTTGGAGGTCTGGTAATTTTTCACGAAGAAAAATAACTCAACAAAGTTAATATTACTGGTATTATTCAATATATTTTCTGTTATGTACCTTCTACGTTTTTTACGCCTGAGAATTTCTTGAGATACTCTTTTAGACATGCCTAAAACTAAAAACAAGGCAATTTTTGATTCACTTAAAATTGTGACTCATTTCTGACTAACTTTTCTGAATATGTACAAAGAGTGATGATCTGTAGCGACAATTGTATTGAAGAAACGAGTCACAATACCTGGTACTAGAAGTGTTGGAACGAATTATGTTCAATAAACCAACTTGAATGGTGGTGTATGGTGTGTAGTTAAAGAGGAAGGTCTTTGAAAGCTCTGGAAAGATACATAACAAATTATTATTGAATCATTAGGAAGATTGTCGTTAAAGTAATTTATGTTTATTTCACCCCTTATGATAAATCACGAGGCAAATGGTTAATGCCACTTTTACATTGTCACTTGAGTATTTGAAGTTTCTATTTGTATTGATTTGCATAGAGGATTCCAATAAACTCAGTAGGATAGTGATGATATTAGTTGAATTTGAATATTTTTCTACACACAGCCTTTAGAAATTTTTGTCATGTAACACAAAATTTATTTCGAGAAAATCAATGTTATCTTGATTTGAATCAGATTAATTTGGTTCATTTAAATTATTTCTCGTCACCTTACTTAGTTGAGAAAATATTGTGATAGTCGTTTGTAATTCTAGCTTTTAATTCCTTGGGTTTATCTAGTCTAGTTTTGTATACTCCATTCTTCATATTGCCCCATAAATTGTTACCTTATAACCAATCATCATCAGTATTTGGATTCTCTGAATCAGGAAAACGCATTTCATTCTGATTTTTTCCGCTTACTTAATTAGTTTGTTCAATAAACTGAAATATATCAATTTTAAAACTTATTGCAACATTTATACACATGCTGCCAATGTCTGAAACCAAATTTCGATTTGAGGGCTCAATTTGTCGGACTATCATAAATTGATATGGTTATTTGCATTCTGAGGTTTTTTTTTTCAACTTGTATTTTATTGAACAGAGAATGCAATTTTGTAAATTGCTCAATTGGTATTGACCATATTTGGCTAAATTTATTGAGAAAGGAGTTGGAACTTGGAAATTTCTATGCGAAGTTAAACTATGTTAGCTATGATTTTTAAATACTGTCAATGTGACAATTCTTGAATTTCACAAAATAACTATCAACAAAATAATTCTGAAGATTTTCATTAAGCGTCTGACGAAGGAGTCTGATATAGACTCCGAAACGTTACGATATAGTTGTTTCTTCGTTGATGTTGTTTCGTTGTTGTTTGTTACACAACATTGTTCAATTGATTGCTTCTGACAAATATCTTGTGTTTCTTACGCAGAAGCAAATCACAAAATAATTAATTTTTATTTTATAGATATTATTCAGAGTTTGGGAGAGAAAACCCAGAAAAAACCTTTCAATAATAAGTATACCTCCCACAGTATCCTGTAATGATTATTTTTAATGATTTGTGTTGGAAAAAATGATTCATTATTTATTTATTTAATTTATTTTCATTAATTAGGAATACAAACAGACATGAGTCCAAAGAAGTAGTCACACATAAATTTGTACAGTCATCAAGGGCAATGTTCACCATAACAAATTGACAATCAACAAATATTGAACCGAAAAATTCGCAAAGAAATTACAATCCAATCAAAAAGATCAACAATTCCAAATAAAAAAAGTTAAAACAATGAACCAATAATAATTGTTTACAGTTTTCATTTTAACCATTCTGTTGACGAAACAAGGGATTGGGGGATTTATTTAATTTTAATTATTAATGTAGGTACGCGATTTTGGCACTAGGTGGCTTGAAGTGTGTGTTCGCATGGTGAAAATCAGTTTTTTGATATTTCACGAATTTTCTTCTTTTGTGAAATAGAGTGATTTATTTAGCTATTTCAAGGAGGGTTATCCTGCTTGTGGATATTTGACAATCTCGTACTAACCTAGTGGTACAAAAGTAGAGCTGTGCTACACACAATTCAACCCTATACGGGGGAGCCTATACCCGTTCTAGTCAAGGACCTATTTCTGGCTCCGCAGGAAAAGTTGGTAAGTCATTTAGGGCCTCCGTTCTTGTTCCTCAAACCTCCAATATTTTGCATCAATCTGAACCCTATAGAAACAGTCCACTAAAACTCTCCAATTTACGAGTTTCCGATACACATTCTCATTTTGAGTATAGTCGTGTTCACACTCATCAATTTCCAATTGATCGCTGGTATCGGATATCGTTTCGAATTTGTACATAAATATTTCATACCTTCTCGTCTTCCGTTTGCCATGCAAGGTCACCAGATACAACCTTTATTCTTTCCGTATCATTTCACGCCTTTCATTCTGTAATCGATTCTTTCAGTTACTCAAATATATTACCAAAATGTCCGGCATTAAAAACTCGACCAACACCGAATCTACTGGTCAAATGAATTTGAAAATTCAGTTTTCATAAACCGGTGAATTTACTGATAGCATTGTGAATGAAATCCTAATGGACAAGCTAATGCATACTTCTATAATAATGGGAATTTTACTATTGCCGAAATATGGTAATATCGCAAGATAACTGCATTCACGTCTCGGAAGAATGCAGGAAAGACAAGGTACTTTGTACTTTCAAAAATTCGATACTTATCGTGATATCTCTTCCACTTGTGTTGATGCCATCACGATCATAGAATAATCAATTTCTGATCAAATTCTTCATTACAATGAACGACAGCTTAAAAAATATACAGGGTGAGTCTTTGACCACTGCATTAATTTTAACCAAAGATTCCTCTCATCAAATGAAACACTTTTTTCATTTACCATTTTTCCAGAATCGGCTCAGGTAAAAAGTTACAAGCGTGTAAAGATTTCACAATGTGCTAATACACTCCCGCATATAAATTATCTATGACATTGTTGGCGGACGAGAATAAGGCATGGTAACGTGGTTTACAGCTTGATTCGGGATTCCAACGCTCAGGGACGGATCCATAAAAGTAGTGAAATTTCTGGAGTTTTCCATTTTAAAACATTCAATGAAGAATATCTCGAAAACGTTTAAGGAGAAATGATGAAGAATAATATAATGTTCTAAAACGATGGAATATTCGTGAAATGACTCAAGAAAAACTTTATATGCTTTCTTTATGCTAATTTCGTTTAGTTTTGTGAATACACGAGTCCATAACTAGAAAACCAGTAGAAGTAGAAAATAACTAATATTTGAAAATTTAATGCTTGTGGCTTTTACTTGATGCATATCCATATTAACTCAATGAAAAATTATATACGATTTACACTTATTTATTCAATATTGTGACGCGTTTCGTCGACACAGCGACTTCATCAGACTACATCATACTAAATTCTTAACAAGTTATTATCTCCCTATACCTAGATGACATGGACACAGAATCATTTAAAACTAATTACAGGAGAAACTTATTTAAAACAAATTACATAATAGACTTATTTAAAACTAATTACATGAGATTTCACTGCTGGTTTCTTTGTACACATTAACAATAATTCATTCCTAATGCTTTTATTTATAAATTGATTCTCTATTTGAATAGATTGAGTAACGGTGAAAAATTTAGATCTAATTGTTCATTAACTAAATTACCCGTATGTTTTTCCCTATTTATTTCGACCATTTCCCAGTAATTAAGTTGCGCACCTTTATTCAAATTGTGTAGAATTTTGAAATCCGGGTTAAACTTATGTCCTTCTGCTAATAAATGATTCGAATAATTTGAATTAATTTTGTTGTTTTTGAAGCTGTGATGATGTTCCTTTATTCTTATGCTAAAATTTCTACCAGTTTTTCCTATATATGATTTGTCACAACTCCCGCAATTTAATTGATAAACACCGGATTTATCTTCTTTATTCCTTTTCGATTTATTGTTTTTTATGAATTTGGCAAGGTTATTATTTGTCCGGAATGAGATATTCACCTGTTGGTTTTGAAGAAACCTTTTAAGTTGTTGACTCGTTGTACCAAAATATGTTAAGCTATTGAATATTTTATTTTTATCCTTAATTTCTGGAAATACTAAACTAATTGTTTTTCTAAATTGTTTTTTCGTCAACATTTTTCTGATTAACTCTGTGTTATATCCGTTGTTCACCGCTATTTGTTCGATAATTTCTAATTCTGTACCATAATTTTCTTCGGATAAAGGTATATTAATCGAAAAGGAATAAAGAAGATAAATCCGGTGTTTATCAATTAAATTGCGGGAGTTGTGACAAATCATATATAGGAAAAACTGGTAGAAATTTTAGCATAAGAATAAAGGAACATCATCATAGCTTCAAAAACAACAAAATTAATTCAAATTATTCGAATCATTTATTAGCAGAAGGACATAAGTTTAACCCGGATTTCAAAATTCTACACAATTTGAATAAAGGTGCGCAACTTAATTACTGGGAAATGGTCGAAATAAATAGGGAAAAACATACGGGTAATTTAGTTAATGAACAATTAGATCTAAATTTTTCACCGTTACTCAATCTATTCAAATAGAGAATCAATTTATAAATAAAAGCATTAGGAATGAATTATTGTTAATGTGTACAAAGAAACCAGCAGTGAAATCTCATGTAATTAGTTTTAAATAAGTCTATTATGTAATTTGTTTTAAATAAGTTTCTCCTGTAATTAGTTTTAAATGATTCTGTGTCCATGTCATCTAGGTATAGGGAGATAATAACTTGTTAAGAATTTAGTATGATGTAGTCTGATGAAGTCGCTGTGTCGACGAAACGCGTCACAATATTGAATAAATAAGTGTAAATCGTATATAATTTTTCATTGAACTAATATTTGGAAAATATGTATCATAGTTATAGGAAACTTTACGCCAACATTCATTTTATTCGAAAAAAGGATGTCAAAGCTACAAAATAAAAACTGATTTTTTTTTCAAAATTTCAACAGCCTGTATCTTTTTACCTGAGCTGAATTTGGAAAAATGTTAAATGATAAAAGTGTTTCATTTGATGAGAAGGCAACGTATAAATGTGTATGCAGTGTGGAAAAGCCAATTGGAATAAATTCATTATCTTGGTTACTGTACATATTTATGGGAAATCTCGAAACATGTCAAGTTCAAATTTTAAATTGTCATTCTTCTTCGTAAAAATGTGAACCATACCTTCAACCCTCTTCGAAAGAGGAAAAACCATTACATTGTGTTTTCTAGATGATACCATGAAAACTACGTAAAACACTAGTAATGATAATGAAAAATGGCGATACCGTTGTTAGTAAATCAACAAGTCCAGAGCGTTCCTGTCAATAGGGTCTTCATAATGGCTTCGTATAATCAATATGCTTATGCATATATTTCACAAGTCAAATAAACCCCAGGGGATTTCATTCATTATGAAGACTCTATTGGCAGGAACGCTCTGGGCTTGTTGATTTATTAACAACGGTATCGCCATTTTTCATTATTATTTTTGAAAACGCTCAACAGCGTTCATGGCCATGGGAAGATACTGTCTGAGCTCTGCGGTACTCGTTTCTCGATTAAAATCGAGCGAATGGTGGCATATGATTTCGCGCTTCAAATTTTCACTGGTGGGGAAAGGCTGAATTCCTTGTTTTGTCTCATAGGTGGCGTGGGCGGTTATGCATAATCGACCAAGTCGGCTGTGAGAGGCTTAACACGGTTCAGTTTAGTTGAATTTGTTGGGAAGCTACAGAGTACTGATGAAGGCCAAGCAGCCAGAAACGCGTCTGCTCTTGCTTCTCGGCAAATCAATGAATGGGTTCATTCGACTTGTGAAATATATGCATAAGTATATTAATTATACGAAGCCATTATGAAGACCCTATTGGCAGGAACGCTCTGTGCTTGTTGATTTACGTAAAACACTTTCTGTGGCAATGTTAGGTTCTTAAGGACGCTTTCGTAAATTGTTTTGTGATAATTTGTTGTTTATAAATTGTCTAATTTCTGTTTGAATTTCATTAACTTCAATTTTGAATGATGGTTCGATTAATGGAAATACACAAAATAATAATTTAACAAATGATTGGCTATACGGAGATAACACCCGGACACAAAAAGAAGTAAGTCGCTTGTTTCATGAAAAATTTCCGAATTTGCAGCCTATAACCTTATAATATAGGGTTATTGGGACAATAAGTAATTGTGCATGTAAGGCAGATTGAAAAAGCAGCTGCTAATACACTGTGCGAGGATGTGTTAGATATGGTGCTTGACTTTGAAGAAAATCCATATAAATCGAGTGGAGATGCCTCCACAACATTAAATGTCAGCCATACATCGATTCTAAACATATTAAAACAAAATAAAATACATCCCTATAAAATGATACCTACCCAGGAGCTCTTGGAAGACGATTTTGATAGAACTCTCTCAACGGCCATGCTAATCGTCGAAATTGCCACTACTGGTCTACCGAGAATCCTCAATGGATGAGAGCAATTCCCTCAAAAGTTTAAAGTTTAGGCAGGAAATGCCCGAAACCATATCAAAGGCTTTTATTGAGGGCAATGTGAATGGCAATAATTATTTAGCACAACTTCAAAATGATGCGTTCCAACTTTGGCCAATTTATATCCTGATCAAGGAAATCCGCGGAATACAATATGGTTCCAACAGGATGAAGCACCACCACATTACCAACAATGTCCGGCTGTACCTCGACGCAATATTTCAAAATCGGTGGACAGGAAGGCCAGGAACGATCGAATGGGTAACACGATCTCCTGATCTTAACCTATTAGATTTCTTTTTATGGGGATATGTGAAGAGCATTGTGTACAAAACTAAACCCTTTGATTTGAATGACCTAAAAAATCGAATAACGATTGCGATTAGGTCGAACACTTCTGAGATGTTGAATAATGTTGGAAGAAATTTTTATTTTATGTTAGGATGTTGCCATGGCGTTCGCGGTGTACACTTTGAACATCTACTTCATTAACATTCATAATTTTCTTGCAACAGTTTGTATTAAATTTTAGTTTTCGATATTTCGCCAATCACTTGATTAACTTTTTTTCTAATTTGATTTTTACAGTAAATAGTGATAACATTTCTGAATAGAGAATGACGAGAACTTTCAAACGATGTATCAGAAGCCCATACTTCCTATTTGAAAAATTGGGGTTTGTACCTGTCTTTCGAAGGGGGTTGAAGTTAGGGTTCGCATTTTTACAAAGAAGAATGACAATTAAAATTTTAAATTTAACGTGTTTCGGGATTTTCCATAAATATGTACAGTACAGATAATGAATTTATTCTATTTGGTTTTTCCACACTGTATATTGTGTATAAAGTACCCAGAACTGTTGGAATATTGGTTGGGGAGGCTATTGGCCTATGATAGTAGCACAAACCACTTCAGTTCCTTGTCTAGATGGCCGTTCCCCTGTCCATTTTCAGCAAGACGTCGAACTTCCCCATATTGATCATCAACCTATGGATTTTCTCTAAGAAGCAAGCGTTAAGTGTTTTGCAGTGACCACCCCGTTCGCCGGATTTAAATCCCATCGAACGTATGTGGGATATAAACAGAGGTGTACACGGCCACGTGGTCGCCAAACATATTATCATTTTTTTTTGGACTAGACTACCAACTACATTGCCAAAAAAATCTGAAAGAATTATTTCTTATGATGTCAGCGAATACCTAATATATACACTATTTAAAGTTGGTGCGTGGAATATGAGTCAAATCGAGAGTCTTATTCCGTACACAGGTCAGACATGGCGTTTTCATACCATGAGAACATTTCGTGATTAGATTACTCGATATATTATTTTTGATCTGGCAGGTGGTCTATGCATGATATTAATCCGTTATGGGGTCTGAATTGGTTATTTCTAGATAAGATATTCGATTCTTTATAATGATATGATAATATTTACCAGAACTCTTAGATATTTCGTGGAGAACCGTCAAATCTCTGTCAAGCTGGTATGAGTATGAGAGTATCAATGTTCTTGTTAGTGCCCTTAAGCTAGTTTTACATGGCGAAGTAATTCATGAATTTATTCGCGGAGTTCTTCATGAATTTATTCACGAATTTCTTCATGAAGTGTGTGGTTTTACACGGGCGAAGAAATTCATGAAAATAAATGTCAAATAACACTAATATATAAACTGTAAACTTCTAAACTAGCAAATATCCAGCCGACAAGAAAAGCAGCTGTGGCTCGATTCTGAACTGACTCGTTTTCTACCTCAAAACACAACTAGAACTTCCAAACAACGACCACCAGTTTATGTTTTACAGCTTTTCCGATCATTTAAGGCATGAAACAGATGTTGGTACCCCTGAATTCACGCGAAACTTGTTGTTAAAATAGAACAAGTTCTAATTTCGTGAAGTTCTTCATGAAGTTTCACATGAAGAAACTTCACGTCAAGTTTATGTTTTACACGGAGAATTTTTTCATGAAGTAACTTCATGAAGAACTTCACGAAGAAATTCATTAATTTCTTAGCCGTGTACAACTAGCTTTATATCACCCCGGGTGCACCACCATGGAACATACCCAAAGGGTATATTCTGTGTGTACCGGGATATGCAATATCTTTAAGAAGGAAAAATTAGGTGTACAGGATCAGTCAAAAAGTAAGGACGAAACAAAGTTTGCTTTTTCTTTAATGGAACACCCTATATATTTTTCCATATTTCAATTCTTCTCGAAATTCTAAACAAAATTGATATAGCACATGAAGAAATGTATTTTTTATTGAATGTCCTGGATATTTTGAATTTTGAAATCAATAGTTATACCAGTAAAAATAGAAGTTT